>CM042690.1:673371961-674834105 GCA_023614405.1 Avena insularis
TCTAAGTTTCTCGAGGAGGATAATTAATTAGTTCGTTGTGGTCGGACTCTATTATGGATTTCTGAACACATTCTACATAGGTCCCTCTTAGATCTTCTTTCTCCAATCTTGGAATAGGGAAGAAGTAGATATACGCGACTACTTGCGGATTCATTATGGGGCAGCTCATGATCTTCATATCGATCTATTATCCACCTCTGTATCTATTCTTTCTTAGCTAAACGGGTGGAGGATCCACCCAATTTGTTTATATCATGGGCTCGAAAAACGGATCCTATTTGGTCGGAAATGCACGATCTTCACGGTATCACTTTTCACGATACCTAAAAGGTGCAATAGCCATTTTGAACCATTTCCTATACTATAAGAGAATGGTTTCCATTACTTTGAGAAATGGATTCTTATATCAAACTATAGCTATTACATTAAAGAAGTAATAGAAGTCGAAGACGCAGAATGGTAGTGAATAGAGAGAAAGATTCTTCTGATTTTCTTGTTCCTGAAAATATTCTATCTATCTCCTAGACGCCGTAGAGAATTGAGAATTTTCATGTCTTTCAATTCTCGTACTCGTAATTGGAAAGTTACGGAAGGAGACCCGTCATTTTGCAATGAAAACAACATATAAAACTCTGGAAAATTTCGAAATCAGGCCAAGCGTCTTAATACATATGCAAAAAAATTCATTATTGGCCCACCATTGATTAGAAGATTTCGCTTGTATGAATCGCTATTGGTTTGATACGAATAATGGCAATCGTTTCAGTATGTTAAGGATACAATACAGATGTATCCACAATTCATTTAGAGTTACTTAATAGCCTATTTCTTATACCATATCTCTATCCAGTGAAATTATCGAGCCGAAAGATGGATGCATATGCTGTGTTTCATTTTGCTAAATGATATCAATTAAATGGTGTATCAATTCCATAAATTGGATATAGCAATAAAAAAACCAGCAAAATTCTTTCTAATATTTTAGATAGAGGAAACATCTAAAATATTAGAAAGAATGTACTCTTCTATCCAAATCCAATTTGCATTGATAAAATCAATCCAAATTCCAGTAGTAGATGAATAATTGCAAATTTTTGTGTGTACGAGATTAGAATAACTTCAAAATAACTGACATAATTTTTTATTTTTCCTGATCAGAAGATATATGAAAAAGAAAGGAGGTAGAAAAATTTTGGGATTTATGGTTAAAGAAGAAAAGAAGAAAACAGAGGTTCTGTTGAATTTCAAGTATTTAGTTTCACCAATAAGATACGGAGACTTGCTTCACATTTGGAATTACACAAAAAGATTTTTCATCGAAAGAGGTCTACGAATACTTTTGGGAAAACGTCGACGTTTGCTAGCTTATTTGGCAAAGAAAAATAGAGTACGTTATAAGAAATTAATCAGTCAGTTGAATATTCGGGAGCAGTAATTTAATCGTTCGAATTTTTTTCTTTTTTTATTAGTAGTCTTATAGTAGTCTTAGATTTTGCATTTTGATGAGCCTCGTTTTGAGGAATTCATGGAATAATCCATTTTCATGGAATAATGAATTAAGGAAGAAAGGATATGAGTCTACCGCTTATAAGAAAAGATCTCATGATAGTCAATATGGGCCCTCAACACCCATCAATGCATGGTGTTCTTCGACTGATCGTTACTCTTGATGGTGAAGATGTTATTGATTGTGAACCCATATTAGGATATTTACGGAGGAATGGAAAAATCGCGCAAAACCGAACGATTAAGAGATGAGGGAAAGATAGAGATGGTAGAAGGGGATAGGAAAGGGGAAGATATTTGTAAATTCCTTAAGTTAAGAAAGAAAAAAGAATAAAAATACGGATACATAACATAAAAAAAAGAATAAATAAGACGAAATTCGTCCTCCTCCTACATATTTAATTTCTTCTCCTATACAAAAACTAACAAGACCCACCCCATTGGTAATTCCATCAATGACACCTTTATCAAAAAATTCCGTTAGTTCGGTTAATGCTCTTATACCGAAGGTAAAGACCCTAGTATAGAAAATATCTATATAACCGCGATTATATGACCAACTGTATATATTTTTTTTTATTTTATCAAAAAAGTACGAAAAGGACTTTCCTTGTAAAAGGAATTTTGTAAATCAAATTCTGAAAAAAGAATAAGAGGATCCATAGAAAATATATGCAATTAATAAACCTTAGTTATCTTAACTTAGAGAATAAATTGAATTATTTAAAATTCATATGAATTTATTGAAGAATTATATATTTACTGTGTTTAGTTTATTGATTGATTTAACCAATTTGATATTATTGTTAACCCCAATATTCCATTATCCTTCGCTAAATTATCAAAAGAGATTCCTATGAATCCAATGAACAAAGTAAAAAGCAGTAATATAAGAAGAGGAAATAACATAGTATTTTCCGTTTCATGCGGATAGGCAAAAGTTTTTTTAGCCCCAAAGGACGTACTAAAGGATCCTATCCTATTTGTTGTATTACCTTGAATTTTTGGTATATTTTGTAAAAAAAAAGAAACTCCATTCTTTGTTGTTGATAAAATGAAACCCCTATTCACTCCTTTGGGTATCCTTTTTCCCCACAAGGATATTGAATACAAGGGACCCTCTTTAGTGCTACTATAATTTTGAAAATGAACGCGCAAATACCCATCAAATGTAAGTAAATATATCCGAAACATATAAAAGGCAGTTAATCCTGCAGTAAAGGAAGCTATTATTCCAAAAAAGGGCGAATATAACCAACTATTACTAAGGATCTCATCTTTGGACCAAAAGCAAGCAAGAGGCGTAATACCACAAAGAGAAAGTGTACCCCATAAAAAAGCGGATCTTGTAATTGGAATATATTTTCTTAAACCGCCCATAAGAACCATATTCTGACTTAAATTGTGCGAGGTACTGCACACTGTACTATTTAGGTAAGCGGAGTGTTTTCGCGGTATCGACAAGCCCAGTCACATTTTCGGGTTCCTAGTCGTTTACAGCCACTGACGCAAACCTTGAGGCCGTCTCGGAGTCAGCTAACTTCGTTGCGGGTAGCTCAATGGGGTGGCCCCCTGAAATATTTCTGAATCCTGTGATCGCTTTGTCGTGAATGCCTCGTTGGGTTTTGATTTGGTTTTTCCGAGGTTGATCGAGTGTGTGTTGCTATTTGTGCACCCCTGCAGGGTAAAACTTTCTGAAAGCCGTGTCCGCGGTTATGGACGACTTGGAGCACAGTTTCTCGATCATAGACAAGCATAACTAAAGTACCGCTTCTAATTTGACTAAATAACTGACTAGTAAATAGTGCAACACTCATGGAATGGTTAATAAAACTGCCAACGGATGGGGGGTTGTTCGTCCGCTTCCTCGTCGGTAAGCGAGGAGGAGGATGGATCTGTGGACATTACCGTTATTACTGTTATAACTGTTGTTATTAATTCAAGGACATCCGTCTATCTATGGTTAGGCGGATGGTTAGCGAGTATCTATAGAATTGTTAGGGTTTATCTTTTGCTGCAATTGCGTCACCCCAGGTTGTGTCCCCTTTAGCGTCATAAAGACTTGCTGAGTACCCCTAGGGTCTCACACGATAAATTATTGGTTCAGATGAACAGGTACACTCGCAAGATGGATACTGGGTGGAAGAGATGGACGATATGGGCAACGATCATTCGGTGTAGAGATTCCGGGAACAGGGATCCGTGAGATCTGTGGGCGCGATGTGTTTATTTATGGGGCATCTTATGCCGATTTGCTTCTTATCCGTACTCGGATTTTGTCTTCCGCTTCCGCTTGATACTCTGATGTTTGATGTATGAGGAGATATCCTAAACTATTATATCTATCTAGGATATTTGGATCTTGCCGTATGGCATTGCTATATTTCCTTTCTTTTTAGATGGAATGGCTCGATGTATTGTTGTATGGTGGCTTGCATACATACTCATTTGTGTATGTAGTTGATCCCTTCGCCTGCCGATTACGCCGCCCGTTCTTGTCCCGATGTTTAGAAATGGTTGGGACGGCCGAAAGGTCTACCTGTGAGTGGCATTTGAGCCCCACCGTACTATTTCAACCATTTCTGCTCATCCAGGCTTGTAACTAGGAGCGTAATTCACCGAGGTAGTTACAATAGGGATATAGATGGTGATATTATTAAACTGAAATTGTATCCTTTCAATTTGAGAGGAAAAGCTAAAGAATGGTTGAATTCCTTAACTAGGAATAGTATTGATTCTTGGACTAAGTGCAAAGATGCTTTTATTGGAAAATACTATCCTCCTGCTAAGATTATATCCATGAGAAGTGAAATAATGAAGTTTAAACAACTTGATAATGAGCATGTTGCTCAAGCTTGGGAAATAATGAAATATTTGGTTAAGAATTGTCCCACTCATGGACTGACTGTTTGGATGATCATCCAAACTTTTTATGCGGGATTGAACTATTCTTCAAGGAACCTATTGGATTCTGCTGCTAGAGGTACCTTTATGACCATCACTTTGGGTGTTGCAACAAAACTTCTGGACAATATGATGGTTAATTATTCTGAATGGCATACTGAGAGAGCTCCACAAGGTAGGAAGGTAAATTCTGTTGAGGAAACCTCCTCCTTGAGTGATAAGATTGATATTATTATGTCTATTCTTGTTAATGGGAAAGCCCATATTGATCCAAATAATGTTCCTTTAGCCTCTTTGGTTGCTCAATAAGAGCAAGTTGATGTGAACTTCATAAGAAATAACAATTTTGGCAATAATGCTTATAGGAACAATTTTGGTAACAACAATTATAAGCCATATCCTCCCAACAATGGTAATGCTTATGGAAATTCTTATAACAATAATAGTAGTACACCCTCTGAACTTGAAGTTATGCTTAAAGACTTTATTAGTAAGCAAACTGCTTTCAATAAACCTATTAAGGAAAAACTCTCTAATGCTGAAAGAAATATAGCATCTTTGGCTGAAGCTCAATCTAGTTTGAATAAAATGGCTGCTAAACCTGAAACTAATGAGAATCCCTTTGCAGCTACCAATGCTATACAAGTAAGAATTGATGAAAATGTTAGACTATTAGCTGAATTACATGCTAAGTGGGAAAGAGAAGATGAAATTGCTAGAAACATTAGTGTTTCTACTATTACCACCACTAGTGTTGAGGCTAGTAATAGTTCTACTACTTTAGATGATAAATTTGACTTTGATCTTGATGGTTGCAATATCTCTAAAGTTATTAAGTTCCTACAAAAGCTTGCTAAAAGTCCTAATGCTAGTGTTCTGAACATGGCCTTTACAAAACACATTACTGATGCTCTCATAAAGATTAAAGAATAAAAGATGAAACATAAATCTTCTATTCCTATAAAACAAGAAGATGGTTGGGAACCCATCATTAATATGAAAGTGAATGACTTTGATTTCAAAGCTTTATGTGATCTTGATAGTAGTGTTTCTATTATGCCTAGAAGGATTTATGATATGCTTGATTTGCCTCCACTTGAAGATTGTTATTTGAATGTCCCACTTGATGATAATGCTAAAAAGAAACTCATGGGGAGTCTTAATAATGTTCTTATTATGGTTAAGAATGCCTATGTCCCCGTTGATTTCTATGTTTTGGATGTTGAATACAATGCTTCTTGTCATATCACTTTGGGAAGACCTTTTCTTAGAACTGTTGGTGCCATTATTGATATGAAAGAAGGCACCATTAAATATCAAATCCCACTCAAGATAGGTATAGAACACTTCCCTAAAAAGAGAGAAAAGGTTTCTTTTGCTTCTCCTATGAAAACAAAATTTGGTTTTAATGCTTCTTCATTTGAGAACACTTGATTCTTTCTTGCTTCTTATGCCTAACTTAAAGGCGTTAAAGAAAAGTACTTATTGGGAGATAACCCAAAAGTTTTAGATGAGTCTTGGAAGTTATTACCTCTGTAATAACCGCTCCTTATCCTTTTTATTTGCTTTTTGTGCCAAGAGTAACCTCTAATGAGAGAGAAGTAATGATTGGGAAAGTTGCTATCCCGAAACAGATTTCTTTGTTTTACCGTAAAAATTCGTGTAAAATCTCTGAACGTCTTTTTGAGGCGTGAGTTTTTGTGCTTCTGCCTCAGATTGTTATCTAACTTTCGTTAGTTTAACAGTTTTTGATTTGAGCAACAGAAGGTCTTCAAAAAAACGTCTTTACCAGCTGGTCTATTTTGATATATTTCTGCCATTTTCTGCATTTGCTTCTTGTTGGTTCCTTTTTGAGTTCTTTTGGGGAATTGAGCTTTTTGAGGGAAGTGCTACAGTAGCTAGTGTTCTAATGGAAGTTTATTTGGTGTTAGAACTGAACCTTAAGACCTTTTATCTTGAGTGCACTAATGTTGCTAATAAAGATTGTGTGAAGTTTTGTATGAAGGAAAATTTTCAGGTGTATGGAAGGAATGAGTAATGAGATGAAGGATGGACTAAAGCTCAAGCTTGGGGATGCCACGCATGTCACCCCAAGAAATATCCAAGAATTACAAGCGTCAAAGCTTGGGGATGCCTAAGGCATCCCCTTCTTCATCAATAAAAATCCCAGGTTTCTTCCAAACGCTTCATTTTATTGTTTCATGCACAGTTGTGTTGTTATTGGAGCATCTTCTTTTTCGTTTTTTTTGGTTTTTCATTCGCTTGGTTTTCTTAGTTTTCTGAATAAATTGGTTGGACCCCCTCTTTCATACATTGGTTTGCAAATAGTTTGGTTTGGTTTGGAAAAGAGTAGGAAAGTTGCCTATGTGGTAAAAAGAGCTTGTTTTTGACTGTGGCCTATGTTTTGTCATGCTATGCTTGATATTGTTTTGGCTTTATGCTTAGTATTATTTATTGTAGCATGACTTGTTATAAACAATTGAGATTGCTTAATGTGCCTTGGATGAATCATGCGTTGTTTTAGCATATTAAAGCATAGTATAGTGGTATTCTCCTTTGATGCTTTATTTGGGGTGACTTGGCGCATGCTCACACCATGTTATGACTATCTCAAGTCACCATAGCCTTTATGATCCTTTAGTTTTCAGCTTGTAGTATCACTTTATGCTTTGATCAATGATGTTTTGTCGCTCTGCATGATTATGGCCATTATTGCTCTCTTAGTTTGTCGCTCCCAGTCTTTTGCTAGCCTCCACAACAAAGTATGAGTTCCACTCATGCATCCAACTCCCTAAACCAAGTTATTCCAAAGAGTTCGCAATACCTACCTACTAGCTTATGCTATTCCAAGTATATTCATGCTTTTATTTACCTTCCAAATTAAACTTGTTATGAGAAAACTAGTGATTAAAGCTCTCACGAACTTGATGGCACACTTTACTTTACTTGCCCTTAATAAACTTGAACCATTGTGTCTTCTATGTTGTATATGCTTGCACTTATTTGTCGGGAATTAGCAGAACCATGCTTTCATGGGGAACGCTTTCAACATTGCACTTGATACTTGTACCTAGTTGATATCATGCTCTTTTGTATATGTATGTCGTTGGTGTGAAATGAAAGGGGAGCTTGTAAGTCCATGGAGTTATGTATATGTGTTAGAGAAACGCCTGGGCCGCTGGTCTAATCCATGCTGACATGGTGGAAACCTGCAGCGTAACCATAATGAGCTGTCTATGAAGCATTCTTCTTATAAAAAAAGAGTCCTATATTGATAAAAAAGAGAAGAGAAAAAAAGAGATACTATGAAAAGAGGAAAGAGAGAAAAAAGCACCATATTCCCATGGTAAATAAGAAGATTGCTGAGATGCTTGTTGTCTGCTTGCCTTGTCATTTTTATGTGGGGATTCTTCCGTATCATCGGGCAAGGGGTACCCCGTTGGCGGTTCTCTATGATACACATGTACTTACGATGACAAGAAATTACTAGTGACTAAACTTGAGTAGCATGAGGAGCGGCCCTCGTATACAAGGGACATGAGATTTCTGACTTATACTTCGTCAAGCATGTACACCATAGTTTGTTCACTTTAACCTTAATCACTTTAAGATGCTTATGATAGGGGCAATGAGAGCTGAAAGCTATAAGTACCATAATTTTTGGAAGCTCTTTACGAGACTTGAATCCCTACTTCCTTCTATGAAGGCCTTTCTTCCACCATTATATTGAGTCTCCACCTTCTATCTTTATGCACCTACTTTCAGAGCATAGTGGCCATTCTTAGTTCTTTGTGCATTGTCCCAAGATTAGTTGATTGATGCATACTTTGATATTGCTTGTTTTAAACTATTGTATCTAGGTTCTCTTATGAACTTTGAAGGTGTCCTATGCATTTATATTTGCTACTCTATTGAGGGACAAGCTGAATACTTTTATGCTATGTTTTCTTTATGTGAAACAAACAAACGTCTTGCAAAGCATTGTTATTCATGAATCTTTTGTTTGTGCCTTTTCATGTTGCATCATAGTTTCTTTGTCTTATTGCTAAAACTTTGTCTTTCATGTTATGATTGAAGAACTATGATCCTAGCTTTGAATGTTTTACAAATACTTTGATCAAGTCTTTGATGGTGCATGTCACCTCAAATTTTTTTCTTTCTTTTTATCACTTACCTACTCGAGGACGAGCAGGAGTTAAGCTTGGGGAAGTTGATACATTGCAAATGTATCTATAATTTTTGATGTTCCATTCTTAGTTTTATCCACTCTCTTGTGTTTTGTTCCAACTTTGGAGTACTTTTCATATGATTTCTTGGACTAACCTATTAACAAGAGTCACAATGCCAGCTGCTTGTTTTCTGTTGTTTTTGGTTCCAGGAAAGTCAGAAAATGAATATTCTCGGAATTGGACGGGACAAAAGCCAAAGTGCCTATTTTTCCGGAAGTCATCAGATGCCAGAATACGAGACGGAGAGGGGCCAGAGGCCACCACCTGGCCGTGCGGCCAGGCCCGCGCGCCGGGTGGTGTGGTGGCCCCTGGCACCCCCTCGGCCTCCCCTTATGCCTATAAGATGCGCTCGGGACGTAAACCCTAAGTGCCCGATCAAAATCCACGAAGAGTCTCAGAGCCGTCATCTCCATCCCTAGATCGGGAGGGATCTGAAGCTCTTCCTAGCACCCTGCCGGAGAGGGGAATTCACCCTGGAGGCCTTCTTCATCACCATGCAAGCCTCCGGTGTGATGCGTGAGTAGTTCATCCTTGGACTACAGATCCATGTAGTAGCTAGATGGCTGGTTCTCCTCCTTTGTGCTTTCATGTCTAGATCTTGTGAGCTCCGTTCATGATCAAGATCATCTATTTGTAATTCTGCATGTTATGTTTGCGGGGATCCGATGGATATTGAGATGCTTTTTCATATTGATTATTGATTATATCATGTCTTTGTTATTTGTGATCTTGCATGCTTTCCGTTGTTAGTAGCTATCTTGGCCAAGTAGATGCTAGCAACTCCAAGAGTTAGTATTTATGCTCGATAGTGGGTTCATGCCTCTAGTAATCTGGGGAAGTGACAGAAATCTCTAAGGTACTAGATGTGTTGTTGCTACTAGGGAGAAAACAACAATCCTTTGTTCATAGAACAATCGTATTGTTTACTTTACACGCAGTTCGTAAAGCAATAATCTGTTGCTTGCGACTTAATACTGGAGGGGGTTCGGATGATAACCTGAAGGTGGATTGTTAGTCATAGATGCAGTTGGATGGCGGTCTATGTATTATGTTGTAATGCCCAATCGATGTTTGTCAATTGCCCCGCTGTAATTTGTTCACCCAGCATGTTATCTATCTAAGGAGAGCCACCTCTAGTGAACTATGGATCCTGGTCCTTGTCTTTTACATTCAATCTACAAACTGTTTACTGCTTTGTGTTTACTTTCTGCAAACTTTTACTTCTTTCCATTCGATACGTTTAATCCTTTGTTTTCAGCAAAACACGGTGAGATTAACAACCTCATCACAAGTTGGGGACAAAGTTCTGTGGTTGTGTTGTGCAGGTCTCCACGTTGCTACTAGCACCGGTAGTGCACCCTGCCAAGGCTCAGCTAGCAACACCTTTGGGGTGTTTCCTTGCTCCTACTGGTTCGATTAAACCTTGGTTTCATAACTAAGGGAAACTTGCTGCTGTGCTCATCATACCTTCCTCTTGGGTTCCCAACGAGCTCTACATCAACCATGCACCAACACTTTTCAGGGCGTCGTGCATTGAGCCATCACTCCTCATGCTACTCAACTTTAGTTACCGGTAAGTTCTTGTCATCGTAAATATGTGCGTATCATAGAGAACCGCCAACGGGGTACCCCTTGCCCGATGATACGGAAGAATCCCCATATCAAAATGACGAGGCAAGCAGACAATGAGTATCTCAGCAGTCTTCTTATTTACCATGGGAAAATGGTTCTTTTTTCTCTCTTTCCTCTTTTCATAAATCTCTCCTTTTTTTCTCAATAGCTATCTCTCTTTTTTTATAAGAAGAATGCTTCATAGATATCATTATGTTTACGCTGCAGGTTTCCACCATGTCAGCATGGATTAGACCAGCGGCCCAGGCGTTTCTCTAACACACATACATAACTCCATGGACTTACAAGCTCCCCTTTTATTTCACACCGACGACATCCGCAAACAAAAGAGCAAGGTATCAACTGGGTATATATTTACAAGTGTTGAAAGCATTCCCCGTGATAGCACGGTTCTGCTAATCCCCAACCTATAATTTGCAAGCATATAACTTTCATGGAGAGTCACAATGGTTCAGGTTTATTAAGTGCAGGAAATAAAGTGTGCCATCAAGTTCGTGAGAGTTTTACTAACTAACTTTCTCATAACAAGCAAACTTTTTATTCGGAAGAAAACAAGGCAAATTGAATATGCACGGAAGTAGCAAACGATGCTAATAGGTAGGTATGGTGGACACTTTGGCAATATTTGGTTTAGGGAGTTGGAAACTTGAGTAAAACATACTCAGCGTAAGTGAAGGCTAGCAATAGTGAGGGAGGGACAAACGAGAGAGCAATAGCTGTCATAATCATGCTTGCAACAAAACAGGACTAATCATGGCATGAAAGTGATTCAAGATCCTCAAGGCAAAATAATTCATCAAGGCTTAACTGATTATTACAGTCATGTGCATGCATGAGCATGTGCCAAGTCAATTCAAATGAAACATTCAGAGGAGGATACCATGGTGTCATACCAAGTTATGAATAGAATAATGCAAGCAAACACTTATAAGACATGCTACAAACTATTAATGAGCTGGAGCTAATCATAAGAAAGCAAGAACTACTAAGCATCCAAAGATAACATACACCCTACACGAACAGGCTAAGCAAGCCCACAATGATGAGTATATGTACAAAAATGAAAACAAATAGAGTTCGTTACCAGCCTCTTACCACGCCTCAAGTTGTCATTAATCCTCATTATTGCTCTTCACTTGTGTGGCTTGAATAATAATATGAAACCAAATCCCACTGAGGACTGATGAACCCTGCAACAAACTCACAAACCCTGTAAATATTTTTGTTGTTTTCGATTTTTAAAAACAAGAACCAAAGAGGAAAACAAGCAAAGCAAAATATTTTTGGGTTTTTCGAATAGTTCAAACAAAGCAAAAGGGAAAAACAAACCAAGGCAAAAAGAAAAAGAAGCAAACCAAAGAGAAACAAGAGAAATATTTTTTGGTCTTTTTGTGTTTTAGAAAGCAAAAAGCAAAGAAAACGAAAACTAAAACAAGAACGAAACATGAATATACAAAGTACCGATGCAACATGATATGGAGATAAGTGCGGTGTCGGCGTACCTCCCCCAAGCTTAGGCTTTTGGCCTAAGTGGGTATCAATCAATGTAAGAATAGGGGTTCCAAGCAGGCGGATCTTGATAAGAATGGTCGTAGTTGGGCCCATGGGAAGAAGAAGAAGCTCCCCAATCATAAGCAGGCTGCTGATATGAAGACTCTCCCTCATTCAAGGGCTGGACCGAATCATCCGTGACCTCCCTTCTAGTGTCCTGCTCTTGTTGGGAGAGCTCTCCCAAGTACGTGCCAAGCTCCTCCTCAGTGAGGGACCATCCTTCCCTGTTATCAAGGTTAAACAAAACAGGTGCAGGCAAAAGAACAACATGCTCAGACTTGCTCTTTCTCCAACCAGCTTTGAGAAAGGTTATTTCATAAGATAACTCACTCATACTAGCCCATGAGGAAACACATTTATGCTGTATCATGGAATTAAGATCAAGCCTCTCTATGGGAAACTGTAGGTCTAGATGATGAGGCACTAAACCATGCAATTCTAGTAAACGAGAAGCAATGAGGCCTCCACAAATTCCACCTTTCTCACGGTTAGCAGCAAGACGGAAAGCTATCAAAGCCCCTAAGTTGTAAGACCTATCTCGTTTAAGAGCAGCAGAGATAAATGCTAGATCATATGAAGATAACTTATTGGCAGTTTTCCTAGCAAGAACACACTTGGCAACAAAGTAGGCAAAGTAACGAATGGAGGGAAGATGTCACGACCTGAACCCAATAAGGTGCAGATCCCTGTGTTTATAGTGCTAGTCCCTGGATCGAATAGCTAGCACCCACAGTTTAAGATGTAATATCAAGAAACAAAGGTCAAATTACATTGCATATCCAGGAATAAAACAGTTCATTACAACTTACATAGCTCATATGGCTATCTTATTACAAAGCAGCAGATATAACTATAAAACATGGGGTCCTTCATCTTCATGTGCCACAGGCAAATATGTTGGGTGCAGACTCGTAATCCCTACTCATCAAACTTCACTATCATCAAATAATCCTACAACATGATAAGTTACAGCCACAAGGGTCATACATTTTGAATTGTATTGGCAAGTGTCACTAGTATGTCGATATAAAGTGGAACCTATTACTACATGCATATCTAGCCAGGTAGAGCTTTGGCTAGTTTGCAGCAAGAAAGTTTTTCCCAATCTTTTTGTAAATAGTTTACAACACTTATTATCAACTAAGTTACACTGGATACCCTCCAGGTAATATTTCCAATCACAACATAGTGGTACCACTAATAGAAATCAGTGAACCTAGGTTCCATTGATAGAAATCAACGAACCAACAACCCTTGTTCACCCATCAACTTTTAACTTAGGCAATTAGAATGATGAGATTCTTGATTCTGCTTCATTGTCTTGATGCTCAGAAATTGTCCATAACCGGGGACACGGCTAAGTACTTAGTTTTACCCTCTCGAGAGGTGGTGCACTTTCCCCACAAGACTCGACATGCATCGAGACGAGACTTTTCAGAAGCAATCCCTTAGACCACCACAGACGTGTTCCATCCTATCATATATACCACCCTCTGTCCGTCTGGCTGAGTTCTTGCAACTTAGTCGGTCAAGGCAGAGCCCATATGCCATGTGGCTGCACTGGAAGCTTGACGACAAGAACGTCTCCAATCTCTTTGTTCCTGGGTGGCCGTCCACAAGTGCGATACACCAGCCGACCATAGATATGGCCCCTGAGTAACCACTCAACTTAATCCAAGCAAGTCCCATTTCCACCCAGGTGTTTCATTAAGTACTTGTTTTGTTATAGAAAACACATATTTTTCAATACTCCATATAATCATAATATGATATTCCACCCTGAAAACTATAGCAGGGCTAAGCATTTCTAATCTTACGATGTTTCTCCTACCAAGTAGAAACTACCATTCCCTATTCTACATAGGGGATATAGCATATCATAATAATATAGTCTATCATGCATATACTACAAAAATCCACTAAGTATAATGAAAACAGTAGGACTTGATGATAGTGCCACTTGCCTTGGTAGTAGAATTTTTAGGTACTCTTCTTGATCTTTCAAAGATTACACTCCTGTCTACAACAATATAATCAAGCAAAAAAGCACACTCTCAAAACTAGCATCACAAAATAACACATGAATACAACGAAATACATGCAAGCATACAACAAGATATTTTATTGAACAAGTTGTTACAACAAGGTTCTGAACACTACAAACACCTACTGGTCCTTTATATAAGTGGGATGCTAATTGTAATAATTTTAGTGCAAAGAGATTATTTAAAACATTTTATAACACTAAAATAAGCCACACTTGACTAACATATGCTACACAAATCCTATGTACTAAACTAAACTTTTATTAAGATCCTACAGTATAGAGGATTTAATATACAACCATTTGCAAAAGGATTCACTCAGAAATAATTTACACAACAATTTTTATACTCAAAATACTCCACAAATGCTTCTGTATAAAACGTGATTTTAACAATCACAAAAGTACCGAATTGTTGCTCTACTGTGTTCTACTCATTCTTGTGAATCCATAGATATATTATTTACTAAATTTGGATGAACAGAATTAAAGATATGATTTTTGCAAGTTCCTATGTTCTTATGTCCTAAAAATCCGAAAATAGAAATAGATAAGACAAGTGGTAGATTTCTATTGGCCTATACCCATTCGGTAAGTGATCTATTGATAGCCCTTAGATGAAGATCAAACGGACCAGGTTAGCTCACCGGAAAATCTCGCCGGAAAGATCGCCGGAATAGCGGGCACGGGCTTGGCGTTGTTGTTCTAGTTGCTAGGAACATATCTGGAGTTGAAGAAGATGTGGTCGGCGTAGAGGATGTCGAGACGATACTTATAGAAGTGATTGGGAGGTTGTTGTTCCCCAAAGGTGATGATAATCCATGGCTGAAGTACTGGTGGCGTCGGGTGGCGCGGTAAACTGCAAGAAGAAGATGCACCATCATGTCCTGGAAGTAGGCAACGTCTAGGTATATCTTCTGGTGAAAGGAATCGACGAGATTCTTACCAAGGACGACGCAATCTAGCGATGAACTCTGGTTTTAGGCTGATCTTGGCATGATTGGTATGTGTTCTACAGAGCCCTTCTCGAGAAGGTTTGAGAACGAAAATGATGGAGGAGACATAGGTCAATGTGATGCTCTCTTCGGTTGGTTCTGAGGTAGCCTGAGGAGAGAGATCGGGAGATGAATGCCGCTAAATGGCATTCGGAGCACCAGACTGATTTGGGCAATTAAACCAATAAAATGGAGAAGTAATTTTCTGAATAAAATGGTCATGCCATTATGAGAAGATTTCGTGTTGAAGTTGAAGAGAAGAACGCACTAGAATTGATAGGGGAGGAGAGGAAGGAGTACAGCCATGAACACGACTGTCTGTTTCGTGTAGGTGAAGAGGAAACGAGCGAACGCTCGATCGGTCTAGATGGGCTTGGCTGAATCGGCCCAAGAAGAAAAATGAACGGGAGAAAGAAGAAAAAAAGGGCTGGCTTGTTGAGCTATGGGCTGGATTGTTGTGGGTGTTTTTTAAAATCGATTTCTTCTTTTCTTTTTCTGTTTTGTTTTTGTCAAGTGTTTGAAATCAAATTTGGTTCAATTTTCTTTCATAAATTTTTATAATAAATACCAGTGGATAGTTTATTTCAAATAGGTTATATTGGCACTATTATATAAAATTAATTTAATTACAATTTGAATATGGCACAATACCCATATAGTTTTATTATAATATCTTTTTTTTAACTTTTGTTTTAAACCTACAAAAATTGTCAAACCAGTTTGTAAAGTTTTATAAAATAGTTATATATTATTATATATCATTTAAATATATTTTTGTTTCGTTGAATTATGGATTTCATCCATGGCTTAAATTGCCTTTGCAATATTTATTATTTTCTTTTTTCTTCTTGTCTTATATAAATCATATCTATTGATCTAGGTTCAAACAAATTTATATGGTTGCATTTAGTTATTTACTATTACATATCATTTTAGATTACTTTGGTTCCATTTAAATATGGATTTTCCTATGAGGGTAAATTGACTTTAGAAATATTTTCTTATTTCTTTTTATCTTATATGGTTCATAACTTTTTATCTTGGGACCCAAATAGGGTTAAATCAATTCTTGTTTCTTTAGTATTGTTACTTACCATTATAGATCATTTAGTAATGATTTTGCTCAATTTTTATGTGGGACATGGCCATAGACTTGAATTGAACTTATGCGATGATTTTCTTGTTAGGTTCTGGATTTTTGGTTTATTCTTTTCCAGTGGTTTAAAATGCAAGTGTTCAAGATCAAGATACATTCCATGCGTGAATGCATTTGATCTTTTGAAAATTTGTTTGTTACTTCGTCTTTCAAAATTCTTTTTGTTTAAGTAAGGTTCCAATAGAGGAATAAAAAGTTTCTTTTTCCCCTAAATTTCATCCTTTATTTCCTTTGTTTGTTTGATTTTTCACATTTCAAAATTTAGAAAATTTTGGGATGTGACAGGTTACCACCCTTAAAAGGAATCTCGTCCCGAGATTCGAGAAGGCTAGAAACAATAGGTTGGTTTTAGGACAACTAAGGTACTACCACCCTTAAAAGGAATTTGACTAGGTTGTCTCTTGAGAATTTACTTTGACTTTAGTCTTTGGCTATCATTGGGAGATTGAAAATTTTCATTATTGACTTGACGTTCTATCTTTTGAACTGTAAGATAGACGTGGCACTGGATAGGGACATGATCAATGACTTCACATTGGAAACACGATAACTTGAGATATTTAGCATTCTCACAATTAGGGAATTGGTTAGTAAGCTCTTTATAAGTGTCCTATGTCTCCATAGATTTTGCAAGATCGTGGTCTTTCCACAAGATCATCCTTGAAGTAATTGTTGTCATGGTCTCTCTAAAAAGGGTTGTTGATCATGTTACTCATCTGAGTGGTCATCCTTTGCAATAATTGGGATTGGGATCCCAAGAACTTTATAATTTTAGGTCTAACTTAGTGTTGTTGCGGTTGTTGGCTAAAAACTGGGTTGTCACTTGAGTCAACTTTGTTTGAGTTGTTAGCGGCTGCATTGTAATGGGCATCTCAAGATTGATGTTGGAGTTTTGGTTTCTTGGATAAGTCATTTGCTTGGGCTAGACTGGGATTGGGATTAGAATAGACAAATTATTTCTAGGGAAAGAATTCTACTCATACACAATAGATCACACCAAGCAATATGCAAGCAATTTCAATCATACATACAACAACAAAGTTCAAACATTACTTAGGCAAACAAAATATTATTGCCATACCACATAGATTGGTATGACCCATAAACAAACACGAAGTCGATTTAAACGAAACACTAGTATGGTGGTCCAACTATAGGGTTCTACTTGATATTAATCTCTTGAGATTATTCCATCCTTATCCATAGCTAGTGCATTAGGAATGAGATCAAGGTGTCCTTATGTCATCTTGTCACAAGGTCCTCCTAAGTTGAGTTTCCTTAGTCTCTAGGTCTTGAGTATTCTTCTTCTCTTACTTGAAGTCCTTCCAAGTGTTGTGCAGTCTATGCCTAAGTATTTCTCCAAGTTCTTCAATATCCCTCCATGCAGCACTTCTCGTAGAGTGAGGTTCCAAGTTGGTGAATATCCAAAGTCCCATTGTATTGTTGTTGTCTTCCTTGATAGACTTCTTGAAGATATCTAAATGAATCAAGATAGTTCCATGATAACAAAAGCTAATATAACCTAGTAAAACCATAATGGACAAGTTTCTCAACCTAGGATCTTTCCTAATTTCTCTTCATCTTCTTTTCTACTAAACTTGAACTTTTCCATTGATCTTGACTTCTCTTATTGATCCTGGACTGCCTTGTCCTTCTCCTCGAGTTGGGCGTGTAACTCATCATTTCCTAAGTAGTTGGTTTCTCCTATTATCAACAAAATCCTATATAAAATTTCTAAGTCCTAGAATTACTGAAGAATAAATCTTCCTTCTAAAACTTCTTCTCCCGGCTTCTTTTGGTGAGGGAGATATGTTGATCTAGTATCTTGACGATGTTGAGAAGTCTAAATCCAAAGTAGGTGGTCTTGAAGTCCTCATTGATCCTGAAGTGAAAGTCCTTTGAGGTGTTGAGACTTAAGTCCTTAGCCATGCTGAACATGAAGTCCTGGATGATGCTAAAGCCGAAGTACTTGGTGAAACTCAACCTGAAGTCCTTTGTGATGTTGAAGTCCTTTGTGATGTTAAAGCTGAAGTCCTTGGTCATGTTGAAGATGAACTCCTTGGTGATGATGAAGTTGAAGCCCTTTGCGATGATGAAGTTGAAGGTCATTTGAGACGAAGTTGAAGTCCTTTGCGGTGATGATTTTGAAGTCCTTTGTCATCAACTTGAAAAAGGGAGAGACGCGGGAATAAAACAGAATACTAAGGAGAGAGTTTACAAGATTCTTTGTAAATAACTTCAAGTAAATTCAACTCCTATTTTTCTAAAGGGGTTGTCCAAATCCTAGGGTTACGAACCTACAGGCAACACAATGCTCTGATACCATCTGTCACGACCTGAACCCAAAAGGTGCAGATCCCTGTGTTTATAGTGCTAGTCCCTGGATCGAATAGCTAGCACCCACAGTTTAAGATGTAATATCAAGAAACAAAGGTCATATTACATCGCATATCCAGGAATAAAACAGTTCATTACAACTTACATAGCTCATATGGCTATCTTATTACAAAGCAGTAGATATAACTATAAAACATGGGGTCCTTCATCTTCATGTGCCACAAGCAAACATGTTGGGTGCAGACTCGTAATCCCTACTCATCAAACTTCACTATCATCAAATAATCCTGCAACATGAAAGTTACAGCCACAAGGGTTAATACATTTTGAATTGTATTGGCAAGTGTCACTAGTATGTGGATATAAAGTGGAACCTATTACTACATGCATATCTGGCCAGGTAGAGCTTTGGCTAGTTTGCAGCAAGAAAGTTTTTCCCAATTTTTTTATAAATAGTTTACAACACTTATTATCAACTAAATTACACTGGATACCCTCCAGGTAATATTTCCAATCACAACATAGTGGTACCACTAATAGAAATCAGTGAACCTAGGTTCCATTGATAGAAATCAACGAACCAACAACCCTTGTTCACCCATCAAGTTTTAACTTAGGAAATTAGAATGATGAGATTCTTGATTCTGCTTCATTGTCTTGATGCTCAGAAATTGTCCATAACCGGGGACACGACTAAGTACTTAGTTTTACCCTCTCGAGAGGTGGTGCACTTTCCCCACAAGACTCGACATGCATCGAGACGAGACTTTTCAGAAGCAATCCCTCAGACCACCACGAACGCGTTCCATCCTATCATATCTACCACCCTCTGTCCGTCTGGCTGAGTTCTTGCAACTTAGTCGGTCAAGGCAGAGCCCATATGCCATGTGGCTGCACTAGAAGCTTCGCGACAAGAACGTCTCCAATCTCTTTGTTCCTGGGTGGCCGTCCACAAGTGCGATACACCAGCCGACCATAGATATGGCCCCTGAGTAACCACTCAACATAATCCAAGCAAGTCCCATTTCCACCCAGGTGTTTCATTAAGTACTTGTTTTGTTATAGAAAACATATATTTTTCAATACTCCATATAATCATAATATGATATTCCACCCTGAAAACTATAGCAGGGCTAAGCATTTCTAATCTTACGATGTATCACCTACCAAGTAGAAACTACCATTCCCTATTCTACATAGGAGATATAGCATATCATAATAATATAGTCTATCATGCATATACTACAAAAATTCACTAAGTATAATGAAAACAGTAGGACTTGATGATAGTGCCACTTGCCTTGGTAGTAGAATATTTAGGTACTCTTCTTGATCTTTCAAAGATTACACTCCTCAAAGTCTACAACAATATAATCAAGCAAAAAAGCACACTCTCAAAACTAGCATCACAAAATAACACATGAATACAACGAAATACATGCAAGCATACAACAAGATATTGTATTGAACAAGTTGTTACAACAAGGTTCTGAACACTACAAACACCTACTGGTCCTTTATATAAGTGGGATGCTAATTGTAATAATTTTAGTGCAAAGAGATTATTTAAAACATTTTATAACACTAAAATAAGCCACACTTGACTAACAGATGCTACACAAATCCTATGTACTAAACTAAACTTTTATTAAGATCCTACAGTATATAGGATTTAATATACAACCATTTGCAAAAGGATTCACTCAAAAATAATTTACACAACAATTTTTATACTCAAAATACTCCACAAATGCTTCTGTATAAAACGTGATTTTAACCATCAAAAAAGTACCGAATTGTTGCTCTACTGTGTTCTACTCATTTTTGTGAATCCATAGACATATTATTTGCTAAATTTGGATGAACAGAACTAAAGATATGATTTTTGCAAATTCCTATGTTCTTATGTCCTAAAAATCCGAAAATAGAAATAGATAAGACAAGTGGCAGATTTCTATTGGCCTATACCCCTTCGGTAAGTGATCTATTGATAGCCCTTAGATGAAGATCAAACGTACCAGGTTCATCTTCCAAAAAGTGCTCTAACCCTTCATTAGAAACCAAAGTGTGGAAATCTTGGAGAATTCCTGCAGCTCTCATGAACTCAGAACATGGATAAATGGAGGAAAAAACTTCCTCCTCCCATTGGACCTTCATGATCTCAGGCACCCATAGTTCATGTTGGTTTAGGTGGTGCTCACTCATCTTCTATTATGAAATTTAAACACCTATTAAACAAGTGATTGCAAAGTAAATATAATGAAGGATTCTACTCATAGGGACTTGTAAGAGGCCTAAACATGCATCAAAACTATATCTCTAAGAATCAAACAAGCTTACAAGCTCTCATAACCTGTCACCTACAGCAGCAAAATACTCAAGATATAATCCATCAAACACAAATCTACTTGGACAAGGAGAGGAGTCACATACCAGGGAACAAATGCTCCAAATTTCAGCAAAAAAGATGGGCTGAGCAAGGAGATAAAAAAATCGAGAGCAAGCACAGCAAGAACGCGATTTTGAGCAATGAACTGGAGCTTGCTCGGGAGAGAGAAGAAAGTGGCAGGTGAGAGAGTTAGTGGGGGGCCAGGGGTGGCCCACACCAGGGCATGGCGCCACCCAGGGCAGGCCGCGCCACCAGGTGGTGTGCCTGCCTGGTGGGTCCCCCTGGTACCTCCCAGGTACTCCTCTGCCCCCTTTTTTACGAAAAAATTTAATATGAATTTTCTGGAATTTTTCGAGACACTTTATTTTTGGGCATTTTCAGACATAGAAGAATGATTTTCTGACAGACAGATTTTTTTGGAAACATGATGCAAGGACAAAACAAAGCTAGAACTACAGAAGTTCTAAGACACTCTAACAAGCAAGCAACTAACAACAAAAAGAAAGCTAGACGAAAGAAAAAACTAAAATGGATAGAATAGAAGTACATGGAAATAATCATAGTGAAAACATTGTTTTGTTCAATGAAATCCTTTTGTTAACAAGGTTGATCAGGTCTTGCTACCAAAACAATTCCATATGAGACAAAACTTGGTATTCCACTAATGATTATGTTACCTCAACCTTGATAGCAATAGTCCCAATCATAATAGTTTCAAAATTTTCTCTTGGTATGGGGCAATATATTTCTCCAACTTGAATGCCCTCAACATGTTCAATTGAATTCAAACCATAAGTCCTTTGAATCTTCTTGGGGAAATAGACAGTTTGTTCCTTGTCATTCACATTGAAAGTCACCTTTCCTTGATTACAATTGATAACAGCTCCTGCAGTATTAAGAAAGGGTCTCCCAAGAATAATAGACATATTATCATCTTCAGGCATTTCAAGCACAACAAAATCAATTAATATCAAGCAATTATGAGCCACTTGAACAGGTACATCCTCACATATACCAATAGGAATAGTGGTGGATTTATCAGCCATTTGCAAAGATATATCAGTTGGTATTAATTTTTCTAGTTGAAGCCTCTTATAGAGAGAGAAAGGCATAACACTAACTCCAGCTCCCAAATCACACAAAGCAGTTCTAACATAACCGTTCTTAATAGAGCAAGGGATAGTTGGAATCCCTGGGTCTCCAAGTTTCTTAGGAACCTTACCATTGAAGGAATAATTAGCAAGTAAAGTAGAAATTTCTTCATTAGGGATCTTCCTTATATGCGAGACAATATCCTTCATATACTTTGAGTAAGGAGGCAATTTAATAGCATCAGTCAAAGGAATTTGCAATAATAAAGGTTTCATCCACTCACAAAACTTATTATAATGTTCATCCTCCTTTGACTTGTGTTTCTTATCAGGGAATGGTATAGGTTTTTGGACCCAAGGCTTTCTTTCACTACCATGTTTCTTAGCAATAAAATCTTCTTTGGTGTATTTAGTATTCTTAGTGTGGTTTTCAGGTTCTTCCTCAACCTTCTCTTCACTAGGAGCTTCATTTTCTTCATTACCACTTTTACTTTCAGCATCAGAGATAGATATACTATTAGGATCTAAAGCAGGTTCAGAGGGTTCTACAACAGTTTTATGTTTCCTTTTCCTTTTCTTACGAGTTGAACCACTATTTTCAGCTTGTTGAGAATCCTGCTCAATTCTTTTGGGATGCCCCTCAGGATATAGAGGATCCTGGGTAGCAACCCCACTTCTAGTTCTAATTTCATAAGCATGTTTTTCTTTAGCAGCATTAACTAGCAAGTCGTTTCCACTTTAACGATTTGATCTATTTGAGTTTGAACCATTTAAAAGTGTTTAACAATCATTTTAACATCATTAGATGTTCTTTCCACAATATCTTTCAACTCAACAATAGCTCTAGTGTTTTCCATTAGATGATTTTGCACCCTTTTATTAAAATTATCTTGCTTAACAATAAAGATATCGAATTCTTCTAAGCATTGATCAGGAGGTTTAGAGTAAGGGATATCACCTTCATCAAAGTGTTGGAGAGAGTGTACCTCAATAGTGGGTGAGTAGGGAATAGGCTTACATAATTCTTCTATAGGAGGTAAATTCTTGACATCTGCAGCTTTAATTCCCTTCTCCTTAAGACATTTCTTAGCTTCCTTCATCAATTCATCATTTAATTCAATAACTCCCCTCTTCTTTGATGTTGGAATAGGCACCGGAATAGTAGGTTCAGGTACAACTACTTCAGGTATAGCTGGTTCAGGAGGAGTCCAATCTTCATAGTTCTTGCTTATTTTAGCCATTAATTCCTCAGCTTCCTTAGGAGTCCTATTCCTGAAAACACAATCAGCACAACTATCTAGGTATGTCCTAGATTCTTCGGTTAGTCCATTATAAAATATATCAAGAAGCTCATTCTTAGGTAATGGACTTCCAGCTTGTGCATGAATCAAAGCACAAAACCTTGCCCAAGATTCAGGCAATACCTCTTTTTCTCCCTATTTAAAATCAAAAAGTTCCTGCAAAATAGCATGTCTAGCACTAGGAGGAAAATATTTCTGCAGGAAAGTACTAATCAAGCACTCAGGGCTATCAATAGATCCAGGATGTAAATTACTAAACCAAGTTTTAGCTTCTCCTTTCAGTGAAAAGGGGAAAATCTTAGCAACAAAGTAAGTACGCATCTTAATATCATTAGAAAACAAGCCACTCATGGTAGGAAGTTCATTCACATGTGCTACCGCACTTTCATTCTTAGTCCCACAAAAAGGTTCTTTCTCAACAATAGCTATGTAAGATAGATCTAGAGAGAAATCATAATATTTATCTATAATGTTTATGGAAGAAGTAGCAAACTTAGCAATAGGAGACAATTTGGGTCTAATAGTACGCCTCTCAAGGAGACTCTTAGCAAAGCTCCTATCATGGGTGTTTTTACATTCTTTAATAAATTCATCGGTCATCTCAACATAACCATCTTCAATATCATAACTTTCACTAGACTTGGGTGAACTAACAGGTGTGGTAGTGTCTTCATTAGGAGTTTCGATATTTCCAGCTATAGTTCTAGCAATCGTAGCATCTAGGAAAGGACCTAATGAACCACTCTTACCAAGCACAGTAGAAGCAGCATCATAAGCATCAGAAGTTTCAGATTCAGCAGTAGTAGCAGTGTGTGTAGCATGTGTATGTGGTGGTGTAACGAGCTTACTTATAACAGATGGTGAATCAAGAGCAGCAGAGGTGTTCAGAACCGTACCTCTTCTTGTAGTGGATGGTAAAATAGGAAACTTTCCATCACGAGACTTACCCATGATGGATGGATAGAAGAGAACAATAGAGAATCCAAGTGAACTTGATAAATAAAGCTATGCTCCCCGGCAACGGCGCCAGAAAATAGTCTTGATGACCCACAAGTATAGGGGGTGTATCACAGTATTTTCGAGGGAAGTGAAACCCAATTTATTGATTCGACACAAGGGGAGCCAAAGAATACTTATAAGCCTTAACAACTGAGTTGTCAATTCAGCTGCACCTGGAAACAATCTTGCTCACAGCAGTTTATCAGTAGCAACAGTTTTGTAGTAGGAATAGCAAAGTAGCAGCAGTAAAGTAAAGACAGTAGTAACAATAGCAGTAACAATAGGATTCGAGTGCGGTAGGCATAGGGATGGATGGACGGGCGTTGCATGGACAAGACAATTCACATAGCAATCAGAACATAGGGAAATTGCAGATAAATAAGATAAAGCATCCAAGTACTAGATAATCCTAGGCATGTGTTCCATATATAGTCATACGTGCTCGCAATGAGAACTTGCACAACATCTTTTGTCCCGCCAGCCCATTTGCAGCGGGGCCTCAGGGGAACTACTGACACTTAAGGTGCTCCTTTTAATAGAGCACCGGAGCAAAGCATTAACACTCCGCGAACACATGTGATCCTCACATCAAAGTCATTCCCTTCGGTTATCCCGATTTCTGTCACTTCGGGGCCATCGGTTCCGGATAACAACGTGTGTATACAACTTGCAAATAAGACCATAAACAATACTATCATAATGAATCAATAACATGTTCAGATCTGAAATCATGGCACTCGGGCCCTAGTGACAAGCATTAAGCACAACAAGTCGCAACAAAGTCATAAAGCAGTAATAAAAGATACTAGGCACCATGCCCTAACAATCTGATGCCATTACATGAACAATCTCATCCAATCCCTAACATCCCCATAGCCTACAACAGGGTATTACTCACTCATAGATGGGGGAAACATGGATGGTCGATGGAGAAGCGATGGTGATGATGATGGCGATGATCTCCTTCAATTCCCCGTCCCGGCAGGGTCCCAGAACGGAGTTTCTGGTGCTGTTTCGTGGAATCTGGTGGTGGCGGCGGAGCGGAACTCCTTCTGGAAAAACGTCGAACCCCTCGGAGTTTTAGGTCAGAAGGCTTCTTATAGGCGAAGAGGGAAACCGAGGGGGTGCCTGGGGGGCCCACACCACCCCCTGGCGCGGCCTGGCCTGGCCTCGCCAGCCAATGTGGTGTGGCCACCGGCTCTTCTCCGTCTCGTATTCTGGCTCCTGGAGTCTTCGAGTGAAATAGGATTTTTGGCATATTTTCTGGGATTTTTCCTGATAGTTGATTTTCTGCACAAAAAGTAGACACCAAGGCAATTCTGCTGAAAACAGCATCAGTCCGTGTTAGTTGCATCCAAATCACACAAGTTTATAAGAGAAATAATAGCAAAAGTGTTCGGGAAAGTAGATATGTTTTGGACGTACCAGGCGGCTAGCAAAAGACTAGGAGCGACCAACTAAGAGAGCAATAATGGCCATAATCATGCAAAGCGACAAAACATTATTAATTAAAGCATAAAGTGATATTACAAGTCGAAAACTAAATTATCATAGAGGCTATGGTGACTTGGTATAGTCTTAGCATGGTGTGAGCATGCGCCAAGTCGACCCAAATAAAGCATCAAAGGAGAATACCATAATATTATGCTTTTATATGCTAAAACAATGCATGATTCTTTCAAGGAACATTAAGCAATCTCAATTGTTTGTAACAAGTCATGCTACAACAATAATCACTAAGCATAAAGTCATAGAAATATCAGACATGACATGATAAAGTCTAGGCCACAATCAAAACAAGCTCCTTTTTGTACCACTCACAAGCATGAACTTTCTTACTCTTTTCCAATCCAAATCAACTTATTTGAAACTATGTATGAATGCAGGGGTCCAACCAATTTATTTAATCAAACTAAGCAAACGAAAACTAAAAACAAAAACTAAGACGCTCCAAGAACAACACAATTATGCATGAAACAATAAAAATGAAGTGTTTGGAAGAAACTGAGATTTTTATGGATGAAGAAGGGGATGCCTTGGGCATCCTCAAGCTTTGACGCTTGTACTTCTTGAACATTTCCTGGGAGGACATGGGTGGCATCCCCAAGCTTTATATTTTGTCCATACTTCATCTTATCACATTACTTTTCCCTACACTTTAAAATTTCCTTCATACAAAACTTCACACAATCTTCATTAGCAACATTAGTGTATTCAAGATAATAAGTCTTTTGGTTCAGTTTCAACACAAGTAAAACATCCATTAAAACACAAGCTATTGTAGCACTTCCTTTAAAAAGTTTAGGTGATCAAAGATAACTCAAAGAGAAAGAGATTAAGAGGCAAATACAAATAATGGCAGAAATCTGTCAAAACAGAGCATCAGGTAAAAACCGATTTTTCGAAGACCTTCTGTTGCTCAAATCGAAAAGTTTTGAACTAACAAAAGTTAGATAACAACCTGGGACATAAGCACACAAAATTACAGCTCAATCCGATGTACAGAGATTTTTCACGAATTTTTACAGCGAAGCACAAAAATCTGTTTCGGGATAGCAACTTTCCCAAGCATTATTTCTCTCTTATTAGAGGTTACTATTGGCACAAAAACCACACAAAGAGGATAAGGAGAGGTCACTGAAGCAATAACTTCCAAGACTCAACAAAAGATTCCTAAAGAAATTTGGTTTATCTCCCAATAAGTGCTTTTCTTTAACGCCTTTGAGCTAGGCATGATAATTTTGATGATGCTCACATAAGAAATATGAATTGAAGTAAAAGAGAGCATCAAGAAGCAAATATGGAACAAATTTAAGTCTAAACCACTTCCTATGAAAAATAATCTTGTAAATAAACAAGTCATGTAAGCACAAAGCAACAAGCATAGGAAAGCAAAACAAGTGCAACTTCAAAATTTTCAACATAAAGAGGGGAAACTTAATATTGTTGAGATACATAAAACCATGTTTTGCTCTCTCATAATAACTTTCAGTAGCATCATGAATAAAATTAACAATATAACTATCACATAAAACATTCTTATCATGATCCACATGCATAAAAGAATTAATACTCCCCACATAAACATAGTCATTCTTATTAATTGTAGTGGGAGCAAATTCAACAAAATAGCTATCATTATTATGCTCATCACCATAATCATAAAATATAGGAGGCATATTTTAATCATAATTAATTTTCTTCTCAATAGTAGGTGGACTGAAAATATCATATTTATTATTTTAATCATCATATATTGGAGGTATAGTATCATCATAAGCTGTAGAATAGTTGTCTTCCAAAGTGTGTTCATTTGTAAACATATCATCATTGGAAGGAACATGGATAGTACTAATAGTGCCATAATTATTAACATCATCATTTTCGGAATTGGTACCGAAGAGATTTTCAATATCAAAAGTAGTGTGCTTTTCCCAATCATGATCACTACTGTAGGCAATAGGCATAGGAACATCATCGAGTTCAGACTCGTCAAAAACTATGATAGGAGCAACATGCTTAGGGGAAAATACCGTTTCCTCCCTCCTTTTACTCCTCATCTTCTTCTTTTCCTTCTTCTCTTTAGGAGGCAGAGGCTTGAAAGGAAGCTTCTCAATATACCCTGGTTTATTGTTAGAGACAATAGAAGAAACTTTGGAGGATTCCTTCTTTTCATTAATAAGATAAAAACACATATTAGTCTTGTCATATTTTGGTAAAATCTCATCTTTTATAATATTTTGTATGTAAGTATTTGTGTGACAATTATCAACACAATAAAGATGACAACCATGCAGGACGCTATTCATATCAAAAGCACTCATATCTACCAAAGAAGTTTTTCTTGATAATTCTTCACACCCCAAAAATAATGTAAGTTCATCATGCTGATTAGGAGTGATCATGTTATCACAATAGAAACTTGCAGTACTCATTGGATTAGAAGGGCTATTATTATGGCCTGAGCATTGAAAATTGAAATGACCCACTTCAAAGCAAAGTTCACAAATAAAAGGATAGAGGGCACAAAATTTTTTACCAAGATCATTTAGATCCCTATACCACGTTCTAGTTTTTTCATTCCTATGGGTGATACAATATTCTTCTTCAATTTGCTTATTCTAACAAGGTCTATGTGTTCCACAAAAATTAACATGCTTATAAGAAATAGTACTTTCAGAGGTTTGAGCATGTTTATTGCTATCATTAATAACAATTTCATTTTCCATGCAAGTGTCTTTAAAAGGCTCATGATACATGTCCCATTTTTCTTTAGGAGCATTAATATGAGAAGCAAAGGCTCTACAGCAATCAACAAGAATTTGGGGATCAAGACCATATTTAGCACTAAGCTCTTGAAAATCAGCAGTTTTAGCGAAAGACTTAATGCAATCATACTCATAGTTTATACCTAGTTCTTTACCTTTGTGGTTATCCCAATCTTTGGTATTGCTTTGAATTGTTTCAAGAAGATCCCACTTAGCTTTGACCTCCTTACTTGTGAAGGATCCCTTTGAACAGGTATCTAGATAGTCCTTGTAATGTCCTAAAAGCCTTGCATAACAATTATTATTAATAATAATAATGGGGAGCTCATGAATGGGACATTTGAGCATTAGTGACTTCAATCTCCCCATGCTTGGGCAATACTTTCTCCATCATGAGGATGAAAATTATAAATATAATTCCTATCTTTATGAACTTCATGAGGAGGATAAAATTTAGAGTAAAAGAGAGATTCAAGTTCCTTCCACTTCGAATGATGAGGATCATCTAGTAGCTCATACCACTCCCTTGCTTTGCCCTTAAGTGATAAAGAGAATAGCTTCCTCTTAAATTGGTTCATTGAAATACCTGCACACTTGAACAACCCACATAATTCACGTATAAAGAGTAAATGATCACCAGGATGGACAGTTCCATCACCAAAATAATAGTTATTCATAACACGTTCAAGAATTTCCATAGGTATTTTAAAAGGGACGCTTTCAGTATGTGGATTTAAAATATCACAAGTATCATTAGAATTACGACATATGGGAGATAAAATATCATCAGAGCAAACTTTCTTCTTTAAAGTTGGGGAACTAAAAAGATCATTTTCATAAAAACTAACTTCCCCAAGCTTAGTCGTTTCCATAGCATTAGTAACAGAGGTGTTCAAAAAATTCATACTAATAA
This sequence comes from Avena insularis, assembly GCA_023614405.1. NCBI lineage: Eukaryota > Viridiplantae > Streptophyta > Magnoliopsida > Poales > Poaceae > Avena > Avena insularis. The sequence goes on from CM042690.1 coordinate 673,401,277, forward strand.
TATTGCTATTAGCATGCAAAGAAAGTTCCATGGGTTTTTTAATTTTATTTTCAGACCATTTATGTTCAACCTTAGGAAAAATACTAAAAAGCTCTCTAATTTTGTTGTTGTTTTCCATTAAGCCTAACTAGTGAAAATAATAACAAGAATCAAAAAGATATAATTGCAGAATCTAAAGGAAATAACTTCGAGCACTCACACACCAGCAACAGTACTAGAAGATATCTTAGTACCCAGAGGATGTGAGTACCTTTTACCTTACCTCCCCGGCAACGATGCCAGAAAATAGCTTGATGTCTACACACTCTTCTATTCTTGTAGATAGTGTTGGGCCTCCAAGTGCAGAGGTTTGTAGAACATCAGCATGTTTCCCTTAAGTGGATCACTGATACGTTGCAAACATATATATAATTTTTGATGTTCCATGCTTGTTTTATATCTACTTTCTTATGTTTTGTCCATACTTTGGAGTACTTTTTATACACTTTCTTGGACTAACCTATTAACAAGATGCCACAGTGCCAACTGCCTATTTTCTGTTGTTTTTGGTTCTAGGAAAGTCAGAAAATGAATATTCTCGGAATTGGACAGGACAAAAGCCAAAGTCAATATTTCACCGAGGGGGACACGGAGCCAGAATACGAGACGGAGAGGGGCCAGGGTCCAGACATACCACCTGGCCGCACGGCTAGTCCTGGCCCGCGCCAAGGGGTGGTGTGGCCGCCTAGGGCACCCCCTCGGCCTCCCCTTTCGCCTATAAGATACCTCCGATATAGAAACCCTAAGTACCAGATCAAAATTCCACGAAAGAGTTTGTAGCCGCCGTCATCTCCATCCCTAGATTGGGAGGGATCTGAAGCTCTTCCCGGCACCATGCCAGAGGGGAGAATTCACCCTAGACGCCTTCTTCATCACCATGCAAGCCTCCAGTGTGATACGTGAGTAGTTCATCCTTGGACTACGAGTCCATGTTGTATCTAGATAGTTGGTTCTTCTCCTTTGTGCTACCATGTTTAGATCTTGTGAGCTCCGTTCATGATCAAGATCATCTATTTGTGTGATCTTGCACGCTGTGTTTGCGGGGATTAGATGGATATTGAGATGCTATTTCAGATTGATTATTTATTCTATCATGTCTTTTTTATTTGTGATCTTGCACACTCTCCGTTGTTAGTAGATATCTTAGCCGAGTAGATGCTAGCAACTCCAAGAGGGAGTATTTATGCTCGATAGTGGGTTCATGCCTCTAGTAATCTGGGGAAGTGACAGAAATCTCTAAGGTACTAGATGTGCTGGTGCTACTAGGGAGAAAACAGCAATCCTTTGTTCATAGAACAATCGTATTGTTTACTTTACACACAATGCGTAATGCAATTATTTGTTGCTTGCAACTTAATAGCTAAGGGGGTTCGGATTGATAACCTGAAGGTGGATTATTAGTCATAGATGCAGTTGGATTACGGTCTATGTATGATGGTGTAATTCCCAATCAAATCTCATAGGAGTCAAGATGATTAGTATATGCATGTATGCTTTCTCGATGTTTGTCAATTGCCCCACTGTAATTTGTTCACCCAACATGTCAACTATCTTAAGGAGAACCACCACTAGTGAACTATGGACCCCGCTCCTTTCTTTTACCATCAATCTACAACATTTCTGTTTTTACATTTTACTCGCAAGCTTTTACTTTCTTCCACACAATATGTTTAATCCTTTGTTTTCAGAAAAACCGGTGAGATTGACAATCTCATTGTAAGTTGGGGGCAAAGTTATGTGGTTGTGTTGTGCAGGATTCCAAGTTGGAAACAACACCTCGGAGGTGTTTCCTTGCTCCTACTGGTTCGATAACCTTGGTTTCATAACTGAGGGAAAACTTGTTGCTGTGCTCATCATACCTTCCTCTTGGGGTTCCCCAACGAGCTCGATATATTTTGGGCCATCAAGCAACTTTTTCTGGTGCCGTTGCCGGGGAGTCAAGGACATCTTCACAAGGGGAGTCCCTCATAACCAATCTCTTTACTTTGTTTTGCTTAGTTTATTTTTGCTTTGTTTACTTGTTTCTTTATCAAAAACACACAAAAATAGTTGCACTAGTTTGCTTTCTTTATTAAAAACACAAAAAAATTAAGTCTTTCTATAGTTGCTACCTCTTTCTTAGCTCACCATGTTGATCCCTAAGTTCACCCTGAAAGACCTTCCAATAGGTAGTGGCTCTATAATTGGAAAATATAATATTGAAGAATTCTTTAATCATGTTAGTAAGCATGAGGGTATTGAGGATAGATCCCTTGCAGAATGTTAACACCCGGATTTTTAATCCCAGATGCCCGTTATGCCATACCTCGCAATCCCAGGATTACCATTTTTGCGAGACATAACGGATTGGATATCACAGTACATCATCCATTACAAACCATACATAAGTTCTTACACAAATAAGGATCTCATGATCCAGTCTTAATACAACAAGCAGCGGAAATAAATATAAAGCATAGCGGTGGGGTCCATCTTCAGGCACAGTAATCTTGTGAAGGAGATAGTCCTAGTTATCATAGCCGTCCTGATGACCATCCTCCTGATAGTCTCCTTCATATTCTGGCCATGAGAATAGCCAAGGACAAAAGCCATGAGTACTCTTTAAGTACTCTCAAGCTACTAGTAACAGGTACTATAGTTCTAAGTTAAAGTGCTAAGTCTAAGTTTAACTATAAAGTTAAGTTTGAAACCTAAGCTGAGTTCAGAAGCAAAGAAAGATAAAATAAAGTTCTAGAATCACTTAAGTTGGGAAGCTATTATCATAAACACAACCCTGTTGTGGTCAAGTCAAGATTCATCATTCATTTCAAGTTATTTAGAAACTTGCTGACAACGAAACAGTATGGCCATTCCAACCGTCCATAATCGCGGACGTGGCTATTCGAATAGTTTGACACTCTGCAGAGGTGGTACACTTTCACCACAAGATTCGATACATCTGTCAAGGATAACCCTGAATCATCATACTTAGTATGCAGATAATCAAACATAACCTTCCCTTTACACACTCTAGTATAAGCACCTCTCCTATGAGCATGGCCTCCCAACCATGACCATCAGTCATCTTGGACACTGCATAGGTGGACATCATGAGAGGTAGCCTCAGCTCAAACCTCTCTCGTGAGGGAACTAATACTAATGCATATAAATTTCCAGCTAAGCCTTACCCAATTCAGGTAGTGTGGTTGTACGGTAAATTTGGAATGGTATCGCATCCGAATCCAACCATCAGTTTTATAAAAGGGTTAAGGCTCATGCCTCATCATTTTCATCATCATAAACCAGTTGTGTTTCTCAACACATGTCAAAACATCTCAATAGAATGACTCATTATTCCAAGGTTTTCACAATTCATTTTCACCACTTGTTCCCATCTAAAGTGACTCAAGTTTTTGATCTACTCTAAAATACTAAGTTAAGAGTGTTCACTAAGGTGGAAGGATGGGATCAATCTCATGCCATAGAATGACATCTAAAGGTTTCTAAGTAGGTCAAGTTTTATACTTTTTATGCTACCATCAAACCAAGTAAAGAACTTTTTGTAAACTAAGCGAGGTAAAACTTGTCAATAAGCCTTGAGGTACTAATAGTTAAAGGGGTGTGATCAAAGCATGCTTAAGGCATATTTGCTAAACCATCTAGTTTGTTTCTAGTTTGCTAAGCACTAAACTTGCAAGGGTTAAACTTGGGTATTGCTAGCTTGCTAAGGGTAGCTTGCACTGTTAATGGTGGCTTGCCTTGGTTGGTGCAGTGGTTGAAGTTTTCTTCGTCTTCGTCTTGATAGCACTCCTCCTCCTCGTAAGCTTGGTCGATACTATCTTCTATAAATACAAACTGAGTAGACAATCACCAAACAATACTTGACTAGGCTAGATAGCATTCTAGGACACACAATTGATGATCTATTATCATCACAAGTATCACACGTTTAATTCAATAGTTTCTTTCTTTTTATTTTAGAAAAGTAATTTATACTCATTGAAAATTTAACTAAGATTTAATATTCACCACTTAAAATATGGGATCATGTTGACACATGTCATCACCACATATTCTAACATGTGGGAATGATATTTAAAGGTTGGATCAATATTACTTTGGTTTAAGTTCATTATTTAATGATTTAAAGTGACTAGAAATGCCTATATGGCATTATTTTGGTACTAGTCTAAAGTCACTGCATGTAAACCTTACATAATTAGATAGATATGATGAAATGTGATTTTTGAGAGTTGGTTGATTTTATAATAATGTTGCAAGTTGCAAAAGCTTCTGTTTTGTTATTTTTATTAGGAGAGATCTATAACTCTAATTGAATTAAATCCAACGGGCTTGGATAGAGCATTTCAATATCTTTCAGACAAAATTGGTTTCATGCAATTTGGATTTATAAAACTCTCTGAATTGATTTTCAAGCTAGGGGACAGAAACTAGATTCAAACTAAAAAGAAAAATCCAGATTTGAATGGGTGGGCTAGCGCGGGAAAAGACTTGGCCCGGCCCAGTGGCGCTCCGCGGCGCAGGGCTCAGCTAACAGGGGGGCCCCGCTTGTCAGTGGCACTTAAAATAAAAACAAGATGCGCTGGGTAGAGATTAGAATAGGAATCCACGGCCGAGGGTCGTCAGCATTTAATGTGTCGCTCATGAGCTCGAACCCTAGCGGCTCGGTGGGGGTCTGCTAGGGACGTACCAGGGCTCCAGCAGGGTCGGCGAGGCGGGCAAACGAACTGGAAGACGATGGCGAGGCAAGGCGTGGTTGCGGTGGAGCTTGGGGTGATCGCAATCAGCGGCGCCCTTCTCCTCCAGAGGTGGCTGCTCCGGCTCCAATTCCAGCGAGCTGCTGCTCCCCTTGCTCCGGCTAGAGGTGGGTGAGGTTCAGAGAGGTGAGGAGAGTGGAATGGTGTGGAGAGAAGAGGCTGGGGAGGGCTCCTTTTATAGGACCTACGGTGAGACCGAGCGGGATGGGAAGGCGACGGTGGCGACATGGCTACGGCGAGGTAGAGGCATGGCTGGGGGTGGCGATCGATGGGCGGTTCCCAGGCGGTGCTCTAGGATTTGAATGGGGCCGTAGGGGCAGTGGCACGCGGTCTGGACGAGGTGGCGCTCTGAGAGGCAGAGGCGGCGGTGTCCACGGCGAGCGGTGGCTGTGAGCTTTGGGCGGCCAGCGGGGGTGTCTGGGGTGTTTTCCAGGTCATGGCAGAGCGGCGGGCGTGGGCTGCGGCCAAGAGGCGGTCTGTGCGAGCGGGGACAGAGAACGCTCTAGGGGTGGCACCAGCATGGTGCGGTGGCACTGGGCGCGTGGTATCCTCGGTGGTCCACTGCAGGGCTAGGCTCGGACAGGGGACAGGGGGTGGCAGTGAGCTCCTGGCTACCTCCTAGACATGGCGAGAGAGTGGGAGATGGTCTGCTACGGCGGGGCAAAGTTTGGCCGGTGACCATGCCCTCGGGTTGACATGGCAATAGTGTTAGGGACAAGGGAGAGGGGCGTTAAGGGTCTGGTTAGACTAGGAGGGGACATAGGAGATAAAAGTAGATCATTTGGAGGCAAAACCCTGTTCAAAACAGTGAGCTAGGATTAGGGTGGAAATTATGCATGCCAAGTGTTTGATGAAATGGCCGCATGAGGTTTAGTTTTGAATTTTTGGTTTCAAACTTTTTGAGTGATCTCCACTAGTTCTAGGTAGCCTCTGGTTGCAAGGGTTTTGAAAGTGGAGCTCAAATAGATGGGGTTTGAAATAGGGGTGATCTATGCATATGCATTAGATTCAAATTTCAAATGCCAATTAAAATAAGTAAAAAATGCTTTTAGCAGATCAAAAGGTGGGCCTTGGTACCTCATTATGTGTACTAGCAAGGGGTACAAAGATCAAGAATTGTTTCTATTAATAATTGAGTACTAGGAATAGCCAAAGTAGTGTAGTGGATTAAAATGGCCAAAATGACCATTCCTCCTTTTTAATTGTTTTTGATTTGATTTTCTTTAGGAAAAGTTTGGGAATGATGTAGATGATGTTTAAATCACCTAAGAAACAGTTTACAAGCATTGGATCACACAATCATGGCAATTCAAAACAACTCCTATTTTAAATGCACACATATATGAATGCTTTCATTTTAAATTTGGAAAAGTTTTTGTTAACCCCATTTTTGGATGATTTGATCTTGATAAGCTTGGATTAAAGTTTTGGGATGTTACATAGAACTTGCTCCAAATTATGAAATTGCTGCAGCTTCTTTAGTTCACATGTTGGAAGCTAGGTTTGTTAACCTTAACCCCTTAATGCAAGTAATGTTTCTTAAACTTAAAGAAATTGAGGACCCTGAAAAGAGAGATTTTATTCTGGAAACCTTGCTTAAAGAATTCTATGATGTTGCTAAGGAAGCTAGAAAAGTCTTTGATCGTTTTGATATGCTAAGCTCATGTGTAGATGTTATTGGTACACGAGAAAAGATGAACAAAACCGAACCTAATGGGGAGGAAATTGAGATACCAATACCTTTCAAACTTGTAACAATGCATGAAGCCATAGAAAATAATCTTGATTGGATTGTTCCTGAAAACCCATTTGATGAAGTAGTAAACCCAAGAGCATTGAGAGAGGATCTTCTAGAACTTATTTGGATGAGATACCTTTCCTTGTTGAAGATATTTCTGGTATTAATCTTAATGCTTCTTCATTTGAGAACACTTGATTCTTTTTTTTGCTTCTTATGCCTAACTTAAAGGCGTTAAAGAAAAGTACTTATTGGGAGATAACCCAAAAGATTTAGATTTGTCTTGGAAGTTATTACCCCTGTAATAACCGCTCCTTATCGTTTCTATTTTCTTTTTGTGCCAAAAGTAACCTCTAATGAGAGAGAAGTAATGCTTGGGAAAGTTGCTGTCCCATAATAGATTTTTGTGCTTCACTGCAAAAATTTGTGTAAAATCTCTGTATGTCGTTTTGAAGCGTGAATTTTTATGCTTCTGCCCAAGTTGTTATCTAACTTTCGTTAGTTCAACACTTTTCTATTTGAGCAACAGAAGGTCTTCGAAAAAATTGGTTTTTACCTGCTGGTATGTTTTGATAAATTTCTGCCATTATTTGCATTTGCTTCTTGTTAGTTCGTTTTTGGGTTCTCTTTGGGGAATTGATCTTTTCAAGGGAAGTGCTACAGTAGCTTGTGTTTTAATGGAAGTTTTATTGGTGTTGAAACTGAACCCAAAGACTTATTATCTTGAGTACACTAATGTTGCTAATAAAGATTGTGTGAAGTTTTGTATGAAGGAAGAATTTCAGGTGTATGGAGAGAATGATGTAATGAGATGAAGAATGGACTAAAGCTCAAGCTTGGGGATGCCACGCGTGTCACCCCAAGAAATATCCAAGAAGTACAAGCGTCAAAGTTTGGAGATGCCCAAGGCATCCCCTTCTTCATCAATACAAATCTCAGGTTCTTCCAAACACTTCATTTTTATTGTTTCATGCACAAGTTGTGTTGTTCTTGGAGCGTATCTTTTTGCTTTTGGTTTTCGTTTGCTTGCTTTCTTAGTTTGCTTGAATAAATTGGTTGGACCCCTTATTTCATATATTAGTTTTCAAATAGTTTGGTTTGCATTGGAAAAGAGTAGGAAAGTTCATGCTCAAGTGGTAAAGAGAGCTTGTTTTTGACTGTGGCCTATACTTTTTCATGTCATGCTTGATATTTTTTGGCTTTATGCTTAGTGATCTTTGTTGTAGCATGACATGTTATAAACAATTGAGATTGCTTATTGTGCCTTGAAAGAATCATGCGCTGTTTTAGCATATTAAAGCATAGTATTGTGGTATTCTCCTTTGATGCTTTTTTTGGGTTGACTTGGCGCATGCTCACACCATGTTAAGACTATCCGAAGTCACCATAGCCTTTATGATCCTTTATTTTTCGACTTGTAATATCACTTTATGCTTTAGTTAATGATGTTTTGTCGCTTTGCATGATTATGGCCTATATTGCTCTCTTAGTTGGTCGCTCCCAGTCTTTTGCTAGCCTCCATAACCAAGTATGAGTTCCACTCATGCATCAAACTCCAAATAAAACCAAGTTATTCCAAAGAGTCCACCATACCTACCTATTAGCATTTGCTATTTGAAGTATATTCATGTTTTTATCTACCTTCCGAATTAAACTTGTTATGAGAAAACTAGTGATTAAAGCTCTCACGAACTTGATGGCACACTTTACTTTTCTTGCCCTAATAAACTTGAACCATTGTGTCGTCTCTATTGTATATGCATGCACTTATATGTTGGGGATTAGTAGAACCATGCTGTCATGGGGAACACTTTCAACATTGCACTTGTTCTTTGTACCTAGTTGATATCATGCTCTTTTGTCTATGGATGTCGTCGGTGTGACATGAAAGGGGAGCTTGTAAGTCAATGGAGTTATGTATGTGTGTTAGAGAAACGCCTGGGCCACCGGTCTAATCCATGCCTAATCATGGTGGAAACCTGCAGCGTAACCATAATGAGCAATCTATGAAGCATTCTTCTTATAAAAAAAGAGATAGAGATTGAGAAAAAGAGAAAAATAAAAAAAAGAGATATGAGAAAAGAGGAAAGAGAGAAAAACGCACCATTTTCCCATGGTAAATAAGAAGATTGTTGAGATGCTCGTTGTCTGCTTGCCTTGTAATTTCATATGGGGATTCTTCTGTATCACCGGGCAAGGGGTACCCTGTTGGCGGTTCTCTATGATACACATGTACTTACTATGAAAAGAACTTACCGGTAACTAAACTTGAGTAGCAGGAGGAGCGACCCTCGTATTCAAGGGACATGAGATTTCCAACTTATACTTTGTCAAGCATATACTCCATAGTTTGTTCACTTTAACCTTAATCACTTCAAGATGCTTATGATAGGGGCAATGAGAGCTGAAAGCTAATAAGTACCATGATTTTTGGAAGCTCTTTATGAAACTTGAATCCCTGCTTCCTTCTATGAAGGCCTTTCTTCCACTTTTATATTGAGTCTCCACCTTCTACCTTTATGCACCTATTGAGAGAGCATAGTGGCCATTCTTAGTTTAATGTGCATTGTCCCAAGACTTGTTGATTGATGCATAACTTTGATATTGCTTTTTCTTAAACTATTTGTATCTAGTCACCCTTATAAACTTTCAAGGTGTCCTATGCAATTATGATTTGCTACATTATGAGGGACAAGCTGAATGCCACTATGTTATGTTTTATTTATGTGAAACAAACAAACGTCTTGCAAAGCATTGTTATTCATGAATCTTTTGTTTGTGCCTTTTCATGTTACAACATAGTTGTTATGTATTATTGTTAGAACTTTATCTTTCATGCTATGTTGAAGTACTATGATCCCAGCTATCAATGTTTTACAAATACCTTGATCAAGTTTATGATGGTGCATGTCACCTCAAAAATTATTATTTCTTTTTGTCACTTACCTACTCGAGGATGAGCAGGAGTTAAGCTTGGGGATGTTGATACGTTGCAAATGTATCTATAATTTTTTATGTTCCATGCTTGTTTTATATCTACTTTCTTATGTTTTGTCCACACTTTGGAGTAATTTTTATACAATTTCTTGGACTAACCTATTAACAAGATGCCAAAGTGCCAGCTGCCGGTTTTTTGCTGTTTTTGGTTCCAGGAAAGTCAGAAAATGAATATTCTCGGAATTGGATGGGACAAAAGCCAAAGTCAATATTTCACCGAGGGACACGGCACGAGACGAGAGGGAGGGGGACAGCCACACCACCTGGCCGCGCAGCCAGGCCTGACCCGCGCCAGGGGGTGGTGTGGCCGCCTAGGGCACCCCCTTGGCCTCCCCTTTCGCCTATAAGATGCCTCCGATACAGAAACCCTAAGTACCCGATCAAAATTCCACGAAAGAATCTGTAGCCGCCATCCTCTCCATCCCTAGATCGGGAGGGATCTGAAGCTCTTCCTGGCACCCTGCCGGAGGAGAGAATTCACCCTGGAGGCCTTCTTCATCACCATGCAAGCCTCCGGTGTGATGCGTGAGTAGTTCATCCTTGGACTACGGGTCCATGTAGTAGCTAGATGGTTGGTTCTTCTCCTTTGTGCTACAATGTTTAGATCTTGTGAGCTCCGTTCATGATCAAGATCATCTATTTGTAATCCTACATGTTGTGTTTGCAGGGATCCGATGGATATTGAGATGCTATTTCAGATTGATTATTGATTCTATCATGTCTTTGTTATTTGTGATCTTGTAGGCTCTCCGTTATTAGTAGATATCTCGGCTGAGTAGATGCTAGCAACTCCAAGAGGGAGTATTTATGCTCGATAATGGGTCCATGCCTCTAGTAATCTGGGGAAGTGACGGAAATCTCTAAGGTACTAGATGTGCTGTTGCTACTAGGGAGAAAACAACAATCCTTTGTTCATAGAACAATCGTATTGTTTACTTTATATGCAATGCGTAATGCAATTATCTGTTGCTTGCAACTTAATACTAGAGGGGGTTTAGATTGATAACCTGAAGGTGGATTATTAGTCATAGATGTAGTTGGATTACGGTCTATGTATGATGGTGTAATGCCCAATCAAATCTCATAGGAGTCAAGATGATTAGTATATGCATGTATGCTTTCTCGATGTTTGTCAATTGCCCCACTGTAATTTGTTCACCCAACATGTCAACTATCTTATGGAGAACCACCACTAGTGAACTATGAACCCCGGTCCTTTCTTTTACCATCAATCTGCAACTGTTTACTATTTTCTGTTTACTTTCTGTAAGCTTTTACTTTCTTCCACACAATACATTTAATCCTTTGTTTTCAGCAAAACTGGTGAGATTGACAACCTCAATGTAAGTTGGGGGCAAAGTTCTGTGGTTGCGTTGTGCAAGATTCCAAGTTGGAAACAACACCTTGGAGGTGTTTCCTTGCTCCTACTGGTTCGATAACCTTGGTTTCATAACTGAGGGAAAACTTGCTGCTGTCCTCATCATACCTTCCTCTTGGGGTTCCCCAACGAGCTCGATATTTTTTGGGCCATCAATCACCAGAGATTTATCTAACTCAGGGAGGAAGTGGTCAAAGGTATCCCTCTCAAGCAACCCTGCAATCAAGATACAAGAACTCTCTTGTGTCCCGAACACACCCAATACACTTGTCAGGTGTATAGGTGCACTAGTTCGGCGAAGAGATAGTGAAATACAAGTAATATGGATGATTATAAGTGGTAATTGCAATCTGAAATAAGAGTGGCAGCAAGCAAACATGTAACAAAACTGATTGTAAATGGTGTTTCAATGCTTAGAAACAAGGCCTAGGGATCATACTTTCACTAGTGGACACTCATATAAATATCTTCTCTTCATTATGCTACGCTGAACTACTCTCCAGTTGGACGATGTAGGGCTATAATAGCACACCTTAAAGTTCGCATTCCCCATCTAGATAACCCCTCACTAGTCTTAGGCGGACTATGAGGCCGCAACGATTGCCCGACCTTTGCGAATGCTTCTTGATAACCAACAAGTACAACTAATATTTTTGGAATTCACATTCTCTATCCATACTAAGATAGAGAACAACTTAAAACTGAAATTAAAAACTACTTAGAGATAAAGCAAACAAGTGCACACAAGAATATTCACCCACACACTATTGCTCCTCGGCAACAATGCCAGAAAAGGTCTTGATAACCCACAAGTATAGGGATCGTGTGTAGCCTTTTCGATAAGTAAGAGTGTCGAACCCAACGAGGAGCTAAAGGTAGGATAAATGTTCTCTCAAGTTCTATCAACCACTGATACAACTCTACACGCACTAAACGTTTGTATTATCTAGGAAATAAAACTAGAGCAATAATACGAGTACTAGAGATAGCTTTGCATGATAATAAATAACAAGAAAGTAAAGCTAGTTGTTGCAGCAATAAAATACACTAAACTAACAGAACCATTAGTGTGGAATAGTGGTGGTAATTGTGGTGGCTTTGTCCAAGTTTAAATAGCAAATAGATCGGGTTCATTGTCTTCGATGCAGTTTTCTATGTGGTAGAGGCTAAATATATATGCGCTTCACTACTTGGAATTACATGTACTATATGATTGGATTGTTAGCAAACATCCATAACTACTAACAATGCATTAAGTTTTCCCCAACCAAAGCCTTAAGTTTAATGGTCCTCTTACTCATATACGTGCAACGTTCCGGTTCGCGTCATCAGGTTTCTGTCACTCCAGCAGAACTCCCCCCTTCCTCTTTCACATACTACAAACCCTATGATGTTTAATCCATGCGCACACAAATATAATGGACACCAAAGGACTGTACCATATCAACATACAACTCTAATGAACCAAGGACGTTCAACCATTCAATCTAAGAACAAAGAAACTACACAAATATGACATAGATCATAGGATTATAACTTATAGCATCAAATATCATGTTTACATAGGACGGTACAGAGGTGTGTGAGAGGATGAACCACTGCATACTAGGAGGATTATGTGATGGATATGGCGGTGAAGATGGTGAAGAGGGTGGCGGCGGTGCCGGTGGCGGCACGGGGGACTCCTTCCCCGCCACCGGTATCATGGGGGAGCAACGCCCCTTAGCCCCTTCCTTCATGGCTTCTTGGGAGCCCTCCCCCATGGAGTTGAGATCCATGGGGGAGGCAAAAATGTGGCTTTGGTGGCTGCAAATTCGTGGGTGGAGATGTCTTGGGCGAATTAGGTTTCCTCCCTTTATATAGCTTCTCGGATTCCCGTCACCCCATCTTGGGTTGCAGTAAATCAGGCCTAGCAGGCCCGTTCGGACAAGGAATCAGCTAAATTTTATGTCCGAAACGTTTGTCGCGAAATTTCCAAGAACTTTGTAGTTGAAGAGTTTTCCATTTGACGCTGTCTTCGACTTGAAACGTGACCATCTTCAAAAAGAGTTCTGAGACAGAATTCTGGAAAAATCCTAATTGGACTCCAACAAGGTTTCCACTTGTATTCTTGGTAATTCCTACACATCAAAGTGTAAAACAAGAACATTGTGCACTTTTGCAACTATTAGTAGGTTAGTCCGAATAAATCATAAACTTTATACAAAAAGGAGTGTCAAAAGCATATTATTAGCATAAAACCATCAAAAATTATAGATACGTTATGGACGTATCAACATCCCCAAGCTTAGTTCCCGCTCGTCCTCGAGTAGGTAAACGATAAAAACAATATAATTTTTGAGGTGACATGCAGACAACACAATCTTGATCATCATTATTGTAAAAGCGTTGATAGTTGGGATCAAGGTACTCTAAACATTAACATGAAAGATAGAATTCTAACAATAAGACATAGCAACTATGTTGTAACATGAAAAGGTACAAACAAAAGATTCATGAATAACAATGCTTTGAAAGATTTGTTTGTTTCACATAAAGAAAGCATAATAAGAATGGTATTCAGCTTGTCCCTCATAGTGTAGCAAAACATAAATGCATAGGACACCTTCAAAGTTCATAAAGGTGACTAGATACAAATAGTTTAAGAACAAGCAATATCAAAGTTTTGCATCAATCAACAAGTCTTGGGACAATGCACATTAAACTAAGAATGGACACTATGCTCTCTCAATAGGTGCATAAAGATAGAAGATGGAGACTCAACATAAAAGTAAAAGAAAGGCCTTCATAGAAGGAAGCAGAGATTCAAGTCTCATAAAGAGCTTCCAAAAATTATGGTACTTATTAGCTTTCAGCTCTCATTGCCCCTATCATTAGCATCTTGAAGTGATTAAGGTTAAAGTGAACAAACTATGGAGTACATGCTTGACAAAGTATAAGTTGGCAATCTCATGTCCCTTGAATACGAGGGTCGCTCCTCATGCTACTCAAGTTTAGTTACCGGTAAGTTCTTGTCATAGTAAGTACATGTGTATCATAGAGAACTGCCAACGGGGTACCCCTTGCACATGATACAGAAGCTATCCCATAATCAAAATGACAAGGCAAGCAGACAATGAGCATCTCAGCAATCTTCTTATTTACCATGGGAAATGGTGCTTTTTTCTCTCTTTCCTCTTTTGTGATCTTTCTTTTCTTTTTCTCAATCTCTATCTCTTTTTTTATAAGAAGAATGCTTCATAGATTGCTCACTATGGTGATGCTGCAAGTTTCCACCATGATTAGGCATGGCTTAAGCTAGCAACCAAGGCGTTTCTCTAACGCGCATACATAACTCCACGGACTTACAAGCTCCCCTTTTATTTCACACCGACGACATCCATAAATAAAAGAGCATGATATCAACTAGGTACAATGTACAAGTGCAATGTTGAAAGCGTTCCCCATGACAGCATGGTTCCGCTAATCCCCGACATATAAGTGCAAGCATATACAACATAGATGACACAATGGTTCAAGTTTATTAGGGGCAAGAAAAGTAAAGTGTGCCATCAAGTTCATGAGAGCTTTAATCACTAGTTTTCTCATAACAAGTTTAATTCGAAATGTAGATAAAAACATGAATATACTTGCAATAGCAAATGCTAATAGGTAGGTATGGTGGAATCTTTGGAATAACTTGGTTTTATTTGGAGTTGGATGCATGAGTGGAACTCATACTTGGTTATGGAGGCTAGCAAAAGACTAGGAGCGACCAACTAAGAGAGCAACAATGGCCATAATCATGCAAAGCGACAAAACATCATTAATTAAAGCATAAAGTGATATTACAAGTCAAAAACTAAAAGATCATAGAGCCTATGGTGACTTGGGATAGTCTTAACATGGTGTGAGCATGCGCCAAGTCAACCCAAATAAAGCATCAAAGGAGAATACCACAATACTATGCTTTAATATGCTAAAACAACGCACGATTCTTTCAAGGCACATTAAGCAATCTCAATTGTTTGTAACATGTCATGCTACAGCAAAAATCACTAAGCATAAAGCCAAAACAATACCAAGCATGACATGACAAAGCATAGGCCACAGTCAAAAACAAGCTCCTTTTACCACTTAAGCATGAACTTTCCGACTCTTTTCCAATCCAAACCAATCTTATTTGAAAACTAATGTATGAATGAGGGGGTCCAACCAATTTATTCAAGAAAACTAAGCAAACCAAACATACGAAAACTAAAAACAAAAACAAAGTCATTCCAAGAATAACACAACTATGTATGAAACAATAAAAATGAAGTGTTTGGAAGAACCTGAGATTTTTATTGATGAAGAAGGGGATGCCTTGGGCATACCCAAGCTTTGACGCTTGTACTTCTTGGATACTTCTTGGGGTGACACGGGGTGGCATCCCAAAGCTTGAGGTTTAGTCCATTCTTCATCTCATTACATCATTCTTTCCTTAACACCTAAAATTTTTCCTTCATACAAAACTTCACATAATCTTCATTAGCAACATTAGTGTACTCAAGATAATAAGTCTTTGGGTTCAGTTTTTAAACGCCAATAAAACTTCCATTAAAACACAAGCTACTGTAGCACTTCCCTTAAAAAGCTCAATTCCCCAAAGAGAACCCAAAAAGGAATCACCAAGAAGCAAATGCAAATAATGGCAGAAATCTGTCAAAACAGACTAGCATGTAAAAACCAATTTTTTCGAAGACCTTCTGTTGCTCAAATCGAAAAGTGTTGAACTAACGGAAGTTGGATAACAACCTGGGGCAGAAGCAAAAAACATTACATCTCAAACCGATGTATAGAGATTTTACACGAATTTTTATAACGAAGCACAAAAATCTGTTTCGGGACAGCAACTTTCCCAAGCATTACTTCTCTCTCATTAGAGGTTACTCTTGGCACAAAAACGAAAATAAAAGGATAAGGAGCGGTTGCTATAGAGGTAACAACTTCCAAGACTCAAAGAAAACAAATGTAAATGGTGTTTGATGCTAAGACAAATAAATAAAAAGATACAAACGCTCCAAATTTATTCTAGTTTCTATGCTGCTCAAAAAACAAAGTTTAAAGGTTTGCAAACCGAGGGGTTGTTGAAGACACTTTTGGACATTCTTCAATTTGTCTGTTTGGTGTTCCTTATTCTCTATGAAAAAATATCAACACAAAAACTTTCCCATTCTTTTCTGCGGGTTTTAACTGAAAAGCTTCCATGGGAAGATTTGTTTTGGTTTTATAGGCATGAACACAAGTGTTCAAGGTCGACCCCCACTTAACCATTACTCATCATTCCAATCACTTTCCTTTTTGAAAACGTTTTTACGTAACAAGTACAACTAATATTTTGGGAATTCACATTCTCTATCCATACTAAGATAGAGAACAACTTAAAACTAAAATTAAAAACTACTTAGAGATAAAGCAAACAAGTGCACACAAGAATATTCACCCACACACTATTGCTCCCCGGCAACAACGCCAGAAAAGGTCTTGATAACCCACAAGTATAGGGGATCGTGTGTAGACTTTTCGATAAGTAAGAGTATCGAACCCAACGAGGAGCTAAAGGTAGGATAAATGTTCTCTCAAGTTCTATCAACCATTGATACAACTCTACGCACACTAAACGTTTGCATTATCTAGGAAATAAAACTAGAGAAATAATACGAGTACTAGAGATAGCTTTGCATGATAATAAATAACAAGAAAGTAAAGCTAGTTGCTGTAGCAATAAAATACACTAAACTAACAGAACCATGAGTGTGGAATAGTGGTGGTAATTATGGTGGCTTTGTCCAAGTTTACATAGCGAATAGATCGGGTTCATTGTCTTCGATGCAGTTTTCTATGTGGGAGAGGCTAAATATATATGCGCTTCACTACTTGGAATTACATGTACTATATGATTGGATTGTTAGCAAACATCCGTAACTACTAACAATGTATTAAGGTTTCCCCAACCATAACCTTAAGTTTAATGGTCCTCTTACGACCATACGTGCAACGTTTGGGTTCGTGTCCTCAGGTTTCTGTCACTCCGGAAGAACTCCCCCTTCCTCTTACACATACTACAAACCCTATGATGTTTAATCAATGCGCGCACGAATATAATGGACACCAAAGGACTGTACCATATCAACATACAACTCTAATGAACCAAAGACGTTCAACCATTCAATCTTAGAACAAATAAAAAATACAAACATGACATAGATCATAGGATTATAACTTATAGCATCAAACACCATGTTTACATAGGACGGTACAGAGGTGTGTGAGAGGATGAACCACTGCATACTAGGAGGATTAGGTGATGGATATGGCGGTGAAGATGGTGAAGAGGGTGGCGGCGGTGCCGGCGGCGGCGCGGGGGACTCCTTCCTCGCCGCCGGTATCATGGGGGAGCACCGCCCCTTAGCCCCTTCCTTCATGGCTTCTTGGGAGCCCTCCCCTATGGGGGAGGCAAAATCTGGGTTTGGTGGCTGCAAATTTGTGGGTGGAGATGTCTTGGGCGAATTAGGTTTCCTCCCTTTATATAGCTTATCGGATTCCCGTCACCCCATCTTGGGCTGCAGTAAATCGGGCCTAGCAGGCCCATCTGGACAAGGAATCAGCTAAATTTTTATGACCAGAACGTCTATCGCGAAATTATACCCATGACAAGTATTTATGTAATCTTAGCCAAAGTGCCACATGGTGTGCACACTGTCAACTTCACACACATGGGGATAAGCAGAGATTCATTAAAGCACTTGAGTAGCAGAATAGATCTATAGATTACAAAGCTCATGCTCTCAAAAAAATCATGCATAGAGAGAGAGATGAACAAGTAGCTACCGGTAGAGCCCTTAGCCTCGAGAGAGAACTACTCCCTCCTCATCATGGGAGTCAGCAACGGCAATGGAGATGGTGGTGGAGTCGATGGAGATGTATCCAGGGGCACTTCCCCGTCCCGGCAGGGTGCCAGAACAGAGACTTTTGTCCCCCGAATCTCCTCTTCGGTGGCGGCGGCGCTGCAGAACTTTTCGTGGATTTTTGATCTGATATTTAGGGTTTTCGTCCCAGGAGGCTTTTATAGGGGAAGAGGCAAGGTCGGTGGGAGCCCGAGGGGCCAACACCACCCCCTAGCGCGGCCTAGGCTGGCCCGTGCCACCAGGTGGTGTGGCCACCTCGTGGCCCCTCTCCGTCTCGTCTTCTGGCTCTGTGAGTCTTTTGGTAAAATATTGACTTTGGCTTTTGTCCGGTCCAATTCTGAGAATATTTATTTTCCAGCTTTTCTGAAACCAAAAATAGCAGAAAACAGGCAACTGACACTATGGCATCTTGCTAGTAGGTTAGTTCCAAAAATTGTGTAAAATATACTTCAAAGTGTGGACAAAACATAAGAAAGTAGATATAAAACAAGCATGGAACATCAAAAATTATAGATACATTTATGACGTATCAGTCAGACATATCTGCATTCGTATATGGTGGGTGTAAGACATGTTGCACTTTAATACATACAAATTAGAGTTCACGAGCCTAGCATGTACAGACATGGCCTTGGAACACAAGAGATCGAAAGGTCGAGCATGAGTCACATGGTTGATGTGATTGACATTGTTGAATCTTTACCTTTGAAGCTATGCCATTAGCCATGATCGAGGGTGGTGTAGTGAACTAGGGTCATGTAATCACCAAACGACAATGAGGGATGTTCGTTTGATTGGGAGTTCTATAAGTTTAGTTTAATTAAACATGAACTCATATTTTAAACAAAAACAAAGTGAATTTGCATAGTTCGTTGTAGTAATTGGCATCCATTTACTTCCTTGCGTTTTTGCTTTAATTGTGATATAAGAACTATAGAAATCTGGATATTCAACTTTACGAACTGGTATCGTTTTATTTGAAGTGTCAATCTAAAGTTTAAAGTCATATTGCAAACTTTTAGCAAACCTCTGTTACTCCATGTAATTTAATAATTAGTATTAAATTAAGAGTAAGAATTCTAGTGTTAGTATCTAATTATCACAATTGCCTCCATATATAATTCTTGAAATTCAAAAGATGTTTTGGGTATTAAGGTTATCTAGGAGCTGAAAAGAATTGTTTCAGAAACTATCATGTGTGGAATATATTATGATATCTGAAAAAATGATTAATTGCAAAGTTATATAGTATAATTTTAGTAATATACAAGTTCTCATATTGTATGAGGATTTGTGAAGGTTGGAGATGCTAGGCATCCTGATCTCCCAAAAGGTTTTGGGAACTACTATTATACTAATAATTTGTCTTGATGAGATATAGTAGCTTGATAATGAAATTTGTAATGATAGGATGAATAAAAGAGGTATAGGTAAAATGTTTACTACACTAAAAGATTACTAAAGATGGAATTTGCAAGAATGCCAAACATTTGATGATGCTGATCTACATCAAAGTGCAAGTCCAAGGGAATTAGTGATTGACTAATACGCTTTTGGACTATGTGTCATGAGAATGACACCATTGTTGATGTTGATAGATTCTTATAAAAGGAAAGGAAATGCTGAAAGAGGGTATGAAAAATGATTTGGTAGAAAAGAATGAACTAGAATGTCCAGCTCATGTATATAGATGATATACTTGTTATGGGTGTATTCATTGCTCGTTAAACAGTGTGATTCTTGGGTATTATATACTAGATTGGTTGGTATGAATTGTCATACAGAAAAACACAATACAAGAACTACAATGTCCTAAGTAACTATCTGCAAGAAATTCTCACAAGCATCAATTTGATTCAAAATCAAAAGACTCCAAAATCACATCATCATGGAGTTTCTTCATGTTTCATTTCCAATATGATTTAAACGGTAGTGTTGCTTATAATTGTTTGTCTTATGACATTTTAGCACCATAAATTATGGATGTAGTGTCTCCAATCAAGATTTATAAGGTCCCAATCATCTTTTACGAATATGATGATAATTTGAACAATTACTGTTCTCATAATGCTAGAACCAAATAACAATTATTGAAGGATAGGTTTGATTCCAACGAGAAACACAATAACACTTTATTTGTTTTTTGACGAGTATCATACCATATTCTTTTGCCAGATTAAAACCCGTTCATAGGCTAAAAGAGGAACAGATGACTAAATTATTGGATATTGTACCAAGTGATGTATATAGTTTATTATGAATAGCTGTGTGTGGTGGATATTTCATTGTAACAAGAGAATATAGAATTTATGATTGAATCATAAAGGAAAATATTTCAGTTACAAAGTTTAGAAAATGCCTAAGAGTTGAGGAATTGTTCCATAGACTTGCGTTTCGCGAAACACCGTAGAGTATGGAATGTTCAAGAAATATAATCGAACCTTATTTGGCATGGTAAGATCAAAGGTGTCATTTATATAAAAATACCATAATATTTAAAGGATTAAGATTTACCGACTACCGCTTTTACACTGAAAAGACCGTCGTCATGATCCTTGGAATGATACCATAATAAGTTATGGTATGGGATAAAATCCAAGTTGTCTTTTCTTAAAATTTTGGTATGCAAGGCATATGTAAAATCCTCACAACCAAAGTCGGATAATAGCATCTTTGTAGGCATCCCAAAGTGACCATTGGTAATTCCTCCTCAACACTAAAGACAAAAGTGTTTGTCGCTAAGAACATCAAGTTTCTTGAGAAGGAACTTTTTGTGAAAAGTTAAGTGGGATGATAGTTGACATGGGTATACCCTGCAGGTACTCGAGCTTGGTATATACGGTCCAGATACGGTAGAAGCCCACGACGTTCCATGGCCCGATGAAGATTTCGAGTGGCCTATGGACTCTCGATGACTTGCGAGACAAGAAGAAGTTTAAAGATAGAAAGTTTAAAGGGAAAACCCTAATATGTAACCGACTCAACCTGCTACCTAAGACCTAGCCCATCTATATAAAGGCTAGGAGGGGGTGGCGAGGAGGACACACGCAACCCTAGTTTCCACAGCTCTCGCCAGATTGCATCTACGCGCCCCTATAATCTTCGATTCCCTCGTTAATTCCAAGAGCAGACAAGCAGGAGTAGGGACCTCTACGAGGCCTGAACCTGGGTAAACCTTGCGTCCCTATGTGCTTGTTTGCTAGCCGATTGATGCTTCCAGCGCTCCCTCCTTCTCCAAAACCCAAGTCCATAACAATGGGCATTGATGAGTTAAACCCTCGTCAACAATAGAACATTGATTAAGGTTATTGAACCTGAGTTATATGATCATAATAGCACAACACCGGAAATTGTACCGGAGGCGACCACAATGCTCATGGCTCCTGTGCCTCAAAGGTTGAGATCACAAGATTTAAGTTCCTATTGAACCGTGTATGTCGGGTAACAATCAAATAACAAGATCTGAGAGCGAATCATTGTTTGACAATGATGAACCAACTACATGGAAAAAAGCAATGATGGGCCCTGACTCCGTCAAATGGCTAGAAGCCATGAAATCCGTGATAATTCCATATACGAGAAATCAAGTTTTGAACTTGGAAGACCCTCTGGAGGGCATGAAGCTGAATGATCATATTTGGATCTATAAAGAAACTTATATGGACGTTTCACATCTATGAAAATAGTCGACATATTTTTAAAACAGTTTACGATTATGTTCAGTGAGTTGACTATGATAAGATTTGATCTTTTATAGCGATATCTAGTCTAAACGGATTAATGTAGCAACGACTACATATGCCAATTTTTGTACATGGTAATTTAACAAAACAAAACAACGTTCTTCTAAAAGAATGGTCACCTAGGACGTGTGCATGATACAAATTCAAAAGGTACGCTAAAAGGCATGCAAATTTGAATGGTTGAAATAAGCATCACGCAGTTGGAATCTTCATCGTGATGAAATTGATAAAAGGTTTATTTTCATCAGAGACAGTGAAGATGATTGCATTTACAAGAAATTAAGTGGGAGCGCAGAGATATATTTCTAATACATTATGTAGTGTACATATTGATTGGAAATTATGTATCTTTTAATTGACACAAGTTAAGAATTTCATTAAAATTCAATGAAAGAATTAGGAAACCCAGAATATTGGGGAAGAGTACATTGTCCCAACTCGTGCTACTCGAGAGTCGATGGATAGGGAGGAGGGGGATTGGAAGATTTACCTCGCTCGCAGGGAGGACAAGGATGAGGGAGTGCAGCATGAGGAGGTGCAACACGAGGACGACCAGGTGCAGCACGAGGACGAGGAGGTGAAGCCTCGGGTGAAGGGAATATGCCTGAGAGACAATAATAAAGTTGTTATTGTCTTATTCCATGTTTATGATAAATGTTTATTTTGCATGCTATAATTGTATTGATCAGAAACGTCAATACATGTGTGTTTAATAAAAAAAGGTTTCCTAGTTATGCCTCTCTTATAGACTAGCTTGTTGATTAACAAGATGATCAAGGTTTCCTGATCATGGACATTGATGTTGTTAATAAAAGGGTCACAACATTTGTGAAATGATGTCATGAACATTCATTCGAAGTATAGCATTACAATCAAGTCATTATGTTTATATTGCTATAACATCATACAAAGTAATCTTTATCCTTAGACCATGAGATCATGTTAATTGCTAACACCGGAAGAGTATGTTGATAACATCAAACGTCACACCGTAACAGGGTGACTATAAAGATGGGTTCAGTGCTACGAAGGTGTTATGTTGAGGCTCATGGATCAAGAGTGGAATTTTTCAATCCCGATGACGGATAGATATACTCTGGGTCCTCTCGGTGATATCACATTAAGATAGCTTGCAAGCAAGTGATGTGATCACTAGAATGTTATATCACGGGAACAAGAAAAGAGTGCATGTCGGTAACGAGATCAAACTAGGTATGGAGATACCAATGATCGAATCTCGGACATGTAATATATCGTGAGACAAAGGGATTTAGTTACTAGCATTAAAGGTTCTCATGATCATAGAAGTCATCGTTGAATGTGTAGGAATCAGTATGGATCTCTAGGTCCCTCTTCTGATTATTGACCTGAGAGGAGTCTCAATCATGTCTACATTATTCGCGAATCGTAGGGTGACACACTTAAGAGTTACCGGACACCATTTTGGAGCACATATGTTTTAGACAAAATAATTGTAAAGCGCTGGAATTATTTCAATAGACACCAAAACTGTTTCGGGTGAAATTGCTGAAATTGGTTCTGCATTTAATATTGAAATGTTGCAGGGGGTTTTATGTGAATGTTTGTTAATTAAAGAAATTAACAAAATTCTGAATAAAAATAATAAAAGAGTTTTATTAAATGAGAGAGCATTAAATTTGGAGAAATTTAATGCATTTAAAGTGGAGACTTTAAAAGAGAATGTGAAAGGGCATTTTAATGTGGAGGGGTTACCACCACATGAATGGGGGAGGTGAGGAGTCACCCTCCCATGGGCGCCGGCCATGGGGGAGGGGTACCCCCCTCCTCCTATAAAAGGCCCCCCTCACTCCCCTTCTTCCTCACACCTCCTTGTGAAGGATCTCTCTCCCCCTCTAGAATTATTTCCCCATGGTCTCGAATTAGCGAGATACATGTTCCCGGTGGCATTTCGTCTGGAAGGAGTTGCTGCTTCCGCTGGATCGCTGGAGCGAGGAGGTGGAGGTTGTCCGGTGGCTTGGACGTGTGTGCGATTACGGATGCACTACTGAGTTGCGGCGCTCGGACTTCCTCACGATCTTGAGATCGGCAAGTGTACGACTACATCAACCACGAGTTCCTACTCGTTAACAAAACTCGTTGTCTTCGAGGGTAAGTTCTCGATGGATGTATGTCCACCCGTTTCTTTGTACCTAGTAGATAGATCTTGGCGTGTAGTTCTCATCATAGGAAAATTTTGTTTTCTATGCTACGGACCCAATAGTGGTATCAGAGCCTGATCTATGCGTAGGTGCTTTGCACGGGTAGTACACATATGTTTATATGTGGGCGATGATGATCATGTTATTGCATCTTCTATGTATTTTGGATATTGGTGGCATAGTGGGATGAAGCGGCCCGGACCAACCTTACATATCATCGTACATGAGACCGGTTCCACGATTGACATGCAACTTGTTTTGCATAAGTGGCTGGCGGGTGTCTGTCTCTCCTACTATAGTCAATTTCTGATTTACAATGAGTTGGTAATAACTTGGTTATCCTCGTTGTGGTTCATGTTCGTAGGTAAGAACGGTTCTATCTCTGAAAGCCCTAAGCCACGTAAAACTTGCAATTGATAAATTAGAGGCGTCTAGTTTAGATCGTTGCTAGGCTAGTGTCTTGATATGGTATTGTTGTAAGTAGATGTATCATAGATACTCTTACAACACACTTGATACATTGCAAATGTATCTATAATTTTTGATGTTCCATGGTTGGTTTTATTCACTTTCTTATGTTTTGTCCACACTTTGGAGTACTTTTCATATGATTTCTTGGACTAACCTATTAACAAGAGCCACAGTGCCAGCTGCCTGTTTTCTGCTGTTTTTGGTTCCAGGAAAGTCAAAAAATGAATATTCACGGAATTGGACGGGACAAAAGCCAAAGTGCCTATTTTTCCAGAAGTCATCAGATGCCAGAGTACGAGACGGAGAGGGGCCAGGGGGCCACCACACCACCTGGCCGCGCGGCCTAGCATGGCCCGCGCCAGGGGGTGGTGAGGCCAGCCCTGGCACCCCCTCGGCCTCCCCTTCCAACTATAAGATGCCCTCGGGATGAAAACCCTAAGGACCCGATCAAAAATCCACGAAAGAGTCTGTAGCCGCCATCATCTCCATCCCTAGATCGGGAGGGATCTGAAGCTCTTCCCGCCACCCTGCCGGAGAGGGAAATTCACCCTGGATGCTTTCTTCATCACCATGCAAGCCTCCGGTGTGATGCGTGAGTACTTCATCCTTGGACTACGGATCCATGTAGTAGCTAGATGGCTGGTTCTCCTCCTTTGTGCTTTCATGTCTAGATCTTGTGAGCTCCGTTCATGATCAAGATCATATATTTGTAATTCTGCATGTTGTGTTTGTGGGGATCCGATGGATATTGAGATGCTATTTCAGATTGATTATTGATTCTATCATGTCTTTGTTACTTGTGATCTTGCATGCTTTCCGTTGTTAGTAGCTATCTTGGCCAAGTAGATGCTAGCAACTCCAAGAGTTAGTATTTATGCTCGATAGTGGGTTCATGCCTCTGGTAATCTGGGGAAGTGACAGAAATCTCTAAGGTACTAGATGTGATGTTGCTACTAGGGAGAAAACAAAAATCCTTTGTTCATAGAACAATCGTATTGTTTACTTTACATGCAGTTCGTAAAGCAATAATCTGTTGCTTGCAACTTAATATTGGAGGGGGTTCTGATGATAACCTGAAGGTGGATTATTAGTCATAGATGCAGTTGGATGGCGGTCTATGTATAATGTTGTAATGCCCAATCAAGTCTCAAAGGAGTCAAGACGATAAGTATATGCATGTATTGCTTTCTCGATGTTTGTCAATTGCCCCGATGTAATTTGTTCACCCAACATGTTATCTATCTAAGGAGAACCACCTCTAGTGAACTATGGATCCCGGTCCTTTTTCTTTACATATAATCAATAAACTGTTTACTACTTTGTGTTTACTTTCTGCAAACTTTTACTTCTTTCCATTCGATATGTTTAATCCTTTGTTTTCCGCAAAACACGGTGAGATTGACAACCTCATCGCAAGTTGGGGACAAAGTTCTGTGGTTGTGTTGTGCAGGTCTCCACGTTGCTACTAGCACCGGTAGTGCGCCAAAGCTTCGACTAGTAACACCTTTGGGGTGTTTTCTTGCTCCTACTGGTTCGATTAAACTTTGGTTTCATAACTGAGGGAAACTTGCTGCTGTGCTCATCATACCTTCCTCTTGGGGTTCCCAACGAGCTCTACATCAACACTGCACCAGCACTTTTCTGGGCGCTGTGCATTGAGCCATCAAGCATTTTTCTGGCGCCGTTGCTAGGGAGTCAAGGACATCTTCATAAGGGGAGTCCTTCATAACCAATCTCTTTACTTTGTTATTTTTGTTTTGCTTAGTTTCTTTTTGCTTTGTTTGCTTATTTCTTTATCAAAAACACACAAAAAATAGTTTTACTAGTTTGCTTTCTTATTTGAAAACCCAAAAAAATGACTACTCTTGAAAATACTAAGTTGTGTGACTTCACTAGCACCAACAACAATGATTTTATGAGCACACCTATTGCTCCACCTGTGCCTAAAGATACTTTCTTTGAGATAAAACCTTCTTTGCTCAATCTTGTTATAAGAGAACAATTTTCTGGTATTGGTAATGAAGATGTTGCTTCCCATCTAAATAATTTTGTTGAACTTTGTGAGATGCAAAAGCATAGGGATGTAGATGGTGATATTATTAAGCTGAAATTGTTTCCTTTCTCTTTGAGAGGAAAAGCTAAAGAATGGTTGAATTCCTTAACTAGGAATAGTATTGATTCTTGGACTAAATGCAAAGATGCTTTCATTGGAAAATACTATCCACCTGCTAAGATTATATCTATGAGAAGTGAAATAATGAAGTTTAAACAACTTGATAATGAACATGTTGCTCAAGCTTGGGAAAGAATGAAATCTTTGGTAAAGAATTGTCCCACTCATGGACTGACTGCTTAGATGATCATCCAAACATTTTATGTAGGATTGAGCTATTCTTCAAGGAACCTATTGGATTCTGCTGCTGGAGGTACCTTTATGACCATTACTTTGGGTGCTGCAACAAAACTTTTGGACAATACGATGGTTAATTATTCTGAATGGCATACTGAGAGAGCTCCACAAGGTAGGAAGGTAAATTCTGTTGAGGAAACCTCCTCCTTGAGTGAGAAGATTGATATTATTATGTCTATGCTTGTGAATGGGAAAGCCCATATTGACCCAAATAATGTTCCTTTAGCCTCTTTGGTTGCTCAAGAAGAGCAAGTTGATGTGAACTTCATAAGAAACAACAATTTTGGCAACAATGCTTATGGTAATAACAATTATAGGCCTTACCCTCCTAATAATACTTATGGATATAATGGTAAACCTGGATTACCTAGTGAAGTAAGAATTTTAGAAGTTGAAAGAGGCACTAAAAACTTCATGCAAATGCAATATGAGCAAAATAAACTATTCACTAAAACTATGGAGGAACAATCTATCATTTTGAAGAACATTAGCCATCAACTTGAGAGTCTAAATAGGGAAATTCCTAGTTTACAATTGAAACTCTCTAATGCTAAAAAAAAATATCATCTTTGTCTGAAGCTCAATCTTCATTGATTAATAAAATGGCTGCTAAACCTGAAACTAATGAGAATCCCTTTGCAGCTACTAATGCTATACAAGTGAGAATTGATGAAAATGTTAGACTATTAGCCGAATTACATGCTAAGTGGGAAAGAGAAGATGAAATTGCTAGAAACATTAGTGTTTCTACTATTACCACCACTAGTGTTGAGGCTAGTAATAGTTCTCCTACTTTAGATGATTGATGACCCACAAGTATAGGGGGTGTATCGCAGTATTTTCGATAAGTAAGAGTGTCGAACCCAACGAGGAGCAGAAGGTGCTGGCTAGTGGTATGGATCAGGAATTCTCTGCAAATACTTAGCAAACGGATTTTAGGGGTTTTCCATAAAGCAAGTAAACAAAGTACGAGTAAATAAAAGACAGTAGGAATAAATGCAGCAAGTGGCCCAATCCTTTATGCAGCAAAGGACAAGCCGGTTGTATTACTTAAGATGACCAAACGTTATCGAGGACACATGGGAAGAATATCAAGTGCTTTCGTTTCATATAGTTGATTAATCTTCTTTAGCTTGCTAAGTGTTGTGTGGGTGAACATGTGCTAATGTACCGCCCCATCCAAGACTAATACATAATTGTGATTATACCCCTTGCAAACATCCGTAAGTACAAGAAAGTAATTAAGGTAGAAACCTAACCACAGCTTTAAACTCTAAGACCCTTACGTCCCTTGTGCAATGGTTTCCTAACGGGGGTTCAGGTTTACATCACTTGGCAACCCCTACGATTAGTAGCCAAATACACAATGCATTCCCCTAGGCCCATATAGGTGAAGTGTCATGTAGTCGACGTTCACATGACACCACTAGAAGAAGTACACCATAACTTAAATAACAATCTATTGAATCTTTCTCAATGCAACTCCACTACTCACAACAAGACTTCTCCCATGTCCTCAAGAACAAAACGAACTACTCACAAGACATCATATGGATCATGATCAGAGATGGAATAATGATGTATAACAATCTGAACATAAACAATAATTCAATGGTTCACTCAATAGCATCAACTACAAAGAGTAATCAACACCGGGAAAGTTTCCCCTATGAACTATGCAAGATTCAACGCAATTGTTACAGCAATATGGAGATGGTGATGAGGGTGCTGATGGTGATGATGGTGGTGATGATGATGATGATGATGATGATCCCGATGAAGTCCAGCTTGATGGTGGTGTTGATGGCGACGATCTCCCCTCTCCGGGAAGGAATTCCCCCGGTAGAAATCTGTCTGCCGGAGAGATCTTTCTCTCTCGGTGTTTTCCGCCCCGCAGAGGCGGCAGAATCTTTCTGTGGTCGCTCTCCGAGTCTTAGGGTTTCGAGAGGTTGATATACGCCAGAGCGGAGAGGCTGGAGTGGGCCAGGGTGGCCACACCACCTCCAGGCGCGGCCTAGGCCTTCCCGCGCCATGGGGTGGTGTGGGCCCCCTGTGGCCCACCTCCACTCCATCTTCTGGCATCCTTAGTCTTCTGAAAAATAGGATTTTCCATATATTTTCCCGGATTTTTTGATCTTCACGAATTTTCCTCCAAACAACACCTTTTCCATCAGAATCCTGACTGCAGCGGTCCGTGCTCCAAAAGTCATTAACCATGCAAAAATAGATGAAATAACATAAGTATCACCTCTCAATACGAAATATATCAATGAAGAGTAGTGAATTAATACATAGAATAGTGATGCAAAATGGACGTATCAACTCCCCCCAAGCTTAGACTTCGCTTGTCCCCAAGCGAAACTGAGCTCAATAAACATGACCTCAAGTTTATGGAGTGAAGAGTCGATAAAAGAATATGGACAAGAAGCATCACACTCATCAAATACATAGATCATAATAGAAGACAACTCACCATTATACAACTCAACTTGCAATGAGTAAAGGAAACACAATAAAGATACATAAAGTGAATCGTAATTGGTAATGGCAAACTTAGCTCTTGGTCGAAGAATAGTTGATAATTTGCTGGAGTTCACAAATAGCTGGCTTTTCAATGATAGCTTTCAAAGTAGTAAACATCAGGATAAGAGCAATGTGCAAAGCAAGGAACATAAGAAACATGATTGCATAAATCATCATATGAATGAATGAAACACATCAACTCAAAATACTTGCTGAGATAGAAGGGAGTAGGTGTACTGACTCAACTACAAAGTAAAAGAAAGGCCCTTCAAAGAGGGAAGTAGGGATTGCAAGTCTCATAAAGAGCTCCCAAAAATTATGATACTTACTAGCTTTCAGCTCTCATTTCCCCTATCATAGGTATCTTTAGGTGATTAAGGTTAAAGTGATCAAAAATGAGGATATGCATTGACAAGTTGTAAGTTGAGAATCTCATGTCCCTTGAATATGAGGGCCGCTCCTCATGCTACTCAAGTTTAGTCACCGTAAGTTCTTGTCATCGTAAGCATATGTGTATCATTGAGAATCGCCAACGGGGTACCCCTTGCCCGATGATACGGAAGAATCCCCATATCAAAATGACAAGGCAAGCAGACAACAAGTATCTTAGCAATCTTCTTATTTACCATGGGAATATGGTGCTTTTTTCTCTCTTTCCTCTTTTCATAATATCTCTTTTTTTTTCTTTTTTCTCAATCTCTATCTCTTTTTTATAAGAAGAATGCTTCATAGATACTCGTTATGGTTACGCTGCAGGTTTCCACCATGTCAGCATGGATTAGACCAGCGGCCCAGGCGTTTCTCTAACACATATGCATAACTCCATGGACTTACAAGCTCCCCTTTCATTTCACACCGACGACATCCATAGACAAAAGAACATGATATCAACTTGGTACAAAGTACTAGTGCAATGTTGAAAGCGTTCCCCATGACAGCATGGTTCTGCTAATTCACAACTTACAAAGCGCAAGCATATACACAACATAGGTGAGCACAATGGTTCAAGTTTATTAAGTGCAAGAAAGTAAAGTGTGCCATCAAGTTCGTGAGAGCTTTAATCACTAATTTTCACATAACAAGTTTAATTTGGGAGGTAGATAAAACAAGAATTTACTTGGAGTAGCAATAATGCTAATAGGTAGGTATGGTGGACACAAATGGCAAAGGTTTTGGTTTAAAGGAGGTGGATGCACGAGAAGAATTCCCTCTCAGTACAGGTTTTTGGCTAGCAAGGCTGGGTAGCAAGTATAAGAGTTGAAGGAAACAACCAAACATATAAATGATAAAGACAAACATGCAATCTTCCTCGGAAGCACAAAAGATCTTAACTAGAGAATACTAGACTTATGGGCAAATCAAGAAAGAAAGATGATGAAATTATTTTTCTTTAGAGTACTTCTATCTTTTTCTTTTCAACTCTCAAAAAGGTGTTGCTACTGACCGAGCCAGGTTTGCCAAAACCAACTAAATTAACTCAATGATCCCAAAGTGATACCAATACTAACAACAAGATCAATCATCTAACCACGAATTGAAAACTAATATAAGCTATGCAAAAGAGTGAATGATAGAACTTTTCATTAATATTCCATAACAGAAACTCACACCAAGGGATACATATCTAACGAGAGAGGGGACACTTCCATAATGTAAACCATACTACAAAATAACTCCTCTATTTATGATATGACTCTACTAAAAGGTAAAAAGATAGAAGATAGTGATGTGATACCGCGGCACTCCCCCAAGCTTGGAACAAACCAAGGGGATGCCAAACCTGATGATGAATTACTCCTTAGGTGGTGGTGGTATCCTCTTGATGAGCTCCTTGATCAGTTTCCCCAAGTCCTCAATCTCGAAGGTGAGATTACGAATCAGCTGTGAGTTTTGCTCAATGCAGCTCATGATCATGTCGTGTTGAGAATTCCAACTCTTGCTATTCTTTCCCCACTCTTCCTCCTTGAAGTCTTCTTTTCCTGCATGGCTAGAACGAGGCAAATCCCAATTGGAGGGTAATTTCCCCTTGGGCATATTCTGGTATTGATGCTCATGGATAAGGGTATGGAAAGGATTCTTGGTGCATGGAGGAAGTGACCAGGGATCTGAACGGTGATGAGGAGGATTCCCTCCAATGGCTGGGTTTTCCACCACTCCAATGCTTGCAATGGTAGTGCCGGTGTGCTTTGCCTCCTCTTCACCTTCACTCTTGATCTCCTTCTCCGGCCCGGGGTCTTGGAGGTCTTCCTCCATGGGATCCTTCCCTTTATCCTTGGCAGACACCATTGTGCTTCTAAACTTTCAAAGAGTATGTCCTGGCAGAAACAGATCGAAACGAAAACACGACGAAAACACGATATATGAACCTCGGAAGATCCGAGGGTTATATATTACGAAGTTTCACATCAAAAGGAAGGTACTAGGAGAAAACGAGTCGGAGGAAGAGTCCTGGGTGGCCTCACCACCTGGTGGCGCGGCCAGGGGTGGGCCCGCGCCATGGGGTGGTGTGGGCCACCCCGGCTCTGTTTCCATCCCTTTTTCACTTCGTAACTTTCCTTATTGACTGAAAACTGCAAAAATATAGTTGGATTGTATTTTCGCGGAACTTTTCTTACCAGAACTGTTACCTAGTTGGAAATAGACTATGCAGGTCTCTGAATTTGGTATCTAGTAGATTCTTCCGGAGTCATCACTTGAATATCATCGATATCTTCATCTTCATACGCTTATTACGTGAGTCATAAAACCCTTCTCTTCCTTATTACACCATTATCTCCACTTCCTGGAAAATTTCTCTCACACAAAACTTCACACAGTTCTCATTATCAACATTAGTATATATGAAGTGATAAAACCTTTTGAGTCCAACTTCAACTGAAAACCATCAAAACATAAGCTGCTGTAGCAACTCCTTCCAAAAACCCAAAAAGAATTCAAAAAGGAAATCGAATAAAGAAGCAAATGCAAGAGTGGCAAAATCTGTCAAAACAGACCAGCAGGTAAAGATCAATTTTTTAGAAAATCTTCTGTTGCTCAAATCAAAAAGTGCAAAACTAGCGAAAGTTAAATAACAACCTGGGTCAGAAGCACAAAAAATTACAGCTCATTCCGACATACAGAGATCTCTCACGAATTTTTACGGTGAAGCACAAAAAATCTGTTTCAGGACAGCAACTTCCCCAAATATTACTTCTCTCTCATTAGAGGTTGATCTTGACACAAAAACCAAACAAAACGGATAAGGAGCGGTTATTACCGAAGTAATAACTTCTGACACTCAAAGAAACAAAAACAAACTGAAAGCAAAAACAAATTGGGTTGTCTCCCATAAAGCTCTTTCTTTATAGCCATTAAGATGGGCGTGATAATTTTGAAGAAGCTCTCATAGGTATATGAATTTAAGTGAAAGAGAGCATTAAGAAGAAAAAACACACACACATTTAAGTCTAACCCACTTCCTATGCAAGGGAATTTTGTAAACAAACAAGTTCTTGAAACCAGAGGCAACTTGCATAAGAAGGCAAAAGAAGTGCAACATAAAAACTTTCAGCATAAAGCGAGGAAACTTGATATTATTGAGATACATAAGAACACTTTTCCCTCTCTCATAGTAGCTTTTAGTATCATGCATAAACTTAACAATATAGCTATCACAAGTACTATCATAGCAATGATCGCTTATTCTAATAGAAAACACAGGAATACTAGCTCTCATATGGCTACTTTGTGAAACAATATTAGAGGTATCCTTACAAAGGATAGTGTGTCCCTCTTTTTCATATTTAGCAACAAAGTCTTTCACATTTTCTATTATAGGTTCATCAACCATTTGTTTATCAGGTTCAATAGCTTTACTCATACTTTCATTAACCATACTAGCTATCATAGAATGTTCCTTTACCTTAACTGGAAAAGGCATTTTCTCAATATAAGGTTTAGGTAAAACATGATTAGCAGTATAAACTTTAGTATTTCTTGCAGGAACACTCTTAGCAATATCTTTATAAGGTTCATGCTACTTATTCCACTTCTTTTTAGGCACTTCAATGTAGGAAGCAAAAGCCTTAAAATAAGAAGCAATAGCTTGAGAGTCTAGACCATAAGCATTACTAATATTTTGAAAGTCATCAGTTCCCATAAAAGATTCAATGCATTCATAATCATAATTTATACCTGACTCTCTACCTTTGTCATTCTCCCAATATTCAGCATTGTCTTGAATACGGTCCAGAAGATCCTATTTAGCTTCTTCTTTCATGCGAGTGAATGATCCATCACAAGAAGCATCCAATAAATCTTTATCATGTAGAGGGAGCCTTGCAAAAAGTTGTTGATAATAATATTGTTGGGGAGCTCATGAATGGGACATTTGAGCATTAGTAACTTCAATCTCCCCCAAGCTTGAGCTGTACTCTCTCCATCAAGAGGCCAAAAGTTGTATATTTGATTCCGATCTTTATGAATCTCACTAGGAGGATAAAACTTTGAATAAAAGAGATGCACTATTTCGTCCCATTCCAGAGCTTGACCATTCTTCAGCAGCTTATACCATTCCTCAGCTCTTACTTTTAGTGATAATGAGAATAACTTCTTCTTAACTTGATCTGTAGTAAAACCTGCACACTTGAACAACCCGCATAATTCGTGTATAAAGAGTAAATGATCACCGGGATGGACAATTTCATCCCCAACATAGTAGTTATCCATAACACGATCAATAATTCTTGTAGGTATTTTGAAAACATCTTTCTCAGCAGGTGGTGGCTTATCTACTACCTTAGCAGTGGTAGTAGAATTACCAAATAAGAAACTCAGCGAATTATCCATAACGAAAATAAAGCAACTAATAGAAGTAAACAGTACTCACAGTAGAAGTTTCCTTTACCAGTTCCACTCTCCAATAGCGCTTCACTCCCGACAGCGGCGCGGAAAATAGTCTTGATGACCCACAAGTATAGGGGGTGTATCGCAGTATTTTCGATAAGTAAGAGTCTCGAACCCAACAAGGAGCAGAAGGTGCTGGCTAGTGGTATGGATCAGGAATTCTCTGCAAATACTTAGCAAACGGATTTTTAGGGGTTTTCGATAAAGCAAGTAAACAAAGTACGAGTAAATAAAAGACAGTAGGAATAAATGCAGCAAGTGGCCCAATCCTTTATGCAGTAAAGGACAAGCCGGTTGTATTACTTAAGATGACCAAACGTTCTCGAGGACACATGGGAAGACTGTCAAGTGCTTTCGTTTCATATAGTTGATTAATCTTCTTTAGCTTGCTAAGTGTTGTGTGGGTGAACCTGTGCTAATGTACCGCCCCATCCAAGACTAATACATACTTGTGATTATACCCCTTGCAAACATCCGTAAGTACAAGAAAGTAATTAAGGTAGAAACCTAACCACATCTTTAAACTCTAAGACCCTTACGTCCCTTGTGCAATGGTTTCCTAACGGGGGTTCAGGTTTCTGTCACTCTGGCAACCCCTACGATTAGTATCCAAATACACAATGCATTCCCCTAGGCCCATATAGGTGAAGTGTCATGTAGTCGATGTTCACATGACACCACTAGAAGAAGTACACCACAACTTAAATAACAATCTATTGAATCTTTCTCAACGCAACTCCACTACTAACAACAAGACTTCTCCCATGTCCTCAAGAACAAAACGAACTACTCACAGGACATCATATGGATCATGATCAGAGATGGAATAATGATGTATAACAATCTGAACATAAACAATAATTCAATGGTTCACTCAATAGCATCAACTACAAAGAGTAATCAACACCGGGAAAGTTTCCCCTATGAACTATGCAAGATTCAACGCAATTGTTACATCAATATGGAGATGGTGATGAGGGTGCTGATGGTGATGATGGTGGTGATGATGATGATGATCCTGATGAAGTCCAGCTTGATGGTGGTGTTGATGGCGACGATCTCCCCTCTCCGAGAAGGAATTCCCGTGAAATCATCTGCCGGAGAGATCTTTCTCTCTCGGTGTTTTCCGCCCCACAGAGGCAGCGGAATCTTTCTCTGGTCGCTCTCCGAGTCTTAGGGTTTCGGGAGGTTGATATACGCCAGAGGGGAGAGGCTGGAGTGGGCCAGGGCGGCCACACCACCTCCAGGCGCGGCCTAGGCCTGCCCCCGCTATGGGGTGGTGTGAGCCCCGTGTGGCCCACCTACACTCCATCTTCTGGCATCCTTAGTCTTCTGGAAAAATAGGATTGTCCATATATTTTCCCAGATTTTCTGATCTTCGCGAATTTTGCCTCCAAACATCACCTTTTCCATCAGAATCTTGACTGCAGCGGTCCATGCTCCAAAAGTCATCAACCATGCAAAAATAGATGAAATAACATAAGTATCACCTCTCAATACGAAATATATCAATGAATAATAGTGAATTAAGACATAGAATAGTGATGCAAAATGGACGTATCAATGATAAATTTGACTTTGATCTTGATGGTTGCAATATCTCTGAAGTTATTAAGTTCCTACAAAAGCTTGCTAAAATTCCTAATGCTAGTGCTATGAACATGGCCTTTACAAAACACATTACTGATGCTCTCATAAAGATTAAAGAAGAAAAGATGAAACATAAAGCTTCTATTCCTATAAAACAAGAATATGGTTGGGAACCCATCATTAATATGAAAGTGAATGACTGTGATTTCAAAGCTTTATGTGATCTTGATAGTAGTGTTTCTATTATGCCTAGAAGGATTTATGATATGCTTGATTTGCCTCCACTTGAGGATTGTTATTTGAATGTCCCACTTGATGATAATGCTAAAAAGAAACTCATGGGGAGTCTTAATTATGTTCTTATTATGGTTAACAATGCCTATGTCCCCGTTGATTTCTATGTTTTGGATGTTCAATACAATACTTCTTGTCCTATTACTTTGGGAAGACCTTTTCTTAGAACTATTGGTGCCATTATTGATATGAAAGAAGGCACCATTAAATATCAACTCCCACTCAAGAAAGGTATAGAACACTTCCCTAAGAAGAGAGAG
Organism: Avena insularis; assembly: GCA_023614405.1. Taxonomy (NCBI): domain Eukaryota; kingdom Viridiplantae; phylum Streptophyta; class Magnoliopsida; order Poales; family Poaceae; genus Avena; species Avena insularis. Next base: position 673,437,470 of record CM042690.1, read on the forward strand.
AAGATTTCTTTTGCTTCTCCTATGAAAACAAAATTTGGTCTTAATGCTTCTTCATTTGAAAACACTTGATTCTTTTTCTTGCTTCTTATGCCTAACTTAAAGGCGTTAAAGAAAAGTACTTATTGGGAGATAACCCAAAAGTTTTAGATGAGTCTTGGAAGTTATTACTTCAGTAATAACCGCTCCTTATCCTTTTTATTTGCTTTTTTGTGCCAAGAGTAACCTCTAATGAGAGAGAAGTAATGATTGGGAAAGTTGTTGTCCCGAAATAGATTTCTGTGCTTCACCATAAAAATTCGTGTAAACTCTCTGAACGTCTTTTTGAGGCGTGAGTTTTTGTGCTTCTGCCCTAGGTTGTTATCTAACTTTCGTTAGTTCAAAACTTTTTGATTTGAGCAACAGAAGGTCTTCGAAAAAAATCGTCTTTACCTGCTGGTCTATTTTGACAGATTTCTACCATTTTCTGCATTTGCTTCTTGTTGGTTCCTTCTTGAGTTCTTTTGGGGAATTGAGATTTTTGAGAGAAGTGCTACAGTAGCTAGTGTTCTAATGGAAGTTTATTTGGTGTTAGAACTGAACCTTAAGAATTATTTATCTTAAGTGCACTAATGTTGCTAATAAAGATTGTGTGAAGTTTTATATGAAGGAAAAATTTCAGGTGTATGGAAGGAATGAGTAATGAGATGAAGGATGGACTAAAGCTCAAGCTTGGGGATGTCATGCGTGTCACCCCAAGAAATATCCAAGAAGTACAAGCGTCAAATCTTGGGGATGCCCAAGTCATCCCCTTCTTCATCAATAAAAATCCCAGGTTTCTTCCAAACGCTTCATTTTTATTGTTTCATGCACAGTTGTGTTATTCTTGGAGAGTCTTCTTTTTCGTTTTCATTTTGGTTTTTGTTTGCTTAGTTTTCTGAATAAATTGGTTGGACCCCCTCTTTCTTACATTGGTTTGCAAATAGTTTGGTTTGGTTTGGAAAAGAGTAGGAAAGTTCATGCTTATGTGGTAAAAAGAGCTCGTTTTTGACTGTGGCCTATGCTTTGTCATGCCATGCTTGATATTGTTTTGGCTTTATGCTTAGTATTCTTTGCTGTAGCATGACTTGTTATAAAAAATTGAGATTGCTTAATGTGCCTAGGATGAATCATGCGTAGTTTTAGAATATTAAAGCATAGTATAGTGGTGTTCTCCTTTGATGCTTTATTTGGGTTGACTTGGCGCATGCTCACACCATGTTATGACTATCCAAAGTCACCATAGCCTTTATGATCCTTTAGTTTTCAACTTGTAGTATCACTTTATGCTTTGATCAATGATGTTTTGTCGCTCTGCATGATTACGGCCATTATTGCTCTCTTAGTTTGTCGCTCCCAATATTTTGCTAGCCTCCACAACCAAGTATGAGTTCCACTCATGCATCCAACTCCCTAAACCAAGTTATTCCAAAGAGTCCACCATACCTACCTATTAGCTTATGCTATTCCAAGTATATTCATGCTTTTGTTTACGTTCCAAATTAAACTTGTTATCAGAAAACTAGTGATTAAAGCTCTCACGAACTTGATGGCACACTTTACTTTTCTTGACCCTTAATAAACTTGAACCATTGTGTCGTCTATGTTGTATATGCTTGCACTTATTTGTTGGGGATTAGCAGAACCATGCTTTCATGGGGAATGCTTTCAACATTGCACTTGGTACTTGTACCTAGTTGATATCATGCTCTTTTGTATATGGATGTCGTCGGTGTGAAATGAAAGGGGAGCTTGTAAGTCCATGGAGTTATGTATATGTGTTAGAGAAATGCAGGTATTGGTCTAATCCATGCTGACATGGTGGAAACCTGCAGCGTAACCATAATGAGTTGTCTATGAAGCATTCTTCTTATAAAAAAGAGTCCTATATTGAGAAAAAAGAGAAAAAGAAAAAAAGAGATTATGAAAAGATGAAAGAGAGAAAAAAAACACCATATTCCCATGGTAAATAAGAAGATTGCTGAGATGCTCGTTGTCTGCTTGCCTTGTCATTTTGATATGGGGATTCTTCCGTATCATCGGGCAAGGGGTACCCCGTTGGCGGTTCTCTATGATACACATGTACTTACAATGACAAGAACTTACCGGTGACTAAACTTGAGTAGCATGAGGAGCGACCCTCGTATACAAGGGACATGAGATTCCTAACTTATACTTCGTCAAGCATGTACACCATAGTTTGTTCACTTTAACCTTAATCACTTCAAGATGCTTATGATAGGGGCAATGAGAGTTGAAAGCTATAAGTACCATAATTTTTGGAAGCTCTTTATGAGACTTGAATCCCTGCTTTCTTCTATGAAGGCCTTTCTTCCACCATTACATATTGAGTCTCCACCTTCTACCTTTATGCACCTACTTTGAGAGCATAGTGGCCATTCTTAGTTCTATGTGCATTGTCCCAAGACTAGTTGATTGATGCATAACTTTATATTGCTTGTTCTAAACTATTTGTATCTAGTCACTCTTATGAACTTTGAAGGTGTCCTATGCATTTATATTTGCTACCCTATGAGGGACAAGCTGAATACTTTTATGCTATGTTTTCTTTATGTGAAAAAACCAACGTCTTGCAAAGCATTGTTATTCATGAATCTTTTGTTTGTGCCTTTTCATGTTGCATCATAGTTTCTTTGTCTTATTGCTAGAATTTTGTCTTTCATGTTATGATTGAAGTACTATAATCCCAGCTTTGAATGTTTTACAAATACTTTGATCAAGTCTTTGATGGTGCATGTCACCTCGAAAATTATTCTTTTTTTATCACTTACCTACTCGAGGACGAGCAGGAGTTAAGCTTGGGGATGTTGATACATTGCAAATGTATCTATAATTTTTGATGTTCCATGCTTGGTTTTATCCACTTTCTTGTGTTTTGTCCACACTTTGGAGTACTTTTCATATGATTTCCTGGACTAACCTATTAACAAGAGCCACAGTGCTAGCTACCTGTTTTCTGTTGTTTTTGGTTCGAGGAAAGTCAGAAAATGAATATTCTCGGAATTGGACAGGACAAAGCCAAAGTGCCTATTTTTTTGGAAGTCATCAGATGCCAGAGTACGAGACGGAGAGGGGCCAGGGGGCCACCACACCACCTGGCCGCACGGCCTAGCCTGGCCCGCGCCAGGGGGTGGTGAGGCCAGCCATGGCACCCCCTCGGCCTCCCCTTCTGACTATAAGATGCCCTCGGGACAAAAACCCTATGGACCCGATCAAAAATCCACGAAAGAGTCTATAGCCGTCGTCATCTCCATCCCTAGATCGGGAGGGATCTGAAGCTCTTCCTGGCACCTTGCCAGAGAGGGGAATTTACCCTGGAGGATTTCTTCATCACCATGCAAGCCTCCGGTGTGATGCGTGAGTAGTTCATCCTTGGACTACAGATCCATGTAGTAGCTAGATGGCTGGTTCTCCTCCTTTGTGCTTTCATGTCTAGATCTTGTGAGCTCCGTTCATGATCAAGATCATCTATTTGTAATTCTGCATGTTGTGTTTGCGGGGATCTGATGGATATTGAGATGCTATTTTAGATTGATTATTGATTCTATCATGTCTTTGTTATTTTTGATCTTGCATGCTTTCCGTTGTTAGTAGCTATCTTGGCCAAGTAGATGCTAGCAACTCCAAGAGTTAGTATTTATGCTCGATAGTGGGTTCATGCCTCTGGGAATCTGGGGAAGTGACAGAAATCTCTAAGGTACTAGATGTGTTGTTGCTACTAGGGAGAAAACAACAATCCTTTGTTCATAGAACAATCATATTGTTTACTTTACACGCAGTTCGTAGAGCAATAATCTGTTGCTTGCAACTTAATACTAGAGGGGGTTCGGATGATAACCTGAAGGTGGATTATTAGTCATAGATGCAGTTGGATGGTGGTCTATGTATAATGTTGTAATGCCCAATCAAGTCTCAAAGGAGTCAAGATGATTAGTATATGCATGTATTGCTTTCTCGATGTTTATCAATTGCCCCGCTGTAATTTGTTCACCCAGCATGTTATCTATCTAAGGAGAGCCACCTCTAGTGAACTATGGATCCCGATCCTTTTTCTTTACATACAATCTATGAACTGTTTACTGCTTTGTGTTTACTTTCTGCAAACTATGACTTCTTTACATTCGATATGTTTAATCCTTTGTTTTCTGCAAAACACGGTGAGATTGACAACCTCATCGCAAGTTGGGGACAAAGTTCTGTGGTTGTGTTGTGCAGGTCTCCACATTGCTACTAGCACCGGTAGTGCATACCTAAAGCTCAGCTAGTAACACCTTTAGGGTGTTTCCTTGCTCCTACTGGTTCGATTAAACCTTGGTTTCATAACTGAGGGAAACTTGTTGTTGTGCTCATCATACCTTCCTCTTGGGGTTCCCAACGAGCTCTACATCAACACCGCACCAGCACTTTTCTGGGAACCGTGCATTGAGCCATCAACACTCAACGTGTAAGTTCCATAGACCTTGTCCTTACACACAAAGGAATGATAGAGATCATACCACAATGCAAATGATAGAGATCAAATGCATGGACCATATCATCTCACTTTACACATTAGATGTTAGCATCTTATACTGCTAGTTTGGCGCTTTCTGTAGCATTGTAAGATGATCCCTCATTTAGATATCAAGATAAAAATGTGTCCTTCCTTAAGTATGCACCGTTTTGTGCACTACTAGGAAACAGCCTATAGATAGACAAGATGTTCAGTGGCGCATAGGCCAATTTGTGCGCCACAGGAAAACATTAGTGGCGCACTAGAAAGAATGCGCCACAGAAGTATGGAAGTTCTATGGCGCATTTTCTAGAGCATGCGCCACAGAAGATTGGTGGGACCCGCCGGCGGGGGGATGATCCAAGTTCTATGGCGCATTCTGTAATATGCGCCACAGAACATGGAGGAGGGCCCCACCACGGAATCTAATTCACCCAGGTTCTGTGGCGCACAGAACTTGGGGGTGGGCCCCACAGAGGGAATCTTATTCACCCACTTCTGTGGCGCACATGGTAGAAATGCGCCACAGAAGTTTCAGCATCTGTGGCGCATTTCCTCCATATGCACCACAGATGAGGGCGTCCAGATCCATATGTTAAAAAGGTGACATGAGCTAGCTTTCTTATCTATCTATCCCACCACCACCCATTTCACATCTCTACCTCCTCCCAACTCGTCTTCCTCCTCCCTCACACCCCATCTTACCCATAGTTTCTCCATTTTCTTATATCTAAACCTACTTTAATCCATAGATTGGTAAGTAGAAGCTTCGCTCCAACTTCTAGATCTAAAAGTTCCTTACTTTTCCCTCTCACATCTCTCTATTTGTTTACTAATTTCCTCTCCACCAACTTGCATTGTAGATCTATTTGTCCATACTCTCTCATCGCGCGGTCTCGTCTCGCTATTATTGTGTCTACTATAGCTAGGTGAGTACTTGTCCATCATGAACATGTAGGTGAAGCTTGTCGCGCGGGCGGTGTGTGTGTGTGATCCATGGCGAGACGATGCTTGTGTGTGGTGCATGAATGTTTGCAATGGGAGGAAGTTTTTTGTTGTTTGCTTGTTGTTGTCGGGCCCAGCCGGTGTGGTTGCATCGATGTTTGCCGAAATGTTGATTCATTTCCATTTCGGCAAATTTTTGCACTACCCATATGTCCTAATTTTAGGAAAGGTCATGCCGAATTTTTTCCGGCTAGCATTCATGCATGTGTGTGTTCATATGGTGTGGTTCTCACCTATATTCTCTGTTTTGACCGCTCAGGCAACCATGGTCCTCACGATGAGCGAAGGTAGAATTGCTAGGTACAAGAAAGGCGCGAAGGAGGACATGATTCTGAACAACAAGACCATGATAAGATGTCCATGTTGAACATGCAAACTGCAGCGCTGGATTGACCCTGAATCTGGACAATTGGAGGGTCACCTGCTTAGGCGCGGTTTCATGCATGACCTCAATGAGGCGCCGGCAGGACATGGTGGTGGTCACGAAGACGTGGGCGGGCGAGAAGACGAAGAGTCTACCGGGCATGATCATCATGACGAAGGAGATGCCGGCGGCCATGATCATCATGACGAAGGAGATGCCGGCGGGCATCATCCGCATGGAGAAGGAGATGACGGCGGGCATGATCATGAAGAAGGAGAAGACGCGAACACACAGACGCTGCTAACTTCGATCTTGCAGGACCCTCATGTTCAAGAACTGCTCCTCAAGGAGACGAGCAATGACAAAGCTGCAGCCGGAGAGAAAGCCAAGCTGGCCCAAATGGAGGTAGACGGGATGACTCCATTGTATCCTGGGTGTCGCCCCTAGGATACACGTTTGAGTGTAACGCTCAAGGCTCTGGAGATAAAGGCCGAACACAAATGGACCGATGTGAGCTTCAACGCGAACATGGAATACTGGCACGACCGACTTCCTAAGGGGAACACATTGCCAACAAGTATCGAGGAGGCCAAGAAAATCGTGTGCCCTCTCGACCTACCACACATTAAATACCACGCATGCATCAATGATTGCGCACTTTATCAGAACGAGTACGCAGATAGAACCACTTGTCCGGTGTGTGGCCAAGGATGGTACAAGAGAGGGAACAAGAAAGTTCCTCGAAAAGTGGTATGGTACTTTCCTATCACCCCCCGTCTGCAGCGATATTTTGTAGATCCTAAGGAAGCAAAGCTCATGCAATGGCAAGCGGAAAGAGAGAAACCCGAAGATGATCCAGAGAAGGGCAAGATCCTGACACACCCTTCAGACGCTAGCCAGTGGAACGCATTAGACATCGAGTTCGAAGAGTTCTGGGGCGATGCAAGGAACGTCAGGCTGGGTATGAGCACCGATGGACTCAATCCTTTTGGAAACCAGAGTAGCACGCATAGCACCTGGCCCGTGTTTGTATGGCCATACAACCTCCCCCCGTGGCTATGCACGAAGCAAAGGTATGTACACGTGAGCATTCTTATTCAGGGGCCGAAACAAACAGGTATCGATATGCATCTTTATCTCGGTCAATTGAGAGAGGAGTTAGCCAGCTTGTGGGAGATGCCGACCCGTACGTGGGACGCCTACAGTAAAGAATATTTCCATCTGAGAGCCGTGTTGCTCACGACCGTGCAGGACTATCCTGGTTATGCATATGTATCGGCCCAGGTGAACCACGGCACAATGCATGCGTCAAGTGCATGGATGAGACACTGCATCTCCAGCTACCAAGGGATCTCGGGTCTTCCAAAACCGTGTTCCAAGGTACTCGAAAGTGGCTCCGCATGGATCACCCGTGGAGAAAACATGGTGACCTGTTCAATGGTAAGGACGAGCTTGAAAGAGCCCCGCGTCCAAGGAGCAGCGAAGAAATCGAGGAGCTTTTGAATAATTGGGTAGATTGCCCTGCGCCTGGAAAAAAACGACCGAGGACAAAGCCGCCGCTGGGTGTATGGAAAGCAAGGTCTGTTTTCTGGGACCTGCCGTATGGGAAGGTCCTTCACACTCCCCATAGCCTCGATGTAATGCACATCACAAAGAACGTTACCGAGAGTCTGCTTGGCACTCTACTGAACATGCCGGAGAGGACCAGGGATGGGCCGAAAGCAAGAAAGGACCTTAAATTGCTTGGCATAAAGAAAGATCTTCAGTACCCTGATAGTGATGATGATGATGATGATCATCATCATCATCATGATCATCATCATCATCAGGAAGGGACTCAAGGTTGCCGCAACAGAGTTAAGAAGAATGAGGTGGTGCTTCGTGCTGCCTGCTTCACTCTGAGTCTGGAGGAGCTCGAGCAGTTTTTTAGGTGCCTCTTAGGAGTGAAAGTTCCTCACGGTTACTCGGGGAAGATAAGCAGATATCTAGACGTGGCGAAGAAGAGGTTCAGCGGTATGAAGTCTCATGACTGTCACGTGCTGATGACGCAGATACTCCCTGTTGCGATCCGTGGGATAATGGACGAGCATGTCTGTGAGACGTTGTTTGGCCTCTGTAACTTTTTCGACGTCATATCTAGGAAGTCGATCAGTGTGAAGCAGCTCGACAGGCTACAGGAAGAGATCGTGATGATACTATGCGAGCTTGAGATTTACTTCCTGCCCGCATTCTTCGACATCATGGTGCATCTGCGTGTACATGTCGTGGACGACATCATCCAGCTCGGGCCGACATTCCTGCACAACATGATGCCGTGTGAAAGGCTAAACGGTGTCATCAAAGGATTCGTTCGCAACAAGTCTCGTCCAGATGGAAGCATAGCCAAGGGCTTTCTGATCTACGAGTGCATCTCCTTCTGCCAGAATTATCTAACCACCAAGAACGACGATGTTGGAATACCCACAAAGAAGCACCTCGGCAGGCTCGGTGGATATGGTCACCGTGAGGGCTGCCGCTCACTACATGTCGGCATTGATGGTCGACACACTGATTTTGAAAGGGCACACCGAGTCGCGCTACAACACATTGAAGTGGTCGGCCCTTGGGTCGAAGATCACAGAAGCTTAATCGAGCAGGAGTACGTCGACTAGGGCCGGCCGAGGAAGAAGGGAGACGTAACCAGAGAGCACAACTCCATCTTCACGGGTTGGTTCAAGAAAAGGCAACTGGACAATCCCCCACAAACGTCTTCTACGGAAGATCAAAAACTCATATTCTCCTTGTCGCAGGGCCCAGGGCACAACGTAAGGACCTATCAGTCATACGACATAAACGGTTACAGATTCTACACCGAGGAAAAGGACAAGAATAGTGAATATCAAAACTCAGAAGTAACTATGTTATCCTTTGCTGATGACGAGACTACTGTGATGGAAACATTCTACGGAAGGATCGAGGAGATATGGGAGCTCGACTACTGTGGAGAGATCGTGCCGATGTTCCATGTTAGATGGGCCAAGAACGTGGAAAAAGAAGGCCGCTATTTCACCACAATGGTTATACCAGATGCCAAATCAACAAAGAACGCCTCCGCAAAAAATGAGCCTTGGGTTCTCGCTAGCCAAGTTGATCAATGCTTTTTTATTACCGACCCGTCAAAGCCCAACCGTGTTGTAGTTAGGAGGGGCAAGAGGAGCATCATCGGAATGGAAGGAGCCGCCAACAAGCAAAACTTCGACAAAAACGGCGACCCGAAGATCGAAGAGGAATTCGACAAGTACTTCGACATGCCTACTACTAAAGTAAGAAGGAAGACCACACTGCCTACTAAAGGTTGTCCATTCACAAGAAGAAATCTCAAAGTGCACGGGCTAAAGTATTCAACCGCGACGAAAAAGGGCAAGAAGATTGTGAAGAGACACTAGCAATTGTGTGACTTTTTGGTGTATTAATTCGTGTGGGTATAATGTGATATTATTAGTGTGGGGGTATTAGTTAGAGACAAAAACATATAATGTGATATTTGACAAATTCGCATTTATGTGTGACAAGCACACACATATATATGATTCAGGAGGTTTTTTTATAAGTATGCATGTGTATATGTTCTTGCTTTTTTGAATAAATATGCATAGGTGTGTATAGGTTCTTGATTTTTTTGAATAAATAAAATATTTTTTTAAAAAGGAAAAAAAGTCTGAGACAGCCAGGATTCGAACCTGGCTGCCTCAGGTTTAGAATGGCACAAGCAAGCAGCAGAGACCACTAAGGCAAGTGTGTGATCTTGTCATACTACCACGCGCGCCGTGTTTTGTACTAAGTCCACAGGTTCTATGGCGCATTTCGGCAGTATCGCCTGAAGTTCAACTTGTGGCGCATGTGGCCAATCATCCAACTCAGGACTTAGCGATATAAACGGTTCGGTCTACTTCACCCCTTCTCCCCATTCTTAGTCACACTGCCGCGCACTAGCCCTAGATCGACGACACTACACACCGCTGCTGCCGGAGCCGCCACCGCCCTAGCCACCGCCGCGCCGCCCGGTGAACCAGTGGAGGAGGAGTCGACTGACAAACTAGTGGAGGAGGAGCCGCCGCGCCCGCCCGGCGAACTAGTGGAGGAGGAGCCGCCCGACGAACTAGTGGAGGAGGAGCCGCCGCGCCTACCCGGCGAATCAGTGGAGGAGGAGCCGCCGCACCATAGCCCGCCACCCTCGTAGTCATCGACCACCGCAGCAGCAGCGCGCACGGTTTGTCCCCCCACCCCCACCCTCCCTCTGAACCCTAGTTCTCACTATATGCAATTTCTTAAATAGATCAAAATATCTGTTTCTCAAATAGATCAAAATTCTATTTCTCCACAGACATATCTGTTTCTAGACATATCTGTTTCTCAAATAGATCAAAATAGATCAAAATATTTGTACACAGGCTCCCTAGACATATTTGTTTCTCAAATAGATCAAAATATGCAATTTCTTAAAATTGCATCTTCCAAACATTGAGTTTTTATAAAGTTTTCTATAAACCTATAGCCTGTGTACAAACTTAAACTCGTGGAGTAAATTCTACAGTGTGTTATTTCTATCTTTACTGCCTGTTATTTTGAGTGGAGTAAATTCTATAGTGGAGTAAATTCTACAGTGTGTTATTTTCCTTAAACCTATAGCCTGTTACTCCCCAGACATAAGTTTTACTGCCTGTTATTTCTTACTGATTTCTTCTAGCAAATGTTGTTTGACTGTAGACGACTAGTGTTGTGCTTAGCGAATTAAGGATCAGCATGTGCTTAATTGGTTTAGGGTTATTTCACCTTGTCAGATCAAAACATGGAAAACTGAATTAATATATCGGTGCACATTGCTTGTTGTACGGCCATTCTATTTATGTACACATGATAGTATGTATCTGTGCTTCCTTTGATATTCAGGTGGAGGCGTCCTATGTCAAATACATGTAGAAGTTCCAGGCATACACATTGTTAGCACATATTATCAGTAGCATATCGCAACCCTTACCAGTGTGTGCGTGCCAGCATCACTGAGGAGGATACTACACATATGCATCTAGATACTAAACTAGAGTGGATATTGTTGCGCAAGTTACTTCGCAAGGACAGATTCCAAGTAGATACTACACATATGCATCTAGACAACATCAAAATTAACTAGCCAATTAATTATACACTTGATCAGATCCACTTGGCATAATTATACATAGGTACTTAATATATTAGCTCTGGGCCATTCATGCATCTTTCTTCTCATGTAATATTAAGTATTAGTTTTAAAGAAGAATACTGACCTTTTCGTTAGTAACTTATACAAGATTTCAGTTTCAGCAATTGGAAGCATGTGTCCATAAATAATCATCTTTGAGATTTCTGTTGTTTATAGTCTTATTATCTGAGAAGCAATATATTTGCATGAAGTTTTCTCAAGTTAATTACCAAGCTTATCCTCGTATTCTGCTGTCACCACTCTTGGTATTGGTTCTGCTAATACCAGGTGCAACATAAGAAGTTTTATTAGCATTTTTCCTCTGCCAATAATGTTTCAGGTTATATTATGTTCTGTATGCTTTAGGTTTGGCTGAAATTTCCCTATAGCATCAATTATTTGGTACTATTGGTATATATGGTGCTGGGATTATTTGGTACTATATGGTGCTGGGATTATTTGGTACTATATGGTGCTGGGATTATATGGTGGGATTATTTGGTACTATATGGTGCTATTTGATTCGATGGGGCTGTGGATGGGGGCTGTGAATGGGGCTGTGGATGGGGCTATTTTCTTGTGTGTGAATGTTGCAGGGATTTCATTTGAGTTGCCCATTTCTCCCGAAGTGTCGATTCACTTTCGTTTCGGTTGAGAAATGGGCACTCCTAGGTCAAAAAATTAGCAAAGGTCATGCCAAATTTTTCGGCCGAGATTTGTGCTAACATTTTGCCTCTTTTAAATAGAGTAGTGCAAACATGTCGGGCAACAAGGAGTCTGGCCCTTCTAAGCACATGATCAGCGTCGAAGAACAAGCTAGACAGGCCAACCAGTCATTTTGGCAGGGGTTCCAACAGGAGGAGGAGGAGGAGGCGATGATGATAACACCACCACTGGAGGAGGAGGCGACCCTCGCCAGAGCTGCTGGGGCCAATGAGGGCGGAGATCCTGATTACGAGGGGGATGAAGACGACTACGATGGAACTAGTGAAGGCGGCAGCGAAGAGGATGACACCACCGATGGCGGCGCCCGCACCGATGGCGGCGAGAGGACGGATGGCGGTAGCGGCAACCCGACCGCTTCTCAGAAGAAGAAGAAGAAGGAACAGAAGGAGCGGAAGGTGCGGTGCTGCCCTTATGCGTGATGAGTTCACTGAGGTCACAGAAAGTGGCCAACCCATTGCGCCGGAGGCGATTGCTAAAGGGTACGGCCTGCAACTCGGGTGCATTGTCTGGGAAAGCATGTCAATCAACACGAAGTACATCAGACATGCTGACCATGCAGCTTTGGTCGATAACCTCCTTAAGAAGCTTCACAAGCGATACAGATTCCCAGAGCAGTTTAGAAACCTCGAGAGAAATGAGAACCCGGTGAACAGACTATCCCTCACGAAGATGAGCAACGCCTTGAGCAACTAGAAAACCCGGGTGAAGAATAGCATTGACAAAGGTGAAAGCTGGGAGGTTATTAGTAAGAAAAATCCGATGCTCGACGAAGAGGAGTTTAGGATATTCATGGCAGATATAGCTACCGCTGACGCTATAAAATGGACTCAATGGGGAAGGAGTATGCGGGAACAGAACATAGGTAACCACCACCTTGGAAGCGGCGATTCTGAGGAAACAGGCCATTTGGGACAAGGAGGACGCCGATCTTGAACGCCTTGGTAAAGATAACCCTTGGCTTAAAATCACGGACTTGCAGCTTAGGCAATTTGTTCGGGCCCGCTAATACCTGGACAAGGAAACAGAGGAGTTCATCACCGACGATCCGGAGGTGAAGGAATTCGAGAAGAATCTGGTAAGGAATTTATCGCTGATCTCAAGTCTATTGCGTTCTAATTAAGATAATGAAGCCAAGAATCTAAATGGGTTCACCTTTCCTTGTCTCTGCAGGAGGAGGGACTGAACGCTACTGCCATAGAGTCGTCCCAGGATTCGACGGAGCCGTGGGACACGGTTTTCAACAGGGGGACCAATGCTTACAAGAAGAGGGACAAGGGGTTGCCGCCGTCCTCAGCTAGCCGTGTGTTCGGCTTCGGTACGAGCATGAAGTTCAAGGAGTTCTACAAAGAGGACGCCAGGAAAAGAAGGGACAGGAAGAACCAAGATAAAGCCGTTGTTGCAGAGCTGAAGATGAAGGTGCAGACACTGGAGGAGAAGGCGGTGGACTAGAAAACGATGGACAAGTTAGTGGAAGAGAAGCTCCGCTCGATGATCCCCCCTGAGTTTTTCGAGGGGCTTACTGCTTGGAATGCGGGAGGTCGACAGGGGCCGATACATCTGCCCAGCTTAAGCGACAGCAACTCGAGCATCAATGTTACCGTGTCGCCGGACCTGGTGACCCCGCCGGCCATCAACGTCAGGATGCAGCCCCTCGTTTTGGTCACACCGACGCCCCCTCCCGCCAAAGATACCAATAAGGTGCAGCCAATGGCGGTGCCGTGAGGCACCGGCGGAGATTGCAGATGATGATAGGCCGGCCGCCGGCATCCACCGTGTCTCTACATTAGCCGAGATCCATGCCATCACCAAGGTAACTAATTAGTTAGTGCACGTCATCTCCTTTATATCTTTGATGCATGACTGTTGCCATCTCATGATGCCCAACAACATGTTTTTGCCTCAGGACACTTCTTGCGTACTCCTACTTAAAGATGTCGGCGGTGAGTTGAAGGATGTTGCCAAGGGCACTCTTATACAACCAGCGAGCCGCACGATGCACAACAATCCAATGGATGATGACGTGATGAAGGTCAGGTTGGCTTGGGTGTTGCTAGGGTGCGACGACATGGACCCTCCCATTCAACCTCAGGGAGCCGACGAACACAAGACCCTTGGGGAATGCTACAACTGGCCCTTGACATGGCCGAAGACCCAGATTCGTTTTGCGGGGGGGGGAGCACCAGCGCCACCTCTCGACCGATCATCGCCCGGCCACCACCTCGGAAGCCAGTAGCCGCCCTTGTCGCCACCACCAGCCGTCACCATCAACTCTTGGCAGCGTGTGCACCGCCACATGGCAAAGACATTGTGCCACAACCGCCGTCGCCCCCGCTACCACCACCACATGATGGCACCCATGAAGATGATGATGAATTGGTCAACGTTGACGACTTCATCAACACCGGCGCCGCCAAAGGATTGTATATGCCTTCTATGGATGAAGAACCCTTCACAGCTCGCGACGACCATCAAGCTGATCGGCCCAATACATGCACGCAACGCCTGGTCTTCCATGGTCTTTCTCAAGAGACGCCTCCGGCCGCCGATCCACCACAAGAGAAACAAGTATTGGTTTTCAGCCCCAACACACTCTGAAAGGCGACTGATGAGCAGATGGCAGTGGCTGACACTGTTGTGAAGAATAAGCACTACAGGAAGAGAGGTAATAATAATAAGAAGGGTGTGAGCTAGCCTCTTCCGAAGAGGATTCGGGGTCAGGACGCCGTCGTCGTACCATCCACACAATTTGGCTTGCCCCGAGTGCATGTAGCTGGTGATCCAATATTGACTCCGGATATGATCCACATTGCGGTTGGAGCCATGTTAACTTTGCACGAGGGTGTCAAGACACTAGAGGCCCTCCTTAAAGAGGACGGTCCAAATTACCCGGTTTTCATGGCCAAGGTGCCATTGGACGTGGGCTTCGTCGATGAACCCCCCACGGATATATTCTTCATGGCGTTCGAGGACATATTCAAGTTGTTTCTCACGAAACGGCTGGACTATAACTTGAATGCCTATCTGGCGCTCAATCTGGCGCTCACGATCAAGAGAGAAAGTACCCCGGAAATCGCGATAGTGGATCCCTACTACATGCGGGACAGCCAGTTGGTCGAAGGATCAGAGACACGGACCAAGGCGACGGCATACCTCGAGAAGTTCATGGTGGACAACAAGAGGAAGGGCACAATTCTTTTGCCTTTCTTTCCCGAGTAAGTACACACACTCGCTCATCGTCACCGTAACTTATGCATTTCTTATAGATTTCTTTCCTTTGCTCTTTTTCCAACATTCCGTTCCAATTGTGTTGCGCAGAGACAAATATTGCACGCTCATCGTCCTTGCCCCGAGGTATTCGCTAGCCATGTATTTCGACTCGGGGAGTTTGACGAAGAAGAAAGACTACACTAGAATAAGGGGTGTTCTCAATGAGGCTCTCGAGGGCTACACCAAGTAGGGATGCACCTTCGTAGATAGGGGGAATGTATCAAGGATGGCAAACACGTGTTCAAGCACGTGCTCGACTTCCCTGCGTCAAGCGATCATTGTTGCCAAGGAGGCCTTCGTCCTCCATCACCTTAAAGGCTATGTTCGGATTGCCATAACCTAACACCGCCATCTAGTCTCCGAGGATGGGCGAAACTTTGGCGAAAATCGATGATGCTAATCTTAGAAGACTTCCATCGCATTCGGATGAAGTTGTCGCAAATCATCATTGAAGATGTCAACACAAGGCGGGGCCCTACAACAAGCGAGAGGTTGAGTAAGAGGGATATCGAAGAAAGCCTCCGTAAGGGTGACACAAGGGCGTGGATGACGAAGAGGGCTATCTACCGTTCAAGCCGTGCGAGAGGAAGTCTTCATCGTGATCGATGTGTGCCTCTAGCATGATCCGGTGTGTGTATATTCTTGATGGGCCTTTCTTGTATTAGTGTGTGTGTGTGTGTCATAAACTTTACTATCTCGTGGTCGAAATGGTCATTGTTGTTAGACTTAAACTACCTTGTGGTCGTGCTGTCGTTGAACTTATTGCTTCTATGATGATCTAACTTTTAGGTTTATGGATCCTTTGTTTTATATTCTATGAACATATATATATATGGATGTGAACCCTTTATTCATTATTTTCGTTGTATTTTTACTAATATGCCTTGTTGTCTATAGGATGGAGACGAGGTGGTATGTGGTGTACATGGGTAGGGTTCCAGGAGTCTACGAGGAGTGGGAGGATTGCCACAAACAAGTGAACAAGTTCAGCAGCAACATCTACAAAGGATACACGACTAGAGAGGAGGCGATAGCCAAGTGGAGGAACCACTTGTGGAAGAAGAACCGGATGAAGATATTGGTCAAGCTAATGCTCTTGCTCACCATTATCACAGTTGTATTCTATTTGATCCTAGTGTAGGCGGCAGTGGCCACTTCATATTTGTAATGTGAGATGATATGAACTTTGTATTCGGCGCTTGTGTAAAAATTTGGCACTTGACACTATATATGTATCTCGATCGGGCTCTAAGTGTTTTATTATATATATGTCGGTTTTCATGCATCTACTACTTGTGCAATGTATTTTATACTCATCTGGATAAATCCTGTATAAATACCTGAGTATACACCAGGAAAGTATTTTACTTCGAATACATGTTACACAATCAGTGGCGCATATAATTATATAGTTAGTGGCACATGGCATATCTGTGGCGCATACACGTAAATGCACCACAGAAGTTCTTCCTGTGGCGCATATGAAGGAATGCGCCACAGAAGTCTGCAACTTCTCTGGCGCATATCCATATGCGCCACGAGAATAGTTATCGATGGCGAAATGATGGCGACAAAGATATGTGCCACAGAAGTCCCCTTTTCATGCGCCACAGATAGGTTGTTTCCTAGTAGTGGTGGATCGTCTTTCGAGACATCACGTGATGATCGGGTGTACTCGAATCTCGCTTTCATACAAACGGGTGTAAGACAGTTTTACACATGCGAGTACTAAGGTTCTTACTTGGCGAGCCTAGCATGTACAAACATGGCCTCGGAACACGGACCGAAAGGTTAAGCATGAGTCATATAGTTGATATGATGCCCATATAGATGCTTCCCTTTGAAGCTACATCAACTCACGTGATGATCGGACTTGGTGTAGTGGATTTGGTTCATGTAATCACCAAAAAGGCACGAGGGGTGTCGTTTTTGAGTGGGAGTTCATTTCTAATTTGGATTAGTCGAACTCAATTTGTCATAAACTAAATCGAAGTGAATTTGCATAATTTGTTGTAGTCATTGGCGTCTGTTTACTACCTTATGCTTAGTTTTAATTGAGATAATAAAACTATAGAATTCTGGATATTTACTTTACGAACTGGTATCATATTGTTTTGAATGTCAATTTAAAGTTTATAAGTCCTATTGCAAACTTTCAGCAAACTCTATTTACTCCATGAAGTTTAATAAGTAGTATTAAATCAAGAGTAAGAATTCCAATGTTAGTATCTAAAGTATCATGTTTGCCTCCATGATTATTGATATTCAAAAGTTGTTTTAATATCAAGATTATATAGGAGCTGAAAATTGTTTCAGAAACCATCATGTGTGAAAGATATTGTGATATCTGAAACAATGTTTTTGGTTGCATTATGATAGAGTATAATTTAGCAAAATACATGTTCTCATATTGTATGAGAATTTGAGAAGGATGGAGATGCTAGGCATCTAGATCTCCCAAAAAGGTTTTGGGAACTAACATTATACTCGCGATTCTTCCTTACAGGCTATAGTAGCTCGATCATGAAAGTTGCCATGATAAGGATGAATAGAAGATGTAAGTAAAATGTTTACTACACTAATAGATTACTAAAGAATGGATTTTTGAAAGAACACCAAACATTTGATGATGGTGATCCACTTCAAAGTGCAAGTTCAAAGGTATTAGTATTTGACTACATACACTTTGTACTATGTGTCATGTGAATGACTCCACTATTGATGTTGATAGATTCTTTTGAAAGAAAGGAATTGTTGAAAGAGAATCTATAAAATATTTGGCAGAAAAGAAAAGGTTGGAGATGTCCAACTTAGGTATATAGAAGATATACATGTTATGGTTGTATTCCTTGCTTGTTAAACAATGTGGTTCTAAGGTATTGGATACCGGTATTGGATACCGAATTGGTTGGTATGAAGTGTCATACAGGACAATGCAATTCATGAACTGAAATGGCCTAAGTAACGAGCAAGAGAATAAGTGATGATGATCATCGAAAACAAATAAAGTGTTATTGTGTTTTTTATTGTCGTCAAACCTAGCCTTCAAGATTTGTTTTAATAATTATTATTTTGTTCCGGTATTACGAGAACAATGGTTGTTCAAATAATTACCGTATTCCATAAAGGATGGATGAACTTTTACAAGTCTAGTGGGAGAAATCACATCCATAAACACTATTGCTAAAATGTCGCAAGACAAATGATTAAAATATCACTTATGAAGTGACATCGCTATTTTAAATTATATTGGAAAGAAAACATGAAGAAACTCCATGTTGATGGAATTTTGGAGTCTTTGATTTTGATCAATTGACGCTTGTGAAAGTTTCCTCGAGATAATTGAAACTCTGTCCATAGGCCAAAGAGGAACGGATGACTAACTTATTGGATATTATACATATTGATGTATATAGTCCATTATATGTAGCCATATGCGATGGATCTTTTTGCTTTATATGCTTTCTCTAGAAATTTGAGTGAATATATCTATATATTTACTTAATAAGGAAGAAGTATGAAACATTTGAAAATTGTTCAAAGACTTTCAAGATGAAGTGGAAAATCATTGTAACAAGAAAATAAAGAGTTTATGATTTGATCATAAAGGAAGATATTTGAGTTACATGTTTAGAAAAACACATAAGATTTCAGGAATTGTTCCATGATTTGTGTTTCCCGATAAACCATAGGAGTATGGCATATTCGAGAGATGAAATCAAACCAGGTTTGACATGGTAAGATCAAAGGTGTCATTTATAAAACTGCCATTATGTTTTAAGGATTGAAGCTTTAGAGACTACCGCTTTTACACTGAAAAGAGCACCATCGTGATCCGTTGAAATGACACCATATAAGTTATGGTTTGGGATAAAACCCGAATTGTCTTTTCTTAAATTTTGGTATGCTATGCATAAGTAAAATGTTTACAACCAAAGTCGGATAAGAACGTCTTTGTAGGTTATCCCAAAGAATTTGTTGGGAATTTCTCCATAACACCGAGGACAAAAGAGTTTGTCGCTTGGAACGTCAAGTTTCTTGAGAAGGAACTTTTCGTGAAAACTTAAGTGGGAGGACAATAGAACCTTGATAAGGTTGTTGAACCTTAGCTATATGTGCTAAATGGCGCTTGAGAAGGAAGAATACGGTGCGGCCACAATGCTCATGGATCCCGTGATTACAAAGGTGTGATCTCGGAGATTCGAGTTCTAATGACCGTGTGGGTCGGTAAGAATTAAATAGTGTGATTTGATAAGCAAGTCATTATTGTTTTTGACAATGATGACGACTACTTGCAAAGAAAGCGATGATGGGCCACGACTCCATAAAATGACTAGAAGTCATAGAATCCGTGATAGTATCCATGCAATCAAGTTTTGAACTTGGAAGGCCCTCGGAAGGCACGAAGCCTATAGGTCGTGTTTGGATCTATAAAGAAATAGACATGGATGTTTAACATCTATGAAATAGTCGACATAGGAAAGAAGTTACGGCGACAATGTTCAAGGAGTTGACTATGACAAGAATTGATCTTTCATAGCGATATATAGTCTTGACGGATTAATGTAGCAACTTGCATATAATTTGGTATATGGTAGTTGAATAAACAAAACAAGGTTCTTCTAATAGAATGGTTACCTAGGGCGTGTACATGACATGGTCGAAGGGTTTTGTTAATTCAAAGGGTGCTAAAAGGGCAAACTTCAATAGTTGAAGTAAGCATAAGCGGAGTTGGAATCTTCACCATGATGAATTAAAGAGTTTAAATTCATCGGAGATGATGAAGATGCTTGCATTTGCAAGAAATTAAGTGGGAGCGCTGAGACATATTTCTAATACATTATGTAGAGGACATATTGTTGATTGGAAATGATGTATCTTGTATTGACACAAGTTAAGAATTTCATTAAAATAAGTTTTTGATGAAAGACTTGGGCAAACCCGGAATATTTGGCATCAATATCTATATGGATAGATTGAGGCGCAAATATGGTTGTGCCAGACATACATATATGAGATATTGAAAGGGTTCAATATGGAAACAACAAGAAAGGTTCTTGCTGCATGAAAAGGATTGTATCAAAATTCAAGTGTTTCAACACTTGGTGAGTAAAATCACATGAAGATTTTGATCGATTATACCATGATATGTATATATCCAGAATGTCCTATGCTCTAAATGTTATGAGCACATACCAGAATGATTCATAAGATGATCATTGGACGATAGTAAATATATTGTTATGAGCTTTGGAAGAACTAAGAATATATCATGTATAAGTGACAAATAGTTAAAGGTAGTTCATTGTAACGTGTTACATTGATACTATTTTTGTCACAAGATACAAATTAAATTTATCTCAATTTAGACTATGGGTGGCACAATGTAATGGAAAGGATATTCCATGATAGATTTGGATGAGTTCCAAAGTTGAGACATTGTGACGGATACTACAACAAAAGGCTAAGTACATAACTGTTATAGTAGCAGCAAAGGAGGGCATTTGTGTTAAGTAGTTTGTTATCAAACTAGGTGTGGTTCAAAGTGCGCTAATAATATTAAGATATATTGTGTGACAATAATATCAACATATTTTAACCGGAACGAACTAAAGGTCTCACCAAAGGACCAAATTTATACAATGCCATCTCATTTGAGAATGAGTGATGCATAGAGATGCAAAGACATGCAAATACACACGGACCTAAAACTGTCAGATCCGGAGATTATGTTAACCACTAGCAATAGCGTATATGCAACACCAGAAAGCCATAGGTGTTCAATACACAAAGTTTTTCAAACTAGATTATTGACTCTAGTGCAAGTGGGAGACTGAAGGGAATATGCCCGAGAGGCAATAATAAAGTGGTTATTATCTTATTCCATGTTTATGATAAATGTTTATTTTGCATGTTATAATTGTATTGATCAGAAACATCAATACATGTGTGTTTAATAAATAAAAAGGGTTCCTCGTTATGCCTCTCTTATAGACTAGCTTGTTGATTAACAAGATGATCAAGGTTTCCTGATCATGGACATTGGATGTTGTTAAAATGTTGGGTCCGCAGCATAGAAAACAAAAAAATTCCTACGGTGTGAACTACACGCCAAGATCTATCTACTAGGTACAAAGCAATGGGTGGACATACATCCAACAAGAACTTACCCTCGTAGAAAACGAGCTTTGTTAACGAGTAGGAACTCGTGGTTAATGTAGTCGTACACTTGCCGATCTCAAGATCGTGAGGAAGTCCAGCAGGTCTGGCTCTAGCACGTCAATCAGATCCAGCTCCAGCACCACCAAGTCCAGCTGCATAAGCAGCGGTGCATCCGTGATACACACGTCCTGCACCCGACAACCTCCATCCTCGCTCCAGCAAAGCAGCGGAAGCAACTCCTTTCCAGATAAAGCCACCGAGAACATGTATCTCGCTAATCCGAGACCATGGGGAAATAATACTAGAGGGGGAGAGAGATCCTTCACAAGGAGGTGTGTGTGAGAAGTGAGGAGGGGGTGGCCTTTTATAGGAGGAGGAGGGTACCCCTCCTTCATGGCGGCGCATGGGGAGGTGACCTTCACCTCCTCCATTCATGTGGTGGTAACCCCTCCACATTAAAATGCCCCTTCACATTCTCTTTTAAAGTCTCCACTTTAAATGCATTAAATTTCTCCAAATTTAATGCTCTCTCATTTAATAAAACTCTTTTATTATTTTTATTCAGAATTTTGTTAATTACTTTAATTAACAAACATTCACATAAAACCCCCTGCAACATTTCAATATTACATGCAGAACCAATTTCAGCAATTTCACCCGAAACAGTTTCGGTGTCTATTGAAATAATTCCAGCGCTTTCTTAAATCTTTATCTGAAACATATTTGCTCCAAATGGTGTCGGTATCCCTTAAGTGTGTCACCCTATGGTTCACGAATAATGCAGACATGATCGAGACCCCTCTCAGATCAATAATCAGAAGCGGGACCTGGAGATCCATACTGACTCCTACACATTCAACGATGACTTCTGTGATCGTGAGAACCTTTAACGCTAGTAACTAAATCCCTTTGTCCCGCGATATATTACATGTCCAAGATTCGATCATCGGTATCTCCATACCTAGTTTGATCTCGTTACCGACATGCACTCTTTTCTCGTTCTCGTGATATAACATTCTAGTGATCACATCACTTGCTTGCAAGCTATTTCAATGTGATATCACCGAGAGGGCCCAGAGTATATCTATCCGTCATCGGGATGGAAAACTCCCACTCTTGATCCATGAGCCTCAACATGACACCTTCGTAGCACTGAACCCACCTTTATAGTCACCCTGTTAAGGTGTGACGTTTGATGTTATCAAGATACTCTTCTGGTGTTAGCAATTAACATGATCTCATGGTCTAAGGATAAAGATTACTTCATATGATGTTATAGAAATATAAACATAATGACTTTGATCGTAATGCTATACTTCGGATGAATGTTCATCACATCATTCCACCAATGGTGTGACCTTGTTATTAACAACATCCAATGTCCATGATCAGGAAACCTTGATCATCTTGTTAATCAACAAGCTAGTCTATAAGAGAGGCATAACTAGGAACCCTTTTTGTCTATTAAACACACATGTATTGATGTTTCAGATCAATAAAATTCTAGCTTGTAAAATAAATATTTATCATAAACATGGAATAAGATAATAACCACTTTATTATTGCCTCTCGGGTATATTCCCTTTAGTCTCCCACTTGCACTAGAGTCAATAATCTAGTTTGAAAAACTTTGCGTATTGAACACCTAAGGCTTTCTGGTGTTGCATATACGCTATTGCTAGTGGTTAACATAATCTCTGGATCTGACATTTTCAGGTCCGTGTATATTTGCATGTCTCTGCGTCTCTACGCATCACTCATTCTCAAATGAGATGGAATTGTATAGATTTGGTCCTTTGGTGAGACCTTTAGTTCGTTCGGCTCAAAATATGTTGATATTATTGTCACACAAAATATCTTCATAGTATTAGCCCAGTTTGAACCACACCTAGTTTGATAACAAACTACTTAACACAAATGCCCTCCTTTGCTGCTACTATAGCAGTCATATACTTAGCCTTTTGTTGTAGTATCCGTCACAATGTCTCAACTTTGGAACTCATCCAAATCCATCATGGAACATCCTTTCCATTACATTGTGCCACCCATAGTCTAAATTGAGATAAATTTAATTTGTATCTTGTGACAAAACTAGTATCAATGTAACACTTTACAATGTACTACCTTTAACTATTTGTCACTTATACATTATATATTCTTAGTTCTTCCAAAGCTCATAAGAATATCTTTACTATTGTCCAATGATCATCTTATGAATCATTCTGGTATATGCTCATAACATTTAGAGCATAGTACATTCTAGATATATACATATCATGGTATAATCGATCAAAATCTTCATGTGATTTTACTCACCAAGTGTTGAAACACTTGAATTTTGATACAATCCTTTCCATGCAGCAAGAACCTTTCTTGTTATTTCCATATTGAAACCTTTCAATATCTCATATATGTATGTCTGGCACAACCATATTAGCGCCTTAATCTATCCATATAGATATTGATGCCTAATATTCCGGGTTTGCCCAAGTCTTTCATCGAAATCTTATTTTAATGAAATTCTTAACTTGTGTCAATACAAGATACATCATTTCCAATCAACAATATGTCCTCTACATAATGTATTAGAAATAAGTCTCAGCGCTCCCACTTAATTTCTTGCAAATGCAAGCATCTTCATCATCTCCGATGAATTTAAACTCTTTTAACAGTTTCATCATGGTGAAGATTCCAACTTCGCTATGCTTACTTCAACTATTGAAGTTTACATGCCCTTTTAGCACCCTTTGAATTAACAAAACCCTTCGGACCATGTCATGTACACATCCTAGGTTACCGTTCTATTAGAAGAACCTTGTTTTGTTTATTCAACTACCATATACCAAATTATATGTAGTGGTTTCTACATTAATCCGTCAAGACTATATATCGCTATGAAAGATCAATTCTTGTCATAGTCAACTCCTTGAACATTGCCGTAAACTTCTTTCCGACATGTCGACTATTTCATAGATGTTAAACATCCATGTCTATTTCTTTATAGATCCAAACACGACCTATAGGCTTCAGGCCTTTCCGGAGGGCCTTCCAAGTTCAAAAACTTGATTTCTCGTGCATGGATACTATCACGGATTCTATGACTTCTAGTCATTTTATGGAGTCAGGGCCCATCATCGCTTCTTTGCAAGTAGTCGGTTCATCATTGTCAAAACAATAATGACTTGCTTATCAAATCACACTATTTAATTCTTACCGACCCACACGGTTCAATAGGAACTCGAATCTCCGAGATCACACCCTTTGTAATCACGGGAGCCATGAGCATTGTGGCCGCCACCGGGACACTTTCCGGCGCTGCGCTACTTAGCACATATAGCTAAGGTTCAACAACCTTATCAAGGTTCTATTGTCCTCCCACTTAAGTTTTCACGAAAAGTTCCTTCTCAAGAAACTTGACGTTCCAAGCGACAAACTCTTTTGTCCTCGGTGTTATGGAGAAATTCCCAACAAATTCTTTGGGATAACCTACAAAGACGTTCTTATCCGACTTTGGTTGTAAACATTTTACTTATGCATAGCATACCAAAATTTAAGAAAAGACAATTCGGGTTTTATCCCAAACCATAACTTATATGGTGTCATTTCAACGGATCACGATGGTGCTCTTTTCAGTGTAAAAGCGGTAGTCTCTAAAGCTTCAATCCTTAAAACATAATGGCAGTTTTATAAATGACACCTTTGATCTTACCATGTCAAACATGGTTTGATTTCATCTATCGAATATACCATACTCCTATGGTTTATCAGGAAACACAAATCATGGAACAATTCCTCAAATCTTAAGTGTTTTGCTAAACATGTAAATCAAATATCTTCCTTTATGATCGAATCATAAACTCTTTATTTTCTTGTTACAATGATTTTCCACTTGATCTTGAAAGTCTTTGAACAATTTTCAAATGTTTCATACTTCTTCCTTATTAAGTAAATATACAGATATATTCACTCAAATTTTCGGAGAAAGCATATGAAGCAAAAATATCCATCGCATATGGCTACATATAATGGACTATATACATCAACATGCATAATATCCAATAAGTTAGTCATCCGTTCCTCTTTGGCCGATGGATGGAGTTTCAATTATCTCGAGGAAAGTTTCACAAGCGTTAATTGATCAAAATCAAAGACTCCAAAAATCCATCAACATGGAGTTTCTTCATGTTTTCTTCCCAATATAATTTAAACAGCGATGTCACTTCATAAGTGATCTTTCAATTATTTGTCTTGCGACATTTTAGCAATAGTGTTTATGGATGTGATTTCTCCAACTAGACTTGTAAAAGTTCATCCATCCTATATGGAATATGGTAATTATTTGAACAGCCATTGTTCTCATGATACCGGAACAAAATAACAATTATTAAAACAAATCTTGAAGGCTAGGTTTGATGACAACGAAAAACACAATAACACTTTATTTGTTTTCGATGAGCATTATCACTTATTCTCTTGCTAGATACTTAGGCCATTGTACTTCATGAATTACGTTGTCCTGTATGATACTTCATACCAACCAATTCGGTATCCAATACCTAAGAACCACATTGTTTAACAAGAAAGGAATACAACCATAACATGTATATCTTCTATATACCTAAGTTGGACATCTCCAACTTTTTCTTTTCTGCCAAATATTTTATAGATTCTCTTTCAGCAATTCCTTTTCCTTTTAAAAGAATCTATCGACATCAATAGTTGTGTCATTCACATGACACATAGTACAAAGCGTGTATAGTCAAATACTAATACCTTTGTACTTGCACTTTGAAGTGGATCACCATCATCAAATGTTTGGCATTCTTTCAAAAATCCATTCTTTAGTAATCTTTTAGTGTAGTAAATATTTTACTTACATCTTCTATTCATCCTTATCATGACAACTTTCATGATCAAGCTACTATAGTCTATAAGGAAGAATGACGAGTATAATTTTAGTTCCCGAAACCTTTTGGGAGATTCGGATGCCTAGCATCTCCATCCTTCACAAATTCTCATACAATATGAGAACATGTATTTTGCTAAATTATACTCTATCATAATGCAACCAAAAACATTGTTTCAGATATCACAATATCTTTCACACATGATGGTTTCTGAAACAATTTCCAGCTCCAATCTAATCTTGATATTAAAACAACTTTTCAATATCAAGAATCATGGAGGCAAACATGATACTTTAGATACTAACATTGGAATTCTTACTCTTGATTTAATACTACTTATTAAACTTCACGGAGTAAATAGAGTTTGCTAAAAGTTTGCAATAGGACTTCTAAACTTTAAATTGACATTCAAAATAATACGATACCAGTTCGTAAAGTAAATATCCAGAATTCTATAGTTCTATTATCTCAATTAAAACTAAGCATAAGGTAGTGAACAGACGCTAATGACTACAACAATTTATGAAAATTCACTTCGATTTAGTTTATGACAAATTGAGTTCGACTAACCCAAATTACTAATGAACTCCCACTCAAAAACGACATCCCTCGTGCCTTTTTGTTGATTACATGAACCAAATCCACTACACCAAGTCTGATCATCACGTGAGTCGGTGTAGCTTCAAAGGCGAGCATCAATATGGTCATCACATCAACTATATGACTCATGCTTAACCTTTCGGTCCGTGTTCCAAGGCCATGTCTGTACATGCTAGGCTCGCCAAGTAAGAACCTTAGTATTGGCGTGTGTAAAACTGTCTTACACCCGTTGCATGAAAGCATAGAGTTGAGAACACCTGATCATCACGTGATGTCTCGAAACACGATCCATAGAATGGTACATACTTAAGGAAGAACACATTTTATCTTAATATTTAAATGAAGGATCATCTTACAATGCTACAGAAAGCGCCAAACTAGCAGTATCAGATGCTAACATCTAATGTATAAAGTGAGATGATATGGTCCATGCATTTGATCTCTATCACTTGCATCGTGGTATGATCTCTATCATTCCTTTGTGTGTAAGGCCAAGGTCTATGGAACTTACACGTTGAGTGTGTTGTAAGAGTATCTATCATACATCTACTTACAACAATACCATATCAATACCCTATCCCAACAACGATCTAAACTT
The DNA here is from genome assembly GCA_023614405.1 of Avena insularis. Classification (NCBI taxonomy): domain Eukaryota; kingdom Viridiplantae; phylum Streptophyta; class Magnoliopsida; order Poales; family Poaceae; genus Avena; species Avena insularis. Next base: position 673,464,845 of record CM042690.1, read on the forward strand.
GATGCCTCTAATTTATCAATTGCAAGTTTTACGTGGCTTAGGGCTTTCGGAGATAGAACCGTTCTTACCTACGAACATGAACCACAACGAGGATAACCAAGTTATTAGAAACTCGTTGTAAATCAGATATTGACTATAGTAGGAGAGACAGACACCCGCCAGCCACTTATGCAAAACAAGTTGCATGTCAGTCGTGGAACCGGTCTCATGTACGATGACATGTAAGGTTGGTCCGGGCCGCTTCATCCCACTATGCAACCAATATCCAAAATACATAGAAGATGCAATAACATGATCATCATCGCCCACATATAAACATATGTGTACTACCCGTACAAAGCACCTACGCATAGATCAGGCTCTGATACCACTATTGGGTCCGCAGCATAGAAAACAAAAAATTTCCTACGGTGTGAACTACACGCCAAGATCTATCTACTAGGTACAAAGCAACGGGTGGAAATACATCCAACGAGAACTTACCCTCGTAGAAAACGAGCTTTGTTAACGAGTAGGAACTCGTGGTTGATGTAGTCGTACACTTGCCGATCTCAACATCGTGAGGAAGTCCAGCAGGTCCGGCTCCAACACGTCCATCAGATCCAGCTCCAGCTCCAGCACCACCAAGTCCAGCACCGCAAAGCAGCGGTGCATCCATGATCGCACACACGTCCGGTACCCCGACAACCTCCGTCCCTTGCTCCAGCAAAGCAGCGGAAGCAGCAACTCCTTTCCAGATAAAGCCACCGAGAACATGTATCTCGCTAATCCGAGACCATGGGGAAATAATACTAGAGGGGGAGAGAGATCCTTCACAAGGAGGTGTGTGAGAAGTGAGGAGGTGGCCTTTTATAGGAGGAGGGTACCCCTCCTTCATGGCCGGCGCATGGGAGGTGACCCTTCACCTCCTCCATTCATGTGTGGTAACCCTCCACATTAAAATGCCCTTCACATTCTCTTTAAAGTCTCCACTTTAAATGCATTAAATTTCTCCAAATTTAATGCTCTCTCATTAATAAAACTCTTTTATTATTTTATTCAAATTTTAATTACTTTAATTAACAAAATTCACATAAAACCCGCAACATTTCAATATTACATGCAGAACCAATTTCAGCAATTTCACCCAAAGCAGTTTGATTGTCTATTGAAATAATTCCAGCTTTCTTAAATCTTTATCTGAAACATATTTGCTCCAAATGGTGTCGGTATCCTTAAGTGTGTCACCCTACGGTTCGCGAATAATGCAGACATGATGAGACTCAGATCAATAATCGAAGCGGGACCCGAGATCTATCGACTCCTACCCATTCAACGATGACTTACGTGATCGTGAACCTTTTAACGCTAGTAACTAAATCCATTTGTCCCGATATATTACATGTTGAGATTCGATCATCGGTATCTCCATACCTAGTTTGATCTCTCTTGGTCCATGAGTCAAGATACTCTTGTTAGCAATTAACATGATCTCATGGTCTAAGGATAAAGATTACTTCGTATGATGTTATAGCAATATAAACATAATGACTTTGATCGTAATGATATACTTCGGATGAATGTTCATCACATCATTCCACCAATGGTGTGACCTTGTTATTAACAACATCCAATGTCCAAGATCAGGATACCTTGATCATCTTGTTAATCAACAAGCTAGTCTATAAGAGAGGCATAACTAGGAACCCTTTTTGTTTATTAAACACACATGTATTGATGTTTCCGATCAATACAATTCTAGCATGTTAATTAAACATTTATCATAAACATGGAATAAGATAATAACCACTTTATTATTGCCTCTCGGGCATATTCCCTTCAAATAACAAGGTCACAACATTTGTGAAATGATGGGATGAACATTCATCCGAAGTATAGCATTACGATCAAGTCATTATGTTTATATTGCTATAACATCATACGAAGTAATCTTTATCCTTAGACCATGGGATCATGTTAATTGCTAACACCGGAAGAGTATCTTGATAACATCAAATGTCACACTGTAACAGGGTGACTATAAAGATGGGTTCAGTGCTACGAAGGTGTTATGTTGAGGCTCATGGACCAAGAGTGGAATTTGTCAATCCTGACGGCGGATAGATATACTCTGGGCCCTCTCGGTGATATCACATTAAGATAGCTTGCAAGCAAGTGATGTGATCACTAGAATGTTATATCACGGGAACGAGAAAAGAGTGCATGTCGGTAACGAGATCAAACTAGGTATGGAGATACCAATGATCGAATCTCGGAAATGTAACATATCGTGAGACAAAGGGATTTAGTTACTAGCATTAAAGGTTCTCACGATCATAGAAGTCATCGTTGAATGTGTAGGAATTAGTATGGATCTCCAGGTCCCGCTTCTGATTATTGATCTGAGAGGAGTCTCAATCATGTCTGCATTATTCGCGAACTATAGGGTGACACATTTAAGAGTTACCGGGCACCATTTTGGAGCACATATGTTTCAGACGAAATAATTGCAAAGCGCTGGAATTATTTCAATAGACACTGAAACTGTTTCGGGTGAAATTGCTGAAATTGGTTCTGCATGTAATATTGAAATGTTGCAAGGGGTTTTATGTGAATGTTTGTTAATTAAAGTAATTAACAAAATTCTGAAAAAAAATAATAAAAGAGTTTTATTAAATGAGAGAGCATTAAATTTGGAGAAATTTAATGCATTTAAAGTGGAGACTTTAAAAGAGAATGTGAAGGGGCATTTTAATGTGGAGGGGTTACCACCACATGAATGGGGGAGGTGAGGAGTCACCCTCCCATGGGCGCCGGCCATGGGGGAGGGGTACCCCCTCCTCCTATAAAAGGCCCCCCTCACTCCCCTTCTTCCTCACACCTCCTTGTGAAGGATCTCTCTCCCCCTCTAGAATTATTCCCCCATGGTCTCGGATTAGCGAGATACATGTTCCTGGTGGCATTTTGTCTGGAAGGAGTTGCTGCTTCCGCTGGATCGCTGGAGCAAGGAGGTGGAGGTTGTCCGGTGGCTTGAATGTGTGTGCGAGTACGGATGCACTGCTGAGTTGTGGCGCTCGGACTTCCTCACGATCTTGAGATCGGCAAGTGTATGACTACATAAACCAACGAGTTCCTACTCGTTAACAAAACTCGTTGTCTTCGAGGGTAAGTTCTCGATGGATGTATGTCCACCCATTGCTTTGTACCTAGTAGATAGATCTTGGCGTGTAGTTCTCATCGTAGGAAAATTTTGTTTTCTATGCTGCGGACCCAACATCGGGTACATACTCATCTCCCCCATTGTTTATGAATTACGCCTACATTTTCTATGTCTTCATGCTAAATTGTTTACTCTTTCTCAATGCAGGTGCAGGACTCGATTCAGAGGATCCAGACTCGTCTCCCCCATGGCATGTTTCCCGTTTTTCTGAATTACCCTCCGCTTCCGGCGACGTGGATAAACAGTCAGAGTCGGACGAGGAGTTGGAGGGGATGTCGGATGGGGATGTGGATGGTGAGGTGCCATCGAAGGGTGAGGCACCACCGAAGAAGTTTCCGATTCGTGGGGAGGCACGTGTCCCTAGGAATGATCTTCCCCCGGATGCGAGACCTACGATTGAGCCTTATGGCAAATAGTAAGTGACTTTACTAATTTGATCACCATCGTTCTTTTCTCACCATCGTGCTAACTCAGGCTTTTGGTCATAACAATTTGGCATGTATAATAATATTTGTTTATTGTGCAGCAATTGGATACAACCTGAGGGGTTCGCCACCCTAACAGCTTGCTTGGATCTTTGATTAGGAAGTATTGGCTGGGCTTGTACACTATAGTCCCCAACGGCCAGAGGAAGCTAGTCTAGTCTTAGGCGGACTATGAGGCCGCCACCGATTGCCTGGGCTTCGCAAATGCTGCTTGATAACCCACAAATATAGGGGATCATGTGTAGCCTTTTTGATAAGTAAGAGTGTCGAACCCAACGAGGAGCTAAAGGTATGATAAATGTTCTCTCAAGTTCTATCAACCACTGATACAACTCTACGCACACTAAACGTTTGCATTATCTAGGAAATAAAACTAGAGCAATAATACGAGTACTAGAGATACCTTTGCATGATAATAAATAACAAGAAAGTAAAGATAGTTGTTGCAGCAATAAAATACACTAACCTAACAGAACCATGAGTATGGAATAGTGGTGGCTTTGTCCAAGTTTAAATAGCGAATACATCGGGTTCATTGTCTTCGATGCAGTTTTCTACGTGGGAGAGGCTAAATATACATGCGCTTCACTACTTGGAATTACATGTACTATATGATTGGATTGTTAGTAAACATCCGTAAGTACTAACAATGCATTAAGGTTCCCCAACCATAGTCTTAAGTTTAATGATCCTCTTACTCCCATACGTGCAATGTTCCGGTTCGCGTCCTCAGGTTTCTGTCACTCCAGCAGAACTCTCTCCTTCCTTTTACACATACTACCAACCCTATGATGTTTAATCCATGCGCACACAAATATAATGAACACCAAAGGACTATACCATATCAACATACAACTCTAATGAACCAAAGACGTTCAACCATTCAATCTAAGAACAAAGAAACTACGCAAACATGACATAGATCATAGGATTATAACTTATAGCATCAAACACCATGTTTACATAGCATGGTACAGAGGTGTGTGGGAGGATGAACCACTGCATACTAGGAGGATTAGGTCATGGAGATGGCAGTGAAGATGGTGAAGAGGGCGGCGGTGGCGGCGTGGGGGACTCCTTCCCCGCCGCCGGTATCATGGGGGAGCACCTCCCCTTAGCCCCCTTCCTTCATGGCTTCTTGGGAGCCCTCCCCCATGGAGATGGGATCCATGAGGAGGCAAAAACGTGGCTTTCGTGGCTGCAAATTCGTGGGTGGAGATGTCTTGGGCGAATTAGGTTTTCTCCCTTTATATAGCTTCTCGGATTTCCGTCACCCCATCTCGGGCTGCAGTAAATCAGGCCTAGCGGGCCCGTTCGGACTTGGAATCAGCTAAATTTTATATCCAGAATGTTTGTCGCGAAATTTCCAACAACTTTATAGTTTAAGAGTTTTCCGTTTGACGTTGTCTTCGACCCGAAATGTGACCATCTTCAAAAAGATTTCTAAGACAGATTTCTGGAAAAATCCCAATTTGACTCCAACAAGGTTTCCACTTGTATTCTTGGTTATTCCTACACATCAAAGTGTAAAACAAGAACATTGTGCACTTTTGCAACTATTAGTAGGTTAGTCCAAATAAATCATAAACTTTATACAAAAAGGAGTGTAAAAAGCATATTATTAGCATAAAACCATCAAAAATTATAGATACGTTATGGACGTATCAACATCCCCAAGATTAGTTCCTGCTCGTCCTCGAGTAGATAAACGATAAAAACAATATATTTTTTTAGGTGACATGCAGACAACACAATCTTGATCATCATTATTGTAAAAGCGTTGATAGTTGGGATCAAGGTACTCTAAACATTAACATGAAAGATAGAATTCTAACAATAAGACATAGCAACTATGTTGTAACATGAAAAGGTACAAACAAAAGATTCATGAATAACAATGCTTTGAAAGATTCGTTTGTTTCACATAAAGAAAGCATAATAAGAATGGTATTCGGCTTGTCCCTCATAGTGTAGCAAAAAATAAATGCATAGGACACCTTCAAAGTTCATAAAGGTGACTAGATACAAATAGTTTAAGAACAAGCAATATCAAAGTTATGCATCAATCAACAAGTCTTGGGACAATGCACATTAAACTAAGAATGGCAACTATGCTCTCTCAATAGGTGCATAAAGATAGAAGATGGAGACTCAACATAAAAGTAAAAGAAAGGCCTTCATAGAAGGAAGCAGAGATTCAAGTCTCATAAAGAGCTTCCAAAAATTATGGTACTTATTAGCTTTCAGCTCTCATTGCCCCTATCATTAGCATCTTGAAGTGATTAAGGTTAAAGTGAACAAACTATGGAGTATATGCTTGACAAAGTATAAGTTGGTAATCTCATGTCCCTTGAATACGAGGGTCGCTCCTCCTGCTACTCAAGTTTAGTTACCGGTAAGTTCTTTTCATAGTAAGTACATGTGTATCATAGAGAACCGCCAACGGGGTACCCCTTGCCCGATGATATGGAGGAATCCCCATATCAAAATGACAAGGCAAGCAGACAACGAGCATCTCAGCAATCTTCTTATTTACCATGGGAAAATGGTGCGTTTTTCTCTCTTTCTTATTTTCTCATCTCTTTTTTTTCTTTTTTTTCTCAATCTCTATCTCTTTTTTTATAAGAAGAATGCTTCATAGATTGCTCATTATGGTTACGCTGAAGGTTTCCACCATGATTACGCATGGATTAGACCAGCGGCCCAAGCGTTTCTCTAACACATATACATAACTCCATGGACTTACAAGCTCCCCTTTCATTTCACACCGACGACATCCATAAACAAAAGAGCATGATATCAATTGGGTACAATGTACAAGTGCATTGTTGAAAGCGTTCCCCATGACAGCATGGTTCTACTAATCCCCAACATATAAGTGCAAGCATATGCAACATAGACGACACAATGGTTCAAGTTTATTAGGGGCAAGAAAAGTAAAGTGTGCCATCAAGTTCGTGAGAGCTTTAATCACTAGTTTTCTTATAAGAAATTTAATTTGGAAGGTATATAAAAACAAGAATATACTTGGAATAGCAAGTTCTAATAGGTAGGTATGGTGGACTCTTTGGAATAACTTGGTTTTATTTGGAGCTAGATGCATGAGTGGAACTCATACTTGGTTATGGAGGCTAGCAAAATACTAGGAGCGACCAACTAAGAGAGCACTAATAGCCATAAGCATGCAAAGCGACAAAACATTATTAATTAAAGCATAAAGTGATATTACAAGTTGAAAACTAAATGATCATAGAGGCTATGATGACTTGGTATAGTCTTAACATGGTGTGAGCATGCGCCAAGTCAACCTAAATAAAGCATCAAAGGAGAATACCATAATACTATGCTTTAATATGCTAAAACAACGCATGATGCTTTCAAGGCACATTGAGCAATCTCAATTGTTTAGAACAATTCATGCTACAAAAATAATCACTAAGCATAAAGTCAAAACAATATCAAACATGACATGATAAAGTCTAGGCCACAGTCTAAACAAGCTCCTTTTGTACCACTTATAAGCATGAAGCTTCCTACTCTTTTCCAATCCAAACCAATCTTATTTGAAAACTAATGTATGAATGAGGGGGTACAACCAATTTAATCAATCAAACCAAGCAAATGAAAACTAAAACAAAGACGCACCAAGAACAACACAACTGTGCATGAAACAATAAAAATAAAGTGTTTGGAAGAACCTAAGATTTGTATTGATGAAGAAGGGGATGTCTTCGGCATCCCCAAACTTTAACGCTTGTACTTCTTGGATATTTCTTAGGGTGACATGGGTGGCATCCCCAAGCTTGAGATTTAGTCCATTCTTCACCTCATTACATCATTCTTTTCTTACACCTGAATTTTTTTCCTTCATACAGAACTTCACACAATCTTTATTAGCAACATTAGTGTACTCAAGATAATAAGTCTTTGGGTTCAGTTCCAACACAATTAAAACTTCCATTAAAACACAAGCTACTGTAGCACTTCCCTCAAAAATCTCAATTCCCCAAAGAGAACCCCAAAAGGAACCAACAAGAAGCAAATGCAAATAATGGCAGAAATCTATCAAAACAGACCAGCAGATAGAAACAGATTTTTTTGAAGACCTTCTGTTGCTCAAATAGAAAAGTGTTGAACTAACGAAATTTGGATAACAACCTAGGGCAGAAGCACAAAAAATTACAGCTCAAACCGACGTACAGAGATTTTTCACAAATATTTACAGCGAAGCATAAATATCTGTTTCGGGACAGCAACTTTCCCAAGCATTATTTCTCTCTTATTAGAGGTTATACTTGGCACAAAAACAAAAATAAAAGGATAAGGAGCGGTTTCTATAGAGGTAACAACTTCCAAGACTCAAAGAAAAAAATGTAACTAGTGTTTGATGATAAGACAAATAAATAAAAAGATACAAACGCTCCAAATCTATTCTAGTTTCTATGTTGCTCAAAAAACAAAGTTTAAAGGTTTGCAAACCGAGGGGTTGTTGAAGAAACTTTTGAACATTCTTCAAATTCTCTGTTTGGTGTTCCTTATTCTCTGTGAAAAAACTTCAACACAAAAACTTTCTCATTCTTTTATGCGGTTTTTAACTGAAAAGATTCCATGGGAAGATTTGTTTTGGTTTCATAGGCATGAACACAAGTGTTCAAGGTCGACCCCCACTTAACCATTACTCATCTTTCCAATCACTTTCCTTTTTGAAAACATTTTTAGGTAACAAGTACAACTAAATTTTTTGTAATTAGCATTCCCTATCCATACTAAGATAGAGAACAACTTAAACTGAAAGTAAAAACTACTTAGAGATAAAACAAACAAGTGCACACAAGAATATTCACCCACACGCTATTGCTCCCCGGCAACAGCGCTAGAAAAGGTCTTGATAACCCACAAGTATAGGGGATCGTGTGTAGCCTTTTCGATAAGTAAGAGTGTCAAATCCAATGAGGAGCTAAAGGTAGGATAAATGTTCTCTCACACTAAACGTTTGCATTATCTAGGAAATAAAACTAGAGCAACAATACGAGTACTAGAGATAGCTTTGCATGATAATAAATAACAAGAAAGTAAAGCTAGTTGCTGCAGTAATAAAATACACTAACCTAACAGAACCATGAGTGTGGAATAGTGGTGGTAATTGTGGTGGCTTTGTCCAAGTTTAAATAGCAAATAGATCGGGTTCATTGTCTTCGATGCAGTTTTCTATGTGGGAGAGGCTAAATATACATGCGCTTCACTACTTGGAATTACATGTACTATATGATTGGATTGTTAGTAAACATCCGTAAGTACTAACAATGCATTAAGGTTCCCCAACCATAGCCTTAAGTTTAATGGTCATCTTACTCCCATACGTGCAACGTTTCGGTTCGCGTCCTCAGGTTTCTGTCACTCCAGCAGAACTCACCCCTTCCTTTTACACATACTACCAACCCTATGATGTTTAATCCATGCGCACACAAATATAATGGACACCAAAGGACTATACCATATCAACATACAACTCTAGTGAACCAAAGACGTTCAACCATTCAATCTAAGAACAAAGAAACTACGCAAACATGACATAGATCATAGGATTATAACTTATAGCATCAAACACCATGTTTACATAGGATGGTACAGAGGTGTGTGGGAGGATGAACCACTGCATACTAGGAGTATTAGGTGATGGAGATGGCAGGGAAGATGGTGAAGAGGGCGGCGGCGGCGCAGGGGACTCCTTCCCCGCCGCCGGTATTATGGGGGAGCACCTCCCCTTAGCCCCTACCTTCATGGCTTCTTGGGAGCCCTCCCCCATGGAGATGGGATCCATGGGGAGGCAGAAACATGGCTTTGGTGGCTGCAAATTCGTGGGTGGAGATGTCTTGGGCGAAATAGGTTTCCTCCCTTTATATAGCTTCTCGGATTCCCGTTACCCCATCTTGGGCTGCAGTAAATCAGGCCTAGTGGACCCGTCCGAACTTGGAATCAACTAAATTTTATGTCCAGAATGTTTGTTGCAAAATTTCCAACAAATTTTTATTTGAATAGTTTTCTGTTTGACGCCGTCTTCGACCCGAAACGTGACCATCTTCAAAAAGAGTTATGAGACAGATTTCTAGAAAAATCTCAATTTGACTCCAACAAGGTTTCCACTTGTATTCTTGGTAATTCCTACACATTAAAGTGTAAAACAAGAACATTGTTCACTTTTGAAACTATTAGTAGGTTACTCCAAATAAATCATAAACTTTATACAAAAAGGAGTGTCAAAAGCATATTATTAGCATAAAACCATCAAAAATTATAGATACGTTATGGACGTATCAGTGCTAATGCTGTGATGAGCGCCTTTTGGGTAAGGAATACTTTTTCTCACTATCGTGCTAACTCATGACTTTCATAATTTTTTTGCTCACCATCGTGCTAACTCATGACTCTCATAATTTTTTTATGCATGATGATTGAAGGCCTTCTATAAGATGAGTGTGGAGCATCAGGCGGCGGCGGAGAACACTTGGCTTGCGGCTTGTCGGAAGATGACAACGCAACAATGGTAAAACACCAAGAATACGTTGATCAGTCACTTTCAAGCTGAGTGTGGCCTTAAGATACGGAAGGATGAGATTGCCAAGGGTCACAGGCCAAAGAAGTCGGTGGCAGATTCCATGACGGTAAGTAAATTGTCAATGAGAAGGTCCATAGATGCTAAGTTGCCATTGCATTATCTGTTCTTCAAATGAGTATTGTGGTTTCAGGTTATGCCCCTCTGGTGTGAACACAAAGAAGACGCATTTGAGGTGTTGGCTAGGAGGTGGATCGGGGAAGACCCTAACTTCGAGACCGTGAACAAGCGGAACAAGAAAAACCGTGGCAGCATGGGAACACACATCGGGGGAAGCCGCAACCATGGTCTCTTCAAGAAGCACTTGGTATATATATACATGGAACAACCTGTATTTATGTCGACGTCCCATCATGTTCGTAGTTGACACACATAATTGACATTTCTTTGGCGATGCAGGTGGAGAAGGAGGGGGAGGTTGATAGCCCTATTACCGACCTAGTCATGTGGGAGAAGATGAAGACGAAGAAGCCCGACCTAGAGTAGCCCCAGCTTCCCCAGTACTATGGCAACGCCAAGGAGAACCTCAACCTCTACTGCGAGAAGCTCAAGGGTTTGCATCCGGAGGTGGATGAGCCCATGCACCATGAGGTCGATGAGACTGCATTGATCATGGCGATCCACGGTAAGCCACATGTCCATTTCAACATTCTTAATGTGGTGCTCAAGCCTACCATGACCCTCACACAAGTCAAGGCTACCCTCACCCCCGCCACCCCTCTATCGCGCCTCGTCCTCGGCCTACTGCCTCCACCGTCTTTCTGCAATTTGATCCTAAATGGCTAAGCTGACGAGATTCTTTATTTTTGAAATTGTATCATGATTTTGATGAAGCCTACAAGGCCCTTCAGACAGATTATAACAGGGACTATGATGCATGGGTTGAGCTGAGAGCAGAGTGCGATGTGTACTCCAGGAACGGCTATAAGTTTCAACATTTACTTTTGCAAATGATGACAAGTCCCACTTCCTCTAATTTGAACCTTTGTTTCTGCAACGACTGACATATAACTATCCTGTAGGCGATGAATCACTACTTCACCACTGGAAAGTGGGTTCCGGTGGAAGGTGACCAGCCACCTGATCCTAGGCTGCCGCCTCGCTGCATATCAAGGGAAGTTTCGCTGCCACATATTACGGAGGGACCCCGGTAAGTTCTTTGCCAAACCACTTGCTACCGCTTTCATATGCCTCGCAAGTTGCTAAGTTTTGATCAAACATATAGGGCACGGGATGCTCTGGGATCCGACCCTTTGGTCGTGCCTTGGCCTCACCTAGTCCGTAGCGCGATGATGCACAACTTCGTCTCATGGCGCCCGGTGCTTCCGTTAGTGGTTCTACTTCCCTGATGGCCCGACGTGCGACTCCTGTGCTCCGGCCGGGAAGCCTCGGGATCCTTGACACACCGACACATACACCGAGTCTGAGATCATGATCATGGACATGGTTAGAGCTAGATCTAGATCTTGTGTATGTACTTGCGATATCTTCTATGTGTATGCACTTGTGATGATGTTGTTTGGATAACGAACATGTTTTGTGGATGATCATGTTGTTGTTTGGATGATGATGGATATTGCAATGTCATGTTGATTGCTTTGATATTATTTTTGTGATTTTTGAATTATTCTGCTAATGCTAAAAGGCTTCTAGAAATGAAAACAAGAAAACATAGAGCCAGCCGACGGCCAAGCCCTCGGCGTAGATGCTGGGCCTGTGCCGATGGCCGGCCTCTCTGCATAGAGGAACGACGTGGCGTGCTCACATTGCTCCTGGGCTAGGTTGTGCCGATGGCCTGGCCGTAGGCGTAGCTCCAAGGCTGGGACGTTATCAAAACGGACGTCGCCTGACATGGTTGGGCCCACTTCAAGCACTATGCCGAGGGGGATTGTCTATGCCGACGGCCGAGGAGGCTATGCCGATCACTTGGTGTGCCGAGGGGGCTACGCCGACAGCCACCGTCGGTGTAGCCTATGCTGACGGCAATATGGGGTTGTGCCGACGGCAGGCGGCCGTCAGCACGTCGACTGTTTCCTGTAGTGAGCGATACTACAGTTGCACGTTACATAGGGGAGGAGCGCGGCGATGTTCTATACAACTGGAGCTCCGGTGCAGTTGCGGGAGCTCCAAGACACGACGGCGCAGCGACGGGAGCTTCACTCCTCGGAGAGGTCGATGAGGTCGGCCCGCTCGAGCTTGACGACGGTGGTGCGCGCTTCCTCCCTAGAGACGCGCATGTTGACGAGCTCCATGGCCTGGTGCCGCATCGTTTGCTCGCGGACGCTCTCTGCCTCGCGCGAGAGCTCGGACTCGCGGAGCATCATCTCGAACATGAGATGCTCCTCATCGAAGTCATCGGCAAGGATGATGACGGCCGCACGGGGGGGGGGGGAGGGAGACCGGAGTCGGAGCCGGAGGAGGAGAGGGGCGGAGGAGCGATGCGGGATCTCCCCTCTCCAAACAGAGGCTCACCGGCATACGCTTACCTGCGCATCGTCGACACGTGCTCCGGGGACGGTTGCCGGTAGCGCTCCATTGGCACGGTGTAGCATGCATGCGACGGTGGCAGACGTAATCTGCGGTTAGTCCACTTCTTTGCTGCCATCTTCTTCGTCCCCTTCGAGCAGTTTATCTTCCACCGCTCGTCCTCGGTGAGCTCACCGCAACGGCGAGAAGTTCGGCCGGCGTCACCCCCGCCTCCGCTTCGCCCTCACCCAACTCCAAAGTTGCGGTACGAGATGGCGCAGATCTTGCGGTGGAACGCTCGCGATTGATCGCCGGAGCTGGAGCTGGCAGCGGCTGCACTAGGGTTGGGAGAGGGAGGAAGAACGGGTTTGGACCCTCACTCGCTCGTGCACCCCCCACTACAGGAAATAAATTCTTTGCCGTATAACACATAACACACGGCAAATCCTAAAAAGAGCACGGCAAAGGATTTGCCGTGCAACGTTACACGGCAAAGATCGCACGACAAAAAATGAGCCAGCAAAGAAGTCTTTGTTGTGCGCGTCCGAAAAAATGCACGGCAAAGCCTTTGCCGTGTGCTTTGCTGCCCCTCACAGCATACAAAAGTAACTTCACGCCGTCCCCCCACGAGACGGCGTCGGATTTGTGGATCCGTTAGAAGAGTTTGCCGTGTAACGATGCACGGCAAAGGCCTGAGGCTTTGCTGTGTAACTTCACACGGCAAAGCTCTCTTTGCCATGCAACATCACACGGCAAAGCCTCAGACCTTTGCCCTGCAACTTCACACAGCAAACCTCTCCCTTCTTTGCTGTGCACCTCTCTCTGCCGTGCGCATCCTTCCCCTTCTTTGCCGTGCACCTCTCTCTGCCGTGCGCCTCCATCCATGCTCTTTGCCGTGTGCCTCCCTCTCACAGCAAACTGGCCATTTGGTTCCCGGAACAGCCCCCCGTGGCACCTTTGCCATGTGCACATACATGGCAAAGGTCTCTTTGCCGTGTATTTCCACACAGCAAAGGTGCCAGTAAAATTCAATTTTTCTCCTCATTTCCTATTTTTCACAGCAATTCAGTAATTCAATGTATATGATGTATCAAAGGCAACATCAATGGCACAATCACAATATATTTTAATGCATATAACATCAATTACACAATATAATGATCTATTGCCACAAATAGATCACATACAAGATCCAACGCCACAAATAGAAGTGCATATGTCCATAATAAGTGCATACGAGATCCAACACCACAAATAGAGTGCATATGTCCATAATAAGTGCATCAAGTTCACACATGAAGTTCAAACCATGCGCATTGAGTACAACCATAACCTCCTTCCTTCATGCACATGCTACAAAATAGAAATCAAAGATATAAGATTCATGTATAAGTCTATAAATTTTGACAATTAAAAAAGCATTGCAATATACAAGATCACGATCATAAGAGAAACATATAAATATATACAAGTGGTTCCCATGTGCTCTACTTAGAAGATCATATATTTTTGGATGAACTAGTAATATTGCACATGCAACGCACGTCGACTTATGCACAAAAAACTAATCTACTTTCTCAAATATACATGTGAGAAATAATTCATAAAGCTAAATAATCATTTTCTCACAAAGTGTTTTCATCTGGAACAGTATGCTAAGCCACGTTTATTCTCTCGTGGAGTGAGGATATCGTCTGATCATGTCAACATGTGAAAGCTACATATATACGGTGTCACATATAGACGGTGGGACAAAATTTTAATGCTAGTCGGAAGAAAGAAATAGAATATATAATATGGCTAAATCATCATTTGCACCAGCACAAAGATTTAAAGAAGGATAAGCTCTTATATGGCTAAGTGCGTATCTATGACTAGATTTTTCTATGAATATGTGGAATTCTACAAGTCACTAGAATTAGAGTACAAACCTAGAAGAGCGAGCGAGCGAGCGGGTTGTCAGGGTTTCCCCTCGTAGGAGGCGTCTGCATGGTCTCGTCCTGAGACGATCGTCCACCGAGCTCCGCAATGTTGGATCCACCCGAGGCAAGTAGCTACAAAATGGAAAATTGTGAGCCTTAGTCAATATGCACTAGACATGTGGTATTTTGAGATTGGCACCTAATACGCAAGACAACTTACCGGGTCGCTGAGGTTAAAAGAAGGTGGATCAACCCTAGGAAGAGTGGTGCCACTCAGTAGAAAGGCCTGCAAACCAAGCATGTGCGGGTAAGGTGCATGAAATGAGGATTCGTCTTAGGTCCTATGAGAAACTTACCGATAACTGGAACTCGTAGGCTGTCATCCTCTGTGCAAACCACTCCATCATCTTATTCTGTTGTGTCATCATCTGACTCCGCTGATCAATGAGGGCCTGGGCCTGCTCCGTCTCTCTCTTCTCGTTCTCCAAGTCCTCCTACGTTATGTCATTGAAAGGTCATGGATGTTGCAATGGAAAACATGAAATGAAGTGTGGATGACCAAGGAAGAATAGAATACCTGGAGCTTCGCAATGGCTATAGACGACGGCGTAGGACGGGACTGTATGGTAATGGAGGAGCTTGAGCTGTCACCCCTAATCTCTCTCATAGATCGGACGGTTCTAGGTGTTGGGTCTGCAACATAGAAAACAAAAAATTTCCTACGGTGTGAACTACACGCCAAGATCTATCTACTAGGTACAAAGCAACGGGTGGACATACATCCAACGAGAACTTACCCTCGTAGACAACGAGCTTTGTTAACGAGTAGGAATTCGTGGTTGATGTAGTCATACACTTGCCGATCTCAAGATCGTGAGGAAGTCCAGCAGGTCCGGCTCCATCACGTCCATCAGATCCAGCTCCAGCAGCACCAAGTCTAGCACTACAAAGCAGCGGTGCATCCGTGATCGCACACACGTCCGGTACCCTGACAACCTCCGTCCCTCGCTCCAGCAAAGCAACAGAAGCAGCAACTCCTTTCCAGATAAAGCCACCGAGAACATGTATCTCGCTAATCCGAGACCATGGGGGAATAATACTAGAGGGGGAGAGAGATCCTTCACAAGGAGGTGTGTGTGAGAAGTGAGGAGGGGGTGGCCTTTTATAGGAGGAGGGGGGTGCCCCTCCTTCATGGCCAGCGCATGGAGGGGGTGACCCTTCACCTCCTCCATTCATGTGGTGGTAACCCCTCCACATTAAAATGCCCCTTCACATTCTCTTTTAAAGTCTCCACTTTAAATGCTCTAAATTTCTCCAAATTTAATGCTCTCTCATTTAATAAAACTCTTTTATTATTTTTATTCAGAATTTTGTTAATTACTTTAATTAACAAACATTCACATAAAACCCCCTGCAACATTTCAATATTACATGCAGAACCAATTTCAGCATTTTCACCCAAACAGTTTTGGTGTCTATTGAAATAATTCCAGCGTTTTCTTAAATCTTTATCTGAAACATATTTGCTCCAAATGGTGTCGGTATCCCTTAAGTGTGTCACCCTACGGTTTGCGAATAATGCAGACATGATCGAGAGCCCTCTCCGATCAATAATCAGCAGCAGGACCTGGAGATCCATACTGACTCCTACACATTCAACGATGACTTCTATGATCGTCATAACCTTTAACGCTAGTAACTAAATCCCTTTGTCCCGCGATATATTACATGTCCGAGATTCGATCATCAGTATCTCCATACCTAGTTTGATCTCGCTACCGACATGCACTCTTTTCTCGTTCCCGTGATATAACATTCTAGTGATCACATCACTTGCTTGCAAGCTATTTCAATGTGATATCACCGAGAGGGCTTAGAGTATATCTATCCGTCATTGGGATGGAAAAATCACACTCTTGATCCATGAGCCTCAACATAACACCTTCGTAGAACTGAACCCACCTTTATAGTCACCCTGTTACGGTGTGACGTTTGATGTTATCAAGATACTCTTCCGGTGTTAGCAATTAACATGATCTCATGGTATAAGGATAAAGATTACTTCGTACGATATTATAGCAATATAAACATAATGACTTTGATCGTAATGCTATACTTCGGATGAATGTTCATCACATGATTCCACCAATGGTGTGACCTTGTTATTAACAACATCCAATGTCCATGATCAGGAAACCTTGATCATCTTGTTAATCAACAAGCTAGTCTATAAGAGAGGCATAACTAGGAACCCTTTTTGTTTATTAAACACACATGTATTGATGTTTCAGATCAATACAATTCTAGCATGTAAAATAAACATTTATCATAAACATGGAATAAGATAATAACCACTTTATTATTGCCTCTCGGGCATATTCCCTTTAGTCTCCCACTTGCACTAGAGTCAATAATCTAGTTTGAAAAACTTTGCGTATTGAACACCTATGGCTTTCTGGTGTTGCATATACGCTATTGCTAGTGGTTAACATAATCTCTGGATCTGACAGTTTCAGGTCCGTGTGTATTTGCATGTCTCTGCGTCTCTATGCATCACTCATTCAAAAATGAGATGGCATTGTATAGATTTGGTCCTTTGGTGAGACCTTTAGTTCGTTTGGCTCAAAACATGTTGATATTATTGTCACACAATATATCTTCATAGTATTATCCCACTTTGAACCACACCTAGTTTGATAACAAACTACTTAACACAGATGCCCTCCTTTGCTGCTACTATAGCAGTCATATACTTAGCCTTTTGTTGTAGTATCCGTCATAATGTCTCAACTTTGGAACTCATCCAAATCCATCATGGAACATCCTTTCCATTACATTGTGCCACCCATAGTCTAAATTGAGATAAATTTAATTTGTATCTTGTGACAAAACTAGTATCAATGTAACACTTTACAATGAACTACCTTTAACTATTTGTCACTTATACATTATATATTCTTAGTTCTTCCAAAGCTCATAAGAATATCTTTACTATTGTCCAATGATCATCTTATGAATCATTCTTGTATATGCTCATAACATTTAGAGCATAGGACATTCTGGATATATACATATCATGATATAATCGATCAAAATCTTCATGTGATTTTACTCACCAAGTGTTGAAACACTTGAATTTTGATACAATCCTTTCCATGCAGCAAGAACCTTTCTTGTTGTTTCCATATTGAACCCTTTCAATATCTCATATATGTATGTCTGGCACAACCATATTAGCGACTTAATCTATCCATATAGATATTGATGCCTAATATTCCGAGTTTGCCCAAGTATTTCATCGAAATCTTATTTTAATGAAATTCTTAACTTGTGTCAATACAAGATACATCATTTCCAATCAACAATATGTCCTCTACATCATGTATTAGAAATATGTCTCAGCGCTCCCACTTAATTTCTTGCAAATGCAAGCATCTTCATCATCTCTGATGAATTTAAACTCTTTTAATAGTTTCATCATGGTGAAGATTCCAACTCCGCTATGCGTACTTCAACTATTGAAGTTTACATGCCCTTTTAGCACCCTTTGAATTAACAAAACGCTTCGGACCATGTCATGTACACGTCCTAGGTTACCGTTCTATTAGAAGAACCTTGTTTTGTTTATTCAACTACCATATACCAAATTATATGTAGTGGTTGCTACATTAATCCATCAAGACTATATATCGCTATGAAAGATCAAATCTTGTCATAGTCAACTCCTTGAACATTGTCGTAAACTTCTTTCTGACATGTCGACTATTTCATAGATGTCAAACATCCATGTCTATTTCTTTATAGATCCAAACACGACCGATAGGCTTCACGCCTTTCCGGAGGGTCTTCCAAGTTCAGAAACTTGATTTCTCGTGTATGGATACTATCACGGATTCTATGACTTCTAGTCATTTTATGGAGTCAGTGCCCATCATCGCTTCTTTGCATGTAGTCGGTTCATCATTGTCAAAACAATAACGACTTGCTTATCAAATCTTACTATTTGATTCTTACCGACCCACACGGTTCTATAGGAACTTTAATCTCCGAGATCACACCTTTTGTAATCACGAGAGCCATGAGCATTGTGGACGCCACCGGGACACTTTCCGGTGTTGCGCTACTTAGCACATATAGCTAAGGTTCAACAACCTTATCAAAGTTCTATTGTCCTCCCACTTAACTTTTCACGAACAATTCCTTCTCAAGAAATTTTACGTTCCAAGTAACAAACTCTTTTGTCCTTGGTGTTATGGAGAAATTCCCAACAAATTCTTTGGGATAACCTACGAAGACGTGCTTATCCGACTTTGGTTGTAAACATTTTACTTATGCATAGATACCAAAATTTAAGAAAAGACAATTCGGGTTTTATCCCAAACCATAACTCATATGGTGTCATTTCAACGGATCACGATGGTGCTCTTTTCAGTGTAAAAGCGGTAGTCTCTAAAGCTTCAATCCTTAAAACATAATGGCAGTTTTATAAATGACACCTTTGATCTTACCATGTCAAACATGGTTTGATTTCATCTCTCGAATATGCCATACTCCTATGGTTTATCGGGGAACACAAATCATGGAACAATTCCTCGAGTCTTAGGTGTTTTTGCTAAACATGTAACTCAAATATCTTCCTTTATGATCGAATCATAAACTCTTTATTTTCTTGTTACAATTATTTTTCACTTCATCTTGAAAGTCTTTGAACAACTTTCAAATGTTTCATACTTCTTCCTTATTAAGTAAATATACAGATATATTCACTCAAATTCTTGAAGAAAGCATATGAAGCAAAAAGATCCATCGCATATGGCTACACATAATGGACTTATGCACATCAGCATGCACAATTTCCAATAAGCTAGTCATCCGTTCCTCTTTGGCCTATGAATGGAGTTTCAATTATCTCGAGGAAAGTCTCACATGTGTCAATTGATCAAAATCAAGGACTCCAAAATTCCATCAACATGGAGTTTCTTCATGTTTTCTTTCAAATATAATTCAAACAGCGATGTCACTTCATAAGTGATCTTTCAATCATTTGTCTTGCGACATTTTAGCAATAGTGCTTATGGATGTGATTTCTCCAACTAGACTTGTAAAAGTTCATCCATCCTTTATGGAATACGGTAATTATTTGAATAGCCATTGTTCTCATAATATCGGAACAAAATAACAATTATTTAAACAAATCTTGAAGGCTTGGTTTGATGACAACGAAAAACACAATAACATTTTATTTGTTTTCGATGAACATCATCACTCATTCTCTTGCTAGTTACTTAGGCCATTGTATTTCATGAATTGCGTTGTCCTGTATGATACTTCATACCAACCAATTCGGTATCCAATACCAGTATCAAATACCTCATAACCAAATTGTTTAACAAGCAAGGAATATAGCCATAACATGTATATCTTCTATATACCCAAGTTGGACATCTCTAACCTTTTATTTTCTGCCAAATATTTTATAGATTCTCTTTCAGCAATTCCTTTTTCTTTTAAAAGAATCTATCAACATCAATAGTGGTGTCATCAACGTGACACATGGTACAAAGCGTATATAGAAACTACTAATACCTTTGGACTTGCACTTTGAAGTGGATCACCATCATCAATTGTTTGGTGTTCTTTCAAAAATCCATTCTTTAGTAATCTATTAGTGTAGTAAACATTTTACTTACATCTTCTATTTATCCTTTTCTTGACTTTCATGATCAAGCTACTATAGCTTATAAGGAAGAATCACGAGTATAATATCAGTTCCCAAAACCTTTTTGGTAGATTCGGATGCCTAGCATCTCCATCCTTCACAAATTCTCATACAATATGAGAACATGTATTTTGCTAAATTATACTCTATCATAATGCAACCAAAAACATTGCTTCAGATATCACAATATCTTTCACACATGATGGTTTCTGAAACAATTTCCAGCTCCAATATAATCTTGATATTAAAACAACTTTTTGAATATCAATAATCATGGAGGCAAACATGATACTTTAGATACTAACATTGGAATTCTTACTCTTGATTTAATACTACTTATTAAACTTCATGGAGTAAATAGAGTTTGCTGAAAGTTTACAATAGGACTTATAAACTTTAAATTGACATTCAAAACAATACGATACCATCAGAAGTAAATATCCAGAATTCTATAGTTCTATTATCTCAAATAAAAACTAAGCATAAGGTAGAAAACGAATGCCAATGACTACAACAAACTATGCAAATTCACTTTGATTTAATTTATGACAAATTTTGTTCGACTAATCCAAATTAGAAATGAACTCCCACTCAAAAACGACATCCCTTGTGCCTTTTTGGTGATTACATGAATCAAATCCACTACACCAAGTCCGATCATCACGTGAGTTGATGTAGCTTCAAAGGCGAGCATCTATATGGGCATCATATCAACTATATGACTCATGCTAAACCTTACGGTCCGTGTTCCGAGGCCATGTCTGTACATGCTAGGCTCGCCAAGTAAGAACCTTAGTACTCGCGTGTGTAAAACTGTCTTACACCCGTTTGTATGAAAGCGTAGAGTCGAGTACACCCAATCATCACGTGATGTCTCGAAACACAATCCACAAAACGGTGCATACTTAAGGAAGAACACATCTTTATCTTGATATCTAAATGAGGGATCATCTTACAATGCTACAGAAAGCGCCAAACTAGCAGTATAAGATGCCAACATCTAATGTGTAAAGTGAGATGATATGGTCCATGCATTTGATCTCTATCACTTGCATCGTGGTATGATCTCTATCATTCCTTTGTGTGTAAGGCCAAGGTCTATGGAACTTACACATTGAGTGTGTTGTAAGAGTATCTATCATACATCTACTTACAACAATACCATATCAATACACTAGCCCAGCAACGATCTAAACTAGACGCCTCTAATTTATCAATTGCAAGTTTTACGTGGCTTAGGGCTTTCGGAGATAGAACCGTTTACCTTAACATGAACCACAACGAGGATAACTAAGTTATTAGCAACTGTAAATCAGATATTGACTATAGTAGGAGAGACACCCGCCAGCCACTTATGCAAAACAAGTTGCATGTCACGTGGAACCGTCTCATGTACGATGACATGTAAGGTTGGTCCGGCCGCTTCATCCCACTATGCCACCAATATCCAAAATACATAGAAGATGCAATAACATGATCATCACCGCCCACATATCAACATATGTGTACTACCCGTGCTAAGCACCTATGCATAGATCAAACTCTGATACCACTGATGGGTCCGCAGCATAGAAAACAAAAAAATTCCTATGGTGTGAACTACACGCCAATATCTATCTACTAGGTACAAAGCAACGGGTGGACATACATCCAACGAGAACTTACTCTTGTGGACAACGAGCTTTGTTAACGAGTAGGAACTCGTGGTTGATGTAGTCGTACACTTGCCGATCTCAAGATCGTGAGGAAGTCTAGTAGGTCCGGCTCCAGCACATCCATCAGATCCAGCTCCAAAGACACCAAGTCCAAAGACCGCAAAGCAGATGCATCCGTGATCGCACACACATCCTGCCCGACAACCTCCATCCTCGCCCAAAGAAAGCAGGAAGCAAAGACAACTCCTTTCTAGATAAAGCCACCGGGAACATGTATCTCGCTAATCCGAGACCATGGGGGAATAATACTAGAGGGGGAGAGAGATCCTTCACAAGGAGGTGTGTGTGAGAAGTGAGGAGGAGGTGGCCTTTTATAGGAGGAGGGGGTGCCCCTCCTTCATGGCTTGCATGGAGGGGTGACCTTCACCTCCTCCATTCATGTGGTGGTAACCCCTCCACATTAAAATGCCCCTTCACATTCTCTTTTAAAGTCTCCACTTTAAATGCATTAAATTTCTCCAAATTTAATGCTCTCTCATTTAATAAAACTCTTTTATTATTTTTATTCAGAATTTTGTGAATTACTTTAATTAACAAACATTCACATAAAACCCCCTGCAAAATTTCAATATTACATGCAGAACCAATTTCAGCATTTTCACCCGAAACAGTTTCGGTGTCTATTGAAATAATTCCAGCGCTTTCTTAAATCTTTATCTGAAACATATTTGCTCCAAATGGTGTCGGTATCCCTTAAGTGTGTCACCCTACGTTTCGCGAATAATGCATACATGATCGAGACCCCTCTCCGATCAATAATCAGCAGCGGGACCTGGAGATCCATACTGACTCCTACACATTCAACGATGACTTCAGTGATCGTGAGAACCTTTAACACTAGTAACTAAATCCCTTTGTCCCGTGATATATTACATGTCCGAGATTTGATCATCGGTATCTCCATACCTAGTTTGATCTCGTTACTGACATGCACTCTTTTCTCGTTCCCGTGATATAACATTCTAGTGTTCAAATCACTTGCTTGCAAGCTATTTCAATGTGATATCACCGAGAGGGTCCAGAGTATATCTATCCGTCACCGGTATGGACAAATCCCACTCTTGATCCATGAGCCTCAACATAACACCTTCGTAGCACTAAACCCACCTTTATAGTCACCCTGTTACAGTGTGACGTTTGATGTTATCAAGATACTCTTCCGGTGTTAGCAATTAACATGATCTCATGGTCTAAGGATAAAGATTACTTCGTATGATATTATAGCAATATAAACATAATGACTTTGATCGTAATGCTATACTTCGGATGAATGTTCATCACATCATTCCACCAATAGTGTGACCTTGTTATTAACAACATCCAATGTCCATGATCAGGAAACCTTGATCATCTTGTTAATCAACAAGCTAGTCTATAAGAGAGGCATAACTAGGAACCCTTTTTGTTTATTAAACACACATGTATTGATGTTTCAGATCAATAAAATTCTAGCTTGTAAAATAAATATTTATCATAAACATGGAATAAGATAATAACCACTTTATTATTGCCTCTCGGCTATATTCCCTTTAGTCTCCCACTTGCACTAGAGTTAATAATCTAGTTTGAAAAACTTTGCGTATTGAACATCTATGGCTTTCTGGTGTTGCATATACGCTATTGCTAGTGGTTAACATAATCTCTGGATCTGACAGTTTTAGGTCCGTGTGTATTTACATGTCTCTGCGTCTCTACGTATCACTCATTCTCAAATGAGATGGCATTGTATAGATTTGGTCCTTTGGTGAGACCTTTAGTTCGTTTGGCTCAAAATATGTTGATATTATTGTCACACAATATATCTATATAGTATTAGCCCACTTTGAACCACACCTAGTTTGATAACAAACTACTTAACACAAATGCCCTCCTTTGCTGCTACTATAGCAGTCATATACTTAGCCTTTTGTTGTAGTATCCGTCACAATGTCTCAACTTTGGAACTTATCCAAATACATCATGGAACATCCTTTCCATTACATTGTGCCACCCATAGTCTAAATTGAGATAAATTTAATTTGTATCTTGTGACAAAACTAGTATGATTCAGCAAAGCTGGCCCGGTACTCCTTGTCCTTCAGCTCGGCGTTCTCGCTCACCCACGTCAGCGTCCCATCCTTGTTCTTCTTCTGATGAAACGCGTTCCACACCTTAAACATCGAGGGCGTCGTGCCTAACTCTTTTGTCTGCAAAAGAGAGCATTGAGATATATCAAGAGGGACGCATTTGCGGAATAAGGAACACATGATGAGCAAGGTTAAGAGAAAGCTTTTTCTCACCTTGTTATGCATGATGACGGCCATGGGCTTGCTGCCTTGCGTGTGTGATCCACCTTTCATCGCAGATCTCTTTATCTGTCCCTCTATGTGCCTCCTCTTGAACTCGGCGCTTGTCCACCAATGGACCATAGCCCGGTAGACTCCCGGTCTTGCCCGACCTACGAACGGAGGAGGCACCTGCATACAAAAAATACACATATTAATGAAAGGCGTACGGAGTCAGGCATCGCATACACAAAATACACATATTACCTGCAAGTACTGCCATGGCTCCATTAAGATATCTCGGGCTTGAGACTTATTCGCCATCGCCAGCTTGCGCTGCTCAGCGTACCATCTTTGGACGCAGCCCACACGTGCCTCGTGCATAGTGTCAGTGACTTGCTTTGAAGCCGCCCTGCGAGACTGGGCAATGCACACTGTGCTGGAATAATCCAAGTCCATCTTAAAGTAAGTCTACAAGCAAGATGGATATAGGTTAAAAGTGGCAGAAAGGTGTTAGTTCAACCTCAAGGTTACCAAATGGTTAGTACTCGAAGAAACTTACCCAGAACTCCTGGATGACCCTCGCCTGGCAATGCGGGAGGGACTCGCTCTTCGTGCCCAAGGGATCTTTTGCTATCTTGTAGTGCCTCCATGTCCAAGTTATCTCCCAACGACCATCGGGCATTTTTACAGCCCCAGGGAAGTGCTTTTTGATGATGCATCCAAGGATGCTCGAGTAGGTGCGTGCATGCCTCCCATGCTTATACTCGAACGAACTGCACAACAACAAGAAGACAAAAAGGGTATTAGCAAAAGGTGATGAAAAGTTCATTACTATAATATCAAAAGCTAAAAGGTTGTGAAAAAAAGTTGAATGCTCACTCTTTTCCACTCGGTGTGAGCTCCACAAACCCATCATTCTTCTCCCACCAGCCCATACTAGGTAGTAACGCCTATCCCCGCATATACGGAGGCCTCGTCCCAGGCTCCTGAGGCATCTTCGTGTAATCGGGCTCAACGTACACCTCCGGTGCCTCCCAGACCCTCGCCTCCCCCTCCTTGTCCTCCAAGTCAAAATCAGGCAGCTCCTCCTCCGTCTTCTCACCCTCCAAGTCCTCACCCTCCTCGTGCTCCCCCTAAGTCCTCCTCGTCCTCCTCCTACACCACCACCACCTCCTCCTCCTCCTCCTCCTCATCCTCATCCTCATCAGCAGGTGGGGGAGAAGGACTAGGTGGTCGTCTACTCTTCCTCCTCATAGTGGGTGGAGGACTAGGTGGTCGTCTACCCTTCCTCCTCGAAGTGGATCCTGAAGCTCTTTGGTATGGCTTCGAGAGAAGGCTCGACACGGCCCTAACTTTCTTCGTGGCCTTCTTCACTAAGCCTGCTGCTTCTCGTCTCCCTCCTCCTGGCATGTTTGAATCACCTGCATTCACAAAAAAAAGTATCTATTAGATAGAGTTCTTAAAATAGAACATTGCATGACAAAATGATGTAGATGAAAGAAGAAAGTAATAATTAGAATGCAACCTCGCATGATACAAAATGATGTAGATGAAAGAAGAAAGTAATAATTAGAATGTAACCTCGCATGATACAAAATGATGTAGATGAAAGAAGAAAGTAGCAAAGCAAATAAATTAAAATACATAGAGTTCTTACAATGCCAATAATTAAAATACATAGAGTTCTTAGAATAGGCTAGTTTTACAACTCAAGATTACATATGGAGTTCTTAGAATAGGCTAGTTTTACAAATCACTATTACATAGAGGAAGACTATGAATTTCAGAAGCCCGTTTCTTGATCATCGCGAACAACCAACGGGCCATAAGCTTCGTCATCGCTATCACGCTCCCCCCAATAATCAGGCATGTAACCTGGAGGTGGTTCCGTTGACTCATCGGTGTCAAGGCCTTGTTGGAACCTGGCAAGCAAAGTCAAGTCGTGTGCGCTCTCAACCTCCTCAACCACATCGTCTTCCTCCTCAACATCCTGGACTACATCGTCTTCCTCCTCTACGACCATGCCATCATCAGACGGCAAGTTGATATTGAAATGCCCTGGGAGCCCTTCTTCCTGGAAAAACTCGATGTCATATGTCGAAGGGTCAAGGCGATGGTAATCTTCATTTTCTGGCTTAGGCGGCCGGTTGTGTGTTGGCACCATGATCACGACATCCCAGCCCTGCAGACGTTTCTTCGGATTCTTGCATGGGTACGGGAGGTAGAATACTTGAAAGGCCTGGGTAGCCAAAATATATACATCATCTCCCTTGTAAACGGAGCTTCGCTCAACTTCAACCAAGCCAATTTCAGGTTTCCGTCTCACCCGATGCGGGTCGAACCAGTGACACTTGAATACAACGGGATCTAGGCCTTTGCCGAAACCATAAGGCAGCTCGTATATCGCCTCGACTCTACCATAGTACTGGAGCTTATCTGAGCCTTCACATATGACCCCGCTATTTATTGTCTTCCAGTTGGCCCGGCGTTGTGTGTACTGATGGGTATGGAAGCAATACCCATTCACGTCATAAGCATCGAATGCATTGACGGTTGGTTAAAGCCCTTGGTGATTTTTCTCAAGTCGGGATTCATTTCAATGTCATTGTGTGCCTACAAGTTACGTAGGAGAAGCTTAGTAGGAGAAGTGGCTGAATAATGTAGGAACTACGAGCAAAGTTATATAGAAAGGTACCAAATTCGAGAACCAGTTAATGAAACCGTATCCACCACCATTTTCAAAGAGATCCTGGTCGTCATGGGTCGTACGACTCCTGCTTAGCTTCCAATATATTTTATTGAATCGTCTATGGCAATGAGAAGAGGAAAAGTTAGCCTTAACCTAACAAGCGTGGAAAATACTAAGTGGGGAGCACTTACTCGATGTACGGCTTCACTTCTTTCATACTTTTCAAGACATACGAGTGGATTAAGCCCCACTTGGTATCCATTATCTTGACCCTCTTCGTGCCGCTTGATTTGCCACCTAATCCTATGAATATGCCAAGCTTGGATACATCTTCAGGGTTGGTGGCATTGTAACGAAGGATTGGATTGTGTCGAGTGCGAATGTTTTCATCATAGTACTTTGTCGTGAAGTTTGACACCTCCTTGTTAAGGGCTGCCTCGGCTATGGATGCCTCGATCTTGCATTTATTGCCACAGTCCTCACGAAGCTTCTTTGTTTCTCTCTCAGGCCCATACTGCCAACGGGTCTGCACATTGGCCCCAAGTAAAGCCTCGTGTGGGAGATGCAAGATCAGATGTTGCATCGGATTAAAGAACCCTGGCGGAAGGAGCATCTCTAGCTTGCAAAGCAGCTCGGGTGCCTGTTTGTCTAGCTTCTCGACCACTTTTTTGTCTAACTCCTTAGCACAGAGCTGATGGAAGAAAAAGCTCAACTCCGACAGCACTAGCCAAGTCTCGTCGTCGACATAACCTCGAATCATGACCGGCATTATCCGCTGAAGCCACACGTGATAGTCATGACTCTTGAGCCCATGCACTCGCAACGTCTCCAGGTTTTCTCCCCTCATCCAGTTAGCTGCATACCCATCAGGGAAGAACAAGCACTGGACGATCCACTGGAATATTTCCTTCCTTTCTTTCCTTGTAGGGAAGAACGGGGCCTTTCGCCTAGTCCACCCGCCTTTGACTCCGGGAGGCTGCATGTTCAAATCTATCCTATCACACCATATTTCCTGATCGAGCTTAGCTTTAACGTTGTCCTTCGTCTTCTCGGTGTCCATGATTGTGCTCCAAAGAGCCTCGCCAATATTCTTTTCGGTGTGCATTACATCAATGTTATGCGGAAGCTCTAGATCTTCAAAGTAAGGAAGCTTCCATAAGCATGGGATGTGGGTCCACTGGTGTGTCTCCCCGTATCCCACGAAACCATTCCCATCGGGGTTCGACACGAGAGCCTCTAACTCAGCCTTGGTATCCTTGCCGGTCGACAGATGTGGACGTGGAGTATGGACAACAACACCTTTCTTGAAATTGTTTCCATCACTTCTATATTTATGCTTCGCCTCAAGGAATTTTCGGTGTTCATCAAAGCAGGAATACTTGCCTCCATTCTTCAGCCAGAAGAAAGTCACAGCCTGCCTACACACTGGGCAAGGCCACTTCGCATGTGTACACCAGCCGCAGAACAATGCACGTGCTGGTAGGTCGTGCAGTGATGTGTGGTACCAGACATACATATCGAAGTGCTTCTTTGTTGTGGCATCGTATGTTCGCACCCCATGACCGTTCCACCCGACAAGCAAGTCATCCACTAGCGGCTCCAGGTACACGTTCATGTTCTTCCCGGGGTATTTCGGCCCTGGTATTATCATGGACACAAACATGTTCTCGGATCTCATGACGACGCCAGGAGGGAGGTTGAGGGGAATAACAAACACAGGCCAACAACTATAAGTTGCAGCTGACATACCATATGGATTGAACCCATTTGTTGATATTGCAACTGCTACGCTCCTTGAGTTGCCCACTTTCTCTGGATATTTCTTCGCGAAGTTCTGCCATGCTTGACCATCCGACGGATGTATCATCTTGTCTGTGTATCGGTTCCCCTCAACGGGCCATCGCATCTGTTGTGCAGATTCGTCTATCATAAAAAGCCGTTGGATCCTAGGTAGGAATGGAAGATAACGGAGGATCTTTTGGGGAATCCCAGTCTGCCTCTTCTTTCCATCATCGGTGTCAACCTCGAAGTACCTAGAGGACTTGCAATGGATGCAATAGTTTCCTTCGTCAGCATGTTCATTTCTAAATAGCATGCATCCCTTTGGACAAGCGTCTATCTTCTGATATGTCATCTTTAGTGAATGGAGGATTTTCATCGACTCGTAAAAGCTCTTTGACAAGAGGTGCCCTTTCGGCAGGATGCTGCCAATGACAACCAGAAGATCATCGAACCGATCTCTAGATAAGTTACTCTGGCACTTGAAGGACATTAGGCGAGCCACAGCATCCAACTGGGTAACCTCTCTATGTGGATGAAGGGGTTTCTGAGCGGCAAACATAGCCTCGTAGAACTTCTTTGTGCTCTCCTCGGGATCCTCGTTTGTGTCCATCTCATGTGGTGTCTTTGCCTCCTCTGCATTAGGGTTTTCAGGCGCATTTGCATCAAGGAAGTCATCTAAGCACTTGTCAAACCCAGCATCAAATCCTCCCACTGGTTGACTCAGCTGTGACTGTTTTCTAGCACGTTTTGGTGCTTTTGCTGGTGGCTCGCCATGGCAAATCCAACGACTGTATCCTAGTGTGAACCCGAATTTGATCAGGTGCAGAGTCATTTCATCATTCGACTTCCGTTTAACATTACAACATTTCGCACAACACTTTTGAGGGTCTGATAGGGTCGGCAAACACACTGTTCACAAATTGCTCAGCCTTTTCTTGCCACACATTAGTAAACTCCCCATGACCGGTCCAGCCCTCGTACATCCACAAACGTTCCGGATCCATCCTCTTAACCAATACAAAAACAGACATAGAATGGTTTTCAATTGAACATGTCATTACATCCAGTATTAGTTCGATTAATTTCAAGAAATACATGTTTTACGCGTTGCACCCACACCTATCTCTCTAATAGGTAATATAGGTCCTAATCCCACCCGACGATGTGCAGACAGCGTTCTCCATGCTCTACCTCGCCGAGACAGATTTGGAAGATTTTCCTCCCGTTTCTCCCGATACACGTCTCGGCCAAAAGCCGAGAGGATGTGCATCCGGAGAACAACGGGGAGGTGTCGCCGAAATCCTGTGTCGTAACGGAGCAGAGCATGGAAACATACCCAATCTACACATCCACCGGCTGTCCAAAATGCGTGGACAATCCAAAAGAATTACGGCCATAAATATGCAATTTAATGCATATTTACTCGCATAACCCTTCCGAACGGGAGACGCCTAGGTAACGCGACTGACTTGGTGATCTAGACCAAAATAAACCTAGCCACATTACAAAAGCTGCAAAGAATTTATACCCTCGAAGCGTGATCGAATGTCAAAGAAGATCTGAGACGCTCCTTCAAGAAGCCCTGCCACGCGGATCTCGGTGCCCACCTAGAAGAAGCCTTGCGTCGACCGGTCGTACCGCTATCAAACTCGATGCATATCCTACACGATAATCAAAAATAAGAATTAATCGCTGAATCTATTAACCGCGTCACAATTAAAATAATTTGTGGCCACATTTGTATAATTATATTTTCTAATCCAAACAAGATATTATATAAAACAAATGTAGGACTAGAATCTATTTTGCAGCCCAGTTCAAGAATTATTGTACTTCAAATATAAGAAAATGCGGGTTATCATCTAGGAAATTTGGTTTATTTTTCAGTATTAGTGTCAATGGTGAAAGGGAAATTGAGTCAATATACAAAATAAAGAACTTGGTGATGTCTGCAGACCAAGTGTAAGTTAGGTCGCACAACTCTGGCTTCAGATAAACGAGTCAGTTTAGCTCGTTTGACTAGTGTTCGTTTTTCAAGTGATGTAAATTTTTGAACCAGACTATTCTCCCTTTTCATTAAATTTTGCCTTCAGATAAACGAGTCAGTTTAGCTTGTTCATAGCATAAAACTGTATAGATCATTCGACAAGGATCCAATTTATCCGTTCTGGGACAGAGAACATGCTGTAAATGGAGTTGAAAATACACTAACCTAGTCTAGATGCGCCCTCCCTGGACCTTGCTACACAGAGAAGGAACAGGAAACTTACAGGGTGGAGTACAGCGACGTGGAAGACGGCAGCTCCGGCTCGTGCTCCGGCTCCGACGTGGATGACGGCGGAGGTCGGAGCAGGGCAGCCGACAACGGGCAGGTGGCGAGGCAGCGGCGGCTCAGCTCAAGATTTGGCGACCTCTCCTCCTCACCCGAGCCCCATGGGGCGATGGAGGTCGGAGCAGGGGCGGTGGAGGACGGCGACGTGGGAGCGGTTGGGCGAGCGTAGGAGGGGACGGCTAGGCAGGTCGAATGGTCAGTGGTGGCCGAGGCTGGAACAGGTGGGTGGGGAAAAAATCTTGGCCACACACGCACAGCTAGCTCGGTTCAGATAGAATTTGCCTCAGCCGGTTTGCCCTGCAGTTTACGCAGTTGTATGCGGCAAAGAGTTGAAAATATCTATTTGCCGTGTGCGGTACACGGCAAAGAGCTAATTATTTTAAATTTTAGTATTTGAATTGTAGTTGAACATTCAGTTTTATTTTGAAATTATATTAAGTCTAAAGTGGTTGATATTTAAAAATTATTTCAAATGAGGTAGGGCGATTTTATGAAGCAACACCAAATGGTTAAAATCGGGGCGTTTTGTGAAGCAACACCAAAAGGCGAATACAAAATGCTACCACCATATTTTTTTAAATACTAGACCTAGCTTACATGAATAATGTCCAAACCGGTGTTTCACAAACCTCTCTGTCCACCCCTGATCAAAAAGACAAATATCTGCTGAATCGGTAGGAAGTGGGTCCGGTTTGAACTACAGGTATACCGGAGGCTTGAATGTGCCAAAGGGAACCCAACCTGATTTCCATGTCCCTATGTACTGAACAAACCAAAACCTATGAAAAAGTACATCGGTGGAACCTCGTGCAGAGAAAGCTAGGGGGGTAGATCTCCCGGGCCAACAGAATAGGGTTTTCACTGGAGAAGAACCGCCGGAGCACCGGAATCCCACCATATCCTCCACGTGGGCCTAGGATATGTGTGGAAGTGTTGTGGAATGTGTAATTCACCAAAACGGTGCAATAGATGGCTCCCCGGTGTGACCTTCCACACATTCAGGCGATAACACTTGGGGGATTCCTCGAAATGTAGGTGGAAATGTCCCGCTTCGGGTATACCGAAGACTTGAATGTGCCAAAGGGAACCCAACCTGGTTTTCCATGTACCTATGGACTAGACATACCAAAACCTATGAGAAAGTACATCGGTGGAACCTCGTGCGGAGAAAGCAAGGGGGGTAGATCTCCCGGGCCCACAGAATAGGGTTTTCGCTGGAGAAGGACCGCCGGAGCACCGGAATCACACCAAATCCTCCATTTGGGCCTAGGATATGTGTGGAAGTGTTGTGGAATGTGTAACTCGCCAAAATGGTGCAATAGATGGCTCCCCGGTGTGACCTTTCTCACATTCAGGCGACAACACCTTCGGGATTCCTCGAAATGTAGGTGGAAATGTCCCCCTTCGGGTATACCAGAGGCTTGAATGTGCCAAAGGGAACCCAACCTGGTTTTCCATGTACCTATGGACTAGATATACCAAAACCTATGAAAAAATACATCGGTGGAACCTCGTGCGGAGAAAGCTAGGGGGTAGATCTCCCGGGCCCACATAATAGGGTTTTCGCTGGAGAAGGACCGCCGGAGCACCGGAATCACAACAAATCCTCCATGTGGGCCTAGGATATGTGTGGAAGTGTTGTGGAATGTGTAACTCACCAAAACGGTGCAATAGATGGCTCCCCGGTGTGACGTTCCACACATTCAGGCGATAACACTTGCGGGATTCCTCGAAATGTAGGTGGAAATGTCCCGCTTCGGGTATACCGGAGGCTTGAATGTTCCAAAGGGAACCCAAGCTGGTTTTCCAGGTACCTATGGACTACACATACCAAAACCTATGAGAAAGTACATCAGTGGAACCTCGTGCGGAGAAAGCTAGGGGGGTAGATCTCCCGGGCCCACAGAATAGGGTTTTCGCTGGAGAGGGACCACTGGAGCACCGGAATCACACCAAATCCTCCATTTGGGCGTAGTATATGTGTGGAAGTGTTGTGGAATGTGTAACTCACCAAAATGGTGCAATAGATGGCTCCCCGGTGTGACCTTCCTCATATTCAGGCGATAACACTTGGGGAATTCCATCGAAATGTAGGTGGAAATGTCCCGCTTCGGGTATACCGGAGGCTTGAATGAGCCAAAGGGAACCCAACCTGGTTTTCCATGTACCTATGGACTAAACATACCAAAACCTATGAAAAAGTACATCAGTGGAACCTCGTGTGGAGAATGCTAGGGGGGTAGATATCCTGGGCCCACATAATAGGGTTTTCATTTGGAGAAGGACCGCTAGAGCACAAATCCCACCAAATCCTCCATGCGGCCTAGGTTATGTGTGGAAGTGTTGTGGAATGTGTAATTCACCAAAATGGTGCAATAGATGGCTCTCGATGTGACCTTCGTCACATTCAAGTGATAACACTTGCGGATTCCTCTAAATGTAGGTGGAAATGTCCCGCTTCGGGTATACCGGAGGCTTGAATGTGCCAAAGGGAACCCAACCTGGTTTTCCATGTACCTGTGGACTAGACATACCAAAACCTATGAAAAAGTACATCAGTGGAACCTCGTGTGGAGAATGCTAGGGGGGTAGATATCCTGGGCCCACATAATAGGGTTTTCGCTGGAGAAGGACCGCCAGAGCACCGAAATCCCACCAAATCCTCCATGTGGGCCTAGGTTATGTGTGGAAGTGTTGTGGAATGTGTAATTCACCAAAATGGTGCAATAGATGGCTCCCCGATGTGACCTTCTTCACATTCACGTGATAACACTTGGGGGATTCCTCGAAATGTAGGTGGAAATGTCCCGCTTCGGGTATACCGGAGGCTTGAATGTGCCAAAGGGAACCCAACCTGGTTTTCCATGTACCTATGGACTAGACATACCAAAACCTATGAAAAAGTACATCGGTGGAACCTCGTGCGGAGAAAGCTAGGGGGTAGATCTCCCGGGCCCACAGAATAGGGTTTTCGCTAGAGAAGGACCGCCGGAGCACCGGAATCACACCAAATCCTCCACGTGGGCCTAGGATATGTGTGGAAGTGTTGTGGAATGTGTAATTCACCAAAACGGTGCAATAGATGGCTCCCCGGTGTGACCTTCCACACATTCAGGCGATAACACTTGGGGGATTCCTCGAAATGTAGGTGGAAATGTCCCGCTTCGGGTATACCGGAGGCTTGAATGTGCCAAAGGGAACCCAACCTGGTTTTCCATCTACCTATGGACTAGACATACGGAAACCTATGAGAAAGTACATCGGTGGAACCTCGTGTGGAGAATGCTAGGGGGGTAGATATCCTGGGCCCACATAATAGGGTTTTCGCTGGAGAAGGACCGCTAGAGCACCGAAATCCCACCAAATCCTCCATGTGGGCCTAGGTTATGTGTGGAAGTGTTGTGGAATGTGTAATTCACCAAAATGGTGCAATAGATGGCTCCCCGATGTGACCTTCGTCACATTCAGGTGATAACACTTGGCGGATTCCTCGAAATGTAGGTGGAAATGTCCCGCTTCGGGTATACCGGAGGCTTGAATGTGCCAAAGGGAACCCAACCTGGTTTTCCATGTACCTATGGACTAGACATACCAAAACCTATGAAAAGTACATCATGGAACCTCGCATGGAGAAAGCTAGGGGTAGATCTCTGGCCCTGAATAGGGTTTTCGCCAGAGAAGGACCGCCGGAGCACCGGAATCACACCAAATCCTCCACGTGGGCCTAGGATATGTGTGGAAGTGTTGTGGAATGTGTAATTCACCAAAACGGTGCAATAGATGGCTCCCCGGTGTGACCTTCCACACATTCAGGCGATAACACTTGGGGGATTCCTCGAAATGTAGGTGGAAATGTCCCGCTTCGGGTATACCGGAGGCTTGAATGTGCCAAAGGGAACCCAACCTGGTTTTCCATCTACCTATGGACTAGACATACCAAAACCTATGAGAAAGTACATCGGTGGAACCTCGTGTGGAGAAAGCTAGGGGTAGATCTCCCAGGCCCACAGAATAGGGTTTTCGGTGGAGAAGGACCACCGGAGCACCGGAATCACACCAAATCCTCCATTTGGGCCTAGGATATGTGTGGAAGTGTTGTGTAATGTTTAACTCACCAAAATGGTGCAATAGATGGCTCCCCGGTGTGACCTTCCTCACATTCAGGCGATAACGCTTGGGGGATTCCTCGAAATGTAGGTGGAAATGTCCCACTTCGGGTATACCGGAGGCTTGAATGTGCCAAAGGGAACCCAACCTGGTTTTCCATGTACCTATGGAGTAAACATACCAAAACCTATGAAAAAGTACATCGGTGGAACCTCATGTGGAGAGAGCTAGGGGTAGATCTCCTGGGCCCACAGAATAGGGATTTCGCTGGAGAAGGACCGCCGGAGCACCGGAATCCCACCAAATCCTCCATGTGGGCCTAGGATATGTGTGGAAGTGTTGTGTAATGTCTAATTCACCAAAATGGTGCAATAGATGGCTCCCCGGTGTGACCTTCGTCACATTCAGGCGATAACACTTGGCGGATTCCTCGAAATGTAGGTGGAAATGTCCCGCTTCGGGTATACCGGAGGCTTGAATGTGCCAAAGGGAACCCAACCTGGTTTTCCATGTACCTATGGACTAGACATACCAAAACCGATCAAAAAGTACATCGGTGGACCCTCGTGGAGAAATCTAGGGGTAGATCTCCTGGGCCCACAGAATAGGGTTTTCGCTGGAGAGTGACCACCGGAGCACCGGGATCCCACCAAATCCTCCATGTGGGCCTAGGATATGTGTGGAAGTGTTGTGGAATGTGTAATTCACCAAAACGGTGCAATAGATGGCTCCCCATTGTGACCTTCGTCACATTCAGGCGATAACACTTGGGGGATTCCTCGAAATGTAGGTGGAAATGTC
The DNA here is from genome assembly GCA_023614405.1 of Avena insularis. Taxonomy (NCBI): domain Eukaryota; kingdom Viridiplantae; phylum Streptophyta; class Magnoliopsida; order Poales; family Poaceae; genus Avena; species Avena insularis. Next base: position 673,500,942 of record CM042690.1, read on the forward strand.
CCGCTTCGGGTATACCGGAGGCTTGAATGTGCCAAAGGGAACCCAACCTTATTTTCCATGTACCTATGGACTACACAAACCAAAACCTATGAAAAAGTACATCGGTGGAACCTCGTGCGGAGAAAGCTAGGGGGTAGATCTCCCGGGCCAACAGAATAGGGTTTTCGCTAGAGAAGGACCGCCGGAGCACCGGAATCCCACCAAATCCTCCATGCGGGCCTAGGTGCTGTGGGTACGTGTTGTGGAATGTGTAAATCACCAAAATGGTGCAATAGATGGCTCTCGATGTGACCTTCGTCACATTCAAGTGATAACACTTGGGGATTCCTCAAATGTAGGTGGAAATGTCCCGCTTGGATATCTGAGGCTTGAATGTGCCAAAGGGAACCCAACCTGGTTTTCCATGTACCTATGGACTAGACATACCAAAACCTATGAAAAAGTACATCGGTGGAACCTCGTGCGGAGAAAGCTAGGGGGTAGATCTCCCGGGCCCACAGAATAGGGTTTTCAGAAGAAGGACCCGAGCACGGAATCACACCAAATCCTCCACGTGGGCCTAGGATATGTGTGGAAGTGTTGTGGAATTTGTAATTCACCAAACGGTGCAATAGCTGGATCCCCGTTGTGACCTTCCACACATTCAGGCGATAACACTTGGGGGATTCCTCGAAATGTAGGTGGAAATGTCCCGCTTCGGGTATACCGGAGGCTTGAATGTGCCAAAGGGAACCCAACCTGGTTTTCCATCTACCTATGGACTAGACATACCAAAACCTCTGAGAAAGTACATCGGTGGAACCTCGTGTGGAGAAAGCTAGGGGTAGATCTCCTAGGCCCACGAATAGGGTTTTCGTGGAGAAGGACCACCGAGCACCGGAATCACACCAAATCCTCCATTTGGGCCTAGGATATGTGTGGAAGTGTTGTGGAATGTTTAACTCACCAAAATGGTGCAATAGATGGCTCCCCGGTGTGACCTTCCTCACACTCAGACGATAACGCTTGGGGGATTCCTCGAAATGTAGGTGGAAATGTCCCACTTCGGGTATACCGGAGACTTGAATGTGCCAAAGGGAACCCAACCTGGTTTTCCATGTACCTATGGAGTAAACATACCAAAACCTATGAAAAAGTACATCGGTGGAACCTCATGTGGAGAAAGCTAGGGGGTAGATCTTCCGGGCCCACAGAATAGGGTTTTCGCTGGAGAAGGACCGCCGGAGCACCGGAATCCCACCAAATCCTCCATGTGGGCCTAGGATATGTGTGGAAGTGTTGTGTAATGTGTAATTCACCAAAATGGTGCAATAGATGGCTCCCCGGTGTGACCTTCGTCACATTCAGGCGATAACACTTGGCGGATTCCTCGAAATGTAGGTGGAAATGCCCCGCTTCGGGTATACCGGAGGCTTGAATGTGCCAAAGGGAACCCAACCTGGTTTTCCATGTACCTATGTACTAGACATACCAAAACCTATGAAAAAGTACATCGGTGGAACCTCGTGCGGAGAAAGCTAGGGGGTAGATCTCCCGGGCCCACAGAATAGGGTTTTCGCCAGAGCAGGACCGCCGGAGCACTGGAATCACACCAAATCCTCCACGTGGGCCTAGGATATGTGTGGAAGTGTTGTGGAATGTGTAATTCACCAAAACGGTGCAATAGATGGCTCCCCGGTGTGACGTTCCACACATTCAGGCGATAACACTTGCGGGATTCCTCGAAATGTAGGTGGAAATGTCCCGCTTCGGGTATACCGGAGGCTTGAATGTTCCAAAGGGAACCCAAGCTGGTTTTCCAGGTACCTATGGACTACACATACCAAAACCTATGAGAAAGTACATCAGTGGAACCTCGTGCGGAGAAAGCTAGGGGGGTAGATCTCCCGGGCCCACAGAATAGGGTTTTTTTTGAGAGGGACCACTGGAGCACCGGAATCACACCAAATCCTCCATTTGGGCGTAGTATATGTGTGGAAGTGTTGTGGAATGTGTAACTCACCAAAATGGTGCAATAGATGGCTCCCCGGTGTGACCTTCCTCATATTCAGGCGATAACACTTGGGGAATTCCATCGAAATGTAGGTGGAAATGTCCCGCTTCGGGTATACCGGAGGCTTGAATGAGCCAAAGGGAACCCAACCTGGTTTTCCATGTACCTATGGACTAAACATACCAAAACCTATGAAAAAGTACATCAGTGGAACCTCGTGTGGAGAATGCTAGGGGGGTAGATATCCTGGGCCCACATAATAGGGTTTTCGCTGGAGAAGGACCGCTAGAGCACCGAAATCCCACCAAATCCTCCATGCGGGCCTAGGTTATGTGTGGAAGTGTTGTGGAATGTGTAATTCACCAAAATGGTGCAATAGATGGCTCCCCGATGTGACCTTCGTCACATTCAAGTGATAACACTTGGCGGATTCCTCGAAATGTAGGTGGAAATGTCCCGCTTCGGGTATACCGGAGGCTTGAATGTGCCAAAGGGAACCCAACCTGGTTTTCCATGTACCTGTGGACTAGACATACCAAAACCTATGAAAAAGTACATCAGTGGAACCTCGTGTGGAGAATGCTAGGGGGGTAGATATCCTGGGCCCACATAATAGGGTTTTCGCTGGAGAAGGACCGCCAGAGCACCGAAATCCCACCAAATCCTCCATGTGGGCCTAGGTTATGTGTGGAAGTGTTGTGGAATGTGTAATTCACCAAAATGGTGCAATAGATGGCTCCCCGATGTGACCTTCGTCACATTCAGGTGATAACACTTGGCGGATTCCTCGAAATGTAGGTGGAAATGTCCCGCTTCGGGTATACCGGAGGCTTGAATGTGCCAAAGGGAACCCAACCTGGTTTTCCATGTACCTATGGACTAGACATACCAAAACCTATGAAAAAGTACATCGGCGGAACCTCGTGCGGAGAAAGCTAGGGGGTAGATCTCTCGGGCCCACAGAATAGGGTTTTCGCCAGAGAAGGACCGCCGGAGCACCGGAATCACACCAAATCCTCCACGTGGGCCTAGGATATGTGTGGAAGTGTTGTGGAATGTGTAATTCACCAAAACGGTGCAATAGATGGCTCCCCGGTGTGACCTTCCACACATTCAGGCGATAACACTTGGGGGATTCCTCGAAATGTAGGTGGAAATGTCCCGCTTCGGGTATACCGGAGGCTTGAATGTGCCAAAGGGAACCCAACCTGGTTTTCCATCTACCTATGGACTAGACATACGGAAACCTATGAGAAAGTACATCGGTGGAACCTCGTGTGGAGAATGCTAGGGGGGTAGATATCCTGGGCCCACATAATAGGGTTTTCGCTGGAGAAGGACCGCCAGAGCACCGAAATCCCACCAAATCCTCCATGTGGGCCTAGGTTATGTGTGGAAGTGTTGTGGAATGTGTAATTCACCAAAATGGTGCAATAGATGGCTCCCCGATGTGACCTTCGTCACATGGTCAAAGATAACACTTGGCGGATTCCTCGAAATGTAGGTGGAAATGTCCCGCTTCGGGTATACCGGAGGCTTGAATGTGCCAAAGGGAACCCAACCTGGTTTTCCATGTACCTATGGACTAGACATACCAAAACCTATGAAAAAGTACATCGGCGGAACCTCGTGCGGAGAAAGCTAGGGGGTAGATCTCTCGGGCCCACAGAATAGGGTTTTCGCCAGAGAAGGACCGCCGGAGCACCGGAATCACACCAAATCCTCCACGTGGGCCTAGGATATGTGTGGAAGTGTTGTGGAATGTGTAATTCACCAAAACGGTGCAATAGATGGCTCCCGGTGTGACCTTCCACACATTCAAAGGATAACACTTGGGGATTCCTCGAAATGTAGGTGGAAATGTCCCGCTTCGGGTATACCGGAGGCTTGAATGTGCCAAAGGGAACCCAACCTGGTTTTCCATCTACCTATGGACTAGACATACGGAAACCTATGAGAAAGTACATCGGTGGAACCTCGTGTGGAGAAAGCTAGGGGTAGATCTCCTGTGCCCATGAATAGGGTTTTCGGTGGAGAAGGACCACCGGAGCACCGGAATCACACCAAATCCTCCATTTGGGCCTAGGATATGTGTGGAAGTGTTGTGGAATGTTTAACTCACCAAAATGGTGCAATAGATGGCTCCCCGGTGTGACCTTCCTCACATTCAGGCGATAACGCTTGGGGGATTCCTCGAAATGTAGGTGGAAATGTCCCACTTCGGGTATACCGGAGGCTTGAATGTGCCAAAGGGAACCCAACCTGGTTTTCCATGTACCTATGGAGTAAACATACCAAAACCTATGAAAAAGTACATCGGTGGAACCTCATGTGGAGAGCTAGGGGGAGATCTCCGGGCCTGAGAATAGGGATTATTTGGAGAAGGACCGCCGGAGCACCGGAATCCCACCAAATCCTCCATGTGGGCCTAGGATATGTGTGGAAGTGTTGTGTAATGTGTAATTCACCAAAATGGTGCAATAGATGGCTCCCCGGTGTGACCTTCGTCACATTCAGGCGATAACACTTGGCGGATTCCTCGAAATGTAGGTGGAAATGTCCCGCTTCGGGTATACCGGAGGCTTGAATGTGCCAAAGGGAACCCAACCTGGTTTTCCATGTACCTATGGACTAGACATACCAAAACCTATAAAAAAGTACATCGGTGGACCCTCGTGCGGAGAAATCTAGGGGGTAGATCTCCCGGGCCCACAGAATAGGGTTTTCGCTGGAGAGTGACCACCGGAGCACCGGGATCCCACCAAATCCTCCATGTGGGCCTAGGATATGTGTGGAAGTGTTGTGGAATGTGTAATTCACCAAAACGGTGCAATAGATGGCTCCCCATTGTGACCTTCGTCACATTCAGGCGATAACACTTGGGGGATTCCTCGAAATGTAGGTGGAAATGTCCCGCTTCGGGTATACCGGAGGCTTGAATGTGCCAAAGGGAACCCAACCTTATTTTCCATGTACCTATGGACTACACAAACCAAAACCTATGAAAAAGTACATCGGTGGAACCTCGTGCGGAGAAAGCTAGGGGGGTAGATCTCCCGGGCCAACAGAATAGGGTTTTCGCTAGAGAAGGACCGCCGGAGCACCGGAATCCCACCAAATCCTCCATGCGGGCCTAGGTTATGTGTGTAAGTGTTGTGGAATGTGTAAATCACCAAAATGGTGCAATAGATGGCTCCCTGATGTGACCTTCGTCACATTCAAGTGATAACACTTGGCGGATTCCTCGAAATGTAGGTGGAAATGTCCCGCTTCGGATATACCGGAGGCTTGAATGTGCCAAAGGGAACCCAACCTGGTTTTCCATGTACCTATGGACTAGACATACCAAAACCTATGAAAAAGTACATCGGTGGAACCTCGTGCGGAGAAAGCTAGGGGGTAGATCTCCCGGGCCCACAGAATAGGGTTTTCGCCAGAGAAGGACCGCCGGAGCACCGGAATCACACCAAATCCTCCACGTGGGCCTAGGATATGTGTGGAAGTGTTGTGGAATTTGTAATTCACCAAAACGGTGCAATAGATGGCTCCCCGGTGTGACCTTCCACACATTCAGGCGATAACACTTGGGGGATTCCTCGAAATGTAGGTGGAAATGTCCCGCTTCGGGTATACCGGAGGCTTGAATGTGCCAAAGGGAACCCAACCTGGTTTTCCATCTACCTATGGACTAGACATACCAAAACCTCTGAGAAAGTACATCGGTGGAACCTCGTGTGGAGAAAGCTAGGGGTAGATCTCCCAGGCCCACAGAATAGGGTTTTCGGTGGAGAAGGACCAGAAAGCACCTAATCACACCAAATCCTCCATTTGGGCCTAGGATATGTGTGGAAGTGTTGTGGAATGTTTAACTCACCAAAATGGTGCAATAGATGGCTCCCCGGTGTGACCTTCCTCACACTCAGACGATAACGCTTGGGGGATTCCTCGAAATGTAGGTGGAAATGTCCCACTTCGGGTATACCGGAGACTTGAATTTGCCAAAGGGAACCCAACCTGGTTTTCCATGTACCTATGGAGTAAACATACCAAAACCTATGAAAAAGTACATCGGTGGAACCTCATGTGGAGAAAGCTAGGGGGTAGATCTTAGGCCCATGAATAGGGTTTTCATTTGGAGAAGGACCACCTGGAATCCCACCAAATCCTCCATGTGGGCCTAGGATATGTGTGGAAGTGTTGTGTAATGTGTAATTCACCAAAATGGTGCAATAGATGGCTCCCCGGTGTGACCTTCGTCACATTCAGGCGATAACACTTGGCGGATTCCTCGAAATGTAGGTGGAAATGCCCCGCTTCGGGTATACCGGAGGCTTGAATGTGCCAAAGGGAACCCAACCTGGTTTTCCATGTACCTATGTACTAGACATACCAAAACCTATGAAAAAGTACATCGGTGGAACCTCGTGCGGAGAAAGCTAGGGGGTAGATCTCCCGGGCCCACAGAATAGGGTTTTCGCCAGAGCAGAGCCGAGACCGGAATCACACCAAATCCTCCACGTGGGCCTAGGATATGTGTGGAAGTGTTGTGGAATGTGTAATTCACCAAAACGGTGCAATAGATGGCTCCCCGGTGTGACCTTCCACACATTCAGGCGATAACACTTGGGGGATTCCTCGAAATGTAGGTGGAAATGTCCCGCTTCGGGTATACCGGAGGCTTGAATGTACCAAAGGGAACCCAACCTGGTTTTCCATCTACCTATGGACTAGACATACCAAAACCTATGAGAAAGTACATCGGTGGAACCTCGTGTGGAGAAAGCTAGGGGTAGATCTCCCAGGCCCACAGAATAGGGTTTTCGGTGGAGAAGGACCACCGGAGCACCGGAATCACACCAAATCCTCCATTTGGGCCTAGGATATGTGTGGAAGTGTTGTGGAATGTTTAACTCACCAAAATGGTGCAATAGATGGCTCCCCGGTGTGACCTTCCTCACACTCAGACGATAACGCTTGGGGGATTCCTCGAAATGTAGGTGGAAATGTCCCACTTGCATCTGGGAGGCTTGAATGTGCCAAAGGGAACCCAACCTGGTTTTCCATGTACCTATGGAGTAAACATACCAAAACCTATGAAAAAGTACATCGGTGGAACCTCATGTGGAGAAAGCTAGGGGGTAGATCTTCCGGGCCCACAGAATAGGGTTTTCGCTGGAGAAGGACCGCCGGAGCACCGGAATCCCACCAAATCCTCCATGTGGGCCTAGGATATGTGTGGAAGTGTTGTGTAATGTGTAATTCACCAAAATGGTGCAATAGATGGCTCCTCGGTGTGACCTTCGTCACATTGAGGCGATAACACTTGGCGGATTCCTCGAAATGTAGGTGGAAATGTCCCGCTTCGGGTATACCGGAGGCTTGAATGTGCCAAAGGGAACCCAACCTGGTTTTCCATGTACCTATGGACTAGACATACCAAAACCTATAAAAAAGTACATCGGTGGACCCTCGTGCAGAGAAATCTAGGGGGTAGATCTCCCGGGCCCATAGAATAGGGTTTTCGCTGGAGAGGGACCACCGGAGCACCGGGATCCCACCAAATCCTCCATGTGGGCCTAGGATATGTGTGGAAGTGTTGTGGAATGTGTAATTCACCAAAACGGTGCAATAGATGGCTCCCCGTTGTGACCTTCGTCACATTCAGGCGATAACACTTGGGGGATTCATCGAAATGTAGGTGGAAATGTCCTGCTTCGGGTATACCGGAGGCTTGAATGTGCCAAAGGGAACCCAACCTTATTTTCCATGTACCTATGGACTAGACATACCAAAACCTATGAAAAAGTACATCGGTGGAACCTCGTGCGGATAAAGCTAGGGGGGTAGATATCTCGGGCCCACATAATAGGGTTTTCGCTATAGAAGGACCGCCGGAGCACCGGAATCACACCAAATCCTCCATGTAGGCCTAGGATATGTGTGGAAGTGTTGTGGAATGTGTAACTCGCCAAAATGGTGCAATAGATGGCTCCCCGGTGTGACCTTCCTCACATTCAGGCGATAACGCTTGGGGGATTCCTCGAAATGTAGGTGGAAATGTCCCACTTCGGGTATACCGGAGGCTTGAATGTGCCAAAGGGAACCCAACCTGGTTTTCCATGTACCTATGGAGTAAACATACCAAAACCTATGAAAAAGTACATCGGTGGAACCTCATGTGGAGAAAGCTAGGGGGTAGATCTCCCGGGCCCACAGAATAGGGTTTTCGCTGGAGAAGGACCGCCGGAGCACCGGAATCCCACCAAATCCTCCATGTGGGCCTAGGATATGTGTGGAAGTGTTGTGTAATGTCTAATTCCCCAAAATGGTGCAATATATGGCTCCCCGGTGTGACCTTCGTCACATTCAGGCGATAACACTTGGCGGATTCCTCGAAATGTAGGTGGAAATGTCCCGCTTCGGGTATACCGGAGGCTTGAATGTGCCAAAGGGAACCCAACCTGGTTTTCCATGTACCTATGGACTAGACATACCAAAACCTATAAAAAAGTACATCGGTGGACCCTCGTGCGGAGAAATCTAGGGGGTAGATCTCCCGGGCCCACAGAATAGGGTTTTCGCTGGAGAGTGACCACCGGAGCACCGGGATCCCACCAAATCCTCCATGTGGGCCTAGGATATGTGTGGAAGTGTTGTGGAATGTGTAATTCACCAAAACGGTGCAATAGATGGCTCCCCGTTGTGACCTTCGTCACATTCAGGCGATAACACTTGGGGGATTCCTCGAAATGTAGGTGGAAATGTCCCGCTTCGGGTATACCGGAGGCTTGAATGTGCCAAAGGGAACCCAACCTTATTTTCCATGTACCTATGGACTACACAAACCAAAACCTATGAAAAAGTAAATCGGTGGAACCTCGTGCGGAGAAAGCTAGGGGGGTAGATCTCCCGGGCCAACAGAATAGGGTTTTCGCTAGAGAAGGACCGCCGGAGCACCGGAATCCCATCAAATCCTCCATGCGGGCCTAGGTTATGTGTGTAAGTGTTGTGGAATGTGTAATTCACCAAAATGGTGCAATAGATGGCTCCCCGATGTGACCTTCGTCACATTCAAGTGATAACACTTGGCGGATTCCTCGAAATGTAGGTGGAAATGTCCCGCTTCGGGTATACCGGAGGCTTGAATGTGCCAAAGGGAACCCAACCTGGTTTTCCATGTACCTATGGACTAGACATAGCAAAACCTATGAAAAAGTACATCGGTGGAACCTCGTGCGGAGAAAGCTAGGAGGGTAGATCTCCCTGGCCCACATAATAGGGTATTCGCTGGAGAAGGACCACCGGAGCACCGGAATCACACCAAATCCTCCATTTGGGCCTAGGATATGTGTGGAAGTGTTGTGGAATGTTTAACTCACCAAAATGGTGCAATAGATGGCTCCCCGGTGTGACCTTCCTCACACTCAGACGATAACGCTTGGGGGATTCCTCGAAATGTAGGTGGAAATGTCCCACTTCGGGTATACCGGAGACTTGAATGTGCCAAAGGGAACCCAACCTGGTTTTCCATGTACCTATGGAGTAAACATACCAAAACCTATGAAAAAGTACATCGGTGGAACCTCATGTGGAGAAAGCTAGGGGGTAGATCTTCCGGGCCCACAGAATAGGGTTTTCGCTGGATAAGGACCGCCGGAGCACCGGAATCCCACCAAATCCTCCATGTGGGCCTAGGATATGTGTGGAAGTGTTGTGTAATGTGTAATTCACCAAAATGGTGCAATAGATGGCTCCCCGGTGTGACCTTCGTCACATTCAGGCGATAACACTTGGCGGATTCCTCGAAATGTAGGTGGAAATGTCCCTTGGTATACCGGAGGCTTGAATGTGCCAAAGGGAACCCAACCTGGTTTTCCATGTACCTATGTACTAGACATACCAAAACCTATGAAAAAGTACATCGGTGGAACCTCGTGCGGAGAAAGCTAGGGGGTAGATCTCCCGGGCCCACAGAATAGGGTTTTCGCCAGAACAGGACCACCGGAGCACCGGAATCACACCAAATCTTCCACGTGGGCCTAGGATATGTGTGGAAGTGTTGTGGAATGTGTAATTCACCAAAACGGTGCAATAGATGGCTCCCCGGTGTGACCTTCCACACATTCAGGCGATAACACTTGGGGGATTCCTCGAAATGTAGGTGGAAATGTCCCGCTTCGGGTATACCGGAGGCTTGAATGTGCCAAAGGGAACCCAACCTGGTTTTCCATATACCTATGGACTAGACATACCAAAACCTATGAAAAAGTACATCAGTGGAACCTCGTGCGGATAAAGCTAGGGGGGTAGATATCTCGGGCCCACATAATAGGGTTTTCGCTAGAGAAGGACCGCCGGAGCACCGGAATCACACCAAATCCTCCATGTAGGCCTAGGATATGTGTGGAAGTGTTGTGGAATGTGTAACTCACCAAAATGGTGCAATAGATGGCTCCCCGGTGTGACCTTCCTCACATTCAGGCGATAACACTTGGGGAATTCCATCGAAATGTAGGTGGAAATGTCCCGCTTCGGGTATACCGGAGGCTTGAATGAGCCAAAGGGAACCCAACCTGGTTTTCCATGTACCTATGGACTAAACATACCAAAACCTATGAAAAAGTACATCAGTGGAACCTCCTGTGGAGAATGCTAGGGGGTAGATATCCTGGGCCCACATAATAGGGTTTTCGCTGGAGAAGGACCGCCAGAGCACCGAAATCCCACCAAATCCTCCATGTGGGCCTAGGTTATGTGTGTAAGTGTTGTGGAATGTGTAATTCACCAAAATGGTGCAATAGATGGCTCCCCGATGTGACCTTCACACATTGTGTGATAACACTTGGCGGATTCCTCAAAATGTAGGTGGAAATGTCCCGCTTCGGGTATGCCGGAGGCTTGAATGTGCCAAAGGGAACCCAACCTGGTTTTCCATGTACCTATGGACTAGACATACCAAAACCTATGAAAAAGTACATCGGTGGAACCTCGTGCGGAGAAAGCTAGGGGGTAGATCTCCCGGGCCCACAGAATAGGGTTTTCGCCAGAGAAGGACCGCCGGAGCCCCGGAATCACACCAAATCCTCCACGTGGGCCTAGGATATGTGTGGAAGTGTTGTGGAATGTGTAATTCACCAAAACGGTGCAATAGATGGCTCCCCGGTGTGACCTTCCACACATTCAGGCGATAACACTTGGGGGATTCCTCGAAATGTAGGTGGAAATGTCCCGCTTCGGGTATACCGGAGGCTTGAATGTGCCAAAGGGAACCCAACCTGGTTTTCCATCTACCTATGGACTAGACATACCAAAACCTATGAGAAAGTACATCGGTGGAACCTCGTGTGGAGAAAGCTAGGGGTAGATCTCCTAGGCCCACAGAATAGGGTTTTCGGTGGAGAAGGACCACCGGAGCACCGGAATCACACCAAATCCTCCATTTGGGCCTAGGATATGTGTGGAAGTGTTGTGGAATCTGTAACTCGCCAAAATGGTCCAATAGATGGCTCCCCGGTGTGACCTTCGTCACATTCAGGCGATAACACTTGGCGGATTCCTCGAAATGTAGGTGGAAATGTCCCTCTTCGGGTATACCGGAGGCTTGAATGTGCCAAAGGGAACCCAACCTGGTTTTCCATGTACCTATGGACTAGACATACCAAAACCTATAAAAAAGTACATCGGTGGACCCTCGTGCGGAGAAATCTAGGGGGTAGATCTCCCGGGCCCACAGAATAGGGTTTTCGCTGGAGAGGGACCACCGGAGCACCGGGATCCCACCAAATCCTCCATGTGGGCCTAGGATATGTGTGGAAGTGTTGTGGAATGTGTAATTCACCAAAACGGTGCCATAGATGGCTCCCCGTTGTGACCTTCGTCACATTCAGGCGATAACACTTGGGGGATTCCTCGAAATGTAGGTGGAAATGTCCCGCTTCGGGTATACCGGAGGCTTGAATGTGCCAAAGGGAACCCAACCTTATTTTCCATGTACCTATGGACTAAACAAACCAAAACCTATGAAAAAGTACATCGGTGGAACCTCGTGCGGAGAAAGCTAGGGGGTAGATCTCCCGGGCCAACAAAATAGGGTTTTCGCTAGAGAAGGACCGTCGGAGCACCGGAATCCCACCATATCCTCCACGTGGGCCTAGGATATGTGTTGAAGTGTTGTGGAATGTGTAATTCACCAAAACGGTGCAATAGATGGCTCCCCGGTGTGACGTTCCACACATTCAGGCGATAACACTTGGGGGATTCCTCGAAATGTAGGTGGAAATGTCCCGCTTCGGGTATACCGGAGGCTTGAATGTGCCAAAGGGAACCCAACTTGGTTTTCCATGTACCTATGGACTACACATACCAAAACCTATGAGAAAGTACATCGGTGGAACCTCGTGCGGGGAAAGCTAGGGGGGTAGATCTACTGGGCCCACAGAATAGGGTTTTCGCTGGAGTGGGACCACTGGAGCACCGGAATCACACCAAATCCTCCATTTGGGCGTAGTATATGTGTGGAAGTGTTGTGGAATGTGTAACTCACCAAAATGGTGCAATAGATGGCTCCCCGGTGTGACCTTCCTCACATTCAGGCGATAACACTTGGGGAATTCCATCGAAATGTAGGTGGAAATGTCCCGCTTCGGGTATACCGGAGGCTTGAATGAGCCAAAGGGAACCCAACCTGGTTTTACATGTACCTATGGAGTAAACATACCAAAACCTATGAAAAAGTACATCGGTGGAACCTCATGTGGAGAAAGCTAGGGGGTAGATCTTCCGGGCCCACAGAATAGGGTTTTCATGGATAAGGACCACGAAGAGCACCGGAATCCCACCAAATCCTCCATGTGGGCCTAGGATATGTGTGGAAGTGTTGTGTAATGTGTAATTCACCAAAATGGTGCAATATATGGCTCCCCGGTGTGACCTTCGTCACATTCAGGCGATAACACTTGGCGGATTCCTCGAAATGTAGGTGGAAATGTCCCGCTTCGGGTATACCGGAGGCTTGAATGTGCCAAAGGGAACCCAACCTGGTTTTCCATGTACCTATGGACTAGACATACCAAAACCTATGAAAAAGTACATCGGTGGAACCTCGTGTGGAGAAAGCTAGGGGTAGATCTCCTAGGCCCACAGAATAGGGTTTTCGGTGGAGAAGGACCACCGGAGCACCGGAATCACACCAAATCCTCCATTTGGGCCTAGGATATGTGTGGAAGTGTTGTGGAATCTGTAACTCACCAAAATGGTCCAATAGATGGCTCCCCGGTGTGACCTTCCTCACATTCAGGCGATAACGCTTGGGGGATTCGTCGAAATGTAGGTGGAAATGTCCCACTTCGGGTATACCGGAGGCTTGAATGTGCCAAAGGGAACCCAACCTGGTTTTCCATGTACCTATGGAGTAAACATACCAAAACCTATGAAAAAGTACATCGGTGGAACCTCATGTGGAGAAAGCTAGGGGGTAGATCTTCCGGGCCCACATAATAGGGTTTCATTTGGAGAAGGACCTGAACGGAATCCCACCAAATCCTCCATGTGGGCCTAGGATATGTGTGGAAGTGTTGTGTAATGTGTAATTCACCAAAATGGTGCAATAGATGGCTCCCCGGTGTGACCTTCGTCACATTCAGGCGATAACACTTGGCGGATTCCTCGAAATGTAGGTGGAAATGTCCCTCTTCGGGTATACCGGAGGCTTGAATGTGCCAAAGGGAACCCAACCTGGTTTTCCATGTACCTATGGACTAGACATACCAAAACCTATAAAAAAAGTACATCGGTGGACCCTCGTGCGGAGAAATCTAGGGGGTAGATCTCCCGGGCCCACAGAATAGGGTTTTCGCTGGAGAGGGACCACCGGAGCACCGGGATCCCACCAAATCCTCCATGTGGGCCTAGGATATGTGTGGAAGTGTTGTGGAATGTGTAATTCACCAAAACGGTGCCATAGATGGCTCCCCGTTGTGACCTTCGTCACATTCAGGCGATAACACTTGGGGGATTCCTCGAAATGTAGGTGGAAATGTCCCGCTTGCATATCTGGGAGGCTTGAATGTGCCAAAGGGAACCCAACCTTATTTTCCATGTACCTATGGACTAAACAAACCAAAACCTATGAAAAAGTACATCGGTGGAACCTCGTGCGGAGAAAGCTAGGGGGTAGATCTCCCGGGCCAACAAAATAGGGTTTTCGCTAGAGAAGGACCGTCGGAGCACCGGAATCCCACCATATCCTCCACGTGGGCCTAGGATATGTGTTGAAGTGTTGTGGAATGTGTAATTCACCAAAACGGTGGAATAGATGGCTCCCCGGTATGACGTTCCACACATTCAGGCGATAACACTTGGGGGATTCCTCGAAATGTAGGTGGAAATGTCCCGCTTCGGGTATACCGGAGGCTTGAATGTGCCAAAGGGAACCCAACTTGGTTTTCCATGTACCTATGGACTACACATACCAAAACCTATGAGAAAGTACATCGGTGGAACCTCGTGCGGGGAAAGCTAGGGGGGTAGATCTACTGGGCCCACAGAATAGGGTTTTCGCTGGAGTGGGACCACTGGAGCACCGGAATCACACCAAATCCTCCATTTGGGCGTAGTATATGTGTGGAAGTGTTGTGGAATGTGTAACTCACCAAAATGGTGCAATAGATGGCTCCCCGGTGTGATCTTCCTCACATTCAGGCGATAACACTTGGGGAATTCCATCGAAATGTAGGTGGAAATGTCCCGCTTCGGGTATACCGGAGGCTTGAATGAGCCAAAGGGAACCCAACCTGGTTTTCCATGTACCTATGGACTAAACATACAAAAACCTATGAAAAAGTACATCAGTGGAACCTCGTGTGGAGAATGCTAGGGGGGTAGATATCCTGGGCCCACATAATAGGGTTTTCGCTGGAGAAGGACCGCTATAGCACCAAAATTACACCAAATCCTCCATGCGGGCCTAGGTTATGTGTGTAAGTGTTGTGGAATGTGTAATTCACCAAAATGGTGCAATAGATGGCTCCCCGATGTGACCTTCGTCACATTCAAGTGATAACACTTGGCAGATTCCTCAAAATGTAGGTCGAAATGTCCCGCTTCGGGTATACCGGAGGCTTGAATGTGCCAAAGGGAACCCAACCTGTTTTTCCATCTACCTATGAACTAGACATACCAAAACCTATGAGAAAGTACATCGGTGGAACCTCGTGTGGAGAAAGCTAGGGGTAGATCTCCCAGGCCCACAGAATAGGGTTTTCGGTGGAGAAGGACCACCGGAGCACCGGAATCACACAAAATCCTCCATTTGGGCCTAGGATATGTGTGGAAGTGTTGTGGAATGTTTAACTCACCAAAATGGTGCAATAGATGGCTCCCCGGTGTGACCTTCCTCACATTCAGGCGATAACGCTTGGGGGATTCCTCGAAATGTAGGTGGAAATGTCCCACTTCGTGTATACCGGAGGCTTGAATGTGCCAAAGGGAACCCAACCTGGTTTTCCATGTACCTATGGAGTAAACATACCAAAACCTATGAAAAATTACATCGGTGGAACCTCATGTGGAGAAAGCTAGGGGGTAGATCTTCCGGGCCCACATAATAGGGTTTTCGCTGGAGAAGGACCGCCGGAGCACCGGAATCCCACCAAATCCACCATGTGGGCCTAGGATATGTGTGGAAGTGTTGTGTAATGTGTAATTCACCAAAATGGTGCAATAGATGGCTCCCCGGTGTGACCTTCGTCACATTCAGGTGATAACACTTGGCGGATTCCTCGAAATGTAGGTGGAAATGTCCCGCTTCGGGTATACCGGAGGCTTGAATGTGCCAAAGGGAACCCAACCTGGTTTTCCATGTACCTATGTACTAGACATACCAAAACCTATAAAAAAGTACATCGGTGGACCCTCGTGCGGAGAAATCTAGGGGGTAGATCTCTCGGGCCCACAGAATAAGGTTTTCGCTTGAGAGGGACCACCGGAGCACCGGATTCCCACCAAATCCTCCATGTGGGCCTAGGATATGTGTGGAAGTGTTGTGGAATGTGTAATTCACAAAAACGGTGCAATAGATGGCTCCCCGTTGTGACCTTCGTCACATTCAGGCGATAACACTTGGGGGATTCCTCGAAATGTAGGTGGAAATGTCCCGCTTCGGGTATACCGGAGGCTTGAATGTGCCAAAGGGAACCCAACCTTATTTTCCATGTACCTATGGACTAAACAAACCAAAACCAATGAAGAAATACATCGGTGGAACCTCGTGCGGAGAAAGCTAGGGGGTAGATCTCCCGGGCCAACAGAATAGGGTTTTCGCTAGAGAAGGATCGCCGGAGCACCGGAATCCCACCATATCCTCCACGTGGGCCTAGGATATGTGTGGAAGTGTTGTGGAATGTGTAATTCACCAAAACGGTGCAATAGATGGCTCCCCGGTGTGACGTTCCACACATTCAAGCGATAACACTTGGGGCATTCCTCGAAATGTAGGTGGAAATGTCCCGCTTCGGGTATACCGGAGGCTTGAATGTGCCAAAGGGAACCCAACCTGGTTTTCCATGTACCTATGGACTAGACATACCAAAACCTATGAAAAAATACATCGGTGGAACCTCGTGCGAAGAAAGCTAGGAGGGTAGATCTCCCTGGCCCACAGAATAGGGTTTTCACCGGAGAAGGACTGCCAGAGCACTAAAATCCCACCAAATCCTACATGTGGGCCTAGGTTATGTGTGTAAGTGTTGTGGAATGTGTAAATCACCAAAACGGTGCAATAGATGGCTCCCCATTGTGACCTTCGTCACATTTAGGTGATAACACTTGGCGGATTCCTCGAAATGTAGGTGGAAATGTCCCGTTCGGGTATACTGGAGGCTTAAATGTGCCAAAGGGAACCCAACCTGGTTTTCCATGTACCTATGGACTAGACATACCAAAACCTATGAAAAAGTACATCGGTGGAACCTCGTGCGGAGAAAGCTAGGGGGTAGATCTCCTGCCCACGTAATAGGGTTTTCGCTAGAGAAGGACCACGAGCACGGAATCACACCAAATCCTCCACGTGGGCCTAGGATATGTGTGGAAGTGTTGTGGAATGTGTAATTCACCAAACGGTGCAATAGATGGCTCCTGGTGACCTTCCACACATTCAGGCGATAACACTTGGGGGATTCCTCGAAATGTAGGTGGAAATGTCCCGCTTCGGGTATACCGGAGGCTTGAATGTGCCAAAGGGAACCCAACCTGGTTTTCTATGTACCTATGGACTAGACATACCAAAACCTATTAGAAAGTACATCGGTGGAACCTCGTGCGGAGAAAGCTAGGGGGTAGATCTCGCGGGCCCACAGAATAGGGTTTTCGCTGGAGAGGGACCACCGGAGCACCGGAATCGCACCAAATCCTCCATTTGGGCCTAGGATATGTGTAGAAGTGTTGTGGAATGTGTAATTCACCAAAATGGTGCAGTATATGGCTCCCCGGTGTGACCTTCCTCACATTCAGGCGATAACACTTGGGGAATTCCTCGAAATGTAGGTGGAAATGTCCCACTTCGGGTATACCGGAGGCGTGAATGTGCCAAAGGGAAACCAACCTGGTTTTCCATGTACCTATGGACTAAACATACCAAAACCTATGAAAAAGTACATCGGTGGAACCTCGTGTGGAGAAAGCTAGGGGGTAGATCTTCCGGGCCCACAGAATAGGGTTTTCGCTGGAGAAGGACCGCCGGAGCACCGGATTCCCACCAAATCCTCCATGTGGGCCTAGGATATGTGTGGAAGTGTTGTGTAATGTGTAATTCACCAAAATGGTGCAATAGATGGCTCCCCGGTGTGACCTTCGTCACATTCAGGCGATAACACTTGGCGGATTCCTCGAAATGTAGGTGGAAATGTCCCGCTTCGGGTATACCGGAGGCTTGAATGTGCCAAAGGGAACCCAACCTGGTTTTCCATGTACCTATGGACAAGACATAACAAAACCTATAAAAAAGTAAATCGGTGGAACCTCGTGCTAAGAAAGCTAGGGGGATAGATCTCCCGGGCCAACTGAATAGGGTTTTTGCTAGAGAAGGACCACCGGAGCACCGGAATCCCACCATATCCTCCACGTGGGCTTAGGATATGTGTGGAAGTGTTGTGGAATGTGTAATTCACCAAAATGGTGCAATAGATGGCTCCCCGGTGTGACCTTCCTCACATTCAGGCGATAACACTTGGGGAATTCCATCGAAATGTAGGTGGCAATGTCCCGCTTCGGGTATACCGGAGGCTTGAATGAGCCAAAGGGAACCCAACCTGGTTTTCCATGTACCTATGGACTAAACATACCAAAACCTATGAAAAAGTACATCAGTGGAACCTCGTGTGGAGAATGCTAGGGGGTATATATCCTGGGCCCACATAATAGGGTTATGTCTGTAAGTGTTGTGGAATGTGTAACTCACCAAAACGGTGCAATAGATGGCTCCCCGGTGTGACGTTCCACACATTCAGACGATAACACTTGGGGGATTCCTCGAAATGTAGGTGGAAATGTCCCGCTTCGGGTATACCGGATGCTTGAATGTGCCAAAGGGAACCCAACCTGGTTTTCCATGTACCTATGGACTAGACATACCAAAACCTATGAGAAAGTACATAGGTGGAACCTCGTGTGGGGAAAGCTAGGGGGGTAGATCTCCCGGGCCCACAGAATAGGGCTTTCGCTGGAGAGGGACCACCGGAGAACCGGAATCACACCCAATCCTCCATTTGGGCGTAGTATATGTGAGGAAGTGTTGTGGAATGTGTAACTCACCAAAATGGTGCAATAGATGGCTCCCCGGTGTGACCTTCCTCACATTCAGGTGATACACTTGGGGGATTCCTCGAAATGTAGGTGGAAATGTCCCGCTTCGGGTATACCAGAGGCTTGAATGTGCCAAAGGGAACCCAACCTGGTTTTCCATGTACCTATGGACTAGACATACCAAAACCTATGAAAAAGTACATCGGTGGAACCTCGTGCGGAGAAAGCTAGGAGGGTAGATCTCCCTGGCCCACAGAATAGGGTTTTCACCGGAGAAGGACTGCTAGAGCACCGAAATCCCACCAAATACTCCATGTGGGCCTAGGTTATGTGTGTAAGTGTTGTGGAATGTGTAACTCACCAAAACGGTGCAATAGATGGCTCCCCGTTGTGACCTTCGTCATATTCAGGCGATAACACTTGGGGGATTCCTCGAAATGTAGGTGGAAATGTCCTGCTTCGGGTATACCGGAGGCTTGAATGTGCCAAAGGGAACCCAACCTGGTTTTCCATGTTCCTATGGACTAGACATACCAAAACCTATGAAAAAGTACATCGGTGGAACCTCGTGCGGAGAAAGCTAGGGGGGTAGATCTCTCGGGCCCACATAATAGGCTTTTCGCTGGAGACGGACCGCCGGAGCACCGGAATCACACCAAATCCTCCATGTGGGCCTAGGGTATGTGTGGAAGTGTTGTGTAATGTGTAACTCACCAAAATGGTGCAATAGATGGCTTCCCGGTGTGACCTTCCTCACATTCAGGCGATAACACTTGGGGAATTCCATTGAAATGTAGGTGGAAATGTCTCGCTTCGGGTATACCGGAGGCTTGAATGTGCCAAAGGGAACCCAACCTGGTTTTCCATGTACCTATGGACTAGACATACCAAAACCTATAAAAAAGTACATCGGTGGACCCTCATGCGGAGAAATCTAGGGGGTAGATCTCCCGGGCCCACAGAATAGGGTTTTCACTAGAGAGGGACCACCGGAGCACCGGGATCCCACCAAATCCTCCATGTGGGCCTAGGATATGTGTGGAAGTGTTGTGGAATGTGTAATTCACCAAAACGGTGCAATAGATGGCTCCCCGGTGTGACGTTCCACACATTCAGGCGATAACACTTGCGGGATTCCTCGAAATGTAGGTGGAAATGTCCCGCTTCGGGTATACCGGAGGCTTGAATGTGCCAAAGGGAACCCAACTTGGTTTTCCATGTACCTATGGACTAGACATACCAAAACCTATGAGAAAGTACATCGGTGGAACCTCGTGCGGGGAAAGCTAGGGGGGTAGATCTCCCGGGCCCACAGAATAGGGTTTTCGCGGGAGAGGGACCACTGGAGCACCGAAATCCCACCAAATATTCCATTTGGGCGTAGTATATTTGTGGAATGTGTAATTCACCAAAATGGTGCAATAGATGGCTCCCCGATGTGACCTTCGTCACATTCAGGCGATAACACTTGGCGGATTCCTCGAAATGTAGGTGGAAATGTCCCGCTTCGGGTATATCAGAGGCTTGAATGTGCCAAAGGGAACCCAACCTGGTTTTCCATGTACCTATGGACTAGACATACCAAAACCTATGAAAAATTACATCGGTGGAACCTCGTGCGGAGAAAGCTAGGGGGTAGATCTCCCGGGCCCACAGAATAGGGTTTTCGCCAGAGAAGGACCGCCGGAGCACCGGAATCACACCAAATCCTCCACGTGGGCCTAGGATATGTGTGGAAGTGTTGTGGAATGTGTAATTCACCAAAACGGTGCAATAGATGGCTCCCTGGTGTGACGTTCCACACATTCAGGCGATAACACTTGGGGGATCCCTCGAAATGTAGGTGGAAATGTCCTGCTTCGGGTATACCGGAGGCTTGAATGTGCAAAAGGGAACCCAACCTGGTTTTCCATGTACCTATGGACTATACATACCAAAACCTATGAGAAAGTACATCGGTGGAACCTCGTGCGGGGAAAGCTAGGGGGGTAGATCTCCCGGGCCCACAGAATAGGGTTTTCGCTGGAGAGGGACCACTGGAGCACCGGAATCACACCAAATCCTCCATTTGGGCGTAGTATATGTGTGGAAGTGTTGTGGAATGTGTAACTCACCAAAATGGTGCAATAGATGGCTCCCCGGTGTGACCTTCCTCACATTCAGGCGATAACACTTGGGGGATTCCTCGAAATGTAGGTGGAAATGTCCCGCTTCGGGTATACCGGAGGCTTGAATGTGCCAAAGGGAACCCAACCTTATTTTCCATGTACCTATGGACTAAACAAACCAAAACCTATGACAAAGTACATCGGTGGAACCTCGTGCGGAGAAAGCTAGGGGGGTAGATCTCCCGGGCCAATAGAATAGGGTTTTCACTAGAGAAGGACCGCCAGAGCACCGGAATCCCACCATATCCTCCACGTGGGCCTAGGATATGTGTGGAAGTGTTGTGGAATGTGTAATTCACCAAAACGGTGCAATAGATGGCTCCCCGGTGTGACGTTCCACACATTCAGGCGATAACACTTGGGGGATTCCTCGAAATGTAGGTGGAAATGTCCCGCTTATACCTGGGAGGCTTGAATGTGCCAAAGGGAACCCAACCTGGTTTTCCATGTACCTATGGACTAGACATACCAAAACCTATGAAAAAGTACATCGGTGGAACCTCGTGCGGAGAAAGCTAGGAGGGTAGATCTCCCTGGCCCACATAATAGGGTTTTCGCTGGAGAAGGACCGCCGGAGCACCGGAATCACACCAAATCCTCCATGTGGGCCTAGGATATGTGTGGCAGTGTTGTGGAATGTGTAACTCACCAAAATGGTGCAATAGATGGCTTCTCGGTGTGACCTTCCTCACATTCAGGCGATAACACTTGGGGAATTCCATCGAAATGTAGGTGGAAATGTCCCGCTTCGGGTATACCGGAGGCTTGAATGTGCCAAAGGGAACCCAACCTTATTTTCCATGTACCTATGGACTAAAAAACCAAAACCTATGAAAAAGTACATCGGTGGAACCTCGTGCGGAGAAAGCTAGGGGGGTAGATCTCCCGGGCCAACAGAATAGGGTTTTCGCTAGAGAAGGACCGCCAGAGCACCGGAATCCCACCATATCCTCCACGTGGTCCTAGGATATGTGTGGAAGTGTTGTGGAATGTGTAATTCACCAAAACGGTGCAATAGATGGCTCCCCGGTGTGACGTTCCACACATTCAGGCGATAACACTTGGGGGATTCCTCAAAATGTAGGTGGAAATGTCCCGCTTCGGCTATACTGGAGGCTTGAATGTGCCAAAGGGAACCCGACCTGGTTTTCCATGTACCTATGGACTAGACATACCAAAACCTATGAGAAAGTACATCGGTGGAACCTCTCGTGCGGAGAAAGCTAGGGGGGTAGATCTCCCGAGCCCACAGAATAGGGTTTTCGCTGGAGAGGGACCACCAAAGCACCGGAATCACACCAAATCCTCCATTTGGGCGTAGGATATGTGTGGAAGTGTTGTGGAATGTGTAACTCACCAAAATGGTGCAATAGATGGCTCCCCGGTGTGACCTTCCTCACATTCAGGCGATAACACTTGGCGGATTCCTCGAAATGTAGGTGGAAATGTCCCGCTTGCATACCGAGGCTTGAATGTGCCAAAGGGAACCCAACCTGGTTTTCCATGTACCTATGGACTAGACATACCAAAACTTATGAAAAAGTACATCGGTGGAACCTCGTGCGGAGAAAGCTAGGAGGGTAGATCTCCCTGGCCCACAGAATAGGGTTTTCACCGGAGAAGGACTGCCAGAGCACCGAAATCCCACCAAATCCTCCATGTGGGCCTAGGTTATGTGTGTAAGTGTTGTGGAATGTGTAACTCACCAAAACGGTGCAATAGATGGCTCCCCGTTGTGACCTTCATCACATTCAGGCGATAAGACTTGGGGGATTCCTCGAAATGTAGGTGGAAATGTCCCGCCTTGCATACGGAGGCTTGAATGTGCCAAAGGAACCCAACCTGGTTTTCCATGTACCTATGGACTAGACATAACAAAACCTATAAAAAAGTACATCGGTGGACCCTCGCATGGAGAAATCTAGGGGTAGATCTCCGGCCCACGTAATAGGGTTTACCGGAGAAGGACCGCCAGCACGGAATCCCACCATATCCTCCACGTGGGCCTAGGTTATGTGTGTAAGTGTTGTGGAATGTGTAAGTCACCAAAACGGTTCAATAGATGGCTCCCCGGTGTGACGTTCCACACATTCAGGCGATAACACTTGGGGGATTCCTCGAAATGTTGGTGGAAATGTCCCGCTTCGGGTATACCGAAGGCTTGAATGTGCCAAAGGGAACCCAACCTGGTTTTCCATGTACCTATGGACTAGACATACCAAAACCTATGAAAAAGTACATCGGTGGAACCTCGTATGGAGAAAGCTAGGAGGTAGATCTCCTGCCCACAGAATAGGGTTTTCGCTGGAGAAGGACCGCCAGAGCACCGGAATCACACCAAATCCTCCATGTGGGCCTAGGATATGTGTGGCAGTGTTGTGGAATGTGTAACTCACCAAAATGGTGCAATAGATGGCTTCCCGGTGTGACCTTCCTCACATTCAGGCGATAACACTTGGGGAATTCCATCGAAATGTAGGTGGAAATGTCCCGCTTGCATACCGGAGGCTTGAATGTGCCAAAGGGAACCCAACCTTATTTTCCATGTACCTATGGACTAAAAAACCAAAACCTATGAAAAAGTACATCGGTGGAACCTCAAGGAGAAAGCTAGGGGGTAGATCTCCTGCCAATGTAATAGGGTTTTCCAGAGAAGGACCGCCAGAGCACCGGAATCCCACCATATCCTCCACGTGGTCCTAGGATATGTGTGGAAGTGTTGTGGAATGTGTAATTCACCAAAACGGTGCAATAGATGGCTCCCCGGTGTGACGTTCCACACATTCAGGCGATAACACTTGGGGGATTCCTCGAAATGTAGGTGGAAATGTCCCGTTTCGGGTATACCGGAGGCTTGAATGTGCCAAAGGGAACCCAACCTGGTTTTCCATGTACCTATGGACTAAACATACCAAAACCTATGAGAAAGTACATCGGTGGAACCTCGTGCGGGGAAAGCTAGGGGGTAGATCTCCGGGCCCATGAGAATAGGGTTTTCATTGGAGAGGACCACGAGCACCTAATCACACCAAATCCTCCATTTGGGCGTAGTATATGTGTGGAAGTGTTGTGGAATGTGTAACTCACCAAAATGGTGCAATAGATGGCTCCCCGGTGTGACCTTCCTCACATTCAGGCGATAACACTTGGGGGATTCCTCGAAATGTAGGTGGAAATGTCCCGCTGCATACCGGAGGCTTGAATGTGCCAAAGGGAACCCAACCTGGTTTTCCATGTACCTATGGACTAGACATACCAAAACCTATGAAAAAGTACATCGGTGGAACCTCGTGCGGAGAAAGCTAGGAGGGTAGATCTCCTTGGCCCACAGAATAGGGTTTTCACCGGAGAAGGACTGCCAGAGCACCGAAATCCCACCAAATCCTCCATGTGGGCCTAGGTTATGTGTGTAAGTGTTGTGGAATGTGTAACTCACCAAAACGGTGCAATAGATGGCTCACAGACCTTCATCACATTCAGGCGATAAGACTTGGGGGATTCCTCGAAATGTAGGTGGAAATGTCCCGCTTCGGGTATACCGGAGGCTTGAATGTTCCAAAGGGAACCCAACCTGGTTTTCCATGTACCTATGGACTAGACATACCAAAACCAATGAAAAAGTACATCGGAACCTCGCAAGAAAGCTAGGGGGTAGATCTCTCGGGCCCACAGAATAGGGTTTTCGCTGGAGAAGGACTGCCGTAGCACCGGAATCACACCAAATCCTCCATGTGGGCCTAGGATATGTGTGGCAGTGTTGTGGAATGTGTAACTCACCAAAATGGTGCAATAGATGGCTTCCCGGTGTGACCTTCCTCACATTCAGGCGATAACACTTGGGGAATTCCATCGAAATGTAGGTGGAAATGTCCCGCTTCGGGTATACCGGAGGCTTGAATGTGCCAAAGGGAACCCAACCTTATTTTCCATGTACCTATGGACTACACAAACCAAAACCTATGAAAAAGTACATCGGTGGAACCTCGTGCGGAGAAAGCTAGGGGGTAGATCTCCCGGGCCAACAGAATAGGGTTTTCGCTAGAGAAGGACCGCCGGAGCACCGGAATCCCACCAAATCCTCCATGCGGGCCTAGGTTATGTGTGTAAGTGTTGTGGAATGTGTAATTCACCAAAATGGTGCAATAGATGGCTCCCCGATGTGACCTTCGTCACATTCAAGTGATAACACTTGGCGGATTCCTCGAAATGTAGTTGGAAATGTCCCGCCGGTATACCAAGGCTTGAATGTGCCAAAGGAACCCAACCTGGTTTTCCATGTACCTATGTACTAGACATACCAAAACCTATGAAAAAGTACATCGGTGGAACCTCATGGAGAAAGCTAGGGGTAGATCTCCTGCCAATGTAATAGGGTTTTCTAGAGAAGGACCACGGAAAGCACCGTAATCCCACCATATCCTCCACGTGGGCCTAGGATATGTGTGGAAGTGTTGTGGAATGTGTAATTCACCAAAACGGTCCAATAGATGGCTCCCCGGTGTGACCTTCCACACATTCAGGCGATAACACTTGGGGGATTCCTCAAAATGTAGGTGGAAATGTCCCGCTTCGGCTATACTGGAGGCTTGAATGTGCCAAAGGGAACCCGACCTGGTTTTCCATGTACCTATGGACTAGACATACCAAAACCTATGAGAAAGTACATCGGTGGAACCTCTCGTGCGGAGAAAGCTAGGGGGGTAGATCTCCCGAGCCCACAGAATAGGGTTTTCGCTGGAGAGGGACCACCAAAGCACCGGAATCACACCAAATCCTCCATTTGGGCGTAGGATATGTGTGGAAGTGTTGTGGAATGTGTAACTCACCAAAATGGTGCAATATATGGCTCCCCGGTGTGACCTTCCTCACATTCAGGCGATAACACTTGGGGGATTCCTCGAAATGTAGGTGGAAATGTCCCACTTCGGGTATACCGGAGGCTTGAATGTGCCAAAGGGAACCCAACCTGGTTTTCAATGTACCTATGGACTATATATACCAAAACCTATGATAATGTACATCGGTGGAACCTCGTGCGGAGAAAGCTAGGGGGTAGATCTCCCGGGCCCACATAATAGGGTTTTCGCTGGAGAAGGACCGCCGGAGCACCGGAATCACACCAAATCCTCCATGTGGGCCTAGGATATGTGTGGAAGTGTTGTGGAATGTGTAACTCACCAAAATGGTGCAATAGATGGCTCCCCGGTGTGACCTTCCTCACATTCAGGCGATAACACTTGGGGGATTCCTCGAAATGTAGGTGGAAATGTCCCGCTTCGGGTATACCGGAGGCTTCAATGTGCCAAAAGGAACCCAACCTGGTTTTCCATGTACCTATCGACTAGACATACCAAAACCTATGAAAAAGTACATCGGTGGAACCTCGTGTGGAGAAAGCTAGGAGGGTAGATCTCCCTAGCCCACATAATAGGGTTTTCACCGGAGAAGGACCGCCAGAGCACCGAAATCCCACCAAATACTCCATGTGGGCCTAGGTTATGTGTGGAAGTGTTGTGGAATGTGTAACTCACCAAAACGGTGCAATAGATGGCTCCCCGCTGTGACCTTCGTCATATTCAGCGATAACACTTGGGGATTCCTCGAAATGTAGGTGGAAATGTCCCGCTGCATATCTGGAGGCTTGAATGTGCCAAAGGGAACCCAACCTGGTTTTCCATGTACCTATGGACTAGACATACCAAAACCTATGAAAAAGTACATCGGTGGAACCTCGTGCGGAGAAAGCTAGGGGGTAGATCTCTCGGGCCCACATAATAGGGTTTTCGCTGGAGAAGGACCGCCGGAGCACCGGAATCACACCAAATCCTCCATGTGGGCCTAGCATATGTGTGGAAGTGTTTTGTAATGTGTAACTCACCAAAATGGTGCAATAGATGGCTCCCCGGTGTGACCTTCCTCACATTCAGGCAATAACACTTGGGGGATTCCTCGAAATGTATGTGGAAATGTCCCGCTTCGGGTATACCGGAGGCTTGAATGTGCCAAAGGGAACCCAACCTGGTTTTCCATGTACCTATGGACTAAACATACCAAAGCCTATGAAAAAGTACATCAGTGGAACCTCGTGTGGAGAATGCTAGGGGGGTAGATATCCCGGGCCCACATAATAGGGTTTTCGAAGGAGAAGGACCGCCAGAGCACCGAAATCCCACCAAATCCTCCATGTGGGCCTAGGTTATGTGTGGAAGTGTTGTGGAATGTGTAATTCACCAAAATGGTGCAATAGATGGCTCCCCGATGTGACCTTCGTCACATTCAGGCGATAACACTTGGCGGATTCCTCGAAATGTAGGTGGAAATGTCCCGCTTCGGGTATACCGGAGGCTTGATCGTGCCAAAGGGAACCCAACCTGGTTTTCCATGTACCTATGGACTAGACATACCAAAACCTATGAAAAAGTACATCGGTGGAACCTCGTGCGGAGAAAGCTAGGGGGTAGATCTCCCGGGCCCACATAATAGGGTTTTCGCTAGAGAAGGACCGCCGGAGCACCGGAATCACACCAAATCCTCCACGTGGGCCTAGGATATGTGTGGAAGTGTTGTGGAATGTGTAATTCACCAAAACGGTGCAATAGATGGCTCCCCGGTGTGACCTTCCACACATTCAGGCGATAACACTTGGGGGATTCCTCGAAATGTAGGTGGAAATGTCCCGTTTCGGGTATACCCGAGGCTTGAATGTGCCAAAGGGAACCCAACCTGGTTTTCCATGTACCTATGGACTAAACATACCAAAACCTATGAGAAAGTACATCGGTGGAACCTCGTGCGGGGAAAGCTAGGGGGTAGATCTCCTGCCCACGTAATAGGGTTTTATGGAGAGGGACCACCGAGCACCAGAATCACACCAAATCCTCCATTTGGGTGTAGTATATGTGTGAAGTGTTGTGGAATGTGTAACTCACCAAATGGTGCAATAGATGGCTCCCGGTGACCTTCCTCACATTCAGCGATAACACTTGGGGGATTCCTCAAATGTAGGTGGAAATGTCCCGCTTGCATACCGGAGGCTTGAATGTGCCAAAGGGAACCCAACCTGGTTTTCCATGTACCTATGGACTAGACATACCAAAACCTATGAAAAAGTACATCGGTGGAACCTCGTGCGGAGAAAGCTAGGAGGGTAGATCTCCCTGGCCCACAGAATAGGGTTTTCACCGGAGAAGGACTGCCAGAGCACCGAAATCCCACCAAATCCTCCATGTGGGCCTAGGTTATGTGTAAGTGTTGTGGAATGTGTAACTCACCAAAACAGTGCAATAGATGGCTCCAGACCTTCTCACATTCAGTGATAAGACTTGGGGATTCCTCAAATATAGGTGGAAATGTCCCGCTGCATACCGGAGGCTTGAATGTTCCAAAGGAACCCAACCTGGTTTTCCATGTACCTATGGACTAGACATACCAAAACCAATGAAAAAGTACATCGGTGGAACCTCTATGGAGAAAGCTAGGGGGTAGATCTCTCGGGCCCACATAATAGGGTTTTCGCTGGAGAAGGACCGCCGGAGCACCGGAATCACACCAAATCCTCCATGTGGGCCTAGGATATGTGTGGGAGTGTTGTGGAATGTGTAACTCACCAAAATGGTGCAATAGATGGCTTCCCGGTGTGACCTTCCTCACATTCAGGCGATAACACTTGGGGAATTCCATCGAAATGTAGGTGAAAATGTCCCGCTGCATACCTGGGAGGCTTGAATGTGCCAAAGGAACCCAACCTTATTTTCCATGTACCTATGGACTAAACAAACCAAAACTTATGAAAAGTACATCGGTGGAACCTCGTGCGGAGAAAGCTAGGGGTAGATCTCCTGCCAATGAATAGGGTTTTCAGAGAAGGACCACGGAGCACTGAATCCCACCATATCCTCCACGTGGGCCTAGGATATGTGTGGAAGTGTTGTGGAATGTGTAATTCACCAAAACGGTGCAATAGATGGCTCCCCGGTGTGACGTTCCACACATTCAGGCGATAACACTTGGGGGATTCCTCGAAATGTAGGTGGAAATGTCCCGCTTCGGGTATACCGGAGGCTTGAATGTGCCAAAGGGAACCCAACCTGATTTTCCATGTACCTATGGACTAAACAAACCAAAACCAATGAAAAAGTACATCGGTGGAACCTCGTGCGGAGAAAGCTAGGGGGTAGATCTCCCGGGCCAACAGAATAGGGTTTTCGCTAGAGAAGGACCGCCGGAGCACCGTAATCCCACCATATCCTCCACGTGGGCCTAGGATATGTGTGGAAGTGTTGTGGAATGTGTAATTCACCAAAACGGTCCAATAGATGGCTCCCCGGTGTGACCTTCCACACATTCAGGCGATAACACTTGGGGGATTCCTCGAAATGTAGGTGGAAATGTCCCGCTTCGGCTATACCGGAGGCTTGAATGTGCCAAAGGGAACCCGACCGGGTTTTCCATGTACCTATAGACTAGACATACCAAAACCTATGAGAAAGTACATCGGTGGAACCTCTCGTGCGGAGAAAGCTAGGGGGTAGATCTCCCGGGCCCACAGAATAGGGTTTTCGCTGGAGAAGGACCGCCGGAGCACCGGATTCCCACCAAATCCTCCATGTGGGCCTAGGATATGTGTGGAAGTGTTGTGTAATGTGTAATTCACCAAAATGGTGCAATAGATGGCTCCCCGGTGTGACCTTCGTCACATTCAGGCGATAACACTTGGCGGATTCCTCGAAATGTAGGTGGAAATGTCCCGCTTCGGGTATACCGGAGGCTTGAATGTGCCAAAGGGAACCCAACCTGGTTTTCCATGTACCTATGTACTAGACATACCAAAACCTATAAAAAGTACATCGGTGGACCCTCGTGCGGAGAAATCTAGGGGGTAGATCTCCCGGGCCTGAGAATAGGGTTTTCATTGGAGAGGGACCATCGAGCACCGGATCCCACCAAATCCTCCATGTGGGCCTAGGATATGTGGAAGTGTTGTGGAATGTGTAATTCACCAAAGCGGTGCAATAGATGGCTCCCAGACCTTCGTCACATTCAGGCGATAACACATGGGGGATTCCTCGAAATGTAGGTGGAAATGTCCCGCTTCGGGTATACCGGAGGCTTGAATGTGCCAAAAGGAACCCAACCTGGTTTTCCATGTACCTATGGACTAGACATACCAAAACATATGAAAAAGTACATCGGTGGAACCTCGTGTGGAGAAAGCTAGGAGGGTAGATCTCCCTAGCCCACATAATAGGGTTTTCACCGGAGAAGGACCGCCAGAGCACCGAAATCCCACCAAATACTCCATGTGGGCCTAGGTTATGTGTGGAAGTGTTGTGGAATGTGTAACTCACCAAAACGGTGCAATAGATGGCTCCCCGCTGTGACCTTCGTCATATTCAGGCGATAACACTTGCGGGATTCCTCGAAATGTAGGTGGAAATGTCCTGCTTCGGGTATACCGGAGGCTTGAATGTGCCAAAGGGAACCCAACCTGGTTTTCCATGTACCTATGGACTAGACATACCAAAACCTATGAAAAAGTACATCGGTGGAACCTCGTGCGGAGAAAGCTAGGGGGGTAGATCTCCCGGGCCCACATAATAGGGTTTTCGCTGGAGAAGGACCGCCGGAGCACCGGAATCACACCAAATCCTCCATGTGGGCCTAGCATATGTGTGGAAGTGTTTTGTAATGTGTAACTCACCAAAATGGTGCAATAGATGGCTCCCGGTGTGACCTTCCTCACATTCAGGCGATAACACTTGGGGGATTCCTCGAAATGTATGTGGAAATGTCCCGCTTGGTATATACCGGGGCTTGAATGTGCCAAAGGAACCCAACCTGGTTTTCCATGTACCTATGGACTAAAATACCAAAACCTATGAAAAAGTACATCGGTGGAACCTCGTGCGGAGAAAGCTAGGGGGGTAGATCTCCCGGGCCCACATAATAGGGTTTTCGCTGGAGAAGGACCGCCTGAGCACCGTAATCCCACCAAATCCTCCATGTGGGCCTAGGTTATGTGTGGAAGTGTTGTGGAATGTGTAATTCACCAAAATGGTGCAATAGATGGCTCCCCGATGTGACCTTCGTCACAATCAAAGCGATAACACTTGGATTCTCAAATGTAGGTGGAAATGTCCCGCCTATACCGGAGGCTTGAATGTGCCAAAGGGAACCCAACCTGGTTTTCCATGTACCTATGGACTAGACATACCAAAACCTATGAAAAAGTACATCGGTGGAACCTCGTGCGGAGAAAGCTATGGGGTAGATCTCCCGGGCCCACATAATAGGGTTTTCGCCAGAGAAGGACCGCCGGAGCACCGGAATCACACCAAATCCTCCACGTGGGCCTAGGATATGTGGGAAGTGTTGTGTAATGTGTAATTCACCAAAACGGTGCAATAGATGGCTCCCCGGTGTGACCTTCCACACATTCAGGCGATAACACTTGGGGGATTCCTCGAAATGTAGGTGGAAATGTCCCGCTTCGGGTATACCGGAGGCTTGAATGTACCAAAGGGAACCCAACCTGGTTTTCCATGTACCTATGGACTAGACATACCAAACCCTATGAGAAAGTACATCGGTGGAACCTCGTGCGGAGAAAGCTAGGGGTAGATCTCCCGGGCCCACAGAATAGGGTTTTCGCTGGAGAAGGACCACCGGAGCACCGGAATCACACCAAATCCTCCATTTGGGCCTAGGATATGTGTGGAAGTGTTGTGGAATGTGTAACTCACCAAAATGGTGCAATAGATGGCTCCCCGATGTGACCTTCGTCACATTCAAGTGATAACACTTGGCGGATTCCTCGAAATGTAGGTGGAAATGTCCCGCTTCGGGTATACCGGAGGCTTGAATGTGCCAAAGGGAACCCAACCTGGTTTTCCATGTACCTATGGACTAGACATACCAAAACCTATGAAAAAGTACATCGGTGGAACCTCGTGCGGAGAAAGCTAGGGGGTAGATCTCCCGGGCCAACAGAATAGGGTTTTCGCTAGAGAAGGACCGCCGGAGCACCGTAATCCCACCATATCCTCCACGTGGGCCTAGGATATGTGTGGAAGTGTTGTGGAATGTGTAATTCACCAAAACGGTCCAATAGATGGCTCCCCGGTGTGACCTTCCACACATTCAGGCGATAACACTTGGGGGATTCCTCGAAATGTAGGTGGAAATGTCCCGCTTCGGCTATACCGGAGGCTTGAATGTGCCAAAGGGAACCCGACCTGGTTTTCCATGTACCTATGGACTAGACATACCAAAACCTATGAGAAAGTACATCGGTGGAACCTCTCGTGCGGAGAAAGCTAGGGGGGTAGATCTCCCGGGCCCACGGAATAGGGTTTTCGCTGGAGAGGGACCACCAAAGCACCGGAATCACACCAAATCCTCCATTTGGGCGTAGGATATGTGTGGAAGTGTTGTGGAATGTGTAACTCACCAAAATGGTGCAATATATGGCTCCCCGGTGTGACCTTCCTCACATTCAGGCGATAACACTTGGGGGATTCCTCGAAATGTAGGTGGAAATGTCCCACTTCGGGTATACCGGAGGCTTGAATGTGCCAAAGGGAACCCAACCTGGTTTTCCATGTACCTATGGACTAGATATACCAAAACCTATGAAAATGTACATCGGTGGAACCTCGTGCGGAGAAAGCTAGGGGGTAGATCTCCCGGGCCCACATAATAGGGTTTTCGCTGGAGAAGGACCGCCGGAGCACCGGAATCACACCAAATCCTCCATGTGGGCCTAGGATATGTGTGGAAGTGTTGTGGAATGTGTAACTCACCAAAATGGTGCAATAGATGGCTCCCCGGTGTGACCTTCCTCACATTCAGGCGATAACACTTGAAGGATTCCTCGAAATGTAGGTGGAAATGTCCCGCTTCGGGTATACCGGAGGCTTGAATGTGCCAAAAGGAACCCAACCGGGTTTTCCATGTACCTATCGACTAGACATACCAAAACCTATGAAAAAGTACATCGGTGGAACCTCGTGTGGAGAAAGCTAGGAGGGTAGATCTCCCTAGCCCACATAATAGGGTTTTCACCGGAGAAGGACCGCCAGAGCACCGAAATCCCACCAAATACTCCATGTGGGCCTAGGTAATGTGTGGAAGTGTTGTGGAATGTGTAACTCACCAAAACGATGCAATAGATGGCTCCCCGCTGTGACCTTCGTCATATTCAGGCGATAACACTTGGGGGATTCCTCGAAATGTAGGTGGAAATGTCCCGCTTCGGGTATACCGGAGGCTTGAATGTGCCAAAGGGAACCCAACCTGGTTTTCCATGTACCTATGGACTAGACATACCAAAACCTATGAAAAAGTACATCGGTGGAACCTCGTGCGGAGAAAGCTAGGGGGTAGATCTCCCGGGCCCACATAATAGGGTTTTCGCTGGAGAAGGACCGCCGGAGCACCGGATTCACACCAAATCCTCCATGTGGGCCTAGCATATGTGTGGAAGTGTTTTGTAATGTGTAACTCACCAAAATGGTGCAATAGATGGCTCCCCGGTGTGACCTTCCTCACATTCAGGCAATAACACTTGGGGGATTCCTCGAAATGTATGTGGAAATGTCCCGCTTCGGGTATACCGGAGGCTTGAATGTGCCAAAGGGAACCCAACCTGGTTTTCCATGTACCTATGGACTAAACATACCAAAACCTATGAAAAAGTACATCAGTGGAACCTCGTGTGGAGAATGCTAGGGGGGTAGATATCCCGGGCCCACATAATAGGGTTTTCGCAGGAGAAGGACCGCCAGAGCACCGAAATCCCACAAAATCCTCCATGTGGGCCTAGGTTATGTGTGGAAGTGTTGTGGAATGTGTAATTCACCAAAATGGTGCAATAGATGGCTCCCCGATGTGACCTTCGTCACATTCAGGCGATAACACTTGGCGGATTCCTCGAAATGTAGGTGGAAATGTCCCGCTTCGGGTATACCGGAGGCTTGAATGTGCCAAAGGGAACCCAACCTGGTTTTCCATGTACCTATGGACTAGACATACCAAAACCTATGAAAAAGTACATCGGTGGAACCTCGTAAGTGAGAAAGCTAGGGGTAGATCTCCGGGCCCACATAATAGGGTTTTCCGAGAGAAGGACCTGAGCACCTAATCACACCAAATCCTCCACGTGGGACTAGGATATGTGTGGAAGTGTTGTGGAATGTGTAATTCACCAAAACGGTGCAATAGATGGCTCCCCGGTGTGACCTTCCACACATTCAGGCGATAACACTTGGGGGATTCCTCGAAATGTAGGTGGAAATGTCCTGCTTGCATATCTAGGAGGCTTGAATGTGCCAAAGGGAACCCAACCTGGTTTTCCATGTACCTATGGACTAAACATACCAAAACCTATGAGAAAGTACATCGGTGGAACCTCTCGTGCGGAGAAAGCTAGGGGGTAGATCTCCCGGGCCCACAGAATAGGGTTTTCGCTGGAGAAGGACCGCCGGAGCACCGGATTCCCACCAAATCCTCCATGTGGGCCTAGGATATGTGTGGAAGTGTTGTGTAATGTGTAATTCACCAAAATGGTGCAATAGATGGCTCCCAGTGTGACCTTCGTCACATTCAAAGCGATAACACTTGGCGGATTCCTCAAATGTAGGTGGAAATGTCCCGCTGCATACCGAGGCTTGAATGTGCCAAAGGGAACCCAACCTGGTTTTCCATGTACCTATGTACTAGACATACCAAAACCTATAAAAAGTACATCGGTGGACCCTCGTGCGGAGAAATCTAGGGGGTAGATCTCCCGGGCCCACAGAATAGGGTTTTCGCTGGAGAGGGACCACTGGAGCACCGGGATCCCACCAAATCCTCCATGTGGGCCTAGGATATGTGCGGAAGTGTTGTGGAATGTGTAATTCACCAAAACGGTGCAATAGATGGCTCCCCGTTGTGACCTTCGTCACATTCAGGCGATAACACATGGGGGATTCCTCGAAATGTAGGTGGAAATGTCCCGCTTGGTATCTGAGGCTTGAATGTGCCAAAAGGAACCCAACCTGGTTTTCCATGTACCTATGGACTAGACATACCAAAACATATGAAAAAGTACATCGGTGGAACCTCGTGTGGAGAAAGCTAGGAGGGTAGATCTCCCTAGCCCACATAATAGGGTTTTCACCGGAGAAGGACCGCCAGAGCACCGAAATCCCACCAAATACTCCATGTGGGCCTAGGTTATGTGTGGAAGTGTTGTGGAATGTGTAACTCACCAAAACGGTGCAATAGATGGCTCCCCGCTGTGACCTTCGTCATATTCAGGCGATAACACTTGCGGGATTCCTCGAAATGTAGGTGGAAATGTCACCTTGCATACCTGGGAGGCTTGAATGTGCCAAAGGGAACCCAACCTGGTTTTCCATGTACCTATGGACTAGACATACCAAAACCTATGAAAAAGTACATCGGTGGAACCTCGTGCGGAGAAAGCTAGGGGGGTAGATCTCCCGGGCCCACATAATAGGGTTTTCGCTGGAGAAGGACCGCCGGAGCACCGGAATCACACCAAATCCTCCATGTGGGCCTAGCATATGTGTGGAAGTGTTTTGTAATGTGTAACTCACCAAAATGGTGCAATAGATGGCTCCCGGTGTGACCTTCCTCACATTCAGGCGATAACACTTGGGGGATTCCTCGAAATGTATGTGGAAATGTCCCGCTTCGGGTATACCGGGGGCTTGAATGTGCCAAAGGGAACCCAACCTGGTTTTCCATGTACCTATGGACTAAAAATACCAAAACCTATGAAAAAGTACATCAGTGGAACCTCGTGTGGAGAATGCTAGGGGGGTAGATATCCCGGGCCCACATAATAGGGTTTTCGCTGGAGAAGGACCGCCAGAGCACCGAAATCCCACCAAATCCTCCATGTGGGCCTAGGTTATGTGTGGAAGTGTTGTGGAATGTGTAATTCACCAAAATGGTGCAATAGATGGCTCCCCGATGTGACCTTCGTCACATTCAGGCGATAACACTTGGCGGATTCCTCGAAATGTAGGTGGAAATGTCCCGCTTCGGGTATACCGGAGGCTTGAATGTGCCAAAGGGAACCCAACCTGGTTTTCCATGTACCTATGGACTAGACATACCAAAACCTATGAAAAAGTACATCGGTGGAACCTCGTGCGGAGAAAGCTATGGGGTAGATCTCCCGGGCCCACATAATAGGGTTTTCGCCAGAGAAGGACCGCCGGAGCACCGGAATCACACCAAATCCTCCACGTGGGCCTAGGATATGTGGGAAGTGTTGTGTAATGTGTAATTCACCAAAACGGTGCAATAGATGGCTCCCCGGTGTGACCTTCCACACATTCAGGCGATAACACTTGGGGGATTCCTCGAAATGTAGGTGGAAATGTCCCGCTTCGGGTATACCGGAGGCTTGAATGTACCAAAGGGAACCCAACCTGGTTTTCCATGTACCTATGGACTAGACATACCAAACCCTATGAGAAAGTACATCGGTGGAACCTCGTGCGGAGAAAGCTAGGGGTAGATCTCCCGGGCCCACGAATAGGGTTTTCATTTGGAGAAGGACCACCGGAGCACCGGAATCACACCAAATCCTCCATTTGGGCCTAGGATATGTGTGGAAGTGTTGTGGAATGTGTAACTCACCAAAATGGTGCAATAGATGGCTCCCCGATGTGACCTTCGTCACATTCAAGTGATAACACTTGGCGGATTCCTCGAAATGTAGGTGGAAATGTCCCGCTTCGGGTATACCGGAGGCTTGAATGTGCCAAAGGGAACCCAACCTGGTTTTCCATGTACCTATGGACTAGACATACCAAAACCTATGAAAAAGTACATCGGTGGAACCTCGTGCGGAGAATGCTAGGGGGTAGATCTCCCGGGCCAACAGAATAGGGTTTTCGCTAGAGAAGGACCGCCGGAGCACCGTAATCCCACCATATCCTCCACGTGGGCCTAGGATATGTGTGGAAGTGTTGTGGAATGTGTAATTCACCAAAACGGTCCAATAGATGGCTCCCCGGTGTGACCTTCCACACATTCAGGCGATAACACTTGGGGGATTCCTCGAAATGTAGGTGGAAATGTCCCGCCTATCTGGGAGGCTTGATTGTGCCACCGGGAACCCAACCTGGTTTTCCATGTACCTATGGACTAGACATACCAAAACCTATGAAAAAGTACATCGGTGGAACCTCGTGCGGAGAAAGCTAGGGGGTAGATCTCCCGGGCCCACGGAATAGGGTTTTCGCTGGAGAGGGACCACCAAAGCACCGGAATCACACCAAATCCTCCATTTGGGCGTAGGATATGTGTGGAAGTGTTGTGGAATGTGTAACTCACCAAAATGGTGCAATATATGGCTCCCCGGTGTGACCTTCCTCACATTCAGGCGATAACACTTGGGGGATTCCTCGAAATGTAGGTGGAAATGTCCCACTTCGGGTATACCGGAGGCTTGAATGTGCCAAAGGGAACCCAACCTGGTTTTCCATGTACCTATGGACTAGATATACCAAAACCTATGAAAATGTACATCGGTGGAACCTCGTGCGGAGAAAGCTAGGGGGTAGATCTCCCGGGCCCACATAATAGGGTTTTCGCTGGAGAAGGACCGCCGGAGCACCGGAATCACACCAAATCCTCCATGTGGGCCTAGGATATGTGTGGAAGTGTTGTGGAATGTGTAACTCACCAAAATGGTGCAATAGATGGCTCCCCGGTGTGACCTTCCTCACATTCAGGCGATAACACTTGAAGGATTCCTCGAAATGTAGGTGGAAATGTCCCGCTTCGGGTATACCGGAGGCTTGAATGTGCCAAAAGGAACCCAACCGGGTTTTCCATGTACCTATCGACTAGACATACCAAAACCTATGAAAAAGTACATCGGTGGAACCTCGTGGAGAAAGCTAGGAGGTAGATCTCCTAGCCCACATAATAGGGTTTTCAGGAGAAGGACCGCCAGAGCAATCAAATCCCACCAAATACTCCATGTGGGCCTAGGTAATGTGTGGAAGTGTTGTGGAATGTAACTCACCAAAACGATGCAATAGATGGCTCCCATGTGACCTTCGTCATATTCAAAGCGATAACACTTGGGGATTCTCGAAATGTAGGTGGAAATGTCCCGCTTCGGGTATACCGGAGGCTTGAATGTGCCAAAGGGAACCCAACCTGGTTTTCCATGTACCTATGGACTAGACATACCAAAACCTATGAAAAAGTACATCGGTGGAACCTCGATGGAGAAAGCTAGGGGGTAGATCTCCCGGGCCCACATAATAGGGTTTTCGCTGGAGAAGGACCGTCGGAGCACCGGATTCACACCAAATCCTCCATGTGGGCCTAGCATATGTGTGGAAGTGTTTTGTAATGTGTAACTCACCAAAATGGTGCAATAGATGGCTCCCCGGTGTGACCTTCCTCACATTCAGGCGATAACACTTGGCGGATTCCTCGAAATGTAGGTGGAAATGTCCCGCTTCGGGTATACCGGAGGCTTGAATGTGCCAAAGGGAACCCAACCTGGTTTTCCATGTACCTATGGACTAAACATACCAAAACCTATGAAAAAGTACATCAGTGGAACCTCGTGTGGAGAATGCTAGGGGGGTAGATATCCCGGGCCCACATAATAGGGTTTTCGCAGGAGAAGGACCGCCAGAGCACCGAAATCCTACAAAATCCTCCATGTGGGCCTAGGTTATGTGTGGAAGTGTTGTGGAATGTGTAATTCACCAAAATGGTGCAATAGATGGCTCCCCGATGTGACCTTCGTCACATTCAGGCGATAACACTTGGCGGATTCCTCGAAATGTAGGTGGAAATGTCCCGCTTCGGGTATACCGGAGGCTTGAATGTGCCAAAGGGAACCCAACCTGGTTTTCCATGTACCTATGGACTAGACATACCAAAACCTATGAAAAAGTACATCGGTGGAACCTCGTGCGGAGAAAGCTAGGGGGTAGATCTCCCGGGCCCACATAATAGGGTTTTCGCCAGAGAAGGACCGCCGGAGCACCGGAATCACACCAAATCCTCCACGTGGGCCTAGGATATGTGTGGAAGTGTTGTGGAATGTGTAATTCACCAAAATGGTGCAATAGATGGCTCCCCGGTGTGACCTTCCACACATTCAGGCGATAACACTTGGGGGATTCCTCGAAATGTAGGTGGAAATGTCCCGTTTCGGGTATACCGGAGGCTTGAATGTGCCAAAGGGAACCCAACCTGGTTTTCCATGTACCTATGGACTAAACATACCAAAACCTATGAGAAAGTACATCGGTGGAACCTCGTGCGGGGAAAGCTAGGGGGTAGATCTCCCGGGCCCACAGAATAGGGTTTTCGCTGGAGAGGGACCACCGGAGCACCGGAATCACACCAAATCCTCCATTTGGGTGTAGTATATGTGTGGAAGTGTTGTGGAATGTGTAACTCACCAAAATGGTGCAATAGATGGCTCCCCGGTGTGACCTTCCTCACATTCAGGCGATAACACTTGGGGGATTCCTCGAAATGTAGGTGGAAATGTCCCGCGGGTATACTGGGAGGCTTGAATGTGCCAAAGGGAACCCAACCTGGTTTTCCATGTACCTATGGACTAGACATACCAAAACCTATGAAAAAGTACATCGGTGGAACCTCGTGCGGAGAAAGCTAGGAGGGTAGATCTCCCTGGCCCACAGAATAGGGTTTTCACCGGAGAAGGACTGCCAGAGCACCGAAATCCCACCAAATCCTCCATGTGGGCCTAGGTTATGTGTGTAAGTGTTGTGGAATGTGTAACTCACCAAAACGGTGCAATAGATGGCTCCCCGTTGTGACCTTCGTCACATTCAGGCGATAAGACTTGGGGGATTCCTCGAAATATAGGTGGAAATGTCCCGCTTCGGGTATACCGGAGGCTTGAATGTTCCAAAGGGAACCCAACCTGGTTTTCCATGTACCTATGGACTAGACATACCAAAACCAATGAAAAAGTACATCGGTGGAACCTCGTGCGGAGAAAGCTAGGGGGTAGATCTCTCGGGCCCACATAATAGGGTTTTCGCTGGAGAAGGACCGCCGGAGCACCGGAATCACACCAAATCCTCCATGTGGGCCTAGGATATGTGTGGCAGTGTTGTGGAATGTGTAACTCACCAAAATGGTGCAATAGATGGCTTCCCGGTGTGACCTTCCTCACATTCAGGCGATAACACTTGGGGAATTCCATCGAAATGTAGGTGGAAATGTCCCGCTTCGGGTATACCGGAGGCTTGAATGTGCCAAAGGGAACCCAACCTTATTTTCCATGTACCTATGGACTAAACAAACCAAAACTTATGAAAAAGTACATCGGTGGAACCTCGTGCGGAGAAAGCTAGGGGGGTAGATCTCCCGGGCCAACAGAATAGGGTTTTCGCTAGAGAAGGACCGCCGGAGCACCGAAATCCCACCATATCCTCCACGTGGGCCTAGGATATGTGTGGAAGTGTTGTGGAATGTGTAATTCACCAAAACGGTGCAATAGATGGCTCCCCGGTGTGACGTTCCACACATTCAGGCGATAACACTTGGGGGATTCCTCGAAATGTAGGTGGAAATGTCCCGCTTCGGGTATACCGGAGGCTTGAATGTGCCAAAGGGAACCCAACCTGATTTTCCATGTACCTATGGACTAAACAAACCAAAACCAATGAAAAAGTACATCGGTGGAACCTCGTGCGGAGAAAGCTAGGGGGTAGATCTCCCGGGCCAACAGAATAGGGTTTTCGCTAGAGAAGGACCGCCGGAGCACCGTAATCCCACCATATCCTCCACGTGGTCCTAGGATATGTGTGGAAGTGTTGTGGAATGTGTAATTCACCAAAACGGTCCAATAGATGGCTCCCCGGTGTGACCTTCCACACATTCAGGCGATAACACTTGGGGGATTCCTCGAAATGTAGGTGGAAATGTCCCGCTTCGGCTATACCGGAGGCTTGAATGTGCCAAAGGGAACCCGACCGGGTTTTCCATGTACCTATGGACTAGACATACCAAAACCTATGAGAAAGTACATCGGTGGAACCTCTCGTGCGGAGAAAGCTAGGGGGGTAGATCTCCGGCCCACTGAGAATAGGGTTTTTTGGAGAAGGACCCGGAGCACAGATTCCACCATATCCTCCATGTGGGCCTAGGATATGTGTGGAAGTGTTGTGTAATGTGTAATTCACCAAAATGGTGCAATAGATGGCTCCCCGGTGTGACCTTCGTCACATTCAGGCGATAACACTTGGCGGATTCCTCGAAATGTAGGTGGAAATGTCCCGCTTCGGGTATACCGGAGGCTTGAATGTGCCAAAGGGAACCCAACCTGGTTTTCCATGTACCTATGGACTAGACATACCAAAACCTATAAAAAAGTACATCGGTGGACCCTCGTGCGGAGAAATCTAGGGGGTAGATCTCCCGGGCCCACAGAATAGGGTTTTCGCTGGAGAGGGACCACTGGAGCTCCGGGATCCCACCAAATCCTCCATGTGGGCCTAGGATATGTGTGGAAGTGTTGTGGAATGTGTAATTCACCAAAACGGTGCAATAGATGGCTCCCCGTTGTGACCTTCGTCACATTCAGGCGATAACACATGGGGGATTCCTCGAAATGTAGGTGGAAATGTCCCGCTTCGGGTATACCGGAGGCTTGAATGTGCCAAAGGGAACCCAACCTGGTTTTCCATGTACCTATGGACTAGACATACCAAAACCTATGAAAAAGTACATCGGTGGAACCTCGTGCGGAGAAAGCTAGGGGGTAGATCTCCCGGGCCAACAGAATAGGGTTTTCGCTAGAGAAGGACCGCCGGAGCACCGTAATCCCACCATATCCTCCACGTGGGCCTAGGATATGTGTGGAAGTGTTGTGGAATGTGTAATTCACCAAAACGGTCCAATAGATGGCTCCCCGGTGTGACCTTCCACACATTCAGGCGATAACACTTGGGGGATTCCTCGAAATGTAGGTGGAAATGTCCCGCTTCGGCTATACCGGAGGCTTGAATGTGCCAAAGGGAACCCGACCTGGTTTTCCATGTACCTATGGACTAGACATACCAAAACCTATGAGAAAGTACATCGGTGGAACCTCTCGTGCGGAGAAAGCTAGGGGGGTAGATCTCCCGGGCCCACGGAATAGGGTTTTCGCTGGAGAGGGACCACCAAAGCACCGGAATCACACCAAATCCTCCATTTGGGCGTAGGATATGTGTGGAAGTGTTGTGGAATGTGTAACTCACCAAAATGGTGCAATATATGGCTCCCCGGTGTGACCTTCCTCACATTCAGGCGATAACACTTGGGGATTCCTCGAAATGTAGGTGGAAATGTCCCACTTGAATTATAGGAGGCTTGAATGTGCCAAAGGGAACCCAACCTGGTTTTCCATGTACCTATGGACTAGATATACCAAAACCTATGAAAATGTACATCGGTGGAACCTCGTGCGGAGAAAGCTAGGGGGTAGATCTCCCGGGCCCACATAATAGGGTTTTCGCTGGAGAAGGACCGCCGGAGCACCGGAATCACACCAAATCCTCCATGTGGGCCTAGGATATGTGTGGAAGTGTTGTGGAATGTGTAACTCACCAAAATGGTGCAATAGATGGCTCCCCGGTGTGACCTTCCTCACATTCAGGCGATAACACTTGAAGGATTCCTCGAAATGTAGGTGGAAATGTCCCGCTTCGGGTATACCGGAGGCTTGAATGTGCCAAAAGGAACCCAACCGGGTTTTCCATGTACCTATCGACTAGACATACCAAAACCTATGAAAAAGTACATCGGTGGAACCTCGTGTGGAGAAAGCTAGGAGGGTAGATCTCCCTAGCCCACATAATAGGGTTTTCACCGGAGAAGGACCGCCAGAAATCAAATCCCACCAAATACTCCATGTGGGCCTAGGTAATGTGTGGAAGTGTTGTGGAATGTGTAACTCACCAAAACGATGCAATAGATGGCTCCATTTGTGACCTTCGTCATATTCAGGATAACACTTGGGGATTCCTCGAAATGTAGGTGGAAATGTCCCGCCGTATACCGGAGGCTTGAATGTGCCAAATGGAACCCAACCTGGTTTTCCATGTACCTATGGACTAGACATACAAAAACCTATGAAAAAGTACATCGGTGGAACCTCGTGCGGAGAAAGCTAGGGGGTAGATCTCCCGGGCCCACATAATAGGGTTTTCGCTGGAGAAGGACCGCCGGAGCACCGGATTCACACCAAATCCTCCATGTGGGCCTAGCATATGTGTGGAAGTGTTTTGTAATGTGTAACTCACCAAAATGGTGCAATAGATGGCTCCCCGGTGTGACCTTCCTCACATTCAGGCAATAACACTTGGGGGATTCCTCGAAATGTATGTGGAAATGTCCCGCTGGGTATACTGGGAGGCTTCAATGTGCCAAAGGGAACCCAACCTGGTTTTCCATGTACCTATGGACTAAACATACCAAAACCTATGAAAAAGTACATCAGTGGAACCTCGTGTGGAGAATGCTAGGGGGGTAGATATCCCGGGCCCACATAATAGGGTTTTCGCAGGAGAAGGACCGCCAGAGCACCGAAATCCCACAAAATCCTCCATGTGGGCCTAGGTTATGTGTGGAAGTGTTGTGGAATGTGTAATTCACCAAAATGGTGCAATAGATGGCTCCCCGATGTGACCTTCGTCACATTCAGGCGATAACACTTGGCGGATTCCTCGAAATGTAGGTGGAAATGTCCCGCTTGCATACCTGAGGCTTCAATGTGCCAAAGGGAACCCAACCTGGTTTTCCATGTACCTATGGACTAAACATACCAAAACCTATGAAAAAGTACATCGGTGGAACCTCGTGCGGAGAAAGCTAGGGGGTAGATCTCCCGGGCCCACATAATAGGGTTTTCGCCAGAGAAGGACCGCCGGAGCA
This sequence comes from Avena insularis, assembly GCA_023614405.1. Lineage (NCBI taxonomy): Eukaryota > Viridiplantae > Streptophyta > Magnoliopsida > Poales > Poaceae > Avena > Avena insularis. Next base: position 673,544,850 of record CM042690.1, read on the forward strand.
CCGGAATCACACCAAATCCTCCACGTGGGCCTAGGATATGTGTGGAAGTGTTGTGGAATGTGTAATTCACCAAAACGGTGCAATAGATGGCTCCCCGGTGTGACCTTCCACACATTCAGGCGATAACACTTGGGGATTCCTCAAATGTAGGTGGAAATGTCCGTCGTGCATATCGAGGAGGCTTGAATGTGCCAAAGGGAACCCAACCTGGTTTTCCATGTACCTATGGACTAAACATACCAAAACCTATGAGAAAGTACATCGGTGGAACCTCGTGCGGGGAAAGCTAGGTGGTAGATCTCCTGCCCTGAGAATAGGGTTTTCATTTGGAGAGGGACCACGGAGCACCGGAATCACACCAAATCCTCCATTTGGGTGTAGTATATGTGTGGAAGTGTTGTGGAATGTGTAACTCACCAAAATGGTGCAATAGATGGCTCCCCGGTGTGACCTTCCTCACATTCAGGCGATAACACTTGGGGGATTCCTCGAAATGTAGGTGGAAATGTCCCGCTTCGGGTATACCGGAGGCTTGAATGTGCCAAAGGGAACCCAACCTGGTTTTCCATGTACCTATGGACTAGACATACCAAAACCTATGAAAAAGTACATCGGTGGAACCTCGTGCGGAGAAAGCTAGGAGGGTAGATCTCCCTGGCCCACAGAATAGGGTTTTCACCGGAGAAGGACTGCCAGAGCACCGAAATCCCACCAAATCCTCCATGTGGGCCTAGGTTATGTGTGTAAGTGTTGTGGAATGTGTAACTCACCAAAACGGTGCAATAGATGGCTCCCCGTTGTGACCTTCGTCACATTCAGGCGATAAGACTTGGGGGATTCCTCGAAATATAGGTGGAAATGTCCCGCTTCGGGTATACCGGAGGCTTGAATGTTCCAAAGGGAACCCAACCTGGTTTTCCATGTACCTATGGACTAGACATACCAAAACCAATGAAAAAGTACATCGGTGGAACCTCGTGCGGAGAAAGCTAGGGGGTAGATCTCTCGGGCCCACATAATAGGGTTTTCGCTGGAGAAGGACCGCCGGAGCACCGGAATCACACCAAATCCTCCATGTGGGCCTAGGATATGTGTGGCAGTGTTGTGGAATGTGTAACTCACCAAAATGGTGCAATAGATGGCTTCCCGGTGTGACCTTCCTAACATTCAGGCGATAACACTTGGGGAATTCCATCGAAATGTAGGTGGAAATGTCCCGCTTCGGGTATACCGGAGGCTTGAATGTGCCAAAGGGAACCCAACCTTATTTTCCATGTACCTATGGACTAAACAAACCAAAACTTATGAAAAAGTACATCGGTGGAACCTCGTGCGGAGAAAGCTAGGGGGTAGATCTCCCGGGCCCACAGAATAGGGTTTTCGCTGGAGAAGGACCGCCAGAGCACCGGAATCCCACCATATCCTCCACGTGGGCCTAGGATATGTGTGGAAGTGTTGTGGAATGTGTAATTCACCAAAACGGTGCAATAGATGGCTCCCCGGTGTGACGTTCCACACATTCAGGCGATAACACTTGGGGGATTCCTCGAAATGTAGGTGGAAATGTCCCGCTTCGGGTATACCGGAGGCTTGAATGTGCCAAAGGGAACCCAACCTGATTTTCCATGTACCTATGGACTAAACAAACCAAAACCAATGAAAAAGTACATCGGTGGAACCTCGTGCGGAGAAAGCTAGCGGGTAGATCTCCGGCCAATGTAATAGGGTTTTCAGAGAAGGACCGCCGGAGCACCGTAATCCCACCATATCCTCCACGTGGGCCTAGGATATGTGTGGAAGTGTTGTGGAATGTGTAATTCACCAAAACGGTCCAATAGATGGCTCCCCGGTGTGACCTTCCACACATTCAAGCGATAACACTTGGGGGATTCCTCGAAATGTAGGTGGAAATGTCCCGCTTCGGCTATACCGGAGGCTTGAATGTGCCAAAGGGAACCCGACCGGGTTTTCCATGTACCTATGGACTAGACATACCAAAACCTATGAGAAAGTACATCGGTGGAACCTCTCGTGCGGAGAAAGCTAGGGGGTAGATCTCCCGGGCCCACAGAATAGGGTTTTCGCTGGAGAAGGACCGCCGGAGCACCGGATTCCCACCAAATCCTCCATGTGGGCCTAGGATATGTGTGGAAGTGTTGTGTAATGTGTAATTCACCAAAATGGTGCAATAGATGGCTCCCCGGTGTGACCTTCGTCACATTCAGGCGATAACACTTGGCGGATTCCTCGAAATGTAGGTGGAAATGTCCCGCCGCATACCGGAGGCTTGAATGTGCCAAAGGGAACCCAACCTGGTTTTCCATGTACCTATGGACTAGACATACCAAAACCTATAAAAAAGTACATCGGTGGACCCTCGTGCGGAGAAATCTAGGGGGTAGATCTCCCGGGCCCACAGAATAGGGTTTTCGCTGGAGAGGGACCACTGGAGCACCGGGATCCCACCAAATCCTCCATGTGGGCCTAGGATATGTGTGGAAGTGTTGTGGAATGTGTAATTCACCAAAACGGTGCAATAGATGGCTCCCCGTTGTGACCTTCGTCACATTCAGGCGATAACACATGGGGGATTCCTCGAAATGTAGGTGGAAATGTCCCGCTTCGGGTATACCGGAGGCTTGAATGTGCCAAAAGGAACCCAACCTGGTTTTCCATGTACCTATGGACTAGACATACCAAAACCTATGAAAAAGTACATCGGTGGAACCTCGTGTGGAGAAAGCTAGGAGGGTAGATCTCCCTAGCCCACATAATAGGGTTTTCACCGGAGAAGGAACGCCAGAGCACCGAAATCCCACCAAATACTCCATGTGGGCCTAGGTTATGTGTGGAAGTGTTGTGGAATGTGTAACTCACCAAAACGGTGCAATAGATGGCTCCCCGCTGTGACCTTCGTCATATTCAGGCGATAACACTTGGGGGATTCCTCGAAATGTAGGTGGAAATGTCCCGCTTCGGGTATACCGGAGGCTTGAATGTGCCAAAGGGAACCCAACCTGGTTTTCCATGTACCTATGGACTAGACATACCAAAACCTATGAAAAAGTACATCGGTGGAACCTCGTGCGGAGAAAGCTAGGGGGGTAGATCTCCCGGGCCCACATAATAGGGTTTTCGCTGGAGAAGGACCGCCGGAGCACCGGAATCACACCAAATCCTCCATGTGGGCCTAGCATATGTGTGGAAGTGTTTTGTAATGTGTAACTCACCAAAATGGTGAAATAGATGGCTCCCCGGTGTGACCTTCCTCACATTCAGGCGATAACACTTGGGGGATTCCTCGAAATGTATGTGGAAATGTCCCGCTTCGGGTATACCGGAGGCTTGAATGTGCCAAAGGGAACCCAACCTGGTTTTCCATGTACCTATGGACTAAACATACCAAAACCTATGAAAAAGTACATCAGTGGAACCTCGTGTGGAGAATGCTAGGGGGGTAGATATCCCGGGCCCACATAATAGGGTTTTCGCTGGAGAAGGACCGCCAGAGCACCGAAATCCCACCAAATCCTCCATGTGGTCCTAGGTTATGTGTGGAAGTGTTGTGGAATGTGTAATTCACCAAAATGGTGCAATAGATGGCTCCCCGATGTGACCTTCGTCACAATCAGGCGATAACACTTGGCGGATTCCTCGAAATGTAGGTGGAAATGTCCCGCTTCGGGTATACCGGAGGCTTGAATGTGCCAAAGGGAACCCAACCTGGTTTTCCATGTACCTATGGACTAGACATACCAAAACCTATGAAAAAGTACATCGGTGGAACCTCGTGCGGAGAAAGCTAGGGGGTAGATCTCCCGGGCCCACATAATAGGGTTTTCGCCAGAGAAATACCGCCGGAGCACCGGAATCACACCAAATCCTCCACGTGGGCCTAGGATATGTGTGGAAGTGTTGTGGAATGTGTAATTCACCAAAACGGTGCAATAGATGGCTCCCCGGTGTGACCTTCCACACATTCAGGCGATAACACTCGGGGAATTCCTCGAAATGTAGGTGGAAATGTCCCGCTTCGGGTATACCGGAGGCTTGAATGTACCAAAGGGAACCCAACCTGGTTTTCCATGTACCTATGGACTAGACATACCAAACCCTATGAGAAAGTACATCGGTGGAACCTCGTGCGGAGAAAGCTAGGGGTAGATCTCCCGGTCCCACAGAATAGGGTTTTCGCTGGAGAAGGACCACCGGAGCACCGGAATCACACCAAATCCTCCATTTGGGCCTAGGATATGTGTGGAAGTGTTGTGGAATGTGTAACTCACCGAAATGGTGCAATAGATGGCTCCCCAGTGTGACCTTCTTCACATTCGGGCGATAACACTTGGGGGATTCCTCGAAATGTAGGTGGAAATGTCCCCTCTGCATATACCGGAGGCTTGAATGTGCCAAAGGGAACCCAACCTGGTTTTCCATGTACCTATGGACTAAACATACCAAAACCTATGAAAAAGTACATAGGTGGAACCTCGTGTGGAGAATGCTAGGGGGTAGATCTCTCGGGCCCACAGAATAGGGTTTTCGCTGGAGAAGGACCGTCGGAGCATCGGAATCCCACCAAATCCTCCATGTGGGCCTAGGATATGTGTGGAAGTGTTGTGTAATGTGTAATTCACCAAAATGGTGCAATATATGGCTCCCCGGTGTGACCTTCGTCACATTCAGGCGATAACACTTGGCGGATTCCTCGAAATGTAGGTGGAAATGTCCCGCTTCGGGTATACCGGAGGCTTGAATGTGCCAAAGGGAACCCAACCTGGTTTTCCATGTACCTATGGACTAGACATACCAAAATCTATGAAAAAGTACATCAGTGGAACCTCGTGCGGAGAAAGCTAGGAGGGTAGATCTCCCTGGCCCACAGAATAGGGTTTTCACCGGAGAAGGACCGCCAGAGCACCGAAATCCCACCAAATCCTCCATGTGGGCCTAGGTTATGTGCGGAAGTGTTGTGGAATGTGTAATTCACCAAAACGGTCCAATAGATGGCTCCTCGTTGTGACCTTCGTCACATCAGGCGATAACACTTGGGGGATTCCTCGAAATGTAGGTGGAAATATCCCGCTTCGGGTATACCGGAGGCTTGAATGTGCCAAAGGGAACCCAACCTGGTTTTCCATGTACCTATGGACTAGACATACCAAAACCTATGAAAAAGTACATCAGTGGAACCTCGTGCGGAGAAAGCTAGGAGGGTAGATCTCCCTGGCCCACAGAATAGGGTTTTCACCGGAGAAGGACCGCCAGAGCACCGAAATCCCACCAAATCCTCCATGTGGGCCTAGGTTATGTGTGGAAGTGTTGTGGAATGTGTAATTCACCAAAATGGTGCAATAGATGGCTCCCCGATGTGACCTTCGTCACATTCAGGCGATAACACTTGGCGGATTCCTCGAAATGTAGGTGGAAATGTCCCGTTTCGGGTATACCGGAGGCTTGAATGTGCCAAAGGGAACCCAACCTGGTTTTCCATGTACCTATGGACTAGACATACCAAAACCTATGAAAAAGTACATCGGTGGAACCTCGTGCGGAGAAAGCTAGGGGGTAGATCTCCCGGGCCAACAGAATAGGGTTTTCGCTGGAGAAGGACCGCCTGAGCACCGAATCACACCAAATCCTCCATGTGGGCCTAGGATATGTGTGGAAGTGTTGTGGAATGTGTAACTCACCAAAATGGTGCAATAGATGGCTCTCCGGTGTGACCTTCCTCACATTCAGGCGATAACACTTGGCGGATTCCTCGAAATGTAGGTGGAAATGTCCCGCTTCGGGTATACCGGAGGCTTGAATGTGCCAAAGGGAACCCAACCTGGTTTTCCATGTACCTATGGACTAGACATACCAAAACCTATAAAAAGTACATCGGTGGAACCTCGTATGGAGAAAGCTAGGGTAGATCTCTGCCAATCAATAGGGTTTTCGCCAAAGAAGGACCGCCGGAGCACCGGAATCACACCAAATCCTCCATTTGGGCCTAGGATATGTGTGGAAGTGTTGTGAAATGTGTAACTCACCAAAATGGTGCAATAGATACGTGTAAAAAGGAGATAAAAAATGGCAAAAAATATCTTGCCTTTGTCGTGCCAATACTACACGGCAATGACATCTTTGCCGTGCAAGATTACACGGCAAAGAACTCTTTGCCGTGTAACACTACACGGCAAAGACCTCTAATATTTGCAAAATTATAAGTTTCAGCAAAAAAAATCACGCGTTATTACAATAAAACGGCGGAAAAATTTCCGACGTAAACAAAATTTGCAGATTCAAATCTTTGCCATGCGTGACAGTGTGGTACACGGCAAAGGCATACCGTTACCATGGCGCCGTTAACTGGGCCGAGGTGGTGGGCCCGACGCGGCGATGTGCCGTGTATTTTCTTTGTCGTGTACTGTTTCTGGTCTATGTCGTGCATTATTTCTTTGCCGTGTGTCTGCCTTGGGCTTTGCCGTGTATGTTTGCTTTGCCGTTAATCTGACCAGTTTTGCCGTGAATATGTTCTTTGTCGTGTGTTTAGCTGAAACGGTGCACGGCAAAGGGCTCTTTGCCGTGCACCGGTGCACAAAGCAACGATGCACGGCAACGCCATTTTTTCCTGTAGTGCCCTATTTGTACCGATTGAGTTGGGCAATTAACGGGCCACCGTAAACGATTTAACGGGCCGGACTGATTTACACGCACCGCGCTAGAGGGATCGAAAAAGCGTGGACCCCTAAACTCGCTGGAATTTTACAATTTCGTCCGGTTTACACTGTAGAGCTGCTCTTACGTTATCTTACAGTATCTGGTAGAGTTTTATTTTTATTTTTGCTAGAGTTGCTCTTAAGGAACTGACGATGAGTTAGTACTTAGTACTTAGATTGCCAAGTAGAGTCGGCAGGTTTGTGACAGCCATCGCCATTGCCACACGACGCACCTATTCCCCTCCCGGCTCTACAAGGAAGACGCGCCCGTGCGTATGCACAGGTACGGTCTGCTCGCTCAGAGTCGGAGACGGTTACCCTGCAAAGGAGAACGGAGGCGCCAGCAAACGATGGGGTCGTTGTCGTCGGATTCACCTCGTCAGCCTCCGTAACAAGCTATGTCCTTTCAACTTGAATTGAATCCCATTTCGAAAAAAAAAATGAATTCGAATCCGGGTGGGGCTCCAATTTTGATTCCGTGTCGATCGAACCCCATTGCCGCCGATCCACCCCAGAAAGTTTCATCCCAATCCACGGCCGTCTCCTCCAGCAACCGAGCGAGCATGGCCGTATGCGCACGATCTCCTGCCGTCCTCGACGCCTGCAACGCGACGGCACGGGGATCAACGAGCTGCAGCATCCAGATCGCCAGGACAGAGGCGTACGTGGAAACGGGCATACTCGGCGGGGACAGCTTCGGCGTCGTGCTACAGGAGCGCCACCGCGTCACCAGCAACTCCGTCGCCATCAAGTTCCTCCGGTCCACCGTTCACAGGCCCGCCGACCCCAGCCGTCTCCTGGAAGAGGCAACCTTCCTCAACGCCTGTGGCGGAAACCCTTACGTCGTCGCGTACCATGGCCTCGTCAGCGATCCGGCCACCACCGACCTCGGCCTCGCCATGGAGTACGTCGGGCCGAGCCTCCACGCTTTCTTGTCCGTGAGGCCGCCGCTCCTGGAGACCATCGTGCGCAGCTACATGTGGCAGCTCCTCACGGGCGCCAAGAAGATGCACCAGCGCGGCATCGTCCACCGCGACATCAAGCCAGGGAACATCCTCGTCGGGGAAGGCGGGAAGATCCTCAAGTTCTGCGACTTCGGCCTGGCCATGTCCCTGGCGACGAAGGAGACGCCGTACGGCGATGCCCTACAAGGCGCCCGAGATGATCCTGGGGAAGCCGAACTACGACGCGCGGGTGGACACATGGTCGCTCGGGTGCGTCATGGCCGAGATGCTCACCGGCCAGAGGATGTTCCCGGGCCTTGAAGACGACAACGACGAGATCAAGCAGCTCTGGGTTATCTTCCGCCGGGTTGGCTTTCCGGATGAGACGACGTGGCCGGGGTTCACGTCCCTGCCGCTCGCCCGCATGGTGCCTCGATGGACCCAGGCGCGGCAGCACAAGACGCTAAGGGAGATGTTCCATGAAGGGATGTTGTCCAACGACGGGTTCCAAGTCTTGAAAGGGCTTCTTGAGTGCAACCCTGACAAGCGGCTGACGGCGGCCGCCGCGCTCCAGCTCCCGTGGTTCACGCCTGAGCGACACGTCATCGTCCTAAGAAGAACGTCCCTGCTGACCAAGATTGTTCCCTCCGTTGAGTGCAACCCTGACAAGCGGCTGACGGCGGCCGCCGCGCTCCAGCTCCCGTGGTTCACGCCTGAGGTCGACACGTTACCATCCTAGGAGGAACGTCCTGCTGGCCAAGATTGTGCCCATGGCGACGCCGCAAAAGAACATGGTGTTTCTGATCAAGACCGTCCTCCGGCGACACCCAAGAAGAAGAACGTACTGAGATTTGAGATTTGAGAGTTCCACTGGCGAAACTGGTGTAGATGCGTGCTTGAGTGAAGCCATGTACAGTAGATGCTAGAAAATGTCCTTCGAGATGTAAATGATGCAACTCAGCTGCAGTCTGCAGACTACATATTAGATTGTGTGAAACGTTGTACTGTATTACTCTTAATTTGAAATTATGTCCGACTAAATGCTAATACAAGCTTAGAAGATGTCCACAGATTTGTACATGCTGTAACTATTTTATGTAATTTCCTTGTATGTTTCCTATGCAAGAAAACATGAAAAGAGAACTTGAAGTACTACATGATTGCCCCTCCTTTTGTTTTCTTTTTGACAAGACATGATTTTCAGAGTCAACCGTAACAAGAACGAGTATCAGTGTCAGCAATGCTTCATTTCTGAACCAGCTTTTGAGTGCAGATATCCTATGGTGATTCCATATCATCTCTTCTAAGTATACCGTGGATGTTGAGCACTTTCATCATGTTTAGGTGACTCGAGTACTCTATCTTTGCTAGTGGCACGCACAGACACAACCGCACAATGCCCGGAAATGCATTCCCCCTGTAAGAGGGGCCCTGACACCATTTTAACCGTTTATTTCTTGAAAATTCGTGCAACACACTTTGCAGATTTTCCCTCCCACCTGGACTGTCTATGTTCTCAAGTCCATTGCATTTTGCAGCATGCCCCTTATGTTTTCATTTTTTACATAGAACGATGGTGTTTCACATACTTTATTCCTTATCTACTTATTTGATGAGCTGATCTAATTATTAGTAAAAACATATAGTTATGTACATGTTTCTTCAAAGAATAGTAAAAATTCATATACTTTTTTGGTTTCATCGTTGATTGTTCTCAGGTTTGTTAAAAGATTCATACAAAATTCATATAACATTTTCAGGTAATATTCAACGAAACTTCATACAAGCTTTATAAATATTAGTATATATATTATTTACTGAATATTCTAGATTCATAGAATTAATCAACAATTTATTACACAATTATTTTTTCTAGTAATTCCAGATTCATAGAAGATTATCAACAATTCCAGATTTATAGAAGATACATGTTTCATTAAAGTTTGATAGCAAATTCATACAAGTTTCATAGGAATTTTGATGATCCAAACAAGATTCATAGAGCTTCATACACTATCCGATCTGGAAAAATAAGAAGATTGATTTTTATGATCCAACATATTTCATATAACCATGGATCCATAAATTTTTTGACGATGCATACAAGATCCATAAAGTTTCAAACAAAATTTGGAATAAAAATGCTTCCAGATTCATGCAGCCTATTTTATTCGAGAAGCATATCAGATTATCAAGTGTATAAACATTGATTCATCTCAGATTAATAGCAGTTTTCTAGATGTATCACAAATAATATAATGATTCACATCGAAAACTAGATATGGATCTTGCCAAAAAATTGGAAAATCGAAAACTGGATATGAATCATATCGAAAGCTAGAAAATCTGGATCTTGCCAAAAAAAAAGGTTGAAAAGGAAAGATGGAGCTCCGAATCTGAATCTTGCGAGGCCAAAAAAATATGGATCTTGCCAGGCCCTCCTTGACGGTCGTCCTACCAGATCTGGTGCGGGTCTGTCCTCTGTGCAACCTTGGAGATGGGTGGCCGCCGAGGTGCAAGGTGGGCGAGATGGGGCGGTCGGAGGTCGTGCTTGGGGAGACGGCCGGAGCTAGAGGGGGAGCTCGACGGGGCTGTACGAGAAGCCCGTGTGGTCCTCGCTGCCGGCGGGATCCTCGTCCAGCGCCCATTGCATGTCGCCGGCGGGATCCTCACTACTAGAGAAAAGTCTATAGGAGACATGCTTATAGGAGGCGCATGAGCATGCGCCTCCACTAAATATTTGAGACGCATGTCTAAACGGTGCGCCTCCTGTACTTTATTACTTGAGGCGCATGTCTAAAGGGTGCGTCTCCTATATCTCATGTACGGACCAGATCTGGCTGCCCCCACTTATTCGAGGCGCATCTACTCTATATGCGTCTCGAGTAGTTCAAATACTTGAGACGCATAGGAGCAGATGCGCCTCTAGTATGTTGTGTGGGCCCAGTTGTGGTAGGTGCCAAAATATAGGAGACGCACCAGCAGATATGTGCCTCCAATACTTGAGGCGCATCACTGTGACATGCGTCTCGAGTAAGTGATGTGGTCCCGGGGGGTGACAAGCGCCAGACACTCGAGGCGCATCGTCTCAAGTATTTTGGGTGTAGTATATGTGTGGAAGTGTTGTGGAATGTGTAACTCACCAAAATGGTGCAATAGATGGCTCCCCGGTGTGACCTTCCTCACATTCAGGCGATAACACTTGGGGGATTCCTCGAAATATAGGTGGAAATGTCCCGCTTGCATACCTGGGAGGCTTGAATGTGCCAAAGGGAACCCAACCTGGTTTTCCATGTACCTATGGACTAGACATACCAAAACCTATGAAAAAGTACATCGGTGGAACCTCGTGCGGAGAAAGCTAGGAGGGTAGATCTCTGCCCATGTAATAGGGTTTTCACCGAGAAGGACTGCCAGAGCACCAAATCCCACCAAATCCTCCATGTGGGCCTAGGTTATGTGTAAGTGTTGTGGAATGTGTAACTCACCAAAACGGTGCAATAGATGGCTCCCCGTTGTGACCTTCGTCACATTCAGGCGATAAGACTTGGGGGATTCCTCGAAATATAGGTGGAAATGTCCCGCTTCGGGTATACCGGAGGCTTGAATGTTCCAAAGGGAACCCAACCTTGTTTTCCATGTACCTATGGACTAAACAAACCAAAACAAATGAAAAGTACATCGGTGGAACCTCGTATGAGAAAGCTAGGGGTAGATCTCTGGCCCACATAATAGGGTTTTCGCTGGAGAAGGACCGCCGGAGCACCGAAATCCCACCAAATCCTCCATGTGGGCCTAGGATATGTGTGGCAGTGTTGTGGAATGTGTAACTCACCAAAATGGTGCAATAGATGGCTTCTTGTGACCTTCCTAACATTCAAAGCGATAACACTTGGGGTATTCCATCGAAATTTAGGTGGAAATGTCCCGCTTCGGGTATACCGGAGGCTTGAATGTGCCAAAGGGAACCCAACCTTATTTTCCATGTACCTATGGACTAAACAAACCAAAACTTATGAAAAGTACATCGGTGGAACCTCGTATGGAGAAAGCTAGGGGTAGATCTCCGCCAATGTAATAGGGTTTTCGCTAGAGAAGGACCGCCAGAGCACCGGAATCCCACCATATCCTCCACGTGGGCCTAGGATATGTGTGGAAGTGTTGTGGACTGTGTAATTCACCAAACGGTGCAATAGATGGCTCCGGTGTGACGCTTCCACACATTCAAAGCGATAACACTTGGGGATTCCTCAAATGTAGGTGGAAATGTCCCGCTGTATACGGAGGCTTGAATGTGCCAAAGGAACCCAACCTGATTTTCCATGTACCTATGGACTAAACAAACCAAAACCAATGAAAAAGTACATCGGTGGAACCTCGTGCGGAGAAAGCTAGGGGGTAGATCTCCCGGGCCAACAGAATAGGGTTTTCGCTAGAGAAGGACCGAAAGCATCAGAATCCCACCATATCCTCCACGTGGGCCTAGGATATGTGTGGAAGTGTTGTGGAATGTGTAATTCACCAAAACGGTGCAATAGATGGCTCCCTGGTGTGACGTTCCACACATTCAGGCGATAACACTTGGGGGATCCCTCGAAATGTAGGTGGAAATATCCCGCTTCGGGTATACCGGAGGCTTGAATGTGCCAAAGGGAACCCGACCGGGTTTTCCATGTACCTATGGACTAGACATACCAAAACCTATGAGAAAGTACATCGGTGGAACCTCTCGTATGGAGAAAGCTAGGGGTAGATCTCCGGGCCCACGTAATAGGGTTTTATTTGGAGAAGGACCACGAGCACCGGATTCCCACCAAATCCTCCATGTGGGCCTAGGATATGTGTGGAAGTGTTGTGTAATGTGTAATTCACCAAAATGGTGCAATAGATGGCTCCCCGGTGTGACCTTCGTCACATTCAGGCGATAACACTTGGCGGATTCCTCGAAATGTAGGTGGAAATGTCCCGCTTCGGGTATACCGGAGGCTTGAATGTGCCAAAGGGAACCCAACCTGGTTTTCCATGTACCTATGGACTAGACATACCAAAACCTATAAAAAAGTACATCGGTGGACCCTCGTGCGGAGAAATCTAGGGGTAGATCTCCTGCCCACGTAATAGGGTTTTCATTGGAGAGGGACCACTGAGCACCGGATCCCACCAAATCCTCCATGTGGGCCTAGGATATGTGTGGAAGTGTTGTGGAATGTGTAATTCACCAAACGGTGCAATAGATGGCTCTGCCAGACCTTCGTCACATTCAGCGATAACACATGGGGGATTCCTCGAAATGTAGGTGGAAATGTCCCGCTTCGGGTATACCGGAGGCTTGAATGTGCCAAAAGGAACCCAACCTGGTTTTCCATGTACCTATGGACTAGACATACCAAAACCTATGAAAAAGTACATCGGTGGAACCTCGTGTGGAGAAAGCTAGGAGGGTAGATCTCCCTAGCCCACATAATAGGGTTTTCACCGGAGAAGGAACGCCAGAGCACCGAAATCCCACCAAATACTCCATGTGGGCCTAGGTTATGTGTGGAAGTGTTGTGGAATGTGTAACTCACCAAAACGGTGCAATAGATGGCTCCCCGCTGTGACCTTCGTCATATTCAGGCGATAACACTTGGGGGATTCCTCGAAATGTAGGTGGAAATGTCCCGCTGCATACCGGAGGCTTGAATGTGCCAAAGGGAACCCAACCTGGTTTTCCATGTACCTATGGACTAGACATACCAAAACCTATGAAAAAGTACATCGGTGGAACCTCGTGCGGAGAAAGCTAGGGGGTAGATCTCTCGGGCCCACATAATAGGGTTTTCGCTGGAGAAGGACCGCCGGAGCACCGGAATCACACCAAATCCTCCATGTGGGCCTAGCATATGTGTGGAAGTGTTTTGTAATGTGTAACTCACCAAAATGGTGAAATAGATGGCTCCCCGGTGTGACCTTCCTCACATTCAGGCGATAACACTTGGGGGATTCCTCGAAATGTATGTGGAAATGTCCCGCTGCATACCGAGGCTTGAATGTGCCAAAGGGAACCCAACCTGGTTTTCCATGTACCTATGGACTAAACATACCAAAGCCTATGAAAAAGTACATCAGTGGAACCTCGTGGAGAATGCTAGGGGTAGATATCCGCCCACATAATAGGGTTTTATTTGGAGAAGGACCGCCAGAGCAATCAAATCCCAGCAAATCCTCCATGTGGTCCTAGGTTATGTGTGGAAGTGTTGTGGAATGTGTAATTCACCAAAATGGTGCAATAGATGGCTCCCCGATGTGACCTTCGTCACAATCAGGCGATAACACTTGGCGGATTCCTCGAAATGTAGGTGGAAATGTCCCGCTTCTGGTATACCGGAGGCTTGAATGTGCCAAAGGGAACCCAACCTGGTTTTCCATGTACCTATGGACTAGACATACCAAAACCTATGAAAAGTACATCGGTGGAACCTCGTGCGGAGAAAGCTAGGGGGTAGATCTCCCGGGCCCACATAATAGGGTTTTCGCCAGAGAAATACCGCCGGAGCACCGGAATCACACCAAATCCTCCACGTGGGCCTAGGATATGTGTGGAAGTGTTGTGGAATGTGTAATTCACCAAAACGGTGCAATAGATGGCTCCCCGGTGTGACCTTCCACACATTCAGGCGATAACACTCGGGGAATTCCTCGAAATGTAGGTGGAAATGTCCCGCTTCGGGTATACCGGAGGCTTGAATGTACCAAAGGGAACCCAACCTGGTTTTCCATGTACCTATGGACTAGACATACCAAACCCTATGAGAAAGTACATCGGTGGAACCTCGTGCGGAGAAAGCTAGGGGTAGATCTCCCGGTCCCACAGAATAGGGTTTTCGCTGGAGAAGGACCACCGGAGCACCGGAATCACACCAAATCCTCCATTTGGGCCTAGGATATGTGTGGAAGTGTTGTGGAATGTGTAACTCACCGAAATGGTGCAATAGATGGCTCCCCAGTGTGACCTTCTTCACATTCGGGCGATAACACTTGGGGGATTCCTCGAAATGTAGGTGGAAATGTCCCCCTTCGGGTATACCGGAGGCTTGAATGTGCCAAAGGGAACCCAACCTGGTTTTCCATGTACCTATGGACTAAACATACCAAAACCTATGAAAAAGTACATAGGTGGAACCTCGTGTGGAGAATGCTAGGGGTAGATCTCTGGCCCACGTAATAGGGTTTTCACCGGAGAAGGACCGCTTGAGATCTGGAATCCCACCAAATCCTCCATGTGGGCCTAGGATATGTGTGGAAGTGTTGTGTAATGTGTAATTCACCAAAATGGTGCAATATATGGCTCCCCGGTGTGACCTTCGTCACATTCAGGCGATAACACTTGTGATTCCTCTAAATGTAGGTGGAAATGTCCCGCTTGCATACCGGAGGCTTGAATGTTCCAAAGGTAACCCAACCTGGTTTTCCATGTACCTATGGACTAGACATACCAAAATCTATGAAAAAGTACATCAGTGGAACCTCGTGCGGAGAAAGCTAGGAGGGTAGATCTCCCTGGCCCACAGAATAGGGTTTTCACCGGAGAAGGACCGCCAGAGCACCGAAATCCCACCAAATCCTCCATGTGGGCCTAGGTTATGTGCGGAAGTGTTGTGGAATGTGTAATTCACCAAAACGGTCCAATAGATGGCTCCTCGTTGTGACCTTCGTCACATCAGGCGATAACACTTGGGGGATTCCTCGAAATGTAGGTGGAAATATCCCGCTTCGGGTATACCGGAGGCTTGAATGTGCCAAAGGGAACCCAACCTGGTTTTCCATGTACCTATGGACTAGACATACCAAAACCTATGAAAAGTACATCATGGAACCTCGTGCGGAGAAAGCTAGGAGGGTAGATCTCCCTGGCCCACAGAATAGGGTTTTCACCGGAGAAGGACCGCCAGAGCACCGAAATCCCACCAAATCCTCCATGTGGGCCTAGGTTATGTGTGGAAGTGTTGTGGAATGTGTAATTCACCAAAATGGTGCAATAGATGGCTCTCGATGTGACCTTCGTCACATTCAAAGATAACACTTGGCGGATTCCTCAAATGTAGGTGGAAATGTCCTTTGGGTATACCGGAGGCTTGAATGTGCCAAAGGAACCCAACCTGGTTTTCCATGTACCTATGGACTAGACATACCAAAACCTATGAAAAGTACATCGGTGGAACCTCGTATGGAGAAAGCTAGGGGTAGATCTCCGCCAATGTAATAGGGTTTTCATTTGGAGAAGGACCGCCTGAGCACCGAATCACACCAAATCCTCCATGTGGGCCTAGGATATGTGTGGAAGTGTTGTGGAATGTGTAACTCACCAAAATGGTGCAATAGATGGCTCTCCGGTGTGACCTTCCTCACATTCAGGCGATAACACTTGGCGGATTCCTCGAAATGTAGGTGGAAATGTCCCGCTTCGGGTATACCGGAGGCTTGAATGTGCCAAAGGGAACCCAACCTGGTTTTCCATGTACCTATGGACTAGACATACCAAAACCTATGAAAAAGTACATCGGTGGAACCTCGTGCGGAGAAAGCTAGGGGTAGATCTCTCGGGCCAACTGAATAGGGTTTTCGCCAAAGAAGGACCGCCGGAGCACCGGAATCACACCAAATCCTCCATTTGGGCCTAGGATATGTGTGGAAGTGTTGTGAAATGTGTAACTCACCAAAATGGTGCAATAGATACGTGTAAAAAGGAGATAAAAAATGGCAAAAAATATCTTGCCTTTGTCGTGCCAATACTACACGGCAATGACATCTTTGCCGTGCAAGATTACACGGCAAAGAACTCTTTGCCGTGTAACACTACACGGCAAAGACCTCTAATATTTGCAAAATTATAAGTTTCAGCAAAAAAAATCACGCGTTATTACAATAAAACGGCGGAAAAATTTCCGACGTAAACAAAATTTGCAGATTCAAATCTTTGCCATGCGTGACAGTGTGGTACACGGCAAAGGCATACCGTTACCATGGCGCCGTTAACTGGGCCGAGGTGGTGGGCCCGACGCGGCGATGTGCCGTGTATTTTCTTTGTCGTGTACTGTTTCTGGTCTATGTCGTGCATTATTTCTTTGCCGCAGGTTCGCCTTTGGGCTTTGCCGTATGTTTGCTTTGCCGTTAATCTGACCAGTTTTGCCGTGAATATGTTCTTTGTCGTGTGTTTAGCTGAAACGGTGCACGGCAAAGGGCTCTTTGCCGTGCACCGGTGCACAAAGCAACGATGCACGGCAACGCCATTTTTTCCTGTAGTGCCCTATTTGTACCGATTGAGTTGGGCAATTAACGGGCCACCGTAAACGATTTAACGGGCCGGACTGATTTACACGCACCGCGCTAGAGGGATCGAAAAAGCGTGGACCCCTAAACTCGCTGGAATTTTACAATTTCGTCCGGTTTACACTGTAGAGCTGCTCTTACGTTATCTTACAGTATCTGGTAGAGTTTTATTTTTATTTTTGCTAGAGTTGCTCTTAAGGAACTGACGATGAGTTAGTACTTAGTACTTAGATTGCCAAGTAGAGTCGGCAGGTTTGTGACAGCCATCGCCATTGCCACACGACGCACCTATTCCCCTCCCGGCTCTACAAGGAAGACGCGCCCGTGCGTATGCACAGGTACGGTCTGCTCGCTCAGAGTCGGAGACGGTTACCCTGCAAAGGAGAACGGAGGCGCCAGCAAACGATGGGGTCGTTGTCGTCGGATTCACCTCGTCAGCCTCCGTAACAAGCTATGTCCTTTCAACTTGAATTGAATCCCATTTCGAAAAAAAAAATGAATTCGAATCCGGGTGGGGCTCCAATTTTGATTCCGTGTCGATCGAACCCCATTGCCGCCGATCCACCCCAGAAAGTTTCATCCCAATCCACGGCCGTCTCCTCCAGCAACCGAGCGAGCATGGCCGTATGCGCACGATCTCCTGCCGTCCTCGACGCCTGCAACGCGACGGCACGGGGATCAACGAGCTGCAGCATCCAGATCGCCAGGACAGAGGCGTACGTGGAAACGGGCATACTCGGCGGGGACAGCTTCGGCGTCGTGCTACAGGAGCGCCACCGCGTCACCAGCAACTCCGTCGCCATCAAGTTCCTCCGGTCCACCGTTCACAGGCCCGCCGACCCCAGCCGTCTCCTGGAAGAGGCAACCTTCCTCAACGCCTGTGGCGGAAACCCTTACGTCGTCGCGTACCATGGCCTCGTCAGCGATCCGGCCACCACCGACCTCGGCCTCGCCATGGAGTACGTCGGGCCGAGCCTCCACGCTTTCTTGTCCGTGAGGCCGCCGCTCCTGGAGACCATCGTGCGCAGCTACATGTGGCAGCTCCTCACGGGCGCCAAGAAGATGCACCAGCGCGGCATCGTCCACCGCGACATCAAGCCAGGGAACATCCTCGTCGGGGAAGGCGGGAAGATCCTCAAGTTCTGCGACTTCGGCCTGGCCATGTCCCTGGCGACGAAGGAGACGCCGTACGGCGATGCCCTACAAGGCGCCCGAGATGATCCTGGGGAAGCCGAACTACGACGCGCGGGTGGACACATGGTCGCTCGGGTGCGTCATGGCCGAGATGCTCACCGGCCAGAGGATGTTCCCGGGCCTTGAAGACGACAACGACGAGATCAAGCAGCTCTGGGTTATCTTCCGCCGGGTTGGCTTTCCGGATGAGACGACGTGGCCGGGGTTCACGTCCCTGCCGCTCGCCCGCATGGTGCCTCGATGGACCCAGGCGCGGCAGCACAAGACGCTAAGGGAGATGTTCCATGAAGGGATGTTGTCCAACGACGGGTTCCAAGTCTTGAAAGGGCTTCTTGAGTGCAACCCTGACAAGCGGCTGACGGCGGCCGCCGCGCTCCAGCTCCCGTGGTTCACGCCTGAGCGACACGTCATCGTCCTAAGAAGAACGTCCCTGCTGACCAAGATTGTTCCCTCCGTTGAGTGCAACCCTGACAAGCGGCTGACGGCGGCCGCCGCGCTCCAGCTCCCGTGGTTCACGCCTGAGGTCGACACGTTACCATCCTAGGAGGAACGTCCTGCTGGCCAAGATTGTGCCCATGGCGACGCCGCAAAAGAACATGGTGTTTCTGATCAAGACCGTCCCTCCGGCGACACCCAAGAAGAAGAACGTACTGAGATTTGAGATTTGAGAGTTCCACTGGCGAAACTGGTGTAGATGCGTGCTTGAGTGAAGCCATGTACAGTAGATGCTAGAAAATGTCCTTCGAGATGTAAATGATGCAACTCAGCTGCAGTCTGCAGACTACATATTAGATTGTGTGAAACGTTGTACTGTATTACTCTTAATTTGAAATTATGTCCGACTAAATG
This sequence comes from Avena insularis, assembly GCA_023614405.1. Taxonomy (NCBI): domain Eukaryota; kingdom Viridiplantae; phylum Streptophyta; class Magnoliopsida; order Poales; family Poaceae; genus Avena; species Avena insularis. The sequence continues at coordinate 673,563,853 of CM042690.1, forward strand.
CTAATACAAGCTTAGAAGATGTCCACAGATTTGTACATGCTGTAACTATTTTATGTAATTTCCTTGTATGTTTCCTATGCAAGAAAACATGAAAAGAGAACTTGAAGTACTACATGATTGCCCCTCCTTTTGTTTTCTTTTTGACAAGACATGATTTTCAGAGTCAACCGTAACAAGAACGAGTATCAGTGTCAGCAATGCTTCATTTCTGAACCAGCTTTTGAGTGCAGATATCCTATGGTGATTCCATATCATCTCTTCTAAGTATACCGTGGATGTTGAGCACTTTCATCATGTTTAGGTGACTGAGTACTCTATCTTTGCTAGTGGCACGCACAGACACAACCGCACAATGCCCGGAAATGCATTCCCCTGTAAGAGGGGCCCTGACACCATTTTAACTGTTTATTTCTTGAAAATTCGCAACACACTTTGCAGATTTTCCTCCCACCTGGACTGTCTATGTTCTCAAGTCCATTGCATTTTGCAGCATGCCCCTTATGTTTTCATTTTTTACATAGAACGATGGTGTTTCACATACTTTATTCCTTATCTACTTATTTGATGAGCTGATCTAATTATTAGTAAAAACATATAGTTATGTACATGTTTCTTCAAAGAATAGTAAAAATTCATATACTTTTTTGGTTTCATCGTTGATTGTTCTCAGGTTTGTTAAAAGATTCATACAAAATTCATATAACATTTTCAGGTAATATTCAACGAAACTTCATACAAGCTTTATAAATATTAGTATATATATTATTTACTGAATATTCTAGATTCATAGAATTAATCAACAATTTATTACACAATTATTTTTTCTAGTAATTCCAGATTCATAGAAGATTATCAACAATTCCAGATTTATAGAAGATACATGTTTCATTAAAGTTTGATAGCAAATTCATACAAGTTTCATAGGAATTTTGATGATCCAAACAAGATTCATAGAGCTTCATACACTATCCGATCTGGAAAAATAAGAAGATTGATTTTTATGATCCAACATATTTCATATAACCATGGATCCATAAATTTTTTGACGATGCATACAAGATCCATAAAGTTTCAAACAAAATTTGGAATAAAAATGCTTCCAGATTCATGCAGCCTATTTTATTCGAGAAGCATATCAGATTATCAAGTGTATAAACATTGATTCATCTCAGATTAATAGCAGTTTTCTAGATGTATCACAAATAATATAATGATTCACATCGAAAACTAGATATGGATCTTGCCAAAAAATTGGAAAATCGAAAACTGGATATGAATCATATCGAAAGCTAGAAAATCTGGATCTTGCCAAAAAAAAAGGTTGAAAAGGAAAGATGGAGCTCCGAATCTGAATCTTGCGAGGCCAAAAAAATATGGATCTTGCCAGGCCCTCCTTGACGGTCGTCCTACCAGATCTGGTGCGGGTCTGTCCTCTGTGCAACCTTGGAGATGGGTGGCCGCCGAGGTGCAAGGTGGGCGAGATGGGGCGGTCGGAGGTCGTGCTTGGGGAGACGGCCGGAGCTAGAGGGGGAGCTCGACGGGGCTGTACGAGAAGCCCGTGTGGTCCTCGCTGCCGGCGGGATCCTCGTCCAGCGCCCATTGCATGTCGCCGGCGGGATCCTCACTACTAGAGAAAAGTCTATAGGAGACATGCTTATAGGAGGCGCATGAGCATGCGCCTCCACTAAATATTTGAGACGCATGTCTAAACGGTGCGCCTCCTGTACTTTATTACTTGAGGCGCATGTCTAAAGGGTGCGTCTCCTATATCTCATGTACGGACCAGATCTGGCTGCCCCCACTTATTCGAGGCGCATCTACTCTATATGCGTCTCGAGTAGTTCAAATACTTGAGACGCATAGGAGCAGATGCGCCTCTAGTATGTTGTGTGGGCCCAGTTGTGGTAGGTGCCAAAATATAGGAGACGCACCAGCAGATATGTGCCTCCAATACTTGAGGCGCATCACTGTGACATGCGTCTCGAGTAAGTGATGTGGTCCCGGGGGGTGACAAGCGCCAGACACTCGAGGCGCATCGTCTCAAGTATTTTATGATTATAGGAGGGGCATATTGAATGTAGATGCGACTCAAGTATTTTATGATTATAGGAGGCGCATATTGAATGGGATGCGACTCGAGTAAATAGATCTCCTCGGATCGCCTTTTAAGTTTTCTAAAAAATAAACAAAAATGATAAAAACTTCAAAAAAATTCCTTTAAGTTGTAGTTAGATTTTAATGTATAGTTGTAGACAAAATTGAAAAACATGAATTTCGATGTATTTTGCAAAAAAGGTCATGGAACAGTAAAACGGCTCTAACTTTTGCATACGATGTCGGAAAAAAAGGTTAATATATCAAAATGATCGTCTCGGAATTTCCTACTCAATTTCAACTGCTGGAAGCCGTTGAAGATTTTACAGATTTCCTAAATTCGGAAAGAGTAAAAAGTTATGGTAGATAGAATTTTTTTCTGCAAAAAAATAAAAAGGAGGGAGAAAATTTGAATCATTCTCTCCTTCGCCTCCCCTTCTTCCTCCCATTCTCCTCCCTCTTCCTTCTCCACTCGGTGAGCTCCTCCCTCCTCCTCCTCTACCCCGGTGAGCTCCTCCCTCCTCCTCCACCACCCCGGTGAGCTCCTCCTCCTCTACCCCGGTGAGCTCCTCCCTCCTCCTCCATCCCAGTGAGCTCCTCCTCCTCTACCCCGGTGAGCTCCTCCCTCCTCCTACTCCTCCTCCTCCATCCCGGTGAGCTCCTCCTCCTCTACCCACGTGAGCTCCTCCTCCGACGATGACGACCACCGTAGTGACCTCCTTCGGCGACCTCTCCTTCTCCTCTGGCGACCCCCTCCTTCTCCTCCGACGAGCCCCCTCGTTCACCCATCTCCTAGTCCTCCTCCGACGACCCCCTCCTCCGACGACCCCCACCTTTCGCCAGATCTGGCCAGATTTTTTTTGAAATTTGAAAACTTATTGGAGGCGCATATGTAAGCTTATTGGAGTCGCATTAGAGATGTGCCTTGTATAATATAGATATGCAAGGCGCATATCAATATGCGCCTCATATCAATATGCACCTCGCATATGTACAAATACTAGCAGCGCGGCGCTAGAGGCGCATCTATAATGTGACTCAAATGGCTTTTCATATGCGCCTCGAGTAGACTTTTCCCTACTAGTGCCTCATCCAGCGCCCACCGCAGGAGGGTTGCAGCTCGTGCAGGGGCGGCCGCCGCGCATGGTCGTCGATGAGCATGGAGGGTCGCCGCGCGTGGTCATCGATGGGGATGGGGGAGCTGCGTGGGAGGAGGCGCCTCGTCGAGGGAGCTGCGTCAGGGAAGGGGAGAACGGGGAGGAGGCGCCTCGATGGCCAGAGCGCGAGGTGGGGGCGCGACGTGGGCTTGGCAGCTGGGAGCGACGCGTATGGGGGCAGGTACGGGATAGCTGGGTGCGTGGGTGGTAATCCTCTCTCGCAGTAGTGTAATATCTAAATAGTATGAGGGGGAAATGCAAATGTACCTCAGATGATGACTAGTTGACTTCCACACGAATCTCCAACACACAGACGACTATGATGGTGCCGGAGGCCCCTCTTACATGTGGGAAATCCTCTTTGCACAATGCCTCTGTTCTTACTAGGCCATCGTGCTATGGTTTCATAGGCAACATTTTTTTTCCGAAATTCCACCAATCTATTAATAATCATGAACAAGAGTACAAAAAGGCATAAAAATAATAAAAATTACAAATAGGTCATTGGACCACCTAGCGACGACTATAGACACTAGCATGAGCCACAGGCGTGCCGCCGTCCTTGCCCCTCCATCACCGGAGTCGGACAAAGCTTGTCGTAGTCGAGCTTGTTGTAGAAGACATATGAGAAGTCGTCGTGCTAAGTCCCCATAGGACCAGCGCTCTAGAGCAACAACCATCACCGAAGATGACAACCGTAGATCGAAAGAGACTAGCCTCAAACCACACCGACGAATACAGAAAATGATCGGATCCCAAGAGATCCGCCAAACACACGACTCCACGCGCCCTCTGCCGACGCTAGACGCACCACCGGAGCGAGCATACGGAGAGAAGGACCTTATTCTAACTTCAGGACGCAGCCGCCGCCTCAACGTCCTGAAGAAGACACTGAAAAGGGCTAAACAAAAACAAAAACCCTCCCGCTGGTGAGAGGATGTGGTCCGCCACACCTCCAAGGCCCTAAGGCCACCGGAGGGGAGCGGACCGGCAGCGTCACTGATGAGGGGATGGAACCCTAGATGGGTTTAGCTGGTCGCCGATCGCCTTGCGGCTGCCTTAGGAGGTGCATGGTTTCATAGGCAACCTTACACACAAAACAGGGTGTTTCTGCTTTGATCACCACATCCAACTCTGAGTTTATATTTCAAATTTTATGTAATTCTCATAAAAAGATAGAAATCCATTTACATGAGAAAAACAAAAAATATGTACTGCTTTTTTTGGATTTCCTTTGCTTTCTATTTGGATATTAATTGATTAATCTAACTAAAATATGCTAACTATAAAAATCCGCTAAAAATAACCAAAGTGATGTTGCCGATCATGCCATGTGTGACGACTCTCAAATTATTGTACTCCTATTACAAATTTACTTTGCTAAACCCTTTAAATTTCCCCTCTTTTCCAAAACCGTAAACTCTATGTTTTTAATAGAAGGCAAAACTTTTTCAAAACAATAGGATATTAGAAAACAATTTCTATCTCTTATATTACTTGACACAAATGATGGTTGATACCCTCGGAGGGGCTGTCGAATGTACCATGTTGATTTAGTATGTGAGAATGTACACATAATTGCCATCGACCAACCGCATAGAGAGACACACACTCTAAAACTTGACCACGGGTTCTAAGTGGAAGTGCATCTCGATGGCCACACCTCTAAAGAAGTTAGCAGCGCACCAATGAGTAAGGCAAAAAGATCTCTTTATACCGAGTGTACTTATGTTTTGAGAATAGACTGAGTGTAGTTAGGATCCAATTTTTAGACCTAATACACAAAGGATCAAAATTCATCCACTCCCAAACATGTATTTTAACATTTCTTTTGTTCAAGCCACATGCATGAAAGCTAACATAGCGGCACATGTATCGGAGATATGTCAAGCCGGATATGCTAACCAAAGATGTTAACCAGGGGACATGGTGGGCCCATGGCCACCCCTGGTGGGCTTACACAGGTAACAAGACTTGAGCTGGTAAAGGCCAGATACTTGGTCGGTTCCGGGGAGTCGCAGATATATCTGGAGAATAAAGACTTGAAGTACAAGGCAAGAATATGATAGTCGGTACCTGCTAGGACTCCTACTCCTATATCGACACATGAGTCTTGTAAGTCCTAAGCTGGTTATATATATAAGGCCGAATAGGGATAGATCATGGAGAACCCCATAGACTTGTGAATCAATCACATAGATGTAGAACCCACCGGTTCAGCATAGAAGTTTTAGTCTTTGGAACCTTGTAACTCGATATACAAGCAATACAACAAAGCAGGAGTAGGGATTTACCTCTATAGTGAGGGCCCGAACCTGGGTAACTCGTGTGTTCCAATATCGTATCTGATCCATCATGTGTTGCTACGCTCCGCCTCAACGGTCCCTCTCGCGATGGTACCCATCGTGGTATTCCCACGACATTTGGCGCCTACCGTGGGTCCCATGGCTCAAAGTTTTAAGGATCGGGTGAGATCCCCAATCGGTTCGACTATCGTTGTTGGTCTATGAAGTTTGGAAGCCTCAACTTCATCGATGAGGTGACATATACCCCAGTGACTCAAGAGATGACTAGTGATGATGTCCTTCCGGTTGGATCCATCGACATCTTCATCAGCTATGTTAGCACAGATCCTGAGGGGGGTACTGACTCAAACGCGGGCACAGGTGCCCTCGTCGAGGAAGCCGGTTCCCTTAGTGATGCGTGCAGTAGCTACAGGAATCAATCTACCTGCTCCTGGATGAAGAGCTTGACATCAGATCTAAGGACGACTTTGATTTGATCTCTAGTGGGGAGACGGTCGGAGTCGGCGTCTTCATGGCTAGAGATGTGCCTCCATCACATCCCCTAAAAACGCACATCTCTCCGGAGAACATAGCCACTCGTGCCATAGAAATCAAATCGTATAGATTTGCGTTCATCCAACAAAAGCAAATATTCCCTGCCGAGAAGAAGCATGTTTGCCACGAGAAAGAGTTACTCATGAGCCAGTAGGCTGAGATAAGGTTAGTTTTTGAGTTTTAGAGAAATACTCGGAAGCAAAGGCCTAGTACCCTTCATGTAGGGTTGCAGGGCGGGACGGAATGCGGGACAGATTTCCCTTCTATAGCTAGCCCCTTTGTATTTCCTCTCCCGGATCTGCAACGAGGCAAACAACCTAATTCCTATTTTTGCAAGACTATGCGGGACCCGCATCTGCAACCCTACCTACATTCTACAGATGTCTTCAACACCGAAAGAGAACCACCCATGGTAGACAACCCCGAGAGGGACAATGGCATGAGTACTCCTATGGTGTTTCGAGAAACGCAAGTCTGCGAAACGATTCCTCAATTCTTAGGTGTTTGCTAAACTTGTAACTCAAATATATTTCTTTATGATCCAATCATTTTCTTGTTACAATGGTTTTCCACTTCATCTAAAGTCTTTGAACTTTTTCAAATGTTTCATACTTCTTCTTTATTAAGTAAATATACACATATATTCACTTTTTTTAAGAAAGTATATGAAGTTGAAATCCATTGCTCATGACCTACTTAATGTACTACATATATTAATATGTACAATGTCCAATAAGTTAGTCGTTCGTTCTTCTTTTGGCCTGTGAATGAAATTTAAATCATTTCCAGGAAATTCTCACAAGTATCAAATTTATTTAAAAATCAAAAGGACTCCAAAATTCCATCAACATGGAGTTTCTTTATTTTTTTTCTTTTCCAATATAATTTAAATAGCGATGTCACTTTGCAAGTGGTATTTTAATCATTCTTGCGACATTTTAGCATTAGTATTATGGATGTGATTTCTCCAACTAGACTTGTAAGAGTTCATCCATCTTCTATGGAATACGGTAATTATTTGAACAACAATTATTCTTATAATATCGGAACAAAATAACAATTTATTAAAACAAATCTTGAAGGCTAGGTTTGATGTCAACAAGAAACACAACAACACTTTATTTATTACCGATGAACATCATCCTATATTGTTTTGCTAGTTACATAGGCCATTGCAGTTCATGAATAATATTGTCCTTTGTGACAATTCACACCTACCAATATGGTATACAATACCTAAGAACTACATTGTTTAACAAGCAAAGAATATATCCATAACATGTATATCATCTATATACATACGCTGGAGATTCCTAGTCTTCTCTTTTCTACCAAATATTTTCAAGATTCTCTTTCAGTATTTCCTTTTTCCTTTTTAAAACAATCTATCAACATCAATAGTGGCGCCATACACATGACACATAGTCCAATCCTGTTAGTCAAACACTAATATCCTTGGACTTGCACTTTTGATGTAGATCACCACCACCAAATGTTTGGTGCTCTTCCAAATTTCATTCCTTCTAGTAATCCTTTTAATATAGTAAACATTTTACCTACATCTTATATCCATCCTTATCATGACAACTTTCATGATGAAGCTATTATAGCTCATAAGGATGAATCGTGAATATAATGTTAATTCCCAAAATCTTTTGGGTGATCAGGACACCCAGCGTTTCCAACCTTTGAAAATTCTCATACAATATGAGAATATGTATTTTATTAAAGTATACTCTATCATATTGCAACCAAACATTGTTTCAAATATCAAAATATATTTTACATATGATGGTTTCTGAAATAATTTTATCTCCTAGATAACGTTGATATTAAAAAAATACCAAGAATCATGGAGGCAAGCATGATACTTAGATACTAACGCTGGATTTGTTACTCTTCATTCAATACTACTTATGAATTTCATGGAGTAAGTGAGGTTTTACTGAAAGTTTGCAATAGTACTTTAAACTTTGGATTGACACTCATAAAACAATACAATACCAGTTCATAAAGTAAAATTCCAGAATTCTATAGTTATATTATCTCAATTACAGCTAAAACACAAGGTAGTAAACAAATGGCAGTGACTACAACGAACTATGCAAATTCACTTTGATTTAGTTTAATATAGAGTTCAAATTAATCCAAATTACTAAATGAACTCCCACTCAAAAACAACATCCCTCTAGTCATCTTTAGTGATTACACAAACCAAATTCACTACACCTCAATCGATCATCACGTGAAGTGGTGCAGCTGCAATGGCGAGTATCATATGGATATCATATCATTCATATGACTCGTGATTTACCTTTCGATTCATGTTTCGAGGCCATGTTTGTACATGCTAGGCTTGCCAAGTAAGAACCTTAGTACTCGCGTGTGTAAAACTGTCTTACACCCATTATATGCAAACGTAGAGTCTATCACACCCGATCATCACGTGGTGCTTTGAAACGACAAACTTTATTAATGGTGCATACTAAGGAAGAACATATTATTATCTTGATATTCAGTGGGAGGGATCATCTTATAATTCTACCGTGGCGATCAAATACTACCGAGGTGATCAAATCAAAGCAACATAAGATGCATCAAAGGATAAACATCACATGCAAGTATAATGTGATATGATATGGTCCTTCATGCATTCGATCTCCATCTTGTGCGTCATGGTATGATCTCCATCATTCCATCAGCGTGGCACCAAGGTCCATGGCGCTACCATCATGGTTGTTCTCCACTAATCTAAATTACATGGATTTCCATTTCCGGCACGCAGGACATAAAAATAAAAGGACAACCATATGGCTTCTGCCGATTGTTTAACTTACAATAAATCTCGTTGCATACAATTTTTTTGTATCAATGACCATATCACATCGTATGCCCTACAAAAACAAGTTAGACGCTTCTAATTTGTCTTGCATATTTTACGTGGTTTAGGGATTTCTAGGGAAGAACAGTTCTTACCTACGAACATGTAACCACAACGGTGATAAAAATATTATTAGCAACCCTTTGTAGATTAGATCATAACTATAGTGGGAGAGACATGCACCCACTGATCCACTTATGCAAAACAAGTTGCATTTCAAGCATGGGACAAGTCTCATGTGTAAGGACATGTAAGGTTAATCTCGGGCCGCTTCATCTCACTATGCCACTATGATCCAAAATACACGAAGAGAGAAATAACTTGATTATCAATGCCCACATCTCCATGTGTTCTACTCGTGTATAACATCTATGCATAGACACGACTCTGATACCATTGATGGAGAATGTAGCATGGAAAACAAAAAAATCCTACGCACGAACCACTATCTAGCCAAGATCATCTACGAGATGGTAGCAACGAGTAACTCAACCTCGAAGACCATAAGCGGGATTACATTCCCGCACAAACATTATCGATGAAGGTGTACACGCGACGATGTCAAGATCAGGTACTCACGACGCCACAACCGGAGGCACCTCCATACTCGATCACATGTGCAGCTCGTTGACGTCCTCCACGCCCTCGATCCAGTGGGGAAGCAGAAGAAGGTATCCACCAGAACTCCCTCCTCTTCCTCCACTTCTCCAAGTGTTGGTGGTGAATTATTTTGGCAGCGCTTCGCTACAAGCACTCACCAAATGGTAGAGCGGCAAGAAAGGGAAATGGAGGATCAAGTGTCTAAAGGAAGAGAGGATAGGAGGCCACCTTTTATAGGAGAGGAGGGTGGAAGCCTCTAGGGGTATGCGCCAGCCCCTAGAAGTTCCACCTCCCCCTATTCATGGTGGTAACCTCCTTCATCAAGTAGGTAACCCCTCCCTTATTATCTTTTTAATTGCATGACATTCATAACAATTAAACCACACTTATGGAATTAATCAAACACTTATATTTATTTAATATTTTAAATTCATTCAATTAATAAATATTAGCAATTACCCCTTGTGTTATTTCGATATTCCGAAATAGTTTCGGTGCTTTTCTGAAACAACCCCTATGCTATCCAATAATTCAGTAGAAGTTCCAAATTCACTCAAAACGCATAAGTGAACCTTAGGTGTGTCATCCTACGGTTCGTGAATAATACGGACATGATCGAGACACCTCTCCGGTCAATAATCATCAGCGGGATCTGAAAATCCGTAATGACTCCCATTTATTCAACGATGAATCTAGTCATCGTGTGAACCTTTTTCTTAGTAACAAATTCCTTTTGTCTCGCGATATTTTACTTGTCCGGGATCCAATAATTTGGTATCATACATACCTAGTTCGATCTCGTTACTAACAAGTACTCTTTTACTCGTTCCGTGATATAACATTTCTTGTGATCAAATCACCTGCTTGCAAGCTATTATCAATGTGATATCATCGAGAGGGCCCAGAGTATATCTCTCCATCATCGGGATGGACAAATCCCACTCTTGATCCACAGGCCTCAACTAACACATTTTAAGTACCCAACGATATCTTTATAATCATCCTATTATGGTGTGACATTTGATGGAATCAAAGTACTCTTCTAGTGTTAGTGATTGACGTGATCTCATGGTCTAAGGATTAGTGTTACTTCGAGTAAGATAGCAATATAAACTTTGAAGACATGATCATATTGCTAAACCTACTATAGGTGAATGTTCATCACATCATTCTCCAATAACATGACCTTGTTATTAACAACATCCAATATTCATGATCAGGAAACCTTGGTCATCTATTAATCAACAAGCTAGTGTAATAAGAGGCATTACTAGGAACCTATTCTTTGTTTATTAAACACACGTATTAATGTTTCCGGTTAACACAATTATAGCATGAGAAATAAACATTTATCATAAACATGGAATAATATAATAACCACTTTATTATTGCCTCTCGGGCATATTCCCTTCACTACTAGTATGTATCATTGAATATGCGATTCGGTTGTGGAACTATATATTCATGTTGTTCATACTAGATGTCCTTGATCATTGAGGTTGTGCTGGACACACAACTTAGACTAATGTGAAAGTCGGCTGATGACTCGGTTCCACTTGTCATGGGAATGGTGATGCTATTCCGACTTACACAGATTCGGCTAAAGAGTTTAGCGAGTCGAACTGACACATACTAAGATGCAACGAACAAGTCATCATGTGTATGTCTAATCAATATAATCATTAGACCTGAGGTTATTGCACGATCTGGGTTGTGGACCACTGACTTAGGTTCTGTAAAACGATGTTCTGTCAAATGACAGTTATAAAGGCAGAGTTCGGGTCGGCTGAGAATCAAACTACGTGATGTGGATGAGCATGATGGGATTCTTCCCCTCCGATTGGAGATATATTCTCTAGGCCCTCTCGGATGATACGATTTGGAAAGCATGGCCATGTGTGACTCAGTTAAGTGTTAACCGAGGCATCCGACTAAGAGTTAGTCAGATGAATCACTTATCTCGGATCGAGAAGAGAGTTGAGCTATTTGAAGGATGACGATTATTCTCCTATAGCTTGACAAGGTGTATCATGAGGCAAAAGGGACTCAGACGCAAGTCGCATTGAAAGGTATGTCGTCATGACTCTTTGGTACTTGGGAGTTGGCATGTTCTACTAGGATCCGTTTCTGACTAATCGATTACAAGTAAGACTTGAATCGTGTGAGAGTCACCATGAGCCTGTCGGGTAACACACTTAAGAGCGGGAGCAAGTTTGGGTTGGACCCAAACCGAAAATTTGTTTGGGTTGGACCCGAATCAGACACGGGCTGAGTCAGTGAGTTGGACTCGCAGTGACTAATATAGGTTTTTAGTGAATGGTCCACAAGTGAGTGGAGCCCACTTTCACTCCCTATATATACTGGGGAGAATATGCCCAAGGGGCACGGTTAGGTCATTCCATGCATTGGAAACCCTAGATCCACTTCAGTCCAGCCGCCGTACCGTACCTAGCAGTCTACCGCTGGCGCTTCGACTTGTACATGTGGATACTGGCATAGGTGTTGTATGATTAGCACATCGAGATCGTGGATTGGATCAGATCATGAGGGATGCACTACTTCAACTGACGTGCTTCATCAGTAATCCGCAACCGTGCGTCTAGTGGTAATCTCCGTGACCTTCTACCTTAGCTAAGATCTTGGGTGTACTACGTAGGGAAAATTTTGTTTTATCTCTATGTAACCCAATAGTAAATAGATCGGTTAGGAAATACAAAACACGCGGAGATGATGATGTATTCATGTGTTCCCTTCTTTGGAGGGAAGGTACGTCACATTGGAGAGTTGTGAGGTCCCACGAAGGATTCCCCAACTCCATGAAGGCTCACCTTCTTCTCAGATCCTATCCCATGAAGGAACAACTCATTTACTCATGGTAGACTTTAAGGTAGTCTTCAAACCCTCACAAAACTTTCCACGGGGAAATCACAAGCCAAAAGCCTCTGGGCAACCCTAGCCGCCTAGGGTTTCCCATGTACCCAAGAGTAAGAAGCAAACTCGATAAACTCAAGGGGGAATGAAATATGGCTTGGTGGAAACATAGATCAGGACCTCTCTTGCTTTCTACCAAAGGGATTTGCCTTTGGGTGGGTAGAATGGGAGATCCTAAAGCTTTGGTGTTTAAACAATGGAGTGAGAGAGAGAGAGCTCAAAGAATGGATATGAATGGTTGACCTGACCTCCTCAGTGAGGACGAAAGGGTATATAGTAAAAGGGATAAAAGTAGTCGTTTGGGGGTTCTGCGACCAAACCAATAGTAAGTCTGGTGGCCCCAGACCGTGCACTAGATGAAGTGGTAGCACAACCGTCAAGGCGAACTCACGCCAAAACGAACCAACGCTATGCTAGAGGAACTAGCAGCACAACTGGCGGGCCAGACTCTGTGCCGAACTAAACCGGTGTCACGCCGGACGAACCAACGCCCCGCCAAACTACTTCTATGTATAGTAGTTCGGTACAGGGATGCTCAAACCGAAAGCCCATGGTTCAATCTAGTGGCACATCCGATAGCGCTGGATTACCCATCGGTTTGGTAGAAACCCTCAAACATTGGATTTTCTACTTCATCCTATGCTCTCCTCTGGTGGGTGTGATGGCTATTTGGTGTTAGGATGTGTATAGGCTATGTTAGCATCCCCAAAGAGCTCTTCGAGACCGTTCCAATTAATAGTGTGGTGTTTCCTATTAAACTCAAAATTGAATAAGAGAGAAAGACAACGAAAACACCAGCTCTTCTCTTGAATAGCAAGACATAGATAACATTAGTGAACTAAAATTTGTGTAACCATCATCACTTGTGACCTAAAACCTATGTAACTTCTTGTAGGTAACATTAGTCCACACTTCTCGGGTGTCAATGTTAACCAAAGTAATGATTTAGGGCAAAATGCCCTTACACCACTCATCTTCGGTTATGAGAAGCTTGGCGCCCTTTCCTCCTCTACATCTTGCTTGTACTTCTACTCCACTGCCTTGAAGCAACCCATGATCTCCTCAATCGAGGTCATGTTCAGATCAACAAGGTTGTCGATGGAGTGGCCGAGCTGGAGTAGCGCTTTTGGATGATTTGCATCCACTTCTTCATGACATTCTTGTCTCATTCAGGATCACCAAACTCGCTGAGCCTCACTATATTCCCTGTCAGACATAGAGCCAGATTATCAATGGACTCACCAGGTTTGTGCATTTGGTTGTATTTCGAGCGCAGTGACTATGCCTTGGCGTCACACACCTTCTCCAATCTAGCACGAACCTTGCAAATTGCCTCCCACACTGCCTGCGTGGACTTGTGCTTCCTTAGCACATGGAGCAACACCTGGCGGAATCGATTGATAGATCATCTCCAGCATGTCGTGATCGTTGAGGTAGTCGATTTCATCCTCGAGATCCTATGCTCCCTCGATCGCATCCCACAAGCCTCATTCCTACAGGCTCACCTCCATTAGGAGGCTCCACTCCGCATAATTCGAGCTTTTAAGTGGTGACACTTATGAAGTGCCTAACATAAGCAGCGTGTACTGCCGTGCCACTTCTAGCTTGTACCCTTGGTCGGATGCAGATGGATCCCTGATCCTGGCATGCGGCGATTTGCTACCATCATCATGAGAACCCTTCTTTGTCGCCTTCTTGCCATTGGTCGCCATCACCAGAACCAAAGCCCTAGGATCTGATACCACTTGTTGGTCTCAAGCTTACAACTCATGGCATCACTCGACAATGGTGGATCAAGATAACACATAGAGATAGACACGAGATGTTTTTTGTGTTGTGTTCAATGTACAACTTTTCTCTTTCTCTCTTCTCTATTTATTCTTTCATTACAAGCTAACTGAAAAATAGAAAACCCAAGACATGATAAACAACACGACGCTGCCATCCAAACATCTCCCACACACTTTCCTACTTTGATATCATGATCGTGTAAGTTAGTGCCATCCCACAATGGACCGGGGCATCGATCTGATCAACCTAGGAAAGAAATCAAAGAATGAGTCACAACTCAGATTATTTCTAACTTAACTGAACTTAATATCTAACTTAATTGAACTTATAACTGTCGACACAAATAGTGTAATTCTTATTAGACAAAATAATTGGGGCAACTGCTCAACACCCTAATACGGGTGTGGCTATCTCATATATATAGGTGTACACATAGTGTACAATACAATATACAAGGTTTATACACAGAGGCTAGGTATGTACAGTCTAACACCCTCCCTCAATCTTAACTATGACCTGAAGTTCAAAGTAAGTTAAGATTGCGTCTACAACCTTCAAACTAAGGTTGCGACAACAGCTTCGTGAAGATGTTAGCAAGTTGATCTTTGGAGGAGATAAAATTGATATGGAGGAGCTTTTGTGCAACATGTTCCCTCACAAAATGATAGTCAACTTCATCGTGTTTCGTTCGGGCATGGAATACCGGATTGGATGATAGATATATAGCATTGATGTTGTCACACCAAAGTACTAGTGGTTGATCTTGAGAGACACCCAACTCTCTCAACAAAGACTGCACCCATATGACCTCGGTTATGGCATTGGCAACTGCGTACTGCTGCGAGACACTATAGCTTGCTTGTGATCACTCCAGCGATCAAGTTAGGACCAAATATTACTGCATAGCCCCCCCTCATGGATCATATGTCATCTGGACTACTAGCCCAATTCGCATTTGAAAACACAGAGAGCACACAAGATGTCACAGAGCGGAGGGGCATACCATATGAGGTAGTTAGACAGATATAGCGTAGAATGCACTTCATAGCAATGTGAAATCCTGGGAGCATCAAGGTATTGGCACACACGATTAACTGCATAGGAGATATCAGGCCTGGTGATAGTCAAGTACTGCAGACCGCCAACAATACTGTAGTACTCAGTGGCATCACCAAAAGTGAGGGGATCTCCATCAAGAGAAGATAATCGATTAGTGGTAGACATCAGAGTGGAGGTAAGTTTGCACTATAGCATGCCTGCATGGGGGAGCAAGTCTAGAGAGTACTTGTGCTGAGTGAGAGTCAACCCAGTAACACACTAAGAGACTTCAAAACCAAGAAATTAATGCAGAGTGCCCAGATCCTTCACATCAAAGGCACCACCCAAAGCATCCACAAGACAAGCAACAACAGTAACCGAGAATCTAATAAGTATAATGCCATCAACATAGACCAGCAGGTACATAGTCCCCTCAGAGTGCTGATGAAGGAACAAGGACGTATCAGCCATGTATGGAGTAAAACCGTGAGCCCAAAGTACTGAGCCAAGGTGTGCATGCCATGCTCAAGGAGCCTGCTTGAGTCCATATAGAGCCTTAACCAGGCGACACGAGTGATGAGGACGAGCAGGATAAACAAACCCCAGAGGCTGACGCATATAAACTATTGGAAATATGCCCTAGAGGCAAATAATAATTGACATATTTTATTAAGTTCATAATAGGTTTATATCATGATATAACTGTATTGATAGGAAGGTTAATACACGTGTGATATGTAAACCACCAAAGTTCCTAGTGATCCTCTAGACACTAGTTCACTAGGAAATCGATGATCGAGGTTTCTCGATCATGGATATTTATGTCAATGGATAATGGGGTGATGACCCCACAAGTATAGGGGGTGTATTGCAGTATTTTTGATAAGTAAGAGTGTCGAACCCAACAAGGAGCAGAAGGTGCTGGCTAGTGGTATGGATAAGGAATTCTCTGCAAATACTTAGCAAACAGATTTTTAGGGGTTTTTGATAATGCAAGTAAATAAAGTACGAGTAAACAAAAGACAATAGGAATAAATGCAGCAAGTGGCCCAATCCTTTATTCAGCAAAGGACAAGCCGGTTGTATTACTTAAGATGACCAAACGTTCTCGAGGACACACGGGAATTCTGTCAAGTGCTTTCGCTTCATATAGTTGATTAATCTTCTTTAGTTTGCTAAGTGTTGTGTGGGTGAACCTATGCTAATGTACCGACCTTCCTAGGACTAATACATACTTGTGATTATACCCATTGCAAACATCCGTAAGTACACGAAATTAATTAAGGTAGAAACCTAACCACAGCTTTAAACTCTAAGACCCTGATGTCCCTTGTGCAATGGTTTCCTAACGGGTTCGTTTCACACTCCGGCAACCCCTACGATTAGTAGCCAAATACACGATGCATTCCCCTAGGCCCATATAGGTGAAGTGTCATGTAGTCGACATTTACATGACACCACTAGAAGAAGTACACCACAACTTAAATATCAAACTATTGAATCTCTCTCAACACAATTCCACTACTAACAACATGACTTGTCCCATGTCCTCAAGAACAAAACGAACTACTCACAAGACATCATATGGATCATGATCAGAGATGAAATAATGATGTATAATAATCTGAACATAAACAATAATTCAATGGTTCCACTCAATAGCATCAACTACAAGGAGTAATCAACACCGGGAAAGTTTCCCCTAAGAACTATGCAAGATTCAACCCAATTGTTATAGCGATATGGAGATGGTGATGAGGGTGCTGATGGTGATGATGGTGATGATGATGATGATCCTGATGAAGTCCAGCTTGATGGTGGTGTTGATGGCGACGATCTCCTCTCCGGAAGGAAATTCCTCTCAGTCCGGAGAGATCTTTCTCTCTTGGTGTTTTCCGCCCCGCAGAGGCAGCGAAATCTTTCTGTGGTCGCTCCCCTGGTATTAGGGTTCCGTGGGGATAATATACGCCAGAGGGGGGAGCTGGAGGTGGGCCAGGGCGGCCACACCACCTAGTGGCATGGCCTAGGCTGGCCCGTGCCAAGGGGTGGTGTGGGCCCGTGTGGCCCATCTCCACTCCTCCTTCTGGCAGTCTTCGTCTTCTGGAAAAATAGGATTTTCCATATATTTTCCTGGATTTTCTGATCTTCGCGAATTTTGCCTCCAAACAACACCTTTTCCATCAGAATCCTGACTACAGCGGTCCATGCTCCAAAAGTCATAAACCATGCAAAAACAGATGAAATAACATAACTATCATCCCTTAATATGAAATATATCAATGAATAACAGTAAATTGTGATATAGAATAGTGATGCAAAATGGACGTATCAACTCCCCCAAGCTTAGACTTTGCTTGTTCCCAAGCGAGACTGAGCTCAATAAACATGGCCTCGGGTTTATGGAGTGAAGAGTCAATAAAAGAATACGGACAGGAAGCATCACATTCATCAATACATAGATCATAATAGAAGACAACTCGTTATTATATAACTTAACTTGCAGTAAGTAAAGGAAACACAGTAAAGATACATAAAGTAAATCATAATTGGTAATGGCAAACTTAGCTCTTGGTCGAAGAATAGTTGACAATTTGCTAGAGTTCACAAATAACTGATTTTCAATGATAGCTTTCAAAGTAGTAGACACTAAGATAAGAGCAATGTGCAAAACAAGGAACATAAGGAACATGATTGAATAAATCATCATATGAATGAATGAAACACAACAACTCAAAATACTTGCTGAGATAGAAGGGGATAGGTTTACTGACTCAACTAAAAAATAAAACAAAGGCCCTTCGTAGAGGGAAGGAGGGATTTCAAGTTTCATAAAGAGCTTCCAAAAATTATGGTACTTATTAGCTTTCAGCTCTCATTGCCCCTATCATAGGCATCTTTAGGTGATTAAGGTTAAAGTGACACAACTAAGAGGATATGCTTGACAAGTTATAAGTTGAAATCTCATGCCCCTTACTTACGAGTACCGAACCTCATGCTACTCAACTTCAGTCACAAGTAAGCTCTTGTCATTGTAAATACATATGTACCATAGAGAACCGCCAACGGGGTACCCCTTGCACCTGATACAGGAGCTATCCCATAATCAAAATGACAAGGCAAGCAGACAATGAGCATCTCAGCGATCCTTTTATTTGCTATTTGCATAGGTTTTTATTGAGGATGCTTCATAGAGTGCTCATTATGGTTATGCTGCAAGTTTGCACCATGATTAGGCATGGCTTAGGCTAGCGGCCCAAGCGTTTCTCTAACACACATATAAACTCCATGATCTTACAAGTTTCCCTTTTATTTCACACCGCCGGGATCCATAGGCAAAAGAATCATGATATCAACAAGGTACAAAGTACCAGTGCAATGTTGAAAGCGTTCCCCATGATACATGGTTCTGCTAACTTCAACTTATAAAGCGCAAGCATATACGCAACAAAGATGGACACAATGGTTCATGTTTATTAAGTGCAAGAAAGTAAAGTGTGCCATCAAGTTCGTGAGAGCTTTAATCACTAATTTTCTCATAACAAGTTTAATTTGGAAGGTAGATAAAAACATGAATTTACTTGGAATAGCAATAATGCTAATAGGTAGGTATGGTGGACACAAATGGTATAGGTTTTGGTTTAAGGATTGGATGCACGAGAAGAATTCCCTCTCAGTACAGGTTTTTTGGCTAGCAAGGCTGGGTAACAAGTATAAGAGTTGAAGGAAACAAACAAACAAGCGATAAAAAGAAACATGCAATCTTCCTTGGAAGCACAAAAGATCTTAACAAGAGAATACTAAACTTATGAGCAAATCAAGAAAGAAAGATGATGAAATTATATTTCTTTAGAGTACTTTATCTTTTCATTCAACTCTCAAAAATAGTGTTGCTACTGACCAAGCCAGGTTTGCCAAAACCAACTAGATTAACTCAATGATCCCAAAGTGATACCAATACTAACAACAAGATCAATCATATAACCATGAATTGAAAACTAATATAAGATATGCAAAAGAGTAAATGATAGAACTTCTCATTAATATTCCATAATGGCAACTCACACTAAGGGATACATATCTAACGAGAGAGAGAGGACACTTCCATAATGCAAACCATCCTATATGATAACTTCTCTATTCATGATATGACTCTACTAAAAAGGTAAAAAGATGGAAGATAGTGGTGTGATACTGCGGCAGTCCCCCAAGCTTGGAACAAACCAAGGGGATGCCAAACCTGATGACGAATTACTCCTTCGGTGGTGGTGGTATCCTCTCGTCATCGTTTGACTTCCAGGGTAAGGTCTCCTCATCAACGAAGGACATCGTGGTCTCCAGCATCCTGAAACTTGCAGCAGCACTTATGCGTTTAAACCTAACCTCGTACTCACAGTTTTGATTTTGAACATCGTAGAGTTGTGCTTGCAATTCGTTGATGGTTTGGCAGAGTGAGAGGACTTCATCCTTGAGCTCAGCAGTCTCCTTTTGGTGCTCGGTGATGAGTTCGGAACAAATCTTATGGATGATATCCACTTCGCGTTCTGCCATCTTCTTGTACCTAAAGACTTCTTGCTCCAATACTTCCATCCTGTCTTCCAGACTTCCTTCACCTTTAGGGCCTTGAACCTCCTTTATCTGTACCTCTCCATCTTCAAGCAACAACTCCTTGGGATGAATCTTCAACTCTCTCATGTAGGGGTTGATGATATCCATAGAGGAATCTTCCTTGTCTGACCCAGAGGAAGACATTGTGGCTCAAACTCTAGCACTCTACCTGTCAGAAACAGATCGAAACAAAAACACGACGAGAACACGATATACGAACCTCGGGAGATTTCCGGGGGATTATATATTACAAAGTTTCATAACAAAAGGAAGGTACTGGGAGAAAACGGGTCAGAGACGGAGTCCGAGGTGGCCACACCACCTGGTGGTGCGGCTAGGGGTGGGCCCGTGCCACAAGGTGGTGTGAGCCACCCTGGCTCCATTTCCTCCCCTCTTTCACTTCGTAGCTTTCCTTGTTGGCTAAAAACTGCAAAAATATAACTGGACAGATCTTTCGCGGAACTTTTCTTACCAGAACTGTTACCTATTCAAAAACAGACTCTGCAGGTCTCTGAATTTGGTATTTAGTAGATTCTTCCGGAGTCACCACTTGAATAACATCAATATCTTCATCTTCATACACTTATTGCTTGAGTCATGAAACTTTTCACTTCTTTATTACACCATTATCTCCACTAACCTGGAAATTTTATTTCACACAAAACTTCACACAGTTCTCATTAGCAACATTAGTATAAGTGAAGTGATAAAACCTTTTGAGTCCAATTTCAACTGAAATCCATCAAACCTTAAGCTACTGTAGCAACTCCTTCCGAAAAACCAAAAAGAATTCAAAAAGGAAATCGATTAAAGAAGCAAATGCAAGAGTGGCAAAATCTGTTAAAACAGACCAGCAGGTAAAGATCAATTGTTTCGAAAATCTTCTGTTGCTAAAATCAAAAAGTGCAAAACTAACGAAAGTTAAATAACAACCTGGGGCAGAAGCACAAAAAATTACAGCTCAATCCGACAGACAGAGATCTCTCACGAATTTTTACGGTGAAGCACAAAAATCTGTTTTGGGACAGCAACTTCCCCAAATCTTACTTCTCTCTCATTAGAGGTTGATCTTGACACAAAAACCAAACAAAAAGGATAAGAAGAGGTTATTACCGAATTAATAACTTCCAAGACTCAAAGAAAAACAAAAACAAACCAAAAACAAAAATAAATTGGGTTGTCTCCCAAAAATCTCTTTCTTTATAGCCATTAAGATGGGCATGATAATTTTGATGATGCTCACTTAGGAATATGAATTGAAGTGAAAGAGAGCATTAAGAAGCAAAAACACACAAGTTTAAGTCTAACCCACTTCCTATGCAAGGGAATTTTATAAACAAATAAGTTGTTGAAACTAGAGGCTACTAACATAGGAAGGCAAAACAAGTGCAACATAAAAAATTCAGCATAAAACGAGGAAGCTTGATATTATTGAGATGCATTAGAATACTTTTCCCTCTCTCATAATAACTTTCAGTATCATGCATGAACTTAATAATATAACTATCACAATAACCGTTGTAGCAATGATCACTTATCCTCATAGAAAACACAGGGACACTAGCCTTTTTAGCTTTATTAGGATGTGAGACAATATTAAAAGCATCCTCACAAAAGACTATGTGTCCATATTCTATACTTTTAGTGACAAGGTCTTTCACAATTTCTACAACAGGTTCAATGCTTATGTGTTCATCAGGTTTTACAGTTCTCTTTGCACTTTTAGTGATTACACTAGTTATCATGGGATGATCCTTTACCTTATCCGGGAAGGGTATTTTCTCGATATAAGGTTCAGGTAAGATGTGATCAATAGTGTAAAACTCAGTACTCCCAACAGGAACACAATCAACAATATCTTTATAAGGTGCATGGTACTTGCTCCATCCCTTTTTTGGGATTTCAATATAAGGAGCAAAAGCCTTAAAACAATTTGTAATAACTTGTAAATCAAGACCATAAGAATTACTAATATTTTGAAAGTCATCAGTTCCCATAAAAGATTCAATGCATTCATAAGCATAATTTATACCCGACTTTCTACCTTTGTCATTCTCCCAAGCTTCAGCATTGTCTTGAATACGGTCCAGAAGATCCCATTTAGCTTCTTCTTCCATGCGAGTGAATGATCCAGCATAAGAAGCATCCAATAAATCCTTATCATGAAGAGAAAGCCTTGCATAAAAGTTATTGATAATAATATTGTTGGGGAGCTCATGAATGGGACATTTGATAATTAGTAACTTCAATCTCCCCCAAGCTTGAGCTGTACTCTCTCCATCAAGAGGCCAAAAGTTGTATATTTGATTCCGATCTTTATGAATCTCACTAGGAGGATAAAACTTTGAATAAAAGAGAGGCAGTATTTCCTCCCATTCAAGAGCTTGACCATTCTTCAGCACCTTATACCATTCCTCGGCTCTTCCTTTCAGTGATAATGAGAATAACTTCTTCTTAACTTGATCTGTAGTAATACCTGCACACTTGAACAACCCGCATAATTCGTGTATAAAGAGCAAATGATCGCCGGGATGGACAGTTCCATCCCCAACATAGTAGTTATCCATAACACGATCAATAATTCTCGTAGGTATTTTAAAAGTATCATTCTCAGCAGGTGGTGGTTCATCTACTACCTTAGAAGAGGTAGTAGCATTATGAAATAAGAAACTCAGCGAATTATCCATAATGAAAATAAAGCAACTAATAGAAATAAACAATACTCACAGTAGAGGTTTTCTTTACCAGTTCCACTATCCAATAGCGCTTCACTCCCCGGCAACGACGCCAGAAAATAGTCTTGATGACCCACAAGTATAGGGGGTGTATCACAGTATTTTCGATAAGTAAGAGTGTCGAACCCAACGAGGAGCAGAAGGTGCTGGCTAGTGGTATGGATCATGAATTCTCTGCAAATACTTAGCAAACAGATTTTTAGGGGTTTTTGATAATGCAAGTAAATAAAGTACAAGTAAACAAAAGACAATAGGAATAAATGCAGCAAGTGGCCCAATCCTTTATTCAGCAAAGGACAAGCCGGTTGTATTACTTAATATGACCAAACGTTCTCGAGGACACATGGGAATTTTGTCAAGTGCTTTCGCTTCATATAGTTGATTAATCTTCTTTAGTTTGCTAAGTGTTGTGTGGGTGAACCTATGGTAATGTACCGACCTTCCTAGGACTAACACATACTTGTGATTATACCCCTTGCAAACATCCGTAAGTACAAGAAAGTAATTAAGGTAGAAACCTAACCACAACTTTAAACTCGAAGACCCTGACGTCCCTTTGCAATGGTTTCCTAACGGGGGTTTAGGTTTCTGTCACTCTGGCACCCCCTTCGATTAGTAGCCAAATACACAATGCATTCCCCTAGGCCCATATAGGTGAAGTGTCATGTAGTCGACGTTCACATTACACCACTAGAAGAAGTACACCACAACTTAAATATCAAACTATTGAATCTCTCTCAACACAATTCCACTACTAACAACATGACTTGTCCCATGTCCTCAAGAACAAAATGAACTACTCACAAGACATCATATGGATCATGATCAGATATGAAATAATGATGTATAACAATCTAAACATAAACAATAATTCAATGGTTCCACTCAATAGCATCAACTACAAGGAGTAATCAACACCAGGAAAGTTTCCCCTAAGAACTATGCAAGATTCAACCCAATTGTTACAACGATATGGAGATGGTGATGAGGGTGTTGATGGTGATGATGGTGATTATGATGATGATCCCGATGAAGTCCAGCTTGATGGTGGTGTTGATGGCGATGATCTCCCCTCTCCGGGAAGGAATTCCCCCAGCAGAATTCTGTCTACCAGAGAGATCTTTCTCTCTCGGTCTTTTCCACCCCGCAGAGGTGGCGGAATCTTTCTATGGTCACTCCCCCAGTATTAGGGTTCTATGGGGATAATATACGCCAGAGGGGAGAGCTGGAGGTGGGCCAGGGCGGCCACACCACCTGGTGGCACGGCCTAGGCTGGCCCATGCCGGGGGGTGGTGTGGGCCCCTGTGGCCCATCTCCACTCCTCCTTCTGGCAGTCTTTGTCTTCTGGAAAAATAGGATTTTCCATATATTTTCCTGGATTTTCTGATCTTCGCGAATTTTGCCTCCAAACAGCACCTTTTCCATCAGAATCCTGACTGCAGCGGTCCATGCTCCAAAAGTCATCAACCATGCAAAAACAGATGAAATAACATAACTATCATCCCTTAATATGAAATATATCAATGAATAACAGTAAATTATGATATAGAATAGTGATGCAAAATGGACGTATCATGGGGTCATTTAATTAAGTGTATGAAAGTGATGGACATGCCCAACACAGGAATTGTAACACGATCAAGTCACGAAGTTCACCGTTGCAATGACTGGAAACACAATAACCAATTCCCTAGACCGTGAGACCATATTAATCACTGCCACCCGAGAGTGCCTTGATTGCATCAAACGTCACTCAGTAGAACGGTGATCATAAAGGTGTCTTCAGGTATTCAGAGGGGCATGTAGAGGACCTATGTGTCAAGAGCAGGATTTGTTCTTCCGCGTGATGGAGAGATACTCTGGGCCCACTCAGAGACATGACATCCATAAAGTTGCAGCGTGTGACTAGGTCATGGGGATGGTATATCTCAGAACAAGTACACTTATACTTGTCGGTAACGAGATTGAACATGACATGGAAATGCCGTTGATCGGGTCTCGGATAAGTAAAGTATCAAAGTAACAAAGGGAGTTGCACTCTATGTTTAATGGTTCAACAACGAGGATTCTCGTGGAATGCACACGGGTCATCATGGGCATCCAGGTCCCGTTGATGATCATTGGTTTGAGAGGAATCTCGACCATGTCTGGAGTGTTCCCGAACCGTAGGGTAACACACTTAAGGGTTTGACTATGCTCGGAGATCATTTTGATATCATAGGAATCACCAAAGAAAAGAGAAGGGAAAACCAGAAGGGTTCCGGGAAAGTCTGGTGGGTGTCCGAAGTTGTCCGGAAAGAGTTTCGGTGCAACAGGAATTAAATAATATGTAAATATATGTTAATTATTGAATTATACATTTATTTAATAATTTAAATATGATTTAATGGGGCAACCCACCTAATGGGCCAATTCCCATAGGGAAAAAGGTCCCAAGAGGGGCTACCACCCTAGGAGGGGCCTCTAGCCACATGTGGGATTCCCACCATGTGGGGCCCATGTGGGGGCTGGCCGGCAAACCTCCCCACCTCCTCTCTTTGATTAGTCCCACCCTGGGACTTTGAGGGAGGGAGTACCTCCCCTCCCCCTATATAAAGGAGGGCATATGGAGGGTGAAAGATCACGAATGTCGCCTAAATGGGGATGAATAGGCAGTTTAAAACTTTTATGAGATGGGCTTAACAATGGCGGAATAAAACTAGCGTTTTCTTTTGTCAAGCACAAAGCCTAGATATACTAAGGTTCACCTATGTGCACCAACAACTTATGCTAAGCAAGACAAGCAACAATGTGATAGCAAGATAGATTACTTCAAGCATGAAGGCCATCACAATATAAAGAGCATAAGTAAAGAGCTCGGGTATAGAGATAACTGAGGCACGCGGGGACAATGATATTTTACCGAGTTCCTCCAACAAGGGAGTACGTCTCGTTGGAGGGGTGGGCAGTACTAAGACCACCAACGCCACAAGAGGCCTCACCCTATTCTCTCGAGCACCCACCACGCGGCAAGCACCCGTTCCACTATGGGACACTTAAGGGAGATCACCAAACCCGTACAAGATTGGGGCTATCTCCACAACTTAATTGGAGGCTCCCAATAATCGCCACCAAGGCCTCAATCTTGGGGAGAGCTTCACAACTTAATTGAAGGCCCCAAGAACACGCCACAAAGGCCACACAACCGTCTAGGGTTCCAAGAACCCAAGAGGGACAATATTCTTGATTTCACCAACCAAATCCTCCGAGGAGAACTCAAACTGATGCACCTAATGCAAATAGCAAAAACACCACAAAGATGCTCAAATCCTTCACTCTCAAATTCCAACAAAGCTATTATGATGTGTTTGGATGTAGGAAAGTGAGCTCGGAAATGAATTGGCCTGAAAATTCCAATTCCAAGTTGGAAAGGAAATGTCCTTCGTTTTCAATTTCGATGTTTGGATGTGTACGGAATTTGTTGTTGGAATCAAAGAGTACCACCCAATTCCAAATTTTGTTTGGATGTGCAAATCATGGAATTGAAAGTTTTATTGAGTTTTGACAATGTAAACTTGCGTACATGTATGACTATAGATTGGCTAGGGGAATAGAAGGGACAGGGACAGGACAGCTCGGGGATGGCTGGGGAGGCGCGGCCATCCCCAATCTCGTAGCCGTTTCCGGTGCCGCTGGCGGCCATCGTCGCTCCCCATCTGCTGGCCGCCGCTCTGGGCGGGCGGGCGCAGGTCCTGGGATTGGAAGGGACAGAGATAGGGTGATAGGGAGACGGAGAAGACGAGGGCGACTGGACCGAGGAGAGGAAGAACAGCAGGGAAGGGGGAGCGGGATGGTACTCACCGGAGCCACCGGTGGCCGCCTCCTGGTCGCCTCCTGGTTGCGGTTCGAGAGGAGGAAGGGAGCGCTCCTGGTCGCCTCTTGCGTCGAAGCGGTACAAGGAGAAATTCCGAGCCTTTCCGAGGCTCCCAGGTCGGAAAGTTTCAAGGCCGGGCGGGCTCATGCGGGGCTGGCCCTCGGAATCTCCTCCTGTTTCCAGGGTGGGTTTCCACGGCCTCTCCAAACAAATGAATTCGGTTCGGTAATTCCAAACTGACGATTCCAAGCCCAAATTCAGACATCCAAACACAACATTAAAGCAATTGGGGGAATAAGAGAAGAAGAAGAAATAGAGAACACAAAATCCCCCAAGATCTAGATGCCAAAGATTCACTCACAATGAGATGATTTGGTTTAGTAAAAATGTAGATCTAGATCTCCTCTATCTTCCTCTCAAATATTGGCAAGAATCATTGGAGGGGAGGAAAGAAATCAAGCACAAGAGATTAAAAAGAATAGGGCAAAGCTTGAAAAAAAGAGGAGGAATAACTCTAAAAAAGAGAGAGGGAGAAGCTTATAAAAGGACCAAAATGAATCTGCCCATTAGGGCAATTTTCCTGGACTGGGCCGGTAGTACCGGACTAGGCTGGTACTACCGGTTCCCGATCTAGCAGCGGCACGAGCAGGCTATGTAGGGACCTGGCGAGCTAGCGAGAGAAGCAAGGGGATCGGGGGCACGCATGGGATCGAGAGGCGGCTGCGTGCACGCGAGGCTGGGATTGCGCGGGCAAAGTGGCAGGACGGGACGAGCAAGCTGGAGTGGAGCTGGGTCGAGCAAGCAACTAGGAGGGTCGGCCCGGTATTACCGGCCGGCTGGCGGTACTACCGCAGATGGGCCTGGGCCGATACTACCGGCCAGCACAGCCGGGCTAGGTAGAGAGGAGCGTGCTGCTCAGGTGCGACCGGTACTACATGCGGTAGTACCGCCTGGCCCAAGAAAAAAATTGTTTCCTCTTTTTTCTTTTTAAATAAAAAAGAAGGCAATCTTCAAAATGTAATCTCTTGAGTTTGGCAACTCCGATTGACCCAAAACCAATTTTGTTGGAAAGAGGATGCTAAGAGCTACCCAACAAAATATTAGATGTATCAAGTATTATAATGTGAGATACCTCACTTGGTGAGGATCCGGAAAACCTCCAAGATAAAAACCGCAACAAGATATACAAGGGAGATCTGATTTTGACGAACTAGAGCTTGTAATGAACACAAGTTCTATAACCAAACATGGATAAGATCCAACAAGCAACCAACAAAGATGATGCTAAGAATGCAATGGTTTGAGCTCTCTCTGAAAGATATGATCGAGCTACTCACTCGAGAGCCCCTCTTGATAGTACGGTTATCTATCCTAAACCTGGTCTCCCAACTACCAACATGAGACAGACAAAAGGGAAAACCTATCAAGATTATACCTTTGCCTTAAGCAATCCACTAGAGCACGATGTAGACGATCTTGTCCTTCTCAAGATGGACACCTTTCTTGATTGCTCTTGCACGCACTCTCTTCATGAAGACTTGACATATGCTCCCCCATACACCATGGGGAAACCTTTACTTTGACCTTGTCTTCATCAATCCATGATCATTGAGGGTGGCAATCATCGAACATGAGATCTTCTACAGATGGCGCATTTTGAGCTTGCACCCCATTCTTCTTCTTCATTTCATCTACCTTGAAACCAACACATGCTCCAAGCAATGCCAATGGAAAATTCCTACAAGTGCAACTTAATACAAACATTAGTCCATAAAGATTGTCATTAATTACCAAAACCACACATGGGGCCCACATACTCTTTCAAAGGGATTTAAACACACCAATAAATCCTAGACTTCGAGGCACCCCCTCCAAGTGCCCTCCCCTCTCTCTCTCTCTCTCTCTCTCTCTCTTGTGTGAGAGCGGCTCCACTATAAGGGCTGTACGAACGAGAGTGTTCTTCACCGTGGAGCACTGTCACACTGTAAGGATTCCGGATCCAGGAGATCTACTTCCGCAAACTCTGTTGGATCAGGGTCCAGGAGTCGTCGTCAAACACCGTATGTGTGTGACTCCCCATGAGGTACTACACTAGTGGTGCTCGGGTCGTTCAAGCCATCGAAGTCATTGGAGCTAGTGGAGCTGAAGCTAGTGGATTCATCTGAGTTCAGAACGACCTTGAGGTTAGCGTCGGTATGATTACATCAACCACGTTATCCCGAACATTGACAAAGATTTTTAGCCTTCAAGGGTAAGTTTCAAAAATCCCCTCCCGTTACTGCATTACTAATAGATAGATCCTAGCATTAGGGTTCTTGGAGTAGGAATTTTTTTCCAGGCGCTAAACCCCTACGTAAACATCTTCTTCTAAGAGTCCATGAAGAAAGGCATTGTAAACATCCAGCTAACAGATAGACCACCCTCATGTGATAGCCAATGAGAGCAACATGCAAATAGTAGTAGGCTTGATAACTAGGATGAAAGTATCCTAAGAATCAAGACCATACCTTTGTTTGAACCCGTTGCCCACGAGACATGCCTTGTAGAGTTCAATAGTTCCATCAACATGTTTCTTGACTTTAAGCACCCATTTGGAGTCAATAATATTAACGCTAGAAACAGGAGAAACTAGTTGACATGTATCATTTTTTAGAAGTGCATAAAAATCTTGTTCCATCACCATTCGCCAGTGAGGAATACCAAGAGCAGCCTGAAAATGCCGAGATTTAGTGGTGGAATTAGCCTTAGCTACTCCACACACACCACAATCCACGCAACTGTGCCATCAGTGCGTTCTCGCGAGCGGAAGAAGACATTTAGGTTGCACTTACGAGGACACACAAAAACAAGTGTAGGTGTAGGTGCGGTGAAGAAGAGACCGGTGGCAACTCTAGCGTGGCACTGAGCGTAGGAGAAGGAACATGCGGCATTGGCGGGCTCGCAGAGCGCGACATGACCGGAGGCATCACGCTAGCGCCATAGGAGAATGTCGCGTGGCCAGGCGGCGTGATCAAAGTCGGTCCACGCAGGGTCGATGCAGGGGAGGCCAGCCCACGAGGGACCGAAGCAGGGGAGGCTGTCCTAGGCGCAACACCAGGTGATGGAGGTGGGCCGGATGACGAAGGCCTAGTCGAGGCAGTAGGCAACGTCACGTCCGGGGCAGCATCTGTTTCACGTGCGGGCGTGCATGGGAAATGCATGTCGGCTGGCATGGGGGCAGTGTCCTACCCAGGGATAGCAGGACACACCTGACCATCCAAGAGTTTGAGGCGTTCTCCTCAGCCAGTACCTGCCGCATGGTTAGGCAACAAATAAGGAGGATACACAACATCTACGAACAGATTAGGCAAAGGAGAAAAAGAGTGCATAGGTGTAATGGGAGTGGTGACAATGGTCAGAAGTACGGAAAAAGGGAACACATTCTCATCAAACACGACATCACGGGATATGTATACACGGTTAGATAGAACATGAAGGCATTCGCACCCTTTATGGAGAGAAGTATACCCAACAAAGATACATTTTTTAGACCGAAACTATATCTTATGTGTATTATATGGACGAAGGTCAGACCAACACGCACATCCAAACACTTTAAAGAACGTATAGTATGGAGTTTCACTGAGCAAGATTTCCAGTGGTGTTTCCATGTGAAGAAGTCGCGAAGGAAGTCTATTAATGAGAAAACAGGCTGTAGAAAAAGCATCACTCCAAACCCGAAAAGGAACGGAGGCATGAGCTAGTAAAGTGAGGCTAGTTTCTACAAGATGACAATACTTACGTTTAGCTGTGTCGTTCTGCTGATGTGTATGGGGACAAGACACACGGTGCGAGATCCCAAGGTTACTCAAGAATGCATTGAGGTTGTGATACTCACCCCCAATCAGATTGAACATGAATAACTTTGTGCTTAATGAGACGCTCAACATGCACTTGGAACTGGATGAAAATATCGAACACATCAGACTTGCGATTAAGAAGGTAGAGCCAAGTAAATCGACTATAAGCATTAATAAAACAGACATAGTAATTATGGCCACTCACAGATGTTTAGGCAGGACCCCAGACATCATAGAAAACAAGCTCTAACTACACAACTCGACTAATAAAAAGGTAGATGGTGACTCTTGCCCTGCTGATAGGCATCACGAACTGTTTCAACACTATTATTGGACACAACTGGAAGCTCATGGTGAACTATGGGGGTGGCAGGATGACCAAGACGTGCATGCAAATGAGATGATGACACACGAACACCGATGAAGACTTCGGGAACCGACGACACATCAAGAGCATAAAGTCTACGACATAGGCGACCTCTAAGGAGTACGTCCCTCCTGTCCCGATCCTTAATAAAAAATGGAAACAATGAAATTCAGCAAAGACATTATTGTCACGAGTAAGCTGAGGAACCGACAATAGACTACGAGCGTCAGAAGGAACTTGAAGAACATTGAGGAGATGCAATTTTTGTGAATTATGTGTAAGAAGGGAGCCTAACCAATATGTGAGGTGTGCATACCTGCGCCATTTGTGGTGTGAACCTGATCATGACCACGGTAGGGCTCCTAAGTAGAGAGCTTGGCGATATCACTCATCAGGTGAGTGGTAACTCCCGTATCCATGTACCAGGAAGCGTCGATGGGGTATGAAGGAGTATGTACGTGCTCATGACTTGCCAAGACAGCCTGTTTTTCATTGCCTTTGACATTGTTGCCGATGCCCAGAAAATCATGCTTGAAGCAGTGATGGCAGTGTGATGCGATGTGACCCTCGAGACCACACAGCTGTCAGGAACCCGTGCGCCACACGAGGGGACATTAGCCAGGCACGGGGATAGACTTGCCACACCCATGCGGTGGCTTATAGGGCGCCGGTTTGCTGCGTGTAGCAGCATTGGCCATGGGTGGCATGCTTGGCCTTGATACGATGATTGGTCGCGAGGAGGCGCAAGTACAAGTCGCGCGGCTGAATAGGGGTGTCGCGAGCATGGACGTTCTCCATGAGATTATCGTAGTCGTCATCCAGCCCATTCAAGATGTAGAAGATGAAGTCCTTGGGGAGAAGCGGCTGACCAATGGAGGCAAGAGTATCCGCTAGGCCTGCCACCATGTTGTAGTAGTCGGTGATGGCACGGTCAATTAGCTTCACCTTACCAAGCTCGGTGTGGGTATCATGGGCTCGCGCCTGCGATTGCGACACAAAGTTGGTGTAGAGAGCAGCCCACGCATCCCGTGACGTGGCGGCGAAGATGACGAGCAACGCCACACCCTATGTGAGCGAGGATTGTATAGTAGAGGATGGCCTGATCCTCGGCCACCCGCGCATGGTACGCCGGATGGTACGGAGAAGGGCATGACAATGTGCCGTCGACATAGCCCTCCAAGTAGCGAATCTGAAGGAGTGGAAACACTTGGGCGCACCATGACAAATAGTTGTCCGTCGTGATCTTGACCGGGATGAGGTGCGCGAAGTAGAAGGGTTGCAGGGCTCCACCGAGGACAGCCGCGGCATGTTCCGTGTGTATAGCCGAGGGTGCCACATAGAACCCCGAAGGCGGGGCACCTCCAGGTGCAGGTGTAGGTGCAGCACCGACCATAGTTGTCAATGGTGACGTGTACGGAGGCGGTTGGTAGCCTCCATACGATGGCAGGGTCGACGATGGTGCGTCATAGGGTGCTTGCACGGGCGCACCATATGAAACAGTCGCAGGTGCACCATAGCCACACATCAGGGGTGCGCCATATAGAGACATCGGCGGTGCAGCGTACGGAACCTACGGCAGCGCAACGCACAGAGCATGTGGCGGTGCAGCAAACGGCACAGCGTACGGAGGTTGCGGCGCCATAGCGTGCGAAGCCTACGACGAACCATACAACAGGGCAACATAGGGATCCTGCAGCGGTGCATCATGAGGGAGCGACGTTAGTGGGCAGAAAGGCACGAGCGCGGACCCTCCATACACGCTAGAGGAGATTGAAACGGTGCACCGGGAAGGCTGAACACCACCTCAAGAGCTCTCGATGCAGGATCGATCTCCAGCTCAGCTGATCCAATCGGAGGTGCAACACGTATGGCCATCACCGGCCCATATTGATTAGGGTATGCCCAAGCCAAAGGGCGCGACGCCAAGAAGGGAGAGGACGGTGCAGCAGTAGCAGAGGCCGGTGTAGCGGCGGAGGACGCGACGGTGGCGATGGGATTCGACCCGAGGTGGTGGCGGAAGACATCGGGATGGGTCGACCTAGTCTGATACCATATTAGACAGAATAATTGGGAAAACTGCTGAACACCCCTAATACACGGGTGTGGCTATCTCATATATATATATATATAGGTGTACACATAGTGTACAATACAGTATACAAGGTTTATACACAGAGGTTACATATGTACAATCTAACAACTCTAACCGATGAAACTAAAACTCTGATGAGGCAGCTGTTAACCGACACTCTTTAGGGTGTATTTAGGAGTAAAATTTACACAAAATAAAAAAATTACTTTGCTCCCAAACATGTCTCTAGGATTTCTTTTGTTCTAAACACACACATGATAATAGAGTGGCAGGTGAGCATGTAGAGTAACTTGGATATCTAAACCCTAGTTGTTGCTTGTCTCCTCCGTCTATGTTCTGCAATGGATGGGTCTCCGCCTCTCTGCTTGCTTCTCCGATGCCAGGAGGGGGTGGAGACCTCGGACAAGTGCTTAGTGTTGTAGTTATGTCCCTAAAGTTAGGGTTTGGTCAACTAACAGCGGTTATGGTGGCTATGCCAGTTTTGTGCAGAAAAAGAATAAGGTTTCCCCTCTCTTTATCCACCATGGCAGGGGTGATCTTGTCTGTGGCGTTGAGGAGGGTAGGGAATTGTCTAGGAGTTGCTCCGTTGGAGTGGTGGATCTTGTTTTGTCCACATGTTTCTCTCAGTGGCACTGTCTAGCGGAGCAGGCGTGACTTTTTTAGAGCAACCATGTATTTCATTAACAGAAAATCAATCTACATGAGTAAACAAACATGGAAACTAACCGACAAACCATGAGAAAACAAATATCCTGAAAACTTTGCAGAGAACTATCCTTAGGGTTTTCTGCACTTACCGAAGCCAACAGCCGCCGCCAAACACCAACACCGCCTAGACGTGCTCTAGAATAGACGTCGCGCCTTCACCATTCCCGGATCCAAGGGAGCGCCATTGCCAACGAGGCTTTGTGAATCAATGAATAGGCCAGCTGCAAGCAGCAAGGCACATGTCACTGTGGAATGTCGACCGGGGGACATCCTCGTGCTATCTTGAACCAACTTCCGTCGCATACCATCGACGAAGTCAAGGAATAACAGCAAATCCACCACCTCCGGACCATCATCCTTTCTCTAGAGCATCCACCTCGCCCCGGCCCCTAGCACCGCCATGGATAATGACGAACGCCAGCGACATGTCGAGATAAATATCTCGCCAGATCTGAAGATTTGCAAGAAGACCAAGCCTCCTATCTAAAGGATCAATAAGCACACATTGCCGTCAACTCCGAGACGCCACCGTGAAGGTTGTCACCGGTGTGGGAGAAGAGTTGAGGTGTATTTATTTGCCCGTGCGTCGCTCCCACCACCCCAACGACACACCATAGCAAAAAGACTCTAACCCTAACTACAGAACAGAGGAATGAGGCCCTCTCCTGCCGCTAGAGGGGACTCACGCTATGTAGGACCTTCCACTTCTACTCGACCCTTGCCGTCGCACCCGCGGGTGACTCGGGGGGCTTGTGCTCGCGTCGCTGCCAACCCCTACCCCACCACCTCCTCTCCTATGTCGCTGCCACCAGCCTCACCATGGTGGTGCTGGCCCCCGCTGCCAAAGGTGGCTGGGGGATCCTGCGATGGACGCGCTCTCGCCCGATGGCTCTTCTTCGTCTCCTTCGGCGGCTGCATCGGCGTGGCGACAAGGGGGCGGTGGGGGGCAGCATCGCTGCATCGTGGCGGGGGTGGTGCATGCCACCGGCGCTGCTGGTGGTGATGGCACGGTGGGGCCCGTCTGGGTCCCAGATGGGCTTGGCGGGCCACGGGTCGGATCTGCCTCGGCGGTGTTTTTTTGCCTCTATGTTGGGGCGGCAGCCCTAGGGTGCGGTAATGGTGGCTGGCGTGACTGTGCGAGCGGCTCGTGGCCGGGCTTGGAGGAATTTGGAGCTGCTGCTTGCGTGACCTTTCGGGACAGGGTGGTTCTCCGGCTA
The DNA here is from genome assembly GCA_023614405.1 of Avena insularis. Lineage (NCBI taxonomy): Eukaryota > Viridiplantae > Streptophyta > Magnoliopsida > Poales > Poaceae > Avena > Avena insularis. The sequence continues at coordinate 673,598,601 of CM042690.1, forward strand.
GCGAGGTGCTGGGAGGAGCCGTGGTCGCTGGTCCAGTCTTCTCCGCGTGGTGCGGTGCTCCTGGCGCCGGTTTGGCAGGTTCCCCCCCTCCTTGCTTTGTGGTCTGGTGGCGGCTGGCGGTGGCAGCGATGGTGTCTGTGGAGTGGATGTTGGGGCGGCGACCCCAGGACAACGGTCACGGCTAGAAGCACTGTGGGAGGAGGTACCCATGTGGGTTTCCTGTGGCATGAGGTGGTGGCGGCGGCGCGCTGCAAAGCGGGCATGGCTTCCTCGCCTTGGTGGATCGAATTGTTCGGCTTCGGGTATGGTGATCTCCGCGCGAAATCACTGCATCAACCTAGGTTGATGTCGGCCATGTTGGCGTCCACGAACGCTGTTCCCCTCATTGGAGGCATTGTTGAGGAGCTCCTTCACCTCCCTCGTCGTTTCGGGTCACAGACCCTCCGGGTGAAAACCTGAGCTCTGGTTTCTGCCAGAGCGAGCATCGGCGGCGCCACCGTCGTTTTCCCTCTTGGGGGCGATGTATATGGAGGTTTGGTGATTCGCTAGGCGACTAGGCTTGTTTTGTTTGGTTGATGCATCAGTGGCTAGGAGCGTGTGCAGTCTGGTATGGTTGCCAGCGCGGCGGCACTGTTGTCATTGTGCTAGTGTTGGTGCTCCAGACCTAGTCGAGCTAGGTCACGTGGCCTCATCTTGGTTTTGCTGATTTTTCCTGAAAACTGTGTTGTTTAATTTTTTTGGTCCGGTTCTCGTTTTATCCAGACCCGTGTGTATATAGGCCTAAATCGGGTTTAGAACCAATTTTTCTTTCAAACCGGTCAATCTCTTCTTCTAACAGAAAAGGCAGTGCTCCTGCTAGTTATAAAAAAGTTAACACTGGAATTTTATAAACTTTGTTTGTTAACCGAGGAACAAGGATGCATTAGAGAGGTTTGAATCCGATAGCAGCTCCGCCTCCCCGCGCAAGGCATGTCTGATGATCGATTGGAATCAGAGACAAGCAAAAGAAAACGCAAGCGCCAAGAAAAAAACGTACTTGCCTTTTTTACTGAATCCGATAGCAGCTAAGCTGCCGAACAACAACACCCATCCACAGCTAGCGCGTTCTAGTGCCGATCCGATTCCCAACCCAAGTCTAGCTCCCTGCAAATCATATATTGCCGCCGATCCTCGCCCAAATGCCTAGATCAGCTCAACCCTCCCCTCCTCCCTGCTTCCACCATCTCCACCTTCCCCGTACCAATCCCCCGTCTCCAGCAACCAGGTCGTCCGTCGATCGAGCGCCATGGCTGCTTGCAAGCGTCCTGCCGCCGTCCTCGACGCCGGCCACGCCGCGGCCACCCAAGGAGCAGCCACAGCCTGCAAGAGGAGTCGCACCAGCATGGGGAGCACGGATGATTACGAGGTCGTGGGCTGCCTCGGCAAGGGCGGCTTCGGCTTAGTCATCAAGGCACGCCACAGCGCCACCGGCAAGATCGTCGCTGTCAAGGTGCTCTCGTCGCCGGACCACGCCAACGTCGCCGAGCTGACGCGGGAGGCCCGCTTCCTGGAGGCCTGCAGCGGGAACCCTTATGTCGTCGGCTACGAGGGCCTCGTGCCCAACCCGACCAACGACCAACTCTGCCTCGCCATGGAGTACGTGCCCGCGCCGAGCCTCCATACCTTCCTGTGGGAGAGGCGCCACGAGCCGCCGCTGCCGGAATCAAAGGTGCACGCCTTCATGTGGAAGCTCCTGACCGGGGCCAAGATGATGCACGACCGCCACGTCGTCCACCGCGACATCAAGCCGGCCAACATCCTCATCGGCCAAGATGGCGAGCTCGTCAAGATCTGCGACCTCGGATTGGCAATCACCATGTCCGACTCGCCGCCGTACTCCCAGGCCGGCACCTTGCCCTACCTGGCCCCCGAAATGCTCCTGCACAAGCCAAATTACGACACGCTCGTTGACACCTGGTCGCTCCGGTGCGTCATGGCCGAGATGATCACCGGCAAGACTCTGTTCCACGATGAAGAAGATGGCTGCCACGAGTTCAACGATACAAGCCACATAGTTCAGCTCTGGAGCATCTTCCGGGTGCTCGGCATGCCCGATGACAAGACGTGGCCGGAGTTCACGTCCTTACCGCTCACCGCAGAGGCCCTGCAGCTGCTACCGCCTGGGCACAAGCACATCAGGCTGCGAGATATGTTCCCTGAAGAGAAGCTGTCCAAGGAAGGATTCGAGGTGCTGCAAGGGCTTCTCACGTGCAATCCCGACAAGCGACTCACGGCGGCCAAGGCGCTCAAGCGCCCGTGGTTCTCTGCTCCTCGTCCCTCCGCCGCTGCTGCTGCAAAGGTTGAAGCTTTGCCGGTGCGGAGGAAGAAGATGCCGCGCTTCATGGTCGCACTCGAGGTCGTGAAAGCACAAAGGGTGTAGAACTATCCCAGACGCAATTCATTGTGCTTGGATGATCGATCCATGTAGTATAAATGCTCCATCGAGTTGTAATGAACGGATATGACTGTTGTATGAAAAATTGAATTACACAACAATTGTCTTCTTTTTCAGATTATGTGTGATTGTACTGTTTAATTGTGAGAAATTAATATATCTACTCTGTTCATATGCCCTAAACGTTATACTGCTGTTCAGGGGCGAATCTACTAGGTACGCTTCAACAGGCTCCAACCTATCCACAGCGCCATTAGAATGCGTACAATATCATGTCCGTGTGGAGAAGAAACGATCATCAGACTTGGCTGGGCTGCGGTCATGATGGGCCTTTTAACTCAGGCGAATGGGTATGCAACGGCTTAAGACCAATGGCCCATGCTATCGTTATTATTTTTCTCAGAACGTGCAGTTCTGCTCTTGGTTCTACTAGTCCTAGTTGCTTTCTCTCATAATAAAAAGTTCTTGGTACTTCCTGCTGGTCTGTGGCAATTAGTAGCCTAGCCAGATAGTGTGTCTAATGTAAAAATATATCAATTGTTTCTGTTTAATTTGTGTAAATGAGCAATATAGTGGTGATGTTTTTTATGTATTTGAAATCCAAAATAGTAACTAACTGTTAAATGCAGCGTCTCAATCATGCTTATTTTTAGATCACAACTCACTTGAGGTTGATGGGTTGTCGCATATTTCTACCGCTCCCTCTGACCCATAATAAATGTCGCTCATTTTGTACTATACTTTGTACTAGATGAATGACACTTATTATGGATCAGAGAAAGTATTATAGATTTGTTTTTCATTAGCAAGTTATTTCGTTGTTTTTCTCGTACAAGCATCCAAATTTAGGAAATTATCTCCGGAACAAAAGATACTATTTATCTCGATATATAGGGGACTCTTATATCTTTACTATTTTGCTTAGTGTCTATTTTGAGCCCACCCTCAATTTTCATTCTAGATTCGCCACTGCTGCTGTTCAATTGGGAAATTTTATTTTGGAAGAGAGAACGGAAGAGAAATTGGAAAAACAAATCCAGTGTCGTTGTTTGAGTTGCAGCAACACTGCAACAGCCTGAAGATAACGTGCCTTCTGTTTGTGTTGTACCATAACAGACTTAACGAATTTTCAGAGTACCCGTAGCCTGTAGGAGCATGACTGTCGATTGGCATGCTGCTCATGCCAATCCAATTTGTTTTTCAAAAGATTGCTCTGTCGTCATCGTCAACATGGAGTTGATAAGAACCTTCATTTCTCGACTGATGCAACAACAATCAGAGTGGCGCAGCGGAAGCGTGGTGGGCCCATAACCCACAGGTCCCAGGATCGAAACCTGGCTCTGATATGTTTTTGATGCTTTCTGTAAATTTTTCATTTTCTGTAGCGTGCTTGAAGATTCGCGATAGGTCGGTCTGGTCACGCCGATGGAGTACACGTACACAGATGCATCAAAACGACACGCTCCCGCAAAACCCAGAACCCTAGCTTTCCCTTCCACCGCCATGGAGTCCGCTGCCTCCGCCCCCCGCGCCGCTCTCCCTACCGGCAGAGCGTCAAGGAAGCGGCGCCGGAGCCAGTCCCCGCCGCCCGCGGGAGAGAGCCCGAGCGAGCCCCCACTCGCCAGGCCCCGCTTCGAGGGGAACCTCGACCTCGTCCTCTCCCTCCAGGGCAAGGAGCTCTCCCTCGAAAGGTCACCCGCTTGCTGCCCCTACTCACAATTTTGACGCAGATTAGCTCTAATGCGGCTCTCGGAGTAGGATTGGGGCAATTATTCTTTAATTTCGCATGCTTCTAGTCTGGTTGCGGCGGCTATGTTGATTTTGCAAGTGCTTGTTTACTGCTTTAAGCAACTACATGAGTAAATCTATCTGAGTTCAGCCCAGCTAGCTAGCATCTTTGGAAATTTATTTATTTTCGTGCCTGAGTTGCCTGCTTCATATGGATTTGATGTGCCTATCAGTTTACATGTGCACTGGTTGGATCGGTGTTGACTTAGTATACTCTAGAAAACTAGTTGCATTGATTAAAGCCAGATTGTAGTTTCTGTAACTGTTTTATGGATTTTCAAAAGCAACAACGCAGAGCAAAATAGACCCCAAGTTCCCAACTGGATATGTGTGGTTGATATCAGGATATTCTATTGCATAGTCCAGTGTGTTTGTTGGATAATGTCTTGATGAACATTATTGTGCTCTCCCCCTTTGTACTCTTAACAGTTGTATGTCTATTCATGCAGAAAGATTGAACTAGCCTTCAATTTTATAACGAACGAGTCAAGTCGATCAAGCCATGGCCCTAGGGCGGACAATATTAAGCTATTGCGCATGGTGTCATTTATTGGAAACTGGGTGCAGCCTATCCTAATTCTGCCAGAGAACAGTAAGAAAGTTTCAGAGCCTTTTGATCCCGTGCTGGATTACAGATGCTGGGCCATATTGAGATTCTGCATTGACAAGAAGCCGTCAGTCTCGATCTCTCTGAACCTACTTAAACCACTTGGTCGTGTTGCAAAGCATGGTTTGAGCAGAGTTCAAATCGGCGCTTCATTTGATGACCGTGAATTCTCTTTGCTCTTCGAACGGGTTTTGGACTGCGTGTCCTTTCTTTTCTCCTCCAATACAAGAGCTTTCTTCAATGCAGGCGTGGATTTGTGGACCTCTTGTATCATTGAGGTTATTAACCTTGTCCAGAAGGTTTCACCTAATGAGAATAGTAGTTGTGCTGTTCTTCAGAGTCTTGGAAATTGTCTGCTCGAGCAATTTTCAAGTTTCCTGAGGTTCCATGCAAATCCTAAGAATCTCTTCCGTCCTTTTGTTGACAAGATTCTTGACCCGTTGTTGGAATTGTTGGTTTTACTTAACTCACAAGCAAATTCTGTCGAGCACAAGCAGGCAGGAACCACATTGAAGATTGCTGAAGAAATTTTGTCACACGGATTGTTTCATCCACAACATCTTAGTGGATATTTTGGCCTCAAGAATCTAAATAAAGCGTCTATTGCTAAGGATGTCAGAGGAAGCTACCATAGACATCTATTTGAGCGTTTCAAAGGAATAAAAGCAGAAAGCAAGGCTGTATTGCTTGCTGGGTTTGGTTACTTGCTTCAGTTGTTCGTTAGCAGGGCTAGAAACCAAAGTACATCCTTAGCACCGAGGGGAACATCCTTCAGAAACCCTCAAAAAAGTAGCGAGGCCTCCGAAGAACCCCAGCATCATGGAGAGTCCATTTTTGAAGTGTTCATGCAGTTTATGGAACCTTTGGTGTCAGAATGTAAATCATATTCACAAAAGGACTTCTCTGATTTGGGAGTTACGAAGCTAGTAGAAATTCATTGCATGCTGAAGTCTATCAATGAGATTTTGAGAACAGTTACTGAGGAGAAAATTTATGTCCCTACAGAGGATACATCAGAAGGATCTTATTTGCAGTTCTTGCAAGACATTTACAAGGTCTTAATCTTAATGGCTGAAAAACTGTATGACTTCTGGGTGTCAGCTGTGCATTTAGAAGATACAAATATCAAGAAGATGCTGCCTTTAATGTTTGTCGAGATTGTTGTTGCTGTTGGTCATTTTGTAGAAATAGAATATAAGGTTATGGGGGGTGACCTTGTAAAATTATGGACAATGCTTTTTGCTTTGGCTGCTATCAATGCATCTTCCAAGGGCATCAAACCCTGCTTCCTACTAACCTCAAAGATTTCAAGCCTTTCATCCCAAGTGATTCGCACATTTAGTGAGCTTCGTCAGGTCAGTTATGCACTTCTGTGATTACTTTCAGCAACTGCCTCAAATATATATATATATATATATATATATATATATATATATATATATATTGCATATGTTTCTTACATTCTGCCACTATGTTCTTCCATTTTTCCTATATCAATGTTTACAGGGATGGTTATTTTGCAACTATATTGTTCCTTGGATATTTGTTTTGTTTCAGTCTGATGATTTCTGTCCCTTGGTTAATAATGTAGGTTGCACACTCCATTTGTATGCTGTGCAAAACTGTGAGAACATTTAGATCTGTTGATGGTCCTGATGTAGTACCTAGACCATTTTCTGTGGCTTCTTTATCTTCTAAAAAATGTTTGGAATCACTAGCAACATTGTTGAGCTCTCAAACATTGAGGGATGCTATATGTACTTCAATAAACTCAATGCCAGAAGGACAGTCTAGTAGGTGCATAGAGGAGCTGACAGAAGATCTTACAGATACCTTGAAATGGATGAATAATTGCTTAGATGATGTTGATTTGGAATCACAGGTAGAGTCCCTCTCGATATCCAGGAAGTCAGTTTTTTATCAGAAAGCTGAACTTCTTGGAAGGCACTTATCTGAACTATACACAAGCGTGCTTGACTCAATTACTGTGACCGCTTCGAATACTGCACTGGTTGCAAGATCTGTTGAAAGGTTCGTCAACGCAATCCGGCCAAAATTAAGTCAGTTGGTGAGAAATGATTCAGTTAATTCCAGTGAGTTCATTTGTTCAGTTGTAGGAAACAATCTATCTAAGAAACAATGTGCCAAATGGCAGAAGATTCCAAGTTTGTCCTGGCTGTTTATCTTCTTCTTCCGCATATATACATCATGTAGAAGTCTGTATCGGCAATCTGTTGGCCTCATGCCTCCAGATTTAGCAATAGAAGCTACAGAATTAGTGGGGAATTCATTCACTGTTTGCTGTGGAAAGGAATGGACTAATGCTTCAAATGTTATTGCGGAAGGGTACTTTGCTTGGATTGTTGAAAGTCCGGGCTCCTTGTTGGATGTTACTGAAACTTTATCTCAATCCATTCCAAAAAACCATTCTGGTTTTGCTATGCTTGTTTACGTCCTTCATGTGATGGCTTTGCAAAGACTCGATGACCTTAACAGGCAGATTAATGCATTTGATTATTTGCTTGAAGATAACACACAACAGTTTGATACAGAGGATAGAGGAAACACTGAGTTATTCAAGGAGTCCTGCTGTCTCGAGGCTGCTCGACTAACCAACTTTATGATGAACTATGTGGGAATATTATCTTCAGGAGAAAATGACCATTTTCAGTGTTATGAGATAAGTTCTTCCTGGGATCTGAGTATATGCTCTTTAGATGAAGGCTCTTTTCATATAGCAACTTGGCGGCTTCTGTGTGAAAACATTGATATTTGGAATCCTCATGCATCTAAGAAAGACTTAAAGAGCTTCTTTTCTAATCTGATGAAGTTCTCTTTTGTTCAAAAGAGGTCATGCAAAGATGGGGAGAATAGTGGTCAATATTCACATGGTGAAATAACATTGCATACTATTTCGGTGGAGCTCCTTTGTGATACTATCATTTATGACCGAAAGGTTCGCATCATCCTAACTTTCCATCCAAAGAAATATTGTTATTCAACAATTTTACCATACATGTTCTGCTTTCATGATGATATGTTTGTTTTGCAGTTTAAAGTTTTTGTAAGTTCTTGCTGTTTGCTCTTTCCTACTTGGCCTAATTTGGAATGTATGTACTACTTCTTAGGTGCTATTGAAGAATTTAGCATCAAGTTTTTGCCATGCTCTGAAGAAATCGGTATCTTCTTTTGTCACTCGAGCTGATGAAGATGCCTTACTGGATGCCTCACCTGATTTAATGGAGATATTAGATAAGCTGAATAACAAGAAGTTGGTTGGTGGTACATATCCTGATGCGGATGGGGTAGATAAAAACCGGATCTGTGAGAATTTACTCAACTTCTTGAGCACAGTTCCTGGATTTCATTCGAACTCCAAGTCATTCTTGCGGATTATAACTCATATTCTCCATCTCGAAAGGCAAGTGAACATCTTATACATAATGTTAGCATCTGAATCTTTATATACTCCCCACCCCCTCTTCATGGGCTCTTGAATAGCAAGGTACTTTTGACCCAAGAAAGTGGTCACACTTGTACTTGCCCCTAGGCATATTTTTTCTACTTTACGCTCATTAATTCTACTTATCTCCTTGGCCTTACTTAACTGATTAATTGGAGGGTAAGAGTAGGAGTACCAAATGTCTGAGAACAGAAGGTCCATTATTTTTATGGATATTGAAGCTGTTGATAGTTTAACTTTCACGTAACCACAAAACACAAGTAATATAGTTGCTGATCTGTACAACTTAAGATTTTTTCACATTATTGTCATTGGTTATTTATAGTTTTTTTTTTACATTTTGACCCAACTAATATTAGGCCTTCCCTGTTGATTTTTTTCATTGGTTATTTATAGTGTATAAGCTTGCACATGCAATGCATGTTTTGACTTATATAAATTTAGTTAAACATATTAGCAATGCTAAATTTGAAATCGTTGCATGCCATCAAAGTGCATAGCTCTTTTGTCAAGTACCAAAAACAATAAACATTATAATCAGTCATTACGTATCCTCAATTCTGAATCCAAATACACTTTTTTTTCATACACCAAATGCTAGACAGCTGCATATATCACACACTTCCAAGTTGTTAGCTGCTAAATTCATGCCATTAAAGGTAGATCTAAGCATGTTTTGTGACCATCAACTGCAAGCACATTAATTGCATGCCTGCACCGCAGGAATAACATCCTCATGTTTGTTTCTGGCCAAACTATCGTTAGACTGAACATTTGTGGTAGTTCCTGATACACTGTCATAGCACTGCCACTGCTTGAGAGATCTTGTTGCAATCTTATGAAATTTAGCTAAAAATATTTTAACCAATTCTATCAGCCATTCTAGCACCCGTGTGAGTACCTTCGTTATGTTCCTTATTGCTCCACCAAGAGTAGGGCCGTAGTAGCAGGGTATCTGCCTCTATGCAACACCTCGAGAAGAAGCAAAGGCCAGTAGTATAAAGACAACATGGATTTGATCACATGTTTTGCAAACTGAAATTTTGGAGCCATAAATCGACGAATCATCTGAAATAGAAGAATAATGATAGGCTAATAGAAACCAATTATTCAATTTTAGACCAATCGGTTGATTTATAAGGAGGATTAGTAGAGTATATGATGTGATTTGTTCACAATCATTACCTTGTGCAGACTATCAAGATGATGCCTGACCCATGACTGAAAATAGAAAAATGTGGAGCTTCTACCTTGATATTACACTAAAATAACTCTTCTGACCAATGTCCACTTCTTTTAGCGAACTTGTAATACCGCTTCTAGCGAATATATTGAGTGAAAAATACCAGAGCATGACCAGTAGATTGACTATCAGTACACAGAACTTTTATCTGGTACAATTTGAATGCTGACACATAAATTTGGAAGTATAGCTGTAGAATTCACACAGGTAAAACTGGTTGCGCAAAAAAACTGACGATTGAACTACTTACAGGATATTTTTTGTATATAGTGGAAATGCTTTATAAATTGATAGCTAACTGTTGAAACAAATTAACATGTGAGTGACATTTCCATAAAACTGCAGCTTTTTGCAGATCAAGATTAAAGACAAGTATTTTACTATGTAAATTATAAAGTTCATACATGCACAATAAAGGAGCTATGTTGTGTGTTTTACTCTCTGGTTCAAAGGTAATAGATGTTTAAGAAACTTCAGGTTTAACATCACCTGTCGCACATGCCTAAGTCACAACTTTTGCATTAGAAAAAAGTAGCTAGGTTTTGTCATATTTTTTATTATCCCATGCCAATTAAACCCGAAATCCCAACAGTAGGGACTCATTACGCTTTAATGTTTTCCCATAATAGGGAGTCTTTATGCTTTAATGGAAATTCTAATATGCAAAAATGGACCTGTCAGCAGTGCTTTGGCATCTATAACAAACCAACACAGCACAATACAATATATCAAAATATATTTCTTGAATTGTTTGCTCATCTATAGGGGTCAATAGAAATGCTTAATTGACTAAATTTTGTTGTTGGGTATGGTTGCTATCAAGAGAATCTCTCAGCACCTTGCAGATCCTAGCTATCTTACTAAGACATGGACATTTCACAATTCGCTCCCAAAATAACAAAAATTCTTCCTCATGTATCTGGAAAATACATGCAGCTCTTTCCTTTGATGGGGTCAAATAGCAACGGACCTAGCCAACTTCAATATGTCATGTGCAATGATGTAGTGATGTATTTGCTGGTCCATGTGCCCGTTTGATGCCTGAAAAAAATCTTTAATTCAAGAGAATACTGGACTATAAGGTAATGAGATTCTCACTGCTTTATCTTGGTGCTCCCATGATATTTCCTCACTCCTCTATTCTCCTTCCCACCAAACTTTCTTCTGATTCATTGAGACCCTCCTTTTTATGACTTTAACTATCACAAGAGTTCACAATGAAAGTATTAGTATATTTGGAGAAACTACAATACAAGCAGAATTTCTTCAATTCCGAGGATGTTCTGGCCATGTTACCAATCTAAAATTCTATGACGAAATTATGTAGTCCACTTAATTCAGTTCTTCAGAATACGTGGTCATCATTGTAGTCATTTGAACTGCCCTAAAGTGCACTTTGACAAATACGATACCCCTTCAGTCTTATTGTCCTCTAACTCCTACCCATGAATGAATCAATACGATGCAGCCTTGCCTCCTGCAAACATATGAGAATTGCAGCAGTTGGTCTGAGGAGGTCCGACGCTCTGACACGCCGCACCACTGTTTGTGAGCTCACAGCCCGTCGGTAGCCTCAGCCCCTCGGAGGACGACATCATTGCGGCGGCATGGCTGTCGCAAGTGAAATGGAAACCATTTGCAGAAAACTGTAGGACCTTATCTTCTCATCTATAATCATATCACGCATGCCAAATTGTGATTTCTTTTTTACTCCAAGTTAGTTAATTCAAGATATAGAGGAGTAAATATTACACATTCAGACTTAAGAAACTAGAGACAAAATGATTGCATTAACCCCCTAACATACCAAATACGATACGAATAGTAGTGAACAAACATTAAATCTATATTAAGAACTTTTAAACTATCCGAGCTCAATGTACCGCAGTTAGTGAAGTTATATTAGTTCAGAATTGATTTTGGGCTACACTGCAAAACGATTTTGCAGTTTGGGATTCAGGTATTTTTCCAAATACTTCTACGATTAAAATGAATTATATATATCTTGGATTTTTCCAAATACCTATCTTCTTGGTGAACTGTATTTATGGTGGCCTTTAATCTGAAGAACCAAATATCCATCGCAAATCAACATCAAACTGTGAGAAGCCTGTAAATGCGTTTAAATCAAACATTGTAAGATGTAGTCTATGATATCATTCTGCAAGAGCCATCACAAGCAATCTAGTTTATATGTCTGTCAAAAGGGAATACACTGTCAGAACAGAAAACAAAAACAGGCCAAGCTCGGCTGGCACTTGAACAGCCCGCATCATAACAAGGTAAATAACAACAACCTGCACGGTTGGGGCTAATCTCATTCACCACCTGAACCAGACACATAAGGTCGAGATTCAGAACACGCAAAAAAAAGCATTGTGGTGGTGGTTCCGTCAGACGGCCACACAAACGATATTGAGGATACTGCGGGAGGGTGGTCGATGGCGGCACGTGAGTGGTGCTGGGTGCGTGAGCTGGAGGGTGGCGAGTGGGCGGCGCTACGAGGGAGGATAGGAGGCGCTGCACGAGAGCGTCAATGGCACGTGGTTGGGGGTGAACCCGAGAGAGGGGGATAGAGGGCGTTTGGGCTCTGCAGCGGGGTGAGGTGATCCATGGAGCTCGCCGAAGCGGGGCATATAGCATGTTTCTTCTGTTAAAAAAAATGAAGGAGCGAGGATGCAGGAGAAACGGGACAATCGTGGAATAATTTGCAGAGGCAGTTCTGCAGGAAGTTGTGGATTGATGGGGGATTAGAGGATCCATAGCGTGGGCGTGGGCATTGGCTGGTCGAGGGATGTGTGTGTCGCCTGATTTTCCGGATGGGAGAACAAAGTAACAAACAAATCTCAACCTTTTGATGGATGTGTATGGACAGTTAAGATCTGCCAACTTCTTGCTTTTATAAGTAATGGAGATATATTTAATGAATTAAGATAAACTTCTCATATAACAACATGTGCCACCTAGTTAATGCTACAGCCTTCTTGGATAATCTGTGTTATCAGCCTTGAAAGCCTAAATTTCGAGGAAAGAACATGCTAGCATGCACATTTCTTATATGCAATGGTAACACTCTGTTTAGCCTGCTGACGAATTCCTCAATTTCTTTACTTGCAGACTTCTGCTATTGGCATTGCTAAGCAATTATGAATCATGTAATCCCATTGAGCTAATTCGTCTGTTTATATGTTGTCGAAGGGCAATGCATAATCTAGTTTCAAAATTTGGCAAAGAATACCCAGAGTCAAAGCGATACTCGGCATTCTCCAAACTTATTGGTAACTCGGACACTCTGATTTGGCTTTTGAGATCTGTGCAGGAGATTGTTCGTTTATCACATAAAGTATTTGAAGAGCACACCGATCAGAAGAAAACTGCCTTATTCTCATTGGTAGATAAGACTTCAGAAATATTCTCTACACTAGTGAACATGAATTCTAAATTGTGCTTGTTGGGTCCCAAGAAACAAATTGAATGCTCCTTGGAGCATAGTGCTAGTGAAAGCGACACTTCTGAACATGATGGCCAGACATTGGATGCACTGGAAAATTCAGCTTTGGAATATGTCAAAGTTATGGCTGAACAGTTGGAGAAGACTACAACTGGCATACCTGTAACTGTAAAGGATCTCAATTGTGTTATCAAATTAGAAAACTGTTATGACAATGTGTGCTGGGATACATTACTATGCACTATGTCTTGCATAGGTGGGTTCTTGTGGGGTATTGTTTCAGCAGTTGAAAGCACAATCAAAGACTATCCAATAGCAAGCTCAGAGGAAAGAAAATTGGTGCATCAGTATGCCTCCAATTTTAGCAGATTTATTTCTAAATTTGAAACATTTGTAGATATTTGTCTGCATGTATTGTTTATGGAGAACAAGGATTGTGGGTCTGTTGATTTGATCTCTACTTGTCTTCCACAAGAGCTGGATTGTGAGAATGGTTTTCTGAATATTGATGCAGTCATGGATGGATGGGCTATGCAGCAGTTAGAGAATAGTGAATTGCAGTCAGATGGACCATCCAGTATTCCAAGTGAAAGTCAGAATTTTGGTCTGTTCACTATACAATGTATGAAAAGATCACTTTTGGAAAATCTGTTGAATGGTGAAGGTCCATTTGTAGCATTTACATTGAGGGAGCTCTACAGTGTATCTGCTGCTATTGTTAAGTTGAAGGGCCTCATATCCTTTCCCCGCGATGTTTGCAGGCAGGAATGCAATCCTTCTCAACAGATATCATTGGATCCAATGGTTGGGACAGCTTACATCGCTCTACAGAAAATTGCAGATATGTCTAACTGGCCAGATATGTTTTCTCTTGTATGGATTGATGGAATATTAAGATATCTTGAAGTTTTAGGAACATTGCCTGAACACAAGTTGTCAAAAGGACTGTATGCTCAGATAGTGAATGCACATGTGAGGGCTATTGGAAAGTGCATTGTACTTCAAGGAAAGGCTGCATCTCTACCTACCCATGAAATTGGATCAAGCACGAAAACACTTCACTTATCGAATACATCTGATTCTCTAATTACTAAAAATATCATGGATAGGCAGAATAGGTTAAATTCACTGAAATCAAGACTTAGACTATCAATGAGAAAATTTGTTAATGTTGCATCAAATATGCATTTAAGTACAACTCTACAAGTCATTGAAAGAGCATTGGTCGGAGTGAATCAATACAGCCACTCAATATATGAAGTGAAGACTGGAACGTCTGATGGTGGGATAGTTTCTTCTGATGTTGCTGCTGGAATTGACTGCCTCTATCTTCTTGAATCTGTGCCAGGTTAGCAGCCAAAATTTCTGTTGGATATTGTATTAAATATGATTCTATCTTTCCTGCAATGAAACGTGACTTCATTCTCAAAGGAATCAGTAATGCACTAAATCTGTAACATCATGATATGCATGTCAACTAGATTACTCGCCCAACAATAGTGATTCACCATACTTCACAATAGCATTAATCTTAGGATTTTATTGCTCACTATTGATTAATATATGGCCTAGTGTCTACTACTGAATATATCAAGTAATAAACGTCAAGTTGTTCTTCGATGATGAAGAATTTGGATCAGTCATAGGTAGCTCTGTGCATAAAGAAAATCTCTTGTAGTATGCTATTTTGGAGGAGTGCTCAATCCATCCTTTCCATATTTTATCCTCTTTTAGTAACACTGTAGTTTCTTAATGCTTAGAATCCGTGAATTGCCTTAAACGAATAGATTTGTGCCGTGGAATGTTTATAACACATTATTACCGGAACATATTGTTGCTATTTTTGGACCTTTTGATCTGAATATTTACTAAGTAGTGTAAGGGGTGGTTCGTGTACCTTGGTGGTACTGTTGTGTGAAAGGTTATGGTTTCAAACCCCCATATATGGCAGAATGTTCAGATCCCGTGTATTATCAAAATAGAAAGTATACTTTATAAAGGTGTGGAGTTTGTATATTTGCCAGTGTCATCTCAACTGCAATGCCTGTATGGCTGTATATCAGTATTTCATGGTTCACATCTTGTTTCATGGCAGGAAACAAGTCGTTTGGACTGATTTTCTTCTCATATTGCAGGGAACAAGCGTGCTTTTAAGAGAACTGTCCCGGGCCTAGTTGGTGCTTTATTCAACATTGTTTTACACCTTCAAAGTCCACTTATTTTCTATACAAAGAAGCTGCCATCTCTTTACCCTGACTTTCATCCAGATGCTGGAGCCATTGTCCTAATGTGTGTTGAGGTTATCACAGCATTTGTTGGGAGGCATACTTTTCAAATTGATGCATGCCATGTGTCACAGTGCCTGCATCTGCCCGTAACACTTTTTAAGGGCTTCAAACATCTTGTTGGTAGGACAGTATCCTATTCATCAGAAAACTTCCGTGACCAAACTGTAGGACAACCTCTAGATACCGAGGAATATATACTTGACAGACAGTTTTCTGTTGACATGTATGCTGCATGTTGCAAATTGTTATGCACTGTTCTTCGGCACCAACAACGGTAAATATTTGGCTCTTTTTTTCTTGTGATTTCATGTTTCTTAAGTTAAGCCCTTATATTGTTATTTTTAACTTCAATCCAGTGAGGTTGGAAGATGCGTGGCTGTCCTGGAAGACTCGGTAAGCATACTTCTTAGTTGCTTGGAGTCTGCAGATTCCAAGATGGTTAGGATGGCAGGACATTTTTCTTGGAACAAGGAGGAGACACTAAAATGTGCTTCCTTTTTTAGAAGGATCTATGAAGAGGTCAGTGGTGCTTATATTCTATTATTTTGAAATGATATATACTCCCCCCCGTTCCAAAATATAAGATGTTTTAGCCTTTTTCTGAAACACATGTATCTAGACACCTTTTAGTGTGTAGGTTCACTCATTTTACTCCAAACATACACACTAAAAGGCGTCTTGATACATATGTTTCAGAAAAAGGCTAAAACATCTTATAATTTGGAGTGGAGGGAGTATCTTGCTTTGATAGTATGCCACGTCCACACCTATGGCTGGGGCTGTATTATCTGCTGAATCTAGTTAACATTTGCACTGGGCTTATTCACTGCCTGAGATTTTTGGCGTCCTTAACTGCGATATCCTTCTAAATGCAAGCTGTTTAGTTAGGAACTATTTGCTGCAACACAGGATTTTGCATTTTGTCTTCCACATGAAATAAAAAACATAAATGGCACACCAAAGAAATGCCATGTCATTTAGCCCATATTTTGTATGCCAACAAATCAGAAGTACTAATTCTTCTTTTGTGTGGACTATATAGATGCGTCAGCAAAGGGGAATTCTAGGAAAGCATTCAATGCACTTTCTTGCTGGTTATATCTGCATGTTTTCTGGACAGGGTCCATTTCAGACAGGCATAACAAGGTATGTTATTCCCTAGTGAAGATGTTCTGTTTATATTTTGTCTGGGCAATCTCACCCTTTGTACATGGCAGAGAAATTGACGAGGCATTGCGACCTGGCGTTTATTCTCTAATTGATATCTGCGAGGAAAGTGATTTTCAACAGCTTCACACATATCTGGGTGGTGTGTGATTTCTACCCTTCTATTAACGAACAATTGTTACTTCCATAAATAATTCCTGACACCCAAAATAATGCTTCCATTCTTTGGCTTTGTAGAGGGCCCATGCCGAACCACTCTTGCTAACTTGGTGAATGACTATAAGTTGCACTTCCAGTATCAGGGCAAAATCTAGTCCAACTTGCAAAATATTTTTTGAACACTTCTGATTAGGCTGGATATTGTGCGGTCAGCGGTCATCTTCTGCATGATCTAGGGCTCAAAGTGGACTAGTGTATAGCTGAACGATTATGCAGCAAACAATGGAACAACCGATGAGAATGTGGTTAGTTTTTCAGTCTACATTTATATAATTAGATTCAAACATGAGACTGGTTCTGATATCTGTTTAATCATTTTCCAGATCTGATGCTCACATTAGCCTGCTGGTGTTTGTGACAGATGAAGGGAAACCAAATTGTTTCCAGTGAATCCCAACAATCAAACTCATTAGTGTCAAGCAAATGTTGGCATTTCTTATTTTGGGTTATGTCTAACCAGTATATTATTCAGGCCATACTCTGTATCATGAGGATCGAAATTTCATTTACACTAAAGTTGCTACACAGTGTAAAGGCAATATTGTGGTGTCTATGATCCAGTAAGTCAGGTGCAGGGGTGCCCGGCTGACTTATTTCTTCTTCTGTGATTAACTGCCGATGGAAAATTCTGAAAGAAATCTCAGATGTACTTTTGTGCAAAATATGTGAGCGCGTCAGTACATACTGGTAGAGAAAACATAGTTACAGGATATCAGAAACAATGCAAGCGCGTAGACTATCCTGCATATACAGGCGTTAAGTTTATGTTTTCCTTTTCGAAATTTTGGAAAAACATACCATTGGGTATGTGTACTCGCAGAAAATCTGCACTCGTGTGTGGTGTGCTTGCACACTTTATTTTACTCGGTGATAGGACTTGGGGTGATGAAACTTAACCAAAAATCACTTTTGCTGGCATGACCATTATCCCTAAAACGCTATATTTATCAACACTTGTAGGATTTCCTGCTAGTATTTATCTCCGAAGCGAAGCACCAACACAAGCTACCTGATGTGCTTCTTCTGCTGCGAGGCCTGCCGTCTGTATGCAACAGCAGCTGTCCACTTCTTTGTTGTTGGTTGCTAACAGGTAATAGGGGATAATAAAGTAGTAAAGTGGATCTCGTTAACATTAATTATATACTAGTTTTTCTTGCCATGCCGCCACTTCAGGACCACTATGTGTGTCTGTCAGGGATAGGTGGGTGCAAGCGTATAATCATTTTAGAGCCACCAAGAACCCAGAATCCTACCATATCACCCAATGATGATGCCACATACTAGTTGACTTGCATTTGCCAAAGGATAATTCTGTCTGTACATTTTGTTGGCGTCTAGTCTAGGGTTGAGATAACCAAGTACCACATGCTGAGATAAGAGTCGTGGTCAGTGTCAGTTGACGGGCACGAGAGATGGAGAGAATATCTGAGGTGATAGGAGGATGGATTGAGGGATAAGGGAACCACCATGGAAGGTGTGATGTGCTTGCTACACATGGGTGGGTCATGGAATTTTTTTTTTTTTTTTTTTTTGAGAGAGAGGTGGGTCATGGAATTAGGTGGATGCGGCAACAAGATAGCCGAGAGAGCCCAAAAGCTAACACCCGCGCGCACGCACGCACGCACGCCGGTGGCCACTATGATTGGATAAAAAGGTCCCCTCGCTAGGCCACAGGGATGAATCAGATTCCCACGATCGTGTGTTATCCATCTCTCGTGACTGGACACTTCCAACCTCATCCACATCTCTGTGTGCAGTAGGCACCACGCCGTGCCCCAGGTTTTGTTGACGGGACAAGTTCTTCACTGTTTGTTTCTTGTCCAAGCACATGGCCCTGATCATCTGTGTTCCGACGTGTAGCCAATGCTGGAAACGTGCATAACAGTTTGAATTGCACCGGAGAGGATTTTCATTCCATTTTTTTTCTTTGTCGGTGGAATGCAGCATTTCTGTTGTACAATGTCCATTATCTGCCAACTGTATTTTTTGTTTCATCTTGAACTAGTCTCTTGAAAGCATAGTTTCATCTAGGCATGGTTTTCCAGTACAAATCCTCGAAACAGTCTTTCACCCACCATATTAATATAACAACCACATGATACAACCAACAACAATGCTCGGGCACCAGCACAATCCAGCCCAAAAGAAAAGAAAGAGAAGGAAAAGAGAAACAAATGCTGACATCAGGCAGATCGATGAAACGGAGATGACCCGCAACCGTTGCGCTCTTCGGAGTTGTGCCACCACAATTCTAGCACTCCAAAGCGCCGTGTATCAAGCAATACCTTCAAGAAGGAATGTGACACCAATGACGCTGTTGCCTAGACTTGTCCTAGGGGTTTCCCTGAAATGCATAGGGGAGTGGGGAAGGGGTACACACCACACCCCTCGGGAAGGATGGAGGCACCCGCAGGTGTCATCGCCTCGGTGCCGGCCAAGCTGACATGGATTTATCCTGACCCCAAAAAACCACTACCCCGATCGCTTTGTAGCGCTCCACCAACATTGCTACCCGGTCGGGCTTAGATCAGACATGTAAAGACGTCGCCGCCACGCTGTAGCAGGCGCATCGCTAGTGCCGCCCCTAGTCCATGCAGTCACCCTCACCATCTTGCAGGAACAGTACCTAAGCCAGGTTAGAGCCGACCCACCCAAGCCCAGATGGAGCCCGAAGGGCTCTGATCTAGGTCGTGAGGGCTCGCCGACCACGCTGCTCCAAGCTCCACCCCACGTCAGGCACAACCCCGCCACCAAGAGGAGGCGCCAGTCATCCCACCACCTGAACCACGCCGGCCCTGTCGCCAGCCTGGACGCACCGCCACTAGAGACGCTCGCCCGAGAGGAACACCTGTCGCCGCCGGCCCCGCATGGGCAATGCCCGACGACGCCTGCCGACATCGGCAGGAGGGAGGGGGATGTGAGCGCTGTCCCGTCGCGAGGCGACGCGGGCGGGTGTTTTTTTTTTCTCTATTTCCCACTACAAACAGGGAGCATATTTATCTAGTATTAGTCAACCCCGAACCACAAAGTAGAGTAATATTTCCATGTTCATCTCAAACCCAATCTTCAAATGGATCTCCTTCCCCATCAAGCTCCCACTTTTTCTGCATCAAGATACGGCGTTTGATTTGTTAGTTCCAGGTTTGTCTTCCGGCCATCATGAGGTTTAGCTCCAATCAACATCCTTTACACGGGATGCACACACACAAAAAAACAAATAAAGCAGGGGGCTAGGGGTCTCTTGGAGGAGCTTGCTCATCTCTCTTTTGAGTGCCTTGCATACTTTGCCGCTGACTTTCTGGTCCTCCAAGCCAAGCAAAGCAAAGCAGCACTAGGAGCTGTTCAAAGCAGTATTGCCTCCAGTTAGCATTGGACCACGTGTGCCAAAGCATCAATCACTCCTACTCAGCATCCAACCAGAGGAGTCCACCGCGCGCGAAAAGAAAAGATCGTATAGCGTGTTTCGTGCACGACGCGTCTAGTGCGCCACCTTGTACGGATTATACGTATTTAAATGAGCTGATATATGCGCGGGACGTTGGGAACCACACGTCATCTAGTCCGCCGTCATGGGTTTCGTCACTGATCTCGATCCATTTTCCTCCAAGCAAACAGCAGTCGTTTTAGCCAGGTAGTACAGTGCAACGACGAACCATTGTACATGTAGCGTCTCAAATCTCCTTTTTTTTCTGTCGAACAAAACGGCGGTGTACCATTAGAGGAGGAAGAAACCATGTGGTACACCGGTAGTCGCACGAATGGCGACGTGACCTGACGCTGCCAACTATATGTCCATCTCCCCGATCCACTAATAATTGGGCCACCTGCATCCTATCAATTCGACCTATATTAGTTGATTTGAATTTATCTAGATTATGTATCTAGTATTAAAACATGTCTAGATACATTCGAATCTAGACAAATTCGAGTTAACTAATATGGGTCGGAGGGAGTACTATTTGTCACGAGCAACTCCGTATTGATTCCCAATCCACCGACCTGACTGCACGCACGTACTAGTACAGTCGAGGCCCCCCTCCATATGCCGCGGTAGCTCCGCCGCCGGGACCAACCTTGCGCATGGCACTACGGCAGCACGGGCACGGTGGAGGACAAAGCAAAATTGGCACGGAACAATGCTAGTGCTACCGCAAGGCGGAGCAAGCTCCACATCACTAGAGTATCTCCACCGGCCCTCTCCAAAAGATGGCCAGCAAGCGCGTCGGGGGTGACTTGAGGCTGGCGTCCAAACTGTAGGCGGTTTGGGGTGGCCGTCTCAGACCGGCGCACCCAAACAACTTTGCAAACAAATTTTGTTAAGCAAATTTTTACATAGAAAGGACAAAAAAAAACACATACACACAACTAGCGGCGCTGGCTAAGGACCGCGGCGCCTAGAGGTACCTTCGTCAGGACGGTTCGATCACGGCGGCCAGTCATTGAGGCCCCACTCTTCTTCGAGAGAGCGGAAGATCGCCTTTTGTATCTTCAACTCCTCCCGAGCTCGGTCGAGGTGGACACGCACGACCGCGACATTGGGGTTGGCATGCGCATCATGGAAGCACTCTGTGTAAGCTTCGTTGAGTTCTTGCTGCCAGAGCTAATACGGTAGGAAGACGAGGTTGAGGACGTCGGATCCAAAGGGTTGGCCGGTGGTCCGATTAACTGGCCCTTGGAACGGCCACACCGGCCTCCGGGAGCTACCGTGCTACTGCGCCCGATCGCGCATCGCTTGGATATCGGCCAATATCACCCGCTGGTCGATTAGCCTTTCACTCGGCTCGTCAAAGTCGGGCAAGTCGTCATCGGCGGCGGCGTGGTGGGTGTGGGTGGGGGCACGGAGAGGCGCCCCCGGCTCTCCTCCACGAGGGTCACGTGCGGGAGTAGAAGGAAGATGGCGGGCCAAGCATGGTTGCTTTAGAGGTCTGGTGGTGCACCGCTCCTCCGGCTCGACCCTTTTTTATAATAGAGCAAACGCTCTTGCGGGAAAACTCATGCGAAGTGGAGGGAACCCACTGGAAGCACCGAGAATAGCTAGAATATGCACATAACGGTGCAGGAATAGGCAGGAAGGAGGCAGAACCAGCGGGGAACGATGGCGGCAGCGCCATTTCCCGTCGTCGGGAGGTGAGTCATCACGAGCGGGATATTTGTATCGTTGGCAATGGGGCCCAACGTGGCCTTTCCAGCATGGCGCGCATTGTCGTGCGTTAGCGGCATCCCTAGCCTATGCCCTAGTTGCTGAGGGTGGCAAGGACGTGCATGACAAATTGGTGGGCGGCCAAATCTGCCAGCAACGATTGGGGGCCTCTGGTGTAGGACGATATTTGGCCTCCACCCCCCAACTCGGTTGGGGGCCGGGTTAGGGGGCGCCGGTGGAGATGCTCTTACTAGTGATTCGGTGACAATGATGTAACCATGTTGCCATGAGGCCATCTCCGATGGGGCCAGCCCAAACAGATAAATAATGTCCGTTTAGGGCTTCGCGGCAACCGAATACAAAAAGCGCAACGCAACTACACAACCTAAATGGACCCAAGGACATGGACCAATGTATTCCTAGCCAAAGTTGGGATAGGTTTGTGGTCTATCCAGGTCCGTGCTGTCATCCTTTTGTCCACAATGGGCTGTCCAATCAGTGGCAGCCCCTCCCTTTGCACTCTTTCGTCTCCCACATCGCGTCCACCTTTCCCGCAGCTATCCGAGCCCTAGAGAACCCCATGAGGATACGTCGCCGCCCATAGCCACCACCATTGCACACGCTATGTATATGCTTAGCCGAAGAAAGAGCTAACCATGGAGCAGAGGGCCAAGGAGAGCAAGAAGTGGGTCGGCCAGAGGGACGCCACCAAGCAATGGGTGGCTATCTAGGTTATACTTTCTGGGTATAACCCACTACCAACACTTATCCTCGGAGACCAGGGTGGCCCACCTGTGGTTGGAGCCTATGGATCCACGGGCATCCTAGTCAACGAGATATACATGGGCCCCGTTTGACTACGAGAAGACCTAGAAGAGTTACCGACTTGGACCTGAAGACATAAGTCTTGTAGTACAAGATGTAGTAGTTACCGACTATGTTGTAATCTGTACTGTAGCCAGATGTGATTCCTCCATGTAGGCCTTATTTCAGATATCTATATAAGTCAGCATGGCACGAGCAATCTCACCTCGCACAAGCGAACCATAGTGAAACCCTCGTTAACATTCGGCTTTGCCAATTATAGTGGATTCATTGCAGCAGTAGGATCTGACCACCGCAGTCAGATCTGAACCTAGGTAAACTTGTGTGCTCCTCGTCCCAGACATCCTCACGTCTCATACCCCTCTCTTTCCACGCCTCGAGGACCCCCTCATGGTGTACCAGTCATCAATATGACAATAATTGGTTCCCACTGTTAGGTAGGCGACCTCAAGACTTCGGATCTGGACGGGATCCAACTTTGCGGGAATCGGAAAAAACATTGCCATCGGTCGCGTTTTGTACGACAGAGGTATTCACATCGTCCTGCTACACCATAGTG
Source organism: Avena insularis (assembly GCA_023614405.1). Taxonomy (NCBI): domain Eukaryota; kingdom Viridiplantae; phylum Streptophyta; class Magnoliopsida; order Poales; family Poaceae; genus Avena; species Avena insularis. The sequence continues at coordinate 673,621,785 of CM042690.1, forward strand.
TAGTTTGGAGGAATCTATGTCTTCATCGGCTCGATCGATCCTTTGGGATTTAGACCAAACATGGAGCCCGCCAAACCCACCCTAGTGATGATGACCATGGCGGAAGAAAGATCTAGATCTACTCTGTCTACGGAGGTGGAAGAATTCAGAGTCTCTGATTAACCCACTAAACCTGCTCTAGAAGTAAAGGAAAAGGTGGAAGAAAAAATTGGGTCCGGTCTATCCGCGGATTTGGCAGATTCCCAGATAACAAAAGAACCCACCAAACCTACCCTAGAGGCAGAGATCGAGGTGGAATAAGAATTCGAGGAGGATCTCGTTGTAGGGTTTCGTAGCATGGAAAACAAAAATTTTCTACCGCATACAAACAAACAAGCCAAGATCTATCTACTAGATTGTAGCAACGAGTCGATGGAATAACTCACCCTCGAAGATTCCAAAGTGTTTAACGAGAGCAGATTCTCGTGGGTGATGTAGTCGTACTCTTCCCGATCTCAAGATTGCGTAGATGATCCTTCCTGCGTCCCACAGCGCTCCTTGATCGATCACATCGCTCGTTACTCGACGAAGACCTTCCTCTCCCTTGTTCCAAAGCAGCGGAGGTTGTAGCACTCTCTCGCGATTCCGCAAAGACAACGGCGTGGTACCGGAAGTAGAGGGGAGATCTCGCAGGGCTTCGCCTTAAGCCGGAGCGAGTATGGTGGAGTATGAGAGAGCTTTAGTGGTCTAGGGTTTAGACACACCAATTAGAAGGCTCTAAACCGAAGGCTAGGGCAATTAGAAGCTCTAAACCAAAACGGCTCTAAACCGGAGGCTGTGGCTAGGGTTTAGATTTAGAGGATAGGAACTTGTGTGTGCTAAGAGGGAGCCCTGCCCCTCCTTATATAGGTGGAGGGGCTGTCCGGCCAAGGGGAGGGAGGGGAGTCCCTCCCCAACTCAGCTTGGGTGGGCTTGCCAGGAGGACTCCTCCCAACTCGGTTTCACCTCCTCCTCTTTCCCACTTCCCAAAATTGTTGCTTGACTTTCAAACTAGCCGTTTGACTTTTCAATTTAGGATTTAAATAAACCCTTTATTTTGGACAAAGGCACCTAGTACATGATGCAATCATTCCAACTTACAATGACACATTCATGTACCTTCCCCGGAGTGCCGGACATTAGGAACCTTCTAGAATGTTCCCGATGAAAACACCTAACCATTCCCCAACTCAAACGGACTTTCCTTATATGAATCTTATTCTCCGACCATTCCGGATCTCCTCGTGATATCCGAATCCCATTCGAGACTCCAAACAACATTCGGTCTCTTTCTCATCATTCCATAACTACTCAAACAACGTCAATCCTTAAGTGTGTCTCCTACGGTTCATGAACTATGCGGACATGATCGAGACACTTCTCCGATCAATAACCAATAGAGGAATCTGGAAATTCATATGGCTACATATTTCTACGATTACTTTGATCGAATGAACCACTTACATACGATATCAATTTCCTTTGTCTCACGATAGTTTACTTATCCGAGGTTATGATCGTCGGTATCTCGCATACCTAGTTCAACCTCGCATCGATAAGTACTCTTTTCGCTCCGTGATATGTGATCCCTTGTGAGCTACCATGCTTGCAAGCTAATTGGATGACATTTCACCGAGAGGGCCCAGAGTATATCTATCCGTCATATGGATGGACAAATCCCACTCTTGATCCATGTGTTTCAACCAATACTTTCCGAACACTCAATGCCACCTTTATAGCCACCCTGTTACGGTGTGGTGTTTGATGACATCAAAGCATCCATCCGGTAAAGGTGATAAGCATGATCTCATGGTCTAAGGAATTAGATAACTATGTATCAGAAAGCATATAGCAATTGGACTATTAAAATGACTTGATCTTTATGCTACGCTTATCTATAGGAGTATGTCCACCATATCATTCTCCTAACGATATGATCTTGTTGTTAATAACATCTCAATGTTCATGATAGGGAAACCACAATCATCTATTAACCAACAAGCTAGTATTATATAGAGGCTTTACTAGGGACTTCAAATTAAGTTTACAAATCACACAAGTATTAATGTTTCCTTGTTAATACTATTGTAGCATGAATGTAAACATTTATCATAAACACAAAGATATAATAATAACTACATTTATTATTGCCTCTAGGGCATATCTCCAACAGTCTCCCACTTGCACTAGAGTCATCTAATCTAGATTACATGGTAATATATCGAACACCCATGGCAGTTTGGTGCTGGTCATGTTTTGCCCTCGGGAGAGGTTTAGTCAACGGATCCTCCACATTCAGATCTGTGTGTACTTTGCAAATCTTTATATCCCCATCTTGGATATGTTCTCGAATAGCGTGAAAACGTAGCTTGATGTGTTTCAGCTTCTTGTGTGACCTTGGTTCTTGCGCATTGGCTATGGCGCCCATGTTATCACAAAGAGATAGACATTGGGTCCAGCACTAGGAACCACACCCAGCTCAGTAATGAACTCTTTCATCCATATTGCTTCTTGTGAAGCCTCAAGCAGCCATGTATTCCGATTCAGTTGAAGATCTCGCCACAACGCTTTGCTTTGCACTACTCCAGCTAATCACTGCACCATTCAAAATAAATACGATCCAGATTGTGATTTAGAATCATCCGGATTGGTGTTCCAACTAGCATCGGTGTAACCATTAACAACGAAAGCTTCATCACCTCCATAAGAAAGAACCATATCCTTAGTTCTTCTCAAGTACTTAAGGATGTTTTGATCATTGTCCAATGATCCACTCGGATCACTTTGATATCTACTAGTCAAACTAACAGCATATGCAATGTCGGGTCTAGTACATAGCATGGCATACATCGAGATCCTATGGCTGAGGCATAGGAGTCTTACTCATCCTTTCTCTATCTTCCGCGATGTCGGACTGAGTTTTACTCAAGGTCGTATAGCAACATGGGCAAGAACCCTTTCTTGCTATCTTCCATTCCAAACCTCTTTAGAACTTTGTCCAAATATGTACTCTGCGACAATGATATTTGGCGCTTTGATCTATCTCTATAAATCTTTATGCCTAATATGTAAGCTGCTTCGCCAAGATCCTTCATTGAAAAACTATTATTCAAATATTCCTTGACACTATTAAGAAGGTCTACATCATTCCCAATCAACAATATGTCATCTACATACAGTATTAAGAATGCTACAGAGCTCCCACTCACTTTCTTGTAAATACAAGCTTCTCCATAAGTTTGTATAAAACCAAACTTTTGATTACCTTATCAAAACGTTGATTCCAACTTCGGGATGCTTGCTTCAATCCATAGATGGACCGTTGAAGTTTGCATACCTTGTTAGCATCTTTAGGATCGACAAAACCTTTGGGTTGCATCATATACAACTCTTCATCAATGTCACCATTGAGGAATGTTGTTTTGACATCCATCTGCTATATCTCATAATCATAATATGCAGCGATTGCTAACATAATCCTCACAGACTTTAGCTTCGCTACTGGTGAGAAAGTCTCATCGTAGTCAACTCCTTGAATTTGTCGAAACCCTTTTGCGACAAGTCGAGCTTTATAGACAGTAACATTACCATCGACATCTGTTTGAAAATCCATTTGTTCTCGACAGCCTTCCGGCCATCCGGTAAGTCCACCAAAGTCCATACTTGGTTTTCGTACATGGATCCAATCTCGGATTTCATGGCTTCCTGCCATTTATTGGAATCTGGGCTCATCATCGCTTCCTCATATGTCTCAGGGTCATCGGTGTTGTCCACCAACATGACACTCATAACGGGATCATACCAATCTGGAGTGGTACGAGCCCTCGTTGACCTGCGAGGCTCTGTAGCAACTTCGACCGAAGTTTCATGATCATCATCATTAGCTTCCTCTCTAATTGGTGCAGGCACCACAGGAACTTCTTCCGGCGCTGCGCTACTCGCAATTTCGAGAGAAGGTTCGACAACCTCGTCGAGTTCTACTTTCCTTCCAGTCACTTCTTTCGAGAGAAATTCCTTCTCTAGAAAGGATCCATTCTTGGCAACAAAGACTTTGCCTTCGGATCTATGATAGAAGGTATACCCAATAGTTTCCTTCGGGTATCCTATGAAGACGCATTTTTCCGCTTTGGGTTCAAGCTTGTCCGGCTGTAACTTCTTTACATAGGCTTCGCATCCCCAAACTTTAAGAAACGACAATTTAGGTTTCTTCCCAAACCATAATTCATACGGTGTCGTTTTAACGGATTTAGACGGTGCCCTATTTAAAGTGAATGCGGCTGTTTCTAATGCATAACCCCAAAATGATAGCGGTAAATCTGTAAGTGACATCATAGAACGAACCATATCTAAGAGAGTTCGATTACGACGTTCAGACACACCATTACGCTGTGGTGTTCCCGGCGGTGTCAATTGTGAAAGTATTCCGCATTTCTTCAAATGCTCGCCAAACTCGTAACTTAGATATTCACCTCCACGATCAGAACGTAGAAATTTAATCTTCTTGTTACGTTGATTCTCTACCTCACTTTGAAATTCCTTAAACTTCTCGAAAGTTTCGGATTTATGTTTCAAGAAATAGATATACCCATATCTACTCAAGTCATCCGTGAAGGTAAGAACATAACGATAACCGATGCTACACTCATTGGACCACATACATCGGTATGTATGATTTCCAATAAGTCCGTAGCTCGCTCCATCATACCAGAAAATGGAGTCTTAGTCATTTTTCCCATTAGACATGCTTCGCATGTTTCAAGTGATTCAAAATCAAGTGATTCAAGAAGTCCATCGGAATGGAGTTTCTTCATACGCTTCACTCCAATGTGACCAAGACGACAGTGCCACATATAGGTCGAGTTATCGCTTGATTTCAAACGTTTAGCTTCAATGTTATTAATATGTGTATTTCCACCATCGAGATTCAACAAGAATAGACCATCTATCAAAGGTGCATGTGTATAAAACATATTACTCATATAAATCGAACAACCATTATTCTCGGATTTAAACAAGTAACCGTCTCGCAATAAACAAGATCCCGATATAATGTTCATGCTCAACGCAGGCACCAAATAACAATTATTTAAGTATAAAACTAATACCGATGGTAGATGAAGAGGTAGCGTGCCGACCGCGATCACATCAACCTTTGATCCGTTTCCCACGCGCATCGTCACCTCGTTCTTCACTAGCTTCCATTTATTATGCAGCTCCTGTTTCGAGTTACAAATATGAGCAACCGAACCAGTATCAAATATCCAGGCACTACTACGAATACTAGTGAGATACACATCAATAACTTGTATATCAGATATACCTTTCTTCTTGATGTTGCCGTTCTTCAAATCCGCCAAGTACTTTGGGCAATTCCGCTTCCAAAGGACCTTCTCCTTTGCGGAAAAGCACTCAAGATCGTGCTTGGTCCAGCCTTGGTCTTCTTCGTCGGCGTGGTAACTTTCTTACCACCCTTCTTGAAGTGTCCCTTTTGCTTAGACTTGCCTTTCTTGAATTTGGTGGTCTTATTGACCAACAACACTTGGTGCTCTTTCTTGATCTCCACTTCTGCAGACTTTAACATAGCAAACAGTTCTGGCAACTGCTTGTTCATGTTCTGCATGTTGTAGTTCATCACAAAGTTCTTGTAACTTGGTGGTAGTGATTGGAGGACACGGTAAATCCCCAAAGCATTAGGAATCACTATGCCCAAGCTTTGAAGTTTGTTTGCGTGCCCAGACATCTTAAGCACATGCTCACTGACGGAGCTGCCCTCTTCCATCTTGTAGTTAAAGAACTTTTCAGAAGCCTCATAACTCTCAATCGCCGCGTGAGTCTCAAAGATCAATTTGAGATCACGGAAAATATCATGTGGGTCTGAATTCTCAAACCTTTTTTGAAGCTCCGATTCTAAACCATACAAGATAGCACACTGAACTATGGAGTACTGATTCTTCCGAGCAAGGTAAACATTCTTTACTTCATCGGTAGCATTAGCTGCAGGTGGGTCACCCAATGTGCATCCAAAGACATAGGTCAAATTACCTGTGAGGACAATCCTCAAATTATGGAACCAATCCAAGTTGCTTCCATTGTTTTTCAAGTTTTCTTTCTCTAGGAACGCATTAAAATTGATGGTAGGGGCTGCCATTGATCTACAACATATTTGCAATAGTTTAGACTAAGTTTATGACAAATTGAGTTCAAATTAATAATAAAGTTTAATCTAGGTGAACTCCCACTCAAAACAACACCCCTCACATTGTTTTAGTGATCACACGAACCAAATCCACCATATCAAAACCGATCATCACGAGAGTTGATATAGTTTCAATGGCGAACAATCGACATGTTCATCATATCTACTATATGATTCATGCTTTACCTTTCGGTGATCCGTGTTCGAGACCATGTGCGTACATGCTAGGCTCGTCAAGATCAAACCTTAGTTACCGCATAAGCAAATCTGGCTTGCTTACGTTGTATTCACTCGTGGAATCTAACACACCCGATCATCACGTGGTGCTTCGAAACAACCAGCTTTAGCAACAGTGCATACTAAGGGTGAACACTTTAGAACTTGAAATTATGTGCATGAGGGATCATCTTATAATGCTACCGTCGTCTACTAAGCAATACAAGATGCATAAAGGATTAACATCCCATGCAATTCATAATATGTGATATGATATGGCCTTTCTTCTTTGTGCTTCCGATCTCCATCTTCAAGCACGAACATGATCTTCATCATCACCGGCATAGCATCAAGGTCAATGACGCTTCTCCATGGTTGTCGTCCACCGGCTTCAACTATTACAACTACTTTGAATAGACACGCGGGTCTTAACATAAATTTAAAGACAACCATATGGCTCCTGCCGGTTGCCAACTTACAATAAGGAACATTGCATACATCAAATATAATCACAATCATGGCCATATCACATCACTGCACACCCTTGCAAAACAAAGTTAGACGCCTCTACTTTCTTTGCATATTTTACGTGGTTTGGGGCTTTCCATAAGGGTCGTTCTAACTTACGAACAAGAACCACAACATTGATACTAGTATTGTTAATCACCCATTGTAAATTTGATCTCCACTATGCTGGGAGAAACAGGCACCCGCAAAGCCACTTATGCAATACGAGTTGCATGTCAAGCGTGGAGCAAGTCTCATGAACGATGTCATGTAAGGTTAGCCCGGGCCGCTTCATCCCAACATCCCGCAAGATGCAAAGTACACAAGAAGCAATCGACAATAAAAGCATCAATGCCCACAATGACCATTGTGTTCTACTCGTGCAACAGATCTACATATAGACACGGCTCGATACCAATCAGGGTTTCAGAGCATGGAAAACAAAAATTTTCTACCGCATACAAACAAACAAGCCAAGATCTATCTACTAGATTGTAGCAACGAGTCGATGGAATAACTCACCCTCGAAGATTCCAAAGTGTTTAACGAGAGCAGATTCTCGTGGGTGATGTAGTCGATTTTCCCGATCTCAAGATCGCAGAGACGATCCTTTCGGCGCCGTTCCATAGCGCGCTCCCTTGATCGGTCACACGTTCGGTACTCGAAGACCTTCCTCTCCCTTGTTCCAGCAGTGCGGAGGTTGTAGCACTCTCCTCGCGATTCCGTGGCAAGACAACGGCCAGGAAGTAGAGGGAGATCTCAGGGCTGCGCCTTAAGCCGGAGCGAGTATGGTGGAGTATGAGAGAGCTTTAGTGGTCTAGGGTTTAGACACACCAATTAGAAGGCTCTAAACCGAAGGCTAGGGCAATTAGAAGATCTAAACCAAAACGGCTCTAAACCGGAGGCTGTGGCTAGGGTTTAGATTTAGAGGATAGGAACTTGTGTGTGCTAAGAGGGAGCCCTGCCCCTCCTTATATAGGTGGAGGGGCTGGCCGGCCAAGGGAGGAGTCCCTCAACTCGGCTTGGGTGGGCGCCGGCTTGGGAGGACTCCTCCCAACACGGTTTCACCTCCTCCTCTTTTCCCACTTCCCAAAATTGCCGTTTGACTTTCAAACTAGCCGTTTGACTTTTCAATTTAGGATTTAAATAAACCCTTTATTTTGGACAGCAAAGGCACCTAGTACATGATGCAATCATTCCAACTTACAATGACACATTCATGTACCCTTCCCCCCCCGGAGTGCCGGACATTCCGGAACCTTCTAGAATGTTCCCGATGAAAACACCGGAACCATTCCCCAACTCCGAAACGGGACTTTCCTTATATGAATCTTATTCTCCAGACCATTCCGGATCTCCTCGTGATATCCCGAATCCCATTCGAGACTCCGAACAACATTCGGTCTCTTTCTCATCATTCCATAACTACTCAAACAACGTCGAATCCTTAAGTGTGTCTCCCTACGGTTCGTGAACTATGCGGACATGATCGAGACACTTCTCTGATCAATAACCAATAGAGGAATCTGGAAATTCATATGGCTCCCACATATTTCTACGATTACTTTGCGATCGAATGAACCACTTACATACGATATCAATTTCCCTTTGTCTCACGATAGTTTACTTATCCGAGGTTATGATCGTCGGTATCTCTGCATACCTAGTTCAACCTCGTTACCGATAAGTACTCTTTTCTCGTTCCCGTGATATGTGATCCCTTGTGAGCCAGTCACATGCTTGCAAGCTAATTGGATGACATTTCACCGAGAGGGCCCAGAGTATATCTATCCGTCATATGGATGGACAAATCCCACTCTTGATCCATGTGTTTCAACCAATACTTTCCGAACACTCAATGCCACCTTTATAGCCACCCTGTTACGGTGTGGTGTTTGATGACATCAAAGCATCCATCCGGTAAAGGTGATAAGCATGATCTCATGGTCTAAGGAATTAGATAACTATGTATCAGAAAGCATATAGCAATTGGACTATTAAAATGACTTGATCTTTATGCTACGCTTATCTATAGGAGTATGTCCACCATATCATTCTCCTAACGATATGATCTTGTTGTTAATAACATCTCAATGTTCATGATAGGGAAACCACAATCATCTATTAACCAACAAGCTAGTATTATATAGAGGCTTTACTAGGGACTTCAAATTAAGTTTACAAATCACACAAGTATTAATGTTTCCTTGTTAATACTATTGTAGCATGAATGTAAACATTTATCATAAACACAAAGATATAATAATAACTACATTTATTATTGCCTCTAGGGCATATCTCCAACACTCGTAGCTGAGACCCGATCCTATGGATCTCGCTTGATCGACTACTTTGACATCGTTGATCTGGCACACTGCATTCAAAGACCGAAGGAAACTTTAGAGGAGTTACTAACTAGATGGTGCAGGGTGAAAAACTCAGTCGAAGGGATATCCGACACGGTAGTGTGCCCTACTTCATCAATGGGCTGATCAAAGGCTTGCTTCTATGACACAATATAAGACAGATGTCCATGGGACCACCGTTAAGCCTTGATGACATGGTCGAGATTGTAGAAAATTTCTTCGATGCCTAGTCTGAGAACCTTGCCCTACTACATGTTGTAGCCTCTCACCACTTTGTCAGGTACATCGTCTCTGGACCTTGCACTGCCGATGCTGGAGCCAAAAACGACTATGTCCTGGATGCAATCGAATCGAGTTCGACCCGATGGATTCTCTGGTGGGGTCGTTTACCTCGAGGGAGCTACATGCATACACCGGCAAGTGTGGGATGAGAATGCTGAGAGTTAACTATAGAATGGCATCTCCACCACCTCCACCTCCACCTCCCCACCATGCTAGCCCCTCTTCACCGGCGATCTCCCTCTCCGGCGCCCACCTTGCCTTTTTGATCCACCCTTCATCTTGCTCTCCTCTAAATCTACCCCATACCATTTTCATGGCAGTTCTCGCATCAATCTTACTCGGCTTGGATTTATCTCAAGGGCAGGCTTTTTCCAAGGAGGTTTGGCGCTTCTGTCATCATCTAGTTCATCCTTTTGGTTCCTTGGGGCATTTTATCATGGTGGCATCCTTTGGCCGATCATATTTTCATCTTGATGAGGATTATGTATCTTTGGCTCTTGAAGCTGCCACAGGTGGATTTTGCAATGATCTGAAGGTGTCTGCGCTTCATGAATGGGTATTCTCTTTCTGTGCTCATTCCGAAGATGTTGGTTTTCTTCTGCTTGCAAAGAAATTTTATAGCTGCCCATAATTCAAGTGTTATTATCATATTTGGAGTCGTGGTGGTCCAAACTAGATTCGTGAATATAGCTTCTCGCAACGTGAATTGGTGGGTGAATAGATTATTGTGAATCGGAAGTGTCTTAGGCAACCAAAGCAGAGTCATCGTCGTCCTTCTCTCCCTGTTCTGCTGCCTCACTCACCGGTTTCGGCGGTGCAGTCAACCCTCTAGTCGGCGATGAGTCCCATGACGGAGATTCAGTTGTAGCTTGGTTCCATGATTGTTGCTCGTCATCAAGATCAGTTAAGATCCTGTTTTCTGGAGCTGATTGTGCGTGTGATATTTCGATTCTTTCTTTGAATCCTCGAGTTATGCAGGCTAAGTCCCCGACCCTTTCTACTAAAGTGCAGCCTGCTTCCGAAGAGGCTTTTGTTCAACCAATTGGGACTCCTGCCCATTCGGAGTCTAGTGAATGGGCCCAACAATCTTTTGATGGGTTGGCCCAAGTGGTGGATGACATGGTTTTTAGGGTTTGGAATTGTCAACGATGTCTTTGGATGGGCCACAAATCTTCTAATTGCAAGAATATGATACGCCGAAGATCCTGTTATTGTTATGGACACATTGCAAAGGGTTGTCTCCTACATTTCAGTATGAAGTTAAAAAGTGGGTTATGCAAAAAATGCTTAGCAAAATCAATTGGTCCGTGATTATAGTGAACCTACCCCTTTTGGCTGCGATACACTTGCATTTTTTGACTCCCTCCCCAAACCAATATGTCTCTCATTCCTCGACTTCTCCTGAGAAGAGCTCATCGCCACCTCTGCCTAGTCCCATGGCCACCTTCAAGTTTGATCCTATGCCGTAGGTCCCACCAGGCTTCGAGCTCATTGATGGGACTGAGCGTCGTATGCCTCGAACCTTTGTCACCCCCACCGCTGATATGGTCGATACTCATGAATCCTTCTGTGTTGCCATTGTCGAGCCTCAACCGCTAGAGGAAGATCTACGGTTTGTCATGGAGTTAGTCAAAGATTTCATTGTTGATAGAGGCTTAGAGGTCAACAACTTTCTGCCATGGTTTTTTGGTGTGGGTATTTATCAGTTACATCACCCTATTGCAAGGCACACTCTAATATCACATGATCCATGGCCAATGGGCCATGGTCACACGCTTCGTTTTATCAAGCATGATGAAGGAGTGAATTTCAAATATCATCATGGTGCTAGAAACGGTTGGCTCATGTTTATTGGTGTCCCTCTGAGTCTTAGGAACACAGATTCCATTAGGAAAGCAGTTAATACCTTTTGCGAGTTTCATAACTGGCAACATAGAGATGTGCAACTCTATATGATCTTGGTCTATTGCACCTACCCAACGCCATCTTTGGTACCACGTGATGTGGTCTTCCGCCAGCCACCTGTGGGCAGATATACTAGCATTAGCCATTCTTGGACTGCACCCTGCTTTATTCTCTCATCGGAGTTTGTTGATGTTCATCCGACTAATGAGGACCCAATGCCTTTCAATGGCAATCCCCATCCAATGTCTGGCGCTTTGATCCCAAATAATAATTTGTTTGTGATGCCTGAGTACCCTGAGGTTGGGTGGAACATGCCTTCACCGCCTTTCTTTCAGAATAATCCACCACATGATGATAAAACCACCAAAACCAATAGCATCAAGATCCTCCCAACCCACCACATGATTCAGTAACTTTTGATGATCATTGAGTTGTTTGTTCTGGCTCTGTTCTAGGGCCTATAATGGATGTTTAGATACAAGATGCGGTTGTTGAGGAGATTCAGCCTTTGATCCAGGATCATATTCCCCAAGCTGTGGCCCTTGATCAAGATGTGGTTCATAATGATGGACAGGAGAACGTTCTGGTTGTTAACAGTGTGTTTGTTGCTGCTGACATGGTTGAGTTGCCTTCTAAATCTGTTAATGAGGCAATCAACACTTTTTGTTTCCTTTAGGAGTTGGAATACATGATGAGCCCGCTTGGGTTGATGAACTTCTAACTGATACTGGGCGTGAGGGCTTGGTTGCCACACAAAAAAGGGGCTGGTGTGTGGCTTTTGATTTGAATAATGTCCCCATTTTCTCTATTAGTACCCTGATAGTTTTAGTCAGGCTGCCAAGGAGATCAGTTAGGAAGACTGCGTAGCTAGAGATTCCTGTGACCCATGACACTGATGTGGAAGATCCTATCACAATGTAGTTTGCGACAAAGAGTTCCAAAAAAGCAAAAAGGGGCAGGCCCAAGAAGGCTGCTCCTGCTATTGTTCAGTCTACTAAGAGGAGATTCACTCGTAGTCAGTTGCAGTTAGATGGTTATCATCCTCCCATTCAGGAGATGTAGCCGAAGAAGAGAAGGTGCAACAAGCAAGCAACAAATGTCATGTATAAGGGCCAGACACCTCCAAAAGGAGAATCTGCAGTGAGGCCTCCTATTCCTGTCAAGACCGTATGACAAATTGGACAACTACTAGAGATTGACCTTGAGGAGCTCTTTGAGCAGAAGCTTATGGCATCTGCTAATGTCCTTCCTCTTGAAGATGGTCCAAATGATAACTGATACTAATTTGATCTGGAGGAGTGGATGTGCTCCTTTACACAACCTTTATTGTTGTGGCTACTTTTGTTATAGTCCTATTTATGTGACTTTTATGTTGCTATCAAACTGGTTCTGTATTTTGTCTACCTAGCTGTATCAGGCATCTATGTCCCTCAAACCTTGGTTGTTTAATGGACTATAATATATTTACCTTGTGTGGAAATTCTCTATTGGAACATCTATGGGCTTAATTCTGATGATAAGCAGTGGGCATTAAGAGAGAAAATAGTGGATAGTGGATGTGTTGTTGTTTGTGTTCAGGAAACAAAGAAGGATAATTTTTATCAGCACTTCATTGGAAACTGCTGTCCAAAAAACTTTGTCAGTTTTATCTTTGCACCCTCTTTAGGGGCTTCTAGGGGGATTCTTGTGGCCTGTAATTCTTCTATTTTCCAGGGCCATTTAATTGAGTCACATAACTTTGGCATTATTGTTTCTTTCTCTTCTGCTTACACTGGTCAGAAGTGGACTTTAGTTACTGTGTATGGGCCTTGCTAGGGGGAGAGGAGAGATCAGTTTGTTCAATGGTTATATAACATCAATATACCTTACGAAGAGCTCTGGATCTTCATGGGGAACTTTAACTTTATTAGATCCCAAGATAATAGGAATCTGCCTGGAGGGGATGTCAATGATATGTTCCTCTTTAATGAGGTTATTGACCACTTGGGGATTTTAGAACTTCCATTTAAAGGCAGAAGCTTCACACGGTCTAACATACAACAGACTCCTCTTCTTGAGTAGCTTGATTGGTTTTTCACAACCACCGATTGGATTTAGCATATCCCAATACCACTGCTCATGCCATGGATAAACCCACCTCTGACCATGTCCCTCTTGTAGTCATTATTGACACAGTCATCCCAAAGGCAAATATTTTTAGATTTGATAATTATTGGGTTCAATAGCCTGGGTTTTATGATTATGTTTCATCAGTTTGGAACAAGATTCCTAGAGTTACCTCTGTTACAGGAATACTCTCGAAGAAGTTTAAAGCATTAAGATAAGCTCAGAAAAATTGGAAAAATGGAATGTCTCAAATTAAACTATTAATTTCTAAGTGCAATCTAGTTACTGTTTTCTTTGATGAGTTTGAGGAGGAGAGGTCATTGTTAGTGCTAGAGTCAAACTTCAGGAAAATAGTTAAAGCTCATTATGATAAACTCCTAAAATCTCAGTTTGAATACTGGAAGAGAAGGTGCACCATCATATGGATGAGAATGGGGGAAGTGAACACAATTTTTTTCATGCCATGGTTACTGAGTGATACATAAAGAACAAGATATCTTCTATCATGCTGCCTGATGGACATACAGTACATGATCATGATGAGATTGCTTCTATGGCATGGAACTGTTATAATGATAGAATGGTCACCTCCGTGGCATTGACATGGTTTTTAAATTGCAGTCCATGATTCCCCACATTGAGGGGCTGAATTCTATTGTTGAGCCTTTCTCTAAGGAAGAAATAGATGACTGTATTAATAAAATGCCCATAGACAAAGCTCCTGGGCCAGATGGCTTTAATGGCATGTTCCTTAAGAAATGTTGGCATATCAATAAATAGGATTTCTATGCCCTGGCTGATGGCTTCCATAGGGGAAATATCAATCTTGAGACCACAAATATTCTTTCATTACCCTGGTTCCTAAGAAGGGTTCTCCTGAGAAAATCACAAATTATAGGCCAATTTCTCTCACAAATTGTTGTTTGAAATTTCTAACTAAGATGTTGGCTGATAGGTTGTAAACCAAAATTATGAGTTGCATTCGTAAGAACCTATATGGTTTCATCAAAAGTAGATCCATTCATGACTACCTTTGTTGGTCATTTGAATACATACACAAGTGCAAGGTGTCAAAGAAGCCAATCATCATTCTCAAGTTGGATTTTGAGAAAGCTTTTGACTCCATTGAACATGAGGCCATATTCTAGATCCTTAGGACTAAAGGTTTTGATGAACAGTTTATCAATTGGGTCAGAATGGCTCTTACCAATGGCACATCCTCTGTCCTGGTCAATGGTGTCCCTTCAAGTGCAAGAGGGGTGTCAGACAAGGGGATGCTCTCTCCCCCTATCTTTGTTCTTGGAGCTGACCTACTTCAGTCTGTCATTAATGATCTGGCAAGACAAGGAAATGGATTTCCCTATGATTCAGTATGTTGATGATACAATTCTAGTCATGGCAGCTAATGCTGCACAACTTACTATCTTAAAGTCTGCCCTTTAGGATTTCAAGAAGGCAGCTGGTCTATTTGTCATCTATCACAAGTCTTGCATGATTCCTCTTAATGTGTTTGCTCAATCTGTTGCCGAGCTGGCTCAAGGTTTTGGGTGTATTCTGGGAACACTCCCTTTTACTTACCTGGGCTACCAATGGGCACTACAAGACCTAAACTAACTGACTTCACCCCCAATGTTAGCAGCACGGAAAGGAGGTTGACAACAAATTCATTTTTCCTTGCCTATGGTGGAAGGCTTAAGCTCATCACATCATGTATGTCATCTTTGCTAATCTATTTTCTATGCTCACTTTGTATCCCTCCTGGTATTCAGAAGTAGTTCCACAGAATAATTAGGCAATGTCTTTGGAGGAAAATGAACACAGAGGGTAGTATATGATTGCCAAACCAAAGAGTTGTGGTGGGCTAGGTATTCTTGATTTCTAGAAGCAAAATGAGGCCCTGCTAATGAAATATTTGTATAAGTTCTATAACAAGGATGACATCCCTTGGGTGAATTTAGTTTGGCAATATTACTCACAAAATGTTCCCCATGCAGCTAAACTATATGGATCCTTCTGGTGGAGAGATATTATGAAGATGGCCCCAAAAGTTTGTGCAATATGTACTGTCATAGTTTCAAGAGGGGATTTGGCTTTGTTTCAAGGTGACTCCTGGCAAGGATTACCTTTGCAACAGTCTTTTCCAAGGCTTTTCTCATTTGCTCTAGATGCTAACCTCTCTGTCAGAGATGTTGTCTTGGCCCAAGACATTTCTAAGTATTATATTTTCCTTTGTCACAGCAGGCTTTTGAAGAATTCCAGCGGCCGGATTTGATTATTTATGGCACACCACTATGAGATGATGTCAAAGATGAGTGGAAAACCTTGTGTAAAGATGGGGAATATACTTCTATTAGGTATTACAAACACCGCTTCAAGGATATGAAAGATGGCAAAATCTATGAATGGTTATGGAAGAGCAGAGTCCTGTTGAGGATTAAGGTTTTTGCCTGGTTAATGGTTAGTGATCGGCTTAACCCTAGAGACATGTTGATGTGGCATAATTGTAATGTTACTCAAGAGTTCCATTGTGTTATGTTCCCATGAAGGGTGATTGAATATTGGACGCACATTTTCTTCCACTATAGTTTCAGTATCAGAATTCGGAACTATCTTCAAATATGCTGGGACCCGGACAACTCTTTTGAGCATGTTTTTTTCTAGAGCCAGGAAGGAATTTGGACATCCTTTCTTTGATGAAGTAATGATGTTGGCTTGCTATCACATCTGGAAGCAGTGTAATGAGGCAATGTTTCAAAAGATCATGCATACTTTTAGATCCTGGAAATCTTCTTTTGTCCATGATGTCTGCATGCATGTCTGATTTGTCAAGATGGATTGGCTCCCTGATTTAGTCCCTATTTTTTGTTGTTATCCTTTTTGCTTTCAAGGTTCCATTACTTGATCCAGGAATCAGCAGCTTGTAATTATTGTTCCTTTTTTCTCCAGTTTTAATAAAATGTTGTGGGGTTTAACCCCATAGTCCCTTATCAAAAAAAGTGTGGGGATGAAGCCGAATACAACCCCACCACTAAATCTAACAAAGAATATGAGGAAACACATTTGGATCCCTATGATAGCATGGAGGAAGAAGGCCCTAGAAAATATTTCAATGTACCTAGAGGTGTTGACGTATTTGAGTATACTCAGCCTGAGAGCACCAAGGGAAGCCTTTCTCTAGAACAAGGTCCAAAGTTCGTCCTTGTCACCATCGCTGAAGTTAGGGAGAGCCTAGAGCTACGGATGAGCAAAATATTCCGGTTCCTCCCCGGATCGATAAACCTTTGACAAAGCCCAGATCAAGTAGGCCATAGATTGCCACTAACACCAGCATTCCATCGACCGTAGAGATGTTTGGAGAAGCCTTGACGACTTCGATTAGTGTGGCAATGGAGAAGACTACAACTACTCTAGAAGCCAAGCATTTATTGCTCCTGGAGCAACCATAGAATATCACTGAGATTAACATAAACATAGACTCCGGATATTATCGTTTAGATCAACTGAGGTCCGAGTACAAAATACTCACCGCTCTCTATGCGACAGAAAAGGTCTGCGCGCAAGACAAAGCCCGAAATTGCACAAGAAATTGTTCAACAGCTCAAGGAAACCCAGAGTATCTCGCACCGCTGGCATACATATAGGAGAACCTAGGCTAGATAGCGAAGGAAACCAGATCTACAATACACTGGTGGAAAATTTTACAAGGTCCAAGGCAATCCTAGAAAATAACCCGTCTCCATCGCATATCAAACAGTCGATCATCTAGGTTGAAAAGGTGCTGGAACAACAAAAAATCACCACATCTTTTAGTGGCGGGCTTGAGTCGAAATATAACCGTTGTCACACAGATGTGGACATGTTGGATGCTGACACACACCCTGGGATGAATGGTGTCCGGCTCATCGAGCTGATCCCCGAGAAGGGCATTCAGAAATTGGTCTTCAACCAAAGGCGCAGAGAAGCACAAAACTAGAGCAATGTGATACATGTGGCTGATACGTTGCTAACGTATCCATAATTTTTGATGTTCCATGCTTGGTTTTATCTACTTTCTTATGTTTTTTCCACACTTTGGAGTACTTTTTATACACTTTCTTGGACTAACCTATTAACAAGATGCCACAGTGCCAGTTGCCTATTTTCTGCTGTTTTTGGTTCTAGGAAAGTCAGAAAATGAATATTTTTGGAATTGGACGGGACAAAAGGCAAAGTCAGTTTTTCACCGAGGGGGACACGGAGCCAGAATACGAGACGGAGAGGGGCCAGGGGCGGCCACACCACTTGGCCGCAAGGCCAGGCTTGGCCCGCGCCAGGGGGTGGTGCGGCCACCCAGGGCACCCCCTCAGCCTCCCCTTTCACTTATATATCGCCTCCGATATAGAAACCCTAAGTACCCGATCAAAAATTCCATGAAAGAGTCTGTAGACGCTGTCATCTCCATCCCTAGATCGGGAGGGATCTGAAGCTCTTCCCAAAGACGCTTGCGGAGGAGAATTCACCACGAGGCCTTCTTCATCACCATGCAAGCCTCCGGTGTGATGCATGAGTAGTTCATCCTTGGACTACGGGTCCATGTAGTAGCTAGATGGCTGGTTCTTCTCCTTTGTGCTATCATGTTTAGATCTTGTGAGCTCCGTTCATGATCAAAATCATCTATTTGTAATTCTACATGTTGTGTTTGCGGGGATCCGATGGATATTGAGATGCTATTTCGGATTGATTATTGACTCTATCATGTCTTTGTTATTTGTGATCTTGCATGCTTTCCGTTGTTAGTAGCTATCTTGGCCAAGCAGATGCTAGCAACTCCAAGAGTTAGTATTTATGCTCGATAGTGGGTTCATGCCTCTAGTAATCTGGGGAAGTGGCAGAAATCTCTAAGGTACTAGATGTGCTATTGCTACTAGGGAGAAAAAAACAATCCTTTGTTCATAGAACAATCGTATTCTTTACTTTACACGCAATGCATAATGCAATTATCTGTTGCTTGCAACTTAATACTAGAGGGGGTTCGGATGATAACCTGAAGGTGGATTATTAGTCATAGATCCAGTTGGATTATGGTATATGTATAATGTTGTAATGCCCAATCAAATCTCAAAGGAGTCAAGATGTTTAGTATATGCATGTATGCTTTCTCGATGTTTGTCAATTGCCCCACTGTAATTTGTTCACCCAACATGTTATCTATCTTAAGGAGAGCCACCACTAGTGAACTATGGACCCCGGTCCTTTCTTTTACCATCAATCTACAATTGTTTACTTTCTGCAAGCTTTTACTTTCTTCCACACAATACGTTTAATCCTTTGTTTTTAGCAAAACCGGTGAGATTGACAACCTCACTGTAAGTTGGGGGCAAAGTTCCGTGGTTGTGTTGTGCAGGATTCCAAGTTGGCAACAACACCTTGGAGGTGTTTCATTGCTCCTACTGGTTTGATAACCTTGGTTTCATAACTGAGGGAAACTTACTGCTGTGCTCATCATACCTTCCTCTTGGGGTTCCCCAACGAGCTCGTTATTACACGAGTCAGTGATACATTGCTAACATATCCATAATTTTTGATGTTCCATGTGATACATTGCAAATGTATCTATAATTTTTGATGCTCCATGCTTGGTTTTATCTACTTTCTTGTGTTTTGTCCACACTTTGGAGTACTTTTCATATGATTTCTTAGACTAACCTATTAACAAGAGCCACAGTGCCAGCTGCCTGTTTTCTGCTGTTTTTGGTTCTAGGAAAGTCAGAAAATGAATATTCTCGGAATTGGATGGGACAAAAGCCAAAGTGCCTATTTTTCCAAAAGACTCCAGGAGCCAGAATACGAGACAGAGGAGAGCCACGGGCTGGCCACACCCCCCAGGTGCAGGCTAGGCCTGGCCGTGCTAGGGCCTGGTGTGGTGGCCCCAGGCACCCCCTCGGTCTCCCTCTTCGCCTATAAGAAGCCTTCTGACCTAAAAACTTCGGGGGGTTCAACGTTTTTCCACGAAAAGTTCTGCTGCGCCGCCGCCACCGAAGGGGAGATTTGGGGGACAAAGTTTCTCTGTTTCGGCACCCTGCCGGGACGGGGAAGTGCCCCCGGAGCCATCTCCATCGATCCCCACCATCATCTTCATCGACCATCTATGTTTCTTCCATCTATGAGTGAGTAATCCCCCGCTGTAGGCTATGGGGATGGTAGAGATTGGATGAGATCGTTCATGTAATGGCATCAGATTGTTAGGGCATGGTGCCTAGTATCTTTTATTAGTGCTTTATGACTTTGTTGCAACTTTGTTGTGCTTAATGCTTGTCACTAGGGCCTGAGTGCCATGATTTCAGATCTGAACTTATTATTGATTCATCATGATAGTATTGTTTTGGGTCTTATCTACAAGTTGTATACACATGTCGTTGTCCGGAACCTATGGTCCCGAAGTGACAGAAATCAGGGTAGCCGGAAGGGAAAGGATTTGATGTGAGGACCACATGTGTTCACGGAGTGTTAATGCTTTGCTCCGGTGCTCTATTAAAAGGAGCACCTTAATTGCCAGTAGTTCCCTAGAGGCCCCGCTGCAAAAGGGCTGGCAGGACAAAAGATGTTGTGCAAGTTCTCATTGCGAGCACGTATGACTATATATGGAACACATGCCTAGGATTATCTAGTACTTGGATGCTTTATCTTATTTATCCGCAATTGCCCTATGTTCTAATTGCTATGTGAATTGTCTTGTCCATGCAACGCCCGTCCATCCATCCCTATGCCTACCGCACTCGAATCCCAATGTTTACTGCTTTTGTTACTACTGTCTTTGCTTTGCTACTGCTGTTACTTTACTATTCATACTACAAAACTGTTGCTACTGATAAACTGCTGTGAGCAAGATTGTTTCTAGGTGCAGCTGAATGACAACTCAGTTGTTAAGGCTGATAAGTATTCTTTGGCTCCCCTTGTGTCGAATCAATAAATTGGGTTTCACTTCCCTCGAAAATACTGCGATACACCCCCTATACTTGTGGGTCATCAAGACTATTTTCTGGCGCTGTTGCCGGGGAGCATAGCTTTATTTATCAAGTTCACTTGGATTCACTATTGTTCTAGATAAGTTTATCTTTCTCCTTGTCTTCTTGTTTCTTTATCAAAAATACAAAAAAAATTAGTTCCTACTCTAGTTGTTGTTTTCATTGGTCTGTTATTGTCTTGCTTTGTCATGCTTGTTGTCAATGGTTGGTTTCTTTGAAACTGAAGCTTATTGGCAAGGTGGGTTCATGGAAGATCAAAAATATTATTACAAGGAACACCGCTTGTCACAAAAAGGGAAACACTTATGGGAACAAATTGATAGATTTTATACCATTGCTAGAAACGTGTGCTCTACTTATAATGTTACTTATTGCTGTGATGAGTCTTGTTTCAGAAAGAGGTATAAACACCTCCCTTTTCAATGTGAGTATAGTGATAATGATACCATATCTTCCTATGCTAAAGGAATTTATGACTTTTATGATGCGGAACAAATTGAAGAATTTATTGCTTGGAAGGGTGCATTTGAACTTGCTAGTTTGCTTGAAAATATTGATGATTCACCTTACAAATATGAGGTTTATGGTATACTTAAATTTTGCTTTGATAATTACAAGGATGAAAATGGCTATATTCTTGAATATTTTAGATGCTTTCCACAAATGGAAGAGACTAATGCCTTGCAGGATCCTATGGAAGAAGAAATTGATGAACCTGAAATCTCATTAGATGAAAAAGAGGAGGAGAGTGATGAACAAAAGGAGGAAGAATAGATTAGCTACCCATGCCTACCTTCTAATGAGAGTAACTCTGTATCCCTTACATTATTTGATTGTCCCCCGTGCTTACCAAAGGAGGATGAATGTTATGTTCCTGAGGATTCTTTTGAAGATGTTTATGGTAAAGCTCTAGTGCTTGTAGATCATGAAAAGCATGCTTTATGTGATAGTTATATTGTTGAGTTTCTTCATGAGGCTACTGAAAATTATTATGAGAGAGGAAAATGTGGTTGTAGAAGTTTTCATGGTATTGAAACACCTCTCTATGTGCTGAAAGTTTTGAAGTTACTCTTGTTTTATCTTCCTATGCCTGTCACTTTGTTCTTTGCAAATTTATTTGCATACATGATTCCTATGCATAGGAAGTCGGTTAGACATAAATGTGTTTTGAATTTGCTTCTTGATGCTCTCTCTTACTTCAACTCATATTTCTTATGAGAGCGTCCTCTCAAACTATTATGCCTGAAGATGACAATATGTCTATTATTCTTGGGAGACCTTTTCTTAAATACTGCAGGAGTTGTTATTAATTATCAAGGGAAGGTGACCTTCAATGTTAATGACAAGAAACACACTATCTATTTCCCCAAGAAGATTGAAAGGACTCATGGTTTTGAATTCAATTGAACATGATGAGGGCATTCAAGTTGGAGAAATATATTGTCCCATACCAAGAGAATTTTTTTTATGATTGGGACCATTGCTATCAAGGTTGAGGTAACATAATCATTAGTGGAATACAAAGTTTTGTATCATACAAAATTGTTTTGGTAACAACACCTGATCAACCTTGTTAACAAAAGGATTTCATTGAACAAAACAATGTTTTCACCTTGATTATCTCCGCTTACTTCTATTCTATCCATTTTAGTTTTTCCTTATGCCTAACTTAAAGGCGTTAAAGAAAAGTACTTATAGGAAGATAACCCAAAAGTTTTAGATGAGTCTTGGAAGTTATTACCTCTGTAATAACCGCTCCTTATCCTTTTTATTTGCTTTTTGTGCCAAGAGTAACCTCTAATGAGAGAGAAGTAATGATTGGGAAAGTTGCTGTCCCGAAACAGATTTTTGTGCTTCACCGTAAAAATTCGTGAGAGAGCTCTGTATGTCGTATTGAGCTGTAATGTTTTGTTCTTCTGCCCCAGGTTGTTATCTAACTTTCATTAGTTCAACACTATTTTATTTGAGCAACATAAGGTCTTCTAAAAAATTCGTCTTTACCTGCTGGTCTGTTTTGACAGATTTCTGCCATTTTCTGCATTTGCTTCTTGTTGGTTCCTTTTTGAGTTCTTTTGGGGAATTGAGCTTTTTAAGGGAAGTGATACAGTAGCTAGTGTTCTAATGGAAGTTTATTTGGTGTTAAAACTGAACCTTAAGACTTATTTATCTTGAGTGCACTAATGTTGCTAATAAAGATTATGTGAAGTTTTGTATGAAGGAAAATTTTTAGGTGTATGGAAGGAATGAGTAATGAGATGAAGGATGGAATAAATCTCAAGCTTGGGGATGCCCCACGTTTCACCCCAAGAAATATCCAAGAAGTACAAGCGTCAAAGCTTGGGGATGCCCAAGGCATCCCCTTCTTCATCAATAAAAATCCCAGGTTTCTTCCAAACGCTTCATTTTTATTGTTTCATGCACAGTTCTGTTGTTCTTGGAGCGTCTTCTTTTTCCTTTTTCGTTTTGGTTTTCGTTTGCTTGGTTTGCTTAGTTTGCTGAATAAATTGGTTTGACC
Organism: Avena insularis; assembly: GCA_023614405.1. Classification (NCBI taxonomy): domain Eukaryota; kingdom Viridiplantae; phylum Streptophyta; class Magnoliopsida; order Poales; family Poaceae; genus Avena; species Avena insularis. The sequence continues at coordinate 673,644,900 of CM042690.1, forward strand.
TCCTCTTTCATACATTGGTGTTCAAATGGTTTGGTTTGGTTTGGAAAAGAGTAGGAAAGCACATGCTTAAGTGGTAAAGAGAGCTTGTTTTTGACTGTGGCCTATGCTCTGTCATGCCATGCTTGATATTGTTTTGGCTTTATGCTTAGTATTCTTTGCTGTAGCATGACTTGTTATAAACAATTGAGATTGCTTAATGTGCCTTGGATGAATCATGTGTTGTTTTAGCATATTAAAGCATAGTATAGTGGTATTCTCCTTTGATGCTTTATTTGGGTTGACTTATGCATGCTCACACCATGTTATGACTATCTCAAGTCACCATAAGCCTTTATGATCCTTTAGTTTTCAACTTGTAGTATCACTTTATTCTTTGATCAATGATGTTTTGTCGCTCTGCATGATTATGGCCATTATTGCTCTCTCATTTGTCGCTCCGTTACTATTGCTAGCCTTCACTTCTACTGAGTATTTTACTCATGTTTCCAACTCCCTTAAACCAAATATTGCCAAACTGTCCACCATACCTACCTATTAGCATCATTTGCTACTTCCGTGCATATTCAATATGCCTTGTTTTCTTCCGAATAAAATGTTTGCTTGTTATGAAAAAGTTAGTTAGTAAAGCTCTCACGAACTTGATGGCACACTTTATTTCCTGCACTTAATAAACCTGAACCATTGTGAACTCTCCATGAAAGTTATATGCTTGCAAATTATAGGCTGGGGATTAGTAGAACCGTGTTGTCACGGGGAACGCTTTCAACACTTGTAAATATATACCCAGTTGATACCTTGCTCTTTTGTTTGCAGATGTCGTCGGTGTGAAATAAAAGGGGAGCTTGTAAGGCCATGGAGTTATGTATGTGTGTTAGAGAAACGCCTAGGCTGCTGGTCTAATCCATGAGGACATGGTGGAAACCTGCAGCGTAACCATAATGATATCTATGAAGCATTCTTCTTATAAAAAAAGAGAGATAGCTATTGAGAAAAATAAAAAAAAAGAGATTTATGAAAAGAGGAAAGAGAGAAAAAAGCACCATTTTCCCATGGTAAATAAGAAGATTGCTGAGATACTCATTGTCTGCTTGCCTTGACATTTTGATATGGGGATTCTTCCGTATCATCGGGCAAGGGGTACCCCGTTGGCGGTTCTCTATGATACGCACATACTTACGATGACAAGAACTTACCGGTAACTAAAGTTGAGTAGCATGAGGAGCGACCCTCGTACTCAAGGGACTTGGGATTTTTAGTTTATAGTCTGTCAAGCATATAACTCAGATTGGACCTCACTTTCACCTTAACCACATTAAAGATGCTTATGATAGGGGCAATGAGAGCTCAAAGCTAACGAGTACCATACTTTCAGCATTTGGAAGCCTTTCAAATTATTCAAAACCTTTTTCTTTACTTGTTGAGTCTCCACATATTATTTATGCACCTACTTTGAGAGCATAGTGGCCATTCTTAGTTCTATGTGCATTGTCCCAAGACTAGTTGATTGATGCATAACTTGATATTGCTTGTTTTAAACTATTTGTATCTAGTCACTCTTATGAACTTTGAAGGTGTCCTATGCATTTATATTTGCTACTCTATTGAGGGACAAGCTGAATACTATTATGCTATGTTTTATTTATGTGAAACAAACAAACGTCTTACAAAGCATTGTTATTCATGAATCTTTTGTTTGTGCCTTTTCATGTTGCATCATAGTTTCTTTGTCTTATTGCTAGAACTTTGTCTTTCATGTTATGATTGAAGTCCTTTGATCCCAGCTTTGAATGTTTTACAAATACTTTGATCAAGTCTTTGATGGTGCATGTCACCTCAAAAATTATTCTTTCTTTTTATCACTTGCCTACTTGAGGACGAGCAGGAGTTAAGCTTGGGGATGTTGATACATTGCAAATGTATCTATAATTTTTGATGCTCCATGCTTGGTTTTATCTACTTTCTTGTGTTTTGTCCACACTTTGGAGTACTTTTCATATGATTTCTTGGACTAACCTATTAACAAGAGCCACCGTGCCAGCTGCCTGTTTTCTGCTGTTTTTGGTTCCAGGAAAGTCAGAAAATGAATATTCTCGGAATTGGACGGGACAAAAGCCAAAGTGCCTATTTTTCCAGAAGACTCCAGGAGCCAGAATACGAGACAGAGGAGAGCCAGTGGCTGGCCACACCCCCCAGGCGCGGGCTAGGCCTGGCCACGCCAGGGCCTGGTGTGGTGGCCCCAGGCACCCCCTCGGTCTCCCTCTTCGCCTATAAGAAGCCTTCTGACCTAAAAACTTCGGGGGGGTTGATGTTTTTCCACAAAAAGTTCCGTTGCGCCGCCGCCACCGAAGGGGAGATTCGGGGGATAGAAAGTCTCTGTTCCGGCACCCTGCCGGGACGAGGAAGTGCCCTCGGAGCCATCTCCATCGATCCCCACTATCATCTTCATCGACCATCCATGTTTCTTCCATCTATGAGTGAGTAATCCCCCGCTGTAGGCTATGGGGATGGTAGGGATTGGATGAGATCGTTCATGTAATGGCATCAGATTGTTAGGGCATGGTGCCTAGTATCTTTTATTAGTGCTTTATGACTTTGTTGCAACTTTGTTGTGCTTAATGCTTGTCACTAGGGACCGAGTGCCATGATTTCAGATCTGAACTTATTGTTGATTCATCATGATAGTATTGTTTTGGGTCTTATCTACAAGTTGTATACACACGTCATTGTCCGGAACCTATGGTCCCGGCGATGTAAATCGGGTAGCCGGAAGGAAAGGCTTTGATGTGAGGATCACATGTGTTCATGGAGTGTTAATACTTTGCTCCGATGCTCTATTAAAGGAGCACCTTAATTGCGATAGTTCCTAGAGGCCCCGCTACAAACGGGCTGGCAGGACAAAAGATGTTGTGCAAGTTCTCATTGCGAGCACGTATGACTATATATGGAACACATGCCTAGGATTATCTAGTACTTGGATGCTTTATCTTATTTATTTGCAATTGCCCTATGTTCTGATTGCTATGTGAATTGTCTTGTCCATGCAACGCCCGTCCATCCATCCCTATGCCTACCTTTCGAATCCCAATTGCATTTGTTACTACTGTCTTTGCTTTGCTACTGCTGTTACTTTACTATTCCTACTACAAAACTGTTGCTACTGATAAACTGCTGTTAGCAAGATTGTTTCTAGGTGCAGCTAAATTGACAACTCAGTTGTTAAGGCTGATAAGTATTCTTTGGCTCCCCTTGTGTCGAATCAATAAGTTAGGTTTCACTTCCCTCGAAAATACTGCGATACACCCCCTATACTTGTGGGTCATCACCATGCTTGGTTTTTATCTACTTTCTTATGTTTTGTCCACACTTTGGAGTACTTTCTATACACTTTCTTGGACTAACCTATTAACAAGAGCCATAGTGCCAGCTTCCTGTTTTCTGCTGTTTTTGGTTCCAGGAATGTTAGAAAATGAATATTCTCAGAATTGGACGGGACAAAAGCCAAAGTCAGTTTTCACTGAGGGGGACACGGAGCCAGAATACGAGACGGAGAGGGGCCAGAGGGACGCCACACCACCTGGCCGCGTGGCTAAGCCTGGCCCGCGCCAGGGACTGGTCTGGCCGCCTAGGGCACCCCCTCGGCCTCCCCTTTCGCCTATATATTGCCTCCAATATAGAAACCCTAAGTACCCGATCAAAATTCCACGAAAGAGTCTGTAGCCACCGTTATCTCCATCCCTAGATCGGGAGGGATCTGAAACTCTTCCCGGCACGCTGCTGGAGGGGAGAATTCACCCCGGAGGCCATCTTCATCACCATGCAAGCCTCCGGTGTGATGCATGAGTAGTTCATCCTTGGACTACGGGTCCATGTAGTAGCTAGATGGCTGGTTCTTCTCCTTTGTGTTATCATGTTTAGATCTTGTGAGCTCCGTTCATGATCAAAATCATCTATTTGTAATTCTACATGTTGTGTTTGCGGGGATCCAATGGATATTGAGATGCTATTTCAGATTGATTATTGATTCTATCATGTCTTTGTTATTTTACATGCTTTCCGTTGTTAGTAGCTATCTTGGCCAAGTAGATGCTAGCAACTCCAAGAGTTAGTATTTATGCTCGATAGTGGGTTCATGCCTCTAGTAATCTGGGGAAGTGACAGAAATCTCTAAGGTACTAGATGTGCTGTTGCTACTAGGGAGAAAACAACAATCCTTTGTTCACAGAACAATCGTATTGTTTACTTTACACGCAATGCGTAATGCAATTATATGTTGCTTGCAACTTAATACTGGAGGGGGTTCAGATGATAACCTGAAGGTGGATTATTAGTCATAGATGGAGTTGGATTACGGTCTATGTATAATGTTGTAATGCCCAATCAAATCTCAAAGGAGTCAAGATGTTTAGTATATGCATGTATGCTTTCTCGATGTTTGTCAATTGCCCCGCTGTAATTTGTTCACCCAATATGTCATCTATCTTAAGGAGAGCCACCACTAGTGAACTATGGACCCCGGTCCTTTCTTTTACCATCAAGCTACAACTTTTACTGCTTTCTGTTTACTTTCTGCAAAGTATTACTTTCTTCCACACAATACGTTTAATCTTTTGTTTTCAGCAAAACCGGTGAGATTGACAACCTCACTTTAAGTTGGGGGCAAATTCTGTGGTTGTGTTGTGCAGGTTTCCACGTTGCTGCTGGCACCGGTAGTGCGCCCTGCCAAAGTACAGCTAGCAACACCTTGGAGGTGTTTCCTTGCTCCTACTGGTTCGATAAACCTTGGTTTCATAACTGAGGAAAAACTTGCTGCTGTGCTCATCATACCTTCCTCTTGGGGTTCCCCAGTGAGCTTGATATATTTTGGGCCATCAAGGACTTTTTCTAGCGCCGTTGCCGGGGAGTCAAGGACATCTTCACAAGGGGAGTCTCTCATAACCAATCGCTTTACTTTGTTTTATTTGTTTTGCTTAGTTTATTTCTGCTTTGTTTGCTTGTTTATTTATCAAAAACACACAAAAAATTAGTTTTACTAGTTTGCTTTCTTTATTAAAAACGCAAAAAAATTAAGTCTTTCTACAGTGGTTAGCTCTTCCTTAGCTCACCATGTTGATCCCTAAATTCACCCTGAAAGACCTTTCAATAGGTAGTGGCTTTATAATTGAAAAACATAATATTGAAGAATTCTTTAATCATGTTAGTAAGGATGAGGATATTGAGGATAAATCCCTTGCAGAACTTGCTCCAAACTATGAAATTGCTGCAGCTTCTTTAGTTCACATGTTGGAAGCTAGGTTTGTTAACCTTAGCCCCTTAATGCAAGTAATGTTTCTTAAACTTAAAGAAATTGAGGACCCTGAAAAGAGAGATTTTATTCTGGAAACTTTGCTTAAGGAATTCTATGATGTTGCCAAGGAAGCTAGAAAAGTCTTTGAATGTTTTAATATGCTAGGATCATGTGTAGATGTTGTTGGTACACGAGAAAAGATGAGCAAACCCGAACCTAATGGGGGAGGAAATTAAGATACCAATACCTTTCAAACTTGTAGCAATGCATGAAGCCATAGAAAAGAATCTTAATTGGATTGTTCCTGAAAACCCGTTTGATGAAAATAGTGAACCCAAGAGCGTTGAGAGAGGATCCTCTAGAACTTATTTGGATGAGATACCTTGCCTTGTTGAAGATATTTCCGGTATTAATCTTAATGCTTCTTCATTTGAGAACACTTGATTCTTTTTCTTGCTTCTTATGCCTAACTTAAAGGCGTTAAAGAAAAGTACTTATTGGGAGATAACCCAAAAGTTTTAGATGAGTCTTGGAAGTTATTTCTTCAGTAATAACCGTTCGTTATCCTTTTTATTTGCTTTTTGTGCCAAGAGTAACATCTAATGAGAGAGAAGTAATGATTGGGAAAGTTGCTGTCCCGAAACAGATTTCTGTGCTTCACCATAAAAATTCGTGTAAAATCTCTGTACGTCTATTTCAGTCGTTAATTTTTGTGCTTCTGACCCAGGTTGTTATCTAACTTTCGTTAGTTCGACACTTTTTGATTTGAGCAACAGAATGTCTTCGAATAAATTGGTTTTTTCCTGCTGGTCTATTTTGACAGTTTTCTGCCATTATTTGCATTTGCTTCTTGTTGGTTCCTTTTTGAGTTCTTTTGAGGAATTGAGATTTTTTAGGGAAGAGCTAAAGTATATTGTGTTTAAATGGAAGTTTTATTGGTGTTTAAACTGAACCTAAAGACTTATTATCTTGAGTGCACTAATGTTGCTAATAAAGATTGTGTGAAGTTTTGTATGAAGGAAAAAATTCAGGTGTATAGAGAGAATGATGTAATGAGATGAAGAATGGACAAGCTTGGGGATGCCACCCCATGCCACCCCAAGAAATATTCAAGAGGTATAAGCGTCAAAGCTTGGGGATGCCCAAGGCATCCCCTTCTTCATCAATAAAAATTCCAGGTTTCTTCCAAACACTTCATTTTTATTATTTCATGCACAGTTGTGTTGTTCTTGGAGCGTCTTCTTTTTCTTTTTCATTTTTGGTTTTCGTTTGCTTGGTTTTCTTAGTTTGCTGAATAAATTGGTCGGACCCCCTCTTTCATGCATTGGTTTTCAAATAGTTTGGTTTGGATTGGAAAAGAGAAGGAAAATTTCATGCTTAAGTGGTAAAAGGAGCTTGTTTTTGACTGTGGCCTATGCTTTGTCATGCCATGCTTGATATTTTTTTGGCTTTATGCTTAGTGATATTTGCTGTAGCATGACATGTTATAAACAATTGAGATTGCTTAATGTGCCTTGGAAGAATCATGCGTTGTTTTAGCATATTAAAGCATGGTATTGTGGTATTTCTCCTTTGATGCTTTATTTGGGTTGACTTGGCGCATGCTCACACCATGTTATGACTATCCCAAGTCACCATAGCCTTTATGATCCTTTAGTTTTCGACTGGTAGTATCACTTTATGCTTTGATTAATGATGTTTTGTTGCTCTGCATGATTATGGTCATTATTGCTCTCTTAGTTGGTCGCTCCCAGTCTTTTGCTAGCGTCCATAACCAAGTATGAGTTCCACTCATGCATCCAACACCTAAAACCAAGTTATTCCAAAGAGTCCACCATACCTACCTACTAGCATTTGCTATTCCAAGTATATTTATGTTTTTATCTACCTTCCGAATTAAACTTGTTATGAGAAAACTAGTGATTAAAGCTCTCATGAACTTGATGGCACACTCTACTTTTCTTGCCCTTAATAAACTTGAACCATTATGTCGTCTGTGTTGTATATGCTTGCACTTATATGTTGGGGATTAGCAGAACCATGCTGTCATGAGGAACGCTTTCAACATTGCACTTGTACTTTGTACCTAGTTGGTATCATGCTCTTTTGTCTATGGATGTCATAGGTGTGAAATGAAAGGGGAGCTTGTAAGTCCATGGAGTTATGTATGTGTGTTAGAGAAACGCCTGGGCCACCAGTCTAATCCATGCTGTCATGGTGGAAACCTACAACGTAACCATAATGAGCTGTCTATGAAGCATTTTTCTTATAAAAAAAGAGTCAGATATTGAGAAAAAAGAGAAAAAGAAAAAAAAGAGATATGAGAAAAGAGGAAAGAGAGAAAAAGCACCATTTTCCCATGGTAAATAAGAAGATTATGGAGATGCTCGTTGTCTTCTTGCCTTGTCATTTTGATATTGGGATTCTAACGTATCATCGGGAAAGGGGTACCCCATTGGCGGTTCTCTATGATACACATGTACTTACTATGACAAGAAATTACCAGTAACTAAACTTGAGTAGCATGAGGAGCGGCCCTCGTATTCAAGGGACATGAGATTTCCAACTTATACTTTGTCAAGCATATGCTCCATAGTTTGTTCACTTTAACCTTAATCACTTCAAGATGCTTATGATAGGGGAAATGCGAGCTGAAAGCTAAAAACTACCATAATTTTTGGAAGCTCTTTATGAAACTTGAATCCCTACTTCCTTCTATGAAGGCCCTTTCTTTTACTTTTATGTTGAGTCTATGAAGGCCCTTTCTTTTACTTTTATGTTGAGTCTCCACCTTCTATCTTTATGCACCTACTTTGAGAGCATAGTGGCCATTCTTAGTTCTATGTGCATTGTCCCAAGACTTGTTGATTGATGCATAACTTTGATATTGCTTGTTCTTAAACTATTTGTATCTAGTCACTCTTATGAACTTTGAAGGTGTCCTATGCATTTATGTTTGCTACTCTATGAGGGACAAGCTGAATGCCACTATGCTATGTTTTCTTTATGTGAAACAAACAAACATCTTGCAAAGCATTGTTATTCATAAATCTTTTGTTTGTGCCTTTTTATGTTGCAACGTAGTTGCTATGTATTATTGTTAGAACTTTGTCTTTCATGTTATGATTGAAGTACTATGATCCCAGCTATCAATGTTTTACAAATACTTTGATCAAGTTTATGATGGTGCATGTCACCACAAATATTATTCTTTCTTTTTATCACTTACCTACTCGAGGACGAGCAAGAGTTAAGCTTGGGGATGTTGATACGTTGCTAACATATCCATAATTTTTGATGTTCCATGCTTGGTTTTTATCTACTTTCTTATGTTTTGTCCACACTTTGGAGTACTTTCTATACACTTTCTTGGACTAACCTATTAACAAGAGCCACAAGGCCAAATTACTGCTTTTCTGCTGTTTTTGGTTCCAGGAAAGTCAGAAAATGAATATTCTTGGAATTGGACGGGACAAAAGCCAAAGTTAGTTTTTCACCGAGGGGGACACATAGCCAGAATACGAGACGGAGAGGGTCCAGAGGGCCGCCACACCACCTGGCCGCGTGGCTAAGGTACTAGTGAAGGAAATATGCCCTGAGAGGCAATAATAAAGTTGTTATTATGTATTCCTTTTGTATGATAGATGTTTATTTTACATGCTAGAATTGTATTGATCGGAAACATCAATACATGTGTGTTTAATAAACAAAAAGGGTTCCTAGTTATGCCTCTCTTATAGACTAGCTTGTTGATTAACAAGATGATCAAGGTTTCCTGATCATGGACATTGGATGTTGTTAATAACAAGGTCACACCATTGGTGGAATGATGTGATGAACATTCATCCGAAGTATAGCATTACGATCAAGTCATTATGTTTATCTTGCTATAACATCATACGAAATAATCTTTATCCTTAGACCATGAGATCATGTTAATTGCTAACACCTGAAGAGTATCTTGATAACATCAAACGTCACACCGTAACAGGGTGACTATAAAGATGGGTTCAGTACTACGAAGGTGTTATGTTGAGGCTCATGGATCAAGAGTGGAATTTGTCAATCCCGATGATGGATAGATATACTGTGGGCCCTCTCGGTGATATCACATTGAGATAGCTTGCAAGCAAGTGATGTGATCACTAGAATGTTATATCACGGGAACGAGAAAAGAGTGCATGTCGGTAACAAGATCAAACTAGGTATTTCGATACCGATGATCGAATCTCGGACATGTATTATATCATGAGAAAAAGGGATTAAATTACAAGCGTTAAAGGTTCTCACGATCACAGAAGTCATCGTTGAATATGCAGTAGTCAGTATGGATCTCCAGGTCCCGCTTCTGACTATTGATCTGAGAGGAGTCTCAATCATGTCTACATTATTCGTGAACCGTAGGGTGACACACTTAAGAGTTACTGGACACCATTTTGGAGCACATATGTTTCAGACGAAAGAATTGCAAAGCGTAGGAATTGTTTCGATAGAAACCGGAAATTGTTTCGGGTGAAATTGCAGAAAGTGGTTCTGCATGTGATATTGAAATATTGCAAGGGGTTATATGTGAATGTTTGTTAATTAAAGTAACTAACAAAATTCTGAATAAATTTAATGAAAGAGTTTTATTAACTGAGAGAGCATTAAACTTGGAGAATTTTAATGCATTTAAATTGGGGACTTTAAAAGGGAATGTGAAGAGGCATTTTAATGTGGAGGGGTTACCACCACATGAATGGGGGAGGTGAGGGGTCACCCCCCCATGCGCCGGCCATGGAGAGTAGGGGCACCCCCTCCTCCTATAAAAGGCCCTCATCCTCCTCCTTGTTCCTCACACCTCCTTGTGAAGGATCTCTCTCCCCCTCTAGAATTATTCCCCCATTGTCACATCCCAAGATTTTCCAAATCTTGTAATGTGAAAAATAAATTAAACAAAATAAGTTTTTGTTGAAAATCAGGGTGAAAAGAAACTTTTTGTTTCTAAAAGGAGACTTGAAATCCCATCTTGAACAAACCTTGGCAGAAGTTTGAATTCAACAAAAATCCAAATCAAGGGAAATGCATTCCTCAATGAATGTATCTAGAAATTTAAACACTTGGAAAGTAAATCCAAAATCCAAAACCCTAAACCCTAATGGAAGGAAATCATTTTCCAAAGTATCTCCAAATCTATGGATTTGATCCATACCAAAAATGATCAACAAATATTCACAAAGGATCAAGAAAGACCTTGGAGATTGGTTTCACTTAGTTTGGAACTATAGGCAAAATCTTATGACTATAATAAGATAAGGAAATTGAATTTCCAAAAGCTAATAAAGCCCTTACCAAAAGCCATACCAAATGGTGAACAAATAATCCTAAAGGGATTTATAAAGATAAACATTTATCAAAGGAAAATAAATTGTTTTGGAAACACTGTTTTAGATCTTTTAATAAAAGACTTTGGTTTCAAATGAAGAGATAAGCCAAATTAATTTTGGCCAAACTTTTGAAATAAAATATTTTGTTTTGATAAAATGAGTAAAGGTTTATTTAAATAAAATAAAGGATTTAAATATCCAATTTTATTTAAGTAAAAGCTTTTCCCATTTTAAATGAACACCAAGTATTTTATTACTACTTTGAAATCTTTTATTAAAAGGTTTTGCTTTGATTAAAATGAGTAAAATATTATTTAAATAAAATAAAGGATTTAAATATCCAATTTTATTTAAGTAAAGGCTTTCCCATTTTAATTAAAACACCAAAACTTATTTATTTATTTAAATAAGTTTCCAAGTATTCTTTTATTTTTCAAATTAAACCTTCTGGTTTGGTTTTGAAAATAATTGGATTTCAAATGGAAATTTTATTTAAATAAATCAAACCTTATTTTAATAAAACTAAAGATCCATTTTATTTAATTATTAAATGGATCCTAAAAAGAATAAAAATATTATTTCATTTTGGATTTGGATTATGTTGATAAACAGAACCAAATTCAAATGAAAAGTTTGTTGATTGTTTGATTTGATTGAGTGTTGTTTGATTGTTTGAATAATTGGTTGAAATTCAAAACAGAAAAGAATTAGAAAAAGGAAAAAGATTTAGACAGAAAAAAAAATAGTGCAACAGACTCAGCCCACTAAGGCCCAGTCCAGCCTGCATTTCTCCCTCCTCAAGAAACCTTTTCTCACCTGTAAAATCGACCCACTCAACATGCATAACGGGACCCACTTCTCCTCTCCTCATCACGACGAGACGACCCCACCTCTCTCTTCCACATCCCGAACTGCTTTTTCTTCACCGTCAAACAAACCCACTTGAGACTAACAGTGGACCCCTCCTTCCTTTCTTTTCCCCGACTGTAAGACCCCACCGCCACCTCCTTCTTCTTCCCTCACGACCCTTCTCCCTCATCGCGGCAGTTTCGCCGTTGATAGCTCCATCAATCCGTTAATCCATGCATTAAACCTCGCCGTGACCTCGCCTCTTTTAATCGCCTCGCCTCTCCTCCGCTTTCCCTCGGACCCTTCCCCGAGCTCGCCCCCAGGCCGCCTCAATTCCTCCCCGAGCACCCTCTGCTCCGACGAGCTGTCGCAGCAATTCCGGCCAAGTCACACCGCCTCCTGCCTCCCCGAACACACAAGCATACTCCACGCATCCAGGCGCTTCTGTCCATACCACCCATTCATCCGCGGGTACCCTAGAGCCTCAACAACAACGACCACAGCACCACACCGCCGTCTGCCGTTTCTCCGGCGAGCTTTCCAGGTGAATTCCGTCTTCAAAGATCTCTCGATCATGCTCACGTGAACCCCATGATCAACCGCATCTTACCGTGCCTTTGTTTTGTCTTGGGGTGAACTGCAGCAATGCCTCGTCATCAACCTGAGCGCCACCGTCTGTCTGCAAACTCCGGCGACTCTTCTGGTAAGCACAAGACCACCCCGACCCCTCTCATTCACGCACACGACTCCGTCTCGATCTTGCGCATCTAACCGAGCCTTCTTTTCGCTTCGGAGAGAACCACAGCAACGTCCTCGACAGCAACCGGAGCCAACCGCCGCCAGCATGAACTCCGGCGAGGAATCGCGGCTAAACCAGAGCACCCCTTGTCAAGCCAGCAGCACTTTGAGCTTCCCCGTGCCTCGGCGATCACTGTGATCCACTCCTCCCTCTCTCTTGCTTCCTGTGTTAGCCGGAACTCCACCGCCAGAGCGCCGCCGCCGTCTGCCGCCGCGCAGCGCCACCGATCTTTGGCAAGCGTGCTAACAACCGTAGGATCCAGATCTGACGGATATGATAGAATGTTAGCGAAGGGGTAAGTACTAGCTCTGGACCACACGATTTAACTTAGATCTAACGCTCCACGTTGCCGATCCACACCGAACCGGTATCGACCAGTAAGAACACGCCGCGTGGCCAGTATTAGATCTGAATTAGAATTTGAAAACAGAAACTTTTGCCAATTTCAAACCCTTGTATCTTTTGATCCACACGTCCAAATTTTACAAATTTGATGTCGTTGGATTTAGCAAGACAAGCTCTAACCAACCCTGCCCTTAGTTTAGCAAATAGTATTTGTTAGCTTGTTTGATTTTGCAGATTCTTTTGTGTGCTTGCTAACATTAGAAAAATCATTTTAAAATGATATTTAGGTTAAAACCTTTGCATTTTAGTTTGTTGTGACCTTACTGACCCTAGGAACCAACCCATAGTTTGGAAAGTGATTTTGGAAATGAATAGGATGGATTAATTAGTTTAGTCCATTTCTAGCTAATTAAAAACCAATGTTTTGTTTATGAAAATGCTTTCATAAAGAAAACTTTGAGAAAATGTTTTGGACCAAACCTACTGACCCAAACACCAAGTTTTGCAATAGCAACTCATTTGGTGAACCCTATAGGTTAGTGCCTTAGTAGAAATATTTCTACACCACATAGAATGACACTTTGTTTTGGAAAATGGTTTTATAGTAAAGCCTTTTGCTAACAACTTTACCACTTTGGTAAATGACCAATTTGGATCTTACAAAGTTTAGGAATCTAATAGAGACCCTCTTTGCAAATGACTTTTCCATTTTGGTAAATGACCAATTTGGAACTTACAAAGTTAGAAGCCTAGTGAAGACCATCCTTACAATAGAACCAACCTTTGCATGCTTATGCATGACTTAGATTCCATTGTCTTGTGTGTGTGATTTTGTTTGAGAGAATATTGGTTTGGAGTGTTAGTTGATTTTGTGTTTTGCTTGATTGGTAGATTGAGTTGTACCTTGCTTGATTGAATTGTAGTGACTTGAAGAGTGTGATTGTTGCAAGGACAAGGAAGTGAACCTATACCCTCTACCAAAAAGGCAAGTGATGCTTCATATCTTTTGTCCCATTATTTTCACTATGCATTAGTGATATTTCTAAGTAGGACTTGCATGGAATCTTATTTTGCTAAGTATAGACCTTGCTATGGGAAAACCTAGTAGATGAAGCCTTAGAAGAAATTTCCTAAGTTAAGATTCCTACTACTATCATGCTTAGCCTAGCTATTAGAAAACAAGGGTGGTTTATATATTCACACTATGGAAAAATATTCTAAGTCTAAGGACTTGTTTTTATTTAACAAAACAACTAAGTTAATGAATCACCTGGGTGGAATGGAAAGAATGGTATATGTTGAGTGGTTCACAAGGCCATGGACTTGGGTTGTGTATCTCACTTGTGGATGGCCACCCAGGAAACAAAGAGATTTGAGATGTCAAATGCTGAGAAGCTTCAAGTGCAACCACTTGGCATTATGGGCTCTGCCATGATCTTAGGATGCTGGAACTTAGTCTCTTGGACAGTGGGTGGTAGATGGGTTGATAGGTTGGAGCACGTCCATTTGACTAAGGAAAGGCTACTGAAGGATCATGTCTTGGGAAACCAAGGCTTGTGGGGAAAGTGCACCACCTCTGCAGAGTGTAAAACCTAAGTACTTAGCCATGTCCCTGGTAAAGGACAATTTGAGCATCAAGACATGGAAACTTCAAGAATCTCATCACTCCAATTTCTAAATAAAACTTGTGGGTGAACAAGGGTTAAAAGGATCTTCAGTCATTGATTGGTAGATGCCCTGAGTGGATCTGGAGTCTTTGATTGATAGATGCCTTGGGTGTTTTGTGCCAAGCAAAAACTTAGTGTTTTCAAAAGTTAAGGAAAAATCTATTTTGAGCAATGCAAGCCTCAACTCCACTTAGCCAAAATGCATATAGATGATAGACTCCACTATACTACCAAAGTATCACTTGCCAATACAATTCCAATGTATTGACCCTTGTGGCTGTAACTTATGATGTTGCAGGTTTGATTGATTTAGTGAAGATTGATTGATTAGGATTACAAAGTCTACAACCAACATTCACTGTGGCACTTTGAAGATGAAGGACCCATGACTATAGTTATTCCGCTGCAATGTAATGTAAATAGCCAATGAGCTATGTTTGATGTAATAAAATTATTTTATTCCTGGTTATAAAGTTGTATATGACCTTTGTTTCTTGATATTACATCTAAACTATGGATGCTAGCTATTGATCCAGGGACTAGCATTGTAAACACAGGGGACTCAATCTTATTAAAGGTTGGGGACGCTACACCCATGGTCTCGGATTAGCGAGATACATGTTCCCGGTGGCATTTCGTCTGGAAGGAGTTGCTTCTTCCGCTGGATCGCTTTAGCGAGGAGGTGGAGGTTGTCCGGTGGCGTGAACGTGTGTGCGAGTACAGATGCGCTGCTGAGTTGCGGCGCTCGGACTTCCTCACGATCTTGAGATCGGCAAGTGTACGACTACATCAACCATGAGTTCCTACTCGTTAACAAAACTCGTTGTCTTCGAGGGTAAGTTCTTGTTGGATGTATGTCCACCAGTTGCTTTGTACCTAGTAGATAGATCTTGGCGTGTAGTTCTCATCGTAGGAATTTTTTTGTTTTCTATGTTGCGGACCCAACAACTAGATGTGATGTTGCTACTAGGGAGAAAACAACAATTCTTTGTTCATAGAACAATCGTATTGTTTACTTTACACGCAATGCGTAATGCAATTATCTGTTGCTTGCAACTTAATACTGGAGGGGGTTCGGATGATAACCTGAAGGTGGATTATTAGTCATAGATGCATTTGGATTACGGTCTATGTATAATGTTGTAATGCCCAATCAAATCTCAAAGGAGTCAAGATGTTTAGTATATGCATGTATGCTTTCACGATGTTTGTCAATTGCCCCGCTGTAATTTGTTCACCCAACATGTCATGTATCCTAAGGAGAGCCACCACTAGTGAACTATGGACCCCGGTCCTTTCTTTTACCATCAATCTACAACTGTTTACTGCTTTCTGTTTACATTCTGCAAACTATTACTTTCTTCCACACAATACGTTTAATCCTTTGTTTTCAGCAAAACCGGTGAGATTGACAACCTCACTGTAAGTTGGGAGCAAAGTTCTCTGGTTGTGTTGTGCAGGTTTCCATGTTGCTGTTGGCGCCAGTAGTGCGTCCTACCAAAGTCCAGCTAGCAACACCTTGGAGGTGTTTCCTTGCTCCTACTGGTTCGATAAACCTTGGTTTCATAACTGAGGAAAAACTTGCTGATGTGCTCATCATACCTTCCTCTTGGGGTTCCCCAACGAGCTTGATATATTTTGGGCCATCAAGGACTTTTTTGGCGCCGTTGCCGGGGAGTCAAGGACATCTTCACAAGGGGAGTCTCTCATAACCAATCTCTTTACTTCGTTTTATTTGTTTTGCTTAGTTTATTTCTGCTTTGTTTGCTTGTTTATTTATCAAAAACACAAAAAAATAGTTTTACTAGTTTGCTTTTGATACGTCCAAAACGTATCTACTTCCCCGAACACTTTTGCTATTGTTTCTCCTCTATACTTGTGTGATTTGGATGCAACTAATGCGAACTGACGCTGTTTTCAGCAGAATTTCCTTGGTGTCTACTTTTTGTGTAGAAAATCAACTATCATGAAAAATCCTGGAAAATATTCCAAAAATCATATTTCACCCGAAGACTCTAGGAGCCAGAATACGAGACGGAGAAGAGCGAGGGGGTGGCCACACCACCTGGTGGCGCGGGCCAGGCCAGGCCGCGCCAGGGGGTGGTGTGGGCCCCCCAGGCACCCCCTCGGCCTCTCTCTTCGCCTATAAGGAGCCTTCTGACCTAAAAACTTAAGGGGATTCGACGTTTTTCCAGAAGGAGTTCCGCTCCGCCGCCACCACCAGATTCTACGAAACAGCACCAGAAACTCCGTTCTAGCACCCTGCCAGGACGAGGAGTTGGAGGAGATCATCGCCATCATCATGACCATCGCTTCTCCATCGACCATCCATGTTTCCCCCATCTATGAGTGAGTAATCCCCCACTATAGGCAATGGGGATGGTAGGGATTGGATGAGATCGTTCATGTAGTGGCATCAGATTGTTAGGGCATGGTGCCTAGTATCTTTTATTAGTGCTTTATGACTTTGTTGCGACTTGTTGTGCTTAATGCTTGTCACTAGGGCCCGAGTGCCATGATTTCAGATCTGACCTTGTTATTGATTCATTATGATAGTATTGTTCTCTTGGTCTTATCTACAAGTTGTATACACACGTCGTTGTCCGGAACCTATGGCCCCGAAGTGACAGAAATCGGGATAACCGGAAGGGAAAGGCTTTGATGTGAGGATCACATGTGTTCACAGAGTGTTAATGCTTTGCTCCGGTGCTCTATTAAAAGGAGCACCTTAATTGCCAGTAGTTCCCTAGAGGCCCCGCTGCAAACGGGCTGGCAGGACAAAAGATGTTGTGAAAGTTCTCATTGCGAGCACGTATGACTATATATGGAACACATGCCTAGGATTGTCTAGTACTTGGATGCTTTATCTTATTTATCTGCAATTGCCCTATGTTCTGATTTCTATGTGAATTGTCTTGTCCATGCAACGCCCGTCCATCCATCCCTATGCCTACCTTTTCGAATCCCAATTTGCATCGCTTTTGTTACTATTGTCTTTGCTTTACTACTGCTGTTACTTTGCTATTCCTAATACAAAATTGTTGCTACTGATAAACTGCTGTGAGCAAGATTGTTTCCAGGTGCAGCTGAATTGACAAATCAGTTGTTAAGGCTTATATATATTCTTTGGCTCCCCTTGTGTCGAATCAATAAATTGGGTTTCACTTCCCTCGAAAATACTGCGATACACCCCCTATACTTGTGGGTCATCAAGACTATTTTCTGGCGCCGTTGCCGGGGACCATAGCTTTATTTATCAACTTCACTTGGATTCTCTATTGTTCGCTGCTATCCATCCATCATGGGTAAGTCTCGTGATGGCAAGTTTCCTAATTTACCATCCACTACAAGAAGAGGTACAGTTCTAAACACCTCTGCTGCTCTTGATTCACCGTCTGTTATAAGTAAGCTCGTTACACCACCACATATACATGCTACACACACTGCTACTACTGCTGAATCTAAAACTTCTGATGCTTATGATGCTTCTCATGCTTGATAAGAGTGGTTCATTAGGTCTTTTCCTAGATGCTACGATTGCTAGAACTATAGCTGGAAATACCGAAACTCCTAATGAAGACACTACCACACCTGTTAGCTCATCTGAGTCTAGTGAGAGTTATGATATTGAAGAAGATTATGTTGAGATGACCGATGAGTTTATTAAAGAATGTAAGAACACCCATGATAGGAGCGCTACTAAGAGTCTCCTTGAGAGGCGTACTATTAGACCCAAATTATATCCTGCTGCTAAGTTTGCTGCTTCTCCCATAAACATTACAGATGAAGATTATGATTTCTCTCTCGATCTATCTTACATAGCTATTGTCGAGAAAGAACCTTTTTGTGGGACTAAGAATGAAAGTGCGGTAGCACATATGAATGAACTTTCTACCATGAGTGGCTTGTTTTCTGATGATATTAAGATACATACTTACTTTGTTGCTAGGATTTTCCCCTTTTCGCTGAAAGGAGAAGCTAAAACTTGGTTTAGTAATTTACCTCCTAGATCTATGGATAACCCTGAGTGCTTGATTAGTACTTTCCTGCAGAAATATTTTCCTCCCAGTGCTAGACATGCTATTTTGTAGGAACTTTTTGATTTTAAATAGGGAGAAAAAGAGGTATTGCCCGAATCTTGGGCAAGGTTTTGTGCTTTGATTCATGCACAGGCTGGAAGTCCATTACCTAAGAATGAGCTCCTTGATATATTTTATAATGGACTAACCGAGGAATCTAGGACATACCTAGATAGTTGTGCTGATTGTGTTTTCAGGAATAGGACTCCTAAGGAAGCTGAGGAATTAATGGCTAAAATAAGCAAGAATTATGAAGATTGGACTCCTCCTAAACAAGCTATACCTGAAGTAATTGTACCTGAACCATCTATTCTGGTGCCTATTCCAACATCAAAGAAGAGGGGAGTTATTGAATTAAATGATGAAGTGATGAAGGAAGCTAAGAAATGTCTTAAGGAGAAGGGAATTAAAGCCGCAGACGTCATACCTCCTATAGAAGAATTATGTAAGCCTATTTCCTACTCATCCACTATTGAGGTAGACTCTCTCCAACACTTTGATGAAGGTGATATCCCTTACTCTAAACCTCCTGATCAATGCTTAGAAGAATTTGATATCTTTATTGTTAAGCAAGATAACTTTAATAAAAGGGTGCAAAATCATCTAATGGAAAACACTAGAGCTATTATTGAGTTGAAAGATATTGTGGAAAGAACCTCTAATGATGTTAAAATGATTGTTAAACACTTTCAAATGGTTCAAACTCAAATAGATCAACTCGTTAAATTGCAAAACGACTTGCTAGTGAATGCTGCTAAAGAAAAACATGCTTATGAAATTAGAACTAGAAGTGGTGCTGCTACCCAGGATCCTCTATATCCTGAGGGGCATCCCAAAAGAATTGAGCAGGATTCTCAACAAGCTGAAAATAGTACTTCTACTCGTAAGAAAAGGAAAAAGAAACATAAAACTGTTGAAGAACCCTCTGAACCTGCTATAGATCCTAATAGTATATCTATCTCTGATGCTGAAACTAAAAGTGGTAATGAAGAAAATGAAGTTCCTAATGAAGAAAAAGTTGAAGAAGAACCTGAAAACCACACTAAGAATACTAAGTACACTAAAGAGGATTTTATTGCTAAGAAACATGGTAGTGAAAGAGAGCCTTGGGTCCAAAAACCTATGCCTTTCCCTGATAAGAAACACAAGTCAAAGGAAGATGAACACTATAATAAGTTCTGTGAGTGGATGAAGCCTTTATTCTTGCAAATTCCTTTGACTGATGCTATTAAATTGCTTCCTTACTCAAAGTATATGAAGGACATTGTCTCGAATAAAAGGAAGATCCCTAATGAAGAAATTTCTACTTTGCTTGCTAATTATTCCTTCAATGGTAAGGTTCCTAAGAAACTTGGAGACCTAGGGATTTCGACTATCCCTTGCTCTATTTAAGAACAGTTATGTTAGAACTGCTTTGTGTGATTTGGGAGCTGGAGTTAGTGTTATCCCTTTTTCTCTCTATAAGAGGCTTCAGCTTGAAAAATTGATTCCAACTGATATATCTTTGCAAATGGATGATAAATCTACCACCATTCCTGTGGGTATATGTGAGGATGTACCTGTTCAGGTGGCTCACAATTGCTTGATATTAACTGATTTTGTTGTGCTTCAAATGCCTAAAGATGATAATATGTCTATTATTCTTGGGAGACCTTTTCTTAATACTGCAGGAGCTGTTATTAATTGTAATCAAGGAAAGGTGACCTTCAATGTTAATGACAAGGAACATACTGTCTATTTCCCCAAGAAGATTGAAAGGACTTATGGTTTGAATTCAATTGAACATGTTGAAGGCATTCAAGTTGGAGAAATATATTGTCCCATACCAAGAGAAAAATTTGAAACTATTATGATTGGGACCATTGCTATCAAGGTTAAGGTAACATAATCATTAGTGGAGTACAAAGTTTTGTCTCATATGCAATTGTTTTGGTAGCAAGACTTGATCAACCTTGCTAACAAAAGGATTCCATTGAACAAAACAATGTTTTCATTATGATTATCTCCGTTTATTTCTATCCTTTGCATTTTAGTTTTTGCTTTCGTTTAGTTTTGTTTGTGTTGTTAGTTGCTTGCATGCTAGAACTTCTGTAGTTCTAGCCTTGTTTTGTCCTTGCATCATGTTTCCAAAAGAAAAAAAAATCTGTCTGTCAGAAAAATCATTCTTCTATTTCTAAAAAAAAGCCCAAAAATAAAGTGTCTCGAAAAATTCCAGAAAATTCATATTAATTTTTTACGTGAAAAAAGGGGCAGAGGAGTACCTGGTAGGTACCAGGGGGGCCCACCAGGCAGTCACACAATGTGGTGGCGTGGCCAGCCCTGGGTGGCGCCATGCCCTGGTGTGGGCCACCCCTGGCCCCCACCAACTCTCTCACCTGCCACTTTCTTCTCTCTCCCGAGTAAGCTCCAGTTCATAGCTCAAAATCGCATTCTTTCTGTGCTTGCTCTCGATTTCTTCGATATCCTTGCTCAGCCCATCTTTCTTGCTGAAATTTGGAGCATTTGTTCCCTGGTATGTGACTCCTCCCCTTGTACAAGTAGATTTGTGTTTAGTGGATTATATGTTGAGTATTTTGCTGCTGTAGGTGACTGGTTATGAGAGCTTGTAAGCTTGTTTGATGCTTAGAGATATAGTTTTGATGCATGTTTAGGCCTCTTGCAAGTCCCTATGAGTAGAATCCTTCATTGTATTTACTTTGCAATCACTTGTTTAATAGGTGTTTAAATTTCAGAATAGAAGATGGGTGAACACCACCTAAACCAACATGAGCTTTGGGTGCCTGAGGTCATGAAGGTCCACCGGGAGGAGGAAGTTTTTCCCTCCATTTATCCATGCTCTGAGTTCATGAGAGCTGCAGGAATTCTACAAGATTTCCACACTTTGGTTTCTAATGCAGGGTTAGAGCACTTTTTGGAAGATGAACCTTGTCAATTTGTGAAGCTAACCATGTATGTGGTGCAGGACTTCAAGTTTAGTCACTCTTTTCCTAACCCCATGGTCCATTACAAAATTTACAATATAGCTGTCGACCTTTCTCTTGATGATTTTTGTGCAGCTATTAAGGTACCTCAATGGGGATCATGTAGAAAGATTAAGGAGAGACCTGAACGACTCATGGATTTATATGCAGAAATTTGCCAAGGGAGTAGCTTCTCGAAGGAGAATGGAAAAATCTGTAACATTCATCTTCCCTCCATTCGCTACTTTGCCTACTTTATTGCCAAGTGTGTTCTTGCTAGGAAAACTGCCAATAAGTTATCTTCATTTGATCTAGCATTTATCTCTGCTGCTCTTAAACGAGATAGGTCTTACAACTTAGGTGCTTTGATAGCCTTCCATCTTGCTGCTAACCGTGAGAAAGGTGGAATCTGTGGAGGCCTTATTGCTTCTCGTTTACTAGCATTGCATGGTTTAGTGCCTCATCATCTAGACCTACAGTTTCCCATAGAGAGGCTTGATTTTAATTCCATGATACAACATAAATTTATTTCCTCGTGGGCTAGTTTGAGTGAGTTGTCTTATGAAATAACCTTTCTCAAAGCTGGTTGGAGAAAGAGCAAGTCCGAGCGTGTTGTTCTTTTGCCTGCACCTGTTTTGTTTAACCTTGTTAACAAGGAAGGATGGTACCTCACTGAGGAGGAGCTTGACACGTACTTGGGAGAGCTCTCCCAACAGGAGCAGGACACTAGAAGGGAGGTCACGGATGATTCGGTCCAGCCCTCGAATGAGGGAGAGTCTTCATACCAGCAACCCGCTTATGATTGGGGAGCTTCTTCTTCTTCTCATGGGCCCATCTACGACCATTCTTACCAAGATCCGCCCGCTTGGAACCCCTATTCGTACATGGATTGATATGTAGGGGTTCGTAGCATGGAAAACAAAATTTTTCTATCGCATACAAACAAACAAGCCAAGATCTATCTACTAGATTGTAGCAACGAGTCGATAGAGGAACTCACCCTCAAAGATTCCAAAGCGGTTAACGAGAGCAGATTCTCGTGGGTGATGTAGTCGTACTCTTTCCGATCTCAAGATCGCGTAGACGATCCTTCCAGTACGTTCCGCAGCGCTCCCGATCGGTCACTGCGTTTACTCGACGAAGACCTTCCTCTCCCTTGTTCCAGCAGCATGGAGGTTGTAGCACTCTCCTTGCGATTCCGGCGACTGGCAGGCGTGGTACCGGAAGTAGAGGGAGATCCGCAGGCTTCGCCTTAAGCCAAAGTAGTATGGTGGAGATTATGATAGTGGCTATTAGTGGTCTAGTAATTAGACACACCAATTAGAAGGCTCTAAACCAATTAGAAGGCTCTAAACCGCTGGCTAAAGCAATTAGAAGCTCTAAACCAAAACGGCTCTAAACCGGAGGTAGAAGATAGGAACTTGTGTGTAAGGAGGGAGCCCTGCCTCCTTATATAGGTGGAGGGGCTGGCCAAGGGAGGAGTGGAGTCCCTCCCCAACTCGGCTTGAGGTGGGCGCCGGCTTGGGAGGAGGAGGAATCCTCCCCAACTCGGTTTCCACTTCTCCTCCTCTTTCCACTTTCCAAAACTTGCCGTTTGACTTTCAAACTAGCCGTTTGACTTTTCAATTTAGGATTTAAATAAACCCTTTATTTTGGACAGCAAGAACACCTAGTACATGATGCAATCATTCCAATATGTAATGACACATTCATGTACCCTTCCCCCTCGAGTGCGGACATTCCGGGACCTTCTAGAATGTTCGATGAAAACACGGAATCATTCCGCTACTCAAACAGGACTTTCCTTATATGAATCTTATTCTCCGGACCATTCCGGATCTCCTCGTGATATCCGGATCCCATCCGAGACTCAACAACATTCGGTCTCTTTCTCATAATACCATAACTACTCAAACAACGTCGAATCCTTAAGTGTGTCTCCCTACGGTTCGTGAATTATGCGGACATGATCGAGACACTTCTCGAACAATAACCAATAGAGGAATCTGGAAATTCATATGGCTCTACATATTTCTACGATTACTTTGCGATCGAATGAACCACTTACATACGATACCAATTTCCCTTTGTCTCACGATATGTTACTTATCCGAGGTTATGATCGTCGGTATCTCCGCATACCTAGTTCAACCTCGTTCTTGATAAGTACTCTTTTCTCGCTCCGTGATATGTGATCCCTTGTGACCAAGTCACATGCTTGCAAGCTAATTGGATGACATTTCACCGAGAGGGAGAGAATATCTATCCGTCATGTGGATGGACAAATCCACTCTTGATCCATGTGTTTCAACCAATATTTTCCGAACACTCAATGCCACCTTTATAGCCACCCTATTACGGTGTGGTGTTTGATGACATCAAAGCATCCATCCATTAAAGGTGATATGCATGAACTCATGGTCGAAGTAATTAGGTTACTATGTATCGAAAGCATATAGCAATTGAACTATTGAAATGACTTGATCTTTATGCTACTTATCTATAGGAGTATGTCCATCACATCATTCTCCTAATGATATGACCCTGTTGTTAATAACATCTCTATGTTCATGATCGAAACAATGATCATATATTAACCAACAAGCTAGTTTAACAAGAGGCTTTACTAGGGACTCTTATTCTAGTTTACAAATCACACAAGTATTAATGTTTCCGGTTAATACAATTATAGCATGGTATGTAAACATTTATCATAAGTATGAAGATATGATAATAACCACTTTATTATTGCCTCTTGGGCATATCTCCAACAGTCTCCCACTTGCACTAGAGTCAATAATCTAGTTTCAAACCTTTGTGTTTTCAACACCTATGGCTTTCTGGTGTTGTATGTACATGATTGCTAGTGGTCAACTGATCTCCGGATCTGACACTTCCAGGTCCGTGTGTAATTGCATGTCTTTGCGTCTCTACGCATCACTCATTCTCAAATGAGATGGCTTTGTATAAATTTGGTCTTTCGGTGTGACCTTTAGTTCTTTGGGGTTAAAACATGTTGACAATATTGTCGTACAATATATCTTCATAGTATTATCCCGCTGTGAACTACACCTAGTTTGATAACAAACTACTTGACACAAATGCCCTCTTTTGCTGCTATAATAGCAGTCATATACTTAGCCTTTTGTTGTAGTATCTGTCACAATGTCTTAACTTTGGAACTCATCCAAATCCATTATGGAACTCACTTTCCATTATATTGTGCCACCTTTAGTTTAGATTGAGATAAACTTAATTTGTACTTTGTGACAAAACTAGTATCAATGTAGTACTTTTACAATGAACTAATCATCTATTTGTCACTTCTACAAATAATATACTCTTAGTTCTTCCAAAAGATCATAAGAATATCCTTACTATCGTCCAATGATCATCTTATGAATCATTCTGGTATATGCTCATAATATTTATAGCATAGGACATATCTGGATTTGTACATATCACAGTATGATTGATATGAATACTCTTTGTGATTTCATACATCAAGTATCAATCTATACTTGAATCTTTGTTTCACTTACCAAGTGCCAATACACTTGAATATATCATCAATATTGAACTCTTTCAATCCTTTCTGTGCAACAAGAACCTTTCTTGTAGTTTCTATATTGAATTCATTCAATATCTCGTCTATGTACTTCTGGCACAACCATATTAGCGTCTATTGATGCCAAATATTTGGGTTTTGCCTAAGTCTTTCATCGGGATGAAATTCTTAATATGTGTTAATAAAAGATACATTATTTCCAATCAACAATATGTCTTCCACATAATGTATTAGAAACATGTCTTAGTGCTCCCACTTAATTTCTTGCAAATGCAAGCATCTTCATCGTCTCTAATAAACTTTTAAACTCCTTTAACAGTTTCATCATAATGAAGATTCCAACTCCGCGATGCTCACTTTAACCATTGAAGTTTGCATATGCTTTTAGCATCCTTTGAATTAACAAAAACCCTATGGACCGTGTTATGCACATGTCCTAGGTAACGATTCTATTAGAAGAACTTGTTTTGTTTATTCAACTACCATATAACAAATTATATGTAGTGGTTGCTATATTAATCCGTCTAGACTAAATATCACTATGAAAGATCAAATCTTGTCATATACAACCTTTGAACATTGTTGTGAACTCTTTCCCAACATGTCGACTATTTCATAGATGTGAAACATCCATGTCTACTTCTTTATAGATCCAAACACAACTGTAAGGTCTTACACCTTTCTCGAGGGTCCTTCAAGTTCAAAACTTGATTTCTCGTGTATGGAACTATCACGGATTATATGGCTTCAAGCCATTTGACGGAGTCAGGGCCCATCATCGCTTCTTTGCATGTAGTAGGTTCATTATTCTCAAATAATGATTCAACCCTCAAATCTTGGTATTTGATTGTTCATCCGACCTACTTGTTTCAATAGAAACTTTAGACCTCCGTGACCACAACCTTTGAGGCACGTGAGCCATGAGCATTGTTGCTGCCTCCGGAACACTTTTCGGTGCTGCGCAACTTTGCACATATAGCTAAGGTTCTTTTAACCTTATCAAAGTTCTATTGTCCTCCCACTTAACTTTTCACAGAAAATTCCTTCTCAAAGAAACTTGACGTTCTAAGCGACAAACACTTTTGTCCCCGGTGTTTATGGAGGAATACTTAACAGTAATACAAAGACAGGTTTATCCGACTTTGGTTGCAAACATCTTTCTTATGCATAGCATACCAATGTTTAAGAAAGGACTACTTGGGTTTTTTTCCCAAACCATAACTTTTTATGGTGTCATTTCAGCGGATTATGATGGAGCTCTTTTCAGTGGAAAACGGTAGTCTCTAAAGCTTTTAATCTTTAAAATATAATGGCAGTTCTATGAATTACACCTTTGATCTTACCATGTCAAACAAGGTTTAATTACATATCTCGAACGCTCCATACTCTTATGGTGTTTCGGGAAATGCAAATCCACGGAACGATTCCTTAAATCTTAGGTATTATGCTAAACTTGTAACTCAAATATCTTCCTTTATGATCTTATCATAAACTATTTATATTCTTGTTACAATGATTTTGCACTTCATCTTAAAATTCTTTGAACTTTTCAAATATTTCACACTTCATCCTTATTAAGTAAATATTCATATATTCACTCAAATTTTCGGAGAAAGCATATGAAGTTGAAATCCATCGCTCTTGACTACACATAATGGATTTGCAACAATATGTACAAGTTCCAATAAGCTAGTCCATCGTTCCCTTTTGGCCTATGAACGAAGTTTTAATTATCTCTAGGAAAGTTTCACAAACGTCATTTGATCAAAATCAAATAGACTCCAAAATTCCATCCATATGGATTTTCTTCATGTTTTCTTTCCAATATAATTTAAACGGCGATGTCACTTCCTAAGTGATCTTTCAATCAATTTGTCTTTCGACATTTTTAGCACTAGTTTTATGGATGTGATGTCTCCAACGAGATTTGCGAATCATCCATCTTTTATGGATTACGGCAATTATTTGAACAACCCTTTTGTTCTCATAATACCTGATAAAACAAATCTTGAAGGCAAGCTTTTGATGTTTAACGAGCAACACAATAACCCTTTATTTTGTTCTCGATGAACATCATCACATATTCTTTTGCTAATTACTTAGGCCATTGTAGTTCATGAATTGTGTTGTTTATGACGATTCATACCAACAAATTCAGTATCAAGTACTTAAGAACCACATTGTTTAATAAGCAAAGAATATAGCCATAACATGTATATCATCTATATACTTTAAACTGAACAATTCTAGTCTTTTCTTTTCTGCCATATATTTATGAGATTCTCTTTCAGTATTTCCTTTTCCGTTTGAAAGAATCTATCAACATCAATAGTGGAGTCATACATATGACACATAATCCAAAGCGTGTATAATTAAATACAAATGTCTTTGGACTTGCACTTTGAAGTAGATCACCATCATCAAATGTTTGGTGTTCTTCCAAATTCCTTTCTTTAGTAATCTCTTGGTGTAGTAAACATTTTACCTACATCAAATATTCACCTTATCATGGAATCGTCCATGATCAAGCTACTTTTAGCTTATAACGATGAATTATGAGTATAATGTTGCTTTCCAAAACCTTTTGGAGGATTAGGACAACAAGTGTCTCCAACCTTTTGCAAATTCTCATCAAAATATGAGAACATGAACTTTGCCATATTATACTCTATCATGTTGTAACCAAAACTTCGTTTTAGATATCACAATATCTTCCACACATCATAGTTTCTGAAACAACTCTTTCAGATCCTAGATTACCTTGATATTAAGACAATCCCTTGAATATCAAGAATCATGGAGATAAACATGATACTTATATACTAACACTGGAATTATTACTCTTGATTTAATACCAACTATTAAACTTCATGGAGTAACCGGAATTTACTGAAAGTTTGCAATAGGACTTTTAAACTTTAGATTAACACTTCAATACAATACGATACCAGTTCGTAAAGTAACTAACCAGAATTCTATAGTTCTATCATCTCAATTATAACTAAGCGCAAGGTGGTAAACGGATGCCAATGACTACAACAACTATGCAAATTCACTTTGATTTAGTTTATGATAAATTGGGTTCTAATTAATAATTAAATTAATCTAGGTGAACTCCCACTCAAAACAACATCCCTCACATTGTTTTAGTGATCACATGAACCAAATCCACCACATCAAAACCGATCATCACGAGAGTTGATATAGTTTTAATGGCGAACAATCAACATGTTCATCATATCTACTATATGACTCATGCTCTACCTTTCGGTAATCCGTGTTCCTGAGGCCATGTCTGTACATGCTAGGCTCGTCAAGATCAAACCTTAGCTACCGCATAAGCAAATCTGGCTTGCTTACGTTGTATTCACCCGCGGAATCAAAGACACCCGATCATCACGTGGTGCTTCGAAGCAGCAAGCTTTGGCAACGGTGCATACTAAGGGTGAACACTTTAGAACTTGAAATTTATGTGCATGAGGGATCATCTTATAATGCTACCGTCGTCTACAAAGCAATACAAGATGCATAAAGGATTAACATCACATGCAATTCATAATATGTGATATGATATGGCCTTTCTTCTTTGTGCTTCTGATCTCCATCTTCAAGCACGAACATGATCTCCATCATCACCGGCATAGCATCAAGGTCAATGATGCTTCTACATGGTTGTCGTCCACCAGCTTCAACTATTACAACTATTTTGAATAGACACGCAGGTCTTAACAGAAATTAAAGACAACCATATATTCTCCGCGGTTGTCAACTTACAATAAGGAACATTGCATACATCAAATATAATCACAATCATGGCCATATCACATCACTGCACACCCCTGCAAAACAAAGTTAGACGCCTCTACTTTCTTTGCAT
Organism: Avena insularis; assembly: GCA_023614405.1. Taxonomy (NCBI): domain Eukaryota; kingdom Viridiplantae; phylum Streptophyta; class Magnoliopsida; order Poales; family Poaceae; genus Avena; species Avena insularis. The sequence goes on from CM042690.1 coordinate 673,673,694, forward strand.
ATTTTACGTGGTTTGGGGCTTTCAATAAATGTCGTTCTAACTTACGAACAAGAACCACAACATTGATACTAGCATTGTTGATTACCCGTTGTAAATTGGATCTTAACTATGCTAGGAGAAACAGGCACCCGCAAAGCCACTTATGCAATACAAGTTGCATGTCAAGCGTGGAGCAAGTCTCATGAACGATGTCATGTAAGGTTAGCCCGGGCCGCTTCATCCCAACATACCGCAAGATGCAAAGTACACGAAAAGCAATCTACAATAAAAGCATCAACGCCCACAATGACCATTGTGTTCTACTCGTGCAACAGATCTACATATAGACACGGCTCTGATACCACTGTTGGGGTTCGTAGCATGGAAAACAAATTTTTTCTATCGCATACAAACAAACAAGCCAAGATCTATCTACTAGATTGTAGCAACGAGTCGATAGAGGAACTCACCCTCGAAGATTCCAAAGCGGTTAACGAGAGCAGATTCTCGTGGGTGATGTAGTACTCTTTCCGATCTCAAGATCGCGAGACGATCCTTCCAGCGCCACGTTCGCAGCGCTCCGCAGTCGGTCACACGTTGGTACTCACGAAGACCTTCCTCTCCCTTGTTCCAGCGAGCGGAGGTTGTAGCACTCTCCTTGCGATTCCGGCAGACTGTGGCGTGGTACCGGAAGTAGAGGGAGATCCCGAGGCCGCCTTAAGCCGGTGCGAGTATGGTGGAGCTTATGAGAGAGGCTATTAGTGGTCTAGTAATTAGACACACCAATTAGAAGGCTCTAAACCAATTAGAAGGCTCTAAACCGCTGGCTAAAGCAATTAGAAGCTCTAAACCAAAACGGCTCTAAACCGGAGGTAGAAGATAGGAACTTGTGTGTGTAAGGAGGGGAGCCCTGCCCCTCCTTATATAGGTGGGAGGGCCGGCGGCCAAGGGGAGGGAGTGGAGTCCCTCCCCAACTCGGCCTTGAGGTGGGGCGCCGGCTTGGGGAGGAGGGAATCCTCCCAACTCGGTTTCCACTTCTCCTCCTCTTTCCACTTTCCAAAACTTGCCGTTTGACTTTCAAACTAGCCGTTTGACTTTTCAATTTAGGATTTAAATAAACCCTTTATTTTGGACAGCAAGAACACCTAGTACATGATGCAATCATTCCAATATGTAATGACACATTCATGTACCCTTCCCCCCCCGGAGTGCCGGACATTCCGGGACCTTCTAGAATGTTCCCGATGAAAACACCGGAATCATTCCGCTACTCCGAAACGGGACTTTCCTTATATGAATCTTATTCTCCGGACCATTCCGGATCTCCTCGTGATATCCCGGATCCCATCCGAGACTCCGAACAACATTCGGTCTCTTTCTCATAATACCATAACTACTCAAACAACGTCGAATCCTTAAGTGTGTCTCCCTACGGTTCGTGAATTATGCGGACATGATCGAGACACTTCTCCGAACAATAACCAATAGAGGAATCTGGAAATTCATATGGCTCCCACATATTTCTACGATTACTTTGCGATCGAATGAACCACTTACATACGATACCAATTTCCCTTTGTCTCACGATATGTTACTTATCCGAGGTTATGATCGTCGGTATCTCTGCATACCTAGTTCAACCTCGTTACTGATAAGTACTCTTTTCTCGCTCCCGTGATATGTGATCCCTTGTGACCAAGTCACATGCTTGCAAGCTAATTGGATGACATTTCACCGAGAGGGCCCAGAGAATATCTATCCGTCATGTGGATGGACAAATCCCACTCTTGATCCATGTGTTTCAACCAATATTTTCCGAACACTCAATGCCACCTTTATAGCCACCCTGTTACGGTGTGGTGTTTGATGACATCAAAGCATCCATCCAGTAAAGGTGATATGCATGATCTCATGGTCGAAGGAATTAGGTTACTATGTATCAGAAAGCATATAGCAATTGAACTATTGAAATGACTTGATCTTTATGCTACGCTTATCTATAGGAGTATGTCCATCACATCATTCTCCTAATGATATGACCCTGTTGTTAATAACATCTCTATGTTCATGATCAGGAAACAATGATCATATATTAACCAACAAGCTAGTTTAACAAGAGGCTTTACTAGGGACTCTTATTCTAGTTTACAAATCACACAAGTATTAATGTTTCCGGTTAATACAATTATAGCATGGTATGTAAACATTTATCATAAGTATGAAGATATGATAATAACCACTTTATTATTGCCTCTTGGGCATATCTCCAACATGATACCCACCTATGCGAAAAGCCTAAGCTTGGGGGGAGGTACGCCGACACCGCACTCATCTCCATATCATGTTGCGTCGGTACTTTGTATATTCATGTTTTCGTTCTCTTTTTAGTTTTCGTTCTTCTTTGCTTTTGCTTTCTAAAAACACAAAAAGACCAAAAATATTTTTGTTGTTTCTCTTTGGTTTCCTTCTTCTTTTTGCCTTGGTTTGTTTTTCCCTTTTTGCTTTGTTTGAACTATTCGAAAAATCCAAACAGATTTTGCTTTGTTTGTTTTTCCCTTTTGGTTCTTGTTTAAAAATCGAAAACACCAAAAATATTTGTCATTCTTCTTTGGTTTTTGCGAGTTTGCTACAGGGTTCGGCAGTTCTCAGTGGAATATTGATTTCATATTATTATTCAAGCCACACAAGGGAAGAGCAATAATGAGGATTAATGACAACTTGAGGCATGGTAAGAGGCTGGTAACGAACTCTATTTGTTTTCATTTTTGTACATATACTCATCATTGTGAGCTTGCTTAGTCCGTTCATGTAGAGTTTATGTCTTCTTTGGATGCTTAATAGTTCTTGCTTTCTCATGATTAGCTCCAGCTCGCTAATAGTTTGTAGCATGTCTTATGAATGTTTGGTTGCATTGCTCTATTCATAAATTGGTATGATACCGTGGTATCCTCCTCTGAATGTTTCATTTGATTGACTTGGCACATGCTCACGCATGCACATGACTATAATAATCAGTTAAGCCTTGATGAATTATTTTGCCTTGAGGATCTTGAATCACTTTCATGCCATGAGTAGTCTTGTTTTGTTGCAAGCATGATAATGACAGCTATTGCTCTCTCGTTTGTCGCTCCCTTACTATTGCTAGCCTTCACTTCCACTGAGTGCTTTACTCAAGTTTCCAACTTCCTAAACCAAATATTTCCAAAAGTGTCCACCATACCTACCTATTAGCATCATTTGCTACTCCCGTGCACATTCAATATGCCTTGTTTTCTTCCGAATAAAATGTTTGCATGTTATGAGAAAGTTAGTTAGTAAAGCTCTCACGAACTTGATGGCACACTTTATTTCCTGCACTTAATAAACCTGAACCATTGTGAACTCTACATGAAAGTTATATGCTTGCAAATTATAGGCTAGGGATTAGCAGAACCGTGCTATCACGGGGAACGCTTTCAACACTTGTAAATATATACCCAGTTGATACCTTGCTCTTTTGTTTGCGGATGTCGTCGGTGTGAAATAAAAGGGGAGCTTGTAAGTCCATGGAGTTATGTATGTGTGTTAGAGAAACGCCTTGGCCGCTGGTCTAATCCATGCTGACATGGTGGAAACCTGCAGCGTAACCATAATGATATCTATGAAGCATTCTTCTTATAAAAAAGAGAGATAGCTATTGAGAAAAAAAAGAGACTTATGAAAAGAGGAAAGAGAGAAAAAAGCACCATTTTCCCATGGTAAATAAGAAGATTGCTGAGATAATCATTGTCTGCTTGCCTTGTCATTTTGATATCGGGATTCTTCCGTATCATCGGGCAAGGGGTACCCCGTTGGCGGTTCTCTATGATACGCACATACTTATGATGACAAGAACTTACCGGTAACTAAAGTTGAGTAGCATGAGGAGCGACCCTCGTACTCAAGGGACTTGGAATTTTCAGTTTATAGTCTGTCAAGCATATAACTCAGATTGGACCTCACTTTCACCTTAACCACATTAAAGATGCTTATGATAGGGGCAATGAGAGCTCAAAGCTAACGAGTACCACACTTTTTAGCATTTGGAAGCCTTTCAAATTATTCAAAACCTTTTCTTCTACTTGTTGAGTCTCCACATATTCTTTGAGCACCTTCTTGAGAGCATAGTTGTCATTCTTTGTGTTTGCTCCATTACTTGATTATTTGTGTTATGACTTTGATGCTTGTATCCTTGATATCTTTACTTCTAGTCATCACTTGAACTTCAGAGGTGCCTTGATATTCATAATCAAAGGGCAAGCGAGATACCACTCTATCATACCTTTTTTATGAGCATTGTAATGTTGCTTATGTTTGTGCTACATGCTACTTATTATTCTTGAGTTGGAATCTCTTCATAGCTTGCAATGAGTATTAAGTAGACTCAGTTGCATACTCTTTATTATGAACTGTCTGAGTAGTTGATCACATTGCTGAGAATATTTACATCATATGAAGCAAATGTGTTCGTGAAAGTTCTTTTATCGCACTTAGTTTTCAACTGAATTGCTTGAGGACAAGCAATAAGCTAAGCTTGGGGGGAGTTGATACGTCCAAAACATATCTACTTTCCCGAACACTTTTGCTATTGTTTCTCCTCTATACTTGTGTGATTTGGATGCAACTAATGCGAACTGACGCTATTTTCAGCAGAATTGCCTTGGTGTCTACTTTTTGTGAAGAAAATCAACTATCAGGAAAAATCCCGGAAAATATGCCAAAAATCCTATTTCACCCGAAGACTCTAGGAGCCAGAATACGAGACAGAGAAGAGCTAGGGGGTGGCCACACCACCTGGTGGCACGGGCCAGGCCAGGCCACGCCAGGGGGTGGTGTGGGCCCCCTAGGCACCCCCTCGGCCTCTCTGTTCGCCTATAAGGAGCCTTCTGACCTAAAAACTTAAGGGGATTCGACATTTTTCCAGAAGGAGTTCCGCTCCGACGCCACCACCAGATTCCACGAAACAGCACCAGAAACTCCGTTCTGGCACCCTGCCAGGACAAGGAATTGGAGGCATTCATCGCCATCATCCTCACCATCGCTTCTCCATCGACCATCCATGTTTCCCCCATCTATGAGTGAGTAATCCCCCGCTGTAGGCTATGGGGATGGTAGGGATTGGATGAGATCATTCATGTAATGTCATCAGATTGTTAGGGCATGGTGCCTAGTATCTTTTATTAGTGCTTTATGACTTTGTTGCGACTTGTTGTGCTTAATGCTTGTCACTAGGGCCCGAGTGCCATGATTTCAGATCTGAACTTGTTATTGATTCATTATGATAGTATTGTTCTTGGTCTTATCTACAAGTTGTATACACATGTCGTTGTCCGGAACCTATGGCCCCGAAGTGACAGAAATCGGGATAACCAGAATGGAAAGGCTTTGATGTGAGGATCACATGTGTTCATGGAGTGTTAATGCTTTGCTCTGGTGCTCTATTAAAAGGAGCACCTTAATTGCCAGTAGTTCCCTAGAGGCCCTGCTGCAAACGGGCTGACAGGACAAAAGATGTTGTGCAAGTTCTCATTGCGAGCACATATGACTATATATGGAACACATGTCTAGGATTGTCTAGTACTTGGATGCTTTATCTTATTTATCTGCAATTGCCCTATGTTCTGATTGCTATGTGAATTGTCTTGTCCATGCAACGCCCGTCCATCCATCCCTATGCCTACCGCACTCGAATCCCACTGTTTACTGCTTTTGTTACTATTGTCTTTGCTTTACTACTGCTGTTACTTTGCTATTCCTACTACAAAACTGTTGCTACTGATAAACTGCTGTGAGCAAGATTGTTTCCAGGTGCATCTGAATTGATAACTCAGTTGTTAAGGCTTATAAATATTCTTTGGCTCCCCTTGTGTCGAATCAATAAATTGGGTTTCACTTCCCTCGAAAATACTGCGATACACCCCCTATACTTGTGGGTCATCAGCTTTCTTTATTAAAAACACATAAAAATTAAGTATTTCTATAGTGGTTACCTCTTCCTTAGCTCACCATGTTGATCCCTAAATTCACCCTGAAATACCTTTCAACAGGTAGTGGCTCTATAATTGGAAAAGATAATATTGAATAATTCTTTAATCATGTTAGTAAGCATGATGATATTGAGGATAGATCCCTTGCAGAACTTGCTCCAAACTATGAAATTGCTGCAGCTTCTTTAGTTCACATGTTGGAAGCTAGGTTTGTTAACCTTAGCCCCTTAATGCAAGTAATGTTTCTTAAACTTAAAGAAATTGAGGACCCTGAAAAGAGAGATTTTATTCTGGAAACTTTGCTTAAGGAATTCTATGATGTTGCCAAGGAAGCTAGAAAAGTCTGTGAATGTTTTAATATGCTAGGCTCATGTGTAGATGTTGTTGGTACACGAGAAAAGATGAGCAAAACCGAACCTAATGGGGGAGGAAATTAAGATACCAATACCTTTCAAACTTGTAGCAATGCATGAAGCCATAGAAAAGAATCTTAATTGGATTATTCCTGAAAACCCGTTTGATGAAAATAGTGAACCCAAGAGCATTGAGAGAGGATCCTCTAGAACTTATTTGGATGAGATACCTTGCCTTGTTGAAGATATTTCCGATATCAATCTTAATGCTTCTACATTTGAGAACACTTGATTCCTTTTCTTGCTTCTTATGCCTAACTTAAAGGCATTAAAGAAAAGTACTTATTGGGAGATAACCCAAAAGTTTTAGATGAGTCTTGGAAGTTATTGCTTCAGTAATAACCGTTCGTTATCCTTTTTATTTGCTTTTTGTGCCAAGAGTAACATCTAATGAGAGAGAAGTAATGATTGGGAAAGTTGCTGTCCCGAAACAGATTTCTGTGCTTCACCATAAAAATTCGTATAAAATCTCTGTACGTCTATTTCACTCGTGAATTTTTGTGCTTCTGTCCCAGGTTGTTATCTAACTTTCGTTAGTTCAACAATTTTTGATTTGAGCAACAGAAGGTCTTCGAAAAAATTGGTTTTTACCTGCTGGCCTGTTTTGACAGATTTCTGCCATTATTTGTATTTGCTTCTTATTGGTTCCTTTTTGAATTCTTTTGGGGAATTGAGATTTTTAGGGAAGTTCCACAGTAGGTTGTGTTTTACTAGAAGTTTTATTGGTGTTGAAACTGAACCTAAAGACCTATTATCTTGAGTGCACTAATGTTGCTAATAAAGATTGTGTGAAGTTTTGTATGAAGGAAAAATTTCAGGTGTATGGAGAGAATCATGTAATGAGATGAAGAATGGACTAAACCTCAAGCTTGGGGATGCCACTCTGTGTCACCCCAAGAAATATTCAAGAGGTACAAGAGTCAAAGCTTGGGGATGCCCAAGGCATCCCCTTCTTCATCAATAAAAATTCCAGGTTTCTTCCAAACACTTCATTTTTATTGTTTCATGCACATTTGTGTTGTTCTGGGAGTGTCTTTGTTTTCTTTTTTGTTTTTGGTTTTCATTTGCTTGGTTTTGTTAGTTTGGTGAATAAATTGGTCAGACCCCCTCTTTCATGCATTGGTTGTCAAATAGTTTGGTTTGGATTAGAAAAGAGTAGGAAAAGTTCATGCTTAAGTGGTAAAAGGAGCTTGTTTTTGACTGTGGCCTATGCTTTGTCATTCGATGCTTGATATTGTTTTGGATTTATGCTTAGTGATCTTTGTTGTAGCATGACATGTTATAAACAATTGAGATTGCTTAATGTGCCATGGAAGAATCATGCGTTGTTTTAGCATATTAAAGCATAGTATTATGGTATTTCAACTTTGATGCTTTATTTGGGTTGACTTGGCGCATGCTCACACCATGTTATGACTATCCCAAGTCACCATAGCCTTTATGATCCTTTAGTTTTCGACTGGTAGTATCACTTTATGCTTTGATTAATGATGTTTTGTTGCTCTGCATGATTATGGTCATTATTGCTCTCTTAGTTAGTCGCTCCCAGTCTTTTGCTAGCGTCCATAACCAAGTATGAGTTCCACTCATGCATCCAACTCTAAAACCAAGTTATTCCAAATAGTCCACCATACCTACCTATTAGCATTTGCTATTCCAAGTATATTCATGTTTTTATCTACCTTCCAAATTAAACTTGTTATGAGAAAACTAGTGATTAAAGCTCTCACGAACTTGATGGCACACTTTACTTTTCTTGCCCTTAATAAACTTGAACCATTGTGTCGTATGTGTTGTATATGCTTGCACTCATATGTTGGGGATTAGAAGAACCATTCTGTCATGGGGAATGCTTTCAACATTGCACTTGTACTTTGTACCTAGTTGGTATCATGCTCTTTTGTCTATGGATGTCATAGGTGTGAAATGAAAGGGGAGCTTGTAAGTCCATGGAGTTATGTATGTGTGTTAGAGAAACGCCTGGGCCGCTGGTCTAATCCATGTTGTCATGGTGGAAACCTGCAGCGTAACCATAATGAGTTGTCTATGAAGCATACTTCTTATAAAAAAGAGTCAGATATTGAGAAAAAAGAAAAAGAAAAAAGAGATATGAGAAAAGAGGAAAGAGAGAAAAAAGCACCATTTTCCCATGGTAAATAAGAAGATTGCTGAGATGCTCGTTGTCTGCTTGCCTTGTCATTTTGATATGGGGATTCTTCCGTATCATCGGGCAAGGGGTATCCCGTGGGCAGTTCTCTATGATACACATGCACTTACTATGACAAGAACTTACCGGTAACTAAACTTGAGTAGCATGGGGAGTGGCCCTCGTATTCAAGGGACATGAGATTTCCAACTTATACTTTGTCAAGCATATACTCCAGAGTTTGTTCACTTTAACCTTAATCACTTCAAGATGCTTATGCTAGGGGCAATGAGAGGTGAAAGCTAATAAGTACCATAACTTTTGGAAGCTCTTTATGAAACTTGAGTCCCTGCTTCCTTCTATGAAGGGCCTTTCTTCTAATTTTATATTGAGTCCCCACCGTCTATCTTTATGCACCTATTGAGAGAGCATAGTGTCCAGTCTTAGTTCCATGTGCATTGTCCCAAGACTTGTTGATTGATGCATAATTTTGATATTGCTTGTTCTTAAACTATTTGTATCTAGTCACTCTTATGAACTTTGAAGGTCTCCTATGCATTTATATTTGCTAATCTATGAGGGACAAGTTGAATGCCACTATGCTATGTTTTCTTTATGTGAATCAAACAAACATCTTGCAAAGCATTGTTATTCATGAATCTTTTGTTTGTGTCTTTTCATGTTACAACATAGTTGCTATGTCTTATTGTTAGAATTTTATCCTTCATGCTATGTTGAAGTACTATGATCCCAGCTATCAATGTTTTACAAATACTTTGATCAAGTTTATGATTGTGCATGTCACCTCAAAAATTATTCTTTCTTTTTATCACTTATCTACTCGAGGACGAGCAGGATTTAAGCTTGGGGATGTTGATACATTGCTAACGTATCCATAATTTTTGATGTTCCATGCTTGGTTTTATCTACTTTCTTATGTTTTGTCCACACTTTGGAGTACTTGTTATACACTTTCTTGGACTAACCTATTAACAAGATGCCACAGTGCCAGTTGCCTGTTTTTGGTTCTAGGAAAGACAGAAAATGAATATTCTCGGAATTGGACGGGACAAAAGCCAAAGTGAGTTTTTCACCGAGGGGGACACGGAGCCAGAATACAAGACGGAGAGGGGACAGAGGGCCGCCACACCACCTGGCCACGCGGCCAAGCCTGGCCCGCACCAGGGGGTGGTATGGCCGCCTAGGGAACCCCCTCCGCCTCCCCTTTCACCTATATATTGCCTCCGATACAGAAACCCTAAGTACCCGATCAAAAATTCCATGAAAGAGTCTGTAGCCGCCGTCATCTCCATCCCTAGATTGGGAGGGATCTGAAGCTCTTCTCGGCACCCTGCTGGAGGGGAGAATTCACCCTAGAGGCCTTCTTCATCACCATGCAAGCCTCCGGCGTGATGCGTGAGTAGTTCATCCTTGGACTACGGGTCCATGTAGTAGCTAGATGGCTGGTTCTTCTCCTTTGTGCTATCATGTTTAGATCTTGTGAGATCCGTTCATGATCAAGATCATCTATTTGTAATCCTACATGTTGTGTTTGTAGGGATCCAATGGATATTGATATGCTATTTCATATTGATTATTGATTCTATCATGTCTTTGTTATTTGTGATCTTGCATGATTTTCGTTGTTAGTAGCTATCTTGGCCAAGTAGATGCTAGCAACTCCAAGAGTTAGTATTTATGCTCGATAGTGGGTTCATGCCTCTAGTAATCTGGGGAAGTGACAGAAATCTCTAAGGTACTAGATGTGCTATTGCTACTAGGGAGAAAACAACAATCCTTTGTTCATAGAACAATCGTATTGTTTACTTTACACGCGTAATGCAATTATCTGTTGCTTGCAACTTAATACTGGAGGGGATTCGGATGATAACCTGAAGGTGGATTATTAGTCATAGATGCAGTTGGATTACGGTCTATGTATAATGTTGTAATGCCCAATCAGATCTCAAAGGAGTCAAGATGATTAGTATATGCATGTATGCTTTCTCGATATTTGTCAATTGCCCCTTTGTAATTTGTTCACCCAACATGTTATCTATCTTAAGGAGAGCCCCATAGTGAACTATGGACCCCGGTCCTTTCTTTTACCATCAATCTACAACTGTTTACTTTCTGCAAGCTTTTACTTTCTTCCACACAATACGTTTAATCCTTTGTTTTCAGCAAAACCGGTGATATTGACAACCTCACTGTAAGTTGAGGGCAAAGTTCTGTGTTTGTGTTGTGCAGGATTCCAAGTTGGCAACAACACCTTGGAGGTGTTTCCTTGCTCCTACTGGTTCGATAACCTTGGTTTCAGAACTGAGGGAAACTTACTGTTGTGGTCATCATACCTTCCTCTTGGGGTTCCCCAACGAGCTCGTTATTACACGAGTCAACACTGGCATCGACGGAAGCATCCCAAGATCAGGTACCTCCACCTCCACCTATAGCTAGACAATACACTAAAGCACGAGAAAGTAAAAAGTCTGCGATAGTGGAAGCTGGAGAAAATCGTCGGCACAACGAAGAGCATGATAGGGAACAAATGCGTCCTCGTCGACAACTAAGTCGACCCCAAGAAAACCATCACAAAGATGAGAATTGGGCAGAGGGGCACCAAGGTGAAGGGCATAGAGACGGAAACCGCGTCAGCTCATGCCGCCCTGAGGATCTTTGTCGCAAAAAGCCAAGGGATAACCGCCGTAATGATGCACCAGAGGGTAGTTGCCAGAGCGACAAACATCATCTGACTCCATCACCATCACCACCACCCGAATCCCCAACGAGTAGCAACCACCTTGGCGGTGATGGCGTGGAGGCGGGGCGGTGGAGGTGGTAGCAGTGGATGAAGAAATTTGACTCTACAACCACGCATTCACAATGGTGATCATTCGCCATGCAGGTGAGAAGACGGAGAACATTCTCCATGTCACTCGCTATCACCTAGTGGCATGCGCAACCAGATTAATTCCAATAAAGAAGCTCGATACTACGCATCGGATGATAACTACATGGGCCCAAAGTGCTTCGATCCAAGAATCCGGAGGGCCACTTTCTTGGAAGATTTTCAAATATCCAAACATATTCTGACTTACGAAGGCATCACTTGGCCAGGCACCTGGCTCCGGGATTACTACAGTGTTGTCTACATCGCCAAAGGAAGCAACAACCTCGTCACCATCCGATACCTTTCGTTGATGCTGAGAAAAATGGCTTGCTCATGGCTCAGTGAGTTGCTAGAACAAAACTTCAATAATTGGTATGATATGAAGACCATGTTCTTTAGAAACTTTGAGGGTACTTATAGAAGGAGGAAAAGTTTGGGGACCTTGATAAGAGGTCTCGGACCGCACTCGATCAAGTCAAAACCGAGGCCCAAGAATGCGAGCAACAATATCATGCCATGGCTGTGAAACACGAGGAGGACCTTAGGACTTGACTTCATGCCCCGGAGGAGGCTCTGTCAGGTAAGGTCCTTCCTCCAAATCTCCTCTACTCTTTTCTTGGTCTTTGACAACCTATCCTCATGTTCTATTATGCAGGCGTGGTCGATGCTCCCTTGGTCCGGAAGGATCAAACCCGTGTTGACACCCTGATGAACACGGTTCCTACAGTCGAAGGTTGTGGCGTGCAGGTGCTGCAACAGCTGGCTAGGGTGAAGGAAGCAATGTCAGGGATCCATGAGAATGTGTTCTCAAACACGAATATTCCGCAGGCTGTTGGTCATCTTGTGGAGGCCTTTAGTGCTGCCGAAGACCTGTTGGTGGAATATAGCCGCACCCAAACATGGGTTGGGAGTGGAATCGATGGTGATGGTGGCCATAGGCCACGTCATTAAAGCCGACTTCTAGAAGGCCACCTCCTCATTCCCGACAGGACCCGACATCGCGGAGGTAGATCTCTAACCCTTTGCTAAGGTGGCGAGGAGGTTTAGTAAGCAACTAGTTTCTATATTAGAGAAGTACCATGCTAGGAAGAACGTTGTTGCTGAAGTCGAGGCATCCAAGGCCTCCAAGGACATTTCTTGAGTTGTGGCTACTTTTTATTTTTATTGCCTTGTAATGAACATGCTGCCAGTGTGACTTTTTCGTAATAGAAGTTCATCCTTTTGCTATATCCTGTATGGTTCTATGTTTTCCTACTCCCGATGGAAGAAGCCCCAAGCATATGACTCGACTCTCTAAGGATGTCATATGTTCGGGTACTTTGTGTATTCTTGGCATCCTTATGTTGTTTTTCTTTATCTTCATAGGCAAGGTTAGATGAAACACTAGGTACTTCATCTCCCAATAGATATTCCACTTTGAATTAAATGACAGGATCAATTTGAAAGTTGTTCCCAGGGGTCAAGAAGTCGTAGAGAGTGAAAACTCCCTGCTCACTCGTATGCGGGATCACATGAATGAGGTAGATCAGATGCTTAAGACCTCCCAAGGAGTTGCCTCTATCTAGAAGTCAAAGCTGAAAAGGCAGTCGAACACGAGAGGTTCCTTCTTGAAGAAGTGGAATGGGCGACAAATAGCTGATGTGTAAGTAGTCGCAAAGCCCCCAAGTCGTGGATTTCATCTTCCTTCTGCATTAAGATTTTCTTTGTGTGTGAACATGTATTCGACTAGACCCAGTGAAGGAGGAGCATCGTGTCAAGAAATTGTTAAATGCTCTTAGTGATATCACCTGATAGTTTACTTCTTCCTTTCGGTCAGACAGATCCAGGGGCTACGTGTGGGCCCTTATTTAGGATCGCCTCGAGCATATTGGTCACTTTGTTGAGGCTTGTCGTGAAGCCTTGACACTTGTGCACGATGCCTTATATTCCTGCTAGACCTGACATTGGTAGGACTAGTGCCCTTGATGTGAAAGTTTGGTCTAGGGTAGGCAATTCATGAGTTTGTCTGGGAGCAGCTTATAGGAGGATCTAAGGTAGCCCTAGATTTTGTTCGCATCCACCATCCTCACATTGACCTAGAGGTCATTGGGAGGTGGCTGTCGCCGGCTCCTGGCGGTGGACATTGGCAGATGGAAGATCATTATGCGGATGCTGAGCATCGAGCCGAGAACATCATGTGCCTTGTTGAAACCAAGACTAATATTATCCTTCAGCGATGTGTGTGCCAAGAATTTAGGGTTAGTGTATTAGCCTTAAGCTGTTCAGTCTGTAAATACTTGTAAAATGTCCACTGTTTGTGAGTTATAGTATTTGCAGCTGGAAATGCTTGTTTGTTAATTTGAGGACTCGACATGTTACCCAACAACTATGCCTTTTTGTTAGCCTAACACCTATTCATCTTTGTAAATTTTCTACATGTGAGTTGGGTTGCAACTGGGTGAAGTTTTCAAGTATTCGATGCTTAGGTAAAATCAGCTATTCAGGCTGTCACTCGTGAGGTGTTGTTCTTGTGGAGACGACAGTGACTGTAGGGTCTTCTTGTGCAGCATAGCCCCCGAGTATCAGGTGTGGCAGAAAGAGAATGATTGTTGACCCTTGGTAGAGGAACATTGAGCTCTGTTGATGATAAGTACACATGTGGCTAAGTAGCCTTATTGAAGTAAGGGTAAAAGCATCGCATCTGGGTGATGTTCCATAGATGGGAGTAGACAAAGCCTTTCTCCATGTCCTTGAGGTGATAAGATCTACCGGGTATCACCTCGTGAATGATGTAGGGTCCTTCACATGGAGACTCTAGCTTATGGTGGCCCTTTTGCTTGACCCGAAGTATTAGGTCTCCTTCAGAGGACCTGATGCATACCCAATGGTTGTGATAGTTACGTATTCTTAGAATTTCTACTTGTAATCATATTTGTATATATGATCATATGAAATATAGTTTTTAGTATCCTCATTTTTATGTTGAGAAGTTATATGCCATCTTAATTCTAAATGATCAACTTAACTTAATAAAATCTCACGATGCTCGAAACTTTTATGCTCGTGCTTAATCCTGATTCAGATTTCCGACTCTATAAAAATGCAGCCTTCGGGTGTAAGTCTTATTTTTCATCTACCATTGATTTTTTAATTGCTTATATGTGGGATTTCTAAGTAGTGATTTGTTGGTACTGGAAGCCGTCACCATTTCCGAGTTTAAACGGTTTAGCAAGTGAGCTCTGTTACTCGGTAGGGTTTTCGTGCTAAAGGTTGCCCGACTCACAAAAAGAACAAAGCAAACTAGCTAGATAAATGATAAGTCTTGATAAGATATACTTAAGTATTTTGCAAGCATCAAAATAAAACAAGTACCACAGACTTCAGTTGCATAAGTTTACATGCATGCCTACCATACTTGTTAAAAAAATATTATAGTCATGTACGTTACTTGTTAAAAAATATATTACAATCCTGGTGAAAATTAACGCATAAAGGCTTTATCTATGCTACAGGAGAAGCATGTGGAGTCTCGGTTGCTTCAGCATCCTCTTCAGCATCGTACAACTCCAATTCTGAGTCTTCCTCTTCAGATGAAGATTCACCATCTTTTCAAGGCAGAACTAGAACTAACTAGAAGAAAGGAGTGTTGTAGTCGTCCATTGCAGTGACTCAACATGGATATCCAGGACAGACTTCCAAATTCTTCCAACATCCAATTGGTTGCCGGATTCCTCAACTGTGGCCATGCCCTTGGTGACGTGACGAACATGTAACATCTCAGCATTAGAGCTTAGAAATAAGATGAGATCGGGTGTGCGCATTGCATTCATGCATAGAAAATCTGGATAATTTCTGCGCTTTTAAATAAAACTTGTCAAAGTGATTGAAGCTTCTCTTAACTTGGTGGAACTAAAGTAGATCATGAAGTTGACTGCGATAAGTTCCAATATGACCTTTGCTAAAACCTTATCTTTGGGTACTATAATTTGGTCTATGGGTAGATCAAATGGAATCAAGCCAAACCCACAACACATTACTCAAAGATGAATACTTAATCGTCTAAAGATTATATCAAGGTATTCCTTACAACCAACCCTGAATACTTAATCATGTATATAACCCAAGAGAAGAAACTCAATAACTAAACCTTGATACACTTTCTTACCATATTTATTTATACCATGAACATCAAGGTAGTTCTTAAACATTAGCTCTTATCACAAATAGAGTGGAAAGGGAAGTCAAGCCGAGACCATTCATCACATATCTTTGTTGTCATATTATTAGATGACATTCCTATTTAACCAAGTCCTAGAGTCAATTGATCATCAATGTTGAGTGATCAATTCTTGACCTAGAACTTATTGACCTATTATATTGGCCTTCCAAAGACCTTAAGTAAACTAATAAGAAGGAGGAACTAGTTATGGTAGAGTGTGCCATCATCAATGGAATGTGATCCTTGGTGGAGGTCAAACCATATGATGTTGGAGGAGTTAACTCACTCATGAGTTAACTAGAAGAAGCATCTAAACCTAAGAGTTAAGCTAGTAATTATAAAGCTATGAGAAAGCTAGTAGTACTAGAGTATCAAATAATAATCTTGTTAAGCCTAGTAGGTATAAACCTAAAAGTAAGTTGTCTTAACAAGATAAGCTTTATAGAGAAACTAGTACAAGCCTACTACTCAGTTGATGATATATCTTGATCAGACAATGAGAAGCCTAAGCTTAGTATGATCAAAGGGTAGTGGTCATTATTCTCAAGTCACTTGAGAATAGATGACTAAATGATGAACAAGTATTATGAGAACACCAAATTAGGCAAAACCTTAGTAAGCTGAATCATCTAGCTTGATCATGAGAAGTCAAGCTAGAGTATGATGAAATATATAATATGATTTGTGTGGAGAAGTTGAAGGCATAGTAGTTTAACCAAGCTAATACAAGAACAAACTTGTATTATGGGAATAGTACCATATCTCTTCTAGAGGATTAATATCACATGTAATATAGAGGGGATGATAATCTTGCAGTCCTTGGAAGTAGATGCAAGATGGATATAAAGGAGTTAATGGAGGGAGTTAGAACTAATTAGATAAATGATTTCCTCAAGGGTAGTCTAGCAATGGAAGTTAGAGATTAGAATAAGGATAATGAATGAGTATTGTTGAAATGACAAGACCATGTCATCATATGATGATGGATATGGTGGAGTCAGATGATTGACTTATTCAGGAAGATGAGATCTTAGGGAATAAAATGAGAGATCTATACATGGTGTAATTAGGAAAGGAATTCCTTAAACAAAGATAAACTCAGTAAAGAAGTGAAGTTAGGATTCTTGAGAAACCTTTAAACTAACATTGTAGCAAGCCATGACAAGTCTCATGTCTACCTTTTGTCCAAAATCCTAGAATTAAGTTAGCAGTGGAACCAATTCTTATTTTTAGGCAGTCAAAGAATAGTAGCTCTTAGTCAAATTAAGTTTTTAAGGGATAATTAGAATACCAGAAGAGTGTGCTGATGAAAGACTTACCTACCTTATTATCTTAAACCCTAATACAAATAGAGCCATCAAGATCACCTTAAGAGGCGTATCAATATCTGACTCTGAGTTGAGATATCAAACATAATAACCAAGATAGAAATAAACCTTAACCTTTAATCCTTAGGAATTATTATGAATTTGGGTGAATAATTTGAATTCGTATTTGAAATTTGAATAATTTAAAAGGAATTAGTGAGTAAGAGGTATTACTGTTTATTTGAATTCCAAAAAAGAATTTAGTTAATATTATTTCTTGAATATTAAAAAATTATAAAACAATAAAGGAAATGGACAATAATACAAATGTATAATTCAAATAAGTATTTCTTATTTTTTTTCCTTTATTCCTCAAGTAACAAATTAATACAAATATAATTGAAGGAAGAATATTACAGAGACAATATTGAAGGAAAACAAAACTTTATTAATAATAAACGCATATTACATTGTTCTTACAAAAGAGGAAAAGAAAAAGATTACAATTAAAGCTAATAGACTAGTCCTAACTAAACCTAGTCTAAATCTTCTGAATCTTCACTTGAGCTGGTACCTGCAAATAAGATAGAAAAAGAATAAAACAAAGTGAGGGGTTAGTGTTTAAAATACTCTCAGTCATTAACAGTGAAGTGCATTGTTTCTTAACATCATTGAGTCTATTCTTTTTAAAGAAGGGACAAGACCAACAAGTGTAGCATCTGTTCATTTCACAAATAAGCCTCGGTATAACTTCATAGGCAGAAAAGGGGCAAGTTTCACAAGGGATGGAATTAGTAAGAGGTGAGGGAGTTTTTAAAAAAATCACCTGATCTCATCCACACCCAACAACAGTGAAGCTGCGCACACACCTAAATGCATGCGTTGAGGTGTCGATAGCAGGAAACAAGAGAGAGGGGTTTAAAACCAACATCATAGTGCAAATCAGGGCTTTGCTACTCATTTTCATAGAGCCAAGCACCAGTTTATCACAAGCCTACTCAAGAACACACAGGTTCTTGCAAAACCATCATAAGAACAGTCACCTTTCAGCACAACAAACCCAGGAAGCACCAGCCAAGATGGTGACCTAAGGAGAAGGTGGTTAAGGTGGACAACAAGGTTGCAAAGGAACTGAAGCACCAGGTGGAACAAGATCATGCCAAGGAGAAGGCAGCACCAACCAGCACTAAGCTACAAGGGTATAACCCAACCCTTTTGAATCAAATATTTATTCCTGGAATAGTCATGAATGCAATCATATGGATCTGATCTTGTAAGAGCATGATAAACACATGAATAAGAGGCATCAGGTAGAAAACTAGTGATTTCTACTTGATATGGTCTTAGGCCAGCATCACAGACTAGTGGATCTAGTTTTAACTAGATCCATGTCGTAGTGTATCACTCGAACCAAAAGTAGTAGTGTATCACTTTCACTCGGTGAAGAGTTAAGACAAGGTAAGAACCCTAAAATGATAGACATATTGGATCGCTAGTTAGATTAGTAAATGCTTATTTCACTAAATGATCTGATTTCTTCGAATTTCCTTTCCTTTCCTCCCATTTCTCCCATGAGGAAAATCTAGTGTGATTAAGGTTATCTAAAGACTTCTTCCTCGAGTCATGTCATGATCGCGCACTCGACGAAAGAGCTTTACAAGCGGCATTTCCCTTCTTCACTCACGCGATATTTCTAGATCGGGCTTTCTCCCATTGTCCAAGATTCCCCATTGCTGCCCCCCGGGGGAGTCCGGGCCATGTCCTAGTCCCAGTGTGACTGATCATCCGAAAAGACCAGCTAAGCATCATTGGCTTGGTCAGCCTTTATACTCATCATGCTGCTGGTACAGGGCACATACCCAACTGGGTAGCACCTCTGTACCCACATGTTCATCATTTCTTAAGAATAAGCCTAAGCATCATCTCTCAAAAACATTTAATCATTTTCCTAAATGATTTAGGAATCATAATAGACACTTGATTTAGAAAGGACAGTAAATATCAACATTGTCTATCACTAAGCCACACTAGACAGAGATCATTAATTGAATCACTTTCCTATAAATAGATAGGAATCATCCAGTTATGTATCATCTCCTAGTACATTACAGACAAGAGACTAAGCTCTAGTAATCTCAGTTTTACAAAGTACCAGGATGGAATCCGGAGACTGGACTCAAAGGTGTTTCACAGAAGGTATCAAACCAAGCAACACCAACTTAACAATAAGGCACCACAACTCCATGTGAGTTAAGCTACTAACAATAACCATTTAGGCTTCCGCAGTAAATAAACCATGCATCCACAGACTGTTCTCTGACAAAGAACAAAGTATCTGAATGTAATTAACAGAGTGCTAACTGATAGAAAGCATAGTAGCAGGCTAAAGATCAACAAGGGTGTGATACTACACCACTATAATACATTATCTAGTTGGTTACCATAACCAAGATGAACCACGGAGCCTAACTAAGCATCACTGTAGGGGTATGAACCATAGGTTCAGATATGAACCCTAATAGGGGTAACCACAGTAATTACACATAGCCTGGCTAGGAAGAGCACAGAGAGGAGTATAGAGGGGGTAGCACAACGAACTTACTCGAGATCCTCGCAAAAGTTATCGAAGAGGAAGCAGAGGAGTGGCCGGCGATGGAGAAGAGGTGGTAGCACGGGGAGCACCCCGAAGGCAGCAATCAGAACCGTGAGAAGGGGAACACGCCGTGAGCAACCTAGTTCACCATCGAAGAAGCACCGGGGCAGCCGAACCCTAACCCTACCCACGGGCAGGGGTTAGCACAACCAGGAGAGGGCACCAGCAACGAATCGGCTTGGCAGTAGTGTGTAGTGGTGCTGACTATGTCATCCTGCACCGCGACGGTGCCTGACGGCCGGCTTTGCGGAATCGTCAAGTGGCCAGTGAGCGCCGACGAGAGAGCGAGCGAGGTGAGGAGAGAGAGGCCAGCCTAGTGGGCCAGACCCGGGATTTGATAGAAGGACTTGTTTAAAAATACCTAATTACAAATATACCCCTGAGATAAACTAGGCTCTCGAAAAATAAATACAAATCCTAAAATACAAATAATATATCTATGAAATCACAAAAATATCCTCTACCCAATAAAAATAATAAATAATAATTTTAAGTAATTAAATTTAAATATTTTATTGAAATTGTATATATTCCTTCTGGAATTTTACAAAAATAAATGAAATACTTAAAATTGAATAAAAAACCACTTATAAGATCCTAAATGGATATACTAAATTA
Organism: Avena insularis; assembly: GCA_023614405.1. Classification (NCBI taxonomy): domain Eukaryota; kingdom Viridiplantae; phylum Streptophyta; class Magnoliopsida; order Poales; family Poaceae; genus Avena; species Avena insularis. The sequence continues at coordinate 673,693,903 of CM042690.1, forward strand.
TAAAAAATACTAACTTGTATTTTAGTTAAGTAAAGTAAGTTTGCATAAAATAAAATCTTATTTCTTTCATAGAATTTTAAGAAAATATTAACAAGTGTTAAAAATTAAATAAAATTAATTTTTGAACTCTTAGAATATCATTTGTTATCACAAAAATATTAAATATAATAATTATATGATTTTAAGAGGGCTTTAGATTACATTCCACACTTGAGTGCTCTAATATTGTGTGTACTTTATTATACTTACATATTGTAAGCCTTAATAAGAAGCACAAGTGTGAAGCTGATATAAAAGTTAAACACATTCTAAAGAAACCATTCCCAGTTTTCAAACCCTAGACCATAGATTCATATCCTAGATATTCACGTTTACCAAATTGCATTATATTTATTATGCATCATTGCATCTTGCTTCTTTAAACATTCGTCCTTACCGGACCAATGATGATGTTTATAGAATTTGGATCTTCTATTGTCTTGAAGACCATGATTGAATATTCTTGCAATCACAAAAGGCAACTTCACACTTGCTCATGACCTTTGATTATTTTCTATCAAATACTTGTAACTCAAATGTTGTCATCATCGGCATTTCAAAAAGCTCCGAAAACACTATTTTCATAATAATATGATTATGGATTATTTACCAAATGGTAATAATCTACTGATACAGTTCCAGTGGTAAAGGAACATAATTTTTAGGACTTAACAACCAATGTCGCCAGTGATTCTAGCGCCATATACTACGCGCTAAACATGAGATTTGGAATGGGACGGAGAAGTCAGCTGGATCTTCTTCCTTTCGCATGGACATATGACCTTATCGTGAGGCTATAGATTCCTTGCGGGGACTCAAAAGATGGGTGGGACCCCTAGTTCCCCGTGATATTGGTGTCTAGACTATCCGTGAGGGGCTGTCGGAGCTATATCTTCCTATATGGGGGTTGTCAGGGACATGATCTGCTAACTGGAGTCTCTAAGGGGTTGCTAGGGTTATATCTGCCTATATGGGGGTTAACAAAGGCATATCTGCTTGGGGAGTCATGTCTTCATGCGGGGTCACGGAGAAGGGCAGTGATTGGCTTGAATCATCTACTGGGCCCCACATCATGGAATTGTAGATGGAAAAGATCGCCCAGTTTTGCAACAAGGATTTGGTCTCTCATGGGTAAAGCAACGCACCTCTGCAGAGTGTAAGAACCGTGACATGTTACTCCCTGTTCCGGGAAGGAGCTACGAACGCGGCATGAAAGGAACTCCACGAAAGTTCTAGTAAACCTGTGAAGGCCGACGGACATAGTTTTCAGAATAAAAGCAACCTTTGAAGAAATGTTTACGAAAACCTGCATTGCCTACGAACGTTGGTCTGTGGCTATAGATAGTGCATCAAACACTCCTTTTTAGTGAACTTGCTAAGTATGCTCGTACTCACCCGTACCGTCTTAACCCTTGATAGATCTAAGCCATTGAAGACAACGTCAACACCAACTAATCCTCAACAAATCATCATCGAAAGTTCAAGTTCTACAATGAAGTCAATGGAGTCAACATATACATCAGCTGAAGTGAAGACGAAGTCTTTGATTAGATAGGAGTATAATCTCTAGCCCTAGAACCTACTTCTGTAGAGCATTGCAATAGCAGCATTTGCAGCCTTTTGGTTTAGATGCTAGTCTTAGTCACCAGTTAGTTTTGAGATGTTATTTCTAGTTCTTCTTTGTAAGAAGTTTCTTTCTCTCTCTTTAACCTAGAGTGTTCTCTGGATCTTTTGTAAAGAGTCTAGTTGTAATCTATAGTCATGTCTTGGACCTGCTGTGTTTCTGTTGTACCACTCTGAGGGATGTAATACTAGTGAACGGTGTTTCATTGGTGTTATGTCAATGACTATAGTGTACTACATCATGCAGTGGTATGATGGGTCACTGCAGAACATCCATGTCTTCATGATGGCTCGCCACCATAGCAAGGGTAGTCTATGATGCAGCCCGGGCATAGGACATATTCTAGTCTTCAATTAGGCATGGTATGGTGTTAGATTTTTTCTTCAGCACGGAGGGAGCGTCCTTGTTAGCGTCATTTAAACCAACGGCCTTGGCTTCCCCCAACGTGATCTGGAGAAGATCCTGCACCAAGTTGTCGGATTCAAAGTATTCTCCCCCAAAGGCGAGAGGTGGCACTTGAGGAATCTCCGAATCCAAGAGGACCTTCACAACTAACAAACATAATAAATCATCCATAGTCAGATAGGAAAAGGAGCACAATGCAAACAAGGTAAAAGAGAAAAACTTACCAAAGACATACAGATTCAAAGTATTCTCCTCTTTAGTTCAAGTCTTTAGTTCATCCTGGATTTCGGCGATGGCATCACACCGCTTCTCCAATTCTTTAGGTCCTAAATTTCCTTGTCTCTGAGGCCAAGGGTTTCTTTAGTGCCTCAGTGCCGTGGGAAGATGACTCCAAAATTTTCGCAATGCTACGCTCATGGTATTTCTTAAAATTTCCGAACTCGTTGCGGAGATGTTCGTTTTCCCTATGGAGCACTTCAAAAATCTAGGCATCTTCCACCACTTTGCAGGATTTTGCAAGCAAGTCTACAAATAAAAAATGTGTCAAAGGGGAGGTGAAAAAGAAAGAAAGAGGACAATTCAGCATAGAGTCTAAAAAGGACTAGGAAAATCTTACCTTGCGCCTCTTTTGCCTGCTGCTGTAGCTTGAGATTTTCCGAATTCAATCCCTTCACTTCATGCGTTTTATCACAAATATTCTTCAACAGATCTTGGTTGTAATAATATAATTTCTGAATCATGAAACTTGGACAACAAACAGAGTCAAGGGGCTGTAGAGACTCAATTTGTATTTTCACTAAGTACAATTCAGCGCGAGCCTCGGGGCTACACTACTTCGTCCTATGAACAGCTTATATGATCATCTAAGTCAGAAATTTCTTAAAGGAATATTCGACACAATACTCAGGGGATAGGGATAGCTAACTGAAACATATTAATGTTTGAGGACTTACCACATGCTCGACATGTAAATTTTGGAAGCCAGAGATGATGGTATCATAAATTTCTTGGTCAAAGTGATGAGTTGTGGCTGCTGTGGTGGAACTCCACCGCCCGCCAGGTGTGCATCCCTTTGCTGCAATGCCTCTAGGATATTCTCCATCTTCACATCCTCAACTTCTTGAGCAATCTCTTCTTGAGAAGGACCCACAACATCTGTCATGGGGACTATTTATTCTGGCTTGGATTGTCTATTGCAGGATTATTAGCCATAGCTTCACCCATATGAATATGTATGAGTCTATGCCAGCCTCGTCAGCTAAATCTCTAGTTGCTTCCGGCTCTTCGTGGGTCTTCGCCTCTGGGGCGGATTGACTCTAAAGGTCTAGATTGCTCGAAGAAATCTCCATCTCTGGCCCAATGGTAGATGGTGGAGCCGGGGTGGGAGGAGCAATAACTAGATAAAATAGTTTTAACTTCTGTTGGACCAAGTTGTTCTGTGGACTTGCCCGCAACACCTTTAAGCCTCAAGGGCTTAGCCCTACACAAAAAAGTACAAGTTAGTAAAGAGGCTAGCTGAAAGAAAGATGAACTGCTGACTAAGTAAACTTGTAGGCAAAGACTTACTTCTTAACAACAAGAAGCTTGGGAGGTGTAGCCCTGATAGTTTCTGCGGTTGAGATAGTGATGGCGGCAGCCTTGTGCTTCTTCGAGCGTGGGGCCAGCTACTCTTCTAGTTCTTCCTCCTCCATCGCTTCTTCCAGGTAACCCTCAAAATGAGCGAGCTCATCTTCAGAAAGATCCTCTAGCTATAAGTCGGAAAATATATTTAGTACACAGGTTGGAAGAAGAGTTGTGGTGTAAACCAATTGAAAATTTGAGATGTCAGATATACCTTGGGGATTGGGGTTTCAGCGGTATACATGGGTAGAGAAACGTACATGATCTTGCAATCGACACATTCCTTTACCAAGAACCTCATCCTCTTGGCATACTCTACCCAGGGAATATGGGTATGAGTAACCCGATGGTTATCCATCTTAGAATCTGTGACCGTGCACATAAGGTGATCATGATGCTGTAGTGGCTAGATATGGCGATCAAGCCAGCAATGCACCAAGTCATTGTCGTGTGGGCCTTTCTTCTTCACGAAGAATTATATTTGCCTTCTTAGGTGGATAAGTACATCCAAAAGCTCTTCCAACTTGGCATCCCATGATGAGTTGGGGTTGTTGTGTTGTCGATGAAGGGAGAGAGATCTTGTGTCTACTCTAGAGCCATCATATCCTTATGATAAAAGAAGGTGTCAGCCCACTTCCTTACCGACTCACTAGGTTAGAACCTAGGGTACACTCAGTTTTTTCTAAGCATTAAACTAAGTGTACCAGTGTTGAACAAAGACCCTCCACTAGACAGAGATTTTTTGGGGTACAAAAGTAGTACCGGGATAATAGAAGACTCGACCTAATGTCGAGAAACCCCTCACCGAGAACGGCATGGGCGCTGAGCTCTAAGATGTTTTTCATAGGAATATTATGAAGTTGTGTACTCCGTAGTGAGAGAGTACTTTGGAGAATAATGCTGATGGCGGAAGGAGAAACCCCAGGCAATGTGCAAGGTGAAGTGCACACACTCACCTTCCTTCGATGTTGGAAGTTCATCTCTGACGGTGCACCACCAAGAAACCGGCCTGGCTGTATCCCTCGTCCTTGAGCTCTTTTAAGCTTCACTTCGGTGAGGGTTGAGAGGATCCAGATCCCCCTCTTGTCCCTCTTATATTACTTCTCCTATGGCACCAGTGCAGTCACAATAGCGGATGAGGAAGATATGTCCATCGATGGTGACCTCAAACATGTGATGCTGTGGCAGGGAGGGAGAAGTTTTTGGAACTTGGTTGTTGAGTGCGATAAGGAAGAAGATAATGGCTGAGATGACAAGTGACTGTGACGAGGCTATCATTTTCCTCTTTATAGCTATCTGTGCCATGATTTGTGTGGGGAAAATGTGAACCCGTTGGATTTCTTCCACGCGTCAAGGAAGCATCGCAACATTTTGGCCATGATCGCTCCGCCCCCTCGATTCTCGTGCATAGTTAAGCGTCCCCTCAATCCCCGTTGATCATGGGACCCACCAACAGCAATATTCCTACCGTGATGGATGTCTGATAGGTTGACGTGACAACTCTTGAAGCATGGTGGAAGTCATGAACTTTCAAACGATCTCCTTGGATTGACCAAGAAATAAACCCGTCTCAGTTTGAATCGAGTTGAGAAATAAATAAGAATAACAAAACATTTTTCCGACTTCATCATATTCAGATGAATTTCATTGATACAAGTTTCTAGACCCCTTTAAGATTCTCCACGTCGAATACCATTGAATCTAAAGATAGAATCCAACACAAGGACCTTGGAGTGCTCTAGGGTCATCGCCGGAGGTCGGAGAATCCGTGTTGCATGTCCCGTTGGCTATTGCACTAGATCTCCATAGGATGCCTATGGTCGACGATTCACCGTTTGTGCAGAGCAAGGACCCAGAAGAGTTATTATCTGGTGACGTCCCGCATCCCTGCAACCTATTCATGAAATGCATGCATCGATGTTGTCTGGCCCAAAATGATCTAAAACCCTCATCTCTCTATCAATTTGTTTTGTCGCAAATTGTGTGACATATATGCAATTGTGCATAGGGCCTCTATGATGACGTGATGGAGTACATGATCAATGAGACCAGGACTCAACAAGACACTCAACATGATATAGTCTTAATTTATCAAGAGCTAGTGTTCCAAGACGAGCTCTCCGACTAGCCCCCTAGTGAGTAGGAGGACCAAGACATTCACGATCAACGAGGACAAGATTCTTTGTGATGCTTGGGTGGAAATTGGGTAAGTCCTAATTTGTGGTGCCCAACGAGGGGCACTTTGGAGGAGGGTTTGCGAGTACCCATTTGCATAGATGTGTGCACGCCTACAAATTTTGGTGTGATCCGAGTGAGATCTCCCCTCAAAAGAGGTGGGCATTTATGCAAGAAGAGTGTAGCAATTTTAAGGGCTCCTATGAACATGTGATGAAGCAACCCATGAGTGGTGTTAGCATCCAAGACATGGTGATCCAAGCTTTTGGATTACTTCAAGGAGCAATATGACAACAACTCCTTCACATAGACACAATTTTGAAGAGCAATAATAAAAGTGTCTTAAGTGGGAATCACTCTACGAGGACTACGAAAAGGAGAACCCCAAAGAAAAGAAGAGCGGAAATGACTCATCAGTCATCGACATTGAATAGGCCACTCCAAGCGAGAAAAACTAAGTGGGCCGGCTGAGATGCCACAAAATTAGCAAGCAAGATACAAAGCGCGAGGCCAATATCCTCGGTTGCAAGCGACCTTGATGGAGTGGATGGCCGATAAGGAGTTTTAAAGTGAGAGGAAGCACAAGGAGAATAACGACCAAATGAAGAGCTTCATGGAGTACCAAAATAGGAAGCTAGAACTTGATGAGTCTGAAATCTGGTCAAAAGTCATGGAAGGCAAGCTCAAATTCCAAGTAATAAGTCAAAAGTAATTTGAAGTCAAACAAAACAATGTGGAGCTTAATACCCAAGCAAGGGACTAATAAGTTGAGATCAAGCAAAGTTAAGTTGGGATCCATGCCCAACAAATTGCCAAGAAATTTGAGAGGTCAACCTACTCACTAAGGAGAACCGGATCATGACGTCTGACTTGACCAACATGGAACTAGAGCAAAGAGCTTGGCTCGAGAGGGAGACGAAGATGATGTACCAACGCGATACGCGATCACTTGGTATTTATATCATTTTGTGTGTTGAAGTATGTTGATCCTATTCACATTGATGGTGGGTGTGGCCTTTTAATTGTGTGTTGAACTATGTTAGCCTATTGTGCTATATTGGATTTTTTTTATTTTGATGGTTAGGTGGCCTTTTATTTGATAAAATGGTGAAATTTTGTAAATGGCCAAGATGGCCTAAAGGGCAAGATAAATAGGGCGCCCCATTGGAGGCAAGGGTGAACGGGCGGAGAGGGGGGACACCACGTTAGCTCGTGTCATTTTAAGACTCAAACAAACCAAAATAGGCAGTTTTGATGTTAGAAATGGGTCGCCCGTTGGAGATGATCTGATGCCTTACAAACTTTAGCTTTGCATGTTTACTTCCTCTACACAATCTCTCTGTGTATACAAGATGGGAAGGTGACTTACCATATCACCAAAGATTTCTATCTTCATGTTTTTCAAAACAATAATCTACCTTCATTGTACCCGCAAAAAAAATCTACGTTCATTGGTTTATTTTAGTGACAAAATTACAAATGACCGAAACACGAAAACTAGCGCCAACAACAAAAGACCCATACTAAAGTTCAAAATTACATTGTTTGCATCTTTATATTTCTCCATGCTTCTGGTCACGAAACTACAGAAGACCAAACATGCATAAGGTGGATTGACCTTATAGATTCTGAAAAAGTGCATAAAATGTTCATCTCAAGAGGCAAGAACTTGAGAAAATTTCATCATGTGACCACAACATTTCTCCCCTTTTCTACCATAGGATTTGCAACAGTTGAGCAGGTGTTATTAGATAACAATTAGCATATTTGGATTTGTGAATTACCACAGAGAATTCCTTAATCAAATGGAATAAATTGGAAGATGATGCATATAGTGGAGATGAATAAGGAGATAGAAAAAGAAGAATAAGAAACGTTTTTTAATTAGACGCATGCAATTGGCAAAACATTTTATTCAGAAAATGTAGAGCCAGATTGGATGGTTTTGTGCTTATTACCAGTTCTTACTCCCAAAGGCGCACTATGGTTGGGGACAAAACCTTGCAATGTCGGTTGACGAATTGTTACTTTATGGCCAAACATGACGATGCAAGAACCAAATTATGGAAGTACAACACCATGAGAATCAAGAGATCCATGGAGTAGATCATGACGATGGAAACTCCAATACCTTTGGCCACCAAGGGCACACAAACCTCACAAAGGAGGGACTTGAACTAAAAGTCTACAAGCCAGATGTTCACTACAACATGTATCGTGTTTGTGATGCTTATAAACGCCAAGGCACATGCCTAGTCGTCGCGTTCGTGCTGGCGCGAAAAAAAAGCCACCAGAGATTACTGTGTCTGGAAACGTTTTTACGCAACGCTTTTTTTAACTGGGCACATCGTCAGCCACCGAGCAAGCGCTACCGCTGCAAAGAGGCGTTAACACCACAACCCATTGTAGGCTGACACTGACTAGGTGCTATTGCAGCCGTGTGTGGTCGACACAATGTGGTGCCACCGTACGTGGCCCTTGCACGGCATAATTGTTAGTGACCCAGATAATCTTTTTAGACGCATCAATTTAAGCTGATTTTTCTATATTTTTCTACGGTTTCCCTAATTTACCAGAATTCACAGAAAATCATAATAGAAATCACATATGATGTTTCCAAATATCATCACAAGTTCACATCATGTATGGATATGACATACGAGTATAGAAATACAAATATGTAGCTATCAGTTCTATAAACACATACACAAATAGATCACACAACTGCTACCTAGGAGAGTGTCTCATATATAACCAGACATGTATCTTCCATTATTGGTAGCTCCGTTGTGTTAGTATGTTCTATCAGTTACCCCTTGCTTTCTTTTCCTTGCGCTTGTTGCAAACACAAAGGTAATGTAATATTATAAACTATAACTATTATACATATTGAATATTATTGTTGGTAGCTCCGTTGTGTTGGTATCTTCTATCAGTTAGCCCTTGTTTTATTTTGCTTGTGCTCGATACATACACAAAGGTAATGTAATATTATAAACTGTAACTATTGTACATACTGAATATTGTGATTTTGTTTTAAAGATGAAAACATTTACCTTAACGATTTTATTGCCTTTTTCAATGACATATTTAGAAGCTGCCCAGGCATATCATTCCTAATAGGTGGACACGGCTCACCCGGAATGACAGGTTGATAAAAATCAGTATTAAGACCATCAACAGCTGATATCTTGGGTATGTCACCGACATCTATATCCTTATCAAGGCATCCTAAAGAAAAATCATCCTGTAGCGGAAAAGACCTTGCAAAGTGCCATCCTTCTGTATCATCACTCACATGGAAGAAGTACACTTTTCTAAATTTCCATGCATAGATGAATGGCTCATCGAAGAGTTGTTTCCCTGTGTGTGTCAGGTGATTAAAGTTCACAAGTTTAATTCCCAATTTATCTGTCTTGAAACCTCTCTAGGCATTACTAATCCAATCACACCTGAACAATACGACATGACCCGTTGACGTGGGGTGATCACATCAATTCCCATGGTTAATAGACTTGGGATTTGAGTAAGAGCTAGCACTGGAGACTTCGTCGGCTAATAGGCAAACACACGGGGACCCGAGGTTTACCTAGGTTCAGGCCCCTGAGGGAAAACCTTACTCATGCTTGTCTGTTCTTGATTAATGAGGATCCTAAGAATTATAGGGTTGCCGTGATGGCAATGGTGCGTAGATGAGATCTAGCAGGTGTATACGTGGGACTATTGATTACCCTTCTCGTCGCTCCCTTCTAGACCTTATATGGGAGAGCTAGGTCTCGGGATACGTCCGAGTCGGTTACAGATCAAGGGCGGAACCCTAAACATTCCTATCTAATCCTCTCATGTCCGTCAAGGAGTCATGTTTTTCATGGGATCGGCCTCACCGAATCATCATGGGCCTCACCATCCCTGGCAGATTATCACGTAGACTTCCCTTTCGGCCGGACCAGATAGGCCAATGATAGGTACCCATAGGGGATACCTATGTCAGTATCCCCCGAGTGTCCAGTCTAATTGAAGATTCGGATGGAGACTTTATAATCCGTTCACTCGAAGGCTCATCAAGCTTGACTGAAATGTTCATATAATCCATACGGATTGCGACACATGTGCGTGGTTCATCCGACGGATCGGGACCAATTAGTTTCTCTCTAGGCAAAAACAAACATGATCTACTCAAACTCAAGTCCTTGGACTCGAATTCGGAAATTACTGGTGTAATTCGACTCATGTCATAGAGGCCTTACTGAGTCGAACTCGAGTTTTAGTGTTTATGTATCCAATGCGTCTGTCGGGATTTTTCAACATACCTGTTGGTGCGGTATTTGATCGGTAGAGAGTAGCAGGTGCGATTGACATGCCATCCAATATTATCTATAGGTCTTACATTTATGCCGTAGACACATCATTCGAAAGTTTATCACCGCGAATGTGTTTTGAGTGCCCAAGGAGACGCTGTCTCTGAACTTGACGTTGGAGCATGCGTGGGCGAAGTCACCAATAGTTTCAATTGTTGTAAGCATGTCATCATTGTGGGCTTAGTCAGCACAACGGATAATTTCATGAATTTCTTGTTTTCTGTAGGGTGCACGAGCAGCGCTTCCTATGGGAGTAGCTCTCGAGTGTCTGCTCAAGTCGTAGACTCGAGCAGGGACTTAATGTTGTTGATTGTGTGACCTAATTAATCTGGAAGTTCTTCGAATGATCCCGTGAATGTCATTGACTTCATCATATTCCCGAATGCCTAAAATAGCGTTCCCTATGGGAGTAGCCCCTGAGTATTTAGCCGAAACATAGATTCAGTTGAGGACTTGGGGAATATTACTCGAAGATCTTGTAGATGAGCGACCAGTGCTTCAAGTAGAGTAGCCCCTGAGTCTATGTTTGAGTCGTAGACTCAGACAGAGACTTGAGTCCTTGTGCGTTAACGACCTTGGCTGAGAATATCATAGGCTTACACTAGGCCTAGAAGTTCATCGGGTGCGTGACTAGTGCTCCTGTTAGGAATATCCCCTGAGTGTCTGTTTGAGTCATAGACTCAAGCACAAACTCAATCTTGTCCTCATGGCGTAACTTCATCCGAGAGGTTTCTCGAATGACTATAGTCGAATGTTTTTGATAGTCTCACTGATGAGCTTATTTGGTTTGAATTTACTGTGATGTCAGGGGTGACGATCGGTGGGCTCAACCATTAGTAGGAAAAGACTGATGAGACATGGCCTAATGGGCCCTGATGGTAGTCTGACCGGATTTGACCGCACCACACATTAAAATTGTTATTAACTGTGTCTCCTTGATTTACGCGCATAGTGGGGAATGTGCGACAACAGTTTGATTCCTTGGTGCCATGTGTATCCGCTGGATAGGCACTGCGTTCCCGCGATCGAGAGCCAATGGTCGAGATTGTCTGGGCTGCAATATAAGAGAGGGAAATATCGTAGTAACAATCTCACTTCTTCTTATTCCTCACCATCTCCGTGTTCTTGCGCCCCACCATTGTTCCTCCTTGCTCTACGCTAGAAGGGTTGCGCGTACTCACGGGCGCATTCATCCACGCCTCCCGAAATAGAAAAGGTGCTTCCATGGGAAGAGCAAGGGCAAGGCCACTGGAGGTGCCGGATCCAACACCATTGCTGCCCCGAAGAAGAAGGGAACCAATGCTTCTAGGTTTATGAATGGAAGCTGGCGTGGATCGACCATTAAAAAATCGGAGCTACACCATCTTTGCATTTCCGGCCGGATCCCAGCGGCTGAGGAGGACTACACCATCCCTAGACCGGAGGTAATCCCCAATCCTACAAATGGATTCAGGGAGATGTTATTGGCTTTTGTTCTCCATGGCATTCAACTGCATCAGTTGTCGCTAAATTCTATTATGCATATAGCCTTCTTCATCACCCTCTATGATTGTTGGCTCGGTATTGCGCTACACTTTGGCTTATTCAAAAAATTGTATAGCTTGAAGAGGCAGTCAGGCTCTGGGGGGTCACGTATATGAAGTTCGCGGGTGCGGGATCTCCATTCGCCCCAACCAGTAGTATTTCTCCTCAAGATAGTCAATTTCGCTCAGGAATGCAGAGCGAAGTGGTTCTACATCTAGGATCATAAGATTGGCGATCAAAAGTATGGGCTGGCTCCCTTTGACGTGAGTGCCAAGGTCAAGACGATTTGCTCCTGGAGGAACAAAGTGCACCCGGTGGAAGATGCTGAAGTCGAAGCTCTATATGATCGGGTGAAGCAGCTGCAAATTTTCTCTGTCCAAGAAGTTGATAGTGCAGATATCATCTGAACCTTCATTCAACGCCAGGTTTAACCTCTTTGGGCTAGGGTGTAGCCAATGTGGAAGTATACTGGTTCATCCGATTCGACACGCACCTTGGAGGAAGGCTTGTCATCTGTAGAGTTGGAGAAGAATATCAAATCTCTAACAAGCTTTACTATGGATGACAAGATGCTGAAGGAGACTTCGGTTTCCCCCTTCAGTTCAACAAAACCGATCCCTCGGGTAAGTCTTGACTCTTGTTGCCCTTCATTCACAAATGTTGCTATTTCTTTGTAATATGATTTCATCTTTGTTTTTCTTCGAATGCATGGTCTGAAGGTGAAGGGCTCGATTCCCCCTCTACCATAGGAGGGCGAATTAGCAGGGGGTGACGAGCCAGATGATTCTGAGTCAATCGTTTCTCCCACCGAGACTGCCGAGGAGGAGAGTGTTGGTGTCCCTTGTAAACGAACCGTAGCAAGGACTCGGATGCTTCAACGCCAGAAGATCCGGATACTGATCCCTCTCCATCCGCCTCTCATTCCTTCACTTCAGTGTCGATACGAGCCGCACCGCTAGCACCAGCTGCCAAGAAGTCAAAGCTTGGCTAGGATATCGATAACTTGAGCTCGTAAGTGCCTTCTTTTCTATTATTATGCTCTTGAGGGTTGTGGTTGTTGTTTTGTATCTGAGTTCGATGTGTTTGACAGCTCCGACTCTGCACTCCCTACAGATGCTGGTGATGAAGTGGAGGAGGGAGTCATGGACTTGAAGGCTAGCGACGTTTGACAATATCATGGAAGTCGTCGATCCGACGGATGTTCATGATAGCGACAATTCCTCTAGCTCAGCCAAGCTTTAGATGCGGAAGAGGGTGACCCTGCAGGTTGCTCTATAGGGTCCTTCAAAAACTGCGGATGATCATGTAAGTTGTCTTATTGTCTTATTTTTCTAGTTGCACCTACGAAGCCCCCGAGTCTATTTGTACTGACTCGAGCATTCTGTTAGCCCTTCTTGCATATCATGGTGGAGGTCAGACAGAATTATGTTCAGATGGAGGCAGAGCAGGACCATATGAAGTGTAAGTGTTGCTATTTTTCGTATTGACCTTGATCTGCACTATTCTCCTTCTACTGACCTTGATCTGCTTGAGGTAGTCGAGAGAGACGAGGCCTTGCACTGTGTGGATGAGCTTGAGAAGAGCCTCGAACACGTAGAAAATATGGAAAAACATGCCCAAGAGGCTCTTCACACGCATAAGGCTAAAGCCGAGCGCCGTGCGACAGACCTTCTAGTTGTGTCGAAGGAGCGTGAAGAGAATCTGGGCGATCGCATTATGGCCATCGCTCATAATTTGTCGGGTGAGTAGGTCTTTCAAGTTCTTATTTATCTTGATTTTTTCAGTCTACTGAATATGTTGTTTCTTTTGCCTACAAATGCTACTGGCATTCCCCTTGACCGCTCTGCCTAGGCTGGTGTGGATCCTCTGACTACCGCTATTGTGACACTCGAAGATCGTGGTGCCCTTTTTAAGGATGCACTAGTAAAGGCCAAGGGTGTGTTGGGTCATTTTCACTAGGAGATCCTTCCAAAGATTGTTGTCGTCGTGGACGTCAGTGAGCGCACGGATGATCTTCACACACTGGGGAACCTGGTGAAGGAGTTCAAGTGGGTCCAAAAGGCGACTAGCGCATCCATGTCATTCAGGGTTGCCGTGGAACATGACGTGAAGGCCAATTTTAACGAGGTCTCTTCTTCCCTTCCTCTAGCGGCTGCATGCAAGGAGGCTCGTACTTTCATCAAGTGAGCCAAGAAATACGGCCCTCCCTTCATCTTACTGGTCGAAAAGTACTTTGAAGAGCAGAAGCGTCTGGATGCGACTAGCGCTCCAGAGGGGTCCGCCAAACCATCGGACATGGTGTCTTAGGGTGTCGCAGTAGTAGGAGCCATCGGGTGATGAACTTTTAGGGTTGTTGTAATCTATTTTTCTTCCTTTTGCTGAGCGCGCCTTGGAGAATTTTGTGAACATGATGAAGTATTTGACTTTGTTCAACTAATTGCAGTATGATTTGTATCCCTTTGCTGCCATCGAGCGTATGACTCGAAGTGTCATTATGTGTCTTGCCCTTTGCTGCGTCATTGTTTGAATGTCACCTTTGCTCCCCCATTGTGCAGGGGCAGTTGATGTGTCCTCGAGTTCTTCAGACCTCGATGATTCCTCGACTCAACCACAATCAGCTGGCAGGGTTGCTAAGCTATCATTGAATGTGCGTCTTCGCAACCAACTGAAGAGTCTCGAGAGGCAAAATTTGACCCTTAAGGGTCTTGTAGACATTTGGAAGTCTATGGAGGAAAGGGCCACAAATCATGAAAAGTATTTGTTTGGGGAGCTGGAGTATATCAATGAGTATCTGAAGTGTGAGTACTCAAAAATTGTTTAGATTCCCTTTGCGTCCTTTTAAAATACCGGCTGTTCTGATGTGCCATTCTTTTTTGTTGTTGCAGTTATCAGGCGCGATCCTCAGGAGAAGTGAATATCATCAACTCTCGGCTGAACTCCTTGAGGGATGAGGATTTGGAGGTTGGTGGATCCTTCTAGACAGACAAAGTCAGAGCATATGTGCTTGCCAAGCTCCGTGAAAGGGTTCACCAGGTTTTTAAAGTGCATGAAGGGCACTCGTAAATTTTTGGATGTGGTACATAATATTATGTTCCCGCTAGATCCTGGACCCACGAGCTTGTTGGGTTTGATGAGGCGGTTTTGTGATCACGATCAAATTGTGGACTTTGTGCGTGCCCATCTAGTTGTAGGGGCACAGATGGCACTTACGTTTGTTCGGATCCATCATCCGCAGATAGACATACGGGCCATCGCTAAAGATCTTCCTCCAACGCCGGATGGGTCCAATAGGGAGCTTGCTCCATACTTCGAGGTTGTTCGTGGCCTAGCTATACGCATAGCTCGCCCTATTGATAGGAGCGAGCATTTGTTTCTTCAGCAGCAGTGAAATCACCCGCATGTATAGCGGGTGCATTGTCTGTTGTAACTTTCGTGCAGAGCGCATTGTATGTAATCTTGTAAAGAACATTGTCCTATTGGCATTTTGTAAAGAGTGTTGGCCTATTGGCCTATATTTAAGAGTGTTTGCCAAACTCAAAGTGTTTATGCTTAGGCCTTTTCATTACCCTCAATACCCTTAGTCTCAGTACTTTGCCGAGGTACTCAGAATTCAAGGATTCGATAGTTAGGTAGGTTCAGCTACTCAGGCCTTCACGGGCGGTATTTGAGTAAAGTTAATTGATAGTATGTCAAAATGTTTGAGGGGGCATAGCCCCCGAGTGCTATAATGTATAGAGGGAAAAGTAGGTGATCATCTCTTAGTAGAGGAACTATCTTTATTGATTGCATGTAGTAGTTACATGTTTTTGGCTAAGTAGCCTTATCGAAAAGTAAATGCATCTAGGTGTAAAAACGACGCAGCTACATGACGTTCCAAGGATTGGAGTAAGCGAATCTAGTTTCCACGTCCTTGAGGCGGTAGACACCACCTGGTATCACTTCGGTGACGATGTAGGGTTCTTCCCAAGGGGATTCCAGCTTGAGGTGTCCTTTCTTCTTGAGCCGCACCACGAGGTCTCCTTCGGAGAAGGACCTGGGCCGCAGTTGACGACTGTGGTAGTTGTGTAGGCTTTGCTGGTATACAACCGACCGTGTGACAGTGATGTCACGGGCCTCGTCGATCAGGTCGATGTCATCTTCGAGTGTGAATATTGATTCGGCTTTGTTGTAGGCAAGTACTCGAGGGGCGCTATATTGCACCTCGGTAGATAGTACTGCTTTAACATCGTGCAACTGGAAGAATGGCGTGTAGCCCATGGAATTGTTTGGTGTGATCCAGAGGCTCCATAGGACTGAGGGTAGCTCCACAGGACATGCTCCCGCTGCTCTTTCGAGAGGTCAAAGCAGCCTTTTCTTGATGCCATTACAGACAAGGCCGATGGCATTTTCAACCTGGTAATTGGTTTGCGGGTGCGCCATAGAGGCGTAGTTAATGATGATCCCCATCTTCTCGCAGAAGCCCTGGAATTCCTTCGAGGTGAAGTTCGAGCCGTTGTCGGTGATGATGTTGTGTGGCACCCCAAAATTATAGACAATGGACTCGAAGAATTTTGATAGCGGTGGTACCGTTTTGGTTGGTGACGGGCGTTGCCTCAATACACTTGGTGAAATTGTCCACTAAGATGAGGAGATACATGTGACCGTCATGTGATGATTTTTTCAACTTGCCGACCATGTCTAGTCCCTATTGCGTGGAGGTCCAGGACAATGGTATTGGTCGTAGCTCGGAACCTGGTGCGTGCAGTTTGTCTGCAAATCGCTGGCCAGCGTTGCACTTTTCGATGAGGTCCTTGGTGTCTTGCATTTCTGTTGGCTAGTAGAAGCATGCCTCTAGGGCCTTTGCGACGAGTGCGCAACTGTCAGCGTGGTGCCCATAGGTTCCCTCGTTTATGTCGAGAAGGATGCCCTTTCCATCGGCGTTAGCGACACATCATTGAAGGACGTCAGTGATGCTTCGCTTGTAGAGTTCGCCATTGATGATGGTGAAGGCCTTCGAGCGACGGGCGATGTGTTGCGCATTAGTCGAGTCGTCCGGCAGCTCCTTGTACCGTAGGTACGTGATGTATGATTGAGTCCAGGAGGGCTCGATGATCATGATTTCCATGGGCCCTTCGGGTGAGGGCTCTTATTTTTCTTCAGCTAGTGCCTCGTTATTGTCGGGTGATGTAGCCCCCGAGTGAGTTGTGGGCCCTTGAGTGTCGGCAAGTGACTTGGCCTTGATTGACCGTTCACATATATGCTCCAAGAAGACGACGGGTGGTATGGGTGCGTAGGTGGTCCCAATGTTGGCCAGTTTGTCGGCCTCTTCGTTGCTTTCGCGACCAATGTGCCGCAGCTTGCACCCATCAAAGTTTCCTTCTTTGGAGTTGTAGAAGTCGGCGATCATGTTGTCATTGATGGCGTCGCAATGGTTCATTGTTTGCTGCACCACGAGGTTGGAGTTGTCGTAGATCATCAGTCGCGTGGCACCATGATAGCTATGAGATTTGACACATTTTTGATGGATTTTATTGACGGTTTTCTCCTGGATTTGATCGTTTTATGGCTTTACCTAACGCTAATACTTCGGTAGCGAAGAAAACTTGGATTTTAGAAGGATTTAACTAGAGAAATGCAATATTCTGGAGAAAACAAGCAAGTCCCACTTTGGAAGCACGCGAGGGGAGCTCACACACGGTGTAACGACCAACTATACGGCGGGAATGGCCGTATAGTTCCCACTGTATAGTTGTCGCCGCCTTTGTCGTGTCAAAAGGAACAACTTCCATGAAGGGACGGGGGATGAAAACAGAACACAAACAGCTGCCACACCATCCAGAAGGGAGAAAGAAGAGATCCGGAGAAGAAGGAGGAGACGTTCTTCATCTCGCTCCATGATCTTCGACCTCCTAGCTAATACACCCCCATAGCCACTACTTGTACTTAAGAGAGAGAGGGATCTCCACCTTGCAAGACTAGGGTTTGAGATTGTTTCTTCCCATCTTGAATTGTGTTGGGTATTTTTCTATTCTTATTGTGGATCTCCACGGTAATACCAAGACGAATTCCCTTTATTCAATTATATTGATGATCTATTATTCTCTCATGTGTGAGTAATTCCCTTGGGCGTGGGAGATGTAGGGGATTGGTGAGATGTGATGTGCCTTCGTATATTTTCCGCTAATTTGTGATTGATTATAAATACTATAATGTGTGTGCTTGACTATCTGTGGGATGCATAATGCTTGTTGTCCAATTAAGGGCCCAGACAACATGATAACTTGTTCTACATAGATAAGATCTTGTACGCTAGTGGACCGGCGACCCCTGGGTGACACAGGGATATCAAAGGAAAGCTAGTTGACTCGAGGATAACGAGTAACCACTGTGCTTATTGCATTAGTCCGATCCAAGGAGCTTAATCGCTAAGCAACCTGAAGGGTCTTAATCTTCTAGTGTTTGACCATGGTTTTGGTAGCAGGCTAGTAGGATTATTGAAGTTGGGATGAAATCTACCAAGAGGAGTTCTGGCTAATTATGGGTTACTCGCCTACAGATATATCTATAATATTATAATTGTTACATTTACCAGTCATCCACCTGGCACAGTCACTATCACCATGAACTAAATCTCCCCGCGCCTTCTTTCGTCATCTGCAGGAAACAATAAGCAAGCAAAGCCATTCTTTACTTTTATGCTTTATATTTTTGAAGTTTACATTTTTAAGTTCTATTTACATCTATCGCATTCAATCAAAATCCCATTCTTATTTCAACACTTGCAGTCAATTCATTCGAAGACCTGTGACAACTTCGGGTGTGACAGAGACTTCACCAATAAATACTTACCTTTGGGCTTCATGTGGGGTCAATTTTTAAACTTCTAAACTAGCTACAAACGATCTGTACTCTTGCAGTCATCACACCACAAGCTTTTTCCATGCGCATTTCGTGGATGAGGGCCTCATATTCTGCCTTGTTATTTGATGCACGGAATTTCATCCGCGGAACATAGCGCATCTTGTCGCCTTGCGGGGATGTCAGGATGACACCATCACTCGCGCCTTCGATTCACTACGATCCATCGAAATGCATGGACTAGACACCCTACATGTTTGGTACCTCGGGTATTTCGAGCTCCATCAAGTGGACTAGAAAGTCCTGGAGCACCCGAGAATTTATCGCCGTCCACCTTTCATAGCTAATGTCCTGTAGGGACAGCTCGATGCCCTAGAGGGAAACTCTTCCCATAGCTTTGGGGTTGTTGAAGATGTATGATAATGGTGCATAATTGACCACCACAATTGAATGCTCCATGAAGTAATGGCACAGTCGACAAGATGACATGAAGACTCCATACAGTAGCTTTTGGTATTGCGGGTACCGCTGTTTGGTTGGAGTGAGCACCTCGCTGAGGTAATACACGGGTCGCTGGATCCCATGGATCTTGCCATCTTCCACGTGTTCAATGACGAGCACCATACTGACCACCTGATTGGTGGAGGCGATGTATAACAACATTGGCTCCTTATCCTTGGGGGTCACCAGTACTGACGAGGTTGATATACGGCGCTTGACGTCTTCGAATGCCACCTGAGCTTCAGCAGTCCACTCGAATTTGTTTGTCTTGCATAGGAGCTAGTAGAAGGGCAATGCTTTTTGGCCCATTCGACTAATGAATCCGCTGAGTGCAGCTATGTGTCCAGCTAGCTCTAAATTCCCTTGATGTTCTTTAGCTTCTCCATTTCCAGTATAGCCTTTATCTTCTTCGGGTTAGCCTCGATTCCCCTTTCGGAGATAAGGTACCCAAGTAACTATCTAGATGGGATGCTGAACGGTATTTGAGCGGACTCAGCTTGATCTTCTAGCGATCGAGGTTGTTAACGGTCTCATAGAGATCGTCTATGAGTGAGGTGCTTTCCTTGGTCTTGACGGTCACGTCATCCACATAGACTTGGATGTGTTTGCCAATTTGTCTCTTGAGGCAGACCTGCATGCACCGTTGATAGGTGGTGCATGTGTTCTTCAGCCCGAAGGGCACGGTTTTGTAGCAGTATACTATGAATGGCATGATGAAAGAAGTTTTCTCCAAGTCTTCCACCTTCATCAAAATCTAATTATAGCTTGATTAGGTATCGAGGAACGAGATTTGTTCGCAGCCTGCGATGGAGTCGACAATTTGGTCGATCCTTGGCAGGGGAAGTGATCCTTCGGGAAGTGCTTCTTTATGGACATGTAGTCCACATACACATGTAGAGTATGTCAGTTTCCTTCTTGGGGACTGATGGCTCGATGTTGATGAGGAGCTCGTTGGGGAACCCCAAGAGGAAGGTATGATGAGCACAGCAGTAAGTTTCCCTCAGTTATGAAACCAAGGTTTAATCGAACTAGTAGGAGCAAGGAAACACCCCAAAGGTGTTGCTAGCTGAGCCTTGGCAGGGCGCACTACCGGTGCTAGTAGCAACGTGGAGACCTGCACAACACAACCACAGAACTTTGCCCCCAACTTGCGATAAGATTGTCAATCTCACCGGTTTTGCTGAAAACAAAGGATTAAACGTATCGAATGGAAGGAAGTAATAGTTTGCAGAAAGTAAACACAAAGTAGTAAACAGTTTGTAGATTGTATGTAAGAGAAAGGACCGGGATCCATAGTTCACTAGAGGTGGCTCTCCTTAAGATAGATAACATGCTGGGTGAAAGAATTACAGCGGGGCATTTGACAAACATCGAGAAAGCAATACATGCATATACTAATCATCTTGACTCCTTTGGAACTTGATTGGGCATTACAAAATTATACATAGACCGCCATCCAACTGCATCTATGACTAATAATCCACCTTTAGGTTATCATCCGAACCCCCTCCAGTATTAAGTTGCAAGCAACAGATTATTGCTTTACGAATTGCGTGTAATGTAAACAATACGATTGTTCTATGAACAAAGGATTTGTTGTTTTCTCCCTAATAGCAACAGCACATCTAGTTAGATATTTCTGTCACTTCCCCATATTACCAGAGGCATGAACCCACTATCGAGCATAAATACTAACTCTTGGAGTTGCTAGCATCTACTTGGCCAAGATAGCTACTAACAACGAAAAGCATGCAAGATCACAAATAACAAAGACATGATAGAATCAATAATCAATCGGAAATAGCATCTCAATATCCATCAGATCCCCGCAAACACAACATGTATGGATTACAAATAGATGATCTTGATCATGAACGGAGCTCACAAGATCTAGACATGAAAGCACAAAGGAGGAGAACCAGCCATCTAGCTACTACAAGGGCCCGTAGTCCAGAGATGAGCTACTCACGCATCACACCGGAGGCTTGCATGATATGAAGAAGGCCTCCAGGGTGAATTCCCCTGTCCAACAGAGTGCCGGGAAGAGCTTCAAATCCCTCCCGATCTAGGGATGGAGATGACAGCAGCTAGAGACTCTTTCGTGGATTTTTGATCGGGTACTTAGGGTTTTCGTCCCGAGGGCAATATATAGGCGGAAGGAGAGGCCGAGGGAGTGCTGGGATCGGCCAGACCACCCCCTAGCGCGGGCCAGGCCTGGCCGCGCGGCCAGGTGGTGTGGCCGGCCCCCAAACCTTCTCCATCTCGTATTCTAGCATCTGATGTCTTCCGGAAAAATAGGCACTTTGGCTTTTGTCCCGTCCAATTCCGAGAATATTCATTTTCTGACTTTCCTGGAACCAAAAACAGCAGAAAATAGGTAGTTGACATTGTGGCTCTTGTTAATAGGTTATTCCAAGAAATCATATGAAAAGTACTCCAAAGTGTGGACAAAACACAAGAAAGTAGATAAAACCAAGCATGGAGCATCAAAAATTATAGATACATTTGCAATGTATCAGGGACCAGCACGGGATAGGCTACCCAGTGCTCTCCTTTATCTCGCGGATGAAGTTGGCGTCAAGGAGTCTGTTGACTTCCACTCCGACAGACTTGGCCTTTTTTTCTGAGAGGCAATGCATAGACTGCTTGACTGGCCAGGCATCCGGATACACGTTGAGGGCATGCTTGGAGAATTCCATGGGTACTCCTGGCTTGTCTGTAGGACACCAAGCAAAAAAATTCCCAGGGCTCACGGAGGAATTCGACGAGCACAAGTTCCTATGCAAAACTCAGGTTGCTTGCGATGAGGGCGGTCTTTGTGGGGTCTGTTGGATGGACTTCGACCTCTTGGTGTCGGCGATGGAGTCAATTATTGGTCAGGTGAGTTACGCTGGCTCACAGGTGGAAGGATGTGGTATGTTGACTCCTTGAGCTTCACTAGTTCTTCTTGCATTTCGGAGGATTGGGAGATTCTGTTGAATTCCCTATCGCAGTTGTCAGACCGTGTGAAGCTTCCGTAGACGACAATGACATCGTGGGCTCCTAGCATCTTCAGCTAAAGGTAGGCGTAGTGTGACACTGCCATGAATCTGATGAATGTGACCTGTCCTAGTATGACATGGTATTGAGATGGCTAGTCGACGACCTCGAAGTCGAGCCTTTCCCGTATGAAGTTGTCGGGCTTGCCGAAGATTATATCAAGGTAGATTTTGCCTAAAGGGTATATGGGCTTCCTGAGTATGATGTCGTGAAAGGTCATCTCGGATGGCTCGAGGCTTGTCAGGTTGATGTTCATTGCTCGCAAGGTGCTAGCGAAGATGATGTTAATGCCTCTACCACCGTCCATGAATACTTTGCTCACCTCGAAGCCTCCTATTTGTGCTTCGAGAACGAGGGCGGTGTGGCCTAATCACGGGACCTGATGCGGGTGTTCAGATTGGTCATAGGTGATATAGGACTCTAATCCGCTAAGGTACTCGTGGACTGCGGGTGATGATGATACGACCATGCTCACTTGGCGAATGATCGTCTTCTGGGCCATGTTAGAGGGGCACCCCTTCTAGATCATCCTCATGTTTCCGAGTGGTCATGGGTATTCATCACCTCCATTGTTGTGGGTTGCCGTGCCCATGGGTTGTGGCGGTGCGTTGGCTAGGAAAGGTGGTGGTTCTCTGTATGCCATGGGGCATGCGGTTGCCCTGTAACCTTGGCTCATTGCTTCGCGCTGTAGTTGGGAATATGCATCTTGAAGCTTCTGGAATTCCCGGCAATCCTTGAGGATATGATGGACTTGCACTTTCCATCTTTACTATCGATGTAGTAATGGACGTTGCATGGTCCTGACAGCTGCTGCATCGGGAATGTCCCTTCCTTGTGTTGCCACACTTGTGTGGTTTTGCCGGCATTCATATCATCACGGTAGCCTCCACTATGATAGCCGTTGTTGTCGTTGCCATCTTCACGCTTGCCGGCATAGCCAGCTACGACCATGTCGACTCCTTCATGGCCATCATAGTCGTGCATTCGGCGCTTTCCCCGATGGTCGCGTCTGCAGCCTTGGTCATCTTTGTCGTTCGATTGCGCATGGACATTGTGGAGAGAGTCCTCGCAATCCACCCATCAGTTCGTGATGTTGATCAGGTGGCCGATGGTGCTCTTTTTTGTGCATCTGAGCTCTTCCCTTAGCTCACGCCGGCAGCTGCCGCCGCTGAACACGGCGATCGCCCGCTCTTTAGAGATGTCCCCTGTAGAGTTTTGGATGATCGACCAGCACTAGATGTAGGAGCGGAGGGACTCGCCGGATCTTTGGGTGCATGCCTGTAGCTCTTCTATGATACAGGGCATTTGTACGTGCCCTTGAAGTTTCGGGCAAAGCTGTATACCAGCTCCTCCCAGGTGCGGATTGAGCTGGAGGGGATACTGTTAAGCCAGGCGCATGCATCGCCCTTCAGTTGTAGTTGCAGACACTACATGGTTGTGCTCTTGGATCTTCCATGGCACCTGACGATGGATATGGTCATCTAGCCAGGTTTTCAGCTCCTAGAGGCCGTCAAACTTTGGGTTGTCCGAAGGCACCTTGAAACCCTTCGTCATAGGAGTTTGCCATATAGTGCGGCTGAAGCATCGAGCACCGCAAAGTGCGGTGTCTTCTTCATCAGACTTGGTTGAGTAGGCACGTTATTTCTTCCTCCACAACTTGTCGACCTTCCACTGCATGATTTCTTCACGAGCGTCATAATCGTGATCTTTCCGCCGCGGACTGCGACGTCACCGCGGGGGGTCATCATCTCGCGATGGTGAGTAGATGCTTTTTCGCACCGCAGGTGCTTTTGTTGTCTCATTGGTGGGTTATCCCGTGAGTGCTGCCTCGACTAGGCTGAGTCTAGCAACGGCAGACATGTGTATGGTGGATCGCGGATCCCTGCCTGGGGTGGATTGGGCAGCAGGTAAGTGCTCGATGCGATGATAGCAGCCTGTGGAGTTTTGGGAACCATTTTGCCCTGCGAATCTGTTGACATGAACGAGAAGTCGAGGTTTCGGCTCGTGGTGCACCTGGCCTCCTTGTCCATCAGATGCATTCGAGAGCGCCTCTTGTGCACTTCCACGTGATGGTTTCCCTTCGAAGAGGATCCTCCGATCGAAGAGAGCCCCACCCATTGGGCACTTGATTTGTTGACAAGTCACCACCATTCTTCGAGTGGGGCTTGCATCATCTGTTGATGGAGAAATTTATTTTGAAAGATCCAGTGGTACCCATCATAACTTCTCACGACAAGTATTCTAGCAAGGGAGTACCTTTTATGGCTTGCTTGATCATGTTCCACTCATTGTCCGTCAAGTGGATCTGGGGGCACTCCTCAGTGTTGCCACAATTGATGTTGTCGTGGTTGGCGTTGTCGCGATCGACGCTATTTCTGACCCAGCGTTTTTGCGGATGCCATCGCTACCGTTGGCATTGATGACGGCGCACATGTAGTGGTTGGAATAGCCATTGCTTCTACAACTTTCTGGATTGGATCCAACGTTTTTGTCTCCTTCGAGCGGGTTGTTCATATTAGAATCACAACTCATGTTGCTATCTGGGCCGTGGGCCGAAGAGGAGGCGTTGAGCTCTCTAAGGTCCCCAAGTGGTGGTGGGATCCATGAGGCGGGCACAATCGATGGTGGCATCGACTGCTCCGGAACCGAACGTATCTGATCCAGAAGGCGTAGCGTGCCGATCTTATCGACCTAGAAGTTCAGAACATCGATCTACATCCTTGCTCCGTCGATGAGGGAGTCGAAGGATTGACGCGTGGATTATGAAGTCGAAGGATCCGAAGCAGATCTGGCTTGCCAAGGTCGTCGAGTCGTTGATCACTTGAGATGGAGCCGCCAGAGTTGGGACATCAGCGCGCGGGCTTCCCATAGACGATGCCAATTGACGTGGGGTTATCACGTCAATACCCATGGTTAATGGACTTGGGTTTTTAGGAAGAGCGGAGCGCTAGAGACTTTGTTGGCTAACAGACAAACACATAGGGACACGAGGTTTATCCGGGTTCAGGCCTCCGTAGGGAAAATCCTACTCCTGCTTGTGTGTTCTTGATTAATGAGGATATGAAGGATTACAAGGTTGCCGAGATGGCGATGGTGCGCAGATGAGATCTAGCGGGTGTATAGGTGGGAGTGTTGATTACCCTTCTCGTCGCTCCCTCCTAACCCTTATATGGGGAGCAAGGTCTCGGGATACGTCCGAGTCGATTACAGATCAAGGGTGGAACCCTAAACCTTGCTATCTAATCTTGTCATGTCCGTCAAGGAGTCATGTCCTTCATGGGCTCGGCCTCATCCGAATCATCATGGGCTTCACCATCCCTGGCAGATTATCACGTGGACTTCCCGTTGGGACAGACCAAATAGGCCAATAATAGGTACCCATAGGGTACCTATGTTACCCATATCAACGTAATTAAGTTGAATGATATCTATGATCATACCATAGTAACTAGTATCTTTGTTTTTGTCGTTGCCACGGACAGCTACACCGTAATTCATGGTGGCCTTCTGCAATCCATAAGCCTTTGCACAAAATTTGTACCCATTAATCAAATAAGAATTGTATTTGTTCATAGTTCTATTAGGTTGATTAGCCAGGACTCTAGTTCATGAATAACATAATTATCGTCTTCGGTTGGAATATTGGAGGCCTATGCACATAACAAAATTGTACATCATAGTTAGACCAATATGTAACACAGTAATATCTTGTACAAAATTAAAGTTCACAAGTTTGATTCCCAAGTCATTCAATGTCTCAAATGTTTAACCAACCATGCGTGAAAAGTTTCTTTGTGTCAGCGGATTTTACTGGTCACATTTATGTCGACAGTAAGAATTTCCATATGTTTTCTGAACATGTAAAATTATATTGCAAGTGGTTAACCTATAGAAAATATTAGTATAATAAAGACGATCTATAAACACCACACGTACTGCTTATATGGCAAAATGTGTTTGTAGTTGAACAAAACATATCAGTGAGTCTGAATTCAAGCATTTCCATCCATTTCTGTGATAATATTTCCAACCAACTGACGGCCCCTTCTGCTAAGACATGGGAATGTCGCATCTTCATCTTCATTATCACTTTTATGATTATGAGCCTTTAGGTTATGCCTGGTAAGACAACCATTCATATACAGCGAGCAAAAGATCAGACTCTCGTCGAGGATATAACCTTCCGCTATAGATCCTTCTATGGTGACTCCTAGTCCTCATTACCAGTTTCAACTTCTTAAAATACCTACAAAAAGAGACAAAAAATTACAGCTTGCTAAACAAAAATCTACAACTATCTAACAAGAATGCATTTGATAGAGTATAAGTAGACAAACAACTCTTACCTGACCACATGCTTCGATATTGCACAAACCTAGCTAGCTTAGCTTTCATTATCAGGTGCACACATAAATGCACCATGACATCAAAAAAGGAGGGTGCGAAAACCTTCTCCATAAGGCAGAGTGTTTCGGCAATTTCAAATTCCAACTTCTCCATCTCTTCAACGGAAATTACTTTGGAGTACATTTGTCTGAAAAATATGCTCAAATGAACCAAAGCTACGAAAACAGGATATGAAAGAATTTTTGTGATGGCTAGTGGAAGCAACTGTTGCATTATGACATGGCAGTCATGACTCTTCAGACCAAGTAGTTTCCTTTGTTCTACTTGCACCTTGCTGGCTAAACATGATGCACACCCATCTGGGATGCGGACCCTTCTCAAGACTCGACGAAAACATTTTTTGCTGCTTGTGTCCAAGTTGTAGCACGCTGCTCTCATAAGAGTTCTGACCACTTTATTGTCTCAACGATCTCTAACCTCTGTTGCGTGAACTAGTTACTTTATTTGGAGGATTTGCACATATAGCCTAGACCAAGTTTCTGGCTTGAATCCCGGCAGATTCGAATCTAGCATCGAATTCCTCTTCAGGCATTTCGTAAGTAAACTTGTCGGCCTTTTGCCACATATGCTTTAACAGATCTTGCATGAACGAGCTATGGTTTTCATCAATCCAGATGAGGAACTTGCACTTTGGAGTTTCGAAGTGTCGATGCTTGTTTTCTCGCCAGTGTATGCGATAAGGCAACGCGACTTCAGATGGTCTCCATAGTTGCAACCTAATTGCTTATTGGTTCGAAGCCACTCCAATCTTGTATATTGGTGCATTTGATCCACCGTGGTAGTTTCTCCTACGAAAAAAAATCCCCAAATGAGATAAGAGAAAAAAACAATTGATTAGATAAAGATCGATCGATCGAAACAACCAAGATAAGAAAAAATCCCAACCGATCGATGAGATAAAATTGATTAATCGAAACAACCAAAAAACAAGACAACCCCAATCATATAAACAAGAATTGATAAAAAAACAAGCGCAAGAAAACCACAGTAAAAAAGAGAAGCATTTACATCGGGGGAACCACCGCCGCGGAGAGGAATGATGCCTCGCCGTTGCTCCGCCATCTTCGAGTCGGTACCACGCGCCACCGCCTCGAGCGTCTCCTCCTCTTCCTCTGCCAACCGATGAAGATTCTCCGAAAGGGATTTGCAATGAGTACTAGGAGTAGAACAGACTATGTGTTTGGGGAAGGAGGGAGGCAAGAATACGCGACCTTATGCGGTTGTGGGCCACATAAGTCAGCGATATATGCTTGTCGCATCAGTGTCGTGCGTTTAACTAGTCTCCGATGTGGGATCAAATGTAAACGTCCAGTCAAATCCGCGGCGTAGTCAATTATGTCCTCTTTCACCCACCACATTATAATTTTCTGCTGTTGCATCTTTTCAACTATCACGGCACAATTTTCTACCAGTATTGGTTCTACCATGACGAAAAAATATGCGCCTCCACCGTTTGCCGCCGCCAAATGGTCATCCGCTGGCTAACCAACTTTCATAGATATTTTTTCGTGTGCCATCCTAAAAAAGTGTCGGGATCGAGGAGGTATTTTATAGTGGTTGATCTCTTCTTTCAAACAGAAATATTTTTGAAGAATTTGTTTAGCATTATATTGAAGCTTATCTTATACTGTATATTGTTCTCGTTCATAAAGTCGCACTAGACACGTAATCGTTTTCCCTGAGGATTCCTCCGCACCTCTACTGCATCACAATCATCTATGGGTCCCAGAGGCGATATTATCTGCGACTTGTGGACTATATTTCACACGGATCACCGTGCGGTCCGTCTCCGAGTCAGCCACCCCGAAACTGCTATGGTGCAGAGACCTAACGCATTGGCACCATGTCTCCACTGGGGGACAGTGAGGATTAGAGGCTCGCTCTCATCTCCCAATGTGGACGAAGAATATCGCCGTAATGTGACTGGAAAACAATTACTTACTTATATGCTTGTGATGATAGCGTGGTGACAGGGATGTCCCTTATGCCGACACATCACCAACCACAGCAGCAGCAAAGCAGGTTTTGCATTCTTAATTAATTGTGACTCCCCAATCAATAGCCTACTACCCGAGTGCAGCCTGGGGATTCATCTGGCGATAAGCTATGGTGTGCTTGAATAGCATACTCTTTTTAAAGTTGTGGATCTGGGCATGCATAAGTTAAGGAGAAGAAGAGTCAATTGTTCTACTGACACACCATCTTGTATCTTATGTATTTCTTAGTTATGAAGGAGAAATGGGCATTTTATTGGCAAAATTTGCTGATACGATTCGATGAATGTTTCTCCATATATGTTTCTGGCTGTCTTTTACCCCTAAAAGGGGGAAAATGCACAAAATTAATTGATGCCAGAAAGGACTTCTGAACAACAGGATTAAGGTATGTTTTGTGCAAGAAATTGCAAGTGCTAGTAAGAAGATACCAGTTCTTAACACTAAAAAGGATACTGCTAGTTTTTTAGGGTGCAAGAAAATGCTTATATTCCACATCCTTTTGACGTGTTATGATAAGATAGAGTTCAGCTAGCTACTTAGTCATGATGCTCTACGTTATTAGGACTTGCGCAAACTGGGTCCTAGCAACAGTAACTACTAGAAGAAAGAATCAAATCAAAGCTGACTCGGATGGAAATAACTATCTTATCATGGGCCATCCTCTTTTAATTTATTTCCTCATGTTTGTTGTATCATCTATGTGTCGTTTTCTCTGATGAGACAAGTAGAATGTAGCCTGAACACTATTTTACAAGTAATATCTAGCTTGGATTTTTAAAAGCAAGTGCCTTCTTATCAAAGTACAAAATAATCACTTGCTTGTTGATCTTTGTAGACACAGCCGTTCAAGAAGATAATCGTCGGATAAAAGAACTCACATGTTTTATAAATGCAAGAAAAAATTCTTATGTGCTTCATTCACAACAGAAAATATTTTTCGCTAAAGCCCACCTTACTCGTTGGTTGGTATACTAGGGTTCTACATTTACTGGTGCTGAGTTGCTTTCACTTGAACTTCTTTTAGGTAACACCACGCTGCTAAGTTGCCACATTCACCTGTCATTTTACTCCATCTAGTCTCATTAATTTTGTGGCAGATGAGCAAACTCATTTTTCATTATTTTTGTGGCGGGACAATAATCTTACTTTACAGATGTTGAGATAATTAATTTATTAGTGCCCGGTAGTGATGACAGTGCAAACTAATGTCAATTTTATTTTAGAGAAAAGAATCTTTCATTACCATGTGAATTCTAGCATTAGTGTTGCTTTGCATATGGAGGAATATTTAGGCATATTACGGGGTATATATTTAGATTTGTTAAGGCGCTTAAGGTGTATTAGTGTAGTCGAATATAAAAAATGTGAGTTGGTCATGATGCTTTTGGTCCGAGCAGTCTGAAATCTACGCCATCGACTTGTATCTACTCACACAATGATTACAGATTTCGTGATAGGATTTTAATTGATTCTATGAGGATCTTTGGCATAAAAACAAAATTTTGGTTGTTACCTTTCCAACACTGCATGATCTGTCCTTCAGCAAAAAATTATTATGGTGGATAAGGCATAACAATTTTTTGGGAGAGCAAACCAACATGTGGTTGGGTGGCTAGGAGGGTGGTTGTACCCCCAGCCCACCAGAGTTCAAACCCCAGGTTTGACACTGTGTGTTGCATAAAAGGCAGAATATTCTTTCAGTGGGAGGTGACGTTCCGTCGACAGCGAGGCGCCCGTGGTGACTTCGTCAATCTCAAGACCCGCTCCACCGGCTCAGTCTCTCGGAGGTGCTCATAGGGGTAGGGTGTGTGTGTGTGTGTTCATAGGGGTGGGTGCATGTACGTGTTGTGAGCGTCTACGATTATACTGTGTTTCTAAAAAAAACAATCTTTTGGGAGAAGCCTTATCTTTAAAAGATGCCTATGGTGACTTGGATGTGGAATGATCTAAATTGTAGACATCATTCATGGTGTGAATCCTAGGATGAGAGATGATAAGGTGTCTTGGAAACTAGGAAAGAAAGGTTTCATTGTGAAATCTATTTATAATGCTTTGCAAATGAGGACACCATTTAAAGTTTCCAAAAACTTTGGATACTTAAACTATTTGCCCGAATTAAGGGCTTTTTGTGGTGTTTGATTTGGGTCAACACATTGACTAAAGATACTATAAGGAAGAGGGGCTGGAATGGGCATGTACATTGTATGTTCTATGCTTTTCATGAAAGCATAGATCACTTGTTCTTCCTATGTCCTATTGCCAGGTTTGTTCGGGTATGTTTCAGTGTTCCTTTCGTACTCCTAGTGAGAGTGGCTCCAACAATTTGTTTGGCTGCTGCATTTTGGATCATATGGAAAACTAGAAATAGGGCTTCCTTTAATAATGTAGTGTCAAGTGATCCATGTGATATTATCTTTTTTATGATCCGCGGATGTCTTTCTGGATTGTATTGCATAAACCAAACATATGAAAGGTGTTGCGGGGAGAGGTCGACATCTTGAAGATGGTGGCCAAAGAAATCTTCAGCAGAATGCGATGTTGGTTCCAACATATCGAAGAACTATGAGTGGCTTGTCTTCATAAGGAATTCTAGTTTATAGGTACTACGTGAGGGTGAAAAACTGTGTCTACTTTGACGAAGTTTAGGCTGTGTTTGGTAACAAAGTATTTTTAAAGTATTTCAGCAATACTTTAGTTTCTCAAAATACAACAGTTTAAAATATTTGATGTGTTTGGCTATGATTGAATACCGTGGTATTAATATTTCATTATCTCTCAAAACGTTCTATTTTTGAAGTATTGGAAAAAACAACTCCGGACCTCTTTTTATAAAACTAAAGTATTGCTAGCCCAGGCAAGTAAATACTGTAGGGTGCGTTTGGATGCTCAGTATTTTTAAAGTATTTGAGGGAATACCATGGTTTCTCAAAATATTGTAGTCTCAAATACTTCGGTGTGTTTGGCAGCAACACATACTGCAGTTTTATAAACCATAGTATGATCAAAACTGTGATTTTTTAGCAGTATTTGAGAAAGAGGTTAGGACCTCTTTTTTCTAAAACTGAGAAATAGGAGAAACAGAAGTATTGCATTGCCTGACACTTAAATACCATGGTATTGAAATACTTTGGTGTTAGAAAAACCGAGACTCCAAACGGAGCCGTAGTCTTGTAATACTTCAATTTTCTAAAAACTTTGTCACCGAACTAGGCCTTAATTTCTGGTGTACCTTTTCTTTTGTTGGTTTTTGCTCTTACGTGTGCATTTTAGGAATAGATGCATATAGAAAAACCTTGGAGGCTGTAATAAAGAAATGTTGTCAGCATTATGCTCTGTTAATTAATGAAGGGCTTTGATAAAAAATCCACTGATTGCAGACACAGATGTTATACCCTCTCCTAATGATGTATATACTTATAACATGTCGATTATACTAATCGTCTCATACTAATTACTCTTTAGTTACGGTTGAGTATACAAGTTGTTTTTAGCTTAGATTTTTTTCATGGGATGTATTATTTTGCGAAAAAGTCCACCAATCTAGTGATAATCATCCATAGTTGTACAAAAACCCTAAAAAGTAATAAAATTATAAATAGGTCCTTAGACCACCTAGCGACAACTAAAAACACTTGCGCGAGCTGAAGAGAAATGCCGTCATCCTCGCCTCTCCATCACCTTAGCTAGGCAAATTAAAATGTATTAATTGCACGTTTACAATGCTCTTTTTGTAAAGAAGTACTAAAGGCGAATTACTACTATGATTGTACTTTTGCAAATGGTAATAAAGTTCTGATAAATTCGTACATGATTGAGAAATATACTTCCATTGGCGCAAATATCTAATTCAAATTTGACCCACGCATGAAGCAAACAAATCATTTTGCTAAGAGCATCGGCTTGAGTTGTTCCTTCTTTTTCTTGTGCATGGCCGAATTTGTATTTGGCAAGTAAGATCTATGTTGTGTCAGATCAATTTCTTTTGATTTCTGCATAGTTATTATGAGTGCTAGTCGAACATCTCGTGTAATAGAGTATTATATTACATGTAATACGCATAGTTGTTATGGTGATAAATGGCGGTTCATGCATACTATATCCCTGTGTAGCAAAAGATGTAAAGTAAGTTCTTCTCTCCGTAGCTAAGCATATAGCGGAAAGAAACTCAGCATATAGAACTTTCATTTCTCTTTCTGATCTGTAGCTATGCATATGTCCTCATGCATCTATGCATTGTTATCTCCTGTTTTCTTCTTTTTCTTTATTTCTTTTATTCTTCTTTCTGCGGAAAACGATATTGTTCTTCCATTTGCAATATTCCGAACAATCAATCTATGTGTAGCTTTCAGTAGAAATGTAGATTAAAAGGTTGTGGGCCCGGAGTATATAGTGTAGATGTGGAGGAGTGAGCGTGCATTGTGCATGTTGGAGCCGCGAGGGATCTCTATATCTCGACGGGATCTTTCTTTCTTTCTTTCTCGTTGATTTATTCGGTTTGCACGCCTTGTGGTTGGTCTAGCAGGACGGTGTAAATCGGCCAAAAGCTTGGGGGTAAGATCTCTATGTTCTCCATCCAATCACCTGCAAACGGGTAAGATCCCGACAGTGACAATGACTCGTGTATTTGTATTTTTCAAGCGATATACATGTACAAATACATGGATGTGGCGCGTTTGGAGTACAAGAGTTTCATAAATGGAAAAGTCCCATAGTCACGCTGAAGCTTCGAAATAGACAGAATTGTGATACACAAGATAAGAAAATGAATTTCGCTTGGTGATAGATGGTAACCTGATGAACCGAGGAACTTCCATGTTGCTAATTTTGCAAATGGTCATGAGTTTCACTCTTCGGTTACTGGTAATTTAATTTTTCTGGCCATGTTTTTGGTGTTGCTGTTGTGTTAACCGGATGAACAGAATTTTTTTTTTTTAGCAACCGACAGGAGCTCTGCCTTTTCAAATAGATAGAGAGAAAACCAGTAACACAGTACAGAGGGGCATGTTTTAATTATGATGGAAACATGCCAAAATCACCAAAATACAAGAAAAAAAGGAAACCGCCTAGTCAGGCTCCGCAGGAATGGCAGGCCCTAAGGCCGTGAAAGCACGGGCTCGCTGTGAGATGTCCTCCCTAGCGATCTCAGCCACCTCAACATAAGTCATCCGCCGATTAGTGAATATTCGTCTGTTTCTCTCTTTCCACGCGTTCCAAAGAACATAGAGCAGCCGCCCACTTAGATGTCTTTTCTCACTCGTTGGTCTTCCGTCAATCAGATTGTCCCACCAGTACGTGAGGGAATGAAAATCTTGGCCAAGTCTCCCTCCCACAGCGTTGTCCCAGACTTGAGTAAGGTTCCAGATGGCCGTCGTGAAAGGGCAGTCTTTGCAAAGGTGGTCGGCCATTTCCGGCGCGCTCAGGCATAAGGCGCAGATGGGGTCATGTGTCCACCCTCTGGTGGCTAAGTTGTCAGCCGTAAGAAGCTTTCCGTGCATGGCTAGCCTGCCGAAGATCTTGCACTTAGGCTCGGCGTGGGCAGCCCATAATTTATGGGCGAGGAACTTGGGATGGCTTCCATGGAATTGCGCAAGGTAGGCAGAGCTGGAACTGTAGCTTCCGTCCGAGGTCAAAATCCAGACAATCTCGTCTTGTTGCCCCGGAATGAGCTGCGTGCCCTGAACCAATTTCCAAACTTTGAGATACTGGGCAAGCTGTGTCGGCGTGGTCAGGCTAGCAATGGCACGAATCCAGTTCCCCGCCTTTATCTCTTTTGCCACGCTCCTATTTTCCTTGTAGCAATTTTGAAAAGGTCCGGCACCCAGAGGTGAATGGGGCCATGCTCAGACCAGCAGTCGAGCCAGAAGGACGCCGTCTCGCCATCTCCAAGGGAGATCTTCGTGGAGGCTCTGAAGAGCTCCATGTCCGCTTTGTCGTAGGGCAGCTTGGACCCTGTCCAAGTGCGTTGCGGGTCAGTCCACTGCAGCCATGGCCATCGCAACCTGAGGGCCCTACCTGTCCGCTGGAGGTGTGGCATTCCAAGCCCTCCCGGCTCTTTCGGTCTGCAGAGTGTCGTCCAGCTGACCAAAGTTTTCCCTCTAGCCGCATGCTCTCCTTCATCTCCGGCCCCACGAAGTTCCTAGCAATACGAATAATCTTTTCTCTAGTTCACTTAGATAGCGGCAACACGGTTGCGTGGTAGACGGCAATGGCCATGAGGACGGACCTGGCGAGGGTAATCCTTCCAGGATGAGCAAGAAACTTCCCTTTCCACCCCGGCAGCTTTCCAGCGATCTTGTCAATTAAGGGTTGAAGGTCAACCTTGCGAAGACGCCTGAAGTGCAAGGGAAGACCTAAGTATTTCCCTGGAAACACGGCAATCTTGGCAGGAAAAACTTCGAGGATGGCCGCAAGGTCAACATTGTCGCATCTAATCGGGAAGATCTCCGTCTTATCAAGGTTGGTGATGAGGCCGCTAGCCTTTCCGAAGTAGGCCAGAATGTCAGAGATAGCCTTGATCTCATCTTTGATGGGGTTGACAAAAATTCCGGCATCATCAGCATAAATGGAGACCCTGCATCGTGGTTTACGAGATCTGGTCGGACTGAGAATACCACGTTGACTTGCAATTGAGAGGATGCGCTGCAACGGGTCGATGGCGAGAATGAACAGCATGGGGGAGAGAGGATCTCCCTGTCTCAGCCCCTTAGCGTGCCGAAAAGGTCTTCCCGGGCTTCCATTTAGAAGCACTCTCGAGGAAGCCGAAGAGAGCAAAAGACACACCCAGTCTCTCCAAACCTGACCGAAATCGAGAGCCGCCAAAACTTCGAGTAGGTAGGCCCATCCCACGGATTCGAAGGCTTTAGAGATGTCCAACTTGAGAAAAAGGCTAGCCGTCCTCGACGAGTGCAGTTCCTTGATAAGGTTCTACACGTGGAGGAAGTTGTCGTGGATGCTCCTTTTCTTAACAAACGCGCTCTGGCAATTGGAAACAAGCTCAGGAAGGATTGGCGCTAGCCGGTTCGCAAGGAGCTTGGAGAAAATCTTCGACATACTGTGGATGAGGCTGATGGGCCTATAGTCGCCAACCGTCATAGCCTCATGCTTTTTTGGGATTAGGATGATGTTTGCCGAGTTGACCAAACCAGTGCAACCACCCCTCAATCCAGCCATATGGGAGATAGCAGCCACCAGGTCACATTTTATGATGTCCCAACAGCTTTTGAAAAAAGCGCCAATGAATCTGTCTGGTCCTGGAGCCTTGACAGAAGGGAGAGAGAAGATGGCCTCCCTAATTTCGCCCTCATCGAAAGGGGTCTCGAGGTCGGATAGGTCGCACTGCTCATATTGAAGGGCCTCCAAGTCAAGGCAGAGCAGTCTTTGAGCTTTTGAGCCTAGCGCGCCCTTGAAGTGCTGGAGGATCACCTCCTCCTTGTCCTCATTTGTGATGGCAGCACCAGCGGCGGTGGTGAGGGTCTGGATGTGGACCTTTCTACGTCGCCAATTTGCTCTGGCATGGAAAAGCTTGGTATTAGCGTCTCCCAACCTTATCCAAGTGAGACGGGATCTTTGGCGGAGCTTGATCTTTTGAATTGCAAGGAGACCCAGGTAGGAAGCTTTCAGTTGGCAACGAAGGTCTCTCTCCTCATCCGAGAGCGGACGAGCTTCTTTTGCCGTGTCTAATCGCCAGATGAGCTCCTTAGCCATGGCGATTTGGATCTTGAGATTGCCGATGCTTTGCCGCTGCCATTTCCTCAGCGCCTTAGCCGTGCGAGAAAGCTTGATGTGCATACGACGGATGGGGTCAGCGGCCTGTATGGGCTTGTTCCAGGCTTTAAGGACCGTCTCCTTGAACCCCTACATCTGAAGCCAGAACTCCTCAAACTTGAAAGATGGCTTACGCTCAGAAGTGACGGATCCTTGCAGGAACAGCAGAGCGTGGTCAGAGCAAGCCGAGGTTATCGCTTGAAGATGGGCATCGGGGAAGAGCTCGTCCCAGCCGACAGAGTAGAAAACATGGTCAATCTTGGTTAGGACAGGGTCAGCCTGGGCATTTGACCAAGTGAAGCGGCGACCATCCATCCTCATGTCCTTTAATTCAAGGAAATCCCAAGCCGCGCGGAACTTCCCGATAAGCCGTCTGTTTATGTTAAGGTTGCTCTTATCGGACGCCTTAGTAATGAGGTTGAAATCTCCAAGAAGGAGCCAGGAGTCCCAGACGAGGGGCTTCAAGGCCCGGATCTCATCAATGAAAGCAATCTTTGCAGCCTCAGACTGGGGGCCATAGACGCAGGTTAAAGTCCACCTAGTTCCCTCGTTTAGCATACTAATGGTGACCGAGAGCGTGCTGGTAGTGAGGCGGACATCCGAAATTGAGAAGAATGCCGAGGAGGCCGCTAGGATCATACCTCCATGAGTCCCGTCCGCAGGAAGAAAGGCGTAGCCGTCGACGAAAGAATGGCCAAGCATGTCAGTAATCACGGCGTCGTTTACCTCTTCTAGCTTGGTTTCTTGGAGACAGACAATCGTGGCATGGGTATCCCTGACGATATCGCGGACCGCATCGCGGCGAACCTTGTTATTCAGACCGCGGGGGTTCCAGTTAAGCAGATTCACGTTCCTTTGTGCCATTATAGAAAACTTGTAGACGCAGGGTGGAAAGGATGAAGAAGCTTCAGGTAAAACAGGTTCAACATACTGAGACAGCCATCAGCTAGCAACGAAGGCAGAAAGCAAAGGGATACAGCAGTTGCTAGCTTGCATGTAGCTTGCATGAAGTAACGATAGCAGGGGGCACGGGGCACATGCCCAGGGAACCATGACCGCTTGTAGCGACTACACATCTAAGGGGGCGGGCGACATGGCTGGGGCTGCAGTGGCAGTCTTGCATGCTGCTTTTTTCTTGACCTTCTTGACTTGCTTCACCAAAGCCTCCAGTGCCTGGATTGCTGAGGAAGCCAACGGTCCATTTAGGAACAGCTGGCTGAAAGCCACCCTCGAGGCGTCGTCGAAAGCTGCCGAGGGAGCCAAAATGCCACAGGCACGGGCGATGATCTCCTGGATGGCCTCCATGCCATCCGAAAGCTGGCGCGCCTTCTTCTTAATGGCAATTCTGCCGCTGCGCCGAGGGGAGGTCACCGGCAACGGCGCATTCTTCTTCGTCGGCGTCGTCGGCGTGCTCAGCAGGGCGGGCTGCATAGGACGAGCGATGTCGGACAGGAAGACAGTCAGAGCATCCCCATTAACCAAATCCACAGCAGCAGTAGGCGATGAAACAGGGGCAGTGCCGCTCACCGCAGAAGCTTGGCAAGGTAGCGTTCCAGAAGGAGCCTGCGCAGGCAGCGAGAGCAAGGACCGCGGCGGCGACACAGCAGTCTCGTGCCAGGCTTCATCCCGCGACTCCAAGCTTAGCTGGGACAGAAACTTTGCCGCCTCGTCTGTCCCAGCCTGAGACACCACCTCCTCAGTGCCCTCAACATCAATGCCCGCCATGGTCATCTCCTTCGAGTCCACGGAGAGCGGCTGGGCCTCCTGCCCAGCAACCGTGTTGACAAGGACGCCTCCCCCGAAGGGACTAGCATCACCCAGCAGCAGTCGCGGCGACCGCCAAGAGGCGGGAGAGGAGCCCGGCTCAGGTACAGCCGCAGCACGAAGGAGATCAGTGGCCCGCGAGAGCCAGCGCCGCAGCTGGGCGGAATCCTCCATCACCGGCTTGACGATGTCAGAGACACACTCCAGCAGCTCTCTCTTTAGAATCAGAGCCTGCTCAGCAAGCAGAGAACGGAGCTCCTTAGCCGGAAGTGCCAGCCCGCCTTGCTCCTGACCAGCCATGGCGTGCATGAAGGCGTCGATGTCCATCTCCTGAGGCCCAGCCTCACGGCGGCGCCCGTGGCTGCTGCCAGCCTGATCACAGCGCCGCGGCGAACGCGTCCTCTCCCGCCGGACGGTCCCTTGGGGATCCCATCTGCCAGCGGCGTCACGGCACCCCTCTCGTGTGTCGTCCTTGTCATGGTCGTCATCGCGGCCATCACGACGACGGAACTGAAGCCGCGGGTGCTCGTCGTGAGGACCACGCCTGCCCCGACGCGCCAGAGCCGCCGCCCGGGCAGCTGCCTCATCGTCCTCTTCAGCAATCACCGGCTCTGGAGGCATCCCATCCACTGTCAGGAAGTGCCAGGTGAAAGAGATCGGCGTGGGCTTGAAGGCGCTTGCGTCGCTGCACGATCCAAAGAACTCCAGCGGCGCCATGGAGTAATCCTCCATCTTGTCCAGGTGGACAAAGACCCTGAAGGTGGCTCCCCTCTTGGCACCAGTTGGCCTAACATCGTTGACCAGCACTTCGCCGGCGAGGCCGTTCCCCCTGCTGGTGAAAGTTAGCCACACCACCTTAGGGATCGAGCTGGGGTTGGCCGTCCAAGCCCAGCAGTTTAGGGATCGCGCGGAGGAGAGCAGCGCATTGTCGTCGTCGAGGCGATCGAAAGAGCACCTCCTCGTGATGATCCTCTCGGCGACGAACGGAGTGTGGCTATAAGACGGCACCCCCTCCAAGCAGAGCCTGAAGCGGAAGGACATGGTGGCGCCGAAAGCGTTTTCCAGGGGCCGCCACGGCCTAAGCTGAAGCAACGCGCCGTCAGCCACGACACGGGAGCGGCTCAGCACGTCGGAGCAATGCGCCTTATGCTCGAACTTGAGCAGAAACTGGCCCGGCTGGTGCGGGCACACGTCGATGTCGCAGTGACTCAGCCTGAACTCCTTCCTGACGACGCGGTCGATGGCGAGCGCCTCCACCTTTCGGTTGTCGCTGACGACCCAGGCGATGATAGCCGTCGCTTCCCAGCTCTTGATGTCTTGGTCGATCTCGAAGGAGGTGGCGATGATGACGGTGTCCTCCTCGCGGTAGCGAAGAGCAGGCCGCGATACTGTTCAGGTGGCCAGGGGCGAATGGCGGCATTGCAAGCGGGCGAGGAGCAAAGGGCGGGAAGCAAGCGCGGCTGAGCGAAAGGGCAGGCGACGACGGCCGCCTAGGAGCGAGCGCCCGGAGCGGAGGGCGAAGCAGGCGTCTGCCGGCACTTGGTGTCGGGGGTGTATCCCCGGGTACCCCAGAGTTGATGAATTGAGTGAGTCAAATATGAAACATATATGAGAAAAGGATATTCAATGAGTCAAATAGAAAAATACAAAGGCAATAACCGATCTGGGCCGAGTTAACACTAAGTCGGCCCACCCCCAATGGACCAGGATCTATGTGAAACAGGCGAATTATGCTCTAGAAGGCCGAATCATGGAGAATCTGGCCGGATCATCTCGCTAAGCGAATTGATTACTTACCACCGAATCAAGACGAGTCTTTTTCGCCAGACGTCGCCGCCTCTCCCTCTCTCCGCCACGCCGACTCGACCGCCAGAAAGAGCATCTCCGCTTACCCGACGATCAATGACGATCAAGACCGCTTCCTCAATGACGCCTTTGGGCCATGAAACGATTCGCCCAACCCGGCCTGTCTCCTCGCCGAAAGCTCTTACGGGTGACGTGAAACGTTCGGCCCATCATAGGCCACGCCAAATAAGTCCACCATCTCCTTTACATTGGCCGACATAGAAGGAAAAAAGCCCACCCCGAACAAAGATTCCAGACTCCTTTGACCATTTGCTACCCGGCGGCTTAAGAAGTAATCCATTTGGGCCATTCAGACCGGTGGGCCATGGTAGATTCGGCAGGAGGAGGTTTGACCTGATCGTGCCCATGCCGAATTAACTCTCCGCCAGCCAATTACCACTAACTCCTGGATGTTTGGGCGAGATATAAGGACCCAAACACCTTATTCACCTCCAGATGACTTCACCTCGCCTAACGACTCAACATCAACCTGACAAGACAAACAAGTCTCATTGCCTTTGGGACGCCCATGGCTCGACCGCACATGGCCCCAAGGAATATGCCCTTGGTATCAAGAAGATGCTGGAATATGCCCTAAGATCAAGAAGATGCCAAGATATGCTAAGATCCGGTAAAGATCTGGAATACGCTACAGATGCCAAGTTGCAGGAACAAGCTTTGTCCCCTGGACTCCCCTTTATAAGGAGTACCAGGGAGATCGTTCCCGGGGAGGCCCCGAAGGGCTCCTCCGCTCTCTGCTCACTAGGAGCTTTCCTTCTTTCTCTTCCTCCATTCTCACATAGAGATTAGATAGGAGCATAGGGGAAACAGCTCAAGGAGCATGATTGTAGCCACAAGTATGGCCAGATTATAAGAGATTAGATGTAGAGAATGAGATGTTATCTCCACTTGAGAGCTTTAATCCAATATACATTGTATTTCTCTTTGTTCATACGAGTGTGGTCTTCACTGCATCATCCCTCCCCGGATTCCTCCACGTCCATCGGCCCCAACTTTAGCCTACCCATGGCATATGCCGTGATACCACCACGACACTTGGGCTGGGGGGGCCTCACGCCTCGCAGCTTCAATGCCCTCGCAGCAAGACGGACGGGGCACACCCTTTCCTTGTGGCCGGAGAGGTTGCAGGCAAGGCACCTGATGGGGTCGCGGCAAGCTGCAGCGCTGTGGTGGTGTGCGGGGGCGAGACAACGAGCACACAGGCCCTCAGTGCGCCTTTTGAAGCGAAGAGCTGCTTCCTTAGCTTGGGCAGAGCGCGTAGAGGCCGCAGGCCTGCCGTCCTTGCGCATTGAAGACCCGTCTCGTCGCGAACGGCGCGGCCCTGCCGAAATACCCATCAGCGGTAGGGGCATGGGCAGCCGCGGGCGGATGGGACGCCTCATGAAGGTGAGCTGGCCTTCGGTAGCCGGGCGGCACCACAAGGAGCGAGCGGAGGCCAACGGCAGGGGCAGTAACTCCACCCCGCATTGAAAACGAGCTTGCATTGAAGTTGAGCTGCCCGCCACGGGGGAGCGGCGACTCGGAGGAGCGGGCCCCATCGAGGGAGGAGCGGGGGGAGCCCACGACGGAGTCAGGGACAAGCTCCGAGCCCGAGGAGGCCTCCGTCGCTGACCAAGAGGGGGTGACGACCAGCGGCGTCAGAACCCGATCCAGATCCGGCTCAGATGCCAGGGAAGAGGATCTCAGGGCGCGGCGCTGCGCCTCAGAAAGGAACCAGGGGGCATGGGGTGCTAGGTGGACGGCTCGGGGAGCCAGGGAGGAAGGGAGGGGGGAGTGGGAGGGGGTGGGCGCCGCCGGCGGGGAAGGGGGCGCGGGGGGCGACGAGGTCGCCTTACCTGGGAGCATGGTCTATTTTCTCCTACTATTCTTCTATTTTTGGATGAACAGAATTGTGATAGAAATTCTTGATGATTACCTGTATTTCAGTTTTTTATTTCTACTTTGTTTTTTCTTAGATTTGTTGCAGTGGCCGAGTATACTGCTTAAAATTTTCTATTTAAATAACAAAGCGCCCCTTACCGAAAATCAGGTTACCATGCCGACGAGAGACGATAGCTGGCCATGTTTTGGTGGTGCTGTTGTGTGGATGATGGAGAGCGTCGGGTCGCTGGGTTTTGGAAGGTAGCTGAGATTGGAGAGGAGGGCGTCAGCAGAGGCAGTAAGGTCGCTCACATCGTCGTCGCCGTGCCACAACCGGCGAGAGAAGCTTCATCGCAGCGCGTACGATCGATAGGTATCGTCCAGTGGAGCTAGCTAGCCACTAGTTACCGCGAGCGAGCTATCAATCAGGTCGTGGTTCATCGACGGCGACGCGCGCCCCTTGGGCTTCACGTGGGCTTCGACCAGGACAAGTTCAGAAGAAGCTCGTTCTTGTCATCCGTTAGCGTCAACGTTCACTGGTGCCTTTTTGTCTGTGTGCAATGCATCGCGCGTGGTGCGCTACATGTTGGATCGACATGGAGACCTGCGTATCTACCCCAGTTTGGATGGATAGGAAGTATCTGGATAAACGGCGCACTAACTGATTTTAGTTCATAGCATAAACCTACGGCTTTGAAAACGAAATTTACGAAATGTTACCACCTTACATTTTGGCAACGTATATCTACCACCTTAGAGAACGAATTTTGCAATACGACCTGAGAGCGTATTAACGTGAAAGCTGATAGCGGCCTCACCTGTCGGGATAACGTGGCATGGCAGAAACAGAAGTTAGATACTTTTAACTTTGGACCTTTTTGTAATTCTCTCTTCTTCTCCTTTCTCTCTTTAGTCTCTGCCGGACCGGATCCCTCTAGCGCCACCGCGCCTATACTCAATCCCGTATCCGCACACGCTGGAGGCGCCAACGCCGCTGCGGGCTCCTGCAACTTCTGTCGTGCCTCCCTGGCTACCAAGCGGTTGTGCCGCCATCTCCCAGATGCACGTTCGCATGGGAAGCTCGTCACCCTATCATGTTCACTCCGGTGGTGGCGGCGACCTCCGTCCTCCGCGCGTGGGTTGTCATCCTGACCTTCGCTGGCGGAAGGTGTCGAGGATCTGGCCGCCCACGAAGTGTTTGAGGTGTGGATGTTGGGTCGGTATGCGACAGTGGTGCGCGTGAAGACGGCAGTGGGATCTTTGCATGCGCCTACTCGGATGATGGGCGTGTTCCATTTGCTAGAGCTGCAGGTGCTAGGAGAGCGGGGACCGGGGGTTGATGTCTACGCACTTCTATTCTTGTAGACAGTTGTTGGGCCTTCAAGTACAGAGGTTTGTAGAACAGCAGCAAGTTTTCCTTAAGTGGATCACCCAAAGTTTATCGAACTCAGGGAGGAAGTGGTCAAAGGTATCCCTCTCAAGCAACCCTGCAATCAAGATACAAGAAGTCTCTTGTGTCCCCAACACAACCAATATACTTGTCAGGTGTATAGGTGCACTAGTTCGGCGAAGAGATAGTGAAATACAAGTGGTATGGATATAAGACAACGATGCTAGAAAATAGCTTGATGGCGTGAAAGAGACTAAAGACAAACTGAAATAAAGATGGCAACAAACAAACATGTAACATATCTAGTTGCAAACGGTGTTTCAATGCTTAGAAACAAGGCCTAGGGATCATACTTTCGCTAGTGAACACTCTCATATAAATATATTATCTTCATGATACTACTCTGAACTACTCTCCGGTTGGACAGTCTAATCCATGGTAGGGCTATAACAGCACACCTCAAAGTAAGCCTTTCCCATCTAGATAACTCCACACTGTCACCTTGAGCACTAGACGGTTCTAACAAACACCACAATTTCATAAAGACATCCAACTCCAAATATAACTCATAACAAGTATTTGAAATCTCTAGCCTAAGTGCCACCATCGTATGCACACTGTCAACTTCACACACATGGAGAGAGCAGAGATCTATTAAAGCACTTGAGTAGGAAGGTAGATCTATAGATTACAAGC
This sequence comes from Avena insularis, assembly GCA_023614405.1. Taxonomy (NCBI): domain Eukaryota; kingdom Viridiplantae; phylum Streptophyta; class Magnoliopsida; order Poales; family Poaceae; genus Avena; species Avena insularis. The sequence continues at coordinate 673,737,769 of CM042690.1, forward strand.
TCATGATCTCAATAAGATCATGCATAGAGAGAGAGATGAACACATAGCTACCGGTAGAACCCTTAGCCTCGAGAGAGAACTACTCCCTCCTTATCATGGAAATCAGCAACGACGATGGAGATGGTGGTGGAGATCGATGGAGATGGCTCCGAGGGCACTTCCCTGGCAGTCCGGCGGTGCCGAACAGAGACTTCTGTCCCTGAATCTCCCTTCGGTGGTGGCCATGTGGAACTTTTCGTATGGAGGCTTAACGATTTAGGGTTTTTGCATCGGAGGCGTCTTATAGGTGAAGAGGCAAGGTCGGTTGGCGCCAGGGGCCCACCATGCCTGGGCGGCTGGGGGACCTGCGCTTAGGTGGTTTGGCCACCCTATGGCCCCCCTTCGTCTCTCCTTCTTGCTCTGTGAATCTTCCGGGAAAATAACGACTTTGGCTTTTGTCCGGTCCAATTCCGAGAATATTCATTTTCTGACTTTCTGGAACCAAAAATAGCAGAAAACAGGCAACTGGCACTGTGACATCTTATTAATAGGTTAGTCTAAGCAAGTGTGTAGAAAGTACTCCAAAGTATGGACAAAACATAAGAAAGTAGATATAAACCAAGCATAGAACATAAAAAATTATAGATATATTTGCAACGTATCAGGGGTCGCTGCCCGATAGTGAGATGTATCTTTTCCCCCATCTCCGGTCACCGACCACCGCCCTCGATTCCATCTCCTTCTCCTTCCCTGATAGACGGGGACCATAAATTTGTGATTATGCTATCTCAGACTGTCATTTGCGGAGTTGCAAATTTCATACTCTAGGGTTGATAGATTAACATCGTCGAATATAAAGTGGTTCCAATTTATAAAATTCGTCTCCAAAATAATACTAGTTTTAGGCTATTAACTCACCTGATTTGACCTTGACCCGACTTGTCTCCCCGGTTACCGGCTAAGCTAAACTTGACAGTGGAGTATTAACCCACTGTTAATTCAGGCCAGGTCAAGTCAGGAGTACCTATGGCCAAGGCCAATGGCCATGTCTCGTGGTTGGATAGAACTCCTAGGACCTTGTTTTGGTTCGGAACCCAATTGCCTCCACACTGGGGCGTGCATGCGGTCTATACTCATAAATTTCATTTTTTTTTACCTTTAGTTATTATGCATTGATGATACTAATTACTCGGTAAAGCGAAAATCCATACATAGTATACCTTTTAGGCTTTGTTTGGTATTAGAGTTTTTGTAGGGATTAATAGGGATAATTCGCTAGAGTATTGGGTGAAACCTCTATCTTCACCCAATCCCCATAAAACTCCACTCACAATCCACTAGGTATGGCAGAGTATTGGGATTAAGAAAAATACACTAAAATTTGGGAGAAAGTGGGGATAAACAGGGATTAAACTTGCTCAATACTCTAGTACCAAATATATTTTTATAAGTAAGTGGGGATTTAGGATTTGGTGGGAATTATCCCCACTAATCCCTACAAAAACTCTAGTACCAAACAAGGCCTTAGAAGGTTTGGACTTTTTGTTTGCGACCTTTGTTTTCTGATGTATATCCATTAGGTTAGATGGGGATGGCCTGGTTAAAAAAAATCGAGATGACGACATCAATGGAACAAATGGATATGAGTAGTCGGACATGATTGTTGATGGTACTCTCTGATATTTACACATTTTGTTATGCCACATCGGCATACGCCGGTCTTATCTAACAAAAACAAGCAAAATGTTTCATTTAAGTAAATCTAAGTCTCTTAGAAAGGATATTTCTATAAAAGTTTCACTAAATGGGGGTAAATGTATCACAAATGCACAACTTCGGGGTAACAAGTAGATTTCACTCTATACTCTATAGGGTGAGTAGAAGAGCATCTCAGTCATCCCTAAAGGGCTTACTAAAGGGTTATTTTTTCTAAATGGGGATGACCCCAGCCTCTGCATCTATGGATGCACACAATCTTTATTACTTAGTCCATAAAAAAGTAGAGTTTACAGTCACGGATCAGCAAGGGTCAATACAAAGATCAACCATAGAAAAATAAAAAAAATGTTCGCCAATCTAAACATCTTGTGGTCTCCTAGAAGGTCACCGCATAGCCTGGTAGAAAAATATCATGTGCGACTGTTAGGAGTCGATTGCATCCAACAATCATGCTTTCCCGCTGATCCTCCGGGAGCATGAAGCGTCATAGTTGTATCCAGTGAAAAAACATATGAATAACCTACAAAAAATTGGTGGATGCTTCCTATTAAAAATAACATTATTTCTACAATTTCATTTAGACCAAACTAAAGAGGAAACCCGAATGTGAATCCTAGGTTTAGTATGTTTGTCAACTCCATTCAAACCAATTTCCAGACATATTTGTTATATTGGTGGGTGATGGTATGTTATATGTAGCAAAGACTATCCTCGAGATAAACTTGGCAAATGGGCATAGGAGAAAAATACGTTCTGTTGTTTGCTCTGCATCACAGAAACAAAACTTCTTACTCCCATTCCAGTTTCTCTTGGCCAAATTATCCCGAGAACTAAAACATTTTTACTTAGGAATCACATGAATATCTTTATTTTTAGTGAGATTTTCAGTTTCCATAGATACTTTCGTAAGTACCTTGTATCTCCATTGATGAGGTAGGCATAAATGCTTTTAACGGTGAATTGACCATTAGTTGTTAATGACCATTTGAAAACATCAATTTCATTTGTTAAAACAACCCTATTAGTCTTTGGCATAAGTGTACCCACGAGTCCCACTTATTGCCTGTCAGCATCCTTCTAAAACCAATGTTTAAGGGAGTTGTAGACATAGCATTTGCAACAGTAACATTTTTCCATTGCATGATATTGTATAAAGAGGGATATTGTTGTACTAATGGGTTGTGCCCAGCCACATATCTTTCCAAAATCTCGTTGTAGTGCCGTCCCCAATTTTAAAAAAACTCTATTAAAGAAAGTATCTTTGACTCTCATGAAACCTTTCCAAAATGGTGAATCTGCCTGATTTACTAGTCACTTGAGCCAAAAAAAAATCAGAAAGATACTTGTAGTGTAACAACTCCTGCCATACACCTTCTTCTTTAAGTAGCTTTAAAAACCATTTACTAAGTTAACATTTATTTTTAATCTCTAAAACCTCAATTCCCAGTCCCCTGGGTCTTTCAAACTACAAATCATATCCTATTTAGTTAACCGATATTTATAATTACCGTCTTCACTTTGCCAGAAGAAACGTGATCTTCAAAAGTCTAGACGCTTTTGTACTCCTATAGGTACTTCTAAGAAAGATAACATGAACATCGGTAAGCTAGTCAAAACATAATTAATCAGCACAAGATGATCTCCATATGATAACATCTTGCCTGCCCAGCAACCGAGTTTTCCTTCGAATCAGTGTTCCACTGGATACCATTCTGAAATGAGAACCAGCCTCACAACCAAATAGTTGTTTTTATTGCTCCTCCTCCTCTTTAGCCTTCTCAAAACAAAAACAAAAATCACTCTTATGAAAGTTTATTTTAAGACCCGAAAGTTGCTCAAATAAGCACAAAATAAGTTTCATATTGGTTGCCTTATGTAGGTCATGTTCTATGAATAAAATCGTATCATCTGCATATTGCACAATTCAAAGACCTCCCTCAACAAGATGAGGAATAAGTCCTCCAACTTGGCCATCTTCCTTTGCCTAGCAATTAGAATATATAACAAACTGCAATGATATTGAAAATCATTGGTGATAGAGGGTATCCTTGTCTTGGCCTTTTCTAGTCTCGAAATACTTTACAATATCATTATTGAACTCAATTCCCACACTAACTCCCTATACAAATTGCTCAATTAATTTGAACCACTCAGTTGCAAATCCTTTCGTGCGCAAAGTTGGTTGTAGGAAAGGTCATTTAACATTGTCATAAGCTTTTCCAAAATCATTTTTAAAAAGCACACCATTCATTTTCTTTGTATGAAGTTTGTGGATGGTCTCATGCAACACGACAACCCCCTCTAGGATGTGTCTTCCTGGCATGAAAGTTGTTTGCGTCGGCCTAATCCCTTTTTCAGCAATGGTCGTGATACGATTAGTTGTCACTTTCATGAAAATTTTAAAGCTAACATTTAGTAGACAAATTGGTCTATATTGTTGTATTTGTACCGCATTTTATTTTTTGGGTAATAGGGTAATGACACCAAAGTTTGTTTTGAACAATTGCAAATCTCTGCATTGACACTAAAGGGCTATTGGACATGCCGAACCAAAAACTCATCAAGCCATGGGCCCATAGTCGGATATCATCCATCGCGGCTCAATAATGTGTCCAATGCAGGCCGACCCTACCCAACAAGGGATCTTGTAGACACACCGGACATATAGCCGCAACTTACGCCACATCGGATATGAACAGGCAGGCAAGCCATGGCAATGGCAGCTGGTAATCCAATTCTATTGTCGTCGCCTATCACTGGGTAGCTTTAATCAATTCGATGTGTGGGTTACCTAGGCGGGCGCAGGGAGACGTCACGCCGTCTCTGTGTCGACATGCATAAATGCGGCGACTATGGCGGTGTAAATGCAAGCTATCGGCATCATGGCCCGTCTCCAGCATTCAATAGACCCTACCTCCGCCTCTCTTCCATACAACACTTCGTCTCCTCTCATCATCCACCACTGATGCACAAAGTAGCCCCAATTCTAGCATGATTTAACGTGCAAAATCGCAGTAGGGAACACATGATTTAACGTGCAAAACCTCTCCAACAAAGAGAAGAAAAAACCACGGACGCTAGCTAGCAAAACTTCACTATATGGGGAGTGTTTTCATAAAGCCGGGGATTTCACAGATGCAACTTATCCCAGTCGACGACTTACAAGAGGTGTATATAATGGTGAAAAACCTAGGTCTTCAACGATCCGTACCAAGGGGGGGGAGTGGGAGGAGGAGGAGCTGTCGGCACATCCGGAGGAGGCATCCCTCCTCGCTTCCTACAAAACTGCTCGTGAGTAGAGGGACGCGGCCCGATCCTTCGAGGAGATAAATGTGGCCCTCAAGGCTTGCGTCTTGGATATCTCCCACGACACAGTGACGGCGGAGGAGGGTGATCATCGCGAGCCGCGGGAGATTCTGCATCTCAACGCACGGCAGAGACAGAGGCCGCAGCTCAAGAGCTTGCCCACCTTGTTGTGTTGAAGACACTCCGCCACACACATGCAACAAGAAAGGAGGTAGCGAAGGCGGAGGCGCACCGGTTGGCGCTCGAGGAAAGAGCAGAAAAGCATGGAATGGGAAGCGGCGCAAGCCGAGGATGGCCCCTCTCGCCGTAACGAACAGCGTGACATAGATTAGAGTAGGTTTAGTTTTAGTTGAATTTTAATCACATTTATAAAACATATCTTCGTAAGTTGAATGAATTAAGTTTGTCGTTTGAATGATAGTTCGATTTTAGAGAAAAGCTTTTGGTGGGCTCGCTAGTGAGAGGCACACCCCGTACGCGGCCACTAGTGTCGACGCACCCCATATGAGAAACACGGTGTTGTTGTTGGACGTCGTTTAGGTGTGTGGTTGGAAACGCTGTAGGTGTGGATGTTGGGAAGACCCTCTAACTCCAACCGGTTACCTATATTTGCTCTTAATTCCAAAAAAAAAATGTTCTTTTTGGTATTAGAGAAAAAACTTCCTCCAACAACTTACATGTTCGTGGACATAGATCCAATTTTTTGGGGCCATGACCCAAAATTTGTTCTTGGATAAAGTGGTTGATCTGGAAAGAAATTAGCCCATTTTTTCAGCCTCGTGTGCCCAAAACCGATTAGGTACCCAAATTACGGCAACCTATGGGAGATGCTCTAACGACAACGACGGTGCACACGGGCACCACCAACCATGTTATAAGCATGAAACAGTGTAGGGGCAAACTCGTGGCCTCGCCCATCTCCTCTAGGCACCACGGAATCAAGAATCATCCACCGACCGAGACAGGGTCGCAACGCGATTGGCTCCTTCAACTTCCGGCCAGCGAACCGCGACCGGTCGAAACTCGATCCGTCGCGCGCCGAGATGGCCACGGAGGCTTCGCGCGCCCCAGCCAGCTACCTGCCGTGCGCGCGAGCGCGACGGGCCTCTTTCCACCACACCACCATGGCACCATCTCCTGTGGCCGCTCGGGTCGAGCTCCTCGACTACTACCCGCGACCTGTGATGGGATCCATTTGCGGGTCGTACTGTAATTCGCAGCGGAAACCCGTTCTCCGATGCCGCGTTCGCACAAGGCGCCGTACCGTACCGGGCCGTGACTTGTGTCCTCGTGCTACCGGTGCACGTACTACGGTTTTGAGATTGCATAGAAGATGTGGTAAAAATAAAGTACGTATGGAAAGTACTGCCGTAGAAATTGACGAAGCGGAGAAATTGGAGCGGAAAAGCTGGGGTAAGCATCTTGCGGACGGCGGATCTTTGCGCCGTGACCGTGAGTGGGTCTTGCACGGGAATCATGGGGTGCCTTATCTCGCGTGATCCGTGTATCACTATCTCTATTCTGTTCGTTGGCGTAGAAGGGACGAACTGATCTTTGTAATACTACTCGCATTTCTGAATGAAAATGGGGGTGGGGGCCGTGCGGCCCCTTCCAATCTAAAAATTAATCGTGTGTACTTTCACATTAAAGAATAGAAGCGGCTTTGGTTTGGTGCATTCACAATTGGGTGTGTCTAATTCTTAGTTAGCTTAATTCTCACTAAGATGATGCCGTGCAATCTAAGTTATTTGCAGCTAAAAAATCTTAGTCGCAATTCGACTTGTAATTAAAAAAGTTTCAACCCCATTTGTAACTAAAAATCTAAGAGAGAGAAAACACTTTCAACTCACATGATGCACAAGTCTCGACACAAATCCAGTGGATTAGGACCTGTCTAAGCCTTAACTTAATTCTCGGTCGACTGAGAACTGGCAAAACCCTTCGGAATTTATTGATTAAAAAAGGATTATAATCCATTCTCGGTTCCAATGATAAGCCATTCTAGAGTACTATGAAAAAGTAAATGACTTTTATGATTATTTTCACAGCCAAGACATTAAAATCTTCTTCAACTTACTACCACACGGACTATGGTTTTACTACCACTTTTTTTTACAATTTTTTCTAGTGTTAACATAGCTAAAAGAGCGGTCAAATTTTACTACTACCTCCGTCCGAAAGTAATTGACTTGGAACTATCTAACCTTACATGTATCTATACGATAAATGTAAATCTAGACAAATCAAAGTCAATTGTTTTTGGAGGGAGGTCCCTCGGTTCTGAATTAGATATCGTAGATTTGTCTAGATTCACATGTATCTATATAATTTTGCGACAAATAATACATGACATACGGGATGCCCTTTTATATGTGGTTTTAATTCAGGACATATGTAGGACATTGGTCACAAGACAAAAGACATTGTAAATTTTCAATCGGCATAGGAAAACACAATAATAAATCACGTGGTTAATTTAGCGCTGACCAAATACATGTCAATAGTTTTGAAATAGTATAATGTAAAATTTTAATAATAGAGATTTGATGACATTAAAGAATATAATAAATCTTAATTAAACTAAATGAGTAGAGATTGACTTACAATCAAATTATGTTTTAGTACGAAATTGAAATAAAAAAATAAAGAATACAACCATCATCAAATAATATGGGGTCCACGATTCACATAATATTGACAAATGTAGAAATGAGAGAAAAACAGGAATAAGATGCATGAGCAGAAACAAAGAATTTTAAAAACATGGAATTCTGTGACATTTAGTTGTTGATTCTCAGGAATAGGAGAGAACACAAGATGCCAAAACTCATAGTCAATCGTAAGATTAGATGATACGGTGCAACTTAGGCTAGTCATATTGCAGAGTCTCATGCATTGGTATCATGCATATGATACATATGATACTAGTATCGTATAGTAGTATCATAGTTGATAATATTTAATTGTTTGTTAATCGAAATATAAATATGTGTACATGATCTATTTGGTATTAAAATATTAAACTAATTGTTTATTAATCGAAATATAGTATTAAAATATCGTATAGTAGTATCATAGTTGATACCGTATCATAATATGATACCACCACCATCTTTTTCTTCATTAATTAGCATGTCACGTCAGATTTTTACTGACATGACATGCATGATACATTTTGCCCTTTTCATTGTGTATAAAAATGTAAAAAGGGATTTGAGGGGTTGTAGAATTTCTTTAATTTTCTTTGAAACCCCACCCAAAGGAGAGAGAAAAATCATCAATTTTCCTATGCTCCATTCATTTGAATCAGCGGAAAGTCGTTTCGAGTAAGAAAAGAAGAACTTATCCTGGAATTTTTTTTATTTTTTTTTGAGAAAAACTTACCCTGGAATTGAGTGACTTGTCCGCACCTTACTCATTGCTAAATGAAATTACTCAGCATTAATCATAATCTAACCCTAAATATTACTACAGTGCTATACAACTGTACGCTTGCTCTATACAGCTACTACAATAAAGAAGACAGTGATGGTAAGCACCGCAGCGAGTCAAAAGTAATTTTCCATAGTGACATGTTTGGCACCTCTGGCGTAATGCTACTGGTTTGTCACGCACGCAAAAAACCAAATCAATAAAAAACAAAACCTACCCACTAGGCTTATAGGTGCCTCTTCTTTTTTATCCGATGTGGCCTAGATAATTTGGCACATCTCAGAGCAGAGCGGAAACAAAACAAAACAGAACTCCCTTAGCGCTTACATAATGACTAAAATAGCCTAAACGTATCGGAGAGGGTTAAGATTATATAATACATTGTCTAGCCCTTTTACGGCAGTTCAAAATTTTGGTTGAATTGGCTAATGTATCAATTTAGTACATTAAAAAAAAGGTATTATGAAGAAGTAAATGGCTTTTATGGTTATTTTCACGACTAAGAAAATAAAGGTGTCTACAAATTTACTACTGCACCGATAGATGTTTTTACTGCCACATTTGTTTTGTACAAATATGCTTTGACCATTTTTCCTAGAATTAACATAGCTTCAATTATACTCCTATATGTGGTATTAAGTCATTACAATCATGTACTAAAAATATCTTGTGCTCAATGTAGGACTTTGTAGTTTAGTGCCAACTAAGTATATTTCAATAGTTTTGAAGTATAATGTAATAGTAGAGATTTTAATGAGATTAAAGAATAAACTAAATCTGAATTAAACTCTACGAGTAGGGGTTAACTTACAATCAAATTAAGTTTTAGTAAAGAATACAAGCACCATCAATAATTCAGGGTCCATAATTCACGTAACTTTGACAACGTAGAAAGGTTAGAGACGCGGAGTATGATGCTTGTGCAAAAACAAAGGATTTTTAAAACACGGAATTTTGTGAAATTTATTGGTTGATTCACATGAATAGGTAATAACACAAGATCCTAAAACTCATAGCAATTCAAGGTTAAAAACATGTGTAAAGGTAAGAAGATGTTACCATGTAACTTATAGCTTTTGTCTTTTTCGTTGTGTATAAGAATGTAAATAAGGGATTCAAGGGGTCGTAGAATTTATTTATTTATTTCTTAGAAACCCAAACCAAAGGAGAAAAAAAATCTTTTGTTTCCCTATGCATCGTTTCTTCGAATCAGTGGAAGTCGTCTCGAGCAAGGAAAGAATATACTGACTTATCTGCACCTTACTCGTAGCTAAATGATTACTCGTAGCTAAATGAAAAATTGCCAACTCTAACCATAATCTAGCGAAACCTGATTTGGTGCACGTGAACACTAGTGATCCCGTTTTTCTCAAAAAATAAAAATAAAAAAAATCATATTTCTAAGTTTCAAAAAATACTAAAAAATACCTAAATGCAGTCAATAATATATCTCACAAACATGTAATATATATATTTTTAAATAGTTTGTATTATGAGCTACACAAAAATTACAAAAGTGTGAATCTGAATATACACAGTTTCAAATCTCCAAATTTTTGTGTAGCTCACACTATAAAGAATTTTGGGTTGCGATTTTGCACGCTTGTATTATGCAACATTGACTATGTGTGGAAATTATCTTTGATTTTTATAAACTTAAAAATATGAATTTTAGTTTTTAAAATGAAGTGAGCACTGTAGTTCGGGAACCATCTAGGGTTCCGCACCCCTCGTCGGCATCATCGCCGGTCCCCGCTCCGTCTCCGGTGGCCCTAGGACCTTGGAGGTGTCGCGGACCACGGGCTCTCGCCGGCGGGAGGTTTTCCGATCTTTATTTCATCTGTTTTTTAGTGTCTTCTTCGGGATATTGAGGCGACGGCTACATCCTGAAGTCAGAATAAAGTCCTCCCTGCTCTATCCTCGCTCCGATGGTGCATCTAGCGCTAACGGAGAGCACGTGGAGTCGTTTGTCCGGCGGATCTCCTAGGATTCTGTCTGTTTTCGTGTTCGTCGGTTTGTTTACAGTTCAGTCTCTTCCGATCTACGGATGTCATGATTGGTGATGGTTGCTGCTTTAGTGTGCTGGTTCATTATGGTCTTAGCACGACTACTTTTCGTCTGCCTACTACGACAAGCTTTGCCCGGCCCCGGCAGAGGGGCGAGGACGGCGACGCGTCTTCGGCTTGCGCTAATGTTTGTAGTCGTCGCTATGTGGTCCAATGGCCTATTTGTAATTTTTATTATTTTTTGATTCTTTTGTACTACCGTTGATGATTATCAATAGATTGGTCGAATTTCGCAAAGACACATTTCATAATCTGTTCCTAAAAATTACAGTACTACCTCTGTTCGGGATTATTAGTCCTAAGGGCCAAGTTGCTAATACCAAGACGCTCCATAACTCTTTTTCATTATTCTTTGCATGCACCAATAGTCTTATATGCATGAGAGAAGTGAGAGGAAAAGGAGAACATGCATTGGATGAGAGAGACTAATAAATAAGATAACCCTTATAATCTCAAACAATATAAAAAAGCTCTCCGGATCTATAATCCCGAACAGAGTTAGTATTATAAAACCGTGCACTTGTTCTATATAGCTAATAAAGACGACAGTGATGGTAAGCATTGCAGCGAGTCAAAGTAATTTGCTACAATGACATATTGGCGCCTCTGCCTCTATGACTATGCCTACTGGGTTGTCACGCACGCACGCAAATAACCAAATCATCTCTGTTTTAAATTACTCCGCCGGCGCGCTTATGTGGGTGAACTAGTACTCTCTAATTTTTTATTAAAAAAAATCCGCAAATTTTTGAAAGAGATAGTATGAAATATGTACTACTTATACCAAAAATTCTAAGAATTTTTTGATGAAAAATGAGAGAATACTAGATCACCTAGATAAGCGTGCGCGCGGAGTAATTCGAAACAGAGAGAGTAGAAAACAAAACCTACCCGCTAGAATTATACTAGGTGCCTCTCCTTCTTTTTATCCGGTGTGGCCTGGATAATTGGGCACATCATCGGGACCTCCATAGCGGAAACAAAACAGAACTCCCTCATCCCACAGCAACCCACACCAGACCCAAGAAATCAGAGAGGAGAAGCAGAGTGAGAGAGGGGGAGGGGGAATAAAGCAGAGGTGGGAGATAGAGATCTCAAATCAAGGAGAGAAACCGAGTTAGACCACCACCACCATGGTCTCCCCTGCGGCTCGTGGTAGTAGTATATAAAGAGCGGCACGCCCTGTGCTGTGCAGACCCACCCGGACATCCCAGCCGTCGTCGTCTCATGCTGCGATCCACGCACACGCTTAGCCCCAGCAGCAGCAGCAGCTCGCCCCCCGCGTCCGGCAGCTCCGGCGAGAAGAAGATGGTTGGCGGGGGCGCGCCGACCGGCGCGAAGCTGCTGCAGATCCTGAACGTGCGTGTGGTGGGCAACGGCGAGCGCGTGGTGGTGCTATCGCACGGCTTCGGCACGGACCAGTCGGCGTGGAGCCGGATCCTGCCGTACCTCACCCGCGAACACCGCGTGGTGCTCTACGACCTCGTCTGCGCCGGCAGCGTCAACCCGGACCACTTCGACTTCCGCCGCTACAACAGCCTGGACGCGTACGTGGACGACCTCCTCGCCATCCTCGACGCGCTCCACATCCCGCGCTGCGCCTTCGTCGGCCACTCGGTCTCCGCCATGATCGGCATCCTCGCCGCCATCCGCCGCCCCGACCTCTTCGCCAAGCTCGTCCTCATCGGCTGCTCGCCTAGGTGGGTCCGTGGGTAGTAGCAGTATAATTCTTCCATTCCACGCCACCGATCGAACCAAATCAAAATTCATTCCGTCCTCCTTTGCAGGTTCTTGAACGACAGCGACTACCACGGCGGGTTCGAGCTGGAGGAGATCCAGCAGGTGTTCGACGCGATGTCGGCCAACTACTCCGCGTGGGCGACGGGGTACGCGCCGCTGGCCGTGGGCGCGGACGTTCCCGCGGCGGTGCAGGAGTTCAGCCGGACTCTGTTCAACATGCGGCCCGACATCTCCCTCCACGTGTGCCAGAGCGTGTTCAAGACCGACCTCCGCGGCGTGCTGGGCATGGTGCAGGCGCCGTGCGTGGTGGTGCAGACCACCCGCGACGTGTCCGTCCCGGCCTCCGTCGCCGCCTACCTCAAGGCCCACCTCGGCGGCCGCACCACCATCGAGCCCCTGCCGACGGAGGGCCACCTGCCCCACCTCAGCGCCCCCAGCCTCCTCGCCCAGGTGCTCCGCCGCGCGCTCGCCCGGTACTAGTACTGTAGTGGCTAGGTAAAAAAAAAAAGTAGAGAAAGAGAGACAGAGAAGAAACGTACTGCCCTATACACGTACGCACTAGTACGGTGTGTGTGGTACGCACTAGTATTTCTTCTCTATATTTTTACCGCATCGATTTTACTCGCCTCCTCCAAAAAAAGAATGGCGCGGCCCTGTGTGTGCCGACTGCCAAGAGTGGACTGTACTAGCACGTACGACGAGTACTCGATTTTTCATCCCAACTTACTCACCTTGACTAGGTAATACTACCTTGAGGAAAAAAAACAATCGTCTTTTTCACTGCGATGCACGCTTGCACTCGCAACGGATCCGCCGGCCGGGACGGATCACGGTGGATGGACCGGACAGATGTGCGGGCTTTCGTGGTGCCACGTGGCAGGAACAGGGGTGCCGCACCGAGAGTTCGAGACTGTGCGCCAGTTTGTCTCCTTGCGTGCACTCTGTCCCGTCCGTAGCATCAGGCAGCAGTGGTAATCTTTTTACTTTGTTTATGGAATGGTGATTCCTGAAACGTACTAATTCAGTTTTATGCGATCGTGTTTGGATAAGCCCTGGAGACGGAAAGTGCTCCATATCCTTGGCAGTTGGTTGTCCACGTCGTGCATGGCCCATCTTATCGTCATGTCTCGTGAAGCTGACTTTTCGATCTTAGCCAAGCGTACAGGGAAAAATATCCAGATGTACGCGTACCAAACCGGCTCTCGTGTCCCATGTCCGGTGTCCCCAGCAAGTAGAGACTCGTACATGATCATCTTGTCATCATGTACTACTAGTGCGACGAGACGGTCAGAGGCGTGTTGCACTGCACTACTGCAGCTAATCTATTGACTGTATCCATCTGATAGCAGCATTTATATCAAGATAACCTCGTTCGTAGACGAGCGGATGTTTTATTTATATCTGGGATGCTCAGCTTTGCTACGGATATGGAGTATTTATGTGGGCGTGAGAGTGGGTGTGCGGGGGGTCCATTCGAGCTACCGTGGCGATCAGCGTGACGCTTAGCTTTTGATATGGTAGGTGCGCTGTTGCTAGCTCAAGCCCAACCAGGACCGCAAAACTAATCAACCGGTAATATCTAATCTTGCTTGCTTCCATTGGCTTGCCTGGGTGGGCATCAGCCGAACGTTTTTAAGTAACAATAACAATTCATCCTCGCCGTCGCCCGGCTTTCGGCATTGGATATCGCGGCTTTGCATATTCTGGACTATTTTATCATCATCTGACTAGCTAATCAAAGCCATCCTGCTTACGCGAGAGCAGAGCCACAGCACAAATGACGATTTTCAGCTAACGGCCAAAACCCAGATCATGTAGAGATCCCGAATCGTCTGCGAGACGAGGCTCGTTTTATTCTGTTCTGATTACGGCGCCGGTGGAAAAAAATAAACGGGAAAGGGATGGGGGAGGAGAGGATTCCGTGGAACGGAGAGCGTAGAGGGAGATGGGTGATCTGGGTAGGGGCGACGGCCGATTTTGTGCCTAGTGCATGGTAAGGTGAAGGATCGTCTTTTTCAGGTGGGTCCCGGACCCAGTTTTCGGTGTGCGTCTCGGCCGCGCATTCATTGTTATCCGCGATGTCGCTAGTCTTATCGCGTCCTCGGAGTTAATTCCTACAAACTTCCAACATTGCAAGACCCAAAAAAAAGCACCACCGCCAATGAGGATTTGTGGGTCGATGAAGTCGATGTGGCACGTCGACCGGGGACGTTCTTAGTTCCCATGATGTCTTGAACCAAGATCTGCTGCCTCTCATCGACAAAGTTGGAGAAGAAAGGAAGATCCACCCCCTCTTAAACAACATTCCCGCTCCAGAGAATCCACCTTGCCCCGACCACTAGCGACATCGCGGATAACAATGAATGCCAGCGACACACCGAGAAACTGATCTCGTCATATCGGCGAGAAGACCAAGTTATCGATCTGAAGGAACGACCACCACACCTTGTCATCAACTCCGAGGCGCCACCATGAAGGTTGTCGCCGACAGCAGACATACCCTAACCCTAACTATTAGCCGGAGAAACAAGGTTCTCCCTTCCTCCTACCGCCGAAGCGGCAAACGGAGGGAGAGGGAACCAGCGCTCTCGCTGGCTGAGATCTGAAGGGAGCCGCCGCCTATTTCCATTAAGGGATGTGCGGGGCGATGTGGAAGGTCTCAGGCTATTACATGCAGCTCTCCCTTCCGACACCGCATACCCCATCGCGTGCCCCTGTTGCCAACGAGGGACTCTTAGAGCACATACTCTGCCACCTCTCCTCCGCATACCCCATCGCGTAACCCTAATATTTTCGTGGAACTTTCCTTACCAGAACTGTTACCTATTTGAAAACGGACTCCGCAGGTCTCTGAATTTGGTCCTTGATAAAAAAAATTGGAGTTATAACTTGAAAGGCATCAACATCTTCATTTTAAGAATCTTCAGCAATATAGTGCTTAAGTCACTGCCCATTCACTACTTGTGTAGTGTTATCTTTTAAAGAAGAAATCTTTACTGCTCTTGAGCGGTACACTTCTTCAATAACGAAAGGTCCTTCCCATTTTGACAGTAGTTTCCCTGCAAAAAATTTGAGACGGGGCCTATACAATAGAACCTTCTCACCAACATGGAATTCTCTCTTAAGTATTCGCTTGTCATGCCATCTTTTAACTTTTTCCTTAAAGAGCCTAGCATTCTCATATGCTTCACTCCTTCATTCATCTAAAGAACTTAAAGCAAATAATCTCTTTTCACCAGCAAGCTTACAATCTCTATTGAGTTCTTTAAGCACTTGATAGCTTTGTGTTCTAATTCTAAAGGTAGGTGACAAGCTTTCCCATAAACCATTTTATAAGGAGACATTCCCATAAGGTTTTTGTAGGCAGTCCTATAAGCGCATAAAGCGTCATTCAACTTTTTAGCCCAGTTTTTTCTAGATCTATTAACAGTCTTTTGCAAGATGGATTTAATTTCTCTATTTGACAATTCTACTTGCCCACTAGTTTGGGGGTGATAAGTTGAAGCAATTCTATGATTAACATCATATTTAGCAAGGGACTTTCTAAAACCACCCTGAATGAAATGAGAACCTCCATCAGTCATGAGATACCTAGGCACTCCAAACCTAGGAAACATAACATCCTTAAGCATTTTTAGAGAAGTCTCCCCGTCAGCACTCTTCGTAGGAATGGCTTCTACCCACTTAGTAACATAATCAACGGCAACAAGAATATGAGTATAACCTTTCGAGGAAGGAAAAGGACCCATAAAGTCAAATCCCTAGCAATCAAAGGGTTCAATAACTAGAGAGTAGTTCATAGGCATTTCATTGCGTCTAGAAATATTACTAACACGCTGACATTCATCACAAGATAAAACAAATTTTCTTGCATCTTTAAAAAGGGTAGGCTAGTAGAAACCTGATTGTAGCACCTTTTGCGCAGTTCTATCTCCTGTATGATGTCCTCCATAAGCACTACCATGACATTTACACAATATCTCCTTTTGTTCATATTCTGGAACACATCTTCGCATAATACCATCCACTCCTTCTTTATATAAGTGTGGGTCATCCCAAAAATAATGCCTCAAATCATAAAAGAACTTTCTTCTTTGTTGAACTATAAAAGTTGGAGGCAAATACTTGGAGACAATAAAGTTAGCATAATCAGCGTACCAAGGGCTCCCTCGCAAGCTTACCCCTACCACAACCAACTGTTCATTTGGGAAACTATCATTAACAGGCATAGGGTCAAAGGAGATATTTTCCAATCGAGATAAATTATCAGCTACAGGGTTTTCAGTACCTTTCCTATCTATAATATGTAGATCAAACTCTTGTAAAAGCAGCACCCATCTAATAAGCCTAGGCTTAGCATCCTTCTTCGTCATAAGGTACTTAATAGCAGCATGATCAGCATGAATGGTGACTTTTGAGTCCACAATATAAGGTCTAAACTTATCACAAGCAAAAACGACAGCTAGGAATTCTTTTTTAGTAGTTGCATAATTCCTTTGAGCAGCACCAAGAGTCTTACTAGCATAATGAATAACGTTCAACTTTTTATCAATACGTTGCCCAAGGACAGCACCTACAGCAAAATCACTAGCATCACACATTATTTCAAAGGGTAAGCTCCAATCAGGTGGTTGAACAATAGGAACTATAGTTAAAGCCTTCTTAAGAGTTCCAAAGGATTCCTTACAATCATCATCAAAAACAAAGGGTACATCCTTTTGAAGAAGATTAGTGAGGGGTTTTGATATCTTAGAGAAATCTTTAATAAACCTTCTATAGAAACCAGCATGACCAAGGATACTACGAATACCATTTATGTCTCTTGGGCAGGGCATTTTCTCAATTGCCTCGACTTTAGCCCTATCCACTTCTATGCCTCTTTCGGAAACCTTATGCCCAAGGACAATCCCTTCATTAACCATGAAGTGGCATTTCTCCCAATTAAGAACAAGATTAGTTTCTTCACACCTCTGCAAAACTTTATCAAGGTTGTGCAGACAATTATCAAAAGAAGTTCCATAGACAGAGAAATCATCCATGAACGCTTCCACATTTTCCTCACAAAAACCATGAAAGATAGCAGACATGCATCTTTGGAAAGTAGCAGGGGAATTACATAAACCAAAAGGCATACGTCTATAAGCATAGGTTCTGTAAGGGCATGTAAAGGTAGTTTTTTCTTGGTCTTGTTGTTTAATAGCAATTTGAGAAAACCCAGAGTATCCATCAAGGAAACCAAAATGAGTCTTTTTAGACAATCTTTCTAACATTTGATCAATAAAAGGAAGTGGGTAATGATCTTTCTTAGTAACTTTGTTAACCTTTCTGAAATCAATACACATCCTATAGCCTACTACTATTCTTTGGGGAATAAGCTCATCATTATCATTAGGCACAACAGTAATACCTCCCTTTTTAGGGACACAATGAACAGGACTAACCCATTCACTATCAGCAATAGGGTAAATAATACCAGCATCAAGGAGTTTCAATACCTCATTTCTTACCACTTCCTTCATCTTAGGATTTAAACATCGTTGGTGCTCTACTACTGGCTTTGCATCTGGTTCTATATTGATAGCATGCTGACATATAGTAGGAGAAATCCCTTTTAAATGATCCAGGGTATAGCCCATAGCCCCTCGGTGTTGCTTCAGTACCTCCAATAACCTTTCTTCTTCCTTCCCTGAAAGTTTAGAGCTAATAATAGCAGGATATATCTTATTATCATCAATGTAAGCATATTTAAGATCATCGGGTAAGGGTTTTTGATCGAAGACTGGATCCTTTTTAGGTGGCAATGTGGTGCCCAAATCTTCTACAGGCAAGTTACGCTTAAGCATCTTAGGCTGATGCTGGCTCGTGTTGATGTCGAGCTCGTTGGGGAACCCCAAAACGAAGGTATGATGAGCACAGCAATAAGTTTCCCCCAGTTATGAAACCAAGGTTATCAATCCAGTAGGAGCAAGGAAACACCCCAAAGGTGTTGCTAATGAGTTTGGCGAGGCGCACTACGGTGCTAGTAGCAACATGGCGACTGCACAACACACAACCTGTAACTCTGTCCCCAACTTGCGATGAGGTTGTCAATCTCACCGGTTTTGCTAAAAACAAAGGATTAAACGTATCGAATGGAAGGAAGTAATAGTTTGCAGAAAATAAACACAAAGCAGTAAACAGTTTGTAGATTGTATGTAAAAGAAAGGACCGGGGTCCATAGTTCACTAGAGGTGGCTCTCCTTAAGATAGATAACATGCTGGGTGAACAAATTACAGCGGGGCAATTGACAAACATCGAGAAAGCAATACATGCATATACTAATCATCTTGACTCCTTTGGAACTTGATTGGGCATTACAACATTATACATAGACCGCCATCCAACTGCATCTATGACTAATAATCCACCTTCAGGTTATCATCTGAACCCCCTCCAGTATTAAGTTGCAAGCAACAGATTATTGCTTTACAAATTGCGTGTAAAGTAAACAATACGATTGTTCTATGAACGAAGGATTGTTGTTTTCTCCCTAGTAGCAACAACACATCTAGTACCTTAGAGATTTCATCACTTCCCCATTACAGAGGCATGAACCCACTATCGAGCATAAATACTAACACTTGGAGTTGCTAGCATCTACTTGGCCAAGATAGCTACTAACAACGGAAAGCATGCAAGATCACAAATAACAAAGATATGATAGAATCAATAATCAATCTAAAATAGCATCTCAATATCCATCGGATCCCATAAACACAACATGCAAATTACAAATAGATGATCTTGATCATGAACGGAGCCCACAAGATCTAGACATGAAAGCACAACGGAGGAGAACCAGCCATCTAGCGACTACATGGACCCGTAGTCCAGAGATGAACTACTCACGCATCACACTAGAGGCTTGCCTGATGATGACGCAGGCCGCCAGGGTGAATTCCCCTCTCCGGCAGGGTGCCGGAAGGGCTTCAGATCCTCCCAATCTAGGGATGGAGATGGCGACTATAGACTCTTTTCGTGGATTTTGATTGGGTACTTAGGGTTTTGGTCCCGAGGGCAATATATAGGCGGAAGGAGAGGCCGAGGGTCTGGGTCGGCACCACCCCACTGGCGCGAGCCTGGCCATGCGGCAGGTGGTGTGGCTGACCCCACCTTTCTCCATCTTGTATTCGCTCGGATGTCTTCGGAAAATAGGCACTTTGGCTTTTGTCCCGTCCAATTCGAGAATATTCATTTTCGACTTTCCGGATCCAAAACAGCAGAAACAGGCACTATGGCTCTTGTTAATAGGTTAGTCCAAGAAATCATATGAAAAGTACTCCAAAGTGTGGACAAAACATAAGAAAGTAGATAAAACCAAGCATGGAACATAAAAAATTATAGATACATTTACAATGTATCAACATCCCCAAGCTTAACTCCTGCTCGTCCTCGAGTAGGTAAGTGATAAAAAGAAAGAATAATTTTTGAGGTGACATGCACCATCAAAGACTTGATCAAAGTATTTGTAAAACATTCAAAGCTGGGATCATAGTACTTCAATCATAACATGAAAGACAAAGTTCTAGCAATAAGACAAAGAAACTATGATGCAACATGAAAAGGCACAAACAAAAGATTCATGAATAACAATGCTTTGCAAGATGTTTGTTTGTTTCACATAAAGAAAACATAGCATAATAGCATTCAACTTGTCCCTCATAGAGTAGCAAATATAAATGCATAGGACACCTTCAAAGTTCATAAGAGTGACTAGATACAAATAGTTTAAAACAAGCAATATCAAGTTATGCATCAATCAACTAGTCTTGGGACAATGCACATAGAACTAAGAATGGCCACTATGCTCTCAAAGTAGGTGCATAAAGGTAGAAGGTGGAGACTCAATATATAAGTGGAAGAAAGGCCTTCAAAGAAGGAAGCAGGGATTCAAGTCTCATAAAGAGCTTCCAAAAATTATGGTACTTATAGCTTTCAGCTCTCATTGCCCCTATCATAAGCATCTTGAAGTGATTAAGGTTAAAGTGAGCAAACTATGGTGTACATGCTTGACGAAGTATAAGTTAGAAATCTCATGTCCCTTGAATACGAGGGCCGCTCCTCATGCTACTCAAGTTTAGTTACCGGTAAGTTCTTGTCATCGTAAGTACATGTGTATCATAGAGAACCGCCAACGGGGTACCCCTTGCCCGATGATACGGAAGAATCCCCATATCAAAATGACAAGGCAAGCAGACAACGAGCATCTCAGCAATCTTCTTATTTACCATGGGAATTGTTGGAGATATGCCCTAGAGGTAATAATAAATGTAGTTATTATTATATATCTTTGTGTTTATGATAAATGTTTACATTCATGCTATAATAGTATTAACAAGGAAACCATTAATACTTGTGTGATTTGTAAACTTAATTTGAAGTCCCTAGTATAGCCTCTATACTTCACTAGCTTGTTGGTTGATTGATGATGTGGTTTCTTTGTCATGAACATTGAGATGTTATCAACAACAAGATCATATCGTTAGGAGAATGATATGGTGGACATACTCCTATAGACAAGCGTAGCATAAAGATCAAGTCATTTCAATAGTTCAATTGCTATATGCTTTCTGATACATAGTAACCTAATTCCTTCGACCATGAGATCATGCATATTGCCTTTACTGGATGGATGCTTTGATGTCATCAAACACCACACCGTAACAGGGTGGCTATAAAAGTGGCATTGGGTGTTCGGAAAGTATTGGTTGAAACACATGGATCAAGAGTGGGATTTGTCCATCCACATGACGGATAGATATTCTCTGGGCCCTCTCGGTGAAATGTCATCCAATTAGCTTGCAAGCATGTGACTTGGTCACAAGGGATCACATATCACGAACGAGAAAAGAGTACTTATCAAGAACGAGGTTGAACTAGGTATGCGAGATACCTGCGATCATGACCTCGGATAAGTAACATATCGTGAGACAAAGGGAAATTGGTATCGTATGTAAGTGGTTCATTCGATCGCAAAGTAATCGTAGAAATATGTAGGAGCCATATGAATTTCCAGATTCCTCTATTGGTTATTGTTGAGAAGTGTCGATCATGTCCGCATAATTCACGAACCGTAGGGAGACACATAAGGATTGACGTTGTTTGAGTAGTTATGGTATTATGAGAAAGAGACCGAATGTTGTTCGAGTCTCGGATGGGATCCGGGATATCACGAGGTGATCCGGAATGGTCCGGAGAATAAGATTCATATAAGGAAAGTCCCATTTGGAGTTGGGGAATGGTTCGGTTTTCATCGGGAACATTCTAGAAGGTCCGGAATGTCCGGCACTGGGGGAAGGGTACATGAATGTGTCATTGCAAGATGGAATGATTGCATCATGTACTAAGTGTTCTCGCTGTCCAAAATAAAGGGTTTATTTAATTCCTAAATTGGAAAAGTCAAGCTGCAGTTTGATTCAAACCGATTTTGGAAGAGGAGAAGTTGAAACCGACTTGGGGAGAGTCCTCCTCCCAAGCGGCGGCCAGCCCTAGGCCGAGTTGGGGAGGGACTCCTCCCTCCCTGGCCGCCAGCCTCCCACCTATAAAGGGAGGCAGGGCCTCCCTCTAGAGACACACAAGTTCCTATCCTCTAAACTAGAAACTAGACCTAGACCCGGTTTAGAGCTGTTTCAGTTTAGAGCCTTCTAATGGTTTAGAGCCCTCTAATTGGTGTGTCTAATTACTAGACCACTAATAGCCTCTCATAAGCTCCACCATACTACACCGGCTTAGGCGAAGCCTCGGGATCTCCCTCTACCTCGGTACCACGCCGTTGTCTTTGGAATCATGAGGAGAGTGCTACAACCTCCATTTTCTGGAACAAGGAGAGGAAGGTCTTCGTGATACCGAACGTGTGACCGATCAGGAGCGCTGAAACGCTGGCAGAAGGATCGTCTCACGCGATCTTGAGATCGGAAAGAGTACGACTACATCACCCACGAGAATCTGCTCTCGTTAAACACTTTGGAATCTTCGAGGTGAGTTATTCCATCGACTCGTTGCTACAATCTAGTAGATAGATCTTGGCTTGTTTGTTTGTATGCGGTAGAAAATTTTTGTTTTCCATGCTCTGAACCCCTACGGGTATCAGAGCGTGTCTATATGTAGATCTGTTGCCTGAGTAGAACACAATGATCATTGTGGGCATTGATGCTTTTATTGTAGATTGCTTTTGTGTACTTTGCATCTTGCGGTATGTTGGGATGAAGCGGCCGGCTAACCTTACATGACATCGTTCATGAGACTTGCTCCACGCTAACATGCAACTTGTATTGCATAAGTGGCTTTATGGGTGCTGTTTCTCCTAGCATAGTTAAGATCCAATTTACAACGGGTAATCAACAATGCTAGTATCAATGTTGTGGTTCTTGTTCGTAAGTTAGAGCGACACTTATGGAAAGCCCCAAACCACGTAAAATATGCAAAGAAAGTAGAAGCGTCTAACTTTGTTTTGCGAGGGGTGTGCGATGATGTGATATGGCCATGATTGTGATTATATTTGATGTATGCAATGTTCCTTATTGTAAGTTGGCAACGGCGAGCCATATGGTTGTCTTTAATTTCTGTTAAGACCTGGTGTCTATTCAAAATAGTTGTAATAGTTGAAGCTGGTGGGCGACAACCATGAAGAAGCGTCATTGACCTTGATGCTATGCCGAGATGATGGAGATCATGTTCGGTGCTTGAAGATGGAGATCGGAAGCACAAAGAAGAAAGGCCATATCATATCACATATTATGAATTGCATGTGATGTTAATCCTTTATGCATCTTGTATTGCTTAGTAGGCAGCGGTAGCATTATAAGATGATCCCTCATGCACATAAATTTCAAGTTCTAAAGTGTTCACCCTTAGTATGCACCGTTGCCAAAGCTTGCGCTTGAGCACCACGTGATGATCGGGTGTCTTTGATTCATGGTGACTACAACGTAAGCAAGCCAGATTTGCTTATGCGGAAGCTAAGGTTTGTCTTGGAGCCTAGCATGTACAGACATGGCCTCGGGAACACGGATCGCGAAAGGTAAAGCATGAATCATATAGTAGATATGATGAACATGATGATTGTTCGCCATTGAAACTATATCAACTCTCGTGATGATCGGTGTTGATGTAGTGGATTTGGTTCGTGTGATCACTAAAACAATGTGAGGGATGTTGTTTTGAGTGGGAGTTCACCTAGTTTAATTTCAT
Source organism: Avena insularis (assembly GCA_023614405.1). Classification (NCBI taxonomy): domain Eukaryota; kingdom Viridiplantae; phylum Streptophyta; class Magnoliopsida; order Poales; family Poaceae; genus Avena; species Avena insularis. The sequence continues at coordinate 673,761,241 of CM042690.1, forward strand.
TAATTAATTTGAACTCAATTTGTCATAAACTTAGTCTAAACTATTGCAAATATGTTGTAGATCAATGGCAGCCCTACCATCAATTTTAATGCGTTCCTAGAGAAAGAAAAGTTGAAAAACAATGGAAGCAACTTGCGGATTGGTTCCAATTTGAGGATTGTCCTCACATGGTAATTTGACCTATGTCTGGATGCACCGCTAGGTGACCCACTTGACTGATGCTACCGATGAAGTAAAGAATGTTTACCTCGCTCGGAAGAATCAGTACTCCATAGTTCAGTGTGCTATCTTGTATGGTTTAGAATCAGAGCTTCAGAAAAGGTTTGAAGAGTCAGACCCATATGATATTGTCGAGGATCTCAAATTAATCTTTGAGACTCATGCGGCAATTGAAAGTTATGAAGCTTCGAAAAGTTCTTTAATCGCAAGATGGAAGAGGGTAGCTCCGTCGGTGAGCATGTGCTTAAGATGTGGGCACGCATAAAATAAACTTCAAAGTTTGGGTATAGTGATTCCTAATACTTTGGGGTTTACCGCATCCTCAATCACTACCACCAAGTTACAAGAACTTTGTGATGAACTACAACATGCGAGAACATGAACAAAGAGTTGCGAACTATTTGCTATGTTAAAATCTGAAGTGGAGATCAAGAAAGAGCACCAAGTGTTGATGGTCAATAAGACCACCAAATTCAAGAAAGGCAAGTCTAAGCAGAAGGACACTTCAAGAAGGGTGGTAAGAAAGTTACCATACCGAAGAGGACCAAGGCTGGACCAAGCCTGAAACTGAGTGCTTTTCGCAAGGGAGAAGGTCCTTTGGAAGCGGAATTGCCCAAAGTACTTGGCAGATTTGAAGAACGGCAACATCAAGAAGAAAGGTATATCGATATACATGTTATTGATGTGTATCTCACTAGTATTCGTAGTAGTGCTGGGTATTTGATACTGGTTCGGTTGCTCATATTTGTAACTCGAAGCAGGAGCTACTGAATAAGCGGAAGCTAGTAAAGAACGAGGTGACGATGCGGCGTGGGAAACGGATCAAAGGTTGATGTGATCGCGATTGACACTACCTCTTCATCTACCATCGGGATTAGTTTTATACTTAAATAATTGTTATTTGGTGCTGCGTTGAGCATGAACATTATATCGGGATCTTGTTTATTGCGAGGCGATTACTTGTTTAAATCCGAGAATAATGGTTGTTCGATTTATATGAGTAATGTGTTTTATGCACATGCACCTTTGATAGATGGTCTATTCATATTGAATCTCGATAGTAGAAATACACATATTAATAACATTGAGGCTAAGCGTTTGAAATCAAGCGATAATTTGACCTATATGTAATGTCGTCTTGGTCACATTGGAGTGAAGCGTATGAAGAAACTCCATTCCGATGGACTTCTTGAATCACTTGATTTTGAATCACTTGAAAGATCTGAAGCATGTCGATGGGTAAAATGACTAAGACTCCATTTTACGGTATGATGGAGCGAGCTACGGACTTATTGGAAATCATACATACCGATGTGTGTGGTCCAATGAGTGTAGCATCGTGATGGTTATCGTTATGTTCTTACCTTCACGGATGACTTGAGTAGATATGGGTATATCTATTTCATGAAACATAAGTCCGAAACTTTCGAGAAGTTTAAGGAGTTTCAAAGTGAGGTAGAGAATCAACGTAACAAGAAGATTAAATTTCTACGTTCGATCGTGGAGGTGAATATCTAAGTTACGAGTTTGGCGAGCATTTGAAGAAATGTGGAATACTTTTCGATTGACACCGCCGAACACCACAGTAATGGTGTGTCGAGCGTCGTGTCGAACTCTCTTAGATATGGTTCGTTCTATGATGTCACTTACATTTGCCACTATCATTTTGGGGTTATGCATTAGAAACAGCCGCATTCACTTTAAATAGGGCACCGTCTAAATCCGTTAAACGACACCGTATGAATTATGGTTTGGGAAGAAACCTAAATTGTCGTTCCTTAAAGTTTGGGGATCTGAAGCCTATGTAAAGAAGTTACAGCCGGACAAGCTTGAACCCAAAGCGGAAAAATGCGTCTTCATAGGATACGAAGGAAACTATTGGGTATACCTTCTCATAGATCCGAAGGCAAAATCTTTGTTGCCAGAATGGATCCTTTCTAGAAGAATTTCTCTCGAAAGAAGTGACTGGAAGGAAAGTAGAACTCGACGAGGTTGTCGAACCTTCTCTCGAAATTGCGAGTAGCGCAGCGGAAGAAGTTCTGTGGTGCTGCACCAATAAGAGAGGAAGCTAGTGATGGTGATCATGAAACTTGGTTGAAGTTGCTCTGAGCCTCGGAGGTCAACGAAATCGTACCACTCCAGTTGGTATGATTCCGTTATGAATGTCATGTTGGTGGACAACACCGATGACCCGAGACATATGAGGAAGCAATGATGAGCCCAGATTCCAATAAATGGCAAGAAGCCATGAAATCCGAGATTGGATCCATGTACGAAAACCAAGTATGGACTTTGGTGGACTTACGGATGGCGGAAGGCTGTCGAGAACAAATGGATTTTCAAGAAGAAAGCAGATCTTGATGGTAATGTTATCTATAAAGCTCGACTTGTCGCAAAAGGGTTTCGACAAATTCAAGGAGTTGACTACGATGAGACTTTCTCACCGGTAGCGAAGCTAAAGTCTGTGAGGATTATGTTAGCAATCGCTGCATATTATGATTATGAGATATGGCGGATGGATGTCAAAACAGCATTCCTCAATGGAGACATTGATGAAGAGTTGTATATGATGCAACCCAAAGGTTTTGTCGATCCTAAAGATGCTAACAAGGTATGCAAACTTCAACGGTCCATCTATGGATTGAAGCAAGCATCCGAAGTTGGAATCAACGTTTTGATAAGGTAATCAAAAGTTTTGGTTTATACAAACTTATGGAGAAGCTTGTATTTACAAGAAAGTGAGTGGGAGCTCAGTAGCATTCTTAATCTGTATGTGGATGACATATTGTTGATTGGGAATGATGTAGACCTTCTTAATAGTGTCAAAGAGTATTTGAATAATAGTTTTCAATGAAGGATCTTGGCGAAGCAGCTTACATATTAGGCATAAAGATTTATAGAGATAGATCGAAGCCAAATATCATTGTCACAAAGTACATATTTGGACAAAGTTCTAAAGAGGTTTGGAATGGAAGAGAGCAAGAAAGGGTTCTTGCCCATGTTGCTAATATGACCTTGAGTAAAACTCAAAGTCCGACATCGGCGAAGATAGAGAAAAGATGAGTAAGACTCCTATGCCTCAGCCATAGGATCTCTAATGTATGCCATGCTATGTACTAGACCCGACATCGCATATCTTTGTTAGTCTAACTAGCAGATATCAAAGTGATCGAGTGGATCATTGGACAATGATCAAAAACATCCTTAAGTACTTGAGAAGAACTAAGGATATGGTTCTTTCTTATGGAGGTGATGAACAGCTCGTTGTTAATGGTTACACCGATGCTAGTTGGAACACCGATCCGGATGATTCTAAATCACAATCTGGATCGTATTTATTTTGAATGGTGCAGTGATTAGCTGGAGGAGTGCAAAGCAAAGCGTTGTGGCGAGATCTTCAACTGAATCGGAATACATGGCTGCCGGAGGCTTCACAAGAAGCGATATGGATGAAAGAGTTCATTACGAGCTGGGTGTGGTTCCTAGTCTGGACCCAATGTCTATCTCTTTGTGATAACATGGGCGCCATAGCCAATGCGCAAGAACCAAGGTCACACAAGAAGTGAAGCATATCAAGCTGCGTTTTCACGCTATTCGAGAACATATCCAGGATGGGGATATAAAGATTTGCAAAGTACACACAGATCTGAATGTGGCGGATCCATTGACTAAACCTCTCCCAAGGGCAAAACATGACCAACACCAAACTGCCATGGGTGTTCGGTATATTACCATGTAATCTAGATTAGATGACTCTAGTGCAAGTGGGAGACTGTTGGAGATATGCCCTAGAGGTAATAATAAATGTAGTTATTATTATATATCTTTGTGTTTATGATAAATGTTTACATTCATGCTATAATAGTATTAACAAGGAAACCATTAATACTTGTGTGATTTGTAAACTTAATTTGAAGTCCCTAGTATAGCCTCTATACTTCACTAGCTTGTTGGTTGATTGATGATGTGGTTTCTTTGTCATGAACATTGAGATGTTATCAACAACAAGATCATATCGTTAGGAGAATGATATGGTGGACATACTCCTATAGACAAGCGTAGCATAAAGATCAAGTCATTTCAATAGTTCAATTGCTATATGCTTTACGATACATAGTAACCTAATTCCTTCGACCATGAGATCATGCATATTGCCTTTCTTGGATGGATGCTTTGATGTCATCAAACACCACACCGTAACAGGTGGCTATAAAAGTGGCATTGGGTGTTCGGAAAGTATTGGTTGAAACACATGGATCAAGAGTGGGATTTGTCCATCCACATGACGGATAGATATTCTCTGGGCCCTCGGTGAAATGTCATCCAATTAGCTTGCAAGCATGTGACTTGGTCTGAGGATCACATATCACGGAACGAGAAAAGAGTACTTATCGAACGAGGTTGAACTAGGTATGCGAGATACCGACGATCATGACCTCGGATAAGTAACATATCGTGAGACAAAGGGAAATTGGTATCGTATGTAAGTGGTTCATTCGATCTCAAAGTAATCGTAGAAATATGTGGGAGCCATATGAATTTCCAGATTCCTCTATTGGTTATTGTTCGGAGAAGTGTCTCGATCATGTCCGCATAATTCACGAACCGTAGGGAGACACACTTAAGGATTCGACGTTGTTTGAGTAGTTATGGTATTATGAGAAAGAGACCGAATGTTGTTCGGAGTCTCGGATGGGATCCGGGATATCACGAGGTGATCCGGAATGGTCCGGAGAATAAGATTCATATAAGGAAAGTCCCGTTTCGGAGTTGGGGAATGGTTCCGGTGTTTTCATCGGGAACATTCTAGAAGGTCCCGGAATGTCCGGCACTCCGGGGGGGAAGGGGTACATGAATGTGTCATTGCAAGATGGAATGATTGCATCATGTACTAAGTGTTCTCGCTGTCCAAAATAAAGGGTTTATTTAATTCCTAAATTGGAAAAGTCAAGCTGCCAGTTTGATTAAACCGCCAGTTTAGGAAAGAGAAGTTGAAACCGACTTGGGGAGGTCCTCCTCCCAAGCCGGGCGGCCAGCCCTAGGCGAGTTGGGGAGGACTCCTCCCTCCTGGCCGCGCCAGCCTCCCACCTATAAAGGGAGGCAGGCCTCCCCTCTAGAGACACACAAGTTCCTATCCTCTAAACTAGAAACTAGACCTAGACCCCGGTTTAGAGCTGTTTCAGTTTAGAGCCTTCTAATTGGTTTAGAGCCCTCTAATTGGTGTGTCTAATTACTAGACCACTAATAGCCTCTCTCATAAGCTCCACCATACTGCACCGGCTTAAGCGAAGCCTCATGGGATCTCCCTCTACCTCCGGTACCACGCCGTTGTCTTTGGAATCGCGAGAGAGTGCTACAACCTCCATTTTCTTTGGAACAAGGAGAGGAAGGTCTTCGTCAGTACCGAGCGTGTGACCGATTGCGGAGGCGCTCTTGAACGGAAGGATCGTCTACGCGATCTTGAGATCGGAAAGAGTACGACTACATCACCCACGAGAATCTGCTCTCGTTAAACACTTTGGAATCTTCGAGGGTGAGTTATTCCATCGACTCGTTGCTACAATCTAGTAGATAGATCTTGGCTTGTTTGTTTGTATGCGATAGAAAATTTTTGTTTTCCATGCTACGAACCCCTACAGGAATATGGTGCTTTTTCTCTCTTTCCTCTTTTCATATTCTCTTTTTTTTCTTTTTCTCTTTTTTCTCAACATAGGACTCTTTTTTATAAGAAGAATGCTTCATAGACAACTCATTATGGTTACGCTGCAGGTTTCCACCATGTCAGCATGGATTAGACCAGCGGCCCAGGCATTTCTCTAACACATATACATAACTCCATGGACTTACAAGCTCCCCTTTCATTTCACCCCGACGACATCCATAGACAAAAGAGCATTATATCAACTAGGTACAAAGTACCAAGTGCAATGTTGAAAGCGTTCCCCATGACAACATGGTTCTTCTAATTCCCAACAAATAAGTGCAAGCATATACAACATAGACGACACAATGGTTCAAGTTTATTAAGGGCAAGAAAAGTAAAGTGTGCCATCAAGTTCGTGAGAGCTTTAATCACTAGTTTTCTCATAACAAGTTTAATTCGGAAGGTAAACAAAAGCATGAATATACTTGGAATAGCATAAGCTAGTAGGTAGGTATGGTGGACTCTTTGTAATAACTTGGTTTAGGGAGTTGGATGCATGATTGGAACTCATACTTGGTTGTGGAGGGTAGCAAAAGACTAGGAGCGACAAACTAAGAGAGCAATAATGGCCATAATCATGCAGAGCGACAAAACATCATTGATCAAAGCATAAAGTGATACTACAAGTTGAAAACTAAAGGATCATAAAGGCGTATGGTGACTTGAGATAGTCATAACATGGTGTGAGCGGGCGCCAAGTCAACCCAAATAAAGCATCAAAGGAGAATACCACTATACTATGCTTTAATATGCTAAAACAACGCATGATTCATCCAAGGCACATTAAGCAATCTAAATTGTTTATAACAAGTCATGCTACAACAAAGAATACTAAGCATAAAGCCAAAACAATATCAAGCATGGCATGACAAAGCATAGGCCATAGTCAAAAACAAGCTCTCTTTACCACATAAGCATGAACTTTCCTACTCTTTTCCAAACAAAATCAAACTATTTGAAAACAAATGTATGAAAGAGAGCGCCCAACCAATTTATTCAGCAAACTAAGCAAACGAAAAACCAAAACAAAAACGAAAAAGAAGACGCTCCAAGAACAACACAACTGTGCATGAAACAATTAAAATGAAGCTTTTGGAAGAAACCTGAGATTTTTATTGATGAAGAAGGGGATGCCTTGGGCATCCCCAAGCTTTGACGCTTGTACTTCTTGGATATTTCTTGGGGTGACATGCGTGGCATCCCCAAGCTTGAGCTTTAGTCCATCCTTCATCTCATTACTCATTCCTTCCATACACCTGAAATTTTTCCTTCATACAAAACTTCACACAATCTTTATTAGCAACATTAGTGCACTCAAGATAATAAGTCTTAAGGTTCAGTTCTAACACCAAGAAAACTTCCATTAGAACACTAGCTACTGAATCACTTCCCTCAAAAAGCTCAATTCACCAAAAGAACTCAAAAAGGAACCAACAAGAAGCAAATGCAGAAAATGACAGAAATCTGTCAAAACAGACCAGCAGGTAAAGACGATTTTTTTCGAAGACCTTCTGTTGCTCAAATAAAAAAGTGTTGAGCTAACTAAAGTTAGATAACAACCTGTTTCAGAAGCACAAAAATTCACGCCTCAAAAGGACGTTCAGAGATTTTACACGAATTTTTACAGTGAAGCACAGAAATCTATTTCGAGACATCAACTTTCTCAATCATTACTTCTCTCTCATTAGAGTCTTGGCACAAAAAGCAAATAAAAAAGATAAGGAGCGGTTATTACTGAAGTAATTACTTCCAAGATTTATCTAAAACTTTTGGGTTAGCTCCCAATAAGTACTTTTCTTTAACGCCTTTAAGTTAGGCATGATAGTTTGACAAGATGCTCACATAGGAAATATGAATTGAAGTAAAAGAGAGCATCAAGAAGCAAATTCAAAACACATTTAAGTCTAACCCACTTCCTATGCATAGGAATCTTGTATGCAAATAAATTCACAAAGAACAAAATGACAGGCATAGGAAGATAAAACAAGAGTAACTTCAAAACTTTCAGCAAATAGAGAGGTGTTTCAGTACCATGAAAACTTCTACAACCATATTTTCCTCTCTCATAATAATTTTCAGTAGCCTCATGAATAAACTCAACAATATAACTATCACATAAAGCATGCTTTTCATGATCTACAACACTAGAGCTTTATTATAAACATTTTCAAAAGAATCCTCAGGAACATGACATTCGTCCTCCTTTGGTAAGCATGGTGGACAATCAAATAATGTAAGGGGTAAAGAGTTACTCTCATTAGAAGGTAGGGATGGGTAGATCCATTCTTCCTCCTCTTGAGCATTACTCTCCTCCTCTTTTTCATCCAATGAGCTTCTAATTTCAGCAATTTCTTCTTCCATAGGCTCCTGCAAGGCATTAGTCTCTTCCATTGGTGGAGAGCATCTATTAAGATATTCAAGAATATAGCCATTTTCTACCTTGTAATTATCAAAGCAAAATTTAAGTATATCATAAACCTCATATTTATAAGGTGAATCATCAGTATTTTGAAGCAAACTAGCAAGTTCAAATGCACCCTTCCAAGCAATAAATTCTTCAATTTGTTCCACATCATAAAAGTCATAATTTCCTTTAACATAAGAAGATATGGTAACATTATCATTATATTCACATTGAAAATGGAGGTGTTTATATCTCCTGCAGCAACAAGATTTATCAAAGCAATAAGTAACATTATAAGTAGAGCACACGTTTATAGCAATGGTATACAATTTATCAGTTTGTTCCCATAAGTGTTTCCCTTTTTGTGACAAGCGGTGTTCCTTATAATAATATTTTTGTTCTTCCGTGAACCCACCTTGCCAATAAGATTCAGTTTCAAAGAAACCAACCATTGATAGAAAGCATGACAAAGCAATGCAATAATAGACCAACAACTATAGTAGGAACTAATTTTTTGTGTTTTTGATAAAGAAACAAGCAAACAAAGCAAAACAAAAATAACAAAGTAAAGAGATTGGTTATGAGGGACTCCCTTTGTGAAGATGTCCTTGACTCCCCAGCAACGGCGCCAGAAAAATACTTGCTGGCTCGTGTTGATGTCGAGCTCATTGGGGAACCCCAAGAGGAAGGTATGATGAGCACAGGAATAAGTTTCCCTCAGTTATGAAACCAAGGTTATCAATCCAGTAGGAGTAAGGAAACACCCCAAAGGTGTTGCTAGATGAGCCTTGGCAGGGCGCACTACCGGTGCTAGTAGCAACATGGAGACCTGCACAACACAACCACAGAACTCTGTCCCCAACTTATGATGAGGTTGTCAATCTCACCGGTTTTTCTAAAAACAAAGGATTAAATGTATCGAATGGAAGGAAGTAATAGTTTATAGAAAGTAAACACAAAGCAGTAAATAGTTTGTAGATTGTATGTAAAAGAAAGGACCGGGTGTTGGGTCCGCAGCATAGAAAAAAAAATTCCTACGATGAGAACTATACGCCAAGATCTATCTACTAGATACAGAGCAACGGGTGGACATACATCCATGGAGAACTTACCCTCGAAGACAACGAGTTTTGTTAACGAGTAGGAACTCGTGGTTGATGTAGTCGTACGCTTGCCGATCTCAAGATCGTGTGGAAGTCCGAGCGCCGCAAATCAGCAGCGCATCCGTCCTCGCACACACGTTCAAGCCACCGGACAACCTTCACCTCCTCGCTCCAGCGATCCAGCGGAAGCAGCAACTCCTTCTAGACGAAATGCCACCGAGAACATGTATCTCGCTAATCCGAGACCATAGGGGAATAATTCTAGAGGGGGAGAGATATCCTTCACAAGGAGGTTTGTGGATGAAGGAGGGAATGGGTGGCCTTTTATAGGAGGAGGGGGGGTGCCCCCTCTCTCCATGGCCGGCGCATGGGGGGGTGACCCCTCACCTCCCCCATTCATGTGGTGGTAACCCCTCCACATTAAAATGCCTCTTCACATTCCCTTTTAAAGTCTCCACTTTAAATGCATTAAATTTCTCCAAATTTAATGCTCTCTCATTTAATAAAACTCTTTTATTAAATTTATTCAGAATTTTGTTAATTACTTTAATTAACAAACATTCACATATAGCCCCTTGCAATATTTCAATATCACATGCAGAACCACCTTCTGCAATTTCACCCGAAATAATTTCCGGTTTCTATTGAAACAATTCCTGCGCTTTGCAATTCTTTCGTCTGAAACATATGTGCTCCAAAATGGTATCCGGTAACTCTTAAGTGTGCCACCCTACGGTTCGCGAATAATGCTGACATGATCGAGACCCTTCTCCGATCAATAATCAGCGGACACGGAGATCCGTCTTGACTCCTACACATTTAACGATGACTCTGTGATCGTGAGAACCTTTAACGCTTGTAACTAAATCCCTTTGTCTCGATATATTACATGTCCGAGATTCGATCATCGGTATCTCCATACCTAGTTTGATCTCGTTACCGACATGCACTCTTTTCTCGTTCCCGTGATATAACATTCTAGTGATCACATCACTTGCTCGCAAGCTATCCTAATGTGATATCACCGAGAGGGCCCAGAGTATATCTATCCGTCATCTGGATTGACAAATTCCACTCTTGATCCATGAGCCTCAACATAACACCTTCGTAGTACTGAACCCATCTTTATAGTTACCCTGTTATGGTGTGACGTTTGATGTTATCAAGATACTCTTCCGGTGTTAGCAATTAACATGATCTCATGGTCTAAGGATAAAGATTACTTTGTATGATGTTATAGCAATATAAACATAATGACTTGATCATAATGCTATACTTCGGATGAATGTTCATCACATCATTTCACAAATGTTGTGACCTTGTTATTAACAACATCCAATGTCCATGATCAGGAAACCTTGATCATCTTGTTAATCAACAAGCTAGTCTATAAGAGAGGCATAACTAGGAACCCTTTTTTTATTAAACACACATGTATTGATGTTTCCTATCAATACAATTATAGCATGCAAAATAAACATCTATCATATACAAGGAATACATAATAACAACTTTATTATTGCCTCTCAGGGCATATTTCCTTCAGTCTCCCACTTGCACTAGAGACAATAATCTAGTTTATATAGTGATAAATCTAACACCCATGGAGTTCTGGTGTTGATCATGTTTTTCCCTAAGGAGTACTTTAGTCAACAGATCTGCTATATTCAGGTCCGTGTGCACTTTACAAATCTTTATATCTCCATCCTTGACATGCTCGCGGATGGAGTGAAACCGGCGCTTAATATGCTTGGAATTCTTGTGAGACCTTGGTTCCTTGGCATTGGCTATGGCTCCATTATTGTCACAATAGATCACCATTGGGTCCAACGCACTAGGAACCACACCTAGTTCCGTTATGAACTCCTTCATCCAAACCGCTTCCTGCGCTGCTTCTGAAGTAGCAACATATTCCGCCTCTGTCGTTGATCCAGCCACCACAGGTTGTTTGGAGCTCCTCCAACTAACTGTTGCTCCGTTCAAGAGAAATACGTATCCGGATTGAGACTTAGAGTCATCCGGATCAGTGTCAAAGCTATCATCGACATAACACTTAGCGACTAGCTCTTCTTCACCTCCGTATACAAGAAACATATCCTTAGTTCTTCTCAAGTACTTAAGGATATTCTTGACCGCTATCCAGTGTTCCGAACCTGGAACAGATTGGTACCTACTAGTCAAACTAATAGCATGTGCCACATCCGGTCTTGTACATAGCATGGCATACATTATAGAGCCTATGGCTGAGGCATAGGGGATCTTATCCATTATCTCTCTTTCTTCCGCCGTAGCCGGACTTTGAGTCTTACTCAATGTCTTGCCTTGCAACATAGGTAAGTACCCCTTCTTACTTCCGTCCATATTAAACTTCTTTAATATCTTATCAAGGTATGTACTCTGCGATAGCCTGATTAGGCGTCTTGATCTATCTCTATAGATTTTAATGCCTAATATATATGAAGCTTCACCAAGGTCCTTCATCAAAAATTTGCTGTTTAGATAACTTTTAACACTGTTTAAAAGATCTATATCATTTCCAATCAATAATATGTCATCCACATATAATATCAGAAATGCCACATTGCTCTCACTCACTTTCTTGTAAATACAAGCCTCTCCATAAGTTTGGACAAATCCAAACTCTTTGATCACCTCATCAAAGCGGAGATTCCAACTCCGGGATGCTTGCTTCAGTCCATAGATGGATCGCTGAAGTTTGCACACCTTATCAGCATCCTTAGGATCGACAAAACCCTTAGGTTGTATCATATACAACTCTTCTTCAATATTACCATTGAGGAACGTAGTTTTGACATCCATCTGCCATATTTCATAATCGAAATATGCAGCAATTGCTAACATAATCCTAACCGACTTAAGCATCGCTACGGGAGAGAATGTCTCATCGTAGTCAACTCCTTGAATTTGTCGAAAACCCCTTTGCGACAAGTCGAGCCTTATAGATGGTTACGTTACCATCAGCATCGTTTTTTCTTTTGAAAATCCATTTATTCTCAACGGCCTTTCGATCGTGAGGTAAGTCCACCAAGGTCCAAACCTGGTTTTTGTACATGGATTCCATCTCAGATTTCATGGCTTCTAGCCATTTGTTGGAATCAGGGCTCATCATCGCTTCTTCATACGTCGCAGGGTCATCTATTTCATCAATCATGAAATTCATAACAGGATTGCCGTACAGTTCAGGAGCTGCACGTGTCCTTTTTGACCTGCGAGGTTCGGTAGTGTCCTCTTTCGGAGTTTCATGATCAATATCATTAGCTCTCTCTTCATTAGGTGAAGTAAACTCCGAAACAACTTCTGGAGCTGCGCTACTCGCCATTTCATGAAGAGAAGGTTCAATAACCTCTTCGAGTTCTACCTTCCGACTACTCACACCTTTCGCGAGAAACTCCTTCTCAAGAAAGGATCCATTCTTGGCAACAAAGACCTTGCCCTCGGATCTGTGATAGAAGGTATACCCAATCGTTTTCTTAGGGTATCCTATGAAGACGCATTTTTCGCTTTGGGTTCGAGTTTATCCGGTTGAAGTTTCTTCACATAAACATCGCATCCCCAAACTTTAAGAAATGACAGCTTAGGTTTGTTTCCAAACCATAATTCATATGGTGTCTTTTCAACGGATTTAGATGGTGCCCTATTTAAAGTGAATGCAGCGGTTTCCAGTGCATAACCCCAAAATGACAGTGGCAAGTCAGTCAGAGACATCATAGATCGATCCATATCCAATAAAGTACGATTACGACGTTCTGACACACCATTACGTTGTGGTGTTCCGGCAGGCGTGAGTTGTGAAACTATTCCACGGTCTTTCATATGTGTGCTAAACTCGTAACTAAGATACTCTCCTCCACGGTCGGACCGCAGAAATTTGATATTTTTGTTACGATGATTTTCCACTTCATTCTGAAATTCTTTGAACCTTTCAAAGGTTTCAGACTTATGTTTCATCAAATAGATATACCCGTATCTACTTAAATCATCCGTGAAAGTAACAAAATAACGATATCCACCTCGCGCCGACACACTCATTGGTCCACACACATCAGTATGTATGATTTCCAATAAATCTGTCGCCCGTTCCATTGAACCGGAAAACGGCATTCTAGTCATCTTGCCCATAAGGCATGGCTCACATGTATCAAATGATTCAAAATCAAGTGATTCCAAAAGTCCATCAGAATGGAGTTTCTTCATGCGTTTAACGCCAATATGACCTAGACGGCAGTGCCACATATATGTAGATATATCATTATCAAGTTTAATCCTTTTAGCATCAATATTATGAATATGCGTAATACTACTATCGAGATCCAACAGAAATAAACCATTCAACACAGGTGCATGACCATAAAAGATATTATTCATATAAATCGAACAGCCATTGTTTTCAGACTTAAACGAATAACCACTTAACATCAAACACGATCCGGATACAATGTTCATGCTCAGTGCAGGCACCAAATAACAATTATTCAGGTTTATAACTAATCCCGACGGCATATGGAGAGGCAGCGTTCCGACGGCGATCACATCAACTCTTGATCCATTGCTGACCCGCATCGTGACCTCATCCCTTGCTAGTTGTCACTTGTTGTAGCCCCAACCGAGTTACATATATTAGCAACCGATCCGTATCAAATACCTAGGTGCTCTGCGAGTACTAGTCAAGTACACATCAATAACATGTATATCACATATACCTTTGTTTGCCTTGCGACCTTCTTGTCGCCAAATACTTGGGGCGATTCTTCCAATGGCGATCCCCTTGCAATAGTAGCACTCGGTGTCAGACTTAGGGCCATCTCGGGGTTTCTTTTTAGGCGCGGCAACAGATTTGCCGCCCTTCTTTCCCTTCTGCTTGCCTTTCTTGTCCTTATTGAAACTGGTGGTCTTATTGATCATCAACACTTGATGTTCTTTCCTAATCACCACTTCTGCAGTCTTAAGCATTGGCAGAAGCTCGGGAAGAGACTTCTTCATGCCCTGCATATTATAGTTCATCACGAAGCTCTTGTAGCTAGGTGGCAGAGATTGTAGAACACGATGTATGCCTAAGTCAATGGGAATCGTTATTCCCAGGGACACAAGCTTATCGGCGTACCCAAACATTTTGAGTACGTGCTCACTAACGGAGCTGTTCTCTTCCCTCATGCAGCTAAAGAACTTTTCAGAAGCATTATAACTCTCTACGGCAGCATGGATATCGAAAATCATTTTCAATTCTCCCATGGTATCAAAGGCATTGCCATTTTCGAAACGTTTTTGAAGTTCTGGCTCTAGCCCATACAATATGCCGCAATGAACTAAGTTGTGGTCCTCCTAACGAGTTATATAGACGTTCTTTTCCTCATCAGGGGCATTAGGATCTGGTGGGGGCCTAGCGGCGCCTCTAGCACATATTGCTTTTGTGCAGCAGTGAGGAGAATCCTCAAATTCATAGCCCAGTTGGTGAAGTTGCTACCATTCGCAGCAAGCTTCTCTTTCTCCATGAACACATTGAAATTAAAAGCAGGTGGTGCCATCTATAACAGAATTTGTAAAGTATATTTAGACTAAGTTTATGATAGATTGAGTTCAACTAATCCAAATTACTAATGAACTCCCACTCAAAAACGACATCCCTCGTGTCCTTTTGGTGATTACATGAACCAAATCCACTACACCAAGTCCGATCATCACGTGAGTCGGTGTAGCTTCAAAGGTGAGCATCTATATGGGCATCATATCAACTATATGACTCATGCTTAACCTTTCGGTCTGTGTTCCGAGGCCATGTCTGTACATGCTAGGCTCATCAAGTAAGAACCTTAGTATTTGCGTGTGTAAAACTGTCTTACACCCGTTGTATGAAAGCGTAGAGTCGAGAACACCCAATCATCACGTGATGCCTCAAAACACGATCCACAAAACGGTGCATACTTAAGGAAGAACACATTTTATCTTGATATCTAAATGAGGGATCATCTTATAATGCTACCAAAAGCGCCAAACTAGCAATATAAGATGCTAATGTGTGAAGTGAGGTGATATGGTCCATGCATTTGATCTCTATCATTTGCATCGTGGTATGATCTCTATCATTCCTTTGTGTGTAAGGCCAAGGTCTATGGAACTTACACGTTAAGTGAGTTGTAAAAGTATCTATTATACATCTACTTACAACAATACCATATCAATACACTAGCCCAGCAACGATCTAAACTAGACGCCTCTAATTTATCAATTGCAAGTTTTACGTGGCTTAGGGCTTTTGGAGATAGAACCGGTCTTACCTACGAACATGAACCACAACGAGGATAACCAAGTTATTAGCAACTCGTTGTAAATCAGATATTGACTATAGTAGGAGAGACAGACACCCGCTAGCCACTTATGCAAAACTAGTTGCATGTCAGTCATGGAACCCGTCTCATGTACGATGACATGTAAGGTTGGTCCGGGCCGCTTCATCCCACTATGCCACCAATATCCAAAGTACATAGAAGATGCAATAACATGATCATCATCACCCACATATAAACATATGTGTACTACCCATGCAAAGCACCTACGCATAGATCAGGCTTTGATACCACTGTTGGGTCCGCAGCATAGAAAACAAAAAATTTCCTACGATGAGAACTATACGCCAAGATCTATCTACTAGATACAGAGCAACGGGTGGACATACATCCATGGAGAACTTACCCTCGAAGACAACGAGTTTTGTTAACGAGTAGGAACTCGTGGTTGATGTAGTCGTACGCTTGCCGATCTCAAGATCGTGTGAAAGTCCGAGCGTCGCAAATCAGCAGCGCATCCGTCCTCGCACACACGTTCAAGCCACCGGACAAACTCCACCTCCTCGCTCCAGCGATCCAGCGGAAGCAGCAACTCCTTCTAGACGAAATGCCACCGAGAACATGTATCTCGCTAATCCGAGACCATGGGGGAATAATTCTAGAGGGGGAGAGATCCTTCACAAGGAGGTGTGTGGATGAAGGAGGGAATGGGTGGCCTTTTATAGGAGGAGGGGGGTGCCCCCTCTCTCCATGGCCGGTGCATGGGGGGTGACCCCTCACCTCCCCCATTCATGTGGTGGTAACCCCTCCACATTAAAATGCCTCTTCACATTCCCTTTTAAAGTCTCCACTTTAAATGCATTAAATTTCTCCAAATTTAATGCTCTCTCATTTAATAAAACTCTTTTTTTATTAAATTTATTCAGAATTTTGTTAATTACTTTAATTAACAAACATTCACATATAGCCCCTTGCAATATTTCAATATCACATGCAGAACCACCTTCTGCAATTTCACCCGAAACAATTTCCGGTTTCTATTGAAAACAATTCCTGCGCTTTGCAATTCTTTAAATCAAACATATGTCCTCCAAAATGGTGTCCGGTAACTCTTAAGTGTGCCACCATATGGTTCATGAATAATGCAGACATGATCGAGACCCTTCTCCGATCAATAATCAGCGGCGGACACGGAGATCCGTACTGACTCCTACACATTCAACGATGACTCCTGTGATCGTGAGAACCTTTAACACTTGTAACTAAATCCCTTTGTCTCTCGATATATTACATATCCGAGATTCGATCATCGGTATCTCCATACCTAGTTTGATCTCGTTACCGACATGCACTCTTTTCTCGTTCCCGTGATATAACATTCTAGTGATCACATCACTTGCTTGCAAGCTATCCTAATGTGATATCACCGAGAGGGCCTAGAGTATATCTATCCGTCATCTGGATTGACAAATTCCACTCTTGATCCATGATCCTCAACATAACATCTTCGTAGTACTGAACCCATCTTTATAGTCACCCTGTTACGGTGTGACGTTTGATGTTATCAAGATACTCTTCCGGTGTTAGCAATTAACATGATCTCATGGTCTAAGGATAAAGATTACTTCGTATGATGTTATAGCAATATAAACACAATGACTTGATCGTAATGCTATACTTCGGATGAATGTTCATCACATCATTTCTCAAATGCTATGACCTTGTTATTAACAACATCCAATGTCCATGATCAGGAAACCTTGATCATCTTGTTAATCAACAAGCTAGTCTATAAGAGAGGCATAACTAGGAACCCTTTTTGTTTATTAAACACACATGTATTGATGTTTCCTATCAATACAATTATAGCATGCAAAATAAACATCTATCATATACAAGGAATACATAATAACAACTTTATTATTGCCTCTCAGGCCTTTCTTCCACCATTATATTGAGTCTCCACCTTCTATCTTTATTCACCTACTTTGAGAGCATAGTGGCCATTCTTAGTTCTATGTGTATTGTCCCAAGACTAGTTGATTGACGCATACTTTGATATTACTTGTTTTAAACTATTGTATCTAGTCACTCTTATGAACTTTGAAGGTGTCTTATGCATTTATATTTGCTACTCTATTGAGGGACAAGCTGAATAATATCATGCTATGTTTTCTTTATGTGAAACAAACAAACGTCTTGCAAAGCATTGTTATTCGTGAATCTTTTGTTTGTGCCTTTTAATGTTGCATCATAGTTTCTTTGCTTAGTGCTAGAACTTTGTCTTTCATGTTATGATTGAAGTACTATGATCCTAGCTTTGAATGTTTTACAAATACTTTGATCAAGTCTTTCATGTTATTCTTTCTTTTTATCACTTACCTACTCGAGGACGAGCAGGAGTTAAGCTTGGGGATGTTGATACATTGCAAATGTATCTATAATTTTTGATGTTCCATGCTTGGTTTTATCCACTTTCTTGTGTTTTGTTCCAACTTTGGAGTACTTTTCATATGATTTCTTGGACTAACCTATTAACAAGATCCACAGTGTTAGCTGCCTGTTTTCTGCTGTTTTTGGTTCCAGGAAAGTCAGAAGAAGAATATTCTTGGAATTGGACGGGACAAAAGCCAAAGTGCCTATTTTTCTGGAAGTCATCAGATGCCAGAATTCGAGACGGAGAGGGGCCAGAGGCCGGCCACACCACCTGGCTGTGTGGCCAGGCTGGGCCCACGCCAGGGGGTGGTGTGGTGGCCCCTGGCACCCCCTCGGCCTCCCCTTCCGACTATAAGATGCCCTTGGGACTGATACGTCCATTTTGCATCACTATTCTATGTCTTAATTCACTATTATTCATTGATATATTTCGTATTGAGAGGTGATAATTATGTTATTTCATCTATTTTTGCATGATTGATGACTTTTGGAGCATGGACCACTGCAGTCAGGATTCTGATGGAAAAGGTGTTGTTTGGAGGCAAAATTCACGAAGATCAGAAAATCCGGGAAAATATATGGAAAATCATATTTTTCCAGAAGACTAAGGATGCCAGAAGGAGTGGAGGTGGGCCACAGGGGGCCCACACCACCCCATGGTGCGGGCAGGCCTAGGCCGCGCCTGGAGGTGGTGTGGCCACCCTGGCCCACTCCAGCCTCTCCCCTATGGCGTATATCAACCTCCCGAAACCCTAAGACTTGGAGGAGCAACCACATAAAGATTCCGCCGCCTTTGCGGGGTGGAAAACACCGAGAGAGAAAGATCTCTCTGGCAGACAGATTTCTGCCGGGGGAATTCCTTCCCGGAGAGGGGAGATCGTCGCCATCAACACCACCATCAAGCTGGACTTCATTGGGATCATCATCATCATCACCACCATCATCACCATCAGCACCCTCATCACCATCTCCATATTGCTGTAACAATTGCATTGAATCTTGCATAGTTTATAGGGGAAACTTTCCCGGTGTTGATTACTCTTTGTAGTTGATGCTATTAAATGAACCATTGAATTATTGTTTATGTTCAGATTGTTATACATCATTATTCCATCTCTGATCATGATCCATATGATGTCTTGTGAGTAGTTCGTTTTGTTCTTGAGGACATGGGAGAAGTCTTGTTGTTAGTAGTGGAGTTGCGTTGAGAAAGATTCAATAGATTGTTATTTAAGCTGTGGTGTACTTCATCTAGTGGTGTCATGTGAACGTCGACTACATGACACTTCACCTATATGGGCCTAGAGGAATGCATTGTGTATTTGGCTACTAATGGTAGGGGTTGCCGGAGTGACAGAAACCTGAACCCCTGTTAGGAAACCATTGCACAAGGGACGTAAGGGTCTTAGAGTTTAAAGTTGTGGTTAGGTTTCTACCTTAATTAGTTTCTTGTACTTATGGTTGTTTGCAAGGGGTATAATCACAAGTATGTATTAGTCTTGGATGGGGCGGTACATTAGCATAGGTTCACCCACACAACACTTAGCAAGCTAAAGAAGATTAATCAACTATATGAAGCGAAAGCACTTGACAGTCTTCCCATGTGTCCTCGAGAACATTTGGTCATCTATAGAAATACAACCGGCTTGTCCTTTGCTGCATAAAGGATTGGGCCACTTGCTGCATTTATTCCTACTGTCTTTTATTTACTCGTACTTTGTTTACTTGCTTTATCGAAAACCCCTAAAAATCCGGTTGCTAAGTATTTACAAAGAATTCCTGATCCATACCACTAGCCAGCACCTTCTGCTCCTTGTTGGGTTCGACACTCTTACTTATCGAAAATACTGCGATACACCCCCTATACTTGTGGGTCATCAGGGACATAAAACCTAAGTACCCGATCAAAAAACCACGAAAGAGTCTGTAGCCGCCGTCATCTCCATCCCTAGATCGGGAGGGATCTGAAGCTCTTCCCGGCACCCTGCTGGAGAGGGAAATTCACCCTGGAGGCCTTCTTCATCACCATGCACGACTCCGGTGTGATGCGTGAGTAGTTCATCTCTGGACTACGGATCCATGTAGTAGCTAGATGGCTGGTTCTCCTCCTTTGTGCTTTCATGTTTAGATCTTGTGAGCTCCGTTCATGATCAAGATCATCAATTTGTAATTCTGCATGTTGTGTTTGCGGGGATCCGATGGATATTGAGATGCTATTTCAGATTGATTATTGATTCTATCATGTCTTTGTTATTTGTGATCTTGCATGCTTTCCGTTGTTAGTAGCTATCTTGGCCAAGTAGATGCTAGCAACTCCAAGAGTTAGTATTTATGCTCGATAGTGGGTTCATGCCTCGATAACTGGGAAGTGACATAAATCTCTAAGGTACTAGATGTCTGTTACTACTAGGGAGAAAACAACAATCCTTTGTTCATAGAACAATCGTATTGTTTACTTTACACACAATTCAGAAGCAATAACTGTTGCTTGCAACTTAATACTAGAGGGGTTCGGATGATAACTTTGAAGGTGGATTATTAGTCATAGATGCAGTTGGATGGCGGTCTATGTATAATGTTGTAATGCCCAATCAAGTTCCAAAGGAGTCAAGATGATTAGTATATGCATGTATTGCTTTCTCGATGTTTGTCAATTGCCCCGCTGTAATTTGTTCACCCAGCATGTTATCTATCTTAAGGAGAGCCACCTCTAGTGAACTATGGACCCCGGTCCTTTCTTTTACATACAATCTACAAACTGTTTACTGCTTTGTGTTTATTTTCTGCAAACTATTACTTCCTTCCATTCGATACGTTTAATCCTTTGTTTTTAGCAAAACCGGTGAGATTGACAACCTCATCGCAAGTTGGGGACAAAGTTCTGTGGTTGTGTTGTGCAGGTCGCCATGTTGCTACTAGCACCGGTAGTGCGCCCTGCCAAGGCTCAGCTAGCAACACCTTTGGGGTGTGAAAGGATTATTTTCTCCTTATGTTTTTGGTGCTGATGACAACTCCTTTTGTGGTTTAACCATCTGTCCAAGTTTCAGGGCTTATCTTCGGACGTGCGTATGGATGGACTTTTCTCGAGGAAGAGCTTGTAGTCGATAGCGCTTTTTTCACTTTCTCTTGCTTTATATTTTAGGCTACCATACTATCAAGAGGGAGTCCATCTAGGAAGGTTGTGGGAAATCAACATTTCATGCACAGACCATATATGCACCTCCACAACCATCCCAGATTTCGTGTGAGATAGTGTTTCCTACAGAGCTGGTGGGTTTTCTGCCCTGACCGGTAGTACCGGCCAGGCGGCGGTAGTACCGCCCAAGGGTTTTTCCCAGGGCTTCTCGGGCGGAACTTCCGGCTGAAGTTCCGGTCCTAATTCTGACGAGGCGATTTTTGGCTCAGTAAGACTTCTGTCTAACTTTGCCTATTTGTCGGAACTAGCGTCGGATCTTGGCTCGATAGTATCGGCCCGACGAATATCTAGCCTCCTGAGCGGTAGTACCGCCGTTCCTGACCGGTAGTACCGGCCGTCCTCGGTCACCGGTAGTTCGGGTCGATTAGGACCCGATTCGATCTTTGGGCGATGCGGGTCAGATGACCTTCTGCCTCGCACTGTCTATTTGTCGGAATTAGGTGCGGAACTAGGACCAGTACTTCTTGCCAGCCCTATGGGTCCACTGACTGGTCTTTATGACCGTTGCATGGCTTGTGCTGGGCCATTGGTGGCTCGCCCACCGGTACTACCGGCCCACCTCCGGTAGTACCGATGGCGTTGGGGCTGGGCAGTATCTGCCCGTTTGAAGGGGTCTATTTCAGGCCCCTTCTTCCTCCTCCCACCACACCTCTTCGTTCTCTCTCCACCATTTTCACAAGAGCTTGACTTGCCTAGATCTCTCTCCCCACCCACTCAAATCTCTTGATCTTTTGAGGATTGGGAGAGGTGACCTAGATCTACACCTCCACCAAAGGAATCTTGATTTCCCCCACTCATCCTTCGTGGATTTTGTTTCTCTTGGGTTCTTGGAACCTGATACGTCCATTTTGCATCACTATTCTATGTCTTAATTCACTATTATTCATTGATATATTTCGTATTGAGAGGTGATACTTATGTTATTTCATCTATTTTTGCATGGTTGATGACTTTTGGAGCATGGACCGCTGTAGTCAGGATTCTGATGGAAAAGGTGCTGTTTGGAGGCAAAATTCGCGAAGATCAGAAAATCCGGGAAAATATACGGAAAATCCTATTTTTCCAGAAGTCTCAGGATGCCAGAAGATGGAGTGGAGGTGGGCCACAGGGGGCCCACACCACCCCATGGTGCGGGCAGGCCTAGGCCGCGCCTGGAGGTGGTGTGGCCACCCTGGCCCACTCCAGCTCTCCCCTCTGGCGTATATCATCCTACCGAAACCCTAAGACTCGGGGGTGACCACAGAAAGATTCCGCCGCCTCTACGGGGCGGAAAACACCGTGAGAGAAAGATCTCTCCGGCAGACAGATTTCTGCCGGGGGAATTCCTTCCCGGAGAGGGGAGATCATCGCCATCAACACCATCATCAAGCTGGACTTCATCGGGATCATCATCATCATCACCACCATCATCACCATCAGCACCCTCATCACCATCTCCATATTTCTGTAACAATTGAGTTGAATCTTGCATAGTTCATAGGGGAAACTTTCCCGGTGTTGATTACTCTTTGTAGTTGATGCTATTGAGTGAACCGTTGAATTATTGTTTATGTTCAGATTGTTATACATCATTATTCCATCTCTGATCATGATCCATATGATGTCTCGTGAGTAGTTCGTTTTGTTCTTGAGGACATGGGAGAAGTCTTGTTGTTAGTAGTGGAGTTGTGTTGAGAAAGATTCAATAGATTGTTATTTAAGTTGTGGTGTACTTGTTCTAGTGGTGTCATGTGAACGTCGACTACATGACACTTCACCTATATGGGCCTAGGGGAATGCATTGTGTATTTGGCTACTAATCGTAGGGGTTGCCGGAATGACAGAAACATGAACCCCCGTTAGGAAACCATTGCACAAGGGACGTAAGGGTCTTAGAGTTTAAAGTTGTGGTTAGGTTTCTACCTTAATTACTTTCTTGTACTTACGGATGTTTGCAAGGGGTATAATCACAAGTATGTATTAGTCTTGGATGGGGCGGTACATTAGCACAGGTTCACCAACACAACACTTAGCAAGCTAGAGAAGATTAATCAGCTATATGAAGCGAAAGCACTTGACAGTCTTCCCATGTGTCCTCGAGAACGTTTGGTCATCTATAGAAATACAACCGGCTTGTCCTTTGCTGCATAAAGGATTGGGCCACTTGCTGCATTTATTCCTACTGTCTTTTGTTTACTCATACTTTGTTTACTTGCTTTATCGAAACCCCCTAAAAATCCGTTTGCTAAGTATTTGCAGAGAATTCCTGATCCATACCACTAGCCAGCACCTTCTGCTCCCCATTGGGTTCGACACTCTTACTTATCAAAAATACTGTGATACACCCCCTATACTTGTGGGTCATCAAGGCTATTTTCTAGCGCCATTGCTGGGGAGTGAAGCGCTATTGGAGAGTGGAACTGGTAAAGGAAACTTCTACTGTGAGTATTGTTTACTTCTGCTAGTTGCTTTATTTTCGTTATGGATAATTCGCTGAGTTTCTTATTTGGTAATGCTACTACCACTGTTAAGGTAGTAGATAAGCCACCACCTGCTGAGAAAGATGTTTTCAAAATACCTACAAGAATTATTGATCGTGTTATGGATAACTACTATGTTGGGGATGGGCTGTCCATCCCGGTGATCATTTACTCTTTATACACGAATTATGCGGGTTGTTCAAGTGTGCAGGTATTACTACAGATCAAGTTAAGAAGAAGTTATTCTCATTGTCGCTGAAAGGAAGAGCTGAGGAATGGTATAAGCTGCTGAAGAATGGTCAAGCTCTGGAATGGGAGGAAATAGTGCCTCTCTTTTATTCAAAGTTTTATCCTCCTAGTGAGATTCATAAAGATCGGAATCAAATATACAACTTTTGGCCTCTTGATGGAGAGAGTACAGCTCAAGCTTGGGGGAGATTGAAGTTACTAATGCTCAAATGTCCCATTCATGAGCTCCCCAACAATATTATTATCAATAACTTTTATGCAAGGCTCCCTCTACATGACAAAGATTTATTGGATGCTTCTTGTGCTGGATCATTCACTCGTATGGAAGAAGAAGCTAAATGGGATCTTATGGACCGTATTCAAGACAATGCTAAAGCTTGGAAGAATGACAAAGGTAGAAAGTCAGGTATAAATTATGATTATGAATGCATTGAATCTTTTATGGGAACTGATGATTTTCAAAATATTAAAAATGCTTATGGTCTAGACTCTCAAGCTGTTGCTTCTTATTTTAAGGCTTTTGCTTCCTCTATTGAATTGCCTAAAAATAAGTGGAATAAGTATCATGAACCTTATAAAGATGTTTCTAAGAGTGTTCCTGCAAGAAATACTGAAGTTTATACTGCTAATCATGTTTTACCTGAACCTTATATTGAGAAAATGCCTTTTCCAGTTAAGGTAAAGGAACATTCTATGATAGCTAGTATGGCTAATGGAAGTATGAGTAAAGTTGTTGAACCCGATAAACAAATGGTTGATGAACCTATAATAGCAAGTGTGAAAGACTTTGTCACTAAGTATGAAAAAGAGGGACACACTATCCTTTGTAAGGATACCTCTAATATTGTTTCACAAGGTAGTGTTATGAGAGCTAATATTCCCATGTTTTCTGTTAGAATAAGTGATCATTGCTATGATGGTCCTTGTGATAGATATATTGTTAAGTTTATGCATGATACTGGAAGTTACTATGAGAGAGGGAAAAGTGTTCTTATGTATCTCAATAATATCAAGTTTCCTCGTTTTACACTGAAAGTTTTTATATTGCACTTCTTTTGCCTTCCTATGCAAGTTGCCTTTGGTTTCAACAACTTGTTTGTTTACAAAATCCCCTTGCATAGGAAGTGGGTTAGACTTAAATGCGTGTGTGTTTTTGCTTCTTAATGCTCTCTTTCACTTCAATTCATATCCCTATGAGAGCTTCTTCAAAATTATCATGCCCATCTTAAAGGCTATAAAGAAGAGCTTTATGGGAGACAACCCAATTTGTTTTTGCTTTCAGTTTGTTTTTGTTTCTTTGAGTCTTGGAAGTTATTACTTCGGTAATAACCGCTCCTTATCCGTTTTGTTTGGTTTTTGTGTCAAGATCAACCTCTAATGAGAGAGAAGTAATATTTGGGGAAGTTGCTGTCCCGAAACAGATTTTTGTGCTTCACCGTAAAAATTTGTGAGAGACCTCTGTCTGTCGGATTGAGCTGTAATTTTTTGTGCTTCTGCCCCAGGGTGTTATTTAACTTTCATTCGTTTTGCACTTTTTGATTTGAGCAACACAAGATTTTCGAAAAAATTGATCTTTACCTGCTGGTCTGTTTTGACAGATTTTGCCACTCTTGCATTTGCCTTTTTATTCGATTTCCTTTTTGATTCCTTTTTGGATTTTCGGAAGGAGTTGCTACAGTAGCTTATGTTTTGATGGTTTTCAGTTGAAGTTGGACTCAAAAGTTTTTATCACTTCACTTATACTAATGTTGCTAATGAGAATTGTGTGAAAGAAATTTCCAGGAAGTGCAGACAATGGTGTAATAAGGAACAGAAGGGTTTTATGACTCAAGTAATAAGTGTATGAAGATGAAGATATTGATGGTATTCAAGTGATGACTCTGGAAGAATCTACTAGATACCAAATTCAGAGACCTGCAGAGTCTGTTTTCAAATAGGTAACAGTTCTGGTAAGAAAAGTTCCGTGAAAATACTATCCAACTATATTTTTGCAGTTTTCAGTCAATAAGGAAAGCTACGAAGGGAAAAAGGGACGGAAACAGAGCCAGGGTGGCCCACACCACCCCATGGCGCGGGCCCACCCCTGGCCGCACCACCAGGTGGTGAGTCCACCCCGGACTCTGCCTCCGACTCGTTTTCTCCCAGTACCTTCCTTTTGATATGAAACTTTGTAATATATAACCCCCGGATCCCCCGAGGTTCGTATATTGTGTTTTCGTCGTGTTTTTGTTTCGATCTGTTTCTGCCAGGACATGCTCTTTGAAAGCTTAGAAGCACAATGGTGTCTGCCAAGGATAAAGGGAAGGAGCCTATGGAGGAAGACCTCCGAGACCCCAAGCAAGGGCTGGTACCTTCAGTCACTTGCCCTGCATCAACGGAAGCCCTACGAGTCACTAAAGAATTCTGCGATAAGTACCGACACTTGAAGAGGAAGGTGGACATGCTTTAATGGGAGAATGATAGGCTTCGTAAGATGCTGGAAGATTCCCTCACGTCAACTAAAAGCATGATACCACCACCACCGAAGGAGTAATTCGTCATCAGGTTTGGCATCCCCTTGGTTTGTTCCAAGCTTGGGGGAGTGCCGCGGTATCATATCACTATCTTCTATCTTTTTACCTTATTAGTAGAGTCATATCATGAATAGAGGAGTTGTTTTGTAGTATGGTTTGCATTATGGAAGTTTCCCCTCTCTCGTTAGATATGTATCCCTTGGTGTGAGTTTCCGTTATGGAATATTAATGAGAAGTTCTATCATTCACTCTTTTGCATAGCTATATTAGTTTTCAATTCGTGGTTATATGATTGATCTTGTTGTTAGTATTGGTATCATTTTGGGATCATTGAGTTAATTTAATTGGTTTTGGCAAACCTGGCTCGGTCAGTAGCAACACTATTTTTGAGAGTTGAATGAAAAAGATAGAAGTACTCTAAAGAAAAATAATTTCATCGTCTTACTTTCTTGATTTGCTCATAAGTCTAGTATTCTCTAGTTAAGATCTTTTGTGCTTCCAAGGAAGATTGCATGTTTGTCTTTATCATTTGTATGTTTGTTTGTTTCCTTCAACTCTTATACTTGCTACCCAGCCTTGCTAGCCAAAAACCTGTACTGAGAGGGAATTCTTCTCATGCATCCACCTCCTTTAAACCAAAACCTTTGCCATTTGTGTCCACCATACCTACCTAGTAGCATTATTGCTATTCCAAGTAAATTCCTGTTTTTTCTACCTCCCAAATTAAACTTGTTATGAGAAAATTAGTGATTAAAGCTCTCACGAACTTGATGGCACACTTTACTTTCTTGCATTTAATAAACTTGAACGATTGGGTCCTTCTTTGTTGCGTATATGCTTGCGCTTTATGAGTTGAAGTTAGCCGAACCATGTATCATGGGGACCGCTTTTAACACTTCATTTGGTACTTTGTACCTAGTTGATATCATGTTCTTTTGCTTATGGATCCCGGCGGTGTGAAATAAAAGTGGAGCTTGTAAGATCATGGAGTTTATATGTGTGTTAGAGAAACGTCTGGGCCGCTAGCCTAAGCCATGCCTAATCATAGTGGAAACTTGCAGCATAACTATAGTGAGCAATCTATGAAGCATCCTCAATAAAAACCTATGCAAATAGCAAATAAAAAGATCCGAGATGCTCACATGCCTTGCCTTGTCATTTTGATTATGGGATAGCTCTTGTGTCATGTGCAAGGGGTACCCCGTTGGCGGTTCTCAATGATACGCATGTATTTACAATGACAAGAGCTTGCTCGTGACTGAAGTTGAGTAGCATGATGATCGGTACTCATAAGTAAGGGGCATGAGATTTCAACTTATAACTTGTCAAGCATATCCTCTTAGTTGTGTCACTTTAACCGTAATCACCTAAAGATGCCTATGATAGGGGCAATGAGAGCTGAAAGCTAGTAAGTATCATAATTTTTGGGAGCTCTTTATGAGACTTGAAATCCCTGCTTCCCTCTTTGAAGGACCTTTCTTTTTTTACTTTGTAGTTGAGTCAGTAAACCTACTCCCTTCTATCTCAGCAAGTATTTTGAGTTGTTGTGTTTCATTCATTCATATGATGATTTATTCAATCATGTTTCTTATGTTCCTTGTTTTGCACATTGCTCTTATCTTGAAGTTTACTACTTTGAAAGCTATCTTTGAAAAACCAGCTATTTGTGAACTCCAGCAAATTATCAACTATTCTTTGACCAAGAGCTAAGTTTGCCATTACCAATTATGATTCACTTTATGTATCTTTATTGTGTTTCCTTTACTTATTACAAGTTGAGTTATATAATAGTGAGTTGTCTTCTATTATGATCTATGTATTTGATGAATGTGATGCTTCTTGTCCATATTCTTTTATCGACTCTTCACTCCATAAACCTGAGGCCATGTTTATTGAGCTCGGTTTAAACAGGGACAAGCGAAGTCTAAGCTTGGGGGGTGTTGATACGTCCATTTTGCATCACTATTCTATGTCTTAATTCACTATTATTCATTGATATATTTCGTATTGAGAGGTGATACTTATGTTATTTCATCTATTTTTGCATGGTTGATGACTTTTGGAGCATGGACCGCTGATCGGGGATTACGATGGAAAAGGTGCTGTTTGGAGGCAAAATTCGCGAAGATCAGAAAATCCGAGAAAATATACGGAAAATCCTATTTTTCCAGAAGACTCAGGATGCCAGAAGATGGAGTGGAGGTGGGCCACAGGGGGCCCACACCACCCCATGGCACGGGCAGGCCTAGGCCACGCCTGGAGGTGGTGTGGCCACCCTGGCCCACTCCAGCCTCTCCACTCTAGAGTATATCAACCTCCCGAAACCCTAAGACTCGGAGGAGCGACCACAGAAAGATTCCGCTGCCTCTGCGGGGTGGAAAACACCGAGAGAGAAAGATCTCTCCGGCAAACAGATTTCTGCCGAGGGAATTCCTTCCTAGAGAGGGGAGATCGTCGCCATCAACACCACCATCAAGTTGGACTTCATTGGGATCATCATCATCATCATCATCATCATCACCACCATCATCACCATCAGCACCCTCATCACCATCTCCATATTGCTGTAACAATTGCGTTGAATTTTGCATAGTTCATAGGGGAAACTTTCCCGGTGTTGATTACTCTTTGTAGTTGATGCTATTGAGTGAACCATTGAATTATTGTTTATGTTCAGATTGTTATACATCATTATTCCATCTCTGATCATGATCCATATGATGTCTTGTGAGTAGTTCGTTTTGTTCTTGAGGACATGGGAGAAGTCTTGTTGTTAGTAGTGGAGTTGCGTTGAGAAAGATTCAATAGATTGTTATTTAAGTTGTGGTGTACTTCTTCTAGTGGTGTCATGTGAACGTCGACTACATGACACTTCACCTATATGGGCCTAGGGGAATGCATTATGTATTTGGCTACTAATTGTAGGGGTTGCGGAGTGTGAAACCCTGAACCCCCGTTAGGAAACCATTGCATAAGGGACGTAAGGGTCTTAGAGTTTAAAACTGTGGTTAGGTTTCTACCTTAATTACTTTCTTGTACTTACGGATGTTTGCAAGGGGTATAATCACAAGTATGTATTAGTATTGGATGGGGTGGTACATTAGCACAGGTTCACCCACACAACACTTAGCAAGCTAGAGAAGATTAATTAGCTATTTGAAGCAAAAGCACTTGACAGTCTTCCCTTGTGTCCTCGAGAACGTTTGGTCATCTATAGAAATACAACCGGCTTGTCCTTTGCTGCATAAAGGATTGGGCCACTTGCTGCATTTATTCCTACTATCTTTTGTTTACTCATACTGTGTTTACTTGCTTTATCGAAAACCCCTAAAATCTGTTTGCTAAGTATTTGCAGAGAATTCCTGATCCATACCACTAGCCAGCACCTTCTGCTCCTCGTTGGGTTCGACACTCTTACTTATCGAAAATACTGCGATACACCCCTATACTTGTGGGTCATCAGAACCCTAGACGGTGTAGGGCATCCTCGGAGATGGGGCATTTGTTGTGAAGCTCCGTGGTGTCATTGAGGGCCTTCAATTGAGTTGTGAAGCCTCCCCTCAACCTCGTTATAAAGGTTTTCGGTTGACGCCTTCAAGGTCACCGGTTAGTGGATTGTGAGGCCACCTTTGTGGTGGTGCTCACCGGAGAAGGAGGTGAGGCCTTTGTGGCGCTCGGGTGACCTTGTGTGGCCCCGACACCTCTCCAACATAGACATAGCTTCCTTGGAAGTGAACTACGGGAATTACATCTCAGTGTCCCCTCGCCGGTTCTTTCGCTCCACTCCTTTACTTCTTGCTTTTACTCTCTCGTTCACTTTTTGTGTTACTTGTCATTTAGGTCTTTCACGTAGTTGCATCTCTATTTCATATTACTTTTTGCTAAGCCTTAAGAGTGCAATAAAATATTAAAATTGGTAGTCTCCTATTCACCCCCCCCCTAGTCGACCTAAGTTGGGCCTTTCAATTGGTATCAGAGCCTCGACTCTTTCTTCGGGCTTAACCGCCTAAGAGACAATGGTCGACGTAGAGGGAAGTGTGGGTGCAGCCACCAAGAACTTGGCCTCCATGGATGACCTCAATCGATTGGAGTCATCCATGATGACCAAGTTTGAGGAAATGATGACTCTTTTGCAATCCCTTAAGCCTACCCCCATGCTAGAAACCCCTCATGATGCATATCTTGCCGCCGAAGCCCCCTCCGCTCCCGTGCAAGTGGTTGCCCCCGGGGTGATTCCCGCGGCAGCCCCAAAACACTTGGGATTAGGCTTTGTGGCTCAAACCACCAAGCCCGCAAGCGAAAACACCGAGGGGCTAGGTGACCCCTCCTCCAAAGAGGGATATAGGGAAAAGGATTACTCGACGGTACCACCATTGTTCAAGTACACACCGGACCCTCCCATTCCCATGCCGCACATCATACCTCAAGGAGCACCTCCCATACTAGATACTTCTAACTTCGCCAATTGGCAATATCTAATGCAATCTCATATCTCCAGCTCTTCTATTGAATGGATGAGGATTTTGGAGGAAGGTTTCTCTCCATATGATGCTAAGAAGTTGACTCGTGCCGAGGTCGTGGACAAGCAACTCAATGCCATCACTTTGGGTATGATTCAAAAGGCATTGACTCCCAAGGACTTTGCTCAAATTCGGCAATTCTCCACCGCCAAAGAAGCTTGGGATCATCTCACCGAGTTGTATATTGGAAATGCGAGCATTCAAAGCTCCAAGTTTGATGAAGTCAACAATGAGTATGATGGCTTTGCAATGCAAGATGATGAGACACCCGAAGACATGTATCGTCGGCTCAAGGTTCTTTGTTGTACCATGAGGGACCTTGGAGCTACCTATGTTGACGACAAGTTCATGAAGAGGAAGTTTGTTCAAGCTCTTCTTCCCTTTGAGGAACAAAAACTCAACTCTATCAAGGGGAGAAGTAACTACCATACCATGTCCTCTCAAGAGGTGCTGAGTGAAGTTATTGCCATGACCATTGCCAAGAAGAATGCAGAGTCAGCTCGTGCTCGTGCTTATGGGTCTCAAAAGTTGAACCTTGCCTTGAAAGCTCAAGTGGTGGAAATTGATGAAGACGACAACTCAAGTGAGTGGTCTCAAGAGGACATCAAATATGCTTTCAATGAGCACTTGGCTCTAGCATCAAGGGCATTTTGGAACAAACCGGGCATGAAGTCAAGGTCAAGGGACAACCCAAGATTCAACTCAACCATGAAGGTTCCAAAGGCTAGATCTTGCTACAACTGCAACGACAAGAGTCACTTTGTAGCCCAATGCCCCTTCGAAAATAGAGAAGACAATGGAGGCCGTCTCATTCACAAGAGCAAGCCAAGACCTCCTCATCCCTTGAACAAGAACTTCCACAACAAGAACCTTCCTAACAAGGAAAGGGCGATGGTGGTGCATGAAGAGTACTTCTCGGGCGATGATGATGATGTTGAGAATGAAGGTCAAGGTGGAGAGATCGTGGGGGTTTCCGCTATTGCTACTTCATCTACTCCACGAGTGTCTCTCTTCGACTCTCCAAATGAGAACATCACCAACCGCAACCAAAAGTGTCTCATGGCTAAGGCCACCGAGGTAACTCCCTCCTCTAAGTCCTCCCCAAATGAACTTCCCTTGCATGATCTAGAGGGTTTAGAGGTTAAGAAAGAGATGGTAAGCATGTGTGAATCCATGAAGCATCTAGATGACGATACTAGAATGTGCTTTGAAACACTTGTAAACCAACTTGACCATGCTAGGGAAATGCTAGATGAGAAAGAAGAAATGATTGACATGTTAGGTAAAAATGAGAGAGAGGCCGCCGATGAGATTGCCTCTTTATATCAATCCCTTGAAGATGAACATAACATACGAATAACTCTTGAGGAAAGTGTGGCTAAACTTGTTGATGACCATAATGCCTTCATATCGCAACTTGTTAAAGAACGAGAGCATGCTATTGCTTCATTGAATGTCCTTAAAAATGAAAAGGTTGAGTTTGGTGTTGGTCATGAATGCCTCAAGGATTTCGAGAAAATCAAGGAGGAACAACATGCCTTGGAGAGTAAATTCTCAAGTATCTTTGAGGCTCATGAGCAACTTCAAACACAATTAAATAATGAACATTCAAAGACTTCCGCTACGCCTATTGTGCATTTGTCTTATTCGTCTAACCCTTGTTGCAAGCATGAGAATCTTGTTGAGGAGAACAAGACATTGAAAGATCAGCTTGCAAAAGGGCAAGCTATCATCAAGAGGAAGAACAGGAGGAGGAACAAGAAAAGGAAGAAGAGCAAGAGCCTTGCTCTAGTATCCTCTCATGATTCTACCATTGTGCGAAGTGATAACTTTGCCTGGAAGAATAATCCTTCCTACATTCTTTGCAAATCTTTTGATGGTCATGTTTATGCTAAGTACATTGGTACATCTTACACTGATGATTATCATTGGAACATTTGGGTACCTAATACCCTTGTGACTAACAAAAGGGGACCCATTGCAAAATGGGTACCTAAAACCAAAGCTTGATTTTCTTGTAGGACTTTGCTTCAGGAGGTGCAAAATGGGTGCTTGATAGTGGAGCTACAAGCCATATGACCGGAAGCAAGTCTATCATGTCGGAGATTAGGCCAAATTTTGCCAATACTATGGTCTCCTATGGTGATAAAACAAGCTCTCAAGTATTGGGTTTTGGTAAGGTGGTAGTTGCTCCGGATGTATCCTTGGTGAATGTCATGCTTGTCAAAACCCTTGGCTACAATCTCCTTTCCGTTTGTGCCCTTGCTATCATGGGTCTTTCATCTTTCTTTAATGTGCACTCTGTGGTCCTCATGTGGAGCAAGTCTCTCATGGTGGCTTTCGTTGGATACGTAGAGCATGACTTATATGTAGTGGATTTCTCCGGAAAGCCATCTACACATGCTATATGTCTCTATGCGAAAGACGACGTGGGCTGGTTGTGGCATCGCCGCCTAGCCCATATTAACATGAAGGCTTTGCAAAGTCTCTACACAGGGGGCCACGTCCTTGGACTAAAAGACGTTTCCTTTGCCAAATATCGTGTGTGCAAGGCTTGTATAGAAGGGAATATGCATGAGAAGCCTCACAAGATTCTTAATCAAATCACCACCGAACGGTGCTTGGAGCTTCTTCACATGGATCTCTTTGGTCCTCCCTCTCATGATAGTCTTGGTGGGAAGAAGTATTGTTTGGTAATTGTTGACGACTTTTCACGATACACTTGGGTCTACTTCTTCAAGTTCAAGAGTGAGACTCAACAAACCGTCATCGACTTTGCCAATCAAGTGCAACAGAAACTCAATTCCACCATCCTCACCATCCGAAGCGACAATGGCACCGAGTTCAAGAACTACACATTGGATGAGTTTCTTAGTGATGAGGGGATCAAACATCAATACTCTACTCCTTATACCCCTCAACAAAATGGTGTTGCTGAAAGGAAGAACCGTACTTTGATGGATGGGGCTCGGACCATGTTGGTGGAATTCAAGTCTCCATATAACTTTTGGGCCGAAGCCATTTCAACCGCTTGCCATGCAACCAATCGCCTCTATCTACACAAGAAGAAGAACAAGACTCCATATGAACTTTTCACCGGTCACAAGCCAAATGTCAAGTACTTCCGGGTGTTTGGGTGTAGATGCTTCCTTCTCAAGAAAGGTGTCTGCTTATCAAAGTTTGAATCTAGGGCTCAAGAAGGGATTTTTGTTGGGTACTCAAATCAATCCCATGCCTATCGAGTCTACAACAAAGCAACGAGAAGGGTTGAAGAATCTAGCAATGTCGAGTTTGATGAAGATCATGAGTCTCTTGTGCAGCAAGATGGTGTTCGTGATCCAAGTGATGAAATTCCTCCCCAAGCCATAAGAAGAATGGGTGTGGGTTTCTTCCACCCATTGAGGATCCCCTTGTGGCCGAAGGAGAAGGACCAAGCTCCACTCAAGCGGAGCCTTCACTCTCACAAGACCATCTTGCACCTCAAGGTCAACTTATTGCTTCTCAAGATTATCCAAGCTCTTATCAAGATCTTCATGTTCATGACTCTCCAAGATCAAGTCTACCTCAAGTTGATCAAGATCCACTCCTCCAAGGTAGTGAAGCTCCTCATGTCAATGACTCTCAAGGTCAAGTTGAAGAAGGTCAAGTTGACAATGACCAAGGCCAAGCAAATGTCACTCCGCCAAATGGTGGTGTCTCTCCCTCGGTTGAAGTTGATGAAGATAGTGATCACGTTCGCACATATTGTCAAGGAGGGGACTCGAACCATGGTGATGATCAAGTGGTTGCTCAAGAATCTCGTCTTGAGACCCAAGCTCGACGTTAAGCATACTGTCTCGCCAAGCTCATCAAAGATGGCCATATCCTTGATAATTTTTATGGAGATTTCAATAGGGGCTCCACTACTAGGAGACAACTAACCTCTTTTAGTTCTCATCATGCATTTATTTCTCATGTTGAGCCCCAAAAGGTCTTCGAAGCTCTTGAAGATGATGATTGGCTCGACGCTATGAACGAAGAACTCCACAATTTCAAGAGAAACAAAGTGTGGACCCTTGTGAAGAGACCCAAAGATTGTCAAAATGTGATTGGGACCAAGTGGATCTTCAAGAACAAGAGGGATGCAAATGGTATAGTCATCCGCAACAAAGCAAGGTTAGTTGCCCAAGGATACTCTCAAGTTGAGGGCATAGACTATGGTGAAACTTATGCTCCCGTTGCTCGTCTAGGATCCATTCGCATGCTTCTTGCCTATGCTACCCATCATAACTTCAAGTTGCAACAAATGGATGTTAAGAGTGCATTTCTTAATGGTCCCCTAAAAGAAGTGGTGTATGTCAAGCAACCTCCAGGATTTGAGGACCCCCTCTTCCCGGACCATGTCTACAAACTCGATAAGGCACTATATGGTCTCAAGCAAGCCCCACGTGCATGGTATGAGTGCCTTATAGAGCTTTTGTTAGACCGTGGTTTCGAAGTAGGCCTCATTGATCCCACCCTTTTTACTAAGAAAGTTGGAGGAAACTTGTTATTTGCCAAATCTATGTTGATGACATTATTTTTGGGTCTACTAACAAAGCTTTCAATGAGGATTTTGCTAAGCTCATGACCGACCGCTTTGAGATGTCTATGATGGGGGAGTTGGAATTCTTTCTTGGCTTCGAAGTCAAGCAATTGAGGAAAGGGACTTTCATCAACCAAGCTAAATATGTCCAAGATATGCTCAAGAAGTTCAACCTTGATCAAGTAAATGGAGTCAAAAGTGCCATGCCCACAAAGGTTAATCTTGATCTTGATCCCAAGGGTAAGGATGTGGATCAAAAGCTTTATCGCTCGATGATTGGTTCTCTACTCTATCTTTGTGCATCTCGACCGGATATTATGTTGAGTGTGGGTACGTGTGCAAGATTCCAAGCCGTGCCAAAGGAAAGCCACATTGTGGCGGTCAAGAGAATCTTTCGATATTTGGTTCATACCCCTAACTTTGGGCTGTGGTACCCAAAGGGGGCCAGCTTTGACCTCATTGGTTACACGGATTCCGATTGGGCAGGAGACAAAGTGGAGAGGAAGTCTACCTCCGGTGCTTGTCAATTTCTTGGGAGGTCTTTGGTGAGTTGGTCCTCGAAGAAGCAAAACTGCGTGTCCTTGTCCACTGCCGAAGATGAGTACATCTCCGCCGCGAGTTGTTGTGCTCAATTGCTATGGATGAAGCAAATTTTGAAGGATCTTGGACTCTCTTTCGTCAAGGTGCCACTTCTGTGTGACAACGAGAGTGCTATTGCTATTGCTCACAATCCGGTTCAACACAACAAGACCAAGCACATTGAGATTCGTCTTCATTTCATTCGGGATCATGTTGCTAGAGGAGACATTTCTTTGGAGTATGTTCCTACCAAGGCCAATCTTGCGGATCTTTTCACGAAGCCACTTGATGAAGCAAGGTTCCGGGAGTTGAGGCATGAACTAAATATCATTGATTCAAGCAACGCGGCTTGAGTATCTTGCGCACATACCCGGGTCTCAAAGACTATCTTGTTTGGGTGTACGCATGGTTTTAGGGGGAGTGTGGTTCCCCATATGAACCAACACTCCTCCTATTATGCACACACTAATGTATTCATTCTCTATGCTCTCTCAAGGAGACAAAATGAGCTTAAATGATGAGTTTTGGTAATGAACCCAAGATACATCTTTGCGGTTTCAAGACAAATATACTCATATATGGTGGCCTAGGCCACCGACATTGTTTTGTTTGGCTTGTAGTCTTTCTGAGTATTACTCTCTCTCTGTTGGATCTGGTTTGTCGTTTCTTCTCAGTTTGTGTCTTTTTTGTTCTGCACAAGGTCTTTTTTCTTGCCAATCAAAATCTGGAGCTTGTTTTCTGGGAATCGTCGGTAGTTCTGGTCGGAGCCGGTACTACCGGTCAGGGCCAAATCTCTTAGAAATTTCGCCCTGATCGGAAGTATCACTCCTTCCAGAACATCCGATGTCGTCGGTAGTTCCGGCCCCTGGCCGGTACTACCAATCGAGCGGGGCCCCTTTAAGTGACGGGCCAGGGGGGCACGGGGTCATCTTCCCCATTTGCTTGCCCCTGACCCCATCTTAATATCCCTCTTCCCCAAGAAGCACTCCATGGTGTCGCCACCGGCCACACCGGTTCCGGCCGTCCCTCCTCAGATCGGCTCCGTGGGATTCTTCCCCTCCTCGATTCCCGCCATGGACCCTGGTATTTGCTCCTCTCATCCTCCATTCATGGAGATCTGGACACTTTTGTGCTTGAGTAGGACATGCCATGTCTAGGGCCCTTTCTTTGGCTAGAACTGTAATGGGAAATCTTGGTAGGGCTAGGATTCGACTATAGACCGTTTTGCCTCAGTACATTGTCTAGTTTTATCAAATTGTGCATCAAGTTCTGTAGATCTGTGATTTCCAGTCGAACTGCCCTACTCGTGCCCTGACCGGTACTACCGGTGCGGATCCACCGGTACTACCAGCATGGTCATCTCACCGGTACTACTGCTGAGGGCATGACCGGTACTTCCGGTGCACCCCGTGCGATCGGTAGTTCCGGCCGCCAGGCGGAACTTCTGATGCACTAGTTGTTTGACGACTGCCTATGTACTGTGTCAATCCAATCTAGTTGTTTTTCGTTTTCCTTCGACCTTGTGCACTTATCCTCAATTTCCTTCTTTCTATTTTCCTTCCTCTCAGGGCAAGGGGGTTCCCGTGGCAAATCCAAGCGGTCCCGTGCTCCCTCTCGTGGACCGTCAGAGATTGATGAGGATGATCTAGAGGTCGTGTGCCTCTCCAAATGATCGCTCATCGAAGGCTGCAAGCGTCGTCTTTGCTTTGCCGGAAGGCAAAAGGCCTGTTCTAGCAAGTCAAAAGAAGACCACCTCTGGACCTGATTCGAGCAAGAAGAAGATCTCCTCTTGGCCGCAGCTTGCATATGAGGAGTTTCGCAAGGTTGATCCCTATATTCTTCCTCGTGACCGCCTGGCTCAGGATCCTTTCTTCCACACCATGCGTCAAAGTTAAGATCTATTCTGAGGATTATGCTACCAAGAAGAAAAATGTTTGTGCCCCTCAGAAGCACATCAACCTTGCAAAGATGGAGAGCAACCCTGAGTACTTTGGTGAAGAACTCGATATGTGCAGGAGGTTTGGGCTAATCAAGCTTATGCAACACCGTGAGAACTTTGATGAGAGGGCCATTGCTCAGTTCTACTCAACTCTCTACTTTGATACTGACCCTGTTGATCGAACCATGAAGTGGATGACTCACAACAACTATGTGTCTACTAAATGGTCTAAGTTTGCCACCCTTCTTGGCTACCCTATTCAGGAAGGCCGTCGTGCCAATGGGTGGTGGGTGCATAGGGGGAAGGCCTCCGAGTCGGAAGTTCTTGAGCCACTATACATTGAGGGCCGGGGCATACTGGAAATGTTGCCCATCTCATTCCCACCTATGACATCATGCGCAAGGTCTATCAGAACATGATTGCTCCCAAGGCAGGTAACTTCGATCAACTTCATGCTTTCCAGATTGATCTCATGTATCAGACTTACCGCCACAAAAACTCTCATGAGCCCCTTGATGTTATGGATTATATCTTTGAAGAATCTGGTCCGCTATGATTGAGAAGAGATCTTGTCCATATGCTCCATACATTCAGACTCTCATCAATGCCAAATGGAGGGAGGCAACAGACTCTATCTACCCTCAGGATGCTCTCACTATTCATGAGGAAAAGACTCTCCGTGTGATGAAGCACAAGTTACCTTGCTCTCAGGCTGAAAACGAAGCTGCTGTTGCAGGGGCTGCTTCGGATGCTAGTGATGGGGACCATGCTGAGGCTTCTCCTCCACCCCAACTTGTGAGACAACCCTCTTGGGCAAAGAAGCTACTGAAGAAGGTTAAGAAGACTTTCTGCTTTATTCAGGACCGTGAGTATCAGTCATATGTTGCTCAGAGACACAGTGTTTGCCGGGAGAAGGCCATCATGGAGAAGCTTGACATTGTTGTGTCACCAGAGTCTAGCTCCGTCACCGCGCCCAAGGATGAGTGGGTGAACACACATTGCAGGTGGACTGATAGTGATGACGAGCCAAAGATCTCTAGTTAGTTTCCGCCCGCTTGGAACAATGCCTCTTGGGACCCCGAGCCGCCTCCTCCGTTCGTTGGTGGGTGGGGCGCGTAGTTTGTCTACTCTATCCCTTTTTGGCGTCTTGATGCCAAAGGGGGAGAAAGTGCTCCGTTAGGATCACGGGATTTGCATGGGTTGTGCCACGATCTCGCTCTTTCTTTGATATTTCTATGCTCGTGCACACTTTATTCCGTTATGTATGTTTGTGGACCTCTATTATTGTCTGTGGACCTCGTGTATGGTTGCTACTTTGTTGATGAGTCTATGTGTTAAGGTATCTCTGTGGTATTCGTATGAGGATTTGTGGTGGACTATTCTTAGTTATCCAATCTTTGTTTCACCACAATAGTTTTTGGTGCAAGGTATGTGTTCCACTCTTATCTCCTTTTTCTTCCGTACACCCTTGTTGGTCTATCTTGTTTGGGAGAGCTCTCTCACATGTCTTCAGGGGGAGCCTATCTCTCCTGTTATTTTACTGCCTGTTATCCTCTGTGCAAATCTTGTGGGGTTGTCATCATACACCAAAAAGGGGGAGATTGAAAGGATTATTTTATCCTTATGTTTTTGGTGCTGATGACAACTCCTTTTGTGGTTTAACCATCTGTCCAAGTTTTAGGGCTTATCTTCGGACGTGCGTATGGATGGACTTTTCTCGAGGAAGAGCTTGTAATCGATAGCGCTTTTTTCACTTTCTCTTGCTTTATATTTTAGGCTACTGTACTATCAAGAGGGAGTCCATCTAGGAAGGTTGTGGGAAATCAACATTTCATGCACAGACCATATATGCACCTCCACAGCCATCCCAGTTTTCGTGTGAGATAGTGTTTCCTGCAGAGTTGGTGGGTTTTCTGCCCTGACCGGTAGTACCGGCCAGGCGGCGGTAGTACCGCCCAAGGGTTTTTCCCAGGGCTTTTTTGGCGGAACTTCCGGCTGAAGTTCCGGTCCTAATTCCGACGAGGCGATTTTTGGCTCAATAAGACTTCTATCTAACTTTGCCTATTTGTCGGAACTAGCGCCAGATCTTGGCTCGGTAGTACCGGCCCGACTAGCATCTGGCCTCCTGAGCGGTAGTACCACCGTTCCTGACCGGTAGTATCGGCCATCCTCGGTCACCGGTAGTTCCGGGTCGATTAGGACTGACCCAGCCTGCGTCAAGGGTCGATGACCTTACGCCTCGCCTTTGTCTATTAGTAAATTAGGGGCGGACCGGTACTTCCGACCAGCCCTATGGGTCCACTGACTGGTCTTTATGACTGTTGCGTGGCCTGTGCTGGGCCGTTGGTGGCTCGCCCACCGGTACTACCGGCCCACCACCGGTAGTACCGATGGCGTCGGGGCTGGGCAGTATCTGCCCATTTGAAGGGGTCTATTTAAGGCCCCTTCTTCCTCCTCCCACCTCACCTCTTCGTTTTCTCTCTCCACCATTTTCACAAGAGCTTGACTTGCCTAGATCTCTCTCCCCACCCACTCAAATCTCTTGATCTTTTGAGGATTGGGAGAGGTGACCTAGATCTACACCTCCACCAAAGGAATCTTGATTTCCCCCACTCATCCTTCGTGGATTTTGTTTCTCTTGGGTTCTTGGAACCCTAGACGGTGTAGGGCATCCTCGAAGCTGGGGCATTTGTTGTGAAGCTCCGTGGTGTCGTTGAGGGCCTTCAATTGAGTTGTGAAGCCTCCCCTCAACCTCATTGTAAAGGTTCTCAGTTGACGCCTTCAAGGTCATCGGTTAATGGATTGTGAGGCCACCTTTGTGGTGGTGCTCACCGGAGAAGAAGGTGAGGCCTTTGTGGCGCTCGGGTGACCTTGTGTGGCCCCGACACCTCTCCAATATAGACGTAGCTTCCTTGGAAGTGAACTACAGGAATTACATCTCTGTGTCCCCTCGCCGGTTCTTTCGCTCCACCCCTTTACTTCTTGCTTTTACTCTCTTGTTCACTTTTTGTGTTACTTGTCATTTATGTCTTTCACGTAGTTGCATGTATAGTTCATCTTACTTTGTGCTAAGCCTTAAAAGTGCAATAAAATATTAAAATTGGTAGTCTCCTATTCACCCTCCCCCTCTAGTCGACCTAAGTTGGGCCTTTCAGGGTGTTTTCTTGCTCCTACTGGTTCGATTAAACCTTGGTTTCATAACTGAGGGAAACTTGCTGCTGTGTTCATCATACCTTCCTCTTGGGGTTCCCAACAAGCTCTACATCAACCACGCACCAGCACTTTTCTGGGCGTCGTGCATTGAGCCATCACCAGGTGGTGTGGCCGGCCCCCAGCCCTTCTCTATCTCGTATTCTGGCTCCAGATGTCTTTCTAGAAAAATAGGCACTTTGGCTTTTGTCCCATCCAATTCCGAGAATATTGATTTTCTGACTTTCCTGGAACCAAAAACAGCAGAAAACAGGCAGCTGGCACTATGGCTCTTGTTAATAGGTTAGTCCAAGAAATCATATGAAAAGTACTCCAAAGTGTGGGCAAAACATAAGAAAGTAGATAAAACCAAGCATGAAACATCAAAAATTATAGATACATTTACAATGTATCAGCTGATTACGAAGAATCTCGTCAATCTCATTCCTTTTTTCCATGAAGATTTCACTTTCATGATCTTCCATAAATTGCTGCAAAGCATTGTTAGGAGCAAGAGAAATAGAAGCAAGTTGTTCAACTCTAAAATCCTCATTATGGGTTTCCTCTTCACAAGGTTCTTTAGTAAATTTCGAAAAATTAAACTCATAAGATTCCCCATCAAACTTAGTCAAGATTTTCTCCCTTTTGCAATCTATAATAGCTCCACAAGTACTCAAGAAAGGTGTACCAAAAATGATAGGATAAGTTTTACTAGCAGCTGAACCAAGTACTAGAAAATCAGCAGGATACTTAATCTTACCACAAAGAACTTCCACATCCCGTACAATACCAATTGGAGAGATGGTCTCTCTTTTAGCAAGATGAATAACCACATCAATCTCTTCCAATTTGCAGGGACTGATTTCATGCATAATTTCTCTGTAAAGCTCATAAGGAATAGCACTGGAACTTGCACCAATATCACATAAACCATAATAGCAATGATCACCGATTCTAACAGAAAGCACAAGACACTAGCTTTTTTAGTTCTATTAGGATGCGAAACAATATTAGAAGCATCCTCGCAAAAGACTATGTGTCCATCTTCTACGCTTTTAGTGACAAGGTCTTTCACAATTGCTACAACAGGTTCAATGTTTATTTGTTCATCAGGTTTTATAGTTCTCTTTGCACTTTTAGTGATTACACTAGTTATCACAGGATGGTCCTTTACCTTATCCGGGAAGGGTTTCTCGATATAAAGTTCAGGTAAGATGTGATCAATAGTGTAAAACTCAAGATTCTAACAGAACACAAATAACAATATCTTTATAAGGCGCATGGTACTTGCTCCATCCCCTTTTTGGGATTTCAATATAAGAAGCAAAAGCCTTAAAGCAATTTGTAATAACTTGTAAATTAAGACCATAAGTATTATTAATATTTTGAAAGTCATCAGTTCCCATAAAAGATTTAATGCATTCATAATCATAATTTATACCTGACTTTCTACCTTTGTCATTCTTCCAAGCTTCAGCATTGTCTTGAATACGGTCCAGAAGATCCCATTTAGCTTCTTCTTCCTTGCGAGTGAATGATCCAGCACAAGAAGCATCCAATAGATCCTTATCATGTAGAGGGAGCCTTGCATAAAAGTTATTGATAATAATATTGTTGGGGAGCTCATGAATGGGACATTTGAGCATTAGTAAATTCAATCTCCCCCAAGCTTGAGCTGTACTCTCTCCATCAAGAGACCAAAAGTTGTATATTTGATTCTAATCTTTATGAATCTCACTAGGAGGATAAAACTTTGAATAAAAGAGAGGTACTATTTCCTCCCATTCAAGAGCTTGACCATTCTTCAGCAACTTATACCATTCCTCAGCTCTTTCTTTCAGTGATAATGAGAATAACTTCTTCTTAACTTGATCTGTAGTAATACTTGCACACTTGAACAACCCTCATAATTCGTGTATAAAGAGCAAATGATCACCAGGATGGACAGTTCCATCCCCAACATAGTAGTTATCCATAACACGATCAATAATTCTTGTAGGTATTTTAAAAGCATCATTCTCAGCAGGTGGTGGTTCATCTACTACCTTAGCAATGGTAGTAGCATTACCAAATAAGAAACTCAGCGATTTATCCATATTGAAAAT
This sequence comes from Avena insularis, assembly GCA_023614405.1. Taxonomy (NCBI): domain Eukaryota; kingdom Viridiplantae; phylum Streptophyta; class Magnoliopsida; order Poales; family Poaceae; genus Avena; species Avena insularis. The sequence goes on from CM042690.1 coordinate 673,804,722, forward strand.
AAAGCAACTAATAGAAATAAACAATACTCATAGTAGAAGTTTCCTTTACCAGTTCCACTCTCCAATAGCGCTTCACTACCCGGCAACGTCGCCAGAAAATAGTCTTGATGACCCACAAGTATAGGGGGTGTATCGCAGTATTTTCGATAAGTAAGAGTGTCGAACCCAACGAGGAGCGTATTTGGCTAGTGGTATGGATCAGGAATTCTCTGCAAATACTTAGCAAACGGATTTTAGGGTTTTTTGATAAAGCAAATAAATAAAGTACGAGTAAATAAAAGACAATAAGAATAAATGCAGCAAGTGGCCCAATCCTTTATTCAGCAAAAGACAAGTCGGTTGTATTACTTAAGATGACTAAACGTTCTTGAGGACACATGGGAATTCTATCAAGTGCTTTCGCTTCATATAGTTGATTAATCTTCTTTAGCTTGCTAACTGTTGTGTGTGTGAACTTGTGCTAATGTACCGAACTTCCTAGGACTAATACATACTTTTGATTATACCCCTTGCAAACATCTGTAAGTACAAGAAAGTAATTAAGGTACAAACCTAACCACAGCTTTAAACTCTAAGACCCTGACGTCCCTTGTGCAATGGTTTCCTAACGGGGGTTCAGGTTTCTGTCACTCCGGCAACCCCTTCGATTAGTAGCCAAATACACAATGCATTCCCCTAGGCCCATATAGGTGAAGTGTCATGTAGTCGACGTTCACATGACACCACTAGAAGTAGTACACCACAACTTAAATATCAAACTATTGAATCTTTCTCAACACAAGTCCACTACTAACAACATGACTTCTCTCATGTCCTCAACAACAAAACGAACTACTCACAAGACATCATATGGATCATGATCAGAGATGGAATAATGATGTATAATAATCTGAACATAAATGATAATTCAATGGTTCACTCAATAGCATCAACTACAAAGAGTAATCAACATCGGGAAAGTTTCCCCTAAGAACTATGCAAGGTTCAACCCAATTGTTACAACAATATGGAGATGGTGATGAGGGTGCTGATGGTGATGATGGTGGTGATGATGATGATGATGATCCCGATGAAGTTCAGCTTGATGGTGGTGTTGATGGCGGCGATCTCCCCTCTCCGGGAAGGAATTCTCCGGCAGAATTGCTCTGCCAGAGATCTTTCTCTCGGTGTTTTCCACCCCAGGCGGGCGGAATCTTTACGTGGTCGCCCTGTATTAGGGTTCCGTGGAGATAATATACGTAGGGAGAGCTGGAGGTGGCTGTATGCCACACCACTGGGCGGCGTGGTTTAGGTGGCCTGCGTCAGGGGGTGGTGTGGGCCTCCTGTGGCCCATCTCCACTCCTCCTTCTGGCAGTCTTCGTCTTTTGGAAAAATAGGATTTTCCATATATTTTTCCGGATTTTCTGATCTTTGCGAATTTTGCCTCCAAACAACACCTTTTCCATCAGAATCCTGACTGCAGCGGTCCATGCTCCAAAATTCATCAACCATGCAAAAACATATGAAATTACATAAGTATCATCTCTTAATATGAAATATATCAATAAATAATAGTAAATTATAATATAGAATAGTGATGCAAAATGGACGTATCAGTCCTAGGGGTCTTAGCATGGCGGCTTCCCTTTTGTCTACTACAATAACTCTACTACGACAAGCTTTGCCGGCTCTGGTGATGGGGGTGAGGACGGCAGCGCGCCTTTGGCTCGTGCTTGTATTTGTAATCGTCGCTGGGTGGTCCAATGATCTATTTTGTAATTTTTATTACTTTTAAGGATTTTTATACTGTTGTTGATGACTATTAATAGATCGGTGGAATTATGCAAAAAAAGCTAAAAACCAAAACTAAAAACACCTATTTAGATATTTTTTAGGACTTATAAATCAAAATCAAATTTAATCCCAACCAAACAGCCCAGAAGTTCATTAGGCTGAAACATAAGCGGGCGCTGGGCCAGTAGGTGTACCGGAGAGCGGCAAACCTTTCACGGCCCAAGATTCTGCAAGTACGAGGTATGGGGCGTTGTGTTGACAATCGGGACGGAATTCTCAAAATAAGAATGTTAATTGGCACGGACGGAAAGCTGCACGCGGCGGAGACACGGTGTATGCTCCCGTAGCGGACAGAAAGCGCGGTGCATCTTTCTTTTGATCTGGAACATTCCATGAGAGAGCCAATTTCAGACAGGAGCAGTCTGGCAAAGATGACCGTGCCCATTCCAAAATGTTCATCACTGTGGTGCACTCAACGATTTGGGCCGATTTGTCTGGATGAGTTCCTGATGCATCCCAATACCATATATGCATTGCAAGATACTATGAAGAAGCGGTTATATGGTGTCAAAATTGCCTCCTCCGGTTGTTTGGTTTCTACACTCGGCTCATCGGGAACCATTACTACTATGCAGTTTATGGTTGTGAATCTACAACAACCGTCGTCGTACGTGGTCATCATGGCTATCTTTACTGGCTCAAGTCAATTGGCTCGTGCTTCATCTAGCCACCGCCTACCAGTAGTACAGTGCCTGTAGTAGCGCGAGGGGGGGGCGGGAAATGAAAATGTTGCGCAACTGAGGCCGAGAGCAAGGAACGGCGTCGGGCCGTGATGAAACACGCGAATGGTACGAGCTGGCTTTTGTCGGGGTCCGTTTGGCCCAACATAATTAGGTCGAGGCGCTGGGCCACAGTAGGTGCGGGCGGGGAGCGGTAAACCTTGCACGGCCCAGGGTTCTGCAAGGACCAGGCCCCAACGTGCCGTGTTGATGTCGCCGAAGGTACGTGCGGATGTGGGTCAGTCAGTCGAGCGATTATGTTCCCCGCCGCACGCGGAGAAGACGCGGTGTGTACTGTGCGCCCGCCACCGGCCATTCCCCAAACCGGACAGAAAACGCGGCGCATCTTGACCCGTCGCAGTGTCTGGCATGCCATCCAATAGGTACTCCCTCTGTTCGGACATATAAGACATTCTAGCTTTGTGAAACGAATGTATCTAGACACCTTTTAGGGTATATGTTTACTCCGAGCCTCTACAAACCTATACACTAAAAGACGTCTAGATACATTCGATTCAAAGTTAAACGCCTTATATTTAAAACAGAGAAATAATGATTAGACTACTCCCAGATCGAGGAGAAAATGGAGGTCCTGTCTCATTGCCACCCGATGATGCAGGCCACTTTTCAGCGACTCTCCTCTGCATAAATCATTGTACGACAACATGCTAACAAGCTGCCCGCACGTCTTCAACACTCCGTCTCTCGGATTGTATCGTCGAGGGGGCATGTCCACTCTTAAATAAACACAGCTCCTTCTCCCTTTGCGGTTGGTTGCTGTTGCCTTTTGTCTCAAAACTGGAATCGTATACAGGTTAGTATAGGACGTGGAAAACATATTTTATAGGTTCGACCTGTGACAGCTCCCAGTGGTGCCCGCGGACGCAGCCCGTAAAACCGAATATTGAATATATATAATTGAAACATAAATCAAATATAACAAATGTTTTACAATAATCATCTGAATTACAATATTCATCGAATCAAATTACAAGAATTATTCGAATCAAACAGTTTAACAAATAATGAATGGTTCAACTCACATAAATAGTTAACAAATACAATACAATGAATGACATAGGGACGTCACTTTTTGCCATGCTGCGTCCAATGGTGCTCGATATGATCATTGATGAGTTGAAGACGTGTGTTTGCATCTTCAATATTCCTATGGGTCTCAAGAAAAATTTGAACGCGGTCGGGGTTTCTTTGTGCTTGCACATGGGTGCCAACATTATCAGAAAGGAACGACAATTGTAACCCTCTCTCATCTTCGATGATCATATTGTGAAGAACCACACATGTCATGATGTTGCATAACATTTTTTGTCCCAAAAACGAGAAGTACCCCCGAACAATGGCAAACCGCGCTTGCCAAACTCCGAAAGCTCTTTCAATATCCTTTCGGCATGCTTCTTATGCTTGTGAAAAATTAGCTTCCTTCTTGTTCTTCAGAGTTTAGATAGTTTTAACAAATGTTGACCAAGCCGGATAGATGATGCCGGCAAGGTAGTAGTCCATGGTATAGTCATGGCCATTGACTTTGAAGTTGTAAGCTGGTCTTCTCCACTAACTAATTTGGCAAACAACGGGGATCTATGCAAGACATTTATGTCATTGAGTGATCCCGGCAATCCAAAGAAGCAATGCCAAATCCACAAGTCTTGCAATGTCACGGCCTCAAGCACAATGGTTGGATCACGACTTTTACCACAACATTGCCCGTGCCATGCCTTCGGACAATTCTTCCACCACCAATGCATACAATCTATACTTCCTAGCATCCTCGGCCAACCTCTCTTCTCATATATCGCTAGCAAACTTTGCACATCTTCTTTGTTAGGAGATCGAAGATACTTGGGGCCAAAAACCCGGATCATTACCTTGGCAAACATCCAGACGGAATGCATGGTGGTATCTTCGCCAATGCAAAGGTACTCATCTGTATAGTCGGCTGGGATGCCATACGCAATCACACGCATGGCTGCCGAGATTTTCTTATAAGCGTTAAAGTCTATGGTACCAGTGGCATTTCTTAGGCGAGTAAAATACCGACAATTGGCCATGCAAGCTTTGACTATATCCACGAACAAACTATGGCGCATCTGATACCTTCTACTAAAGAGATGCGGCGGATATGTCGGTACCTCGACAAAGTAGTCTTGCATGAGGTTGGCATGCCCGAGCGCTCGGTTTCGCTGGATGCAAGAACGACCGAACATCGAACCGCGACACTGGTGGATGAAGTTGATCTTGTCCTGCAGCTGCTTCGCCGCGAGGATCATGACCATCATATTTGTGTCGTCGTCGTTGAGCATCTCGTCGAGGTCCGAGTCAGAGGAGGAGGACAAGGAGTCGTCCAAAAGGAACTCCATGGTCAGTGAGGTCGACATCAACACAAAACGGAGGTCAAAAACAAGTCGACCCGACAAATCATGGACGATTCAGACTAAAACTCACCGTCAAATTGGGAGAGGACAAAGAGACGGTCGTAGCACCGCCGAATCCGATCGCCTAGCTCGAGGGCACGGTCGAATCGAACCCCCGCGGTGCATCCATGGCCATCGCCATCCAAATCTTCCGCTGCGATAGATTTATGGCTCCCCACGCAAGATTCGACTTACCACGGACGCAGCGAGGTGCGGGCCAGTCGGACGTGGTGGGGCGTGCCATTTGTGGCCAGAATCGATGGCGGAAGGCGGTTATGCGGGAGAAATGGAGGCGGGGAAGAAAAAGGCGGGGGCAATAGGAATGCTGAAACTTCAGCACCAACACTTCCGCGGGGATATATGCAGCGGCTCAGTTTGGCCTCTTGCCCCACCCACGACCAGTTGTATAAATTTAAAAGGACGAGTGCTCGGTGAAATCAATATTTTTTTATAGGACTGGGTTTCCGTAGTCTACAAGACTATGGGTGCGATTGGTCGCCTGTCCAGATTTTTTACGCTCCCGGAGAACAGGTCTGGAAGGCATGGCCACGAAGAGGTGACGCAAGTGTCATGGTATCGACTATGTTTGGTCTCCTCTACAGGTAGTAATTTTTTTTGCCCATTGGCAAATGTTGGGTGTATCTGTTTGGTCACATGACATGTGGTTTCTAACGCAAGCCTAATGCATTCATTTTTTTTGTTGGGATAACTAGAGCTTATGCTACTTAGTTTTGCCCACAGCTCGAAACATGTTTGTCATCGTGGTTCTAGCTCAGCCTCGCGAATACTCAGATGATTTGTTTCCGTCGAGTCAAGGCCTTTGGCCGTTGGTGGGATAATGTTGGTCACATGTGGGACCCACTTCAAGCTTACAAGTGGAGCTGGGTATAAGCTTAAATGGACCAACTTCAAGCTTACAAGTGGAGCTGGGTATAAGCTTAAATGGACCATGCGAACATTGCAATTTTTTACCCCAAGACAAACATGGGTATAAGCTCAAATGGTTGTTACCAATACTCCTTTGAATATGTCATCTGCACACACCTGACGAGTCTAGAATTAAGAGTATAGTTCTTGGCACACCTAAAAAAATGAAACAATGCTAGGAGGAAGTAGACATTTTTTGATATAGTAGAAGCGGGTCGACGTGAGAATTTCAAAAATTCGTCCATGACAGGGATGAAACTCCGGTCGCTGGGATGCACCAACTGCGACCCAACCACTAGGCTACAAGAAATGTGGTGAGAAGAGAATGAGAAATTCTTCAGAGAACATTGGGGTGGAACTGCTTAGTCAGTTTGATGGAAACCATGTTCTTGTATGGGGTGAACGTCGTACATATATGTAAGCTTAAAGGACCAAAGGATGAGTTTGAGAATAAGGCTATTGAGGCTGATAAAAGAAAGCAAAAGTGAGGACCTATTTTAGCTACTAGGGCAAGTACACAAGAATCAAGAATGATGGTAAGACCACCATTGAAAAAGCTTAGGAGCTGAAGAGGAAGAAGAATCTAAAGAAACCTAAAGGTACAAAATCCCATGTTTTTGGTAACTCCTTTGTTATCCAAAGTAATCATTCCCTGCTAAATAAAACAAAAAGTGTTGGTATTTGTCTTGGTACCAATTACAATGATATAAATGATAACATACATGGTAATAAGCATGTAGAAGGTGATCCTGATATGTTTCTTTCTGCTGACATTACTATTAGCAGTGAGGAGTTAGTAGGATCATCTGAAGATTCTACTAAAATAACTCACAAGGAAGAAACTTACCAGGATGAGTCTAAATCCCCATGGATTTAGGTTTTCTCTAAAAGGAGTAGTAGTAAAAGGAAATTGATATTTAAATCCAATGATAGAAGGTCTTCTATGGAATCTAAGAGGTCTTAATAGTCTTGATAATTTTTCTAGGGTGTGCATGAGCTCATTATAGAAAATGCACCTGATTTAATCAGTTTTTCTAAATCTAAGAAGGTTGATTTCACCAATGCATAATTGCAATCCATAGACTACCAGAACGCTTATGTATGGAACTGGCAGCCTATTGTGGGTACTTCTTGTGGAATTTTGGTTACCTTGGGATATCCAGAGATTTTGTATTTCTTGTAAGATTAAAAACAAGAATGACTCTAGTATATGGAGATATGTCTCAATATATGGTTCTTCTTACGATGAGTTTAAATTGGAATTCATTAATGAGTTACATAATGTAGTTGTTTCCTAGGATGGACCTACTCTCTTGGATGGTGACTTTAATCTCATTATAAAAGTAAAGAAAAAACAATGGTAATATAAACCATCATTGGGCCAATCTGTATAATGATTGGGCCAATAAGTTTGACCTTATTGAGTTAAAAAATTCTAGTAAGATGTTTACATGAGCTAATAATCAAGATTATTTGGTTTTGGATGCTATAGATAAAGTTTTTATAACCACTTGTTGGGGAAATATGTTCCCAACAGTTGTTGTTAAAACTTTGCCTAGAGTTGGTAGTGACCATACTCTTCTAGCTTTTGATACTTGTTCCTTCTATGCCCCCACTGTGAAAAAATCATTTTGAGAAGTGGTGCCTGCAAAAAGATGGTTTTAGAGAGTTAGTCTATAAGACCTAGAATTTGCCTTGTAAGATGACCAAGTCTATAGACATTTGGTAGTTTCAGGTGAGGAATCTTAGGAAATTTATTAGAGGATGGGCTATTGATATAGAATCTGATCAGAATAAACATAACAAGCAACTTATTGTTGAATATGACTTATTAGATATCCACTCAGAAACTCAGCCTTTATCCCCTGGTGCTAAGCAAAGTATGAAGGAAATTGCTGAGGAATTGCAGAAAATTTGGAGAAATGAGGAGATAAATGATAGGCAGAGTGCTAGAGAAAAAGAAATCTTAGAGGGTGATCAAAATACTATAAATTTTCATGCTATGGCTAATAAAAAGAAGGAAAACAAATTAATGTTTTGGAAGGGCTTGATGGTGATATCCATGATCTTGCAGACATCCTAAAACTTGCTTCTCAGTATTATAAAACTCGTTTTGGAGCAGAAGAAAAACTAAACAATAGTTGAGATGAGGATTTTTTGGGATACTGGGGAAATATGTCTACTGCACACAATAGTGTGTTGGAGGCAGAATTTTCTGAGGAAGAAATCGAGGAGGCTGCCTTTGGGTCTTATGTTGAAGGAGCTCCTGGCCTAGATGGGTTCTCTTTCCTTTTTTATCAGCAATTTAGGGATCTAGTTAAGGCTGATTTATTTGCCATGATTATGGATTGGCATAAGGGGAATAAGTGTTTAGATTGAATTTCTCGTTTATTACTATGATACCCAAGGAGCAAGATGCTAGGACTATTCAAAAATATAGGCCTATTGCTCTCACTAATTGTAGTTTTAATTTTGCTAAGTGTGTCACCAATAGATTGGGTGTGGTTAGTGAAAAAATCATTGCACCTAATCAAACTGCTTTCATTAGAGGCCATTTTATTTTGAAATGTGTGGTCTCTGCACATGACATTATTCATGATGCTATGGAGAAAAAAGAGTCTGGTATTTTATTCAAGCTAGAGTATGAGAAAGTAGATAGAGGGTTCCCGATCCAGATGGTGTTATAAAGGGGATTCAACCCTAAATTTATGGGATCATCATATCTTTGTTGCATAAAGGATCAGTAGCTATTAGGATCAATGACACAAACATTTATTATTTTGAATCAACTAGAGAAGTAAGACAGGGACCTGCCTCACCCATTTTGTTCAATTTTGTGTTAGACGTTTTTGATAGAAACCTAGGATCATCTAGGTGTGTGTTCATACTTCATGAGTATACCGAGAGAGATAGAGGGATGGGATAGGGGAGAGGAGTACCTTCTCCTTCGCTCGATCAGCTCGAGCCATTGGCCATGGAAGGATCTGCGCTAAGGCAGCGACACGAAGTGCAGATTCATCGGGGCATCGACGGTGCTTCCCGTCACTCCTACGCTCCCTTGGATCGGATAGGGTTTGTCGGTGGGGAGTGTAGCTGGCAGCGAACCTCGTAACGCGAGACGCCAACCCCCACCTCTTTTTATAGCAGAGTGTGAATAGGGCCTGCCAACCATGTAGTGTTGGGCACCCTCGATCAGGGTACGGATCAAGGGCCTAATGGGTCATTGGGCCCACTCGAGAGAAGATCAATCTAACATTCTCCCCCTTATATCAATATATACTTTTAACTATATACTTTTCACTTTACTCGTTTCATCACCGATTAGTACGTAGAGCATGTTTCATCGCCATAGCTCAATTGCCGATAGAATTAGACAACTACAACATACCTCTCTGTTTTGGAACAACTTTTGTTCCTTTTCGGGCCTTTCATGATCCAGGAATCATAGGCTTTCCCATAAACCGATGTTGGCTAAGTGTTCTCTGAACGTATTCAATACTATATACTTTTCACTTTACTCGTTTCATCACCGATTAGTACGTAGAGCATGTTTCATCGCCATAGCTCAATTGCCGATAGAATTAGACAACTACAACATACCTCTCTGTTTTGAAACAAATTTTGTTCCTTTTCGGGCCTTTCATGATCCAGGAATCATAGGCTTTCCCATAAACCCATGTTGGCTAAGTGTTCTCTGAACATATTGAGTGGTAAGCCTTTCGTAAGTGGATACGCAAGCATATCATTTGTTCTTATATGCTCGACACTTAAAGTGTGATCCTGGATTTTATTTTTCATAACATAATACTTTATCTCAATTGATTTGGTAGCATTACTCGACTTATTGTTGTGAGTATATAATACTGATGGCTGATTATCGCAGTACATATTTACTGGTTTATTAATGCAATCTACCATTTTTAAGTTGGGTATAAATTTATTGAACCATATTGCCTGCCCCGTGGCCTCATAGCATGCTATAAATTTTGCAAACATCGTGGATGATGCAACTATTGACTATTTGAAGCTTCTCCACGAAATATCCCCGCCTGCGAGAGTGAATACATATCCTGGTGTTGATTTTCTATCATCTCTATCTCCCACAAAATCTGCATCTGAATATCCTCTAATATCTAGGAAATCGGATCTTCTATATGCTAGCATGAGGTCCTTTGTGCCTTGTGCATAACACAATACTTTCTTTACCATGTTCTAATGCTCTATGCCTGGATATCTTGATATCTACCGAGTACCCCGGTGATAAAAGCTAAGTCAGGGCGAGTGCACACGTGTGCATACTATATACTTCCAACAGCCGAAGCATATAGTACCGCTTTCATTTGATCGATCTCGTATTGGTTCTTGGGACATTGAAATTTCCCAAAATTGTCGCCCTTGGCCATAGGAGCAGGTGTGTCACTACTCGTATGCATATTGTATTTATTTAGGACCTTTTCTAAATATACCTTTTGCGATAATCTTAGAACCCCATTTCTTCTATCTCGGTGAATTTCTAAGCCCAAAAAAAAAGATGCTTAACCCATGTCTTTCATATCAAAATTTGAGGACAAGAACCTCTTTGTTTCTAGTAGTAGACTGACATTGCTGCTATCAAGTAAGATATCATCTACATATATAATTAGGAAAATATATTTCCCACTTTTAAAATTTGCATAAACGTAGTTGTCATCAAAATTCTCATTAAATCCAAATCTCTTAATTGTCTGATTAAACTTTACATACCACTGTCTAAAGGCTTGCTTTAATCCATAAATGGATTTGTTTAGGCGACATCCTATATTTTTTTTGCCTTCCATGATAAAACCCTTGGGTTCTTTCATGTAGATACTTTCTTCTAAATCTCTGTTTAGAAATGTTATCTTTACATCCATCTGATGTAGCTCTAAATCTAAATGTGCCACTAATGCCATTATAATTCTGAGGAATCCTTACATGAGACTGGAGAAAATGTCTCATTGTAATCTACCCCTTCTATTTGTGTAAATCCCTTTGCCACAAGTAGTGCTTTATACTTTTCTATATTCCCACTAGAGTCATATTCAGTTGTGTAAACCCATTTACAGCCTACTGTTTTGGCTTCTTTAGGAATTTCTTCTAAGTCCTAAACATTGCTGGAACTCATTGATTTCATCTCATCTTCCATGTCCTCTAGCCACTTTGATGAGTGAGGGATTCTCATGGCTTCTTCATATGAAGTGGGATCACCCTCCATATGAACTACTTTTGTATTATAAACTCTATAATCAGTAGAAATAGTTGATCTTTTAACTCTTTGAGACCTTCTAGGGGCCTCATTTACTGGCACATTCTATGCCTCAACTTTTGGCACATCTTCTAGAGGTGGTTGCTGCTGCTCCCTCTCATGCGCAACAATGGGTTCAATCAGCTCCTAACGGACAGATTTCAGATCTTCACTGATTTTTGCCATGGGTGGATTTGCAACCGGTGCTTGCACCACAACCTCAGGGATTATCAGTGCAAGAACAACAGGTAGTGAGAAAATGGCTCCTGGGTCATCGGATTAGGTGCATACACCCTATTCTCCTCAAGATCAATTTTCCGATCTACCATGATCCCTCATCATTTCATCCTCTAAAAACACTACATGTCTCGTTTCTACAAACTTTGTGTATCTGTTTGGACAGTAGAAATAAAAACCTTTTGATCTTTCAGGATAGACAATGAAGTGGCAACTTACTGTTTTGGAATCTAGCTTCGCAATCTTTGGATTAAACACTTTGGCCTCTGCTAGGCTCGCCCACACCTGTAAGTGGTGTAGAGAGGGTACTCTTCCTGACCATAGCTCATACGGTGTTTTGGACACCGACTTTCTTGGTACTCTATTGAGAATGTGAATGGCGGTTTTTAGCGCCTCCATCCACAATCCCAATGGAAAGATGGAGTAACTCATCATACTACGCATCATATCCATAAGTGTGTGGTTACGCCTTTCAGCTACTCCATTTTGCTGAGGCTCACACGACATTGAATATTGGGCCACTATGCCATTCTCCTATAAGAACCTTGCAAAAGGTCCAGGAACTTGGCCAAATGGGGTGTGTCGACCATAGTACTCCCCCACGGTCATATATCACTATCTTAATTCTTTTATCATGTTGATTTGCAACTTCAGCTTTAAATATTTTAAATTTATCCAATGCTTCCGATCTTTCTTTAATTGGATAAATATAACCAAAACGTGAGTAATCATCTGTGAATGTTATAAACGAGTCATAGCCATCTATATTTTTCACAAGAAACGGTCCACAAATGTCAGTGTGGATTATTTCTAGTGTTCATGTGCTTTGTTTTGCACCCTTTTAATTTGTTTTACGTACTTTTCTTTAACACAATCTACGCATTGCTCTAACTCTGAGAACTATAAAGGAGGACGAATTTCATTTTTAACTAGTCTTTCTATTCCCCCATTGAAATATGGCCTAAACGACAGTGCCATAATTTCGACAATGAATCATGAATTCTCTTTCTTTTCTTTTGATCATCATTGACGCAGAAACATGTTTATTCACATTACACACATAATTCAATTTTTCACGTGGGGATAATAAATAAAGCTCATTGTGAATAAAGGCAACACCCACACAATCATTATTAAACCATATGGCACACTTGCCATGTCCAAAATAACATTCATAATAATCTTTGTCCAAATGTGAAATACTAATCAAGTTTCTGTGTAATGAAGAAAAATAAAAACATCTTTAAGCAGGAGCATGAATCCATCAACTAGCTCTAGAGAGATGTCGCCAATAGCTTGAACGTCTGCTTGGACTCCATTTGCAAATTCAATGCATCTTTCGCTTCTTTGCGTAGTCCACGTCGAATGGATTCCCTATAAAGAATTTGCAACATGCATAGTTGCACCTGAGTCAAACCACCAAATAGATTTCGAAAACTGTGTATAAAAGTATTCATTTACAAAAGAAACAGTGTTTTTATATTCTTTGCCATTATCGACTTTAGCCAAATTGGGCAATCTTTCTTGTAATGCCCGCTTGTTTTGTAGTGGAGATATGTATGTTTGTCTAGTGGAAAAGGCTTTTGTTGATGTTGATGTTGCATGGGAGATTTTCCATGTGGCTTTGAAGGGGAGCTTTGATTGAAGTTCCTTTTCTTTTTATCCTTCACATAGTTCAGAGAACCACCATGTGAGGTTTTAATTATATCCTCTTCTTGTACACACATGACTATTATCTTTTCAATGTCCCACCGCTCTGGTTGCATGTTGTAGTTGATAACAAATGTGTCAAACTCTTTTGGCAGTGAAGCCATAACGAGATGAACAAGGAGTGCATGTGACGAGGGGTAACCTTGATAATGTCCATGGTCATGGACTTAGAGTTTCGTGGAAAAGAGAACATTGGGGATTTCATCGGCTGATCAGACAAATAAGGGAGTTGAAGTCGTCTGGTTGTTTATTGAACAAATCGATTACAGATTGCTCAAGGCTTTTTTGGTACCTCTCCGCTGGCTCCTCCCAGCCTATATATAATAGGCTGCGTCCTGAGGTCGTATATAGATATGTTATAAGTTACAGTTACAATAGTAATACAATGTCAGTTTCTATTTTATTATATGGCAAGCTATGCCTTCCTTAGGATGCTTCCTGGGCCTTCCTCTTGGGATTTGTGTGCTATGAGCCTTTATGTAACCAAGGTAACTAATCATAAGGACCCGAGTACTCATACCCATGTCAGTAGCCCCCGATACTCCATCTGAATCGCAGATTCGGGTTGAGTTTTGAAGCCAATTTTTGCCGTAAGCCAAAGTTTTTCTTTATGAAATACATTTATTTTCTTTTGTTTTAATCATTGTAGGGATTTGGTATAACAGGTCTGATGCATCCGGCGGACCGGGAATCAGTTAATTGCTCTAGAAAAAACACCATGAACCTACATCAAATTCAAGTCCTCAAGCTTGAACTCAAAGTTTCATAGTGTAATTCAGTTCGAGCCGTTGAGGTCTTATCTAATACTGAATTCCAGTTCTATTACTTTGGGTACCCAATGCGTTCGTCAGGATTTTTCATCGTATCATCGATACATATAACTTACTGGCAGAGCGTATTCATGTACAGTTACCAGGCCACATAGGATAAATCCTGGGGTCTTACCTTCATGTCATGGACATGACATTCAGACTTATTATCGTGTCGGGCGTGGTCCGAGATTTTTTGAGATTTTATCGACTGCCTTGTTTGGCTATTAGAATTGCTGAAGTTATTAGCTTATTATTTTCTTAGGTGAGGTATATAAACTCTCCCGATGGGAGGAACCGTTTGAGGATACAATGATGTAATACTCATGGGTTCATATTTTGTGGACTCCGTCGGAGTTTTTATTTTATCGGGTGTGTTTTCAACACACGAGGATAATTTTTCTTCGGATCATACTTGACCTCTTCTGTAGAGCGTAGTTTTCTATCGGGTGCGTGGCCAGCGCTCTCGATGGGAGTAGCCCCCGAGGCTATGTTCGGATGCTTGCATCGAGGCATGGGCTCGAATTTTTTAAGAATAATATCCAGGGTCAATTTTTTATTAGTCCACAACCTGCATTAAGAAATTTGTCGGGTGCACGGCTAGCGCTCCCGATGGGAGTAGCCCCCGAGGCTATGTTCGGATGCTTGCATCAGAATGTAGGCTTAGAGTTTATTATTATTTTTGATAAATATAAATTGATAGTTATCTTTGAACTTACCTGAATATTTCTTTGATTCTGGCCACTCGTGACGTCATTGCTAACGAGGATGGTGGTCCCATGCTCCAGTAATGATGACGCTTGAGCAGCACATTAGTGGTGATTGTTGACGGTACGTTGTCCTTTATGCGCGAGAATCGAGGCATCGTGCAGATTTCCTCTATTTTCATCGTGGTAATAACTACCCATGATTTTTATCCTTTTATCAATCTTTGCCACGCGTCTCCATCCTCTTTGTCTTGACGTTCCGCTTCCTTCATCTAACGACTGAGCTTCACGCTCCTTTCCCTTATAAATAAGGGAGATCACGTTTACTGTTTTCTACTCTTCCCCTTCGCTGCATACTTCTTCTTCTTACTTTCGTCGTGCCTACTTTACCTGTGTTCTTGCCTGTTCTTCCTACCTTGCACACTTTCCTCCTCTCCTCGATAGCCACCATGGGAAAGTCCAAGGAAGGGAGTTCCGCTGTGGCCGCCAAGGTGACGAAGAAGAGGGACATCGGATGGGCCCCCACGAAGTGCACTCAACGAGATCTACGTGAAGCACGCAACAACTGTCTTCTTGAGGAGGGCTCCTTCAAGATCCTAAGGGATGAAGCTACCCCAACACCTGAATCTGGCCGGCGGGTAATTTTCCTCTCCTTTCTATACCGCGGCCTTTCCCTTCCTGTCCACAAATTGCTCCGCGATTTCCTATTTGTCTATGGTGTGCAGCTTTATCAGCTCACGCCAAACTCTATTCTCCATATCGCCTGCTTCATCACTCTATGTGAGTGCTTCCTTGGGTTCCCTCCCCACTGGGACCTATGGAAGTATTTCTTTATGTTCGCTATAATGCCTCCGACACCCTTGTTCATGATGTTGGAGGCGCCATTATCTCTGTTCACCTTGAGGTCGATAATTTTGATTTCAAGATCTCGGAATCTGTATATCATGGACTTTGGGTTGGCCCCTTTTGACCCGAAGAAACGCTACTGGAAGCTTGATTAATGGGACCAGCATCCAACTCCTGAAGAAATGAAGGAGATTAAGTCTTTGCTGAAGCGTCTCGAGAAACTACGTACTGAAGCTAGTTATGAACTCTCAGGTTTGCATATTTTGACCTATTTCCTTCGGGTGCGCATCCAGCCTATCCAGGCTAGAATAGCTGGCATGTGGTCCTATACTGGGAAAAAGGACCTTATGCGAATTTCACCAGATAGCCTCCCCCTTCATATTATTGACAAAAGGGTTCACTCATTCATGGCCTTGACAAAGAAAAACATAGTTTCGTTAGATTGTCGGGTGGAGTCCTTCGGCAAGAAGAAACTTGTTCCTGATGTAAGTTTTCCACCTCCCTTCTATTTTCCTATATGATACAATTTTTTCTCCTGATTCCGGTTCTTTTTATGGTGTAGGGTCATGACCGTCTTTGTGTGTTGCCTCCGCTCCCTGAAAGTGGTGAGCTTCCCGTCAGTGCCACTACATCCGAGGATTTAACCGGAGCAGGAGTCACACCAGAAGAAGAAGAGGCATCTGTTCATGAGTCTTCTTTGGATACCCATTCAATTGCTTTGGCTCGGTCTGGGAACTTCCGATGGGTGGCCGCTGTTGAGAAACGGAAGCGCTCTAAAGTTGTCAAAACGGTTGAAGACTCCGATGATTCAACGGGTTCAAAACCACAGCTGGTTACTCCTGTCTCCTCGGCTCTTCCTCAGATGAATCTTTTCCATATGATGAAACATGTTTCCTCGTAAGTGCCGTTTTTCCTTTTAATACTTGATGATGACAACTTTGCCTTTGCTGAAACGAGAAATTTTCATCCTGCTTCTAAATCGATGATAAAGAAGAAGATCCTCCACTGTCTCCCATTGGTGCTTCTGTCTCACCTCCTCCTACCAAGTCGCCCATGCCATCGATGGATCCGAAAAAATCGCATGAATCACCTGTAAAAAACCCGATCCCAAAAGATGTTATTTCCTCACCGAAACCGCCACCGCAGAATAGAAGGAGAATTGCGGGCAAAGGTGTGGTGATATCTGAAAACCCTGTCGAAGTTGATATACAGGATGTAAGTGCTATTTCTGGAGTTTGTTTTTGTGACTTGCCCCTATTTATTATTGATATCCTGATAATATGCTCTCAGTGCTGCAGCCGCTGATGCGCGAGATGGTTGACATGGCCTCTCACTTTATCAAGGTTAGTAATGAAGCCGAAGAGTTTAAAGGTTTGTTTTATCACCTGACAAAGTTGATGTTTACCGGTTTATATTGAATTGGTGCTATTTTAAATATCTAGCCGCTACCAAGGAATCCGGGGTTATTCGGGACAAGGCATTGAGGCATGCTGAAGATTTTGAGGCTAAATTGCGGGTCATGGAGAAGGCGCTGGAGGAGGCCAGGAAAAGAGCCAAGGACGATGCCAAAGAAAAGGAGAAACATTATACTACCCTCGTCGAATGAGATGAGAATCTCAGGAAGTGGCTGGAAGTCCTCACCACTTCTCTGACTCGTAAGTTTCCCTTCTTAACCTTCTTATTTCATTTTTGATATTTTCCTTCGGTTCTTGTTCTTCATTGTAAATCTCTCTATCGTAGAGCTTACCGGCCAGTCTCTGACGCGGGATGAGGACAAGAAGGTTGACCCTTTGTCGGATGTCGTTGGTTCTCTAGAGGCAAACAATGTCCGTGGCGCAATCTTCTGATTCATCTGCGTCATGCCTTTAAGATCCTTCATGCTGAAATTTTCCCAGCAAAGGAGGTGCCAACGGACCGGAACAACCTTGTTGCTATCTTTGGCGCCAATCCGAACCCGCTAAGAGGATACAGTATGGTACAATCCAAGAGCGGTGCCGAAACTTCCATGGCCCTGGCAATGGTGCATGGTGAGAAGGTCAAATGGAAGAAGGTTAGCTCCTCTGTTCCAGTCACCAATGATGGCAAAGTGATTGACCTAACCTATATTAAGAAGGCCAATAAGTATTCGTGTCTTCTTCTAGGTATAGGTGCGGTCCAAGAGAAATCTACTGCCCCTCCTTTGACCGGAGTTCCTTTTGGGAGCACTACTCCGGTTGCCCCTTCTTCAACTGATGCCCCTTTGGCTAGCGCTATGTTGTTTGCATAGAAATCTACCTCATAGTTGGCTTATATTCGTAGAAGCCTCCTTTTGTTTATTTTGCTTGTAATGAACCTGGTCACATGCACTGAACTATTCTTTGGGTTGAGAGGAAACTATTTGCATGTATATATATATGTCTATTATTGTGTATGCAAGTTGTTTGTTTTGCTGAAATCCTTGTACTTTTTGTTTGGTCTACCAGATGTTCCTTGATTCTGCTGTTCTTTCTGGGTCCGTTCATGCTTCCAATGTGCATCCATCTTCTCCTAGAGTGGGCGCATCCGAGACTACCATTGTTTATGTTGCGGATCTGCCGCTATACGCAGAAAAGATTAAACAGGTGAAAAGGCTATAAGGCAATATTTGAGTTGTGCATGCAATGGTAGATGTGCCACGGTCGAAGATGCGCAAGGCTTTGGACCGCGAGACATATCTCTTTGAAGAAATCTCCTGGGCGAGCGAGAAAATGCTCTGTAAGTGTTTCCACAGATCCTCCGAGTCTTGTCTTCTTTAGTTGCAAAAATGGTCCTCTGTTTTTCCTCAGGCATTCGGTTATGCGAGCGAGAAGAAACTCAGCACTTGCGGACCCGAATGAATGCTTTTATGGAGGCTTCTTAGGGCTCTAGTAGTGACTTTTGGATCAATCATCACTGAGAGTACACACTGGCTCTTCTCCAGGATCGTGTGTCCGAGGTTAGTGAGTTTGTCGAGTGTTTTCGCTGAGCACTAGATGTCATGTATAATGCCATGTTTCCTCGGGAACCTCAACCTTAGAGTCTTGACAATTTGATGGCGATATTTCGACAAGGCGAGAGGATTTACCACTTCGTAAAGCTGCATCTTGTGGTGGGTGCTAAACTTGCGTTTTCCTAGGTACACGTACACCACCCTTCACTGGACTTGGATGCGGTGTCGCTAGGATTGCCTCCCCTTCCTGGAGGTGGGATGATTCACATAGAGCCCCTACATGCGGCTGCCCGTAAGCCTGCCATCAGGATCGTCTGTAGGTGCTTGGAGGAGGAAGAAGATTTTTTCCTAAATTTTCTGGTGTAACCCGAATATTTTCCTGCAAAACAAACATGTACATTAAGTAAATTTAAGTTTCACAATTAGTAAATATATGTTGACTCTTTGTATTTTGTGTTTTGATGATTTTTTTAAGCGAGACCTTTTCGTTTGCCTGACACCCTAGGGTCGAGTCAGCTATTCGGGTCAAAGCGTACTGCGTTTATTGGTCGGTGAAAAGCCGGAGATTTTAGCATGCTATATTTAGTGAAGCCCCCCAAGTATCGAGTGGACATTATGTTTTGTTGGCAATTGAAGTAGCCCCCAAATATCGGGTTTATTAATAGAATAGGTAAAAAGGACCGAGACTCGGTTTTGAGAACTTATCTTTATTTATCGTGGAATCATAGGAGTACATGTTTTGGCGTGCTCGCCTAGCTGTTGGCCTTATTGAATATAAAATGCTGTAAAATAAAAGTCCTAAATGTTGATGTTTCCCGGTTTGAAGTGCTTTGTCGTTGTCTTCACGTGCTCCTTTTAACTATTGGCTTCATCCTTGATCGCAATGTTCTGAGGTTTTTTTGCCATTTTCTTCGACTGGAGGCACGGATTCTGCGTCGTGGACCAGAGGGAATATTGCTTCTTTTGTATTGTTGCTTTGGGTGGTGAAGTCGATGCACATCCGTAGCTGTGTGCTTTTCTTCAGGACACACCGTTTATTGGCTACCCATGTGTCTTCTGTGATTTTTTTGATGGACCGGATGTTTGTAGGGCGATGAAAATTTTGTTCAATGGCCCTACATCTGGGTTTCGTAAAATGGAGAAGTGGTTTCTTTGCAAATTTTGTGATGAAGTGCTGAGTAAGTGTGCTCGTTGAGTTCTTCGGGGTTTTTCCGTACGTCGCCTGATATCTGTACAAAACTTTCCTAGTGCTCACGGGTGGACTCGATGCGCGCGCCTTCTTATACGGGACCAGGGTTGGAGACCCCATAGGTTACTTTGGTTTTATACTTGTAGGATGAACCTGGGCTTCTGTGGTTTTCATTATCATGTTGATGGCTTGGTCTTTTGTGACCCGCCCTTCTGGCAAAGGTTATTCGTCCGCTATATTTAGATGTGCAAACTCTATCTCCATCCCAAAAGATTCGGATATTTTATTGAATTCCCGATCACAATTGTTTGATCGAGTGAAGCTGCCTCTTAGAGTGATTATTCCATTGGGTGCTGGCATTTTCATGACTAGGTAGGTATAGTGTGGTACTGCCATAAATCTTTCAAAAGCTGGGCGCCCCAGGATCGCGTGATACTGTGATGGCTAGTCCATGACCTCGAATTCAAGGTTTTCTTGCCTGAAGTTACTCCTGGATCTGAAGACAACATCAAGATAGATTTTGCCTAGAGGGACTTCAACTTTGCCAGGAACTATGCCATGGAACGATGTGTCTGTAGGTGTTAGGTTTGCTAAGGACCAATTCATTGCCCGCAGAGTTTTGGCATAGATTAGGTCGATACTTCTTCCTACGTCCATGAATACCTTGCTCATGTCAAATCCGCCAATTTGTGCCTCCACTATCAGAGCTGAATGACCCGGTCACGGTAATCGAAGGAGGTGATCAGCCCTGCTGAATGTGATCTCTTGCTCTAACCAATGGAGATATTTGGATGTAGGTGGCGGCGCTATTACTGCCATGTTTACTTGTCGTGTGATCAGTTTATGGATCCTGATAGATGGACGCCCTTTCTAAATCATTGACATTGCACCCTTAGACCTTGGGTACTCCTCTTATTGATCTATTGCGGGTTGTGGCTACCCTGCTAGTGGCTGTACTGGTGCTGCTGGTGGTGCACGAATGGCTAGGGTTCCAGGTGTAGTGGCGTATCCTGAGCTCGCTGCTTTAGTTGCCTTTGTGTTGCATACTTCCTGCATCTTTAGAAATGTTTGGCAATCCTTCATGAGGTGATTTGATCCCCTTCTTCCCGCTGAGTCGATGTAGAAGTGCATATTGCAGGGTCCCTCCAACATCTGCATTGGAGACATTGGGGGTCTCGGGCTCTTGGATGATACCATTGTGCTGATTGGCTTCTACCGGCGTTGTCTCTGTTTCTTCAATACCTATCGATGCGATCATTGTTTCTTTGGTTGTCCTCTCCTGAGAAGCCAGCCGCAACGTAGTTTGGTCCACCGTACATGTCGTTACTTTGCCTTCTCCTGTCATTGTTGTGCATGTCCCTATCTTCCTCGGGTGAGCGTGCTCATTTATTATGCACCGCGTCTTCGCCATCTGCCCAGCGATTTGCCATGTCCATTAATTGCGAGATTGTTTTGGGCTTAACTCGCCCCAGCTCCTCGATAAATTCACTTTGGCAAAGGCCATCGTTGAAAGCATCAATCTCCCTTTCATTGGATATGCCTTCAGGTGAGTTTTTGATGATATTCCACCACTAGATGGCTCATATTGTCTCACTAGACATCAGCTTGCATGCCCGCAGTTGCTCCAAAGATGCGAGTCGCTTAAATGTGGATGTGAAATTTCGGATGAATTTATCTTCAAGGTCGTTCTAGCTGCTGATGGATTCTTTGGGTAGATGTCTTAGCCATGACTGTGCGGTGCCACTCAAGTGTAGCTATAGGAGTTCCATTATGGTAGCCTTGGAGCCACCGTGTAGTTTATAGTTGCCAGAAAGTCTATCAGCCAAGCTTTGGATTCCTGGAGACCATCGTATTTTTGGTGATCGTGATGAAGTTTGAAATCTTTGGGCACTGGGGTCTTATGAACCCGGTGGGTAAAGCAACTGGCCCCACATAATTCGTGCTCATCCTTGCTTTCATGGTCGTAGTATCTTTGGCTGCTACGCTCCTCCATGGATCTATCAATCTTGCGTCATGTAATGTCGTTTCTTGCATCGTCCCGTGGTTTGAAAAGTGCACCTGATGTGGTGATCGCGGTCGTTCGGTGTGCCCCACGTGCCGAGGGCTGCGTTGGCGGCATGGGGATCTGTCGGGTTGCCATGTGATTCCTTGTTCTCCTAGTGCAAGAGATGGTGCCCCCACCATATCGACGTTCATGAGAGCGGATCGATGGAGAGTGATACATTGCAAATGTATCTATAATTTTTCATGTTCCATGCTTGGTTTTATCTACTTTCTTGTGTTTTGTCCACACTTTGGAGTACTTTACACATGATTTCTTGGACTAACCTATTAACAAGAGCCATAGTGCCAGCTGCCTGTTTTCTGCTATTTTTGGTTCCAGGAAGTCAGAAAATGAATATTCTCGGAATTGGATGGGACAAAAGCCAAAGTTATTATTTTACCGGGGGACACTTGGAGCCAGAATACGAGACGGAGAAGGGCCAGAGGGCGGCCACACCACCTGGCCGCGCGGCCAGGCTTGGCTCGCGCTAGGGGTGGTATGGCCAGCCCAGGCACCCCCTCGGCCTCTCCTTCCGCCTATATATTGCCTCTGATACGGAAACCCTAAGTACCTGATAAAAAATCCATGAAAGAGTCTGTAGCCGCCGTCGTCTCTGTCCCTAGATCGGGAGGGATCTGAAGCTCTTCCCGGCACCCTGATGGAGAGGGGAATTCACCCTGGAGGCCTTCTTCATCATCATGCAAGCCTCCGGTGTGATGCGTGAGTAGTTCATCTCTGGACTACGGGTCCATGTAGTAGCTAGATGGCTGGTTCTCCTCCTTTGTGCTATCATGTTTAGATCTTGTGAGCTCCGTTCATGATCAAGATCATCTATTTGTAATTCTGCATGTTGTGTTTGTGGGGATCCGATGGATATTGAGATGCTATTTCAGATTGATTATTGATTCTATCATGTCTTTGTTATTTGTGATCTTGCATGCTTTCCATTGTTAGTAGCTATCTTGGCCAAGTAGATGCTAGCAACTCCAAGAGTTAGTATTTATGCTCGATAGTGGGTTCATGCCTCTTGTAATCTGGGGAAGTGACAGAAATCTCTAAGGTACTAGATGTGTTGTTTCTACTAGGGAGAAAACAACAATCCTTTGTTCATAGAACAATCATATTGTTTACTTTACATGCAATTTGTAATGCAATAATCTGTTGCTTGCAATTTAATACTGCATGGGGTTCAGATGATAACCTGAAGGTGGATTATTAGTCATAGATGCAGTTGGATGGCGGTCTATGTATAATGTTGTAATGCCCAATCAAGTCTCAAAGGAGTCAAGATGATTAGTATATGCTTGTATGCTTTCTCGATGTTTGTCAATTGCCCCTTTGTAATTTGTTCACCAACATGTTATCTATCTTAAGGAGAGCCACCTCTAGTGAACTATGGACCCCGGTCCTTTCTTTTACATACAATCTATAATCAAACTGTTTACTACTTTGTGTTTACTGCAAACTATTACTTTCTTCCATTCGATATGTTTAATCCTTTGCTTTCAGCAAAACCGGTGATATTGACAACCTCATGCAAGTTGGGGACAGAGTTATGTGGTTGTGTTGTGCAGGTCTCCACGTTGCTACTAGCACCGGTAGTGTGCCCTGCCAAGGCTCAGCTAGCAACACCTTTGGGGTGTTTCCTTGCTCCTACTGGATTGATAACCTTGGTTTCATACTGAGGGAAAACTTGCTGATGTGCTCATCATACCTTCCTCTTGGGGTTCCCCAACGAGCTCGATATATTTTGGGCCATCAAGCTATTTTTCTGGCGCCGTTGCCAGGGAGTCAAGGACATCTTCACAAGGGGAGTCCCTCATAACCAATCTCTTTACTTTGTTATTTTTGTTTTGCTTAGTTTACTTTTTATTTGTTTGCTTGTTTCTTTATCAAAAACACAAAAAATAGTTTTACAAGTTTGCTTTTTTTATTAAAAACACAAAAAATGACTACTCTTGAAAACACTAAGTTGTGTGACTTCACTAGCACCAACAACAATGATTTTATGAGAACACCTATTGCTCCACATGTTCCTGAAGCTACTTTCTTTGAGATAAAACCGGATTTACTCAATCTTGTTATGAGAGAACAATTTTCTGGTATTGGTAATGAAGATGCTGCTGCCCATCTAAATAATTTTATTGAACTTTGTGAGATGCAAAAGCATAAGGATATAGATGGAGATATTATTAAGCTTAAATTGTTTCCTTTCTCTTTGAGAGGAAAAGCTAAAGAATGGTTGAATTCCTTAACTAGGAATAGTATTGATTCTTGGACTAAATGCAAAGATGCTTTCATTGGAAAATACTATCCTCCTGCTAAGATTATATCTATGAGAAGTGAAATAATGAAGTTTAAACAATCTGATAATGAACATGTTGCTCAAGCTTGGGAAAGTATGAAATCTTTGGTAAAGAATTGTCCCACTCATGGACTGACTGCTTGGATGATCATACAAACCTTTTATGCAGGATTGAACTATTCTTCAAGGAACCTATTGGATTCTACTACTGGAGGTACCTTTATGACCATTACTTTGGGTGCTGCAACAAAGCTTCTGGATGATATGATGGTTAACTATTCTGAATGGCATACTGAGAGAGCTCCACAAGGTAAGAAGGTAAATTCTGTTGAATAAACCTCCTCCTTAAGTGATAAGATTGATATTATTATGTCTATGCTTGTTAATGGGAAAGCCCATATTTATCCAAATAATGTTACCTTAGCCTCTTTGGTTGCTCAAGAAGAGCAAGTTGATGTGAAGTTTATAAGAAATAACAATTTTAGCAACAATGCCTATAGGAATAATTTTGGTAACAACAGTTATAAGCCATATCATCCTAACAATGGTAATGCTTATGGAAATTCCTACAACAATAATAGGAGTGCACCCTCTGAACTTGAAGTTATGCTTAAGGACTTTATTAGTAAACAAACTGCTTTTAATAAAACTATTGAGGAAAAACTCTCTAATGCTGAAAGAAATATAGCATCACTTGCTGAAGCTCAAACTTCTTTGAATAAAATGGCTGCTCAACCTGAAACTAATGAGAATCCCTTTGCAGCTACTAATGCCATACAAGTAAGAATTGGTGAAAATGTTAGACTATTAGCTGAATTACATGCTAAGTGGGAAAGGGAAGATGAAATTGCTAGAAACAGTAGTGTTTCTACTATCACTACCACTAGTGTTGAGGCTAGTAATAGCTTTACTACTTTAGATGATAATTATGATTTTGGTCTTGATGGTTGTAATATCTCTGAAGTTATTAAGTTCCTACAAAAGCTTGCTAAAAGTCCTAATGCTAGTGCTATGAATATGGCCTTTATAAAACACATTACTGATGCTCTCATAAAGATGAAAGAAGAAAAGATGAAACATAAAGCTTCTATTCCTATAAAATAAGAATATGGTTGCGAACCCATCATTAATATGAAAGTTAATGATTTTGATTTCAAAGCTTTATGTGATCTTGATAGTAGTGTTTCTATTATGCCTAGAAGGATTTATGATATGCTTGATTTGCCACCACTTGAAGATTGTTATTTGAATGTCCCAATTGATGATAATGCTAAAAAGAAACTCATGAGGAGTCTTAATGATGTTCTTATTATGGTTAACAATGCCTATGTCCCCGTTGATTTCTATGTTTTGGATGTTGAATGCAATGCTTCTTGTCCTATTACTTTGGGAAGACCTTTTCTTAGAACTGTTGGTGCCATTATTGATATGAAAGAAGGCACCATTAAATATCAACTCCCACTCAAGAAAGGTATAGAACACTTCCCTAAGAAGACAGAGAAGATTTCTTTTGCCTCTCCTATGAAAACAAAATTTGCTCTTAATGCTTCTTCATTTGAGAACACTTGATTCTTTTTGCTTCTTATGCCTAACTTAAAGGCGTTAAAGAAAACTACTTATTGGGAGATAACCCAAAAGTTTTAGATGAGTCTTGGAAGTTATTACTTCAGTAATAACCGCTCCTTATCCTTTTTATTTGCTTTTTGTGCCAAGAGTAACCTCTAATGAGAGAGAAGTAATGATTGGGACTGTCCCGAAACAGATTTTTGTGCTTCACCGTAAAGATTCGTGTAAAATCTATGTACGTCCTTTTGAGGCGTGAATTTTTCTGCTTCTGCCCCAGGTTGTTATATAACTTTTGTTAGATCAACACTTTTTGATTTGAGCAACAGAAGGTCTTCTAAAAAATTCCTGTTTACCTGCTTGTCTGTTTTGACAGATTTCTGCCATTTTCTGCATTTGCTTCTTGTTTCCTTTTTGAGTTCTTTTGGGGAATTGAGCTTTTTGAGGGAAGTGCTACAGTAGCTAGTGTTTTATTGGAAGTTTTATTGGTGTTAGAACTGAACCTAAAGACTTATTATCTTGAGTGCACTAATGTTGCTAATAAAGATTGTGTGAAGTTTTGTATGAAGGAAAAATTTCAGGTGTATGGAAGGAATGAGTAATGAGATGAAGGATGGACTAAAGCTCAAGCTTGGGGATGCCACACGTGTCACCCCAAGAAATATCCAAGAAGTACAAGCGTCAAAACTTGGGGATGCCCAAGGCATCCCCCTCTTCATCAATAAAAATCCCAGGTTTCTTCCAAACGCTTCATTTTTATTGTTTCATGCACAGTTATGTTGTTCTTGAGCGTCTTCTTTTTCGTTTTCGTTTTGTTTTTTAGTTTGATTGGTTTGTTTAGTTTGCTGAATAAATTGGTTGGACCCCCTCTTTCATACATTGGTTTTCAAATAGTTTGGTTTGGGTTGGAAACGAGTAGGAAAGTTCATGCTTAAGTGGTAAAGAGAGCTTGTTTTTGACTGCGGCCTATGCTTTGTCATGCCATGCTTGATATTGTTTTGGATTTATGCTTAGTATTCTTTGTTGTAGCATTACTTGTTATAAACAATTGAGATTGCTTAATGTGCCTTGGATGAATCATGCGTTGTTTTAGCATATTAAAGCATAGTATAGTGGTATTCTCCTTTGATGCTTTATTTGGGTTGACTTGGCGCCCGCTCACACCATGTTATGACTATCTCAAGTCACCATACGCCTTTATGATCCTTTAGTTTTCAACTTGTAGTATCACTTTATGCTTTGATCAATGATGTTTTGTCGCTCTGCATGATTATGGCCATTATTGCTCTCTTAGTTTGTCGCTCCCAGCCTTTTGCTACCCTCCACAACCAAGTATGAGTTCCAATCATGCATCCAACTCCCTAAACCAAGTTATTCCAAAGAGTCCACCATACCTACATATTAGCATATGCTATTCCAAGTATATTCATGTTTTTGTTTACCTTCCAAATTAAACCTGTTATGAGAAAACTAGTGATTAAAGCTCTCACGAACTTGATGGCACACTTTACTTTTCTTGCCCTTAATAGACTTGAACCATTGTGTCGTCTATGTTGTATATGCTTGCACTTATTTGTTGGGGATTAGCAGAACCATTCTATCATGGAGAACACTTTCAACATTGCATGGGTACTTTGTACCTAGTTGATATCATGCTCTTTTGTCTATGGATGTCGTCGGTGTGAAATGAAAGGGGAGCTTGTAAGTCCATGGAGTTATGTATAAGTGTTAGAGAAACGCCTGGGCCGCTGGTCTAATCCATGCTGACATGGTGGAAACCTGCAGTGTAACCATAATGAGTTGTCTATGAAGCATTCTTCTTATATAAAAAAAGAGAGTCCTATATTGAGAAAAAAGAGAAAAATAATTAAAAAAAGAGATTATGAAAAGAGGAAAGAGAGAAAAAAGCACCATATTCCCATGGTAAATAAGAAGATTGCTGAGATGCTCGTTGTCTGCTTGCCTTGTCATTTTGATATGGGGATTCTTCCGTATCATCAGGAAAGGGGTACCCCGTTGGTGGTTCTCTATGATACACATGTACTTACGACGACAAGAACTTACCGATGACTAAACTTGAGTAGCATTAGGAGCGGCCCTCGTATTCAAGGGACATGAGATTTCTAACTTATACTTCGTCAAGCATGTACACCATAACCTTAGTCACTTCAAGATGCTTATGATAGGGGCAATGAGAGCTGAAAGCTATAAGTACCATAATTTTTGGAAGCTCTTTATGAAACTTGAATCTCTGCTTCCTTCTATGAAGGCCTTTCTTCCACTTTTATATTGAGTCTCCACCTTCTATCTTTATGCACTTACTTTGAGAGCATAGTGGCCGTTCTTAGTTCTATGTGCATTGCCCCAAGACTAGTTGATTGATGCATAACTTGATATTGCTTGTTTTAAACTATTTGTATCCACTCCTATGAACTTGGAAGGTGTCCTATGCATTTATATTTGCTACTCTATGAGGGACAAGCTGATTGCCATTATGCTATGTTTTCTTTATGTGAAACAAACAAACGTCTTATAAAGCATTGTTATTCATGAATCTTTTGTTTGTGCCTTTTCATGTTGCAACATAGTTTGTTTGTCTTACTGCTAGAACTTTGTCTTTCATGCTATGATTGAAGTACTATGATCCTAGCTTTGAATGTTTTACAAATACTTTGATCAAGTTTATGATGGTGCATGTCACCTCAAAAATTATTCTTTTTTTATCACTTACCTACTCAAGGATGAGAAGGAGTTAAGCTTGGGGATGATACATTGCAAATGTATCTATAATTTTTGATGTTCCATGCTTGGTTTTATCTACTTTCTTGTGTTTTGTCCACACTTTGGAGTAATTTTCATATGATTTCTTGGACTAACCTATTAACAAAAGCCACAGTGCCAGCTGCCTGTTTTTCTGCTGTTTTTGGTTCCAGGAAGTCAGAAAATGAATATTCTCGGAATTGGACGGGACAAAAGCCAAAGTTATTATTTTACCGGGAGACACTTGGAGCCAGAATACGAGATAGAGAAGGGCCAGAGGGTGGCCACAAAACCTGGCCGTGCGACCAGGCTTGGCCCGCGCCAGGGGGTGGTGTGGCCAGCCCAGGCACCCCCTCGGCCTCTCCTTCCGCCTATATATTGCCTCTGATACGGAAACCCTAAGTACCCGATAAAAAATCCATGAAAGAGTCTGTAACCACCGTCGTCTCTGTCCCTAGATCGGGAGGGATCTGAAGCTCTTCCCGGCACCCTGCCGGAGAGGGGAATTCACCCTGGAGGCCTTCTTCATCATCATGCAAGCCTCCGGTGTGATGCGTGAGTAGTTCATCTTTGGACTACGGGTCCATGTAGTAGCTATATGGCTGGTTCTCCTCCTTTGTGCTATCATGTTTAGATCTTGTGAGCTCCGTTCATGATCAAGATCATCTATTTGTAATTCTGCATGTTGTGTTTGCGGGGATCTGATAGATATTGAGATGCTATTTCAGATTGATTATTGATTCTATCATGTCTTTGTTATTGGTGATATTGCATGCTTTCCGTTGTTAGTAGCTATCTTGGCCAAGTAGATGCTAGCAACTCCAAGAGTTAGTATTTATGCTTGATAGTGGGTTCATGCCTCTGGTAATCTGGGGAAGTGACTGAAATCTCTAAGGTACTAGATGTGCTGTTGCTACTAGGGAGAAAACAACAATCCTTTGTTCATAGAACAATCGTATTGTTTACTTTACATGCAATTCGTAATGCAATAATCTATTGCTTGCAACTTAATACTGGAGGGGGTTCGGATGATAACCTGAAGGTGGATTATTAGTCATAAATGCAGTTGGATGGCGGTCTATGTATAATGTTGTAATGCCCAATCAAGTCTCAAAGGAGTTAAGATGATTAGTATATGCTTGTATGCTTTCTCGATGTTTGTCAATTGCCCCGCTGTAATTTGTTCACCCAACATGTTATCTATCTTAAGGAGAGCCACCTCTAGTGAACTATGGACCCCGGTCCTTTCTTTTACATTTAATCTACAATCAAACTGTTTACTGCTTTGTGTTTACTTTCTGCAAACTATTACTTTCTTCCATTCGATACGTTTAATCCTTTGTTTTCAGCAAAACCAGTGAGATTGACAACCTCATCGCAAGTTGGGGACAGAGTTATGTGGTTGTGTTGTGCAGGTCTCCACGTTGCTACTAGCATTGGTAGTGCGCCCTACCAAGGCCCAGCTAGCAACACCTTTGGGGTGTTTCCTTGCTCCTACTGGATTAATAACCTTGGTTTCGTACTGAGGGAAAACTTGCTGATTTGCTCATCATACCTTGTCTTGGGGTTCCCCAACGAGCTCGATATATTTTGGGCCATCAGAGAGCCACACGAGGATCGTCGGGTGTGATGACCCACAAGTATAGGGGGTGTATCGTAGTATTTTTGATAAATAAGAGTGTCGAACCCAACAAGGAGCAGAAGGTGTTAACAAGTGGTTTGGATCAGGAATTCTCTGTAAATACTTAGCAAACGGATTTTTAGGGGTTTTTGATAATGCAGATAAATAAATTGCGAGTAAATAAAAGACAATAATAATAATTGCAGCAAGTGGCCCAATCCTTTCTTTAGCAAAGCACAAGACGTTTGTATTACTTAAGATGACCAAACGTTCTCGAGGACACATGGGAATATTGTCAAGTGCTTTCGCTTCATATAGTTGATCAATCTTCTCTGGTTGGATAAGTGTTGTGTGGGTGAACCTATGCTAATGTACTGACCTTACTAGGACTAATACATACTTGTGATTATACCCCTTGCAAGCATCCGCAACTACAAGAAAGTAATTAAGATAAAAACCTAACCACAGCCTTAAACTCTGAGATCATACACTCCCTTATGCAAAGGTTTCCTAATGGGGGTTTAGGTTTCTGTCACTCCGGCAACCCCATGATTAGTAGCCAAATACACAATGCACTCCCCTAGGCCCTTAAAGGTGAAGTATCATGTAGTCGATGTTCACATGACACCACTAGAAGAATAGCACCACAACTTAAATATCAAACCATTAAATCTTTCTCAACACAATTCCACTACTAACAACATGACTTCTCCCATGTCCTTAAGAACTAAACGAACTACTCACGAGACATCATATGGATCAATATTAGAGATGAAATAATGATAAGTAACAATCTAAACATGAACAATAATTCAATGGTTCCACTCAATAGCATCAACTACAACAAGTAATCAATACTGGAAAGTTTCCCCTAAGAACTATGCAAGATTCAACACAATTGTTACAGCGATACAGAGTGGTGGTGATGGTGCTGGTGATGATGATGGTTGATATGATGATGATGATCCCGATGAAGTCTAGCTTGATGACGGTGTTGATGGCAACGATCTCCCCTCTCCGGGAAGGAATTTCCCTGCCAGATTTTGGCCTGCCGGAGAGCTCTTTCTCTCTCTATAGTTTCCGCCTCGCAGAGGTGGTGGAACCTTTTCGTGGTCGCTCCCTGAGTCTTAGGGTTTCGAGGGGATTATATACGCCAAAGGGCGATGCCAGAGGTGGGCCAGGGTGGCCACACCACCTGGTGGCGTGGCCAGGGGTGGCCCATGCCAGGGGGTGGTGTGGTCCCCCTATGGCCCATCTCCACTCCTCCTTCTGGCCTCCTTCGTCTTCTGGAAAAATAGGAATTTCCATATATTTTCTAGGATTTTATGATCTTCGCCAATATTGCATCTGGACAGTGTTTTTTCCATCAGAATCCTGACTCCAGTGGTTCATCCTCCAAAAGTCATCATTCATGCAAAAATAGATGAAATAACATAAGTATCATCTCTTAATATGAAATATATCAATGAATAACAGTAAATTATGATATAAAATAGTGATGAAAAATGGACGTATCAACTCCCCCAAGCTTAGACCTCGCTTGTCCCCAAGCGAAAACTGAGCTCAATAAACATGACCACATGTTTATGGAGTGAAGTGTCGATAAAGAGAATACGGACAAGAAGCATCACATTCATCAATACACAAATCATAATAGAAAACAACTCACTATTATATAACTTAACTTGCAGTGAGTAAATGGAACACAATAAAGATACACAAAGTAAATCATAATTGGTAATGGCAAACTTTGTTCTTGGTCAGAGAACGGTTAAAAAATTACAGGAGTCAAACATAATGAGGTTTCAAATGATAGCTTTCAAAGTAATATTCACTCACATAAGATTAGTGTGCAAAACAAGGAACATAAGAAACATGATTGAATAAATCATCATATGGATGATTGAATCACAATAACTAAAATGCTTGCTGAAGATAGAAAGGAATAGGTTTACTGACTCAACTAAAAAGTAAAAGATAGGCCCTTCGCAGAGGGAAGCAGGGATTTCAAGTTTCATAAAGAGCCTCCAAAAATTATGGTACTTATTAGCTTTCAGCTCTCATTGCCCATATCATAAGCATCTTGAGGTGATTAAGGTTAAAGTGACACAAATATGAGGATATGCTTAACAAGTTACAAGTTGAAAATCTCATGCCCCATGCTTACGAGTACCGAACCTCATGCTACTCAAGTTTAGTCACAAGTAAGTTCTTGTCATTATAAGTACATGTGTATCATAGAGAACCACCAATGGGGTACCCCTTGCCCCATGACACATGAGCTTTCCCATATAAAAATGACAATGCAACAGACAATGAGCATCTCAGCGATCTTTTTATTTGCTATTTGCATAGGTTTTTATTGAGGATGCTTCACAGAATGCTCACTATGGTTATGCTGCAAGTTTCCACCATGATTAGGCATGGCTTAGGCTAGCCGCCCAAGCGTTTCTCTAACACATATACAAAATCCATGAGCTTAGAAGCTCCCCTTTTATTTCACACCGTCGGGATCCATAAACAAAAGAACATGATATCAACTGAATAATAAGTGCAATGTTGAAAGCGATCCCCATGGTAACATGGTTCTGCTAATTCACAACTTATAAAGTGCAAGAATATAAGCAACATAGATGGACACAATGGTTCAAGTTTATTAAGTGCAAGAAAATAAAGTGTGCCATCAAGTTTGTGAGAGCTTTAATCACTAATTTTCACATAACAAGTTTAATTTGGAAGATAGATAAAACTCGAGAATTTACTTGAAATATCAATAATGCTAATAGGTAGATATTGTGAACAAAAATGGCATAGGTTTTAGTTCAAGGATTGGATGCACGAGAAGCATTCCCTCTCAATACAGGTTTTTGGCTAGCTGAGTAGTAAGCATAAGAGTTGAAGGAAACAAACAAACATACAAGTGATAGAAACAATCATGCAATCTTCCTTGGAAACACAAAAGATCTTAACTAGAGAATACTAAGCTTATGAGCCAAACAAGAAAGAAAGATAATGAAATTATATTTCTAAAAGTACTTTTCTCTTTTCCATTCAATCCTCAAACAGTGTTGCTACTAACCAGAGCTAGGTTTGCCAAAACCAACTAAATTTACTTAATGATCCCAAAGTGATATCAATACTAACAACAAGATCAATCACATAACATAAATTGCAAACTAAAATAAGATGTGCAAAAAGTAAATGATAGAACTTCTCATTAATATTCCATAACAGCAACTCACACCAAGGGATACATAGATAACTAACTAGAGGAGAGATACTTCCACAATGCAAACCATCCTATATGATAAGTTCTCTATTCATGATATGACTCTACTAAAAAGGTAAAAGGATGAAATATAATGATGTGATATCGCGGCACTCCCCCAAGCTTGGAACAAACCAAGGGGATGCCAAAACCTGATGACGAATTACTCCTTCGGAGGTGGTGGTGTTATCTCGATAAGCTTTTCAATCAATTTCTTCAAATCCTCAATCTCGGAGGTGAGAGTACGAATCAACTCCGAATTGTGCTCAATGCGGTTCATGATCATGTCGGGCTGTGAATCCCAGCCCTTGTGATTCTTTCCCCACTCTTCCTCCTTAAAGTGTTCTTTTCCCGCATGGTTAGTATGAGGCATATCCCAATTGGAGGGTAATTTTTCCTTAGACATCTTTTGGAATTGCTGCTCATGGATATGGGTATGGAAGGGATTCTTGATGCATGGAGGAAGCGACTGTGAAGCTAAGCAAAGGCACGGAACCATCCCTCTAGTGGACATCCATGCAGTCCTTTTGAGCTTGACAGGACGTGCCACCACTCCAATGCTTGCAATGGTGGTGCTGGTGCGTGGATGCTGGTCTTCCTTCCCTTCCTCTTCAACTTCACCCTTGATCTCCTCCTCTTGCTTGGGGTCTTGGAGATCATCTTCCACAAGCTTCTTGCCCTTATCGTTGGTGGAGACCATCGTGCTTATAAACTTGAGAATAGTTCCTGACAGAAATAGATCGAAACACGAAAACACGACGAGAACACGATATACGGACCTCGGGGGATCCGAGGGATTATATATTACAAAGTTTAACAACAAAAGGAAGGTATTGGGAGAAAACGGGTCAGAGACGGGCTCCGGGGTGGCCCCCTGGTGGCGTGGCTAGGTGGGCCCGCGCCACGGGGTGGTGTGAGTCCCCCAGGCTCCGTTTCCGTCCCTTTTTCGACTCATTATCTTCCATGTTAGATAAAAAATGCAAATATATAAATTGAAAAGTTTTTCGCGGACCTTTTCTTACCAGAACTATTACCTATTCGAAAATGGACTATATAGGTTTCTGAATTTGGTCTTTAATAAATTCTTCCGGAGTCACCACTTGAATAATATCAATATCTTCATTATAAGAATCTCCATAAATATAGTGCTTGAGTCTTTGACAATTCTTCATCTCATTACATCATTCTCTCCTAACACTTGAAAAATTCTTTCATACAAAACTTCACACAATCTTCATTATCAACATTAGTGCATGCAAGATAATGAACCTTTGGGTTCAATTTCAACTGAGATCCATAAAAACATAAGCTACTGTAGCAACTCCTTTCGAAAGCCCAAAAGAATTCAAAAAGGAAATCGATTTAAGAGGCAAATGCAAAAATGGCAGAAATCTGTCAAAACGGACCACCAGGTAAAGATCATTTTTTTTGAAAATCTGTTGTTGCTCAAATCAAAAAGTGCAAAACTAATGAAAGTTAAATAATAACCTGGGGCATGCACACAAAAAGTTACAAATCAGTGCGATGTTCTGGGATTTTTCACGTTTTTTTACAGTGAAGCACAAAAATCTGTTTAAATCTTACTTTCTCTCATTAGAGGCTAATCTTGACACAAAAAACGATACAAAAATGATAAGGAGAGGTTATTACAGAAGCAATAACTTCCAAGACTCAAATTAAAAAAATAAACTGAAAGAAAAAATATAATGGGTTGTCTCCCAAAAAGCTCTTTCTTTATAGCCATTAAGATAGGCATGATAATTTCAATGATGCTCACATAAGAATATGAATTGAAGTAAAAGAGAGCATCAAGAAGCAAATATACACATATTTAAGTCTAACCCACTTCCTATGCAAGGGAATTTTGTAAGAAAATAAATTATTGAAACCAGAGGCTACTAGCATAGGAAAGCAAAACAAGTGCAACATAAAGACTTTTAGCATGAAATGAGGAAACTTAATATTATTGAGATGCATAAAAAAATCCCTCTCTCATAATAACTTTCAGCATCATGAATAAATGATCCTTTTGTCATTCTCCCATGCTTCAGCATTGTCTTGAATACGGTCTAGAAGATCCTATTTAGCTTCTTCTTTCATACGTGTAAATGATCCAGCACAAGAAGCATCCAATAAATCCTTATCATGAAGAGAAAGCCTTGCATAAAATTTGTTGATAATAATATTATTAGGGAGCTCATGAATAGAGCATGTGAGCATTAGTAACTTCAATCTCCCCCAAGCTTGGGCGGTACTCTCTCCATCACGAGTCCAAAAGTTATATATTTGATTCCGATCTTTATGAATCTCACTAGGAGGATAAATTTGGAATAAAAGAGAGGTACAATTTCCTCCCATTCAAGAGATTGGCCATTCTTTAGCAGCTTATACATTCCTCGGCTCTTCCCTTCAATGATACAGAGAATAACTTTTTCTTAACTTGATCTATTGTAATACCTACACACTTGAACAATCCGCATAATTCATGTATAAAAGCAAATGATCACCGGGATGGACAGTTCCATCTCCAAAATAGTAGTTATCCATAACACGATTAACAAATTTTTGTAGGTATTTTAAAAGGATCAATTTCAGCAGGTGATGTTTCATCTACTACCTTAGCAGTGGTAGTAGTATTCCGAAATAAGAAACTAAGTGAACTATCCATATTGAAAAAAAGTAACAAACAGAAATAAAAAATACTCATAGTAGAAGTTTTCTTTACTAGTTCCACTCTTCAATAGCGCTTCACTCCCCGGAAACGGCGCCAGAAAATAGTCTTGATGACCCACAAGTATAGGGGGTGTATCGTAGTATTTTTGATAAATAAGAGTGTCGAACCCAACGAGGAGCAAAAGGTGCTGACAAGTGGTTTGGATCAGGAATTCACTGTAAATACTTAGCAAACGGATTTTTAGGGGTTCTTGACAATGCAGATAAATAAAGTGCGAGTAAATAAAAGACAATAATAATAATTGCAGCAAGTGGCCCAATCCTTTCTTTAGCAAAGGACAAGCCGGTTGTATTACTTAAGATGACCAAACATTCTCGAGGACACATCGGAATATTGTCAAGTGCTTTCACTTCATATAGTTGATTAATATTCTTTGGTTGGATAAGTGTTGTGTGGGTGAACCTATGCTAATGTACTGACCTTACTAGGACTAATACATACTTGTGATTATACCCCTTGCAAGCATCCGCAACTACAAGAAAGTAATTAAGATAAAAACCTAACCACAGCCTTAAACTCTGAGATCCTACACTCCCTTATGCAAAGGTTTCCTAACGGGAGTTTATGTTTCTGTCACTCCGGCAACCCCACGATTAGTAGCCAAATACATAATGCACTCCCCTAAGCCCTTAAAGGTGAAGTATCATGTAGTCGACGTTCACATGACACCGCTAAATAGCACCACAACTTAAATATCAATCCATTAAATCTTTCTCAACACAATTCCACTACTAACAACATGACTTCTCCCATGTCCTCAAGAACTAAACGAACTACTCATGAGACATCATATAGATCAAGATCAGAGATGAAATAATGATAAGTAACAATCTGAACATGAAGAATAATTCAATGGTTCCACTCAATAGCATCAACTACAACAAGTAATCAATACCGGGAAACAAACCTGGCCAACGGGCCGGGCTTTGGCGTGTCGACCCGCAGCACGCGAAATAAGCCCGTCACAAGTCTGGCCCGGCCCGTGGCGTGCCGGGCCCATGTCGGCCCGTGAAGGAGCGGGGCCGTGCCAGGGCCACGGCCTCAGGCACGCGTGCCGGCCCGGCACGACCCGTTTAGCAGGCGTCTAGGGGATTTTTTCAAAATATAGGCAAAAAGAGTGCCGTGAGGGTTCGAACTAGGGACCTGCTAGTCTCCAGCACTCGTCTCAACCATTGGAGCACTAAATCTTAGATGTTATATTACAGATTGGGACTGTTTTGTAGGTAATTTTTTACGGGCCAGCAGAAAAAGCCACGGGCTAGCATGCCTAACGTGGGCCAGGCCGCCAGGCGAGAGGAGCTCGGGCCGCCAAGCCGAACGCTGCTTTGGCCGCCCGGCACGACACGTGAGCTTGCCGGGTCGCGGCGGTCCGTGCCAGGCTAGGCCCGTTTAGCGCGTGTCGTGCCTGGGCCATGCCGGGCCTTCCCGTTGGCTAGTTTTGCCGGGAAAGTTTCCCCTAAGAACTATGCAAGATTCAACCCAATTGTTACAGCGATACAGAGTGGTGGTGATGGTGCTGGTGATGATGATGGTGGAGATGATGATGATGGTCCCAATGAAGTCTAGCTTGATGACAGTGTTGATGGCGACGATCTCCCCTCTCCGGGAAGGAATTTCCCCGGTAGATTTCGGCCTGCCGGAGAGCTCTTTCTCTCTTTGTAGTTTTCGCCCCGCAGAGGCGTCGAAACCTTTCTATGGTCGCTCCCCGAGTCTTAGAGTTTCGAGGGGATTATATACGCCAAAGGGCGATGCCAGAGGTGGGCCAGGGTGGCCACACCACCTGGTGGCACGGCCAGGGGTGGCCCACGCCAGGGGGTGGTGTTGCCCCCCTGTGGCCCATCTCCACTCCTCCTTCTAGCCTCCTACGTCTTCTAGAAAAATAGGAATTTTCGTATATTTTTTGGGATTTTCAGATCTTCGCCAATTTTGCATCTAGATAGTGCTTTTTCCATCAGAATCCTGACTCCAGTGGTTCATCCTCCAAAAGTCATCATTCATGCAAAAATAGATGAAATAACATAAGTAGCATCTCTTAATATGAAATATATCAATGAATAACAGTAAATTATGATATAAAATAGTGATATAAAATGGACGTATCAGGGTGCGGGTTGAGTTGTGGCTACTACTGTTTTGCTTTTATGTGTCCCTCTTGATCTACCGACATAAACGATAGATCAAGGTCTCGGGCCAGCTCATTTCTTTCGGCTTCGGGGATATTCTGTAATAGTGAAGTTCCTCTCCTTGGTGGCGCACCTCTAGTTACACTTCCTGGTCCTCGGGTAGAGCTTAGCTACGCCTGTCGGAGGCTAGATTCGTTGGCTAGCCTTTTCCTTTCGTCGAGTTGCCTTCTTTTTGTGATGGAGTAAGTACTAGTAGGCCATCAGGTCCTTGCGCGTTGCTTCTGCTGTCATCGGGACTACACCCGATATTGTGTCCCTTGCTCTTTGTCATGTTTTAGTGGATAGCCGGAGAGTTTGTCGTTCACCTTTGCGTGGTCCTTATCTTCCTTGTATGATCTGATTGTTGGGTGGATCTCCTTCCTTCCCGCGGTTTCCTGCATCATCATTTGATAAAATGTCATTGGGATCAAGGATGGGGTTACTGTTGGGTTTGCAGCATAGAAAACAAAAAGATTCCTACGATGAGAACTATACGCCAAGATCTATCTACTAGATACAGAGCAACGGGTGGATATACATCCATGGAAAACTTAACCTCGAAGACAAGAAAGTTTTGTTAACGAGTTGGAACTCGTGGATGATGTAGTCGTACGCTTGCCGATCTCAAGATCGTGTGGAAGTCCTAGCGCCGTGATGACTCTGTGTATGGCGCCCAGAAAAGTGCTAGTCCGGTGTTGATGTAGAGCTCGTAGGGAACCCCAAGAGGAAGGTGTGATGAGAACAGCAGCAAGTTTCCCTCAGTTATGAAACCAAGGTTTAATCGAACCAGCAGGAGCAAGGAAACACCCCAAAGGTGTTACTAGCTGAGCTTTGGCAGGGCGCACTACCGGTGCTAGTAGCAACGTGGAGACCTGCACAACACAACCACAGAACTTTGTCCCCAACTTGCGATGAGGTTGTCAATCTCACCGTGTTTTGCGGAAAACAAAGGATTAAACGTATCGAATAGAAAGAAGTAAAAGTTTGCAGAAAGTGAACACAAAGCAGTAAACATTTTATAGATTGCATGTAAAGAAAGAGGACCGGGATCCATAGTTCACTAGAGGTGGCTCTCCTTAAGATAAATAACATGCTGGGTGAACAAATTACAGCGGGGCAATTCACAAACATCGAGAAAGCAATACATGCATATACTAATCATCTTGACTCCTTTGAGACTTGATTGGGCATTACAACATAATACATAGACCGCCATCCAACTGCATCTATGACTAATAATCCACCTTCAGGTTATCATTGAACCCTCCAAAGATTAAGTTGCAAGCAACAGATTATTTCTTTACGAACTGCGTGTAAAGTAAACAATATGATTGTTCTATGAACAAAAGATTGTTGTTTTCTCCCTAGTAGCAATAGCACATCTAGTACCTTAGAGATTTCTGTCACTTCCCCAGATTACCAGAGGCATGAACCCACTATCGAGCATAAATACTAACTCTTGGAGTTGCTAGCATCTACTTGGCCAAGATAGCTACTAACAACGGAAAGCATGCAAGATCACAAATAACAAAGACATGATAGAATCAATAATCAATCTGAAATAGCATCTCAATATCCATCGGATCCCATAAACACAACATGCAGAATTACAAATAGATGATCTTGATCATGAACAGAGCTCACAAGATCTAGACATGAAAGCACAAAGGAGGAGAACCAGCCATCTAGCTACTACATGGATCCGTAGTCCAAGGATGAACTACTCACGCATCACACCGGAGGCTTGCATGGTGATGGAGAAGGCCTCGTGGTGAATTCCTCTCCGTAGGTGTCGGGAAGAGCTTCAGATCCCTCCCGATCTAGGGATGGAGATGACGGCGGCTATAGACTCTTTCGTGGATTTTTGATCGAGTACTTAAGGTTTTTGTCCCGAGGGCAATATATAGGCGGAAGGAGAGGCCGAGGGGGTGCCGGGAGCAGCCAAACCACCCCCTGGCGCGGGCCATGCCTGGCCGCGCGGCCAGGTGGTGTGGTGGCCCCCTGGCACCTCTCCGTCTCGTATTCTAGCAGTTGATGACATCCAGAAAAATAGGCACTTTGGCTTTTGTCCTGTCCAATTTCGAGAATATTCATTTTCTGACTTTCCTAGAACCAAAAACAACAGAAAACAGGCAGCTGGCAC
Source organism: Avena insularis (assembly GCA_023614405.1). Taxonomy (NCBI): domain Eukaryota; kingdom Viridiplantae; phylum Streptophyta; class Magnoliopsida; order Poales; family Poaceae; genus Avena; species Avena insularis. The sequence continues at coordinate 673,844,938 of CM042690.1, forward strand.
TGTGGCTCTTGTTAATAGGTTAGTCCAAGAAATCATATGAAAAGTACTCCAAAGTTGGAACAAAACACAAGAAAGTGGATAAAACCAAGCATGGAACATCAAAAATTATAGATACATTTGCAATATATCAACATCCCCAAGCTTAACTCCTGCTCGTCCTCGAGTAGGTTAGTATAAAAGGAAAGAATAATTTTTGAGGTGACATGCACCATCAAAGACTTGATCAAAGTATTTGCAAAACATTCCAAGCTGGGATCATAGTACTTCAATCATAACATGAAAGACAAAGTTCTAGCAATAAGCAAAGAAACTATGATGCAACATGAAAAGGCACAAACAAAAGATTCATGAATAACAATGCTTTGCAAGACGTTTGTTTGTTTCACATAAAGAAAACATAGCATAATAGTATTCAGCTTGTCCCTCAAAGAGTAGCAAATATAAATGCATAGGACACCTTCAAAGTTCATAAGAGTGATTAGATACAAAAGTTTAAAACAAGCAATATCAAGTTATGCATCAATCAACTAGTCTTGGGACAATGCACATAGAACTAAGAATGGCCACTATGCTCTCAAAGTAAGTGCATAAAGATAGAAGGTGGAGACTCAATATAATGGTGGAAGAAAGGCCTTTATAAAAGGAAGGAGGTATTCAAGTCTCATAAAGAGCTTCCAAAAATTATGGTACTTATAGCTTTCAGCTCTCATTGCCCCTATCATAAGCATCTTGAAGTGATTAAGGTTAAAGTGAACAAACTATGGTGTACATGCTTGACGAAGTATAAGTCAGAAATCTCATGTCCCTTGTATACGAGGGTCGCTCGTCATGCTACTCAAGTTTAGTCACCGGTAAGTTCTTGTCATCATAAGTATATGTGTATCATAGAGAACCGCCAACGGGGTACCCCTTGCCCGATGATACGGAAGAATCCCTATATCAAAATGATAAGGCAAGCAGACAACGAGCATCTCAGCATTCTTCTTATTTACCATGGGAATATGGGGATTTTTTCTCTGTTTCCTCTTTTCATAGTATCTCTTTTTTTTCTCTTTTATCTTTTTTTCTCAATATAGGACTCTTTTTTTATAAGAAGAATGCTTCATAGACAACTCATTATGGTTACGTTGCAGGTTTCCACCATGTCAGCATGGATTAGACCAGCGGCCCAGGCGTTTCTCTAACACATATACATAACTCCATGGACTTACAAGCTCCCCTTTCATTTCACAATCGACATCCATATACAAAAGAGCATGATATCAACTAGGTACAAGTACCAAGTGCAATGTTGAAAGCGTTCCCCATGAAAGCATGGTTCTGCTAATTCCCAACAAATAAGTGCAAGCATATACAACATAGACGACACAATGGTTCAAGTTTATTAAGGTCAAGTAAAGTAAAGTGTGGCATCAAGTTTGTGAGAGCTTTAATCACTAGTTTTCTCATAACAAGTTTAATTTGGAAGGTAAACAAAAGCATGAATATACTTGGAATAGCATAAGCTAGTGGGTAGGTATGGTGGACTCTTTGGAATAACTTGGTTTAGGGAGTTGGATGCATGAGTAGAACTCATACTTGGTTGTGGAGGCTAGCAAAAGACTGGGAGCGACAAACTAAGAGAGCAATAATGGCCATAATCATGCAGAGCGACAAAACATCATTGATCAAAGCATAAAGTGATACTACAAGTTGAAAACTAAAGGATCATAAAGGCTATGCTGACTTGAGATAGTCATAACATGGTGTGAGCATGCGCCAAGTCAACCCAAATAAAGCATCAAAGGAGAATACCACTATAATATGCTTTAATATGCTAAAACAACGCATGATTCATCCAAGGCACATTAAGCTATCTCAATTGTTTATAACAAGTCATGCTACAGCAAAGAATACTAAGCATAAAGCCAAAACAATATCAAGCATGGCATGACAAAGCATAGGCCACAGTCAAAAACGAGCTCTTTTTACCACATAAGCATGAACTTTCCTACTCTTTTCCAAACCAAACCAAACCATTTGCAAACCTATGTATGAAAGAGGGGGTCCAACCAATTTATTAAGAAAACTAATAAAACCAAGCAAACAAAAAACCAAAAAAAAACGAAAAAGAAGACGCTCCAAGAAAAACACAACTATGCATGAAACAATAAAAATGAAGCATTTGGAAGAAACCTGGGATTTTTATTGATGAAGAAGGGGATGCCTTGGGCATCCCCAAGCTTTGACGCTTGTACTTCTTGGATATTTCTTGGGGTGACACACGTGGTACCCCAAGCTTGAGCTTTAGTCCATCCTTCATCTCATTACTCATTCCTTCCATACACCTGAAATTTTTCCTTCATAGAAAACTTCACACAATCTTTATTAGCAACATTAGTGCACTTAAGATAAATAATTATTAAGGTTCAGTTCTAACACCAAATAAACTTACATTAGAACACTAGCTACTGTAGAACTTCCCTCAAAAATATCAATTCCCCAAAAGAACTCAAAAAGGAACCAACAAGAAGCAAATGCAGAAAATGGCAGAAATCTGTGAAAACAGACCAGCAGTTAAAGACGATTTTTTTTGAAGACCTTATGTTGCTCAAATCAAAAAGTGTTGAACTAACGAAATTTAGATAACAACCTGGGGCAGAAGCAAAAAAATTCACGCCTCAAAAAGATGTTCAGAGATTTTACTAGAATTTTTACGGTGAAGCACAGAAATCTGTTTCGGGACAACAACTTTCCCAATCATTACTTCTCTCTCATTAGAGGTTACTCTTGGCACAAAAAGCAAATAAAAAGGATAAGGAGAGGTTATTACAGAGGTAATAACTTCAAATACTCATCTAAAACTTTTGGGTTATCTCCCAATAAGTACTTTTCTTTAACGCCTTTAAGTTAGGCATAAGAAGCAAAGAAAGAATCAAGTGTTCTCAAATGAAGAAGCATTAAGACCAAATTTTGTTTTCATAGGAGAAGCAAAAGAAATCTTTTCTCTCTTTTTAGGTAAGTGTTCTATACCTTTCTTGAGTGGGAGTTGATATATAATGGTGCCTTCTTTCATATCAATGATGGCACCAACAGTTATAAGAAAAGGTCTTCCCAAAGTAATAGGACAAGAAGCATTGTATTCAACATCCAAAACATAGAAATCAACAGGGACATAGGAATTGTTAACCATAATAAGAACATCATTAAGACTCCCCATGAGTTTCTTTTTAGCATTATCATCAAGTGGGACATTCAAATAACAATCTTCAAGTGGAGGCAAATCAAGCATATCATAAATCCTTCTAGGCATAATAGAAACACTACTATCAAGGTCACATAAATCTTTGAAATCAAAGTCATTCACTTTCATATTAATGATGGGTTCCCAACCATCTTCTTGTTTTATAGGAATAGAAGCTTTATGTTTCATCTTTTCTTCTTTAATCTTTATGAGAGCATCAGTAATGTGTTTTGTAAAGGCCATGTTCATAGCACTAGCATTAGGACTTTTAGCAAGCTTTTGCAGAAACTTAATAACTTCAGAGATGTTGCAACCATCAAGATCAAAATCAAATTTATCATTTAAAGTAGTAGAACTATTACTAGCCTCAACACTAGTGGTGGTAATAGTAGAAACACTAATGTTTCTAGCAATTTCATCTTCTCTTTCCCACTTAGCATGTAATTCAGCTAATAGTCTAACATTTTCATCAATTCTTACTTGTATAGCATTATTAGCTGCAAAGGGATTCTCATTAGTTTCAAGTTTAGTAGCCATTTTATTCAAAGTAGATTGAGCTTCAGCTAAAGATGCTATATTTCTTTCAGCATTAGAGAGTTTTTCCTCAATAGTTTTTATTGAAGGCAGTTTGTTTACTAATAAACTCTTTAAGCATAACTTCAAGTTCAGAGGGAGCACTCTTATTATTGTTGTAAGAATTTCCATAAGCATTACCATTGTTGGGAGGATATGGCTTATAATTGTTGTTACCAAAATTGTTCCTATAAGCATTGTTACCATAAGCATTGTTGCCAAAATTGTTATTTCTTATGAAGTTCACATCAACTTGCTCTTCTTGAGCAACCAAAGAGGCTAAAGGAACATTATTTGGATCAATATGGGCTTTCCCATTAACAAGCATAGACATAATAATATCAATCTTATCACTCAGGGAGGAGGTTTCCTCAACAGAATTTACCTTCTTACCTTGTGGAGCTCTCTCAGTATGCCATTCAGAATAATTAACCATCATATTGTCCAGAAGTTTTGTTGCAGCACCCAAAGTGATGGTCATAAAGGTACCTCCAGCAGCAGAATCCAATAGGTTCCTTGAAGAATAGTTCAATCATGCATAAAAAGTTTGGATGATCATCCAAGCAGTGAGTCCATGAGTGGGGCAATTCTTAACCAAAAATTTCATTCTTTCCCAAGCTTGAGCAACATGCTCATTATCAAGTTGTTTAAACTTCATTATTTCACTTCTCATAGATATAATCCTAGCAGGAGGATAGTATTTTCCAATGAAAGCATCTTAGCATTTAGTCCAAGAATCAATACTATTCCTAGTTAAGGAATTCAACCATTCTTTAGCTTTTCCTCTCAAAGAGAAAGGAAACAATTTAAGCTTAATAATATCACCATCTATATCCCTATGCTTTTGCATCTCACAAAGTTCAACAAAGTTATTTAGATGGGAAGCAGCATCTTCATTACCAATACCAGAAAATTGTTCTCTCATAACAAGATTTAGCAAAGCAGGTTTTATCTCAAAGAAAGTATTTTGAGCCACAGGTGGAGCAATAGGTGTGCTCATAAAATCATTGTTGTTGGTGCTAGTGAAGTCACACAACTTATTGTTTTCAAGAGTAGTCATTTTTTGGGTTTTCAAATAAGAAAGCAAACTAGTAAAACTAATTTTTTGTGTTTTTGATAAAGAAACAAGCAAACAAAGCAAAACAAAAATAACAAAGTAAAGAGATTGGTTATGAGGGACTCCCCTTGTGAAGATGTCCTTGACTCCCCGGCAACGGCGCTAGAAAAATGCTTGATGGCTCTGTGTATGGCTCCCAAAAAAGTGTTGGTGCGGTGTTGATGTAGAGCTCGTTGGGAACCCCAAGAGGAAGGTGTGATGAGCATAGCAACAAGTTTCCCTCAGTTATGAAACCAAGGTTTAATCGAACCAGTAGGAGCAAGGAAACACCCCAAAGGTGTTACTAGCTGAGCTTTGGCAGGGCACACTACCGGTGCTAGTAGCAACGTGGAGACCTGCACAACACAACCACATAACTTTGTCCCCAACTTGCGATGAGGTTGTCAATCTCACCGTGTTTTGCGGAAAACAAAGATCTTAACATATCGAATGGAAAGAAGTAAAAGTTTGCAGAAAGTGAACACAAAGCAGTAAACAGTTTATAGATTGTATGTAAAGAAAGAGGACCGGGATCCATAGTTCACTAGAGGTGGCTCTCCTTTAGATCGATAACATGCTGGGTGAACAGATTACAACGGGGCAATTGACAAACATCGAGAAAGCAATACATGCATATACTAATCATCTTGACTCCTTTGAGACTTGATTGGGCATTACAACATAATACATAGACCGCCATCCAACTGCATCTATGACTAATAATCCACCTTTAGGTTATCATCCGAACCCCCTCCAGTATTAAGTTGCAAGCAATAGATTATTGCTTTACGAACTGCGTGTAAAGTAAACAATATGATTGTTCTATGAACAAAGGATTGTTGTTTTCTCCCTAGTAGCAACAGCACATCTAGTACCTTAGAGATTTCATCACTTCCCAGTTACGGAGGCATGAACCCATTATCGAGCATAAATACTAACTCTTGGAGTTGCTAGCATCTACTTGGCCAAGATAGCTACTAACAACGAAAAACATGCAAGATCACAAATAACAAAGACATGATAGAATCAATAATCAATCTGAAATAGCATCTCAATATCCATCGGATCCCCGCAAACACAACATGCAGAATTACAAATAGATGATCTTGATCATAAACGGAGCTCACAAGATCTAGACATGAAAGCACAAAGGAGGAGAACCAGCCATCTAGCTACTACATGGATCCGTATTCCAAGGATGAACTACTCACGCATCACACAGGAGGCTTGCATGGTGATGAAGAAGGCCTCCAGGGTGAATTCCCCTCTCCGGCAGGGTGCCAGGAAGAGCTTCAGATCCCTCCCGATCTAGGGATGGAGATGACGGCGGCTATAGACTCTTTCATGGATTTTTGATCGGGTACTTAGGGTTTTCGTCCCGAGGGCAATATATAGGCAGAAGGAGAGGCCGAGGGGGTGTCGGGAGCGACCACACCACCCCCTGGCACGGGCCAGGCCTGGACACGCGTCCAGGTGGTGTGGTGGCCCCCTGGCCCCTCTCCGTCTCGTATTCTGGCACTTGATGACATCTAGAAAAATAGGCACTTTGGCTTTTGTCCCATCCAATTCCGAGAATATTCATTTTCTGACTTTCCTGGAACCAAAAACAGCAGAAAACAGGCAGCTGGCATTGTGGCTCTTGTTAATAGGTTAGTCCAAGAAATCATATGAAAAGTACTCCAAAGTTGGAACAAAACACAAGAAAGTGGATAAAACCAAGCATGGAACATAAAAAATTATAGATACATTTGCAATGTATCACGCCGCAAATCAGCAGCGCATCCGTCCTCGCACACACGTTCAAGCCACCGGACAACCTCCACCTCCTCGCTCAAGTGAATCAGCGGAAGCAGCAACTCCTTCCAGACACAAGGCCACCGGGAACATGTATCTCGCTAATCCGAGACCATGGGGAAATATCTAGAGGGGGAGAGAGATCCTTCACAAGGAGGTGTGTTTTGTGAGGGAGGAGAGGGGGGCCTTTTATAGGAGAGGGGGGGCTCCTCCCCTCCCATGGCCGGCGGCCAAGGGGGGTGCCCCCACCTCTTCCTCATTCATGTGGTGGAAGCTCCACTCACATCAATTCAAGCTCCACCCAAAATTCCACTCACATGCATTAAATTTCCACCAAATTTAATGCAACTCTCAATTAATAAAACTCTTTTATTTATTTTATTCAGAATTTTGCTAATTACTTTAATTAACAAACATTCACATAAAACCCCTTGCAACATTTCAATATCACATGCAGAACCACTTTCTGCAATTTCACCCGAAACAATTCCGGTTTCTATCAAAACAATTCCTGCGTTTGCAATTCTTTCGTCTGAAACATATGTGCTCCAAAATGGTGTCCGACAACCCTTAAGTGTGTCACCCTACAGTTCACAAATAATGCATACATGATTGAGACTCCTCTTAGATCAATAATCAGAAGCGGGACCTGGAGATCCATACTGACTCCTGCACATTCAACGATGACTTCTGTGATCGTGAGAACCTTTAATGCTAGTAACTTAATCCCTTTGTCTCATGATATAATACATGTCCGAGATTCGATCATCGGTATACAAATACCTAGTTTGATCTCGTTACCGACATGCACTCTTTTCTCCTTCCCGTGATATAACATTCTAGTGATCACATCACTTGCTTGCCAGCTATCTTAATGTGATATCACCGAGAGGGCCCAGAGTATATCTATCTGTCATCGGGATTGACAAATTCCACTCTTGATCCATGAGCCTCAACATAACACCTTCGTAGCACTAAACCCACATTATAGTCACCCTGTTACGGTGTGACGTTTGATGTTATCAAGATACTCTTCCGGTGTTAGAAATTAACATGATCTCATGGTCTAAGGACTAAGATTACTTCGTATGATGTTATGGCAATGTAAACATATTGACTTTGATCGTAATGCTATACTTCGGATGAATGTTCATCACATCATTTCACAAAAGTTGTGACCTCGCTATTAACAACATCCAATGTCCATGATCAGGAAACCTTGATCATCTTGTTAATCAACGAGCTAGTCTGGAAGAGAGGCATAACTAGGAACCCTTTCTGTTTATTAAACACACATGTATTGACATTTCCTATCAATACAATTATAGCATGCAAAATAAACATCTATCATATACAAGGAATACATAATAACAACTTTATTATTGCCTCTCAGGGCATATTTCCTTCAGTCTCCCACTTGCACTAGAGACAATAATCTAGTTTACGTAGTGATAAATCTAACACCCATGGAGTTCTGGTGTTGATCATGTTTTGTCCTAGGGAGAACTTTAGTCAACGGATCTGCTACATTTAGGTCCATGTGTACTTTAAAAATCTTTATATCTCCATCCTTGACATGCTCGCGGATGGAGTGAAACCGGCGCTTAATATGCTTGGAATTCTTGTGAGACCTTGGTTCCTTGGCGTTGGCTATGGCTCCATTGTTGTCACAATAGATCACCATTGGGTCCAATGCACTAGGAACCACACCTAGTTCTGTTATGAATTCCTTCATCCAAACCGCTTCCTGTGCCGCTTCTGAAGCAGCAACATATTCCGCCTCCATCATTGATCCAGTCACCACAGGTTGTTTGGAACTCCTCCAACTAACTGTTGCTCCGTTCAAGAGAAATATGTGTCCGGATTGAGACTTAGAGTCATCCAGATCGGTGTCAAAGCTAGCATCAACATAACACTTAGCGACTAGCTCTTCTTCACCTCCGTATACAAGAAACATATCCTTAGTTCTTCTCAAGTACTTAAGGATATTCTTGACCGCTATCTAGTGTTCCGAACCTGGATCAGATTGGTACCTACTAGTGAAACTAATAGCATGTGCCACATCCGGTCTTGTACATATCATGGCGTACATTATAGAGCCTATGGCTGAGGCGTAGGGGATCTTATCCATTATCTCTCTTTCTTCCGCCGTAGCCGGACTTTGAGTCTTACTCAATGTCTTGCCTTGCAACATAGGTAAGAACCCCTTCTTACTTTCGTCCATTTTAAACTTCTTTAATATCTTATCAAGGTATGTACTCTGCGATTGCCTAATTAGGCGCCTTGATCTATCTTTATAGATTTTAATGCCTAATATATATGAAGCTTCACCAAGGTCCTTCATCGAAAATTTGCTATTTAGATAACTTTTAACACTGTTTAAAAGATCTATATCATTTCCAATCAATAATATGTTATCCACATATAATATCAGAAATGCCACATTGCTCCCACTCACTTTCTTGTAAATACAAGCCTCTCCATAAGTTTGGACAAATCCAAACTCTTTGATCACCTCATCAAATCGGAGATTCCAACTCCGGGATGCTTGCTTCAGTCCATAGATGGATCGCTGAAGTTTGCATACCTTATCAGCATCCTTAGGATCGACAAAACCCTTAGGTTGTATCATATACAACTCTTCTTCAATATTACCATTGAGGAACGTAGTTTTGACATCCATCTGCCATATTTCATAATCGAAATATGCAACAATTGCTAACATAATCCTAACCGACTTAAGCATCGCTATGGGAGATAATGTCTCATCGTAGTCAACTCCTTGAATTTTTTGAAACCCCTTTGCGAGAAGTCGAGCTTTATAGATGGTCACATTACCATCAGCATCAGTTTTTCTTTTGAAAATCCATTTATTCTCAACGGCCTTTCGATTGTGAGGTAAGTCCACCAAGGTCCAAACCTGGTTTTCGTACATGGATTCCATCTCGGATTTCATGGCTTCTAGCCATTTGTTGGAATCCGGGCTCATCATCGCTTCTTCATACGTCGCAGGGTCATCTATTTCATCAATCATGAAATTCATAAGAGGATTGCCGTACAGTTCAGGAGCTGCACATGTCCTGCTTGACCTGCGAGGTTCGGTAGTGTCCTCTTTCCGAGTTTCATGATCAATATCATTAGCTCTCTCTTCATTAGGTGAAGTCAACTCCGAAACAACTTCCGGTGCTGCGCTACTCGCCATTTCATGAAGAGAAGGTTCAATAACCTCTTCGAGTTCTACCTTCCGACTACTCACACCTTTCACGAGAAACTCCTTCTCAAGAAAGGATCCATTCTTGGCAACAAAAACCTTGCCCTCGGATCTGTGATAGAAGGTATACCCAATCGTTTCCTTAGGGTATCCTATGAAGACGCATTTTTCCGCTTTGGGTTCAAGTTTATCCGGCTGAAGTTTCTTCACATAAACATCGCATCCCCAAACTTTAAGAAATGACAGCTTACGTTTGTCTCCAAACCATAATTCATACGGTGTCGTTTCAACGGATTTAGATGGTGCCCGATTTAAAGTGAATGCAGCGGTTTCCAGTGCATAACCCTAAAAGGACAGTGGCAAGTCAGTCAGAGACATCATAGATCGAACCATATCCAATAAAGTACGATTATGACGTTCCGACACACCATTACGTTGTGGTGTTCCGGCAGGCGTGAGTTGTGAAACTATTCCACAATTTTTTATATGTGTGCTAAACTCGTAACTAAGATACTCTCCTCCACGGTCGGACCGCAGAAATTTGATCTTTCTGTTATGATGATTTTCCACTTCATTCTGAAATTTCTTGAACTTTTCAAAAGTTTCAGACTTATGTTTCATCAAATAGATGTACCCGTATCTACTCAAATCATCTATGAAAGTAACAAAATAACGATATCCATCTCGCGTCGACACACTCATTGGTCCACACACATCAGTATGTATGATTTCTAAAAAATCTGTCGCCCGTTCCATTGAACCGGAAAACGGTGTTCTAGCCATCTTGCCCATAAGGCATGGCTCACATGTATCAAATGATTCAAAATCAAGTGATTCCAAAAGTCCGTCAGAATGGTGTTTCTTCATGCGTTTAACGCCAATATGACCTAGACGGCAGTGCCACATATATGCAAATATATCATTATCAAGTTTAACCCTTTTAGCATCAACACAATGAATATGCGTAATACTACTATCGAGATCCAATAGAAATAAACCATTCAACATAGGTGCATGACCAGAAAAGATATTATCCATATAAATCGAACAACCATTCTCTTTAGATTTAAAGGAATAACCACTTCGCATCAAACACGATCCGGATACAATGTTCATGCTCAGTGCAGGCACAAAATAACAATTATTTAGATTTATCAATAATCCCGATGGCATATGGAGAGGCAGCATTCTAACGGCGATCACATCAACTCTTGATCCATTGCCGGCCCACATCGTGACCTCATCCCTTGCTAGCTGTCGCTTGTTCCGCAACCCCTGAATCGAGTTACATATATTAGCAACCGATCCCATATCAAATACCTAGGTGCTACTGCGAGTACTAGTCAAGTACACATCAATAACATGTATATCACATATACCTTTGTTTGCCTTGTCGGCATTCTTGTTTGCCAAATACTTGGGGCAGTTGCGCTTCCAATGGCCAGTCCCTATGCAATAGTAGCACTCGGTATCAGACTTAGGGCCAGCTCAGGGTTTCTTTTCAGGTGCGGCAACATATTTGTCGCCCTTCTTTCCCTTCTTCTTGCCTTTCTTGTCCTTCTTGAAACCGGTGGTCTTATTGATCATCAACACTTGATGTTCTTTCCTAATCTCCACTTCTGCAGTCTTAAGCATTGGCAGAAGCTCGGGAAGAGACTTCTTCATGCCCTGCATGTTATAGTTCATCACGAAGCTCTTGTAGCTAGGTGGCAGAGATTCGAGAACGCGATGTATGCCTAAGTCAATGGGAATTGTTATTCCCAAGGACACGAGCTTATCGGCGTACCCAGACATTTTGAGTACATGCTCACTAACGGAGCTGTTCTCCTCCATCATGCAGCTAAAGAACTTTTCAGAAGCATTATAACTCTCTACGACAGCATGGGTACCAAAAATCATTTTCAATTCTCCCATGGTATCAAAGGCATTGCCATTTTCGAAACACTTTCGAAGTTCTGGCTCTAGCCCATACAGTATGCCGCAATGAACTAAGTTGTGGTCCTCCTGACGAGTTATATAGACATTCTTTTCTCTGTCAGTGGCATTAGGAGCTGGTGGGGGGCCTAGCGGCGCCTCTAGCACATATTGCTTTTGTGCAGCAGTGAGGATAATCCTCAAATTCATAGCCCAGTTGGTGAAGTTCCTACCATTCCCAACAAGTTTCTCTTTCTCCATGAACACATTGAAATTAAAAGCAGGTGGTGCCATCTACAACAGAATTTGTAAAGTTTATTTATACTAAGTTTATGATAGATTGAGTTCAACTAATCCAAATTACTAATGAACTCCCACTCAAAAACGACATCCCTCGTGTTGTTTTGGTGATTACATGAACCAAATCCACTACACCAAGTCCGATCATCATGTGAGTCGGTGTAGCTTCAAAGGCGAGCATCTATATGGGCATCATGTCAACTATATGACTCATGCTTAACCTTTCGTTGTGTGTTTCGAGGCCATGTCTGTACATGCTAGGATCATCAAGTAAAAACCTTAGTATTCGTGTGTGTAAAACTGTCTTACACCTGTTGTATGAAAGCACGGAGTCGAGTACACCCGATCATCACGTGATGTCTCGAAACATGATCCATAGAACGGGGCATACTCATGGAAAAACATATTTTATCTTGATATCTAAATGAGGGATCATCTTACAATGCTACCAAAAGCGCCAAACTAGCAATATAAGATGCAAACATCTAATGTGTAAAGTGAGATGATATGGTCCATGCATTTGATCTCTATCATTTGCATCGTGGTATGATCTCTATCATTCCTTTGTGTGTAAGACCAAGGTCTATGGAACTTAGATGTTAAGTGTGTTGTAAGTGTATCTATCATACATCTACTTACAACAATTGAAAGGTTTCGTAGCAGAAAACAAAAAAAATCTTTCTACTCGGACACTAATACCAGGATCTATACTATGTAGACATAAGTAACGGAGAAGGAATACAATATTCATACCTTTGCAGACAGAGGCACGCCTTACGCAGGAAGGCGTATATTGATGAAGACGAGCAACACCCCAAGTGTGGTGCCTCCAAAGTTCGTCACACGTCCGGTGTAGGAGACATCAACCAGACTTTGATCCAGCCGTGCAGCGGAAGAAGTAGATGCCGGATCACCAATCAAAAGACGGTAGTGTGAAGTTGGACAACTCAACTACGAGGTCCTCCCCAATATTACGGGGAAGTCCTCAGCAGATGAGAGAGAGAGAATGAGAGGAATGGGGTGATTCCAAAGGGGAAGGGGGACCCCTTTATATAGTGGGAGGAGGCGCACCACCCAGGGGCCAGGCGGTGTGGGACTAATACCCACACCCGCCAGCCACCTAGGGGCAGCCGCCGGCCCTAGGTGGGCCCCACTTGGGCGGCCCACCAGCCCTAGGCCGGCCGGCCCCCACTCCCTAGGCGCCTTGCCCTATTGGGCCTCCCTTCGGGTGAGGCCCATTAGCAATATGGTGCCTTTTAAAATAAAATATATATTTAATATTAATTCTCCAATTAATATTCAAATAAACATATTACATTATTCCTTTACTCCAGAACATCTTCCGAACCCCTTCTGATCTCCATCGGATGTTACCGAAACTATTCCGGTTTCTCTCTCTCTCTCTATTTCTCATACGATACCTCATCTACCCTAAGCGTCCCTACCCTTAAGCGTGACATCCTTCGGTTCGGAAACACTCCGGACATGATAGAGACCACTCTCATATCAATGGTCAACAGAGGGACCTGGATGGCCATGTGACCCCCGTGCGTTTCACGAATACAATCGCTCGAACCGTGAGATAGTCGTTCCCCATTCCCTTTGTCATTCGATACCTAATTCATCCGAGACTTGATCTTCGGTATCTCCATACCTTAGTTTGATCTCGTTACCGATGAACTTGTTTTCTCGTTCTCATGTCAATACATTCCGTGATCTAGTCACATGCTTGCAAGCTTCATTAATGCAACGTCACCGAGATGGCCATATGTATCTATCCGTTACATGGACTAGACAAATCTTGGTCTTGATATGTACTCCTCTATGCATCCCTTCGAAAAACCTGAGTGGCACCTTTTTGATCACCCTGTTACGAGATGATTCTTGATAACCATCTAAGCTTCTTCCGGGATGGTGATTTGCATTACCTCACAGTCAAAGGATCAGGTTACGAGGTTCTCTGTGTTTTATCATCAATGGTGAACTTTGTAACTAGATCTCATTAAGATATAATGGTCAAATGTTTGTCTATCATGTTATTCAACTAATAACATGATCTCATTGTCAGTTGGCATAAATGCCCATGATCTTGAAACACGGACCATCCTCATGACCAATGAACTAGTTCACTAGAGATAACTAGAGACACGGTTTGTTTACATACCACACGTGTATTAACGTTTCGTATTAACATAGTTATAGCACAGTATGAAACGTATTATGAACATACATGAGATATATCAAATAATACACTTTATTATTTGCCTCTAGGGCATAACTCCTTCAGTCTCCCACTTGCACTAGAGTATAAACAAAACTAGTTTACAATGGGCAGGAACCTAACACCAATGGAATCTTGGTGTTGTTCATGCTTTTCTAGTTGGAGAGCTTTCGTCAAAGGATCCGCCACATTCAGTTCCGTATCTCCTTTGCAAATCTTGACTTCACCTTCGTCAACGTTCCGCCGGATGACGTGAAATCTAAGCTTGATGTGTTTGGTTGTGGAATGAGTTATTGGTTCCCTTGCGTTTGCAATAGCACCCGTGTTATCACAATAGATCGTCACGGGGTCTTGCGCATTGGGAAAAACTCCCAGTTCGATGACGAAATTCCTTAGCCAAACAGCTTCATTTGCTGCATCAGCTGTAGCAAAGTATTCAGATTCCATTGAAGATTGTGCCACCACCGACTGCTTCTTGCTCTTCTAGCTAACCGCCCCACCATTCACCAAGAAAACAAATCCTGTTTGAGACTTCGAGTCATCATGATCTGAATTCCAGCTTGCATCTATGTAACCTGTTACATTCAGAGCTTCATCATTTCCTCCATAGATTAGGAACATATCCTTTGTTCTTCTCAGATACTTTAGGATATTTTTCACAGCTGTCCAGTGATCCGGTCCTGGATTACTCTAATATCGGCTCATCAAACTAAGAGCCAATGCCACATCAGGTCGTGTGCTCAGCATTGCATACATGATAGATCCTATGGCTGAAGCATAGGGGATGTAAGACATCTTCTCTCTATCATCGTCCGTTACAGGACATTGAGTCATACTCATTTTGCAATTCTTCATCATAGGTGTAAAACCACTCTTGGTGTTTTCCATTTTGAACCTCTTCAAAATCTTTTCTATGTAAGTACTCTGACTCAATGCTATTAGGTGCCTTGATGTATCTCTATAGCTTGATTCCTAATATATATACAGCTTCACCTAGATCCTTCATGGAAAATTGGTTACTCAAATATGCTTTCATGCTTTTCATAAGATCCACATCGTTTCCCATGATTAATATGTCATCCACATATACTACTAAGAAAACAACCAATCTCCCACTCGCTTTCTTGTAAACACAGAACTCTTGTTGGTTTTGGACAAATCCAAAACTCTTGATCACTTGATCAAAACGTTGGTTCCAGCTCCGAGATGCTTGCTTCAATCCATAAATGGACCGTTGAAGCTTGCATACCTTTCCAGCATCCTTAGGATTGACAAAACCTTCTGGTTGCATCATATACAACTCTTCATCAATGTCACCATTGAGGAATGCGGTCTTGACATCCATCTGCCAAATTTCATAGTCGAAATGTGCAACAATTGCTATTAAAATCCTGACAACCTTAAGCATTACTACGGGAGAATAAGTCTCGTCGTAATCAACTCCTTGAATTTATGGAAAACCCTTTGAGACAAGTCGAGCTTTGTGAATGGTCACATTACCATTCGCATCTGTCTATTTCTTAAAGATCCATTTATTTTCCACGGCCTTGCGGCCTTCTGGAAGATCCACCAAGGTCCAAACTTGGTTTTCATGCATGGATCCTATTTCGGATTTCATGGCTTCTAGCCATTTCTCGGGGTCAGCACTATCCATAGCTTCTTTGTAGTTTGTAGGTTCTTCCTGTTCATCTAGGATGATAGACATCACAGGGCTACTATACCAATCAGGAGTGGCAGGAACCCTTGTAGACCTGCGAACCTCAGGAGTCTCAGTGTCATTGTTTTGATCATCATCAACGGGCTCTTCCTCCATGTTGTAGAGCGGTTTTGGAACAGCTTCCGATGTGCTACTCGGAATTTGGAGAGAAGGGTCAACAATTTCATCTAACTCTATTTTCCTTCCACTCACTCCTTTTGCAAGAAACTCTTTCTCGAGAAAGGTGCCGGTTTTTGCGACAAACGTTTTGCCTTCGCCTTGGTTGTAGAAAGTGTATCCAATGGTTTCCCTTGGATATCCTATAAAGATGCATTTTTCTGATTTGGGTTTGAGTTTGTCAGGCTGTAGTTTCTTGACGTAAACCTCACATCCCCAAACTTTCAGAAATGACAACATTGATTTCTTGCCATGCCATATCTCATATGGGGTTGTCTCCACGGATTTGGATGGTGCTCGGTTTAAAATAAAAGCGGCGGTTTCTAACGCATATCCCCAAAAAGACACAGACAAATCAATTAAAGACATCATGGACCGACACTATCCAATAGGGTTCGGTTACGACGTTCCGACACACCATTACGCTGTGGTGTTCCGGCTGGCGTAAGCTGTGGGATAATCCCACAGTCCTTTAAGTGCATGTTAAACTCATAACTCAAATATTCGCCTCCTTGATCCGATCGAAGGTGCTTGATTTTCTTGTTAAGTTGATTCTCTACCTCTTTCTGAAATTCCTTGAACTTTTCAAAGGTTTTAGATTTGTGCTTCATCAAGTAGATATATCCATATCTGCTTAAGTCGTCAGTAAAGGTAACAAAGTAGCGATAACCATTGCGTGTTGAGACACTCATTGGTCCACATACATCTATATGTATGATCCCAAGTAGGTCTACAGCTCTCTCCACTATTCCGGAGAATGGTGTCCTGGTCATCTTGCCCATGAGGCATGGCTCACATGTATCAAGGGATTCAAAATCCAATGATCCAAGAAGCCCTTATGAATGAAGCTTCTTCATGCGCTTTACGCCAATATGACCAAGACAGCAATGCCATATGTACATGGAATTATCGTCACCGCGCTTACAATGTTTAGCATCAACACTATGGATGTGTGTATCACAATCAAGATCAAGTAAGAATAAACCATCACATACAGGAGCATGAACATAGAAAACATCATTCATATAAATTGAACAACCATTTGTTCCTGATTTAAACGAATAATGGTCTTGCAACAAGCAAGACCCACTCAAAATATTCATACTCAGTGCGGGTACATAATAGCATTTATTCAAAATCAACAATAATCCTGACGGTAGATGCAGATGCAAGGTGCCGACGGCCATCACTTCGACTCTTGAACCATTGCCGACACGCATCGTCACCTCGTCCTTCCTCAGGCGCCTCCTACTCTGCAGATCCTGCTGAGAGTTACAAATGTGAGCAACAGATCCGGTATCAAATACCGACTGGTTACTCCTGGCGCTCGTAAGGAACACATCAATAACATGTATATCATATATACCTTTGTCTAGGATGGCTATCTTGCCAGCTCGCTTGTCTTCAAGGTACTTGGGGCAGTTGCGTTTCCAGTGCCCATCCCCTTTGCAGTAGAAGCATGAAGTATCGGGCTTAGGACCAGGCTTGGCAGTCTTTGAGGTGTTGGGAACAAACCTGCCATCCATCTTAGACTTCTTACCCTTGCCTTTCCCATTTTTCCCTGGTTTCTTAAAGTTGGTGGTCTTGTTGACCATCAGCACTGTGTGCTCCTTCTTGATTTCAACCTCAGCAGTTTTGAGCATGGCGAACACCTCAACAAGGGTCTTAGTCATCCCTCGCATGTTGTAGTTCATCACAAAACCCTTATAGCTAGGGGGCAGCGAGTGCAGCACCCTATCTATAGCGAGCTCCTCCGGGATTTTGCAATCCAGGGCGTTTAAGCGTTTAACGTAGCCAGACATCTTGACCACGTGCTCACTAATACTGTTGTGCTCTTCCATTTTAGCAGAGAAGAAGAGCTCGGAAGCATCATACCTCTCTGCATGAGCCTGTGGAGCAAAGACAGCTTTGAGATCCTCAATGATCTCAAAAGCATTCATCTTCTCAAAATGCTTTTGAAGCTCCGGCTCCATGGCATAGAGCATTCCACTCTAGATGAGGGAGAAATCATCCGCCTTGGACTGCCAGACATTCTTTTCGTCCTGGGAGGCAGAATCTGCAAGCTTGGCCGGAAGCTCAGCTTGTAGGGGACTAGGAGGATCCTAAGATTGCGGAACCATGCAGAAAACAAAAAATTTCTATCTACTCAAACACTAATACCAGGATCTATATTATGTAGACATAAGTAACGGAGAAGGAATACATTATTCGTACCTTTGCAGACATAGGCACGCCTTACACAGGAAGGCGTATATTGATGAAGACGAGCAGCACCCCAAGTGTGGTGCCTCCGAAGTTCGTCACACGTCCGGTGTAGGAGACGTCAACTGGACTCCGATCTAGCCGAGCAGCGGAAGAAGTAGATGCCGGATCGCCGATCACACGACGGTAGTGTAAGGTGGAGAACTCAACTATGAGGTCCTCCCCAATATTACGGGGAAGTCCTCAGCAGATGAGAGAGAGAATGAGAGGAATGGGGTGATTCCAAAGGGGAAGGGGGCCTTTATCTAGTGGGAGGGGGAGCACAACCCAGGGGCCAGGCGGTGTGGGACTAATCCCCACACCCGCCGGCCACCTAAGGGCAGCCGCCGGCCCTAGGTAGGCCCCACTGGGGTGGCCCACCAGCCCTAGGCCGGCCAGCCCCCACTCCCTAGGCGCCTTGCCCTATTGGGCTTCCCTTCGGGTGAGGCCCATTAGCAATATGGTGCATTTTAAAATAAAATAAAATATATATTTAATATTAATTCTCCAATTAATATTCAAATACACATATTACATTATTCCTTTACTCTGGAACATCTTCCGAACCCCTTCCGATCTCCATCGGATGTTACCGAAACTATTTCGGTTTCTCTCTCTCTCTCTATTTCTCATACGATACCTCATCAAACCTAAGCATCCCTACCCTTAAGCGTGACATCCTTCGGTTCAGAAACACTTCAGACATGATAGAGACCATTCTCATATCAATGATCAATAGAGGGACCTGGATGGCCATGTGACCCCCGTGCATTTCACGAATACAATCGCTCGAACCGTGAGATAGTCGTTCCCCATTCCCTTTGTCATTTGATACCTAATTCATCCGAGACTTGATCTTCGGTATCTCCATACCTTAGTTCGATATTGTTACCGATGAACTTGTTTTCTCGTTCTCATGTTGTTACATTTCGTGACCTATTCACATGCTTGCAAGCTTCATTGATGCAACGTCACCGAGATGGCCATATGTATCTATCCGTTACATGGACTAGACAAATCCTGGTCTTGATATGTACTCCTCTACGCATCCCTTCAGAAAACCTGAGTGGCACCTTTTTGATCACCCTGTTACGAGATGATTCTTGATAACCATCTAAGCTTCTTTCGGGATGGTGACTTGCATTACCTCACAGTCAAAGGATCAGGTTGCGACGTTCTCTGTGTTTTATCATCAATGGTGAACTTTGTAACTAGATCTCATTAAGATATAACGGTCAGATGTTTGTCTATCATGTTATTCAACTAATAACATGATCTCATTGTCAGTTGGCATAAATCCCCAAGATCTTGAAACACAGACCATCCTCATGACCAATGAACTAGTTCACTAGAGGTAACTAGAGACACAGTTTGTTTACATACCACACGTGTATTAACGTTTCGTCTTAACACAGTTATAGCACAGTATGAAACGTATTATGAACATACATGAGATATATCAAATAATACACTTTATTATTTGCCTCTAGGGTATAACTCCTTCAACAATACCATATCAAGACACTACCCCAGCAACGATCTAAACTAGACGCCTCTAATTTATCAATTGCAAGTTTTACGTGGCTTAGGGCTTTTGGAGATAGAACCGGTCTTACCTACGAACATGAACCACAACGAGGATAACCAAGTTATTAGCAATTCATTGTAAATCAGATATTGACTATAGTAGGAGAGACAGACACCCGCTAGCCACTTATGCAAAACTAGTTGCATGTCAGTCGTGGAACCGGTCTCATGTACGATGACATGTAAGGTTGGTCCGGGCCGCTTCATCCCACTATGCCACCAATATCCAAAATACATAGAAGATGCAATAACATGATCATCATCGCCCACATATAAACATATGTGTACTACCCGTGCAAAGCATCTACGCATAGATCAGGCTCTGATACCACTGTTGGGTTCGCAACATAGAAAACAAAAAATTTCCTACGATGAGAACTATACGCCAAGATCTATCTACTAGATATAGAGCAACGTGTGAATATACATCCATGGAGAACTTACCCTTGAAGACAACAGAGTTTTGTTAACGAGTTGGAACTCGTGGATGATGTAGTCATACGCTTGCCGATCTCAAGATCGTGTGGAAGTCCTAGCGCCGCAAATCAGCAGCGCATCCGTCCTCGCAGACACGTTCAAGCCACCGGAAAACCTCCACCTCCTCTCTCTAGCGAATTAGCGGAAGCAGCAACTCCTTCCAGACGCAAGGCCACTGGGAACATGTATCTCGCTAATCCGAGACCATGGGAAATATCTAGAGGGGGAGAGAGATCCTTCACAAGGAGGTGTGTTTTGTGAGGGAGGAGAGGGGGCCTTTTATAGGAGAGGGGGGCTCCTCCCCTCCCATGGCCGGCGTCCAAGGGGGTGCCCCCACCTCTTCCTCATTCATGTGGTGGAAGCTCCACTCACATCAATTCAAGCTCCACCCAAAATTCCACTCACATGGATTAAATTTCCACCAAATTTAATGCAACTCTCAATTAATAAAAATCTTTTATTTATTTTATTCAGAATTTTGTTAATTACTTTAATTAACAAACATTCACATAAAACCCCTTGCAACATTTCAATATCACATGCAGAACCACTTTCTGCAATTTGACCCAAAACAATTCCGGTTTCTATCGAAACAATTCCTGTGCTTTGCAATTCTTTCCTCTAAAACATATGTGCTCCAAAATGGTGTCCGACAACCCTTAAGTGTGTCACCCTACGGTTCGCGAATAATGCATACATGATTGAGACTCTTCTTAGATCAATAATCAGAAGCGGGACCTGGAGATCCATACTAACTCCTGCACATTCAACGATGACTTCTGTGATTGTGAGAACCTTTAACGCTAGTAACTTAATCCCTTTGTCTCATGATATAATACATGTCCGAGATTCGATCATTGGTATCCAAATACCTAGTTTGATCTCGTTACCGACATGCACTCTTTTCTCGTTCCCGTGATATGACATTCTAGTGATCACATCACTTGCTTGCAAGCTATCTTAATGTGATATCACCGAGAGGGCCCAGAGTATATCTATCCGTCATCGGGATTGACAAATTCCACTCATGATCCATGAGCCTCAACATAACACCTTCATAGCACTGAACCCACCTTTATGGTCACCCTGTTACGGTGTGACGTTTGATGTTATCAAGATACTCTTCCGGTGTTAGCAATTAACATGATCTCATGGTCTAAGGACTAAGATTACTTCGTATGATGTTATAGAAATGTAAACATAATGAATTTGATTGTAATGCTATACTTCGGATGTATGTTCATCACATCATTTCACAAATGTTGTGACCTCGTTATTAACAACATCCAATGTCCATGATCAGGAAACCTTGATCATCTTGTTAATCAACGAGCTAGTCTGGAAGAGAGGCATAACTAGGAACCATTTTTGTTTATTAAACACACATGTATTGACGTTTCCTATCAATACAATTATAGCATGCAAAATAAACATCAATCATATACAAGGAATACATAATAACAACTTTATTATTGCCTCTCAGGGCATATTTCCTTCAGTTACCGTTGGAGTCGTGTTGCATCGATGCATCCCCAATGATCACACACACTTGATGGTGCGTTATGTATGAGCTGCTGATATCGTCATCGGATCTGTGGGAGACATTGTTTGATAGACCAGTGAAATCCTGTGGTTTCTGTTTTGGGTAGATTTCAGCCATCCTGATTTCGAAGTCGATACTTTCGTTGCTTTCTTCGGGTTTGGCGTTTGTTGTACTTGAGCCACGTAGTGGCGTTAGCTGAGAATCTGATATGAAGGAGGGACCGTCGTAGAGACCGGTCAGATCCCCCTATAGTACTGGATTTTTCTGATTTTTCTTTGTTGTTTGTTGGCTGAGGTGTGTCTTCTTCAGATGAGCCGATAGAAGATGCAGGTATTGCCATAGGCGCTGCTATTACGAGCGATGGATCCAACAAAATCAGGGCCAATAGGACAGGTTCTTTGGGTCCCTCCACGTGGAAGTGAAAACTCTCGATGATGAGATCTGATCCGCTGTTGAAGTCAACAGGAACCGAGAAAAGGGTGGGCGGACGTGGTTCCGCTGTTGTTGGATTGTTGCTTGATGGAAGGGGGTCGCCGAATCCATGACTCCAGCATTTAGATTTCCCACATACACCGCCAATTGATGAGGGGTAACCTCGGCAATGCCCATGGTTATGGACTTAGGGTTTCATGGAAAACAAAACACTGGGGATTTCGTCGGTTGATTAGACAAACAGGGGAGTCAAAGTCGTTGATTGTTTATTGAAAAAATTGATTACAGATCACTCAAGGCTTTTTCAGTACCTCTCTGCTAGCTCCTCCCAGCCTATATATAATAGGATGGGTCCCGAGGCCGTATACAGATAGGTTACAATTTACAATTACAACAGTAATACAATGTCGATTTCTATTTCCTTATCTAGCAAGTTATTCCTTCCATCGTATGCTTCATGGGCCTTTCTCTTAGGCTTTGTGTGTTGTGAGCCTTTATGTAACCAGGGTAACTAATCATAAGGACCCGAGTAATCATACTCATGTCAGCAGGCTTAAGCTCCAAATTAGCATCCATACGCTTCAACTTAGCTGCCATGTTGCTCATCCTGAGGATGTGCTCTCTTATGTCATGTCCACCTCTAGTGTACTTTTATATCACTAGTTGCTTTAGCAGCTGGGTAGCATATAATTTTGAAGAGCCAGTGAACTAGCTCTTCATCTTTTCAAGATACTCCCCTACAGAAGCACACTCTACAATTGGCTCTTTCCACTTGCCCATTTGATTCGGGATGCACGATCGATGCTACATCGAGTCTTATCCTCTTATCCATGCAGAACCAAGCAAAGGCTCCTTCAGCGAAATTCGTGCCATTATCCTTTATAATGTTGTGCAAATGTCCATATCTCAAGAGTATATCTTTCAAGAATGACACAGCTGTGGGGTTGTCACATTTTTTTATTGGTTTCACCTCTATCCATTTGATGAATTTATCCACCATGACCAAGATGTGAGTCATGTTGGCACGGGCTGGCTTAAACGGCCCCACCATTTCTAAGCACCATACAACAAATGGCCAAGTGATCGGTATAGTTTTGAGTGCAGATGCCGGCATATGAATCTTACTTGAATATCTCTGACACTCATTGCACTTTCTCACTAAATCTTCAGCTTCTTGTAAGACACTTGGCCAATAAAATCCATGCTAGAATGCCTTGGCGACTAGGGCTTTTGATGAGGCATGATGCCCACATTCTCCTTGATGGATATCCCAGAGTATTTCTTGCCCTTCTTCTGGATCAACACATCACTGAAGAATATTAGTTACAATTCTCTTGTATATCTCGCCATGATAATGGTATAAGCTTTCGCTCTTCTCTGCACTTTCCTGGCCGAGATTTCATCACTTGGCAAACTTCCATCCTTCAAAAACGACATAATCGGCTATGCCCAAGCCATCATAGCATGTACCGGGAAACAACTTCATCAATCAACATTGGTTCTACCAACAGAATTTCTACTGAGATTGGTTGTGCAGTCCCCAGGTTTCGCAAGGCAGTCCCCGGGTTTGCCGAAGTAGTCCCTGGGTTACTCGAACCACTCCCCATATCTATGCCCATTGGGACAACCTCTGATTCTGGATTGGTTGGGATAAAGATTGACTCGGATTCAGGCGATGGTTTGATGGATGGTTTCCGGAGATGCTCGAGAGCTATGTCGGGCGGGATTGATTGTCAGTATGAGCCTAGTTTGGATAACACATTAGATTCTTCATTCTCAGCATGAGGTACATGATGGAATTCACATCCCTTGAAGTACCCACTAATTTGCTGAATGTGAAACCTATACAAGGCCATGTTGGCATTGAGTTCATCCCAATTACCAGAAACCCGTTGAACTACCAAATCTGAATCACCAAAACACTGAATCCGGCGAATGCCAATTTCCTTAGCTACCTTGAGCCTGTGCACAATTGCCTCATACTCAGCAACATTATTTGATGTTGCAAAGTGGATCTACGACACATATCTCAACTGATCTTTCTTAGGGGACGCAAGGACTATGCCGACACCTAACCCGGTTTTCATTTTGGATCCATCGAAGTGCATTCTCTAATAGTTGGAGTCAAGCAATGGTGGCTCGTACTGCATCTCATCCCAATTAACAAAAAAGTTGACCATTGCCTGAGACTTGATGGCATATCTCCTATCGTATTGCGGTGCATATGGTGCTAACTCAATCGCCCACTTGGAAACCCGACCACTCACATCTTTATTACCCATGATCTTTGATATAGGAGCCTCACACATTACTCTCATTGGATGTTCTTCAAAATAGTGCTTGAGATTTTTGGCCACCATATAGGCGCCATATGTCATTTTCTGATAATGTGGGTAATTTTGCTTGGATGCTGAGAGTACCTCAG
This sequence comes from Avena insularis, assembly GCA_023614405.1. Taxonomy (NCBI): domain Eukaryota; kingdom Viridiplantae; phylum Streptophyta; class Magnoliopsida; order Poales; family Poaceae; genus Avena; species Avena insularis. Next base: position 673,869,848 of record CM042690.1, read on the forward strand.
ATACATTGCAAATGTATCTACAATTTTTGATGTTCCATGCTTGGTTTTATCTACTTTCTTGTGTTTTGTCCATACTTTGGAGTACTTTTCATATGATTTCTTGGACTAACCTATTAACAAGAGCCACAGTGTCAGCTGCCTGTTTTCTGCTGTTTTTGGTTCTAGGAAAGTCAGAAAATGAATATTCTCGGAATTGGATGGGACAAAAGCCAAAGTGCCTATTTTTCTGGAAGACATCTGATGCCAGAATACGAGACGGAGAAGGGCTGGGGGCCGGCCACACCACCTGGCCACGCGGCCAGGCTTGGCCCGCGCTAGGGGGTGGTCTGGCCGACCCCAGCACCCCCTCGGCCTCTCCTTCCGCCTATATATTGCCCTCGGGACCAAAACCCTAAGTACCCGATCAAAAATCCACGAAAGAGTCTGTAGCCACCGTCATCTCCATCCCTAGATCGGGAGGGATTTGAAGCTCTTCCCGGCACCCTGCCGAAGAGGGGAATTCACCCTGGAGGCCTTCTTTACCACCATGCAAGCCTCCGGTATGATGCGTGAGTAGTTCATCTCTGGACTACGGGTCCATGTAGTAGCTAGATGATTGGTTCTGCTCCTTTGTGCTTTCATGTCTACATCTTGTGAGCTCTGTTCATGATCAAGATCATCTATTTGTAATTCTGCATGTTGTGTTTGCGGGGATCCGATGGGTATTGAGATGCTATTTCAGATTGAATATTGATTCTATCATGTCTTTGTTATTTGTGATCTTGCATGCTTTTCGTTGTTAGTAGCTATCTTGGCCAAGTAGATGCTAGCAACTCCAAGAGTTAGTATTTATGCTCGATAGTGGGTTCATGCCTCTGGTAATCTGGGGAAGTGACAGAAATCTCTAAGGTACTATATGTCCTATTGCTACTAGGGAGAAAACGACAATCCTTTGTTCATAGAACAATCGTATTGTTTACTTTACACGCAATTCGTAAAGCAATAATCTGTTGCTTGCAACTTAATACTAGAAGGGGTTCGGATGATAACCTGAAGGTGGATTATTAGTCATAGATGCAGTTGGATGGCGGTCTATGTATAATGTTGTAATGCCCAATCAAGTTCCAAAGGAGTCAAGATGATTAGTATATGCATGTGTTGCTTTCTCGATGTTTGTCAATTGCCCCGCTGTAATTTGTTCACCCAACATGTTATCTATCTTAAGGAGAGCCACCTCTAGTGAACTATGGATCCCGGTCCTTTCTTTTACATACAATCTACAAACTGTTTACTGCTTTGTGTTTACTTTCTGCAAAGTATTACTTCCTTCCATTCGATACATTTAATCCTTTGTTTTCAGCAAAACCGGTGAGATTGACAACCTCATCGCAACTTGGGGACAGAGTTCTATGGTTGTGTTGTGCAGGTCTCCATGTTACTACTAGCACCGGTAGTGCGCCCTGCCAAGGCTCAGCTAGCAACACCTTTTGGGTGTTTCCTTGCTCCTACTGGTTCGATTAAACCTTAGTTTCTTAACTGAGGGAAACTTGCTGTTGTGCTCATCATACCTTCCTCTTGGGGTTCCCCAACGAGCTCCACATACCGAGCCATCAAGCATTTTTCTGGCGCCGTTGCCGGGGAGTCAAGGACATCTTCACAAGGGGAGTCCCTCATAACCAATCTCTTTACTTTGTTATTTTTGTTTTTCTTAGTTTACTTTTGCTTTGTTTGCTTGTTTCTTTATCAAAAAACACAAAAAAAAATTAGTTTTACAAGTTTGCTTTCTTTATTAAAAACACAAAAAAATTAATTCTCCTTTAGATGTCACCTCTTCCTTAGCTCACCATGTTGATCCCTAAATTCACCCTGAAAGACCTTTCAGTTGGTAGTGGTTCTATAATTGGGAAAGATAATATTGAAGAATTCTTTAATCATGTTAGTAAGCATGAGGATATTGAGGATAGATCCCTTGCAGAACTTGCTCCAAACTATGAGATTGCTACAGCTTCTTTAGTTCACATGCTGGAAGCTAGGTTTGTTAACCTCAACCCCTTAATGCAAGTAATGTTTCTTAAGCTTAAAGAAATTGAGGACCCTGAAAAGAGGGATTTTATTCTAGAAACTTTGTTTAAGGAATTCTATGATGTTGCCAAAGAAGCTAGAAAAGTCTTTGAACGTTTCAATATGCTAGGCTCATGTGTAGATGTTGTTGGTACATGAGAAAAGATGAACAAAACTGAACCTAATGGGGAGGAAACTAAGATACCAATACCCTTTAAACTGGTAGCAATACATGAAGCCATATAAAGGAATCTTGATTGGATTATTCCTGAAAACCCTTTTGATGAAAATAGTGAACCTAAGAGCATTGAGAGAGGATCCTCTAGAACTTATTTGGATGATATACCTTGCCTTGTTGAAGATATTTCTGGTATTAATCTTAATGCTTCTTCATTTGAGAACACTTGATTCTTTCTTGCTTCTTATGCCTAACTTAAAGGCGTTAAAGAAAAGTACTTATTGGGAGATAACCCAAAAGTTTTAGATGAGTCTTGGAAGTTATTACTTCAGTAATAACCGCTCCTTATCCTTTTTATTTGCTTTTTGTGCCAAGAGTAACCTCTAATGAGAGAGAAGTAATGATTGGGAAAGTTGTTGTCCCGAAACAGATTTCTGTGTTTCACCGTAAAAATTCGTGTAAAATCTCTGAATGTCTTTTTGAGGCAGGAATTTTTGTGTTTCTGCCCCAGGTTGTTATCTAACTTCCGTTAGTTCAACACTTTTTGATTTGAGCAACAGAAGGTCTTCGAAAAAATCCGTCTTTACCTACTGGTCTGTTTTGACAGATTTCTGCCATTTTCTGCATTTGCTTCTTGTTGGTTCTTTTTTGAGTTCTTTTGGGGAATTGAGATTTTTGAGGGAAGTGCTTTAGTAGATAGTGTTCTAATGGAAGTTTATTTTGTGTTAGAACTGAACCTTAAGACTTATTATCTTGAGTGCACTAATGTTGCTAATAAAGATTGTGTGAAGTTTTGTATGAAGGAAAAAATTCAGGTGTATGGAAGGAATGAGTAATGAGATGAAGGATGGACTAAAGCTCAAGCTTGAGGATGCCACGCGTGTCACCCCAAGAAATATCCAAGAAGTACAAGCGTCAAAGCTTGGGGATGCCCAAGGCATCCCCCTCTTCATCAATAAAAATCCCAGGTTTTTTCCAAACGCTTCATTTTTATTGTTTCATGCACAATTGTGTTGTTCTTGGAGTGTCTTGTTTTTCATTTTGGTTTTCTTAGTTTGCTGAATAAATTGGTTGGACCCCCTCTTTCATACATTGGTTTTTAAATAGTTTGGTTTGGTTTGGAAAACAGTAGGAAAGTTCTTGCTTAAGTGGTAAAGAGAGCTTGTTTTTGACTGTGGCCTATGCTTTGTCATGCCATGCTTGATATTGTTTTGGCTTTATTCTTAGTATTATTTGCTGTAGCATGACTTGTTATAAACAATCGAGATTGCTTAATGTGCCTTGGATGAATCATGCGTTGTTTTAGCATATTAAAGCATAGTATAGTGGTATTCTCCATTGATGCTTTATTTGGGTTAACTTGGCGCATGCTCACACCATGTTATGACTATCTCAAGTCACCATAACCTTTATGATCCTTTAGTTTTCAACTTGTAGTATCACTTTATTCTTTGATCAATGATATTTTGTCGCTCTGCATGATTATGGCCATTATTGCTCTCCTAGTTTGTTGCTCCCAGTCTTTTGCTAGCCTCCACAACCAAGTATGAGTCCTGCTCATGCATCCAACTCCCTAAACCAAGTTATTCCAAAGAGTCCACCATACCTACCTACTATCTTATGCTATTCCAAGTATATTCATGTTTTTGTTTACCTTCCAAATTAAACTTATTATGAGAAACTAGTGATTAAAGCTCTCACGAACTTGATGACACACTTTACTTTTCTTGCCCTTAATAAACTTGAACCATTGGGTCCTTTTTTGTTGCGTATATGCTTGCACTTTATAAGTTGAAATTAGCAGAACCATGTATCATGGGGAACGCTTTCAACATTGCACTTGTACTTTGTACCCCGTTGATATCATGTTCTTTTGCTTACGGATCCCGGCGGTGTGAAATAAAAGTGGAACTTGTAAGATCATGGAGTTTGTATGTGTGTTAGAGAAACGCCTAGGCCGCTAGCCTAAGCCATGCCTAATCATGGTGGAAACTTGCAGCATCACCATAATGAGCACTCTATGAAGCATCCTCAATAAAAACCTATGCAAATAGCAAATAAAAAGATCGCTAAGATGCTCATTGTCTGATTGCCTTGTCATTTTGATTATGGGATAGCTCATGTATCATGTGCAAGGGGTACCCCGTTGGTGGTTCTTTATGATACATATGTACTTACAATGATAAGAGCTTACTTGTGACTAAAGTTGAGTAGCATGAGGTTCGGTCTTCATAAGTAAGGGGCATGAGATTTCGGTTTATAACTTGTCAAGCATATCCTCTTAGTTGTGTCACTTTAACCTTAATCACTTCAAGATGCTTATGATAGGGGCAATGAGAGCTGAAAGCTAATAAGTACCATAATTTTTGGAAGCTCTTTATGAAACTTGAATCTCTGCTTCCTTCTATGAAGGCCTTTCTTTTACTTTTATGTTGAGTCTCCACCTTCTACCTTTATGCACCTACTTTGAGAGCATAGTGGCCATTCTTAGTTCTATGTGCATTGTCCCAAGACTTGTTGATTGATGCATAACTCTTATATTGCTTGTTTTAAACTATTTGTATCTAGTCACTCTTATGAACTTTGAAGGTGTCCTATGCATTTATATTTGCTACTCTATGAGGGACAAGCTGAATACTATTATGCTATGTTTTCTTTATGTGAAACAAACAAACGTCTTGCAAAGCATTGTTATTCATGAATCTTTTGTTTGTGACTTTTCATGTTGCATCATAGTTTCTTTGTCTTATTGCTAGAACTTTGTCTTTCATGTTATGATTAAAGTACTATGATCCCAGCTTTTAATGTTTTACAAATACTTTGATCAAGTCTTTGATGGTGCATGTCACCTCAAAAATTATTCTTTCTTTTTATCACATACCTACTCGAGGACGAGCAGGAGTTAAGCTTGGGGATGTTGATACATTGCAAATGTATCTATAATTTTTGATGTTCCATGCTTGGTTTTATCTACTTTCTTTTGTTTTGTCCACACTTTGGAGTACTTTTCATATGATTTCTTGGACTAACCTATTAACAAGAGCCACGATTACTTCTGCTTTTCTCGCTGTTTTGGTTCCAAAAAAGTAAGAAAATGAATATTCTCGGAATTGGACGGGACAAAAGCCAAAGTGCATATTTTTGCGGAAGACATCTGATGCCAGAATACGAGACAGAGAAGGGATGGGGGCCGGCCACACCACCTGGCCACGCGGCTAGGCCTGGCCCACGCCAGGGGGTGTGGCTCCCGCACCTCGGCCTCCTTCGCCTATATATTGCCCTCGGACGAAAACCCTAAGTACCCGATCAAAAATCCACGAAGAGTCTATAGTCGCCGTCATCTCCATCCCTAGATCGGGAGGATCTGAAGCTCTTCCGGCACCTGGGAGAGGGAATTCACCACGAGGCCTTCTTCATCACCATGCAAGCCTCCGGTGTGATGCGTGAGTAGTTCATCCTTGGAATACGGATCCATGTAGTAGCTAGATGGCTGGTTCTCCTCCTTTGTGCTTTCATGTCTAGATCTTGTGAGCTCCGTTCATGATCAACATCATCTATTTGTAATTCTGCATGTTGTGTTTGCGGGGATCCAATGGATATTGAGATGCTATTTCAAATTTATTATTGATTCTATCATGTCTTTGTTATTTGTGATCTTGCATGCTTTCCGTTGTTAGTAGCTATCTTGGCCAAGTAGATGCTAGCAACTCCAAGAGTTAGTATTTATGCTCGATAGTGGGTCCATGCCTCTGGTAATCTGGGGAAGTGACAGAAATCTCTAAGGTACTAAATGTGCTGTTGCTACTAGGGAGAAAACAACAATCCTTTGTTCATAGGACAATCGTATTGTTTACTTTACACGCAATTCGTAAAGCAATAATCTGTTGCTTGCAACTTAATACTGGAGGGGGTTCAAATGATAACCTGAAGGTGGATTATTAGTCATAGATGCAGTTGGATGGCAGTCTATGTATAATGTTGTAATGCCCAATCAAGTTCCAAAGGAGTCAAGATGATTAGTATATGCATGTGTTGCTTTCTCGATGTTTGTCAATTGCCCCGCTGTAATTTGTTCACCCAGCATGTTATCTCTCTTAAGGAGAGCCACCTCTAGTGAACTATGGATCCTGGTCCTTTCTTTTACATACAATCTACAAACTGTTTACTGCTTTGTGTTTACTTTCTGCAAACTATTACTTCGTTCCATTCGATACGTTTAATCCTTTGTTTTCAGCAAAACCGGTGAGATTGACAACCTCATCGCAAGTTGGGGACAGAGTTCTGTGGTTGTGTTGTGCAGTGTTGGGTCCGCAGCATAGAGAACAAAAAAAATCCTACGATGAGAACTATACGCCAAGATCTATCTACTAGATACAGAGCAACGGGTGGACATACATCCATGGAGAACTTACCCTCGAAGACAACGAGTTTTGTTAACGAGTAGGAACTCGTGGTTGATGTAGTCGTACGTTTGCCGATCTCAAGATCGTGTGGAAGTCCGAGCGCCGCAAATCAGCAGCGCATCCGTCCTCGCACACACGTTCAAGCCACCGGACAACCTCCACCTCCGCGCTCCAGCGAATCAGCAGAAGCAGCAACTCCTTCCAGACGCAAGGCCATCGGGAACATGTATCTCGCTAATCCGAGACCATGGGGGAATATCTAGAGGGGGAGAGAGAGATCCTTCACGAGGAGGTGTGGTTTGTGAGAGGGGAGAGGGGGGCTTTATATAGGAGGGAGGGAGACCCCTCCCCTCCCATAGCCAGCGCATGAGGGGGGGACTCCTCCCCTCCTTCATTTATGTGGTGAACCTCCACTCACATAAACATGGCCTCCACCCAAAATCCCACTCACATGTATTTAATTCCCACCAAATTAAATGCAACTCTCAATTAATAAAACTCTTTTATTTATTTTATTCAGAATTTTGTTAATTACTTTAATTAACAAACATTCACATAAAACCCCTTGCAACATTTCAATATCACATGCAGAACCACTTTCTGCAATTTCACCCGAAACAATTCCGGTTTCTTTCAAAACAATTCTTGTTTCTATGGAAACATTTCCTACGCTTTGCAAACCTTTTGTCTGGAACATATGTGCTCCTAAATGGTGTCCGACAACCCTTAAGTGTGTCACCCTACGGTTCGCGAATAATGCAGACATGATTGAGACTCCTCTCAGATCAATAATCAGAAGTGGGACCTAGAGATCCATACTGACTCCTGCATATTCAACGATGACTTCTGTGATCGTGAGAACCTTTAACGTCAGCAATTTAATCCCTTTGTCTAATGATATAATACATGTCCGAGATTCGATCATTGGTATCCAAATACCTAGTTTGATCTCGTTAGCGACATGCACTCTTTTCTCGTTCCCGTGATATAACATTCTAGTGATCACATCACTTGCTTGCAAGCTATCTTAATGTGATATCACCGAGAGGGCCCAGAGTATATCTATCCGTCATCGGGATTGACAAATTCCACTCATGATCCATGAGCCTCAACATAACACCTTTATAGCACTGAACCCACCTTTATGGTCACCCTGTTACGGTGTGACGTTTGATGTTATCAAGGTACTCTTCCGGTGTTAGCAATTAACATGATCTCATGGTCTAAGGACTAAGACTACTTTGTATGATGCTATAGCAATATAAACATAATGACTTGATCGTAATGCTATACTTCGGATGAATGTTCATCACATCATTTCACAAATGCTGTGACCTTGTTATTAACAACATCCAATCTCCATGATCAGGAAACCTTGATCATCTTGTTAATCAACAAGCTAGTCTATAAGAGAGGCATAACTAGGAACCCTTTTTTTGTTTATTAAACACACATGCATTGATGTTTCCTATCAATACAATTATAGCATGTAAAATAAACATCTATCATATACAAGGAATACATAATAACAACTTTATTATTGCCTCTCAGGGCATATTTCCTTCAGTCTCCCACTTGCACTAGAGACAATAATCTAGTTTATATAGTGATAAATCTAACACCCATGGAGTTCTGGTGTTGATCATGTTTTGCCCTAGGGAGTACTTTAGTCAACGGATCTTCTACATTCAGGTCCGTGTGCACTTTACAAATCTTTATATCTCCATCCTTGACATGCTCGCGGATGGAGTGAAACCGGCGCTTAATATGCTTGGAATTCTTGTGAGAGCTTGGTTCCTTGGCATTGGCTATGGCTCCATTATTGTCACAACAGATCACCATTGGGTCCAACGCACTAGGAACCACACCTAGTTCCGTTATGAACTCCTTCATCCAAACCGCTTCTTGCGCTGCTTCTGAAGCAGCAACATATTCCGCCTCCATCGTGGATCCAGCCACCACAGGTTGTTTGGAGCTCCTCCAACTAACTGCTGCTCCGTTCAAGAGAAATACGTATTCGGATTGAGACTTAGAGTCATCCGGATAAGTGTCAAAGCTAGCATCAACATAACACTTAGCGACTAGCTCTTCTTCACCTCCGTATACAAGAAACATATCCTTAGTTCTTCTCAAGTACTTAAGGATATTCTTGACCGCTATCCAGTGTTCCGAACCTGGATCAGATTGGTACCTACTAGTCAAACTAATAGCATGTGCCACATCCGGTCTTGTACATAGCATGGCATACATTATAGAGCCTATGGCTAAAGCATAGGGGATCTTATCCATTATCTCTCTTTCTTCCGTCGTAGCCAGACTTTGAGTCTTACTCAATGTCTTGCCTTGCAACATAGGTAAGAACCCCTTCTTACTTTCGTCCATTTTAAACTTCTTTAAAATCTTATCAAGGTATGTACTTTGCGATAGCCCTATTAGGCGTCTTAATCTATCTCTATAGATCTTTATGCCTAATATATATGACGCTTCACCAAGGTCTTTCATAGAAAATTTGTTGTTTAGATAACTTTTAACACTGTTTAAAAGATCTATATCATTTCCAATCAATAATATGTCATCCACTTATAATATCAGAAATGTTACATTGCTCCCACTCACTTTCTTGTAAATACAAGCCTCTCCATAAGTTTGGACAAATCCAAACTCTTTGATCACCTCATCAAAGCGGAGATTCCAACTCCGGGATGCTTGCTTCAGTCCATAGATGGATCGCTGAAGTTTGCACACCTTATCAGCATCCTTAGGATCGACAAAACCCTTAGGTTGTATAATATACAACTCTTCTTCAATATTACCATTGAGGAACGCGGTTTTGACATCCATCTGCCATATTTCATAATCGAAATATGCAGCAATTGCTAACATAATCCTAACCGACTTAAGCATCGCTACAGGAGAGAATGTCTCATCGTAGTCAACTCCTTGAATTTGTCGAAACCCCTTTGCGACAAGTCGAGCCTTATAGATGGTTACATTACCATCAGCATCAGTTTTTCTTTTGAAAATCCATTTATTCTCAACGGCCTTCGATCAGGATGTAAGTGCACCAAGGTACAAACCTTGTTTTCGTACATGGATTCCATCTCGGTTTCATGGCTTCTAGCCATTTGTTGGAATCGGGGCTCATCGCTTCTTCATACGTCAGGTCATCTATTTCATCAATCATGAAATTCATAACAGGATTGCCGCATACAGTTAGAGGCTGCACGTGTCCCGCTTGACTGCGAGGTTCTGTAGTGTCCTCTTTCAGAGTTTCATGATCAATATCATTAGCTCTCTCTTCATTAGGTGAAGTCAACTTCGAAACAACTTCCGGTGGGCTACTCGCCATTTCATGAAGAGAAGGTTCAATAACCTCTTCGAGTTCTACCTTGACTACTCACACCTTTCATGAGAAACTCCTTCTCAAGAAAGGATCCATTCTTGGCAACAAAGACCTTGCCCTCGGATCTGTGATAGAAGGTATACCCGATCGCTTCCTTAGGGTATCCTATGAAGAGCATTTTTCCGCTTTGGGTTCGAGTTTATCCGTTGAAGTTTCTTCACATAAACATCGCATCCCCAAACTTTAAGAATGATAGCTTAGGTTTGTTTCAAACCATAATTCATCTGTCTTTTTCAACGGATTTAGATGGTGCCCTATTTAAAGTGAATGCAGCGGTTTCAGTGCATAACCCCAAAATAGTGGCAAGTCAGAGAGACATCATAGATCGAACCATATCCAATAAAGTACGATTCTGACGTTACGACACACCATTATGTTGTGGTGTTCGGCAGCATGAGTTGTGAAACTATTCCACGATCTTTCATATGTGTGCTAAACTCGTAACTAAGATACTCTCTCCACGGTCGGACCACGAAATTTGATCTTTACATTACGATGATTTTCCACTTCATTCTGAAATTCTTTGAACCTTTCAAAGGTTTCAAACTTATGTTTCATCAAATAGATATACCCGTATCTACTCAAATCATCCGAAAGTAAAAATAACGATATCCACCGGGGCCGACACACTCATTGGTCCACACACATCATGTATGATTTCCAATAAATCTTCCGAACCGTAATTGAACGGCGTTCTAGTCATCTTGCCCATAAGGCATGGCTCACATGTATCAAATGATTCAAAATCAAGTGATTCCAAAAGTCCATCGAATGGAGTTTCTTCATCGTTTAACGCCAATATGACCTAGACGGCGGTATTGCCACATATATGTAGATATATCATTATCAAGTTTAATCCTTTTAGCATCAACATTATGAATATGTAATACTACTATCGAGATCCATGAATGTAAATAAACCATTCAACACAGGTGCATGACCATAAAAGATATTCATATAAATCGAGCAACCATTGTTTTCAGACTTAAACGAATAACCACTTTGTATCAAACACGATCCGGATACAATGTTCATGCTCAGTGCAGGCACCAAATAACAATTATTCAGGTTTATAACTAATCCCGATGGCATATGGAGAGGCAGCGTTCCAACGGCGATCACATCAACTCTTGATCCATTGCCGACCCGCATCGTGACCTCATCCCTTGCTCGCTGTTTCGCAGCCCTGAACCGAGTTACATATATTAGCAACCGATCTTGTATCAAATACCCAGGTGCTACTGCGAGTACTAGTCAAGTACACATCAATAACATGTATATCACATATACCTTTGTTTGCCTTGTCGGCCTTCTTGTCCGCCAAATACTTGGGGCGATTCGCCCAATGGCGATCCCTTGCAATAGTAGCACTCTGTACTTAGGACCAGCTCGGGGTTTTTTTCAAAGCGGCAATAGATTTGCCGCCCTTCTTCCCTTCCGCTTGCCTTTCTTGTCCTTCTTGAAACCGTGGTCTTATTGATCATCAACACTTGATGTTCTTTCCTAATCTCCACTTCTGCGATCTTAAGCATTGACAGGCTCGAAGAGAGACTTCTTCATGCCCTGCATATTATAGTTCATCACGAAGCTCTTGTAGCTAGGTGGCAGAGATTGGAGAACACGATGTATGCCTAAGTCAATGGGAATAGTTATTCCCAAGGACACAAGCTTAACGGTGTACCCAGACATTTTGAGTACGTGCTCACTAACGGAGTTGTTGTCTTCCATCATGCAGGTAAAGAACTTTTCAGAAGCATTATAACTCTCTACGGCAGCATGGGTATCGAAAATCATTTTCAATTCTCCCATGGTATCAAAGGCATTGCCATTTTCGAAACGTTTTCGAAGTTCTGGCTCTAGCCCATATAGTATGTCGCAATGAACTAAGTTGTGGTCCTCCTGACGAGTTATATAGACGTTCTTTTCCTCGTCAGGGGCATCAGGAGCTGGTGGGGGGCCTAGCGGCACCTCTAGCACATATTGCTTTTGTGCAGCAGTGAGGAGAATCCTCAAATTCATAGCCCAGTTGGTGAAGTTGCTAACATTCGCAGCAAGCTTCTCTTTCTCCATGAACACATTGAATCTAAAAGCAGGTGGTGCCATCTACAACAGAATTTGTAAAATATATTTATACTAAGTTTATGATAGATTGAGTTCAACTAATCCAAATTACTAATGAACTCCCACTCAAAAACGACATCCCTCGTGTCCTTTTGGTGATTACATGAACCAAATCCACTATACCAAGTCCGATCATCATGTGAGTCGGTGTAGCTTCAAAGACGAGCATCTATATGGGCATCATATCAACTATATGACTCATGCTTAACCTTTCGGTCCATGTTCTGAGGCCATGTTTGTACATGCTAGGCTCGTCAAGTAAGAACCTTAGTATTCGCGTGTGTAAAACTGTCTTACACCCGTTGTATGAAAGCGTAGAGTCGAGAACACCCGATCATCACGTGATGCCTCAAAACACGATCCACAAAACGATGCATACTTAAGGAAGAACACATTTTATCTTGATATCTAAATGAGGGATCATCTTATAATGCTACCAAAAGCGCCAAACTAGCAATATAAGATGCTAATGTGTGAAGTGAGGTGATATGGTCCATGCATTTGATCTCTATCATTTGCATCGTGGTATGATCTCTATCATTCCTTTGTGTGTAAGGCCAAGGTCTATGGAACTTACACGTTAAGTGAGTTGTAAGAGTATCTATCATACATCTACTTACAACAATACCATATCAAGACACTAGCCCAACAACGATCTAAACTATACGCCTCTAATTTATCAATTGCAAGTTTTACATGGCTTAGGGCTTTCGGAGATAGAACCGGTCTTACCTACGAACATGAACCACAACGAGGATAACCAAGTTATTAGCAACTCGTTGTAAATCAGATATTGACTATAGTAGGAGAGAGGACACCGCTAGCCACTTATGCAAAACTAGTTGCATGTCAGTCGTGGAACCGGTCTCATGTACAATGACATGTAAGGTTGGTCCGGGCCGCTTCATCCCACTATGCCACCAATATCCAAAGTACATAGAAGATGCAATAACATGATCATCATCGCCCACATATAAACATATGTGTACTACCCGTGCAAAGCACCTACGCATAGATCAGGCTCTGATACCACTGTTGGGTCCGCAGCATAGAAAACAAAAAAATTCCTACGATGAGAACTATACGCCAAAATCTATCTACTAGATACAGAGCAACGGGTGGACATACATCCATGGAGAACTTACCCTCGAAGACAACGAGTTTTGTTAACGAGTAGGAACTCGTGGTTGATGCGCTTGCCGATCTCAAGATCGTGTGGAAGTCCGAGCGCCGCAAATCAGCAGCGCATCCGTCCTCGCACACACGTTCAAGCCACCGGACAACCTACACCTCCTCGCTCCAACGAATCAGCGGAAGCATCAACTCCTTCCAGACGCAAGGCCATCGGGAACATGTATCTCGCTAATCCGAGACCATGGGGGAATATCTAGAGGGGGAGAGAGATCCTTCACGAGGAGGTGTGGTTTGTGAGAGGGGAGAGGGGCTTTATAGGAGGAAGGAGACCTCCTCCCATAGCCGGTGCATGAGGGGGGGACTCCTCCCCTCCTTCATTCATGTGGTGAACCTCCACTCACATAAACATGGCCTCCACCCAAAATCCCACTCACATGTATTTAATTTCCACCAAATTAAATGCAACTCTCAATTAATAAAACTCTTTTATTTATTTTATTCAGAATTTTGTTAATTACTTTAATTAACAAACATTCACATAAAACCCCTTGCAACATTTCAATATCACATGCAGAACCACTTTCTGCAATTTCACCCGAAATAATTCCGGTTTCTATCGAAACAATTCCTGTTTCTATGGAAACATTTCCTGCGCTTTGCAAACCTTTTGTCTGGAACATATGTGCTCCTAAATGGTGTCCGGCAACCCTTAAGTGTGTCACCCTATGGTTCGTGAATAATGAAGACATGATTGAGACTCCTCTCAGATCAATAATCAAGCGGACTCGAGATCCATACTGACTCCTGCATATTCAACGATGACTTCTGTGATCGTGAGAACCTTTAACGTCAGCAATTTAATCCCTTTGTTTAATGATATAATACATGTCCGAGATTCGATCATCGGTATCCAAATACCTAGTTTGATCTTGTTACCGACATGCACTCTTTTCTCGTTCCCGTGATATAACATTCTAGTGATCACATCACTTGCTTGCAAGCTATCTTAATGTGATATCACCGAGAGGGCCCAGAGTATATCTATCTGTCATCGGGATTGACAAATTCCACTCTTGATCCATGAGCCTCAACATAACACCTTCATAGCACTGAACCCACCTTTATGGTCACCCTGTTACGGTGTGACGTTTGATGTTATCAAGGTACTCTTCCGGTGTTAGCAATTAACATGATCTCATGGTCTAAGGACTAAGACTACTTTGTATGATGCTATAGCAATATAAACATAATGACTTGATCGTAATGCTATAATTCGGATGAATGTTCATCACATCATTTCACAAATGCTGTGACCTTGTTATTAACAACATCCAATGTCCATGATCAGGAAACCTTGATCATCTTGTTAATCAACAAGCTAGTCTATAAGAGAGGCATAACTAGGAACCCTTTTTTGTTTATTAAACACACATGCATTGATGTTTCCTATCAATGCAACTATAGAATGTAAAATAAACATCTATCATATATAAGGAATACATAATAACAACTTTATTATTGCCTCTCAGGGCATATTTCCTTCATGCAGGTCTCAACGTTGCTACTAGCACCGATAGTGTGCCCTGCCAAGGCTCAGCTAGCAACACCTTTGGGGTGTTTCCTTGCTCCTACTGGTTCGATTAAACCTTGGTTTCTTAACTGAGGGAAACTTGCTGATGTGCTCATCATACCTTCCTCTTGGGGTTCCCCAACGAGCTCCACATTCCGAGCCATCAACCTCACTTAGAAAATATACTAACCTCTGCACCGATTTACCTTCCTCATCATGCTCCACCACCACTACGATACTAACAACTCGGTTTGTTACTCCAATGTAGAGCAACACCGATTCTTTGGATAGTGGTGAAGCTAACACTGGTGCAGAGGCTAACATCTTTTTCAGTTCATGGAATGCGCTATCCGCTTGAGGTGTCCGAATAAATTTATCAGCTTTTTCATCCATTGATATAAGGGCAGTGTCTTCTCCCCCAGCCGACTAACGAAGCGACTCAATGATGCTAGGTAACCAGTAAACTTCTGTACATTGTTGAGACACTTCGGTAGTTCCATTCTCTCAATGGCACTGATCTTAGTCGGGTTTGCCTCGATACCTCGGCTTGACACAAGGAAACCAAGTAATTTTCTGGCCAGGACACTGAATGTACATTTTTCTGGGTTCAATTTCATTCGTAACCTTCTTATGTTCGCGAATGTTTGCCTTATGTCATCCAAGAGAGTATGACTCTCCTTGGTTTTGATAACAACATCATCGACATATACCTGCACATTTTTACCAATTTGGTCATGCAAACATTTTTACATACACCTCTGATATGTGGCACCTGCATTTCTCAAACCAAAGGGCATTGTGCGATAGTAGTAAGCCACGTACGGGGTAATAAAGGCTGACTTTATTTGACCAGCCGGATTCAAGGGTATCTGATGGAAACCAGAATACGCATCTACAAGTGATAACAACTCACACCCAGCAGTAGAATCGATCACTTGATCAATCCACGGTAAAGGAAAAGGGTCCTTTGGACAAGCCTTGTTCAAATTTGTGTAATTGATATACATTCGCCACACCACTACAACATTGGGGTCATCCTTCTTCTTCTCTACTAAGACTGGATTTGATAGCCAATCCGGATGTAGCACCTCCATAATAAACCCGGTTGCGAGCAGCCGAGCTATCTCATCACCAATAACTTTTCTCCTATCTTCGGTGAAGCAGAGGAGAGGTTGCTTCACTGGCATTGCATCTGGCCTAACTTGCAAAGAGTGCTCGGACAGCTTCCTCGGGACACCCAGCAGGTCCTATGTTGACCATGCAAAGATATCTCGATTCTCACGGAAGAAACTAACAAGTTCGCTTTCCTATTTGTCGGTTAGGCCAGCACCAAATGTGATGGTGTGCTCGGGGAACTCAGCATCGACCTGGATCTTGTTTGTTTCCTTGATCGCCTAGAAATACACACTGCCATGCGGGTTACTCAATGCCTAAATATTCTGCTGAGCCGACTATGCCAATGCCACAACATCATGGATCCTCTTCTTCTCTTGAGCGATAACTAGTGACTCAGCCAGAGAGGATCTAGCCAAGGCACATTCCATGGAGTGCCTGTGATCGCCTACAATGGTGATGACCCCATTTGGGCCCAACAATTTCATCTTTAGATACTTTATATGGGTACAAGCCATGAACTTATCCAATGCCGGCCTGCCAAGCAAAGCATGATAACAACTTGTGAGACCCACAACCCCGAACAATAGGTTCTCTGTCCGACAATTCTCCCTTGTGCCGAATAAAACATCTATCCGGACTTTGCCTATTGGCTTGCACGACAATCCCGGCACCATGCCATGGAAAGTAGTCTTTGTAGACTGAAGCATGTTCTCTATTATGCCCAACTTGTGCATTGTATCCTGGTATAGTATATTGATATTGCTGCCATCATCGATTAGAACCTTGGAGAATTTGACATTTATGTTTGTCCTGATGAATGTCGGGTCGAACACCAAAGCATATGCCCCTGGACTCGGCATAATCTTGGGATGGTCCTTGATGCTCCAAGTGATTTCCTAGTCATACCAGTACATGAATTTCGGCACTGCCCACATTACTGCATTAACTTTCATCTAGCACCTTTGTAGGATCTGCTTATCTGTTTCTTTCGTCGTAAAGACGACATAAATTTGGTGGTTATCTCTATATTCATTCGGGCCTCCTTGGCCGGCATTGCCATAATCTCCCTGATTCTGGTTTCCAACTTGATTCACAACCTCTCTTCTTTCCGGGTTCTCATACCTCGGCGGTGGTGGTAGCATCAGTGCTTGAGCATTTGCTCCTGTGAGCGGTGGTGGGGGAGGTGGTTGTGGTAAACCAATCTCTCCATTTCTCGCATGTTGGAACCAGCTCAACTACCTTGTAGTATGGTGTGTCGGCTTACCCGGGTTTGGCGTGTGTAAACTACACGGTTGTGAAGGAAATATGCCCTGAGAGGCAATAATAAAGTTGTTATTATGTATTCCTTGTATATGATAGATGTTTATTTTACATGCTATAATTGTATTGATAGGAAACATCAATACATGTGTGTTTAATAAACAAAAAGGGTTCCTAGTTATGCCTCTCTTATAGACTAGCTTGTTGATTAACAAGATGATCAAGGTTTCCTGATCATGGACATTGGATGTTGTTAATAACAAGGTCACAGCATTTGTGAAATGATGTGATGAACATTCATCCGAAGTATAGCATTACGATCAAGTCATTATGTTTATATTGCTATAACATCATACAAAGTAATCTTTATCCTTAGACCATGAGATCATGTTAATTGCTAACACCGGAAGAGTATCTTGATAACATCAAACGTCACACCATAACAGGGTGACTATAAAGATGGGTTCAGTACTACGAAGGTGTTATGTTGAGGCTCATGGATCAAGAGTGAAATTTGTCAATCCAGATGATGGATAGATATACTCTGGGCCCTCTCGGTGATATCACATTAGGATAGCTTGCAAGCAAGTGATGTGATCACTAGAATGTTATATCACGGGAATGAGAAAAGAGTGCATGTTGGTAATGAGATCAAACTAGGTATGGAGATACCGATTATCGAATCTCGGACATGTAATATATCGAGAGACAAAGGGATTTAGTTACAAGCATTAAAGGTTCTCACGATCACAGGAGTCATCGTTGAATGTGTAGGAGTCAGTATGGATCTCCAGGTCCCGCTGCTGATTATTGATCGGAGAAGGGTCTCGATCATGTCTGCATTATTCGCGAACCGTAGGGTGGCACACTTAAGAGTTATCAGACACCATTTTGGAGCACATATGTTTCATACGAAAAAATTGCAAAGCGCGGGAATTGTTTCAATAGAAACTGGAAATTGTTTTGGGTGAAATTGCAGAAGGTGGTTCTGCATGTGATATTGAAATATTGCAAGGGGCTATATGTGAATGTTTGTTAATTAAAGTAATTAACAAAATTCTGAATAAATTTAATAAAAAGAGTTTTATTAAATGAGAGAGCATTAAATTTGGAGAAATTTAATGCATTTAAAGTGGAGACTTTAAAAGGGAATGTGAAGAGGCATTTTAATGTGGAGGGGTTACCACCACATGAATGGGGGAGGTGAGGGGTCACCCCCCCATGCGTCGGCCATGGAGAGAGGGGGCACCCCCTCCTCCTATAAAAGGCCACCCATTCCCTCCTTCATCCTCACACCTCCTTGTGAAGGATCTCTCTCCCCCTCTAGAATTATTCCCCCATGGTCTCGGATTAGCGAGATACATGTTCCCGGTGGCATTTCATCTGAAGGAGTTGTCTTCCATTTGGATCGCTGGAGCGAGGAGGTGGAGGTTGTCCGGTGGCTTGAACGTGTGTGCGAGTGCGGATGCGCTGCTGAGTTGCGGCGCCCGGACTTCCTCACGATCTTGAGATTCGCGCTGCTGAGTTGCGGCGCCCGGACTTCCTCACGATCTTGAGATCGGCAAGTGTACGACTACATCAACCACGAGTTCCTACTCGTTAACAAAACTCGTTGTCTTTGAGGGTAAGTTCTCCATGGATGGATGTCCACCCGTTGCTCTGTATCTAGTAGATAGATCTTGGCGTATAGTTCTCATCGTAGGAAAATTTTTGTTTTCTATGCTGCGGACCCAACAGGCTGATCCAACATCATCTCATATGTGAATTCCGGACTCTGTTGCCATTATTTCATTTCCCCCCATTGCTTCTTGTTGTCACTTTTTTGCGTCCATTGTTGGTTGTTGCTCTTCTAGCGCTGGCTATTGTCGGCTCCATGATGATCCTGGTGAAAGGGCATGTATGCCCCCATGTGTGGTTTCGGTAATTAATGATAATCCCTATGGACTAATGTGCAAATTGAGTCTCACTTGTAGGTTTGTCCATTGGCATCGCTTGGACCATGTGTTGGTTTCAAGGATGAAAAAGAAGAAGCTTTGTCCAAGGGCTTTGTGCCTATTGGAATCAAGTAGAAGAAGAAGGTCAAGTATGTCTTGAAGAAGAAGAAGAAGATGGAGTTCCTCATGGCTTTCTTCAAGACATCATCATCAAGTATTGATGTGCAAGCTCAAGGTGCTCTATCGCTAGAAGATATCATGCTTGGAGCTTGCCATCCTCGGCGTTCATGGAGTGATGAAGACAAGGTCAAAGAAGAGGTTTCCCCATGGAGTATGGGGGAGCCATTCACAAGTCTTCATCAAGCAAGAGCAATCAAGGAAGGTGTTCCATCTTGAAGGTGACAAGATCGTCTACATCAAGCTCAAGTGGGATTCTCAAGGCAAAGGTATGATCTTGATAGGGTTTCTATTTCACCGGTCTCTTGTAGTGTTGGGAAACCGGGTTTAGGATAAATAGCCGTACTATCAAGAGGGGCTCTCGAGTGGGTGACTCGTTAGTATCTTTCGGAGAGAGCTCAAACCTTTGCATACATAGCATCATCTTTCTTGGTTGATTATTTGGTTCTTGTCCATGTGAGGATCTAGAGCTTGTGGTTATCTTCATAACAAGCTCTAGTTCATCAAAAACAGATTTTCCTGATATATCTTATTGCGGTTTTGTTTCTGCGGGTTTTCGGGCTCTACACCTTGGGAGATATCTCACATATATATTCATGGTATTTTCTCCCATGGTGTTTTTGTTGGATTCTACTCGTCGTTATCTTTCCAACAAAATTGGTTTCATCTCGGTTGGAGTTCGGATGCAAAAGTTGTGGCAGTTCTGGTTCTAGAGTTTTTGCCTGGCCGGTAGTTTCGGCGAGCCACCGGTAGTACCGTGTAACACCCTCGAATCGTCCCTATGCAAGTTTTAGCATTTCCCGCCAAACCCACATAGAAACGATTCAAAGATGCCCACCAGGCACTTGCGTGCGGGTGGAAAAGGAAGTAATACCATTATACAATAGTTCACGATGGAACCCACAGAACACATATATATACAACACGACTCCATGAATCAAGAATACAGATATACAATACAAAGATCCAAATCACTTTGAAAATGATACCACATCTGAGTACGGACAAGATGCAAATGAGGCTAAGAGCCCTGAAGAATAACCAATGTCGTCCATAACCCTGCCTAAGCCAAGCCGGAAGGATAACCCTGCTAACGACGTTGATCTCAAACCTACTAAAACAAAAGGGGTGCCTACAAGGGCAAAGGAAAAAGGAGGCGGTCCAAGATGAGGCCAAGATTACATAGTCTAGAATTCGGCGGCTCTTGCCTACATAGGTATGGTGGACTGAAGCGGCATCGAAGCATGCACTAAACAACCTATAGAGACTCTATACAACTGCCGGCTATAAGAGAGGGATAAGAAAGACCTATTCAGATCCAACCTGATTCTAACACCAATCATACCCATCCTGGTATTCCCCCTCGAGACCAAACGTGGAAGTCAAACCGAGGAACTCACACAGTTGGCAGTTTTATTCATTCCATTATAGTTGCAGCACTTACTAGTCAGATATAGATAGCATGAGTCATCCTGATACCATAAGCAGTGGGTCGTTTTAGTTAACCATTTCGTTCTAGTTGCAATACTTACTATTCAGATACAATTCGCATGAGACATCCCAAATCCATCAGTTGTTGGCACTTTTATTTACTCATTCCATTGTAGTAAAACTGATTACTTGACATGTCAAAGTCAAATTTATAGCACTACTTTAGTTATAGTTGTCTATGATCAAGATATTGTGCTCCAAGTCGTCCATAATCGTGGACACGGCTTTCATAAAGTTTTACCCTGCAGGGGTGCACAAATAGCAACACACACACACGGTCAACCTCGGGAAGAACCAAATAAAATGCAATGAGGCCTCACGACAATGCATTTACAGGAGTCATAAATTATTTCAGGGGGCCACCCCCAATAAGCTACCCCGCGATGGACCCAGGGTGTGTGGCGACGGCTGTAAACGACTGGGAACCCAAAAGTGTGACTGGGCTTGTCGATACAGCGTAAACGTGGCACGGGGTTCCTAAACAGTACAGGCGCTCCATGCGTAATCATAAATAAAGTAGTAAAGCATGGCATAAGTACAGGATAGTAATAAAGCTCCAAACTAGTTTGTGGCCCCAAAAAATAAAGTGTGAATCAAGCTCAGGAGAAGGGGGATCCATAGAGTCTCCCATATGTGGATAGTGCGAATAGTCAAGGAACAGGTATCAAGTACTCGGGGCCTAAGGAATACAATTGAGCGTGGAAAAACCAAATATTAGCTATTGCCCACCGGTACATCTGCATTAGTTATATCTATTCCTAGCATTTTAATTTCAAGTTATAATTAAAGTCATGATCATATCCACCATTAAACATGTGCCAACCTTCCAACAACGATGGAAAGACAATGACGCGGATCAGCACCTGAGCAAGCAACTACGACTCGCATGGCCGACTGTCTATCAAACAATAGGAAATAGGATGTGGCCAAGGCAATATAGAGGCTGGAAGAAATATAAATGGTGCACGGAAACAAAAACATCGCAACATGGATAACGATAGATCAACGGGAGGAAGTAAAAACTATAAATGCAAAATAGGTAGAAAGGGGGAGATTGCTCGCCTGGGAAATATAGCTGAAGGTTCATTATCCGAAGAACTTGTCGACACTCGCATCCACTCAACGGCCTAATCTGTGAAGAAGCAGAGCACTAAAAGAAACACCAGATGCACTATTTAATACTACGGCAGAAAATCGAGCATGATGCATGTATGATGTTTGATATGGCAAAGAGGCAATGCAATTAGGTAATATTAAGCGGAACCTAGGTCCCGACAATTAATTATAAGGTTCAAGTTATTTAGATACCAGCAATTTAAATGTTGACTTAACAAGGCAATTCATGGCATTGGTTCGCTACACAAAGTTAAATGGAGCCAATATAAGAATAGAAAAGACCGCATATGGCCTCCATATTTAATTATTAGGTGAATCGGCATAATGCCCCCAAACCACACAAAGATGTATGCAATCATGAACAATTTAAATGCAACAAGATGGATATCATATTATAAAATAGGGTCTCGAATAGGGGATCACATTAGGGGCGAAGGTATTGGTTTCAGAGGGGTTCGGGCGCCGGGATCAGACTTCCTGAAGGAGGTCTTGTTGATCCATGAAGAAGATCATGGCGTTCCTTGGGGAAGAACTCCATGTGGTCGTTGTCTCGGTACAATCTTCAAATAGCCACACAAGGTTCCATCGGCGGCATCGAACGGTGTCGCGCTGCTTCGGGTCATGTCATGTTTGTCGCGAAGATCTTGTCGAAATTCCGGTCAACCTTGTCCATCGGGAGGGTCTCAAACAACTAAGTCAACATCACCTCTCCTTCTCAGCACATCTGGACACGATGCAACCCCAAACACGCTTACACCGCCGTCACCACTTTTCACCAACGGAGCAGGCACGACCGATGGGAGGCCTTGGCTGCGCGCGGGTCGGACCGTGCAGGGCTGGCGCACAGACGGCGGATGCAAGCGACGCAAAACTCACAGGAGGGCGACGAGGGCGCGGCAGACGGAGAGGGTCGCGGGCGGCACTGGGGCAGATGGAGGAAGGAGAGGCTAGTGCAGGGTTAAGAGCGGCGACGTTGACAGTGACCTGCAGAGCGATCGATGGGTGAGGCGGCAGAGGAGCAGCGTGACCAAGCGAGGTGGCGGCGTCATGACAGGGCTCGCGGTAGCGTCGGCGGTAGCTGGTTGGAAGAGGGAGGCGGTTCGAGCGCAGAGGAGAGGGACGATGATCTTGGACCATGCGATGAGCTTGGGCACGTAGGGGCGAGACGGGCTCGGCGGCTCGTGACGGCCGGAGGGACGAGAGGCAGCGGTCAACGGCGATGTGCCTGTGGCGCTGTGAGTCGCGGCGCGGCCGGCGACAAGCCCCGAGGCAGAGTGTAGGGCGGCGGCACGAGCGGTGGGCTTGATGGGGTCCAAGTGGCAGCGCACTCGGTGAAGGGGACAAGGCGGGGTCGGCGGGGCTCTGCGGGTGGCGTGGCGGATGGGTCAGGGCGGCGCCTGCAGGGAAGGCGGCGAGATGGAGCCAAGCGAGGCCGGGGCATGTGAAGGAGTTATGCCCTAGAGGCAAATAATAAAGTGTATTATTTGATGTATCTCCTATATGTTCATAATACGTTTTATACTGTGCTATAACTGTGTTAATACGAAACATTAATACACATGTGGTATGTAAACAAACTGTGTCTCTAGTTCATTGGTCATGAGGATGGTCTGTGTTTCAAGATCATGGGCATTTATGCCAACTGACAATGAGGTCATGTTATTAGTTGAATAACATGATAGACAAACATCCGACCATTATATCTTAATGAGATCTAGTTACAAAGTTCACTATTGATGATAAAACATAGAGAACCTCGCAACCTGATCCTTTGACTGTGAGGTAATGCAAATCACCATTTCCGGAAGAAGCTTTGATGGTTATCAAGAATCATCCCGTAAAAGGGTGATCAAAAAGATGCCACTCAGGTTTTCCGAAGGGATGTGTTGAGGGGTACATATCAAGACCAGGATTTGTCTAGTCCATGTAACGGACAGATACATGTGGACATCTCGGTGACGTTGCATTAATGAAGCTTGCAAGCATGTGACTAGGTCACGGAATGCAACAACATGAGAACGAGAAAACAAGTTCATCGCGTGGCTCGTCGAGATAAAACCCCCACTCCTGCATGCTAGATCTTATAATCTAATTGATACTCAAGCTACAATGGCTCGTCGAGCTGTATGTGAGAGGAGGAAGGAGTTCTTGCCTCTCTATATAATACTAGGGATGAACAAGTAACGAATGAACCGCCCCTCTTCTAGGAGGCACTGGTGCACCTTATAAAGGGGTGCCCAGGTTACAGTTAGGTCTAAGGTGGCAGGGAATATCCATAGAATATGTTGTAGTAGAAGTCGTTGGCTGGACCCAGATGCTCTTCCTGTCAGCGATGGGACTTGACGTGCCCATGACCTGAAGGAAATATGCCCTGAGAGGCAATAATAAAGTTGTTATTATGTATTCCTTGTATATGATAGATGTTTATTTTGCATGCTATAATTGTATTGATAGGAAACATCAATACATGTGTGTTTAATAAACAAAAAGGGTTCCTAGTTATGCCTCTCTTATAGACTAGCTTGTTGATTAACAAGATGATCAAGGTTTCCTGATCATGGACATTGGATGTTGTTAATAACAAGGTCACAGCATTTGAGAAATGATGTGATGAACATTCATCTGAAGTATAGCATTACGATCAAGTCATTATGTTTATATTGCTATAACATCATACGAAGTAATCTTTATCCTTAGACCATGAGGTCATGTTAATTGCTAACACCGGAAGAGTATCTTGATAACATCAAACGTCACACCATAACAGGGTGACTATAAAGATGGGTTCAGTACTACGAAGGTGTTATGTTGAGGCTCATGGATCAAGAGTGGAATTTGTCAATCCATATGACGGATAGATATACTCTGGGCCCTCTCAGTGATATCACATTAGGATAGCTTGCAAGCAAGTGATGTGATCACTAGAATGTTATATCACGGGAACAAGAAAAGAGTGCATGTCGGTAACGAGATCAAACTAGGTATGGAGATACCGATGATCGAATCTCGGACATGTAATATATCGAGAGACAAAGGGATTTAGTTACAAGCGTTAAAGGTTCTCACGATCACAGGAGTCATCGTTGAATGTGTAGGAGTCACTATGGATCTCCAGGTCTCGCTGCTGATTATTGATCGGAGAAGGGTCTCGATCATGTCTGCATTATTCGCGAACCGTAGGGTGGCACACTTAAGAGTTACCGGACACCATTTTGGAGCACATATGTTTCAGACAAAAGAATTGCAAAGCGCAGGAATTGTTTTCAATAGAAACCGGAAATTGTTTCGGGTGAAATTGCAGAAGGTGGTTCTGCATGTGATATTGAAATATTGCAAGGGGATATATGTGAATGTTTGTTAATTAAAGTAATTAACAAAATTCTGAATAAATTTAATAAAAAAAGAGTTTTATTAAATGAGAGAGCATTAAATTTGGAGAAATTTAATGCATTTAAATTGGAGACTTTAAAAGGGAATGTGAAGAGGCATTTTAATGTGGAGGGGTTACCACCACATGAATGGGGGAGGTGAGCGGTCACCCCCATGCGACCATGGAGAGAGGGCACCCTCCTCCTATAAAAGGCCACCCATTCTCGCCTTCATCCACACACCTCCTTGTGAAGGATCTCTCTCCCCCTCTAGAATTATTCCCCCATGGTCTCGGATTAGCGAGATACATGTTCCTGGTGGCATTTCGTCTGGAAGGAGTTGCTGCTTCCGCTTGATCGCTGGAGCGAAGAGGTGGAGGTTTTCCAGTGGCTTGAATGTGTGTGCGAGTGTGGATGCGCTGCTGAGTTGCGGCGCTCAGACTTCCTCACGATCTTGAGATCAGCAAGTGTACGACTACATCAACCACGAGTTCCTACTCGTTAACAAAACTCGTTGTCTTCGAGGGTAAGTTCTCCATGGATGTATGTCCACCCGTTGCTCTGTATCTAGTAGATAGATCTTGGCGTATAGTTCTCATCGTAGGAAATTTTTTGTTTTCTATGCTGCGGACCCAACAGTGGTATCAGAGCCTGATCTATGCGTAGGTGCTTTGCACGGGTAGTACACATATGTTTATATGTGGACAATGATGATCATGTTATTGCATCTTCTATGTACTTTGGATATTGGTGGCATAGTGGGATGAAGCAGCCCGGACCAACCTTACATGTCATCGTACATGAGACCTGTGTCTGTCTCTCCTACTATAGTCAATATCTGATTTACAACGAGTTGCTAATAACTTGGTTATCCTCATTGTGGTTCATGTTCGTAGGTAAGATCGGTTCTGTCTCCGAAAGCCCTAAGCCACATAAAACATGCAATTGATAAATTAGAGGCGTCTAGTTTAGATCGTTGCTAGGCTAGTGTATTGATATGGTATTGTTGTAAGTAGATGTATGATAGATACTCTTACAACTTACTTAACGTGTAAGTTCCATAG
Organism: Avena insularis; assembly: GCA_023614405.1. Classification (NCBI taxonomy): domain Eukaryota; kingdom Viridiplantae; phylum Streptophyta; class Magnoliopsida; order Poales; family Poaceae; genus Avena; species Avena insularis. The sequence goes on from CM042690.1 coordinate 673,896,223, forward strand.
ACCTTGGCCTTACACACAAAGGAATGATAGAGCTCATACCACGATGCAAATGATAGAGATCAAATGCATGGACCATATCACCTCACTTCACACATTAGCATCTTATATTGCTAGTTTGGCGCTTTTGGTAGCATTATAAGATGATCCCTCATTTAGATATCAAGATAAAATGTGTTCTTCCTTAAGTATGCACCGTTTTGTGGATCGTGTTTTGAGGCATCACGTGATGATCGGGTGTTCTCGACTCTACGCTTTCATACAACGGGTGTAAGACGGTTTTACACACGCAAATACTAAGGTTCTTACTTGACGAGCCTAGCATGTATAGACATGGCCTCGAAACACGGACCGAAAGGTTAAGCATGAGTCATATAGTTGATATGATGCCCATATAGATACTCGCCTTTGAAGCTACACCGACTCACGTGATGATCGGACTTGGTGTAGTGGATTTGGTTCATGTAATCACCAAAAGGACACGAGGGATGTCGTTTTTGAGTGGGAGTTCATTAGTAATTTGGATTAGTTGAACTCAATCTATCATAAACTTAGTCTAAATATATTTTACAAATTCTGTTGTAGATGGCACCACCTGCTTTTAATTTCAATGTGTTCATGGAGAAAGAGAAGCTTGCTGCGAATGGTAGCAACTTCACCAACTAGGCTATGAATTTGAGGATTCTCCTCACTGCTGCACAAAAGCAATATGTGCTAGAGGCGCCGCTAGGCCCCCCAACAGCTCCTGATGCCCCTGACGAGGAAAAGAACGTCTATATAACTCGTCAGGAGGATCCCAACTTAGTTCATTGCGGCATACTGTATGGGCTAGAGCCAGAACTTCGAAAACGTTTCGAAAATGGCAATGCCTTTGATACCATGGGAGAATTGAAAATGATTTTCGATACCCATGCTGCCGTAGAGAGTTATTGTCGGGGGGTTAACCTCGGGTAGGTCAGAGACGGGGAAAGACAGAGGTACTGTCCCCGTCTGGTTTCCGAGCTACGGCCTAGGTCGGCCGAATCATGGATATGTCGGCCGATGAACGGAGGCAAGAAGCCCATGTTTAGGTATCAAGTAGTTACCCGGCCGAGTTAATGAGAAAATCGGCCGGGTTACCCAAATGATCTTCATGCAGGTAAGGAACGAGCCGAGTAACACAAGGTAAGGCCGAGTGATATGAAGCTTGCAGGAGAAGGAGAAGCCCAGGGTCAAAGTATAGCTGCAGGCTAGAAGGAATCAGGACAGGGCCAAGCACAAGAGACAAGGACGCACGGCGTCAGAAGGGCAGAAGGAGGTCACGAAGGTGACAGTCCTGAAGCCCGAGGCACGCAAGAGGGGGGCCACTGGAGCCTTGCCGTCATTAGAAGGGCGACAGGGAAAGGAGGCCGCCGAACTACTATTTTGGGACAAGCATATTCCACGAATATGCTTGCCTCGTCAGCCCTAAGGGCACCCAAGGCACCCCTTTATAAGGGGAGGTTTGGACCCTGAGGGAGAGGGAGAAAGAGGAGAGCACCGTTAGGCTGGGGAGATTCACATTGTCCCCCCTAAGCAGCTCAAGGAGCACTTGTAACCCATCAAGAGAGAAATAAAGTTCATCACTTTGGCAGCTTGAGTGTAAAGACAGTTGCATCTTCCCTCCCCAGATCCCACTAGCATCCATCGGCCCCATACTTTAGCCTACCCATGGCATCTGCCGTGACACCACCACGACAGTTGGCGCCCACCGTGGGGCATGAAGCGATGCTAGCTGGAGTCGTGATCCGGACGGGAAACTTCATCAACACCGGCGAGCGCGTTGTTTCTGGCTTGGTCCAGAGATTTGGTCTCTGCGACTATGTCGGAGACAATGCGAGGGGAAACTTCGCAGCAACGGGATCTTCATCGGCCTGGGCGAGCACAGGGTCTACGTCGGCGTCGACATCACCGACATTTATCCTCACCAAGTTGTTGTTGCAGGGGAACCACCTCGAAGCGCGGCGAGCAGTCCATCAGGGGAGCATCGGGCGGGCAGCGTCGAGGTGATGGTCGCAGAGGACTCAAGCGGAGCAGCATTAGCCGGGTCAAGCAGAGAACCGCGCCGCTTGGTCCTTCAGAGATCCACTGCAAACCGCCGTAATTCCGCTGACAAACCCGGAGCTGCATGACACCACCCCAAAGGCACCAAGAGTGAGAGGACCACCTCTGGAGACCAGAGAACATTCTTGAGCAACTATAGAGAATTTAACCACACCAGTGGCGCCGATACTTGATCCGCAAATGCGCAGAGTTAGAGGAAACCACGCAAAAGGTCTGGTAGAGGCCAAAAAGTATCAGCCTGCAGAATCCTTGAACAGGACCACGAGAATATGCAAAAGCTAATATGCTTGATATCGCACCCGAGCGGGTGGACGAACTAAGATTAAGAGGTAAGAACCTCATGAATGATATTAACAAAGAGCATGAAGCTCACAGAGCCGAATCAGGCGATTTGGGTTTGCCGAGGTACAAAGACTCCGGCGAAAAACAAAGGCGGCAAATGCCGCAGCTTTGGAATTAGAGGGATTGACGGGGGAAGCTCGGCAGAAACAACAAGAAAGAGTGAATGAGCTGGTGCGCATCGCGAACCAGCAAAATGAGGAAATGCTCAGAGCCAACCCGGCAAGACCAGGGGCTTCACGGATGGTTCATTCGGCAGGGGTAGCACCTGCTTTATCTGCGGCAGCGGCGTCTTCACCTGGAAACAACGCTAGAAAAGAAAAAGCAGTAACCTCAGGGAAGAGGAGCAAACAAATTGTTCCATATGACCCGGCAATAGCTGGAAAGGAAAATAAGAACAGAGGCAATGCAAGCCGAGGTAATAGTGGGGAGAGAAACCACGACCGCATGGAAAAGGACGACGGCGGCCGAGGTAATGGGGAGCACGGCAGGAAAGAACCTGCAAGAGACAATCATGAAAACCAAACCCGGCGAGGTAAGAAGAGAAGTGCTCAACCCGCAACCAAGACATGAGCCTCGGCAGGAAAGAGAAGTGAGGCCAGCTCGCTACAATCAGATGAATGAAAGGTATAATGATGGATATTCCGAGGTCGAATACGCAAACCAGGGTGGAAACAATCACTATGGGATGCAGGATAGAATCCTGTACAGAGATTTGCCAGCAAATGATGCAAGAGTAAAGTTGGATCGGCTATACCGGTCCGAGCTATTGGAAGAGCAAGGTCCACCAGGTCCGGCGTGTTTTGGACCAAGGATCATGGGCGAACCACCAGTGCCGAATTTTCAGTTGGCAAGAGGCACAAAAACGTACAATGGAAGTACCAAACCACAAGACTGGTTGATTGATTATGCCACCTGTGAAGATAGCGGTGGCAATCTGAGATGGGTATGCGGTATGTCCCACGATGTTGGAAGGACCAGCCAGGTATGGTTGAATAATCAACCAGTGGCAAGATCAACCGCTGGTTGGATTTCAAGAGATGTTCGTTAGCAACTTTACCGGCACATACAAGAGACCGAATAGACCACAACTAGCCATGTGCAAGCGAGGCGAATGAAACAGATAGAGAGTTTTAACTCGATGGTGTAACTGAGAAACTCATGTGAGGGAGTTATCGAATCGCATAGCGATCGCTTGGTTCGCGCAAGGCTGCCATTATGGCAGCGTCTGTAACGCCTGCGAGAGATATGCCAACCACCGGCGTAAACTATCGAATAGCGGACTCCTATGCATTGGGTGACCCAACCCAACCGGAGTTAATGTCGGCAGATCATCGTGAGCAACAAGACCAGTACGAGAGAATTGGCCGGGTCATCTAGGCGTGATTTCAGAGGAAGAAGAAGAGAGGAGAGGCCGGGTTATAGATATAATTCAGCCCAGGTGGCGGCTGTAGCACAAGATCAGCCGAGTCACGGAGCAACTCAACGACAGAAAAATGGACCTCAACGGTGGACATCAAGGAATGAGGAAAGAGGCAATGGACCCCAGAGCAAAAGAAGCAATGGCAAGAGAGGTCAAGTATCGTTTGAATCCATGTTAGATCAGCCGTGCAAATTTCACACATCAAACCCATCTAGACCGCCAATCATACAACCCGCAATGCGCTGGATGAAAATGCGATGGGGAACCAGCAGAGTTCAGGTTTCCCATCGGTGCAACAACAGCATCAGCCGCAACTAATCGGAGCAAATACACAGCAATCGATGCTACCGCCCTTTCCCCGAGGTACGATAACTTTCGGATCGAAGGATGATGCATGAAGTAATGAACCGAGGCGGGGCGGAAGGATAAATCCGCGAATCTGGACGAATGATTATAGGGAACATCACGGTCTTATTGTGTGTTCACGACAACAGAGGACAAGCAGAGTGTGCGGCGCGGCATATGGAAGTGAATGCAGTTGTACCGGCAGTGCCGAGATACCAGCCATGGTCTGATCAGGAGATGACCTGGAGCATGAAAGACCACCCCAGAATAATGCCAAGTCCAGGATCATATGCACTCGTGTTGGATCCAACGTTTGTGGGACCAAGCATCAATGTGAAATTCTCAAAAGTACTCATCGATAATGGAAGCGTATCAACATCATGTACAAAGATTCCATGCACAAGCTCGGAATATCACAGAATATGCTGCAGTCCACGAGGACAACTTTCCATGGGATAGTGCCAGGGCTTTCATGTGAGCCCATCGGTAAAGTCCGAGTGGACGTGTTATTCGGTACAAGAGATAACTGCAGAGCAGAAAATTTAGAATTTGAGGTGGTCGATCTGGAAAGTTGTTATCATGCTCTACTCGGACGGCAAGACCGCCAAATTCATGAGCAGCTGTCATATAGGTTATCTAAAGATGAAGTTACCGGACCACAAGGGGTGATAATGATTCAGGATTACAAGAAGTCAATGGAGTGTGCTTGGCCGGGTCAAATTGGCGAGTTATTGGTTATAGCAAGAAAAGAAAAGGATTCAGGAGGTAGAAGCCCTCGCTCAGTCAAGATTAAGCATGCAAGACCGCCAACCCTCATGGCAGTGTTTCTTTTCAGCCGACCAAAGACGAAGAAATTTCAGATTGATGAGCAGTTCCAGAGCGCCTTTATTACTATTGGTGCAGGCCTTGACGCTAAATAGGAAGGCGAGCTCACCAACTTCATCCGTGAGAATCGGGACATATTTGCATGGTCAACTCAAGATCTGCAAGGTGTGCCGAGGAGTTATTGAGCACTCTTTAAACGCCGTGCCAGAGCAAGGCCGGTGAAGCAACCTCTCCGCCGCTTCGCCGAAGACAGGAGAAAAGTAATAGGGGATGAAATAGCTCGGCTTCTCGCGGGTTCATCATGGAGGTGTCAGATCCGGATTGGTTATCAAATCCGGTACTAGTAGAAAAGAAAAAAGATGACCCCAATGTAGCCATTGTGTGGCGAATGTGTATCGACTACACTAACCTGAACAAGGCATGTCCGAAAGATCCTTTTCCTTTGCCTAGAATAGACCAAGTCATTGACTCGACCGCTGGCTGTGAGCTGTTATCATTTGTAGACGCGTATTCTGGTTTCCACCAGATACCGTTAAATCCGGCCGATCAAATAAAGACTGCATTTATTACCCCGTACGGGGCTTATTGTTATCGCACAATGCCATTCGGCCTGCGAAATGCAGGAGCAACGTATCAAAGGTGCATGCAAAAGTGCCTACATGATCAGATAGGAAAAAATGTACAAGTATATGTGGATGACGTAGTCATCAAAACTAAGGAGAGCAAAACCTTGCTAGAAGATATACGGCAAACTTTCGCGAACCTGAGAAGGTTCCGAATGAAACTTAATCCAGAGAAGTGCACATTTGGCGTGCCGGCAGGAAAATTACTCGGTTTCCTTGTGTCCAGCCGAGGTATCGAGGCTAATCCAACAAAGATAAGAGCAATAGAAAGAATGGAATTGCCGAGATGCTTGAAAGATGTACAAAAATTCACGGGCTGCCTGGCCTCGCTTAGTCGATTTGTATGTCGGCTAGGAGAAAAGGCACTGCCACTTTATCAGCTGATGAGAAAGTCGGACAAATTCAGCTGGACTCCCCAGGCGGACCTTGCATTTCATGAGTTGAAAAAGATGTTAGTTACGGCACCCATTTTAGCTTCTCCATTATCGAAAGAACCTATGCTACTCTATGTAGCGGCTACCAATCGAGTAGTTAGTACTGTGGTTGTAGTAGAACGACTTGAAGAGGGTAAGACAGTTCAGAGGCCAGTATATTATCTAAGTGAAGTATTATCCACTTCAAAGCAGAATTATCCGCACTATCAGAAGATGGCTTATGGAGTATATATGTCGGCAAGAAAGCTTAAGCATTACTTTGAAGAGCACCCCATCAAAGTAATCTGTGAGGCACCCATAGCCGACATATTGAACAACAAAGATGCAAGTGGCCGAATAGCAAAATGGGCAATCGAGTTATCACCGTATGCTCCAAAATTTGATAGGAGAGATGCGATCAAATCTCAAGCTGTCGCCGACTTTCTCGTAGACTGGGCCGAGATGCAATATGAGCCACCACTGCCAGATCCAAATTACTGGACAATGCATTTTGATGGTTCCAAACTAAGGAACGGTTTGGGAGCAGGAATAGTGCTAACCTCGCCTAAAAAAGATCAGTTGAAATATGTACTGCAAATACATTTTGCCGCATCCAACAATGTAGCTGAATATGAAGCACTAGTTCATGGATTGAAAATGGCGAAAGAAATTGGTATACGCCGAATCCTATGCTACGGTGACTCGGATCTAGTAGTACAGCAAGTATCGGGCAGTTGGGACGCATTAGATGCTAATATGGCTTTGTACAGATTCCATGTGCAAAAGATAAGTGGATATTTTGAAGGATGTGAATTCCACCACATACCACGAGCGTAAAATGACGCCTTGACACATTGTCAAAATTAGGATCAACCCGCAATCAATTCCGCTTGGTATTGCTCGAGCACCTCAGAAACCATCAATAAACCCATCACCGTAGTCCGAATCAATCTTTATCCCAGCAAGCTCGCAGAGAATCATACGCCAATGGAGGTAGATCCGCAGAAGATTCGAATCCCTAAAGAGAGGGACAGCCGAGGTAATAGCAATCATGGAGAGAGCCGAGGTATATACGCAGTAAAACATGGAGATAGACAAAGGAGATCATCGCAGAAAGAGTAACGCCGATATGGGCGCAACCCATATTTTCGCATTTAAAAGACGCGTATTGCGAGTAATGAAATATTAGCCGCAAAACCATCGGAAGAGCAAAAGCCTATACAATCATAAACAATGAGTTATATAAGAGAAGCGTAACAAACATATTGCGTATGCGTGAGTTCCATGAAGGTCAGGAAATCCTTCTAGACATACACCAAGGAGAATGTGGGCACCATGCCTCATCTCGCTTTTAGTAGCCAAGGCTTTGCATGGATTTTACCACAACGCGTTAAAAGAGGCGTAAGAATTAGTTAAGAAGTGCAATGGGTGTCGAGATATGCAACCAGAATACATATGCCGTTACCGAGTTAAAAACAATACCCATCACTTGGCCATTTTCTATGGGGTTTAGACATGGTGGGACCTTTCAAGCCAAGTAGAGGAGGAATGACCCACATCTTGGTTATGGTAGACAAGTTCACAAAGTGGATTGAAGTAAAACCAATCAAAAGTGTGATGGGCACACAAGAAGTGAAATTTCTCAAGGATATCATCTTGAGATACGGATACCCACATAGCATTATTACGGATAATGGCACGAACTTTGCAGAAGGAGCCTTCGCCAGATTTTGCCAAGAGAAGCACATAAGACTAGATGTTGCCTCCGTGGCCCACCCAAAGATCCAATGGGCAGGTTGAAAGATCTAATGGACTGGTGTTATCGTGAATAAAACCACGACTTGTTGAACCTTTGCAACGGTCGGCAGGATGTTGGATCAAGAAATCCCAGCCGTGTTATGGAGCCTCCGGACTACTCGAATAGATCAACAGGTTACACTCCATTCTTTCGTATACGGGCAAAGGCCGCATCTCACCGACATAATATATGACTCGCCAAGGGTTGCTCAGTACACAACCTCAGAAACAAATGAAATAGCTCGGTAAGATGCCGTAGACCTGTTGGAAGAAGCCAGGGAGTTGACATTATCACGATCGGCCATTTATCAACAGAACTTACGGCGATATCACAGCAAGAAAGTGAATCCAAGAATATTCAAAGAAGGAGATTTAGTCCTCCGGCTGGTGCAGCGCACGGCCGGCATGCACAAATTATCACCCCCATGGGAAGGACCATTTATCGTGAGCAAAGCATTGCACAACGATGCATATTATCTGATCGATGCTCAATCCCCTGGAGAGAACAAGGCGCATAAAGCTGGTGAAGAAACGGTTACCTCGAATGTGGCTTTACTTCGCCATTTTACTCAGAAGCGTTTCTATCTCAAGGTCAAAATCCAATAATGTATTTGCATCTCGGCACCCAGAGCAAAGGGCTCGGGACCGCCATAGGCTATATTTATGTCATATCATGTATTTCAAACCTCGGCACCCAGAGCAGTTACTCGGGGACTACAATATGTTATGTTATGTTAGATGTTTAAACCTCGGTACCCAGAGCAGTTACTCGGGGACTACAATATGTTATGTTATGTTAGATGTTTAAACCTCGGTACCCAGAGCAGTTACTCGGGGACTGCCATATGTAATGATTATTTGGTATTGTATGTTTGAACCTCACACGCAGAAAGCAATGACTCGGGACTGCCATATGGTATATTTATTTATTTCGCTACATACTTGAACATTGGCGATAAGAGCAAAGGACTCGGGGACCGCCAGATGTTGTGTTCTTTTCATGTTACTTAATATGTACCTCGGTGCCAAAAGCATTGACTCGTGGACTATCATATCGTATGTCAAATGCGTATTGACACTTAAACCGCACCTAAAGCAACGATTCGGGACTACCGTATGATACCTCAAACCTATGCTAAACGCAATCATATCAGTTTTATACCACCTCAAACGTGATTTATATAAGGAAGTTCGGACAAGAAACGACATCCAGCGATTGTTGCTTGCTCCCACAACGGAGTAGTTAACTTATATTCAAAACAGGTCAATAGCGAGATATTCAGCGCTAATGCCTGGATAAGATCATCAAAATAACGGCAAAGTTGAGCCCTAAAAGATGAAGAAATTACGAGCCAGCAAGGCAAGAATTGGACGGCGTCCACTTAACAAAGAGTCTCAACAACACATAGCAAAAGAAGTTGAATCATACGAGTTGACAAATTTTTCGTCTACATTATACGCCCGCATACCAGGGATCGCAAATAACCTAGGCGTTGTTCGTTGGAGGGCAGCTCCTTGCTCAAAAGGGCACTCAAGTAGGAACTGACCGAGGTCGCCGCCTCCGCCGACCCAGTGCAACTTCAGCGGTATCACGGGGTTGTTCAGAGCTGCCAAGATTATGTAGAATGCCCGGTGCCTTTGGAGGAGGACCGCGATCACCGCTATCCGAGCTTGAGCTGGAGCTATCGGATGTGGTCAATCATCTTCACCTTCCCGTGCTCAGCTGAATCATCACCCAAAGCACCTTCACCGCGACCTCCTGATCCGGATCGGGAGAAAACTCGCCCTTCATTCCAAGTGTGCACGCTATGCATCGACGAGCTGGAAAGCCCGAGCTTGTCAAGAGCAACAAAGGTGGGATCTTCAACCCAGCGGAGCCAGGCGCAGATTCCTCGTAATGTCAAGAGAGATGTCTTCATACCATGACATGATTACAAGAAGGGCCATGTCGGCACCAAAGACGCCGCAGATTCTTCCAAAGACTCAACTTCTCAGATGCCATCAGCCTTGTCACCAATAACTTGACTTCATTGATATCGAGTCCCCGAGGTATTCGCCGAGTACATGATAAGCTCGGATAGCGGCCTGCACCAAGTCCCGCCCATAATTTTCATCGGACCAACTGCAGCACCAACAAAGAACCAAGAAATCCTCCATCGAATATTCAAAGTCGATGTGTTCACCTCGATGAGCGAGCTGCAAGAACAGCTTTAGAACTCACGGTTTGGCCTCGGGAAGTGATCTGCGCAAAACATGGACGTGTCAAAGGATAGCAGCGACGACAAAAGCAAAAATATAGTTCGCCAGGCCAACTAACTTACGATGAATGTAGCTCATCATTATCTCAAGGTCTTTGGCCCAAGCAGCTTTACTCTTCTCGAACGAGCAATTTCCTCGCCAAACCGAGAGTTTTAAGTTCGGCAGCTTCGAGGAGTTCTTTGTTCTTCTCAGAATCCAGAGTCACCGATTCTTTTCCTCGGCAAATTCTTGGTCGACCTTTTCTAGCTCGGACTTACGAGAGAGCTTGAGTGCATTCACCTCGGATCTCAAAGTAGCTATCTCATCATCTTTTTCTTGTAGTTGCCAATGAACTGCGCTTTGTTCTAAAAAAATGAAGCATCACGTCAGCATGGGCACGCAATCTTTTTGCGACATCGCAAAGTCTTGCAACTCGGCTTTACCACAGCCCAACGCAATAAGGAAACTTAGCATAGATACTAAAAGGAGAAGGAGTAAAGTAGAAAGGAAACTAACCTTCCACGGTCTTGATCTTCTTTTCAAGGCGGATATTGAGGTTATTGATATTACCTATTCAACAAGAAGTAAGTCGGCATTCATGGACGAGTATATGAGAAAGGTGGAAATAAGGAAAACGAACTATCGACTTATCGCCTTCTTTGCCACGGGCAGAACTTTCAGATTTCTCTTCCAGCTTGCGGTGCGAAAAAAGCAACCTCTCGAACTCGGCGGTCCGGTCATGTGCAACCTGAGCAATGGAGCAAAATGATAAAACAACAAGTAGAAGTTAAATTAGATCCGAATCAAGCAAAGCTTAATTCGCCTAGGTGGCTGGATATTCAAAGTTATACCAGATCCAAATCAAGCAAAGCTTAATTCGCTCTAGGTGGCGGATATTAAAGTTAAACTAGATCCGAATCAAGCAAAGCTCACTTCGCTCTAGGTGGCTGGATATTCAGCTATACTAGATCCGAGTCAAGAAGGACTAGACTCAGATCTAGGTGGCTAGCTCTTCAAAGTTAAATAGATCCGAATAAAGCAAGGCTTAATTCGCTATAGGTGGTCGGATATTCAAAGCTATGCCGATCCAAGTCAAGAAGGGCTTAACTCGCTCTAGGTGGATGGATATTCAAAGCTACACCAAGTCCGAATAAACTATGAACTAGATGGCCGGACTAACAAACCTTAGAAATAATTAAGTCAAACTTCCAAGCATACAACAAGTTATTTCCTTGCAAGTTTCGGGACTAGAGAATATGGTAACATCTGGAGAACAATTTAAGACTCAGAGATAAAATAATTACCTCATTCATCTTGTTGGTATCAATGATAAACTGGGCAGCATGGTCAAAACGGCCGCTGATGTCAGAAAGCTGGAAAGGTTGGTTGGATGGATTAAACTAAAATTGATAAGCAGCATTCCAGCTTATTGGCATACTCAACTAGCGCCCAAGGTTGTTCCCGCTGTCCGAGTTAAAACTTTACCCCGGCAAAGCGGTCAAACCACGGCAGTCGCAGGACTCTTATGAAGAGCGAGCTGCCGGATGGCCGAGGTAATAAGGACTTTGGCGTAAGCAGCCCCTTTACGCAGCTGCTGCAATACTGGTTGAGAAGAGCCGGCAAGACCTTTTGAGAAGAAGTCTTGACGGCAATGACACGTTTCTCCTTAGAAGAGGCGTCAGCAGGAAGTTGCGCCTCCGAAGTGGGGACGGAGTCCTTAGGACCAGCGGAGGATAAGCTCGCAGAGGGCGCCGGGGCAACGACCTTTTCGGCCAAGGTCGGGACGACCAGAGAAACTGCCGGAGTAGATGGAGGCTCAATGGTAACGCTGGGGCCCATAGAGGGACAGCTGGCTCAACGAAAACATTGGAGGGCGGATCGGATCCGATCAATGGAAGAGGTCTCGGGCATCACCTAACAAAGCAGGCGATTTGGAGCGGGGGGAGAAGCAGGACGAATAGGACTAGGAATTCGGGTGTCATCAGCGGGAGGAGGAGATGGCGACCGAATCGGACGGCTAGTCATACTAGGACCGCCGGGTTTAACAGACAAAGGAGCGCTGCAAAAATAAGAAAGAAGATTCGTCGGTATGGGAGACAGAAAGAGTGAAACAAGAAATATAGGCAAAAGAATTTACCCAAAGAACCCCGGCATGGTCTTGCCTGGGAGGATTCGAGCGGATTTCTTTATTCGCTTAGGAACCGCCTCAGGCACTAGCAGAGCCCCAAGGCTTCCCGAGGTAACGGGAGGCCGGAAGCAATAGGTTCAAGGCCGTGAACCTGACCGGCCGGATTAGCTGGGAAAGTAGAAGACGGAAATGCATAAGAAATAGGCATGGCGGCAACTACCTCAAGTATTTGGACCTCGTCTCAATCACCTTCCTCCTCTTGCGCTGAAGTTTTGTCAGCTCGAGCCGAGCAGGATCCGACTTAGGGACGAACTCCTGAGTCCGCTCGCCAAGATCCGGTACTCTGCTCAGGGCCAAGGGAGCTGCAGAACTTCAGGCCCCTCATTCTTCCGCTCTGCGAACCTCTGCAGGACAAGGAGAAAGAAAATCATGTAAACCAGTCTCTAGGAACCGAGGAAAATAGAGTAATGGAGATTAGGCATACCTCGGGAGGCGGACGGTCATGGTGAATGGTTTTTGTAGGGGTTCAGAGCATGGAAAACAAAATTTTCTATCGTGACAAACAAACAAACAAGCCAAGATCTATCTACTAGATTGTAGCAACGAGTCGATAGTGGAACTCACCTCGAAGATTCCAAAGCGGTTAACGAGAGCAGATTCTCGTGGGTGATGTAGTCGATTCTTCCGATCTCAAGATCGCAGACGCGATATCCTTCCAGCGCCACGTTCCAGCAGCCCCGCAATCGGTCACACGTTCGGTACTGACGAAGACCTTCCTCTCCCTTGTTCCAAAGAAAATGGAGGTTGTAGCACTTCTCGCGATTCCGGCAAAGACAACCATGGTACCGGAAGTAGAGGGAGATCCCAGGCTTCGCTTTAAGCCGGTGCGAGTATGGTGGAGCTTATGAGAGAGGCTAGTAGTGGTCTAGTAATTAGACACACCAATTAGAAGACTCTAAACCAATTAGAAGGCTCTAAACCGAATAGCTCTAAACCGGGGTCTAGATCTAGGGTTTAGATTAGAGGATAGGAACTTGTGTGTGCTAGGAGGGAGCCCTGCCCCTCCTTATATAGGTGGGAGGGCTGGCCGCCAAGGGGAGGGGAGTCCCTCCCCAACTCGGCTTGGTGGGGCGCCGGCTTGGGGAGGAGGACTCCTTCCCCAACTCGGCCTCCTCCTTCTCCTCTTTCCCACTTTCCAAAATTGGCGCTTTGACTTTCAAACTAGCCGCTTGACTTTTCAATTTAGGAATTAAATAAACCTTTTATTTTGGACAGCGAGAACACTTAGTACATCATGAAATCATTCCATCTTTCAATGACACATACAAGAACCCATTCCCACCCGGAGAGCCGGACAATCCGGCACCTTCTAGAATGTACACTATGAAAACACCTAACCATTCCCCAACTCGAAATGGGACTTTCCTTATATGAATCTTATTCTCCGGACCATTCCGGATCTCCTCGTGATATCCCGGATCCCATCCGAGACTCAACAACATTCGGTCTCTTTCTCATAATACCATAACTACTCAAACAACGTCAATCCTTAAGTGTGTCTCCTACGGTTCGTGAATTATGACGACATGATCGAGACACTTCTCCGATCAATAACCAATAGAGGAATCTGGAAATTGATATTGCTCCCACATATTTGTACTATTACTTTGCGATCGAATGAACCACTTACATAGGATACCAATTTCCATTTGTCTAAAGATATGTTTATTATCCGAGGTAATGATCGCTTGTATCTCCGCATACCTAGTTCAACCTCACATCGATAAGTACTCTTTTCTCGCTCCGTGATATGTGATCCCTTGTGACCCAGTCACATGCTTGCAAGCTAATTGGATGACATTTCACCGAGAGGGCCCAGAGAATATCTATCCGTCATGTGGATGGACAAATCCCACTCTTGATCCATGTGTTTCAACCAATACTTTCGAACACCCAATGCCACTTTTATAGCCACCGTTACGGTGTGGTGTTTGATGACATCAAAGCATCCATCCAAAGAAAGGCAATATGCATGATCTCATGGTCGAAGGAATTAGGTTACTATGTATCGTAAAGCATATAGCAATTGAACTATTGAAATGACTTGATCTTTATGCTACGCTTATCTATAGGAGTATGTCCACCATATCATTCTCCTAACGATATGATCTTGTTGTTGATAACATCTCAATGTTCATGATATGGAAACCTCAATCATCAATCAACCAACAAGCTAGTGAAGTATAGAGGCTATACTAGGGACTTCAAATTAAGTTTACAAATCACACAAGTATTAATGGTTTCCTTGTTAATACTATTATAGCATGAATGTAAACATTTATCATAAGTGTGAAGATATGATAATAACCTACTTTATTATTGCCTCTTGGGCATATCTCCAACATCTCCCACTTGCACTAGAGTCAATAATCTAGTTTCAAACCTTTGTGTATTCAACACCTATGGCTTTCCTGTTGTATGTACATGATTGCTAGTGGTCAATCGATCTCCGGATCGACACTTCCGTGTCCGTGTAATTGCATGTCTTTGCCTCACGCATCACTCATTCTCTAATGAGATGGCTTTGTATAAATTTGGTCTTTCGGTGACCTTTAGTTCTTTGGGGTTAAAACATGTTGATAATATTGTCGCACAATATATCTTCATAGTATTATCCTTGTGAACTACACCTAGTTTGATAACAAACTACTTGACACAAATGCCCTCTTTGCTGCTATAATAGCAGTCATACTTAGCCTTTGTTGTAGTATCTCACACAATGTCTTAACTTTGGAACTCATCCAAATCCATTATGGAACTCACTTTCCATTATATTGTGCCACCCTTAATTTAGATTGAGATAAACTAAATTTGTACTTTGTGACAAAACTAGTATCAATGTAGTACTTCTACAATGAACTAACCATCTATTTGTCACTTCTACAAATAATATACTCTTAGTTCTTCCAAAAGATCATAAGAATATCCTTACTATTGTCCAATGATCATCTTACAAATCATTCTGGTATATGCTCACAACATTTAGAGCATAGGACATATCTGATTTGTACATATCACAAAGATGATTGATATAAATACTCTTTGTGATTTCATACATCAAGTATCAATCTATACTTGAATCTTTGTTTCACTTACCAAATGTCAATACACTTGAATATATCATCAACATTGAACTCTTTCAATCCTTTCTGTGCAACAAGAACCTTTCTTGTAGTTTCTATATTGAATTCATTCAATATCTCGTTTATGTACTTCTGGCACAACCATATTAGCGTCTATTGATGCCAAATATTTGGGTTTTGCCTAAGTCTTTCATCAGTATGAAATTCTTAATATGTGTTAATAAAAGATACATTATTTCCAATCAACAATATGTCTTCCACATAATGTATTAGAAACATGTCTTAGCGCTCCCACTTAATTTTCTTGCAAATGCAAGCATCTTCATTGTCTCCGATGAAATTAAACTCTTTTAACAGTTTCATCATAGTGAAGATTCCAACTCCGCTATGCTTACTTCAACCATTGAAGTTTGCATATGCTTTTAGCATCCTTTGAATTAACAAAACCCTTTGGACCGTGTCATGCACACGTCCTAGGTAACCATTCTATTAGAAGAACTTGTTTTGTTTATTCTACTACCACATAACAAATTATATGTAGTGGTTGCTACATTAATCCGTCTAGACTAAAAATCGCTATGAAAGATCAAATCTTGTCATATACAACCTTTGAACATTGTTGTGAACTCTTTCCCAACATGTCGACTATTTCATAGATGTGAAACATCCATGTTTACTTCTTTATAGATCCAAACACAACTGCAAGGTCTTACACCTTTTTCGAGGGTCCTTCAAGTTCAAAACTTGATTTCTCGTGTATGGAACTATCACGGATTATATGGCTTCAAGCCATTTGACGGAGTCAGGGCCCATCATCGCTTCTTTGCATGTAGTAGGTTCATTATTCTCAAATAATGATTCAACCCTCAAATCTTGGTATTTGATTGTTCATCCGACCTACTTGTTTCAATAGAAACTTAGACCTCCGTGACCACAACCTTTGAGGCACGCGAGCCATGAGCATTGTTGCTGCCTCCGAAACACTTTTCGGTGCTGCGCAACTTTGCACATATAGCTAAGGTTCTTTTAACCTTATCAAAGTTCTATTGTCCTCCCACTTAACTTTTCACGAAAAATTCCTTCTCAAAGAAACTTGACGTTCTAAGCGACAAACACTTTTGTCTCCGGTGTTTATGGAGGAATACTTAACAGTAATACAAAGACAGGTTTATCCGACTTTGGTTGCAAACATCTTTCTTATGCATAGCATACCAATGTTTTAAGAAAGGACTACTTGGGTTTAATCCCAAACCATAACTTTATATGGTGTCATTTCAGCGGATTATGATGGAGCTCTTTTAGTGGAAAACGGTAGTCTCTAAAGCTTTTAATCTTTAAAATATAATAGCAGTTTTATGAATTATACCTTCGATCTTACCATGTCAAACAAGGTTCAATTATATATCTCGAACGCTCCATACTCTTATGGTGTTTCGGGAAATGCAAATCCACAGAACGATTCCTTAAATCTTAGGTATTATGCTAAACTTGTAACTCAAATATCTTCCTTTATGATCTTATCATAAACTATTTATATTCTTGTTACAATGATTTTGCACTTCATCTTAAAATTCTTTGAACTTTTCAAATATTTCACACTTCATCCTTATTAAGTAAATATATATTCACTCAAATTTTCGGAGAAAGCATATGAAGTTGAAATCCATCGCTCTTGACTACACATAATGGATTTCGTACAACAATATGTACAAGTTCCAATAAGCTAGTCCATCGTTCCCTTTTGGCCTATGAACGAAGTTTTAATTATCTCTAGGAAAGTTTCACAAACGTCATTTGATCAAAATCAAATAGACTCCAAAATTCCATTCATATGGATTTTCTTCATGTTTTCTTTCCAATATAATTTAAACGGCGATGTCACTTCCTAAGTGATCTTTCAATCAATTTGTCTTTCGACATTTTTAGCACTAGTTTTATGGATGTGATGTCTCCAACGAGATTTGCGAATCATCCATCTTTTATGGATTACGGCAATTATTTGAACAACCCTTTTGTTCTCATAATACCTGATAAAACAAATCCTGAAGGCAAGCTTTGATGTTTAACGAGCAACACAATAACCCTTTATTTGTTTTCGATGAACATCATCACATATTCTTTTGCTAGTTACTTAGGCCATTGTAGTTCATGAATTGTGTTGTTTCGTATGACGATTCATACCAACAAATTCAGTATCAAGTACTTAAGAACCACATTGTTTAATAAGCAAAGAATATAGCCATAACATGTATATCATCTATATACTTTAAACTGAACAATTCTAGTCTTTTCTTTTCTGCCATATATTTATGAGATTCTCTTTCAGTATTTCTGTTTGAAAGAATCTATCAACATCAATAGTGGAGTCATACATATGACACATAGTCCAAAGCATGTATAGTTAAATACCAATGTCTTTGAACTTGCACTTTGAAGTAGATCACCATTATCAAATATTTGGTGTTCTTTCAAATTCCTTTCTTTAGTAATCTCTTGGTGTAGTAAACATTTTACCTACATCAAATATTCACCCTCATCATGGACTTATCCATGATCTAGCTACTTTTAGCTTGTAACGGTGAATCATGAGTATAATGTTGCTCTCAAAACCTTTTGGAATATTAGGACAACTAGTGTCTCCAACTTTTGCAAATTCTCATCAAATATGAGAACATGACTTTTGCCATATTATACTCTATCATGTTGTAACTAAAACTTCGTTCAGATATCACAATATCTTCCACACATCATGGTTTCAAACAACTCTTTCAGATCCTAGATAACCTTGATATTAAGATAATCTTTTGAATATCAAGAATCATGGAGACAAACATGATACTCATATACTAACACTTGGAATTGTCACTCTTGTTTTAATACCAATTATTAAACTTCATAGAGTAACCGAACTTACTGAAAGTTTGCAATAGGACTTTTAAACTTTAGATTAACACTTCAAAACAATACGATACCAAGAAAGTAACTAACCAGAATTCTATAGTTCTATCATCTCAATTATAACTAAGCGCAAGGTGGTAAACGGATGCCAATGACTACAACAACTATGCAAATTCACTTTGATTTAGTTTATGATAAATTGAGTTCTAATTAATAATTAAATTAATCTAGGTGAACTCCCACTCAAAACAATATCCCTCACATTGTTTTAGTGATCACACGAACCAAATCCACCACATCAAAACCGATCATCACGAGAGTTGATATAGCTTTAATGGCGAACAATCATCATGTTCATCATATCTACTATATGATTCATGCTTTGCCTTCGATCCGTGTTCTGAGGCCATGTCTGCATACATGCTAGGCTCGTCAAGATCAAACCTTAGCTTCCGCATAAGCAAATCTGGCTTGCTTACGTTGTATTCACCCGGAATCAAAGACACCCGATCATCACGTGGTGCTTGCGCAAGCTTTGGCAGCAGTGCATACTAAGGGTGAACACTTTAGAACTTGAAATTTATGTGCATGAGGGATCATCTTATAATGCTACCGTTGTCTACTAAGCAATACAAGATGCATAAAGGATTAACATCACATGCAATTCATAATATGTGATATGATATGGCCTTTCTTCTTTGTGCTTTCGATCTCCATCTTCAAGCACGAACATGATCTCCATCATCACCGGCATAGCATCAAGGTCAATGACGCTTCTTCATGGTTGTCGTCCACGAGCTTCAACTATTACAACTATTTTGAATAGACACGCAGGTCTTAACAAATTAAAGACAACCATATGGCTCCGCCGTGCCAACTTACAATAAGGAACATTGCATACATCATATATAATCACAATCATGGCCATATCACATCATCAGACACCCCTGCAAAACAAAGTTAGACGCCTCTACTTTCTTTGCATATTTTACGTGGTTTGGGGCTTTCAATAAGTGTCGTTCTAACTTACGAACAAGAACCACAACATTGATACTAGTATTGTTGATCACCCGTTGTAAATTGGATCTTTACTATGCTAGGAGAAACAGGCACCCGCAAAGCCACTTATGCAATACAAGTTGCATGTCAAGCGTGGAGCAAGTCTCATGAACGATGTCATGTATGGTTAGCCCGGGCCGCTTCATCCCAACATACCGCAAGATGCAAAGTACACAAAAAGCAATCTACAATAAAAGAATCAATGCCCACAATGACCATTGTGTTCTACTCGCTGCAACAGATCTACATATAGACACGGCTCGATACCATCAGAGGGGTTCGTAGCATGGAAAAC
This sequence comes from Avena insularis, assembly GCA_023614405.1. Lineage (NCBI taxonomy): Eukaryota > Viridiplantae > Streptophyta > Magnoliopsida > Poales > Poaceae > Avena > Avena insularis. The sequence continues at coordinate 673,915,828 of CM042690.1, forward strand.
AAAATTTTCTATCGCATACAAACAAACAAGCCAAGATCTATCTACTAGATTGTAGCAACGAGTCGATAGTGGAACTCACCTCGAAGATTCCAGCGGTTAACGAGCAGATTCTGGGTGATGTAGTCGATCTCTTCCGATCTCAAGATCGCGAGACGATCCTTCCAGTACCATCGTTCAGCAGCGCCCCTGATCGGTCACACGCTCGGTACTGACGAAGACCTTCCTCTCCCTTGTTCCAGAAAATGCGGAGGTTGTAGCACTCTCTCGCGATTCCAAGACAACGGCATGGTACCGAAGTAGAGGGAGATCATGAGGCTTCGCTTAAGCCAAGTGCAGTATGGTGGAGCTTATGAGAGAGGCTATTAGTGGTCTAGTAATTAGACACACCAATTAGAAGGCTCTAAACCAATTAGAAGGCTCTAAACCGAATAGCTCTAAACCGGGTCTAGATCTAGGGTTTAGATTAGAGGATAGGAACTTGTGTGTGCTAGGAGGAGCCCTGCCCTCCTTATATAGGTGGGAGGGCTGGCCAAGGGAGGGAGTCCTCCCCAACTCGGCTTGGTGGCGCCGGCTTGGAGGAGGACTCCTCCCCAACTCGGCCTCCTCCTTCTCCTCTCTTTCCCACTTTCCAAAATTGGCGCTTGACTTTCAAACTAGCCGCTTGACTTTTCAATTTAGGAATTAAATAAACCTTTATTTTGGACAGCGAGAACACTTAGTACATGATGCAATCATTCCATCTTGCAATGACACATTCATGCCCCTTCCCCGAGTGCGGACATTCCGACCTTCTAGAATGTTCCCGATGAAAACACCTAACCATTCCCCAACTCGAAATGGGACTTTCCTTATATGAATCTTATTCTCCGGACCATTCCGGATCTCCTCGTGATATCCCGGATCCCATCCGAGACCAACAACATTCTCTTTCTCATAATACCATAACTACTCAAACAACGTCAATCCTTAAGTGTGTCTCCCTACGGTTCGTGAATTATGCGGACATGATCGAGACACTTCTCATCAATAACCAATAGAGGAATCTGGAAATTCATATGGCTCCACATATTTCTCGATTACTTTGATCGAATGAACCACTTACATACGATACCAATTTCCCTTTGTCTCACGATATGTTACTTATCCGAGGTTATGATCGTCAGATCTCTCGCATACCTAGTTCAACCTCATCGATAAGTACTCTTTTCTCGCTCCTGATATGTGATCCCTTGTGACCCAGTCACATGCTTGCAAGCTAATTGGATGACATTTCACCGAGAGGGCCCAGAGAATATCTATCCGTCATGTGGATGGACAAATCCCACTCTTGATCCATGTGTTTCAACCAATACTTTCCGAACACCCAATGCCACTTTTATAGCCACCCTGTTACGGTGTGGTGTTTGATGACATCAAAGCATCCATCCAGTAAAGGCAATATGCATGATCTCATGGTCGAAGGAATTAGGTTACTATGTATCAGAAAGCATATAGCAATTGAACTATTGAAATGACTTGATCTTTATGCTACGCTTATCTATAGGAGTATGTCCACCATATCATTCTCCTAACGATATGATCTTGTTGTTGATAACATCTCAATGTTCATGATATGGAAACCTCAATCATCAATCAACCAACAAGCTAGTGAAGTATAGAGGCTATACTAGGGACTTCAAATTAAGTTTACAAATCACACAAGTATTAATGGTTTCCTTGTTAATACTATTATAGCATGAATGTAAACATTTATCATAAGTGTGAAGATATGATAATAACCTACTTTATTATTGCCTCTTGGGCATATCTCCAACAGTTTTAACCCCCAAGACCAATCCTCAGGCATCTCAGTCTTGAAGATAGCTCGGACGCGCTTATGAATAAGGTAATTGTCCAACTCCACGGTCGAGACTCGGTTAGGGTCAAGAGGACCACTCATGTAGCATAGCTTGTGGGTCCGCTGCTGGAAGGGGCAGATCCGGCTACTAATAAAAGTTGCCATCAGGTCTTCGTCGCACAACCCGGCCCGGATCAACTCTTTTAGCCGAATCTCGAAGGCCTCGGCTAGGGCATGAGTTTTCCTCGGATTATAGAGCCAGTTCACTTTGGAAGGTGGGCCAATTGAGAATGGAGGGAGCCGAATCTTGTCTTCCGCCCCTCTGTTCTTGACATAGAAGAATGATTTGTGCCATTTCTTGACTCCAACCCAAAGGACACGGGAACACGGATTTCCTCCGAGGTGTAATGACGACGCCCACATTGGGTGAGCAACTTCTCGGAAGGATGCAGAGATTTGTCGGGAACAACGTTGAGCGGATCTGGAAGAACTTCGACCAGACCTTGCGGCCCACACAGTCAAGTAACCCTCAAGCGGAGATGAAAGCGTAAGAAGCTATGGCGTCATAGAAGGTGGTGCGGCTGAAGGTCAAGTAATCAAGGAAAATTCCTAAGCGAAATCGCTGAGAGGGAGACCGGTCATGGAAGTGAGACATGAAGACCACATACTCGCCTCTCGATAATCGGAGAGGATTCGCTGCGGGTAGGCGGAAACCTCGCGAGAATCCGCCGAGTTCGGATGAGCCATTCAATCTCACGGTAGCGTGGATCAAGAGCCCTGCCACGATCCACGCCGGGCCCAGAGCAGCGTCATCGCCCTCAACAAGAGCACCGCTAAACGAACCAGACATGGGTGCGCGGAGAGATCGCGGAGGAAAAGCTGGCGGCGGAGGGAGCTTAGAGCTACAAGGCCCCGCGGGACTTAGCACGAAAAACAATGGCGAAGAGAGGAGGAACCGTCGAGCACGAAAACGGAGCGGATCGATCTAGGGCAAGATCAGGGCAAGGTGGTCGAAAGGACTCACTGGCGGAGCCACAACAGAGCGCGGGCGAACGACGCGGCGGAATCCTCACCGGTGGAGGCTCTGGCGGATGAACGGCGGCGTAGCGGCAAGATAACACGCAGGCGAAGGGAAGAAGGAGAGCGGACGCGAGCGATAAGGGGAAAGATGAACCGCGGGCGTTTCCCCTCTGTATAGTCAAGCCACGAACAGGGAGTGGGATCGTGGGTGTGGTAGTTGCCCGTGTAGATCGTGGGAACAGCACGAACGCATGACGCTAAGTGGAGCCACACCAACGGCCACAGACCAAGAAAAGTGGTTACGATCGAGGGAGCGGCACACAGGCGTGCGGGCGGCAGCAAAGAACGAGGTTCATCAGTAGCTTGTCAAGAAGCAATAGAGGGACCTAAAAACTAGAAGAGCAATGATGGGGTGATGCGAGGACGTGGCGACGATGGAAGGAATGAGGAAACCTCGGAAAAGGCCATAGCTGAAACAAGACTTAAGAAAGTAGTGAAGCTGATATAACCCGCCAAAGCTATTGATGTGGCCACACCAGCGGGGACTAATGTCGGGGTTAACCTCGGTAGGTCGAGACGGGAAAGATCTGTGCCCCCGTCTCGGTTTAGAAACTACGGCCTAGGTCGGCCGAATCATGGATATGTCACGATGAACGGAGGCAAGAAGCCCATGTTTAGGTATCAAGTAGTTACCCGCCGAGTTAATGAGAAAATCGGTAGTTACCCAAATGATCTTCATGCGTAAGGAACGAGCCGAGTAACACAAGGTAAGGCCGAGTGATATGAAGCTTGCAGGAGAAGGAGAAGCCAGTGGTCAAAGTATAGCTGCAGCTAGAAGGAATCAGGACAGGGCCAAGCACAAGAGACAAGGACGCACGGCGTCAGAAGGGCAGAAGGAGGTCACGAAGGTGACAGTCCTGAAGCCCGAGGCACGCAGGAGGGGGGCCACTGGAGCCTTGCCGGCATTAGAAGGGCGACAGGGAAAGGAGGCCGCCGAACTACTATTTTGGGACAAGCATATTCCACGAATATGCTTGCCTCGTCAGCCCTAAGGGCACCCAAGGCACCCCTTTATAAGGGGAGGTTTGGACCCTGAGGGAGAGGGAGAAAGAGGAGAGCACCGTTAGGCTGGGGAGATTCACATTGTCCCCCCTAAGCAGCTCAAGGAGCACTTGTAACCCATCAAGAGAGAAATAAAGTTCATCACTTTGGCAGCTTGAGTGTAAAGACAGTTGCATCTTCCCTCCCCAGATCCCACTAGCATCCATCGGCCCCATACTTTAGCCTACCCATGGCATCTGCCGTGACACCACCACGACAGTTATAATGCTTCTGAAAAGTTCTTTAGCTGCATAATGGAAGAGAACGGCTCCGTTAGTGAGCATGTACTCAAAATGTCTGGGTACACCGATAAGCTTGTGTCCTTGGGAATAACGATTCCCATTGACTTAGGCATACATCGTGTTCTCCAATCTCTGCCACCTAGCTACAAGAGCTTCGTGATGAACTATAATATGCAGGGCGTGAAGAAGTCTCTTTCCGAGCTTCTGTCAATGCTTAAGACTACAGAAGTGGAGATTAGGAAAGAACATCAAGTGTTGATGATCAATAAGACCATCGGTTTCAAGAAGGACAAGAAAGCAAGCGAAGGAAGGGAAGAAGGCGACAAATCATTGCCGCTAAAAAAACCCCGAGCTGGCCTAAGTCCGACAATTGAGTGCTACTATTGCAAGGATGGCCATTGGAGAATCGCCCCAAGTATTTGGCGGACAAGAAGGCCGACAAGGCAAACAAAGGTATATGTGATATACATGTTATTGATATGTACTTGACTAGTACTCGCAGTAGCACCTGGGTATTTGATACGGGATCGGTTGCTAATATATGTAACTCGGTTCAGGGGCTGCGGAACAAGCGACAACTAGCAAGGGATGAGGTCATGATGCGGGTCGGCAATGGATCAAGAGTTGATGTGATCTCCGTCGAATGCTGCCTCTCCATATGCGTCGGGATTAGTTATAAACCTGAATAATTGTTATTTGGTGCTGCGAGCATGAACATTGTATCCGGATCGTGTTTGATACAAAGTGGTTATTCGCTTAAGTCTGAAAACAATGGTTGCTCGATTTATATGAATAATATCTTTTATGGTCATGCACCGTGTTGAATGGTTTATTTCTATTGGATATCGATAGTAGTATTAAGAATATTCATAATGTTGATGCTAAAAAGATTAAACTTGATAATTATATATCTACATATATTTGGCACTGCCGTCTAGGTCATATTGCCGTTAAATGAAGAAACTCCATTCGATGGACTTTTGGAATCACTTGATTTTGAATCATTTGATACATGTGAGCCATGCCTTATGGGCAAGATGACTAGAACGCCGTTTTCGGTTCAATGGAGCAATGATTTATTGGAAATCATATATACTGATGTGTGTGGACCAATGAGTGTGTCGGCGCGAGGTGGATATCGTTATTTTGTTACTTTCCAGATGATTTGAGTAGATACGGGTATATCTATTTGATGAAACATAAGTTTGAAACCTTTGAAAGGTTCAAAGAATTTCAGAATGAAGTGGAAAATCATCATAACAGAAAGATCAAATTTCTGCGGTCCGACCGTGGAGGAGAGTATCTTAGTTACGAGTTTAGCACACATATGAAAGACTGTGGAATAGTTTCACAACTCACGCCTGCCGGAACACCACAACGTAATGGTGTGTCAGAACGTCGTAATCATACTTTATTGGATATGGTTCGATCTATGATGTCTCTGACTGACTTGCCACTGTCATTTTGGGGTTATGCACTAGAAACCGTTGCATTCACTTTAAATAGGGCACCATCTAAATCCGTTGAGAAGACATCGTATGAATTATGGTTTGGAAACAAACCTAAGCTGTCATTTCTTAAAGTTTGGGGATGCGATGTTTATGTGAAGAAACTTCAACCGGATAAACTCGAACCCAAAGCGGAAAAATGCGTCTTCATAGGATACCCTAAGGAAACGATTGGGTATACCTTCTATCACAGATCCGAGGGCAAGGTCTTTGTTGCCAAGAATGGATCCTTTCTTGAGAAGGAGTTTCTCGCGAAAGGTGTGAGTAGTCGGAAGGTAGAACTCGAAGAGGTTATTGAACCTTCTCTTCATGAAATGGCGAGTAGCGCAGCTCCAGAAGTTGTTTCGGAGTTGACTTCACCTAATGAAGAGAGAGCTAATGATATTGATCATGAAACTCCAAAAGAGGACACTACCAAACCTATCAGGTCAAGCAGGACACGTGCAGCTCCTGAACTATACGGCAATCCTGTTATGAATTTCATGATTGATGAAATAGATGACCTTGCGACGTATGAAGAAGCGATGATGAGCCCTGATTCCAACAAATGGCTAGAAGCCATGAAATCCGAAACCAGGTTTGGACCTTGGTGGACTTACCTCACGATCGAAAGGCCGTTGAGAATAAATGGATTTTCAAAAGAAAAACTGATGCTGATGGTAATGTAACCATCTATAAGGCTCGACTTGTCGCAAAGGGGTTTCGACAAATTCAAGGAGTTGACTACAATGAGACATTCTCTCCCGTAGCGATGCTTAAGTCGGTTAGGATTATGTTAGCAATTGCTGCATATTTCGATTATGAAATATGGCAGATGGATGTCAAAACTGCGTTCCTCAATGGTAATATTGAAGAAGAGTTGTATATGATACAACCTAAGGGTTTTGTCGATCCTAAGGATGCTGATAAGGTGTGCAAACTTCAGCGATCCATCTATGGACTGAAGCAAGCATCCCGGAGTTGGAATCTCCGCTTTGATGAGGTGATCAAAGAGTTTGGATTTGTCCAAACTTATGGAGAGGCTTGTATTTACAAGAAAGTGAGTGGGAGCAATGTGGCATTTCTGATATTATATGTGGATAACATATTATTTATTGGAAATGATATAGATCTTTTAAACAGTGTTAAAAGTTATCTAAATAGCAAATTTTCGATGAAGGACCTTGGTGAAGCTTCATATATATTAGGCATTAAAATCTATAGAGATAGATCAAGACGCCTAATTGGGCTATCGCAGAGTACATACCTTGATAAGATATTAAAGAAGTTTAATATGGACGGAAGTAAGAAGGGGTACTTACCTATGTTGCAAGGCAAGACATTGAGTAAGACTCAAAGTCCGGCCACGGAAGAAAGAGAGATAATGGATAAGATCCTATGCCTCAGCCATAGGCTCTATAATGTATGCCATGCTATGTACAAGACCGGATGTGGCACATGCTATTAGTTTGACTAGTAGGTACCAATCGATCCGAGGTTGAACATCGGATAGCGGTCAAGAATATCCTTAAGTACTTGAGAAGAACTAAGGATATGTTTCTTGTATCTGAGGTGAAGAAGAGCTAGTCGCTAAGTGTTATGTCGATGCTAGCTTTAACAATCGATCCGGATGACTCTAAGTCTCAATCCGGTTACGTATTTCTCTTGAACGGAGCAGCGATTAGTTGGAGGAGCTCCAAACAACCTGTGGTGGCTGGATCAACGATGAGGCGAAATATGTTCTCGCTTGAAGCGGTAGCGAGGAAGCGGTTTGGATGAAGGAGTTCATAACGGAACTAGGTGTGGTTCCTAGTGCATTGGACCCAATGGTGATCTATTGTGACAATAATGGAGCCATAGCCAACGCCAAGGAACCAAGGTCTCACAAGAATTCCAAGCATATTAAGCGCCGGTTTCACTCCATCCGCGAGCATGTCAAGGATGGAGATATAAAGATTTGTAAAGTGCACACGGACCTGAATGTAGCAGATCCGTTGACTAAAGTACTCCCTAGGGAAAAACATGATCAACACCAGAACTCCATGGGTGTTAGATTTATCACTATATAAACTAGATTATTGTCTCTAGTGCAAGTGGGAGACTGAAGGAAATATGCCCTGAGAGGCAATAATAAAGTTGTTATTATGTATTCCTTGTATATGATAGATGTTTATTTTGCATGCTATAATTGTATTGATAGGAAACATAAATACATGTGTGTTTAATAAATAAAAAGGGTTCCTAGTTATGCCTCTCTTATAGACTAGCTTGTTGATTAACAAGATGATCAAGGTTTCCTGATCATGGACATTGGATGTTGTTAATAACAAGGTCACAACATTTGAGAAATGATGTGATGAACATTCATCCGAAGTATAGCATTACGATCAAGTCATTGTGTTTATATTGCTATAACATCATACGAAGTAATCTTTATCCTTAGACCATGAGATCATGTTAATTGCTAACACCGGAAGAGTATCTTGATAACATCAAACGTCACACCGTAACAGGGTGACTATAAAGATGGGTTCAGTACTACGAAGATGTTATGTTGAGGCTCATGGATCAAGAGTGGAATTTGTCAATCTAGATGACGGATAGATATACTCTGGGCCCTCTCGGTGATATCACATTAGGATAGCTTGCAAGCAAGTGATGTGATCACTAGAATGTTATATCAGGAACGAGAAAGAGTGCATGTCGATACGAGATCAAACTAGGTATGGAGATACCGATGATCGAATCTCGGACATGTAATATATCGAGACAAAGGGATTTAGTTACAAGCGTTAAAGGTTCTCACGATCACGAGTCATCGTTGAATGTGTAGGAGTCAAGACGGATCTCAGTCCTGCTGATTATTGATCGGAGAAGGGTCTCGATCATGTCTCGCATTATTCGCGAACCATAGGGTGGCACACTTAAGAGTTACGGACACCATTTTGGAGCACATATGTTTGATTTAAAGAATTGCAAAGCGCAGAAATTGTTTTCAATAGAAACCGGAAATTGTTTGGGTGAAATTGCGTAAGGTGGTTCTGCATGTGATATTGAAATATTGCAAGTATATGTGAATGTTTGTTAATTAAAGTAATTAACAAAATTCTGAATAAATTTAATAAAAGAGTTTTATTAATGAGAGAGCATTAAATTTGGAGAAATTTAATGCATTTAAAGTGGAGACTTTAAAAGGGAATGTGAAGAGGCATTTTAATATGGAGGTTACCACCACATGCATGGGGAGGTGAGGGTCACCCCATGCGCTGCCATGGAGAGAGGGGCACCCCTCCTCCTATAAAAGGCCACCCATTCCTCCTTCATCCACACACCTCCTTGTGAAGGATCTCTCCCCTCTAGAATTATTCCCCCATGGTCTCGGATTAGCGATACATGTTCCAGTGGCATTTTGTCCGGAGGAGTTGCTTCCGCTGGATTGCTGGAGCGAGGAGGTGGAGGTTGTCCGTGGCTTGAACGCAGTGAAAAGTGGATGCGCTGCTGAGTTGCGGCGCTTGGACTTCCTCACGATCTTGAGATCGGCAAGTGTACGACTACATCAACCACGAGTTCCTACTCGTTAACAAAACTCGTTGTCTTCGAGGGTAAGTTCTTCATGGATGTATGTCCACCCGTTGCTCTGTATCTAGTAGATAGATCTTGGCGTATAGTTCTCATCGTAGGAAATTTTTTGTTTTCTATGCTGCAGACCCAACATGACCGCTAATGGTCTACCGCAGACATTGTTCCCTCCTAGAAATCATCGATGGGACTTGACTCCGGGATTTAGGGGCACGCCTGACTTGAGCACACTTATCTCCTCCGGGAATCCTGGGAGAGATAGAGGCGATGACCTTGAGGCCGACATACACCCTCCTGGCGTACGCCAACCCATATGTCACATCAACCCAAGTAACTCGGCTTGGGGGGAACCTGCATAGAAGAAGCAATATGTGTTATGCCTACATACTTTATATGTCGGCCAAGGTAGCCATTTTAACCCGGCTTGGGTATCTCTGCCTATGTCGGCCGCCCCACATTTGTTAACCTTAGTCTTGATCAACCTCATCTTTATACTATAGCTTGACCCTACCGGGGGTCATCCCCTCGACAGGGTTATATGCGGAAAGTAAGTAATGGTAGAAAGGCAAAATTCTGGGACTTGTATGTCCTGGTTTGGCTCCTGTAGTTTAGCCATTCAATTTTTGGACTTGTATGTCCTGGCAAATGAACAAATTGTTCCATTATTGAAGGCTGGGATGAGACCAATTTGAAATTTACTTTTATGAGGTGTGCTGACCAGAGATTATCGCATAGACGGTATGATTTGGTACATATTGCTGAATCTTTAAACCATAGTGCATAAGAAGATTCTATGATTTGGAATTTGAGTCTAATGGGACTTACACTGCTAGCTCCTTATATGCTATTGTTAACTTTAGGGGTATTGTGCCTACCCATATCCTAGAAGTGTGGAAAATACATGTGCCACCTAGACTACATGTTTTCCTGTGGCTGCTGGTGGCCAATAACAAACTATTAACTTGGTACAATCTCTTTAAAAGTCATCAAAAAAATCCTAGATTTATCTTGTTTGTTTTGTTCTGAGATAGAAACCTATATGCACCTATTGAATTATGGAGGAATGTAGCTCCATTGACTGGCTTAGTGGGACATGTCCAATTTATATTCGTCGCTGGTTTATGGATTGCTCACAGAAGTCATAGAATTCGAAACGTTGTACACACTGTTGTCTTATGGTCACTATGGAAAATGAGGAATGATATGTGTTTTAACGGAACATCTTGGTTTGTATGCAGGTGATGTTCATGAAAGTGGTTTACACTTTTGTTTGATGGGAACTTCTGTGTTCAAATGAAGGAAGAGAAAGGTTAGAGGGAGTGATCAAGTCATTGGAACGCCTTGCATGCCAAACTTCTGTGTTCCTCTTTTTTTAAAAAAAAAAAATCCTATGAAATGTACAAATCCATAGACAAAAAACAAGATGCGTGCTGAAAATACTCAAGTTGAAAAGGTATTGAGGACTTCAGTCTTCTATTTCTCATAGTAATAAAAATTTGTTGAATAAAGAAGACTCGAGTCTACCGGTCAACATCGCTATTTGAACGGGTGGTAGAAGTGACTTTTCGTCTGAAACAACATGGGTTGAGCCACACGGCACACGCCCAGCACACCGTAAATTCCCCGCAACAATCGTGTTTCAGTACTAACCCCACACCCGATCCACTTATTATTTGGAACCCCCGGGTGAGACGCAGACATGCAGCGTTCATCGGGCTTAACCCCAAAGACCCGGTCCGTTTGACCCCTAAGTTTGTGGTCCTTTCCCGAGAGCAGGGCAAAGGAAGGAGGAGGAGGCCCGCTTAATTCCCTTCCCTTCACTCCCGTTGCCCCTTCCTCCCCGCTCGGATCCGTCCATCCTTCCTAAAAAACTCGCCACCTTCCATGAAATCAGGCACCCACCCTCCCCTCCAGAATACTGCCCCTTCCATGAAAGTCCGGTCGAGGTAGAGCCAGAGTCGGACCCACGTACGTACCCACGACGCGTCAACGCCGGTCCTTCCCCTACCGTACCTCCCCCCCCCCCCCCCCCCACGCGCTTCTTCCAGGAAAATGCCGGCGTGAGGGAGCCCTCCGCGTCCGCGTGCTATATAGACCAGAGCTGGTGGGGGAAAGCGAGGGCAGGGTTATTTTCCTTTGTCCGTGGTTGATTGATTGCGCCATGGAGAGCTACCTCAACGAGAACTTCGGGGGCGTCAAGCCCAAGCACTCCTCCGACGAGTCGCTGGGCCGATGGCGCAAGGTCGTCGGCGTCGTCAAGAACCCCAAGCGGCGCTTCCGCTTCACCGCCAACCTCGACAAGCGGTCCGAGGCGGCCGCCATGAAGCGGACCAACCAGGTACTACGCGCCTCGATCTTCCTCTTTTTCGCAGCGTTCCTCATCATCAGCTGTTAAGATGGCTGGAAAAGCAGAATCGGAACGGGGATTTTTTTTTTGCTCTTTGCATCTAATATCGTTTATGTCTTGCACCGTCATCGTGCTTGCCAATGCCACCGTTCCCCTCTCACTTTCGTTGGCACAAATAAAAAGCGCAGGTCGCACATGCCGTAGTTGGTAGAGAGATAGTATAGACAATGGCATATCAAATTGCGAGCTACTGGGCTACGAAAGTAACTTTCTGAGATGTATAGCAAACAAACAACAAATCAGAGGTGCTGATCTGTAACGTACTAGTGTGGATGAGTCTCCATGTCTATAATATTAGTAATTGCTAACCAGTTTGTTTAGAGTACCGCAGTGACATTATGGCAGTGTTGAGTTATTCACGAACGATTAAATGCATGACCGTACTACACCAGAAGAAATTTGAGGCAACTAATTTAGGTCGGAGAGAGTATTAAAACGTGCCGAGATAGATCTAAATCTAGACAAACTCAAGTCACTTATTTTGAAATAGAGAGAGTATTATTGATTGACTTGCCCTATCTGTTCCCGTGATTCAATTACGGAGTAAGTATACCATACTAACTTATCCAAATGAACGCGCTAGAGGCCAGGGTCTGCATCAATTTCTGACACTTGTAAAGAACGCAGTATTATGTCGTGTGAGTGCTCCTACAACATGCACTACTAGTGTATATTTTTATCATTATGGACTATTTTATTGAAAAAAATAACCCACTCCCTTTAATTTTTTGACCTGCTCTGACGGTCTGACCACAGTTAATAGTCTTTTTTAAATAATGCAAACCAACAAAGACATCCTTCGGTTAAACGGCAAGTCTAACTTTATAAAACATCAATTGGTAGCAATTTCGACTATCATTCCTCACCGCAGCTTTGTACTGACATCTTTGGGCAATTTTCATCTGTAAAGTATTTGTCGAGACTGACGCCACAAAACACTAACTATTTCAGGAGAAGCTGCGTGTTGCTGTGCTTGTTTCAAAGGCTGCACTTCAGTTCATCCACGGTAAGATACCAAGGCACACCAGAGTTAGTCAACATCAATTACATCTTTTTTCTTCTTGATGTCAACGTTACCATGAACACAATTCCACAGGTCTTGCGCCCCACAGTGACTACACAGTCCCTGCAGATGTCAAGGCAGCAGGCTATGGCATCTGTGCCGAGGAACTGAGCGCTGTTGTCGAGAGCCATGACATCAAGAAGCTGAAAGCACACGGTGGCACCGAGGGCCTCTTATCTAAGGTGTCTACCTCAGAGTCTGATGGCATCAGCACGTCCTCCAAGCAAAAGCTTGCGTCTCGGCAGGAGATCTTCGGCATCAACAAGTTTGCCGAGACGGAGTCCCGCAGCTTCTGGGTCTTTGTCTGGGAGGCGCTCCAGGACATGACGCTTATGATCCTTGCTGCATGCGCCTTCTTCTCGCTCGTCGTTGGCATTGCCACCGAGGGGTGGCCTAAGGGCGCACATGACGGCCTTGGCATTGTGGCCAGTATTCTTTTGGTTGTGTTTGTCACTGCGACAAGCGACTACCGGCAGTCCCTGCAGTTCAAGGACCTTGACAAGGAGAAGAAGAAGATCACGGTACAGGTCACCAGGAGTGGGTACCGGCAGAAGCTCTCGATATATGAACTTCTCGTTGGTGACATTGTGCACCTTTCCATTGGTGATCAAGTACCAGCTGATGGTTTGTTTGTATCTGGGTTCTCGTTGCTGATTAATGAATCAAGCCTGACTGGGGAGAGTGAGCCAGTTGCTGTCAATGCCGAGAACCCGTTCCTACTGTCTGGCACTAAAGTGCAAGATGGTGCTTGCAAGATGCTTGTCACGACAGTCGGCATGAGGACCCAATGGGGTAAACTCATGGCCACCCTAACTGAAGGTGGTGATGATGAGACGCCACTACAGGTCAAGCTCAACGGTGTTGCCACCATCATCGGCAAAATAGGCCTCGTCTTTGCAGTCGTCACATTTGCAGTGCTCACTGAAAGCCTGTTCCGGCGCAAGATCATGGATGGCTCGTACTTGAGTTGGTCTGGTGATGATGCACTGGAGCTCCTTGAGTTCTTTGCTATTGCTGTTACTATTGTCGTCGTAGCAGTTCCTGAAGGCTTACCGCTCGCTGTAACCTTGAGCCTTGCATTTGCCATGAAGAAGATGATGAATGACAAGGCACTTGTCAGACACCTTGCAGCTTGTGAGACCATGGGCTCAGCAACCTCCATTTGCAGCGACAAGACTGGCACACTCACGACAAATCACATGACTGTTGTCAAGGCCTGCATCTGTGGCAAAGTTAAAGAAGTGGATAATTCTTCAGACACCAAGAGCTTATTCTCCGAGTTGCCAGAATCTGTTATGACAATGCTCTTGCAGTCGATATTTAACAACACCGGTGGTGATGTTGTCATCAATCAGGATGGAAAACGCGAAATACTGGGCACACCAACTGAGTCAGCAATTCTAGAGCTTGGCCTGTCACTGGGTGGAGATTTCCAAGGGGTGCGAAAAGCAAGCACCATTGTCAAAGTCGAGCCATTCAACTCGGCGAAGAAGAGAATGGGAGTGGTCATCCAGCTGCCAGGGGGTATATTACGTGCTCACTGCAAAGGCGCATCAGAGATCATATTGGCATCTTGCAGCAAGTACCTGAATGATCAAGGACTTGTTGTCCCCCTTGATGCTGCAACCGTTGCTCACTTGAATGGTACGATTGATAGCTTTGCAAATGAGGCACTTCGTACTCTGTGCCTTGCCTACATAGAAGTTCAGGATGGGTTCTCAGCTAATGATCAGATTCCTGAAGATGGGTACACCTGCATTGGCATTGTGGGGATTAAAGACCCAGTGCGTCCGGGTGTGAAGGAATCTGTTGCAATCTGCAGGTCAGCCGGTATTACTGTTAGGATGGTCACAGGTGACAACATCAACACAGCAAAGGCAATTGCCCGGGAATGCGGCATTTTGACTGAAGGTGGTCTTGCCATTGAAGGCCCAGATTTTAGAACTAGGAGCGCAGAAGAACTGCATAAATTGATACCAAAGATACAGGTATGTTTATTGCTTTCACTACTTGCCTATCGTTTCTGGGTTTCATTTGTCAATGTAATGTGATTGCATGTATCAGGTAATGGCTAGATCTTCACCACTTGACAAGCACACCTTGGTGAAGAATCTTCGTACTACATTTGAGGAAGTTGTTGCGGTGACAGGTGATGGGACAAACGATGCCCCTGCACTTCATGAGGCTGATATTGGACTTGCAATGGGCATTGCTGGAACTGAGGTAATATAGCACAACAAGAATAATTATTAAGATTCCCCTTGCACTGGAAAATAGTCATGTCAATCTAGCATTCAAGACACTAGAATTTTGTTCTGACATAACTAGCTATAACTCATATTAAGTGTCTCCCATTATAATTACTCCACGATTTGCAGTCAACTACATGTTCTACCAATCCTTAAACATCACTGCAGCATAGTTTTTTGCTCTATCATTTTGAAATGTCACTGCAGATTCTGTACGGTCTTGCGCTGCACGATTTGCACAGTCAATTACGTGTCCTAACAGCTCCATTCGGTATTTAGTTCCAGCATGACTCATTCTGTCATCTGTTTGCAGGTTGCGAAAGAGAGTGCCGATGTCATTATTCTTGACGACAACTTCTCCACTATAGTCACCGTTGCTAAATGGGGCCGGTCAGTGTATATCAATATTCAGAAGTTTGTGCAGTTTCAGCTGACAGTCAATGTGGTTGCTCTCGTTGTGAACTTCTCATCAGCTTGCATGACAGGTATGCCTGAAACTTTTATGCGATCATTGAAGCTGTCTTTTATCTGTAAAGAAGAGTATAGGCTGATTCTGGGAAAATTAAAATAACTTCAACAGTTGAACTCTAAATCGGATATTTTACAGAGGAACGCATTTATCCCAGCCTTACTGACTTTGTTAAAGTTAATAAAGTAAACTTTCAACTACTGAACTCTAAATCAGTTCATTTCGGATGTTACCTCTAATGTGTTTCTCCTTTTATGCTCATATGATCTACTCCCTCCGTTTCAAAATATAAGATGTTTTAGCTTTGTGAAGATAAATGTATCTAGACTCCTTTTAATGTGTAGGTTTGGAGTGAACTTCTATGAACCTACACACTAAAAGTAGTCTAGATACATTTTCTTCACAAAGCTAAAACATCTTATATTATGAAACGGAGGAGTATTTGTTACCATAAACTAACTCCCAACTGGAACTACTACTGCATGGTATTTCAAGTTCATTACTCTAACTTATAGTCTAAATATTCCTTTCACTGGCTGTAACAGTATTTAGGATAAGCTACTCTTGGAGATTATAATATTAATGTGGCAAATCTTTCATTTCCTGGTTTATTTTATGACATGTATTTCACTGCTTATTTACTTCTACTTGTCACAATTCAGGGAGTGCTCCCCTTACTGCTGTCCAGTTGCTCTGGGTCAACATGATCATGGACACACTAGGAGCATTGGCATTGGCCACAGAACCTCCAAACAATGAACTGATGAAAAGGACTCCTGTTGGAAGGAAAGGAAACTTTATCAGCAACATTATGTGGAGGAACATCATGGGACAGGCACTCTACCAGTTCATTGTAATTTGGTATCTGCAGACAGAAGGAAAGACGTTGTTTGGACTCAAGGGTGATAACTCCGATCTAGTCTTGAACACTCTCATCTTCAATTGCTTTGTGTTCTGCCAGGTAAGTTGGAAGTTCCTATTGCATCCATTTGATTCTGAAAATTTATTTATTAGGATACAATGTGTGCTCTGTTTCTTGCTCCACTGATACCATTTATTTATAACTAGACCCTGGTTTCAGCAAACAATAGCTGTTACTATGTAAATATAGATTATATTTTGGTAAATTAATGGAGAGTGATCCATAGGATCCTTACTACTACCATGACTAGTACAATCTTGCAGCGTATGAACATTTGACGAGCAAAACTATAATGCATTACCAAATAATTTCTGAATGAGAGGGGAAAGTAATCTGTTGCTGTGATGGTGCACGGAAGTCCACTTAATATCTCCGTTCTTTTGCAGGTGTTCAATGAGGTGAGCTCTAGGGAGATGGAGAGGATAAATGTATTCAAAGGCATTCTAGACAACAACGTATTCGTCGCTGTGCTTGGCAGCACTGTCATATTCCAGCTCATAATAGTGCAGTTCCTTGGTGATTTCGCGAACACTACCCCTCTCTCAATCAAGCAGTGGTTCTACTGCATCGTCATCGGCTTCATAGGCATGCCTATCGCCGCGATAGTCAAGCTAATCCCGGTCGGGTCTAATTAGGATGCCATAACTAATTCCAGTCAGAAACTGAAGTCAGGTAGTAGGACTACAGTCCGATGATGCCAATGCAGCTCGGGCACTGTTCTTTATGTGGATCTATGCCCTTTTTCTTCTTCATTTGATCTAGAGGATGACATAGACTCTTGTAGTTATTTTCTTATGTTACTTTCCTCCTATTTGTTTGCTTGGAATGTTGGATTTTGGAATTGTGTATGGATCGCCTTGATAAGTTTGCACCAACCTAAAGTACCAGAGATATCTGTTTGGATGGACTTGTGTAAGGTTTTTTAATGGTCATTCTGGAGATTTAGCCAATAATAATTTGACAAAATCCCAATCATTTTTCTTATCCGGTGTGTCTGGGCTCTGACTATCACCAAAGTAGTGTGATTCTTCGGAAGTTGCCAAGGAAAAACCATCCGCTCTAAAACATTGACCAGGGGTCCGTTGAGATCCAAATGCCAGCATCAGCAGATACACCAACAGAACAGTGTGTGCTGCAGCATAGGCTTGCAGTTAGCTTCTTTTGGCGCCCCATGCTTATCTCCACATCACAGCTGATTGACACACACAAGCAGCTTGCTTCCATCATTGCTGTCACCCAGTGGCAGTACAGGATGTTTTTGACCAGTCAAGGTAAGAATACTACTAGTTACTCCAACCACAACAGCTCCTACTGCAGAACGAAGGACACCACTTCTCCTAGCTGGCAAGAAGCAGCCACTTGTGATAAAATTCCAACAGTAGCTACCCCTGCCCTGTGAACTATTTTTAACCTGTGCTGCCAGCCAGGCACAAGACAGCACAGAAGGCAGCAGTACACCAAAAAACTCAACCATGTCATGTCTGATGTCTCTTTGCTGCTTTTGACTGAACGGGGGCAAGGTTAAAAGATACTACCTCCATTCAGTAAAATAAGACGTAGGATTATTTAAAAAAAACTGAACTATGTAAATTTAATCAAGTTTTTTAAGAGAAAAATATCAACATCTACAGTGCCAAATCAATGTCGTTTGATACATTATCACATGCATTTTCATATTATATTCATATAGTATCATAGTTTTCAATAGATTTTTCTATAACTTTGATCAAATTTTACATCGTTTAACTTGAGAAAAAAATTATACACCTTACTTTAAGGAAGAGAGGTAGTATATAGTGCAATGTCAGAGTAAAATGCATCAGCGGTCCTAGAACTCACTGGCTACGTCAAAAACAGTCATGCAACATAGAAAATTCTCAGAACGGACCTAGAACTTGTCCTCGACGTCCATATACGGTCTTGGTTGCGTATCGTGCTGACATGGCACAAGTGGTGGACCCATGACAGCGCACCAGGGTGGCCCACGACGTGCGCGATGACGTCGCGCCTCCTCTCATCCCATGGAAGAATTGCATATTGCCCCCTGCAACTCTCGTGACCGCTTCAAATCAGCTCACAAAATCCTTGTTTTCCTCTGTTCTTTCCGTAGCTCTCGATGTGGAAGGCGAGGACGACAGCGGAGGAACAACATAATCTACGGAAATAGCTAGTGATGGACGGAGAAAAAGGTGGTGATTGACGGCGGCAAAGGAGGTGATGCTCGTGACACGGCAAGGCGATCATCTAGGTCACCGAAGATGATGTCCATTCGGTGGCTACAAGGAGACCCCTCTCCCGTCTACGGTGAGTTCGTTGTTGTTGTTTACTTCTAGTTAATTGGTGCTTTTAGGGTGATACTAGAGTAGATGGTAATGTTGTTGGTGAGTATTTGAGGATTTGTCTCTAGTGATTTAAGGTTTTAGACGGCCGAAAGGTCTGATTTTTTTGCATTTTTGGTTGAATTTGCAGAGCAAAGAAGTATCAGTTTTACTCTGGAAGTGATTCATGGAGGTTTCTTCATTGGTTCTAGTTGCAATAGGACATATGTAGGTGGTACCAAAGTCTGTTATGATGATCGTGAGTGTGATACTTGGTCTAATCTCTCGCTTGATGATGTAATTGAGGCTTTGGGATATGAAGCAGCTGGAAGGATAGATTATTACTGGTTGTTGCTAGGAATACAAATTAATGAAGATGGTATTCAGTTGATTGAGATTGATAAGGATGCTTTGAGCATGGTGGCAAAGGTATAAGAGCAGCAAATTTATCATATGCTCTACCTTGATCATGACCATCTAGGAAATCAAATTCCTAGGATAACTTGGTTGCAAATCCAATAGTCAAGTTACCACCTCTAATTAGTACTAGCAAGACTGTAAACAATGCAATTGTTTAGTGATATGATGTGGAAGGGACACCATGTGGTGTTGCAAGGAGGAGATCAGGCAAAGAGGCTACAAATGAATAAGATGGGAACAATGATAGTGATTAGGATTATGTTCCAGACATTGTTGATAGTGACAATGGCACACATGATGGCGATGATGATTTGTATCAGCAATATGCAGATCAAGAACCAAAGGAGGACAAGAATATTATTCTAGAAGGATAAATATATGATGATGATTTCTTTGAGCCGTAGAATAATGAGGACCTATATAAATTCAATAATTTCAAACAATTTGTGCTAGGAGGTATATTCGATCCCAAGTTTCACAATGGTCAATTGTTTTAATCAACTGATGAGTTGATGAAGGATGTTACACAACAGAGTTGCAAGCACATGAAAGCTATCAAATTTCCTAAGAATGACAAGATAAGGATTTTACAAAAAGGTGAGAAAGATACCCATGGGAACTGTACGCCTCTTGGGACAGTATACCAAAGGATATTATGGTGAACAGGTATAAAAGTAATCACACTTGTGAGGGCAAGTGGAAAGTGAGGGCA
The DNA here is from genome assembly GCA_023614405.1 of Avena insularis. Classification (NCBI taxonomy): domain Eukaryota; kingdom Viridiplantae; phylum Streptophyta; class Magnoliopsida; order Poales; family Poaceae; genus Avena; species Avena insularis. Next base: position 673,935,654 of record CM042690.1, read on the forward strand.
ACTATTATGTTGAAGAGATCAGAGCCAATGAGTATATTGATGGAAATATGCCCTAGAGACAATAATAAATGGATTATTAATTATATTTTGATTTGTTTTATCAACTAGTCAGGGCTTGGGTTGTCTCATAATAAAGTTTATTATTATGTGATGTAATTGTATTAGTTCTGGATAATGAGTATTTGGAGGAAAACTTTAATACATGTGTGGAATTATAAACAACATTAGATATCCCTAGTCTCGTCTCTAAGACAAGTTTGTGTATCATTGATAGTCTCGATTTCCTGACTATGGGCAAAGAACAAAGTGTTGTTGGGATGCTAATGATATATAAGATTTGAGTTGTTGAGAGTACAACGACGGTGAATAGACCCAAGATGATATACCGTGAAACGCATCGTCAATATTGTTATCGGTAGTTTCTAATTAATAAGTATTACCATTACTAAAATATCGCTAGACTACGAGACACATATGAACTTGGATATGATATGGATGTGGCGGGATTCTTAAAATGTTACTCTAAGAATGAGTAATTATAAAGTCGGTCTTCGCTCTTACCGGATAGTATGCCAATGTATCATATGGTGTAGTTGTAGAAATCGCTACTCCTAAGGATGGATAGATACAATCTGGGACCACTCATGTATAATGGTGTCTGTCATCCTCTGGTTGGACAAGTGATCAAGTAGTTAATCAAAAGAACATTGATAATAAAGAATGAGTAAAGAGTACATATCGGGTAACAAGGATAACCTAGTGTTCACCTCGGGCTACGCTAAGTGTCGAGAAGCAATGTGATGTGTATCGAAGTAATATAAAAGGTTCACATGATAAAAGAACTTCGTGATTATATGTAGGGATCACTATGTGCCTCAAGGTACCGATGGTGATCATTGGGAAGGAATGAGTTTCGAACATGTCTGCATATATCCGAACCCATAGGGTCACACAGTTAAGAGATTAATAGCATTTAGAATGTGAGTACGATTAAAGATTTTTGAATGAAGTAATTCCGAAGTGAGTTCGTAGAGTCTCGGAATATATTGGAGGGGTCTAGAATATTGTCGAGAGGTGTTCAGAATTGTTCCACACACTTATGGAATGCATCAGATTAATTTAGGAAGGTTTCATAACAATCTGAAGGTGTTTAGGATTTTCCAAGATTTCCAGAATAATTAATAAAAGTTAAAAAAACCTAGGTGGCACCATGAGCCGAAGGGACCCATGGGCCCCTATGGCATGGAATGCACGAGCGAAGGGGAGGGGTCCTAGTTGGACCCCAACCCCTCCTCTAGGATAAAGGTGGGAGAGGGGAGGGAGAGTTGGGGTTTGACTCCAACTCCCTTCCATATGTTGTCTGTGAGAGAGAGCCTCGAAGTCCTACTTCTACTCTCGCTAGGGCTACCCTAAACCTATATAAGGAGGGGCAGGGGCAAGGCCAAGGACACAACTTTGAGAGAGCCCTTACCCAAGCCTCCCGCTGCCTCCTACACGTCGCCGCCGCCATCGGGAGTCGCCTCCTCCTAGTGTCCTCCTTATTCTCCTATCGTCATCATAATCGTCGTCATGTGAAGATCTGCATTGCCATCACGGAAGCACTGCTGAATTCCTACCAACGGTAAGATCTAATCTAGTCGGGACTACGGAACCAGTGCTAGATCTTCATCGACATGTTCTTGCTTCAACTTGTGCTTGATCACACTTCGATGCGGTGTCGTTAACCTCATACGTGTGGATATCGGTGGAGGTGCTACACATGGAGCACTTGATCATGGGAGTCGTTCTTGGGACAATACATCTCCTTGTGACTTGGCAAGCCTTGTTGTGGGGATCGACGCTCGTCTTCATCAAACTCGTCTTCTATAAACTTCCGCTAGTTTGATCTGTTGCCTCTCCCCTCACACTAGATCTTGGTTATGCGCTAGAATTTTTTGTTTTGCGCAACGCGTTTTCCAACAGTGGTATCAGAGTAGTCTATGCGTAGGCACATGTATGGACAGAGGAATCGTAGAATTTTGGCATTGTTGATCCTATTTTGCTTTCCAATTGTTGCAATTTTGATCTCGACGGTATGACAGTATTGTTTGATTAGTGGCATGAGCCAACTTTACAATCTTGGATCGAGACCCGTTTGTAAAGTGCACTTCGTGTGCTCGAAACAACTTTGTCCGGTGTCGGTTTTTCTACAATAGCATGAGAAAGATATTTTGCACATTAGGTTTATGCAGATTTTGTTGAAGTCCGCACAGGATGTCATGCATATATACGAAGTTCAGTCTTGGCTTCGAGCTATTCATAGCTCTTGGGTAACACGCCCTGAACAAGTTAAATAGCCTACAATGATCATGATGCTCACTTACCATGTAAGTTAAAGAACGGTTCTTTTCGTAACCATAGTCTGTAATCTAGCAAAGTGTGTTAGAGACGTCTAACTTGTTTTTATAGTGGTATAGGTGAAGTTTGTAGTGTGATGTATGAGATGTGTTATGTTGTAATATTGTTGGGCATGAGTGCCAGGAGTCGCGATGATTGTTATATTATTATTGTAGTAGCTGTAGTTGTTTTACTTTATTAGCTAGAGTAGCAGTGGTTGTGAAAATAAGATGTGGAAATGATGATTAAGCAACGATAGACCTCGATGTTATGCCCAAGGCGTGTGGAAGAAGTCACTGGTGCCTAAATAAGTTGATGATGGAGATCGTTGACATCCAGGCTATACCATATCAATATATGAATTTCATGTGATGTTAATCCTTTTATGCATTTTATTTATTTTATGGTCGTCGTAATAAATAGGGTGATCTCTCACTTAAAATTATCAAGTTTAAAAGTGTTCTCCTGAGTTACGCGCCACATAACATGGGCTTCGAACTAATGTAGGTCATGTAACATGGGTGCACCTAGCGACGCTCATAATGTGGGTGCGAAATTGTTGCATTGCCGGTATTCTAAGGTTCCCTTTACATACTATCTAGACATCTAAAGCGTGGAACACAAGAATCAAAAGATTAACAAGAATCATATACATATGTGATTGTTGCTCCCCGATATGCAATGTAACGTTGGTGTTAGGATAGCAAGATGCGGATCTTGAATCACTAAGTATCAATCATGAGGGATGTTGATTTTAGTGGGAGCTACACAATGATTAATATATTAATTTGAATAATTCATTAATTATGAAACAATATCTAAATGAATTTTCACTTGTTTGTAGATCAGTGGACCGCAACAATACTTTCCCTTTAGCTACGACTTTAGAGAAAGAGAAACTGCATGAATGTAGAACAAACTTTGTGGACTGGTATGTGAGAATATGCTAAGAAAGACTTCGTCTTAGAAGGAACTCTCGGTGATGCTCCTGCTGATAATGCGACAAAATATGCGGAAAATGCTTTTTAGTCATGAAGTGATGACTATATCATTGTCCAATGTGCCATATTTGTTGTAATGGAACCAAATCTTCAAATGACATTTGAAAACTAGGGTCCATATGAAACAATTCCTGAATTGAGGGTCATGTTTGAGAAGCAAGCCTGGGCTGAGAGATATATGATCTCACAAGCTCTTCTGGACTACAAGATGACAGAGGAAAGCTCGGTTAGTGCTCATGTAATCAAGTTACATGGGTATGTTTAGAGGATGGAAGCGTCGGTGTTCCTTTTCCCACTGAACTTGGAACTGACTTTGTCGTGTCTTGGGTTTCAACACCAGGGATGGAGGATCCCCTTTTTAGTTTGGCTAGGGGCGCAACATCAGGCGAGCTCGATCAGCGAGCTATAAAAATCACATAGAGAAACACATGTTTTTTACCTAGGGTTGGGCCGCGATGTGCAAATCCCTCTGTCCTACAACTGTCTACTATGTGGTGGATGATCACACGATTACAAAGTTTGTTTCCGGGGAAGAAACACAACATGTTGTTTCCTATTTTTCCTCTTCCCTCACATGATTGATCTAGGCCTCCTTTTATAGTGACAAGGGGACACCACAAGGGTCGATCGCCACATGGTAGTGCGCCGCGCGCATGGCCACAATGTGGCAAGATGCTCATGCGCCCTAAACGCATGGCCTACTGTGTCTGAGCTTGCTCAGGAGCGTGTTATATCCTGTCTCATTAGTCTGAATCATGTCTAGAAGCTGCTTCTCAGGTGTTTCTTCGTTCCGCGTAGACGTAGTCAGGGCCCCGTGTAGGATCCTGGTTGCCCCCGCGAGGGCCCCTCGGGCCCGAGCTCGTGACCCGCCCATAGGATTGAAGGAGATATGCCCTAGAGGCAAATAATAAATAGGTTTTTATTGTCATATCTCAATTAGTTTATAATAGTTTCATATTGTGCTATAACTGTGTCAAGTAGAAACATTGGTATAGGTGTGGTATGAAACAACCAAGTCCCTAGTAACCTCTATTTATACTAGTTCGTTGGTCATGAGGATGATCTGGGTTTCAAGATCATGGGTATTTATGCCGATTGACAACGGGATCATATCATTGGAGAATGATGTGATTGGACATTCCTCGAAGGATTGCAACACGATCAAGTCATATAGTTCATTGTTGCAACAACTATACCTAGACTCCTTCTCCTTAGACCGTGAGCTCATATTACTCACTGTTTCCCGAGGCTGCTTTGACTACATCAACCGTCATCTGGTAATACGGTGGCCATAAAGGTGTATGTTGGGTATTCCAAAGGAACAGTTGATGACATGTGACTGCAAGACCGGGATTTGTTCACCCACATGACGGGTAAAGATACATACGGCCGGCTTGGTGAGATTACATCCATAAATGTTGCAACATGTGACTCGGTCACGGGGATGTAATATCACGGTAACAAGAAAACATAACTTGTTGTGAACGAGATTGAACAAGGTATGGGATACCAATGATCGAATCTTGGACAAGTTGTATCGAGAAACAAAAGGAAGATGATGCTATATTTAGCGGTTCAAACGACATTGTCATCAGGAATGCGTAGGGGTCACATGGACATCCCTGGTCCCTCTGTTGATCATTGATACAGATCATGTCTAGAGCATTTCCGAGCTGTGAGAGGATACACTTAAGGATACTATGAGAGCGATCATTCGTAAGACGGAATCACAGTAGAGAAATAGAAAGCCTGAAATATTCCGTGGAGAGATCCGAAGTTGTTCGGAGAAAGAATAAAGGAAAAGACCCCGAAAAGTGTTTTCGGATAAATGGGAATTTAAATATATATTTACTATATGTTAATTGTGAATTGATATATTCTAAATAATATTTAGATTAAGATTTATAAAAGCAAATTTTATATTAGGCCAAAACCCCAGAGGGAATTAACCTAAAGAAAAAGCTGCAGCAAAAAGGGAAAAAGCAACAGCCCACGTGGGCGGCAGTTAAGTTGCCGCCGGACGGGGGAAGCAGCTTGTGGCGACCGCCTGCTGGCGGGGTTGGGCCGCCCAGCCGCCGGCCCACCCGGGCTGGCACGCCTCGGCCGCGCTGGAGCATGCTTGGGTAGCCATAGGCAGCGTCGGTGCCGCCAGCAAAGTCACATGAGAAGCCCACCCTGGCGCGGGGGAGGAGCAGGCGCGAGGTGGGCCGTGGTGCAGCCCACCCGGCTGCTGCCTTTGGCTAGCTTGTCCGCCCGATGGCTGGCAGGCCACATGGTGGGCTCGCCGGCCCGCCCGCCGGGCTGAGCTGTTGCTGGTCCTCTTGGCCGCTACGGGTTGCTGTGTTGGGCCCTTGTGGCCCAGCCGGCTAGAGTGCCTCCTTTTGCCTATTTTTTTATCTATTAGTCCCACATGGGGCACCTAAGAGGGAGGGTACACCTTCCTTAGCCTATATAAAGGGGTGCCCATAGGAGGACTAAGACACACAACTTGAGAAGTCCTTTGGTTGACTTTCTCCCCCCCTCTCTCTATATCTTGTGACCATGGCCCCAAGTTTGGGCTGTGCGATCGAGGCACACCTATAGTATGCCGTTGTGCTACAGGGATTCCTAGCCGGATACCAACTTCCGCACTCCCGGCGGGATCGGGGAGCCGGAGGTCTCATCGTGCACCGGATGTGTACGAAGACATGAGGCGCAACACTTGGGACGCTTAAATGTCGTGAGCCGGAGCTGCTGCATGATGAAGATGAAGAAGGAGCAAGGGGTGACCTGCGAGGAGCTTCGTGACCTTGAGGTCGGCTACGAGTACGACTATATCAACCACGTTCCCTGTGGAACGTTAACCGCGTACGGTCTACAAGGGTATGTATTCTCTAGGCTCCGGCCGTTACCGCATTACTATATAGATAGATCTTAGGCAGTTTTGGGGTTCCATCGTAGGAAATTTTTTGTTTTCTGCTGCGAATCCCCAACAAGGATCTAGGGTACCCTCGGTTCCACAAAGACGACAGTAGCCCTCAAACGTGCCTTGGTCAAGGCAGGTTTATCCGGGGTCGTGCTCTTATCGTTGGTGGGCCCGCGACCCCGAGCAGCTATTAGTGGGGGTGGTTGCTGTGAAAATAGCCATCTTTATTCGTGTTTAAATCATATTTTAAGTCAAGTAATTGACCAACAATTTCTCTAGCCTTGCTACTAATGACTAATTATTGTAAAAATGTACAATCCTTGGTTTTAATTGTGTTGTCTAGGAAATCACACTTTTAAGGAGAAATTAGGAGCATTCGTTGAAAATTATCACGTTACCAACTCGGTCAAGCTAATTGGGGATGAAAGGGAACCTTCTATAAGCTTAACAACCAGCCGTACGGGCAAGGCCCGCCCGTACGATGTGGCGTTGGCTTCGCTAGGTCAAATATTATAACTTTCGTGAAGGCGCCTATATATTTCGAGACTCCATCCACCATGCAGAGCACCGCCATTCTCAGATTTCATCACAACACCACCGAAGGAGATCCACCACCATAGTTCATCCTCTCCATCCTCCATCCACTCCATAGCCATAGCTATCTTATTGTACTTAAGATCTCCTTGTAATTTGGCGACCACTGTAAGAGTATTTGATTTCAATCTAAGTATTTTGCACAATGTTTTCTATCCTTGATCTTATTGTTATGAGTGAGTAGTCCTCACGGGCTGTAGATTGGGGGGGTGAAACCTAGCAATGATTATATGCATCTAATACATAGTAATATTGTGTGGTGGTTGAATAGTAGATATATATCTTTGTTTCTTCGTCTCTTGTCTCGATCCATGGACTTGTAGCTACCCAAGATCCCAGGGATTGATAAAGGTTTGAGGTGACATGAGTGGTGAACAACGACTTCATGCGAAACCTAGTGACATCAAGGGGAGTATAGTCTTTGTATAGGGATCCACTTGGGAGTAACATCAACATCACCATTCTTAAGGCTTTGATCTATATTTTACTTAATAATTGTTATAGCCCGGTGTTTCGTGGTATAACGGTTGGATCAAAAGACTATTTCTATGCATGTGGCTCGTAGGGGCTTTAGTGTTTATCGATGTGCTGCCCACAACCCTATGTATATAAGATTATTTCACACATGAATATGATTATTATTATCTTTATCTCATATGTATGTGGAACTGCAGGTGAATCTTCAACCTGGCCTATTTCCATCCATTGCAACAGCCAACGATTTAAGGTAAATTAGAAAGGTCCGGTAAACATAAGGTAAAACGAATAAACAATTCATGTATACGTGCCTTATATTTTCCATATAGCAATTATTTCCTAAGGTTCGATAAACCTAGGTCTACTAGGAAAAAAGCTACTATGATGGATCCGTAATCCAGATCGAAGGTATCAACCCTTTTCTGATGTTGTTGTTGGGGAAGCAATTCTCTATCCTAGTGAGGTCACTAGAGACCTTGTTTTTAGTTTATTTTTGTTTTACTTTTTTTCTTATTATTAGTTTATTTTTTGTTATCTATTGAAAATAAAAAATTAGTTATTTACTTATTTGTTCTCCTATTCCAAAAATACCAAAAAGAAAAGAGCCATGGCTCAAAAGAAACTTGGGGAGTATGCTACTCCCAATGATGATTTTATTTGTGCACCTGTTAATCAACCTGTTGTTGTAGAAGAAACTTATGAAATTAAGCCTAACCTTTTGAGTTTGGTTCAGTAGAATCAATTTGACGGCTCAGCTACTCAGGACTCGGGTTTGCACCTAAACACATTCACTGAGATATGCGCGATGATGCGCATAAAATATGTTGACCCTAATGCAATAAAATTATGCTTATTTCCTTTCTTTGTAAGAGGAAAGGCTAAGGACTAGTTGCTAGCTTGTCCTAAAGGCACTATTACATCTTGGGAGGAATGTACTAATCTATTTATGACAATTTTTTCCCTCTAGCTAATACTATACAACTAAGGTCCAACATAACAAGCTTTAGAGAAGAAGACCGCGAGCCACTAGTGCTTGCTTGGGAGAGAATAAAGGAAGCGGTCATGAACTGTCCTAGTCATGGGATGGAAGAATAGCTTATATTACATTTATTTTATAATGCTCTTAAGCTAATGTCTAAGTATATGCTAGATAACATAACAGGGGGAACCTTAATGGAGAAGTAAGTGAGCGTTACAAAACAACTTCTTGATGATATGCAAAGCAACCATGTCCAATGGCATGTAGGAAGAACCTCCTCAAAAAGGGTGAATTCAATCACCGAGGAGTACAATGAAGAGCTTACTTCAAATGTAGATGAGCTACTAAATATTATAAAGGATAAGGAAGATACCCAAGTAAATGCCATCACTACCAATCATAATGAAGTTATTTTATAGCTCGTAATCTTTATAACCCTACATGGAAGAGTCAAAACTATGGCTTAAACTTTCAGAAACAATATTCTAATCATATAGGTGCTCCAAATAATAATAACTTCAGTAATCATAATGGAGGAAATCATGATAATCTCCCTTTTGAGAATTCTTTTAAAACTTTATGCAAGCACAAACTGATCAAAATAATATGCTTATTAAAATAATAGAGAAGCATGATAATATTAATGGTAAATTATCTAACTAGGTTGTTGCTATTAGAAATGATATGCAAGATCTGTAGGAAAGAAACAAGACCGTAGAGGCACAGCTGGGCAAGATAGCTGAGAGTCAAACTCTCATACTTGCAAGATTTATGGGAAAGCCCGAGCCAAACCCAGTGGAAAACCTCAAGATGATGAGGGTAAAAGAAAATTTTGAGCTTGCCGTGGGGTTAGTCCCTTCCCACACGCTAAGGCATAATGTGAGGGACCCCGTTTCCATTGCACTGACACAATCCCTTGGGAGGCCTGGCAACGCTTTTGATCAGCCTCTTTCCTTATGTGTGTCGCTTTGGATGGCCTGGACATAGTTGCCGAGTTTCACCCTACAACAGTGTGTGGGCCCAAACCGTCGACATATGCGCGACATAACCACTTGGCATGTTCCGGGCCACTTCGAGCTGGTGCGAGCACACACGCGCACTCAAGTGGTCGTAGAAGCGATGTGTCGCATCAAGTCCGTCTCATCTTCTGCAGTCTAACCGCATTGACTGTTGTTGCCTCGTTCCCTGCAGAGATATAACTACAGTGGGAGTGGGGCAGTTCCATACCGACATCACATAATGGAGGCAACACAACGCCCGCCTTGCCTTATAAAAGCCTTCCCCCGTGGAGAGGGAGAAGCCAACAGTTCCCCTCCTTTGCATTCTCTAGCCTTTCTTCTCTGGCACACTAACTCCCTGAGACGTCACGACCCTTATGGCCTCCAAGAACGGCAAGGAGCCCATGGAAGTGGCAGCCTGCCAGGCGGAGGCTTTGGCGGCAGAGCAGAGCACTCGGGAGGCGTTCTTCGAGCCTATCCTATCCGTGGAGAACATCACGTCATGGGGACGCTTCGCCGCATCCCAGTGCAATGAGCGTGGCTCCACCGAGCTCTTGTCGCCGCAGACAGAGGCCAGCCTCCTAGATCTGGATCATTGCTGGGTCCGCAGCATAGAAAACAAAAAATTTCCTACGATGAGAACTATACGCCAAGATCTATCTACTAGATACAGAGCAACGGGTGGACATACATCCATGGAGAACTTACCCTCGAAGACAACGAGTTTTGTTAACGAGTAGGAACTCGTGGTTGATGTAGTCGTACGTTTGCCGATCTCAAGATCGTGTGGAAGTCCGAGCGCCACAAATCAGCAGCCCATCCGTCCTCGCACACACGTTCAAACCACCAGACAACCTCCACCTCCTCGCTCCAGCGAATCAGCGGAAGCAGCAACTCCTTCCAGACGCAAGGCCACCGGGAACATGTATCTCGCTAATCCGAGACCATGGGGGAATATCTAGAGGAGGAGAGAGATCCTTCACGAGGAGGTGTGGTTTGTGAGAGGGGAGAGGGGGGCTTTATATAGGAGGGAGGGAGACCCCTCCCCTCCCATAGCCGGCGCATGAGGGGGGAGGACTCCTCCCCTCCTTCATTCATGTGGTGAACCTCCACTCACATAAACATGGCCTCCACCCAAAATCCCACTCACATGTATTTAATTTCCACCAAATTAAATGCAACTCTCAATTAATAAAACTCTTTTATTTATTTTATTCAGAATTTTGTTAATTACTTTAATTAACAAACATTCACATAAAACCCCTTGCAACATTTCAATATCACATGCAGAACCACTTTCTGCAATTTCACCCGAAACAATTCCTATTTCTATCAAAACATTTCCTGCGCTCTGCAAACCTTTTGTCTAGAACATATGTGTTCCTAAATGGTGTCCGGCAACCCTTAAGTGTGTCACCCTACGGTTCACGAATAATGCAGACATGATTGCGACTCCTCTCAGATCAATAATCAGAAGCGGGACCTAGAGATCCATACTGACTCCTGCATATTCAACGATGACTTCTGTGATCGTGAGAATCTTTAACGTCAGCAATTTAATCCCTTTGTCTCATGATATAATACATGTCCGAGATTCGATCATCGGTATCCAAATACCTAGTTTGATCTCGTTACCGACATGCACTCTTTTCTCGTTCCCGTGATATAACATTCTAGTGATCACATCACTTGCTTGCAAGCTATCTTAATGTGATATCACCGAGAGGGCCCAGAGTATATCTATCCGTCATCGGGATTGACAAATTCAACTCTTGATCCATGAGCCTCAACATAACACCTTCATAGCACTGAACCCACCTTTATGGTCACCCTGTTACGGTGTGACGTTTGATGTTATCAAGATACTCTTCTGGTGTTAGCAATTAACATGATCTCATGGTCTAAGGACTAAGACTACTTCGTATGATGTTATAGCAATATAAACATAATGATTTGATCGTAATGCTATACTTCGGATGAATGTTCATCACATCATTTCACAAATGTTGTGACCTTGTGTTGGAGATATGCCCAAGAGGCAATAATAAAGTAGGTTATTATCATATCTTCATACTTATGATAAATGTTTACATTCATGCTATAATAGTATTAACAAGGAAACCATTAATACTTGTGTGATTTGTAAACTTAATTTGAAGTCCCTAGTATAGCCTCTATACTTCACTAGCTTGTTGGTTGATTGATGATTGTGGTTTCCATATCATGAACATTGAGATGTTATCAACAACAAGATCATATCGTTAGGAGAATGATATGGTGGACATACTCCTATAGATAAGCGTAGCATAAAGATCAAGTCATTTCAATAGTTCAATTGCTATATGCTTTCTGATACATAGTAACCTAATTCCTTCGACCATGAGATCATGCATATCACCTTTACTGGATGGATGCTTTGATGTCATCAAACACCACACCGTAACAGGGTGGCTATAAAGGTGGCATTGAGTGTTCGGAAAGTATTGGTTGAAACACATGGATCAAGAGTGGGATTTGTCCATCCACATGACGGATAGATATTCTCTGGGCCCTCTCGGTGAAATGTCATCCAATTAGCTTGCAAGCATGTGACTTGGTCACAAGGGATCACATATCACGGAACGAGAAAGAGTACTTATCGATGTGAGGTTGAACTAGGTATGCGAGAGATACATGATCATAACCTCGGATAAGTAACATATCGTGAGACAAAGGGAAATTGGTATCGTATGTAAGTGGTTCATTCGATGTAAGTAATCGTAGAAATATGTGGGAGCCATATGAATTTCCAGATTCCTCTATTGGTTATTGTTCGGAGAAGTGTCTCGATCATGTCCGCATAATTCACGAACCGTAGGGAGACACACTTAAGGATTCGACGTTGTTTGAGTAGTTATGGTATTATGAGAAAGAGACCGAATGTTGTTCGGAGTCTCGGATGGGATCCGGGATATCACGAGGAGATCCGGAATGGTCCGGAGAATAAGATTCATATAAGGAAAGTTCCGTTTCGGAGTTGGGGAATGGTTCCGGTGTTTTTCATCGGGAACATTCTAGAAGGTCCCGGAATGTCCGGCACTCTGGAGGGGGAAGGGTACATGAATGTGTCATTGCATGTTGGAATGATTGCATCATGTACTAAGTGTTCTCACTGTCCAAAATAAAGGGTTTATTTAAATCCTAAATTGAAAAGTCAAACGGCTAGTTTGAAAGTCAAACGGCAAGTTTTGGAAAGTGGAAAGAGGAGGAGAAGAGGGAAACCGAGTTGGAGAGGGAGACCTCCTCCAACCGGCGGCCAACTCCAATGCCGAGTTGGGGAGGGACTCCACTCCCTCCCCCTGGCGCGCCAGCCCCCTCCCACCTATATAAGGAGGGGCAGGGCTCCCCTCCTAACACACACAAGTTCCTATCCTCTAAACTAAACCCTAGATCTAAACCCCGGTTTAGAGCTATTTGGTTTAGAGCCTTCTAATTGGTTTAGAGCCTTCTAATTGGTGTGTCTAATTACTAGACCACTAATAGCCTCTCTCATAAGCTCCACCATACTCGCACCGGCTTAAGGCGAAGCCCTGCGGGATCTCCCCTCTACTTCCGGTACCACGCCGTTATGCTGCCGGAATCGCGAGGAGAGTGCTACAACCTCCATTTTCTTTGGAACAAGGGAGAGGAAGGTCTTCGTCAGTACGAACGTGTGACCGACTACGGGGCGCTGCGGAGCGTGGCGCGGAAGGATCGTCACGCGATCTTGAGATCGGAAAATCGACTACATCACCCACGAGAATCTGCTCTCGTTAACCGCTTTGGAATCTTCGAGGGTGAGTTTCACTATCGACTCGTTGCTACAATCTAGTAGATAGATCTTGGCTTGTTTGTTTGTATGCGATAGAAAATTTTGTTTTCCATGCTACGAACCCCTACAGTGGTATCAGAGCCGTGTCTATATGTAGATCTGTTGCACGAGTAGAACACAATGGTCATTGTGGGCGTTGATGCTTTTATTGTAGATTGCTTTTTGTGTACTTTGCATCTTGCGGTATGTTGGGATGAAGCGGCCCGGGCTAACCTTACATGACATCGTTCATGAGACTTGCTCCACGCTTGACATGCAACTTGTATTGCATAAAGTGGCTCTGCGGGTGCCTGTTTCTCCTAGCATAGTTAAGATCCAATTTACAACGGGTAATCAACAATGCTAGTATCAATGTTGTGGTTCTTGTTCGTAAGTTAGAACGACACTTATTGAAAGCCCCAAACCACGTAAAATATGCAAAGAAAGTAGAGGCGTCTAACTTTGTTTTGCAGGGGTGTCTTGATGATGTGATATGGCCATGATTGTGATTATATTTGATGTATGCAATGTTCCTTATTGTAAGTTGGCAACCGTGGAGCCATATGGTTGTCTTTAATTTCTGTTGAGACCTGCGTGTCTATTCAAAATAGTTGTAATAGTTGAAGCTGGTGGACGACAACCATGAAGAAGCATCATTGACCTTGATGCTATGCCGGTGATGATGGAGATCATGTTCGTGCTTGAAGATGGAGATCGGAAGCACAAAGGAGAAAGGCCATATCATATCACATATTATGAATTGCATGTGATGTTAATCCTTTATGCATCTTGTATTGCTTAGTAGGAGCGGTAGCATTATAAGATGATCCCTCATGCACATAAATTTCAAGTTCTAAAGTGTTCACCCTTAGTATGCACCGTTGCCAAAGCTTGCGCGAAGCACCACGTGATGATCGGGTGTCTTTGATTCCGCGGGTGAATACAACGTAAGCAAGCCAGATTTGCTTATGCGGAAGCTAAGGTTTGATCTTGACGAGCCTAGCATGTACAGACATGGCCTCAGGAACACGGATTACCGAAAGGTAGAGCATGAGTCATATAGTAGATATGATGAACATGTTGATTGTTCGCCATTGAAACTATATCAACTCTCGTGATGATCGGTTTTGATGTGGTGGATTTGGTTCGTGTGATCACTAAAACAATGTGAGGGATATTGTTTTGAGTGGGAGTTCACCTAGATTAATTTAATTATTAATTAGAACTCAATTTATCATAAACTAAATCAAAGTGAATTTGCATAGTTGTTGTAGTCATTGGCATCAGTTTACCACCTTGCGCTTAGTTATAATTGAGATGATAGAACTATAGAATTCTGGTTAGTTACTTTACGAACTGGTATCGTATTGTTTTGAAGTGTTAATCTAAATTTTAAAGTCCTATTGCAAACTTTCAGTAAGTTCCGGTTGCTCCATGAAGTTTAATAATTGGTATTAAAACAAGAGTGACAATTCCAAAGTGTTAGTATATGAGTATCATGTTTGTCTCCATGATCCTTGATATTCAAAAGATTATCTTAATATCAAGGTTATCTAGGATCTGAAAGAGTTGTTTCAGAAACCATGATGTGTGGAAGATATTGTGATATCTAAAAACGAAGTTTTGGTTACAACATGATAGAGTATAATATGGCAAAATTCATGTTCTCATATTTTGATGAGAATTTGCAAAAGGTTGGAGACACTAGTTGTCCTAATCTTCCAAAAGGTTTTGGAGAGCAACATTATACTCGCGATTCACCGTTACAAGCTAAAAGTAGCTTGATCATGGATAAATCCATGATGAGGGTGAATATTTGATGTAGGTAAAATGTTTTTCTACACCAAGAGATTACTAAATAAAGGAATTTGAAAGAACACCAAATATTTGATAATGGTGATCTACTTCAAAGTGCAAGTTCAAAGACATTGGTATTTAACTATACACGCTTTGGACTATGTGTCATATGTATGACTCCACTATTGATGTTGATAGATTCTTTCAAACAGAAAAGGAAATACTGAAAGAGAATCTCATAAGTATATGGCAGAAAAGAAAAGACTAGAATTGTTCAGTTTAAGTATATAGATGATATACGTGTTATGGCTATATTCTTTGCTTATTAAACAATGTGGTTCTTAAGTATTTGATACTGAATTTGTTGGTGTGAATCGTCATACGAAACAACACAATTCATGAACTATAATGGCCTAAGTAACTAGCAAAAGAATAGGTGATGATGTTCATCGAGAACAAATAAAGGGTTATTTTGTTGCTCGTTAAACATCAACGCTTGCCTTCAAGATTTGTTTTATCAGGTATTATGAGAACAAAAAGGTTGTTCAAATAATTGCCATAATCCATAAAAGATGAATGATTCACAAATCTCGTTGGATAAATCACATCCATAAAACTAGTGCTAAAATTGATTGAAAGATCACTTAGGAAGTGACATCGCCGTTTAAATTATATTGGAAAGAAAACATGAAGAAACTCCATGTGGATGGAATTTTGGAGTCTTTTGATTTTTGATCAAATGACGTTTGTGAAACTTTCCTAGAGATAATTAAAACTTCGTTCATAGGCCAAAAGGGAACGAAAGACTAGCTTATTGGAACTTGTGCATATTGTTGTACGAACTCCATTATGTGTAGTCAAGAGCGATGAATTTCAACTTCATATGCTTTCTCCGAAAATTTGAGTGAATATATGAATATTTACTTAATAAGGATGAAGTATGAAATATTTGAAAAGTTCAAAAGACTTTCAAGATGAAGTGCAAAATCATTGTAACAAGAATATGAATAGTTTATGATAAGATCATAAAGGAAGATATTTGAATTACAAGTTTAGCATAATACCTAAGATTTATGGAATAGTTCCGTGGATTTGCATTTCCCGAAACACCATAAGAGTATGGAGCATTCGAGATATGTAATTAAACCTTGTTTGACATGGTAAGATCAAAGGTATAATTCATAAAACTGCCATTATATTTTAAAGATTAAAAGCTTTAGAGATTACCGTTTTTCCACTGAAAAGAGCTTCATCATAATCCGCTGAAATGACACCATATAAAGTTATGGTTTGGGATAAAACCCAAGTAGTCCTTTCTTAAACATTGGTATGCTATACATAAGAAAGATGTTTGCAACCAAAGTCGGATAAACCTGTCTTTGTATTACTGTTAAGTATTCCTCCATAAACACCGGAGACAAAAGTGTTTGTCGCTTAGAACGTCAAGTTTCTTTGAGAAGGAATTTTTCGTGAAAAGTTAGGTGGGAGGACGATAGAACTTTGATAAGGTTAAAAGAACCTTAGCTATATGTGCAAAGTTGCGCAGCACCGAAAAGTGTTCCGGAGACAGCAACAATGCTCATGGCTCACGTGCCTCAAAGGTTGTGGTCACGGAGGTCTAAGTTTCTATTGAAACAAGTAGGTCGGATGAACAATCAAATACCAAGATTTGAGGGTTGAATCATTATTTGAGAATAATGAACCTACTACATGCAAAGAAGCGATGATGGGCCCAGACTTCGACAAATGGCTTGAAGACATATAATCCGTGATAGTTCCATACACGAGAAATCAAGTTTTGAACTTGAATGACCCTCAAAAGGTGTAAGACCTTGCTTGTGTTTGGATCTATAAAGAAGTAGACATGGATGTTTCACATCTATGAAATAGTCGACATGTTGGGAAAGAGTTCACAACAATGTTCAAAGGTTGTATATGACAAGATTTGATCTTTCATAGCGATTTTTAGTTTAGACGGATTAATGTAGCAACCACTACATATAATTTGTTATGTGGTAGTAGAATAAACAAAACAAGTTCTTCTAATAGAATGGTTACCTAGGACGTGTGCATGACACGATCCAAAGGGTTTTGTTAATTCAAAGGATGCTAAAAGCATATGCAAACTTCAATGGTTGAAGTAAGCATAGCGGAGTTGGAATCTTCACTATGATGAAACTATTAAAAGAGTTTAATTTTCATCGGAGACAATGAAGATGCTTGCATTTGCAAGAAATTAAGTGGGAGCGCTAAGACATGTTTCTAATACATTATGTGGAAGACATATTGTTGATTGGAAATAATGTATCTTTTATTAATACATATTAAGAATTTCATCCCGATGAAAGACTTAGGCAAAACCCAAATATTTGGCATCAATAGACGCTAATATGGTTGTGCCAGAAGTACATAGACGAGATATTGAATGAGTTCAATATAGAAACTACAAGAAAAGGTTCTTGTTGCACAGAAAGGATTGAAAGAGTTCAATGTTGATGATATATTCAAGTGTATTGGCACTTGGTAAGTGAAACAAAGATTCAAGTATAGATTGATACTTGATGTATGAAATCACAAAGAGTATTTATATCAATCATACTGTGATATGTACAAATCCAGATATGTCCTATGCTCTAAATGTTGTGAGCATATACCAGAATGATTTGTAAGATGATCATTGGACAATAGTAAGGATATTCTTATGATCTTTTGGAAGAACTAAGAGTATATTATTTGTAGAAGTGACAAATAGATGGTTAGTTCATTGTAAAAGTACTACATTGATACTAGTTTTGTCACAAAGTACAAATTTAGTTTATCTCAATCTAAACTAAGGGTGGCACAATATAATGGAAAGTGAGTTCCATAATGGATTTGGATGAGTTCCAAAGTTAAGACATTGTGACAGATACTACAACAAAAGGCTAAGTATATGACTGCTATTATAGCAGCAAAAGAGGGCATTTGTGTCAAGTAGTTTGTTATCAAACTAGGTGTAGTTCACAGCAGGATAATACTATGAAGATATATTGTACGACAATATTGTCAACATGTTTTAACCCCAAAGAACTAAAGGTCACACCGAAAGACTAAATTTATACAAAGCCATCTCATTAGAGAATGAGTGATGCGTAGAGACGCAAAGACATGCAATTACACACGAACCTGGAAGTGTCAGATCCGGAGATCAGTTGACCACTAGCAATCGTGTACATACAACACCGGAAAGCCATAGGTGTTGAATACACAAAGGTTTGAAACTAGATTATTGACTCTAGTGCAAGTGGGAGACTGTTGGAGATATGCCCAAGAGGCAATAATAAAGTAGGTTATTATCATATCTTCATACTTATGATAAATGTTTACATTCATGCTATAATAGTATTAACAAGGAAACCATTAATACTTGTGTGATTTGTAAACTTAATTTGAAGTCCCTAGTATAGCCTCTATACTTCACTAGCTTGTTGGTTGATTGATGATTGTGGTTTCCATATCATGAACATTGAGATGTTATCAACAACAAGATCATATCGTTAGGAGAATGATATGGTGGACATACTCCTATAGATAAGCGTAGCATAAAGATCAAGTCATTTCAATAGTTCAATTGCTATATGCTTTCTGATACATAGTAACCTAATTCCTTCGACCATGAGATCATGCATATCACCTTTACTGGATGGATGCTTTGATGTCATCAAACACCACACCGTAATGTGGTGGCTATAAAGGTGGCATTGAGTGTTCGGAAAGTATTGGTTGAAACACATGGATCAAGAGTGGATTTGTCCATCCACATGACGGATAGATATTCTCGGCCCTCTCGGTGAAATGTCATCCAATTAGCTTGCAAGCATGTGACTTGGTCACAAGGGATCACATATCACGGGAACGAGAAAAGAGTACTTATCAGTAACGAGGTTGAACTAGGTATGCAGAGATACCGATGATCATAACCTCGGATAAGTAACATATCGTGAGACAAAGGGAAATTGGTATCGTATGTAAGTGGTTCATTCGATCGCAAAGTAATCGAGAAATATGTGAGCCATATGAATTTCCAGATTCCTCTATTGGTTATTGTTCGGAGAAGTGTCTCGATCATGTCCGCATAATTCACGAACCGTAGGGAGACACACTTAAGGATTCGACGTTGTTTGAGTAGTTATGGTATTATGAGAAAGAGACCGAATGTTGTTCGGAGTCTCGGATGGGATCCGGGATATCACGAGGAGATCCGGAATGGTCCGGAGAATAAGATTCATATAAGGAAAGTTCCGTTTCGGAGTTGGGGAATGGTTCCGGTGTTTTTCATCGAACATTCTAGAAGGTCCCGAATGTCCAAGACTGAGGGGGAAGGGTACATGAATGTGTCATTGCATGTTGGAATGATTGCATCATGTACTAAGTGTTCTCACTGTCCAAAATAAAGGGTTTATTTAAATCCTAAATTGAAAAGTCAAACGGCTAGTTTGAAAGTCAAACGGCAAGTTTTGGAAAGTGGAAAGAGGAGGAGAAGAGGGAAACCGAGTTGGAGAGGGAGACCTCCTCCAACCGGCGGCCAACTCCAATGCCGAGTTGGGGAGGACTCCACCTCCCTCCGCGCCAGCCCCCTCCCACCTATATAAGGAGGGGCAGGGCTCCCCTCCTAACACACACAAGTTCCTATCCTCTAAACTAAACCCTAGATCTAAACCCCGGTTTAGAGCTATTTGGTTTAGAGCCTTCTAATTGGTTTAGAGCCTTCTAATTGGTGTGTCTAATTACTAGACCACTAATAGCCTCTCTCATAAGCTCCACCATACTCGCACCGGCTTAAGGCGAAGCTCATGGGATCTCCTCTACTTCCTGACCACGCCGTTATGTCGCGGAATCGCGAGGAGAGTGCTACAACCTCCGCACTGCTGGAACAAGGGAGAGGAAGGTCTTCGTCGAAATCAACGCGTGTGACCGACTACGGGAGCGCTGCCGGAACGTGGCGCCGGAAGGATCGTCTACGCGATCTTGAGATCGGAAAGAGTACGACTACATCACCCACGAGAATCTGCTCTCGTTAACCGCTTTGGAATCTTCGAGGGTGAGTTTCACTATCGACTCGTTGCTACAATCTAGTAGATAGATCTTGGCTTGTTTGTTTGTATGCGATAGAAAATTTTTGTTTTCCATGCTACGAACCCCTACACCTTGTTATTAACAACATCCAATGTCCATGATCAGGAAACCTTGATCATCTTGTTAATCAACAACTAGTCTATAAGAGAGGCAGAACTAGGAACCCTTTTGTTTATTAAACACACATGTATTGATGTTTACTATCAATACAATTATAGCATGCAAAATAAACATCTATCATATACAAGGAATACATAATAACAACTTTGTTATTGCCTCCCAGGACATATTTCCTTCAGTCTCCCACTTGCACTAGAGACAATAATCTAGTTTATATAGTGATAAATCTAACACCCATGGAGTTCTGGTGTTGATCATGTTTTGCCCTAGGGAGTACTTTAGTCAACGGATCTGCTACATTCAGGTCCGTGTGCACTTTACAAATCTTTATATCTCCATCCTTGACATGCTCGCGGATGGAGTGAAACCGGCGCTTAATATGCTTGGAATTCTTGTGAGACCTTGGTTCCTTGGCGTTGGATATGGCTCCATTATTGTCACAATAGATCACCATTGGGTCCAACGCACTAGGAACCACACCTAGTTCCATTATGAACTCCTTCATCCAAACCGCTTCTACCGCTCAAGCGAAAGCAACATATTCCGCCTCCGTCGTTGATCCAGCCACCACATGTTGTTTGGAGCTCCTCCAACTAACGCCTGCTCAAGAGAAATACGTATCCGGATTGAGACTTAGAGTCATCCAGATCAGTGTCAAAGCTAGCATCAACATAACACTTAGCGACTAGCTCTTCTTCACCTCCGTATACAAGAAACATATCCTTAGTTCTTCTCAAGTACTTAAGGATATTCTTGACCGCTATCCATGTTCGAACTCGGATCAGATTGGTACCTACTAGTCAAACTAATAGCATGTGCCACATCCGGTCTTGTACATAGCATGGCATACATTATAGAGCCTATGGCTGAGGCATAGGGATCTTATCCATTATCTCTCTTTCTTCCTCATGGCCGGACTTTGAGTCTTACTCAATGTCTTGCCTTGCAACATAGGTAAATATCCCTTCTTACTTCCGTCCATATTAAACTTCTTTAATATCTTATCAAGGTATGTACTCTGCGATAGCCCAATTAGGCGTCTTGATCTATCTCTATAGATTTTAATGCCTAATATATATGAAGCTTCACCAAGGTCCTTCATCGAAAATTTGCTGTTTAGATAACTTTTAACACTGTTTAAAAGATCTATATCATTTCCAATCAATAATATGTCATCCACATATAATATCAGAAATGCCACATTGCTCCCACTCACTTTCTTGTAAATACAAGCCTCTCCATAAGTTTGGACAAATCCAAACTCTTTGATCACCTCATCAAAGCGGAGATTCCAACTCCGGGATGCTTGCTTCAGTCCATAGATGGATCGATGAAGTTTGCACACCTTATCAACATCCTTAGGATCGACAAAACCCTTAGGTTGTATCATATACAAATCTTCTTCAATATTACCATTGAGGAACGCAGTTTTGACATCCATCTGCCATATTTCATAATCGAAATATGCAGCAATTGCTAACATAATCCTAACTGACTTAAGCATCGCTACGGGAGAGAATGTCTCATTGTAGTCAACTCCTTGAATTTGTCGAAACCCCTTTGCGACAAGTCGAGCCTTATAGATGGTTACATTATCATCAGCATCAGTTTTTCTTTTGAAAATCCATTTATTCTCAACGGTCTTTCGATCGTGAGGTAAGTCCACCAAGGTCCAAACCTGGTTTTTGTACATGGATTCCATCTCGGATTTCATGGCTTCTAGCCATTTGTTGGAATCAGTGCTCATCATCGCTTCTTCATACGTCAGTAGGTCATCTATTTCATCAATCATGAAATTCATAACAGATTGCCGTGACAGCCTGTGAGCTGCACGTGTCCTGCTTGACCTGCGAGGTTCGGTAGTGTCCTCTTTCAGAGTTTCATGATCAATATCATTAGCTCTCTCTTCATTAGGTGAAGTCAACTCCGAAACA
Source organism: Avena insularis (assembly GCA_023614405.1). Lineage (NCBI taxonomy): Eukaryota > Viridiplantae > Streptophyta > Magnoliopsida > Poales > Poaceae > Avena > Avena insularis. The sequence goes on from CM042690.1 coordinate 673,957,779, forward strand.
ACTTCCGATGCTGCGCTACTCACCATTTCATGAAGAGAAGGTTCAATAATCTCTTCGAGTTCTACCTTCCGACTACTCACACCTTTCGCGAGAAACTCCTTCTCAAGAAAGGATCCATTCTTGGCAACAAAGACCTTGCCCTCGGATCTGTGATAGAAGGTATACCCAATCGTTTCCTTAGGGTATCCTATGAAGACGCATTTTTCCGCTTTGGGTTCGAGTTTATCCGGTTGAAGTTTCTTCACATAAACATCGCATCCCCAAACTTTAAGAAATGACAGCTTAGGTTTGTTTCCAAACCATAATTCATATGGTGTCTTTTCAACGGATTTAGATGGTGCCCTATTTAAAGTGAATGCAGCGTTTCGTGCATAACCCCAAAATGACAAAGTGGCAAGTTAGTCGAGACATCATGGATCGAACCATATCTAATAAAGTACGACATTACATTCGACACACCATTACGTTGTGGTGTTCCGCAGCGTGAGTTGTGAAACTATTCCAGCCTTTCATATGTGTGCTAAACTCGTAACTAAGATACTCTCCTCCACGGTCGGACCGCAGAAATTTGATCTTTCTGTTACGATGATTTTCCACTTCATTCTGAAATTCTTTGAACCTTTCAAAGGTTTCAGACTTATGTTTCATCAAATAGATATACCCGTATCTACTCAACTCATCCGGGAAAGTAACAAAATAATGATATCCACCTCGCGCCGACACACTCATTGGTCCACACACATCAGTATGTACGATTTCCAATAAATCTGTCGCCCGTTCCATTGAACCGGAAAACGGCGTTCTAGTCATCTTGCCCATAAGGCATGGCTCACATGTATCAAATGATTCAAAATCAAATGATTCTAAAAGTCCATCAGAATGGAGTTTCTTCATGCGTTTAACGCCAATATGACCTAGACGGCAGTGCCACATATATGCAGATATATCATTATCAAGTTTAATCCTTTTAGCATCAACATTATGAATATGCATAATACTACTATCGAGATCCAACAGAAATAAACCATTCAACACAGGTGCATGACCATAAAAGATATTATTCATATAAATTAAACAACCATTGTTTTCAGACTTAAACGAATAACCACTTTGCATCAAACACGATCCGGATACAATGTTCATGCTCAGTGCAGGCACCAAATAACAATTATTCAGGTTTATAACTAATCCCGACGGCATATGGAGAGGCAGCGTTCCAACGGCGATCACATCAACTCTTAATCCATTGCCGACCCGCATCGTGACCTCATCCCTTGCTAGTTGTCGCTTGTTCCGCAGCCCCTGAACCGAGTTACATATATTAGCAACCGATCCCGTATCAAATACCCAGGTGCTACTGCGAGTACTAGTCAAGTACACATCAATAACATGTATATCACATATACCTTTGTTTGCCTTGCCGGCCTTCTTGTCCGCCAAATACTTGGGGCGATTCTTGCGCCCAATGGCCAGTACCCTTGCAATAGTAGCACTCGGTGTCAGACTTAGGGCCAGCTCGGGGTTTCTTTTCAGGCGTGGCAACAGATTTGCCGCCCTTCTTTCCCTTCTGCTTGCCTTTCTTGTCCTTCTTGAAACCGGTGGTCTTATTGATCATCAACACTTGATGTTCTTTCCTAATCTCCACTTCTGCAGTCTTAAGCATTGACAGAAGATCGAGAAGAGACTTCTTCATGCCCTGCATATATAGTTCATCACGAAGCTCTTGTAGCTAGGTGGCAGAGATTGGAGAACACGATGTATGCCTAAGTCAATGGGAATCGTTATTCCGAAGGACACAAGCTTATCGGCGCATCGGACATTTTGAGTACGTGCTCACTAACGGAACTGTTCTCTTCCATCATGCAGCTAAAGAACTTTTCAGAAGCATTATAACTCTCTATGGCAGCATGGGTATCGAAAATCATTTTCAATTCTCCCATGGTATCAAAGGCATTGCCATTTTCAAACGTGAAGTTCGCTCTAGCCCATACAAGATGCCGCAATGAACTAAGTTGTGGTCCTCCGATGAGTTATACAGACGTTCTTTTCCTCGTCAGGCATCGAGCTGGGGGGCCTAGCGGCGCCTCTAGCACATATTGCTTTTGTGCAGCAGTGAGGAGAATCCTCAAATTCATAGCCTAGTTGGTGAAGTTGCTACCATTCGTAGCAAGCTTCTCTTTCTCCATGAACACATTGAAATTAAAAGCAGGTGGTGCCATCTACAACAGAATTTGTAAAATATATTTAGACTAAGTTTATGATAGATTGAGTTCAACTAATCCAAATTACTAATGAACTCCCACTCAAAAACGACATCCCTCGTGTCCTTTTGGTGATTACATGAACCAAATCCACTACACCAAGTCCGATCATCACGTGAGTCGGTGTAGCTTCAAAGGCGAGCATCTATATGGGCATCATATCAACTATATGACTCATGCTTGACCTTCCGGTCCGTGTTCCGAGGCCATGTCTGTACATGCTAGGCTCGTCAAGTAAGAACCTTAGTATTCGCGTGTGTCAAACTGTCTTACACCCGTTGTATGAAAGCGTAGAGTCGAGAACACCCGATCATCACGTGATGCCTCAAAACACGATCCACAAAACGGTGCATACTTAAGGAAGAACACATTTTATCTTGATATCTAAATGAGGGATCATCTTATAATGCTACCAAAAGCGCCAAACTAGCAATATAAGATGCTAACATCTAATGTGTGAAGTGAGGTGATATGGTCCATGCAATTGATCTCCATCATTTGCATCGTGGTATGATCTCTATCATTCCTTTGTGTGTAAGGCCAAGGTCTATGGAACTTACACGTTAAGTGAGTTGTAAGAGTATCTATCATACATCTACTTACAACAATACCATATCAAGACACTAGCCCAGCAACGATCTAAACTAGATGCCTCTAATTTATCAATTGCAAGTTTTACGTGGCTTAGGGCTTTTGGAGATAGAACTGGTCTTACCTACGAACATGAACCACAACGAGGATAACCAAGTTATTAGCAACTCGTTGTAAATCAGATATTGACTATAATAGGAGAGACAGACACCCGCTAGCCACTTATGCAAAACTAGTTGCATGTCAGTCGTAGAACCGGTCTCATGTACGATGACATGTAAGGTTGGTCTGGGCCGCTTCATCCCACTATGCCACCAATATCCAAAGTACATAGAAGATGCAATAACATGATCATCATCGTCCACATATAAACATATGTGTACTACCCGTGCAAAACACCTACGCATAGATCAGACTCTGATACCACTATTGGGTCCGCAGCATAGAAAACAAAAAATTTCCTATGATGAGAACTATACGCCAAGATCTATCTACTAGATACAGAGAAACGGGTGGACATACATCCATGGAGAACTTAACCTCGAAGACAACAAGTTTTGTTAACGAGTAGGAACTCGTGGTTGATGTAGTCGTACGCTTGCCGATCTCAAGATCGTGTGGAAGTCCGAGCGCCGCAAATCAGTAGCGCATCCATCCTCGCACACACGTTCAAGCCACCGGACAACCTCCACCTCCTCGCTCCAGCGAATCAGCGGAAGCAAAGAACTCCTTCCTGCATTTAAGGCCACCGGGAACATGTATCTCGCTAATCCGAGACCATGGGGGAATATCTAGAGGGGGAGAGAGATCCTTCACGAGGAGGTGTGGTTTGTGAGAGGGTAGAGGGGGGCTTTATATAGGAGGGAGGGAGACCCCTCCCCTCCCATAGCCGGTGCATGAGGGGGGGACTCCTCCCCTCCTTCATTCATGTGGTGAACCTCCACTCACATAAACATGGCCTCCACCCAAAATCCCACTCACATGTATTTAATTTCCACCAAATTAAATGCAACTCTCAATTAATAAAACTCTTTTATTTATTTTATTCAGAATTTTGTTAATTACTTTAATTAACAAACATTCACATAAAACCCCTTGCAACATTTCAATATCACATGCAGAACCACTTTTTGCAATTTCACCCAAAACAATTCCGGTTTCTATCGAAACAATTCCTGTTTCTATCAAAATATTTCCTGCTCTTTGCAAACCTTTTGTCTGGAACATATGTGCTCCTAAATGGTGTCCGACAACCCTTAAGTGTGCACCCTACGGTTCGCGAATAATGCAGACATGATTGAGACTCCTCTCAGATCAATAATCAAAAGCGGGACCTAGAGATCCATACTGACTCCTGCATATTCAACGATGACTTCTGTGATCGTGAGAACCTTTAACGTCAGCAATTAAATCCCTTTGTCTCATGATATAATACATGTCCGAGATTCGATCATCGGTATCCAAATACCTAGTTTGATCTCGTTACCGACATGCACTCTTTTCTCGTTCCCGTGATATAACATTCTAGTGATCACATCACTTGCTTGCAAGCTATCTTAATGTGATATCACCGAGAGGGCCCAGAGTATATCTATCCGTCATCGGGATTGACAAATTCCACTCTTGATCCATGAGCCTCAATATAACACCTTCATAGCACTGAACCCACCTTTATGGTCACCCTGTTACGGTGTGACGTTTGATGTTATCAAGATACTCTTCTGGTGTTAGCAATTAACATGATCTAATGGTCTAAGGACTAAGACTACTTCGTATGATGTTATAGAAATATAAACATAATGACTTGATCGTAATTCTATACTTCGGATGAATGTTCATCACATCATTTCACAAATGTTGTGACCTTGTTATTAACAACATCCAATGTCCATGATCAGGAAACCTTGATCATCTTGTTAATCAACAAGCTAGTCTATAAGAGAGGCATAACTAGGAACCCTTTTGTTTATTAAACACACATGTATTGATGTTTCCTATCAATACAATTATAGCATGCAAAATAAACATCTATCATATACAAGAAATACATAATAACAACTTTATTATTGCCTCTCAGGGCATATTTCCTTCAATCATCACGTGCCGATCTTCATGAGCCACCTGCTGGCCGGCGTGGTTCCACCGATCTTGGCATTCTCCACACCATCCTCACGGTGTACGGTCTGCAGCTGGCACATCTGCACTTGTCGGCGGTGGTTCATCTCGCCGTCTTCTAGTGGATGTATGAGTGCTTCGTCATTGTAATGTCATTGATTGCGCTCTCACGCCACTACTTCTACCCTGAGATCCTTCCCGGAGGCGCGGCATCGGGAGTGTTGGTCTTCCGTTGCCGCGAGGAGTTCAAGTATCGCTACCTCGAGCCGCATGATAAGGAATGGTCAGAATTCCGCCACGCATGGTGCTTCATACGGCTGCCCTTGCCGGAGGACTGCATGATGGCCTGGTGTTCAAGAGGATCGAAGAGCTCACCGACAACTAGCTCGCCCCCACCCACATGGTGTCTCTCTTCCTTCACTGCGCCGCTCATGTCACGCTCCCACCCTGCATGGTTATATTAGGGGGACAAAGACTAAAGCTCCCAAAAGTTGATGGCATGATAACTAAATCTCCCAAAATTGTGGAAATGGTTAGAAGGCCATAGATAAATAGAATGGTGCAACCAGAGGAGAAATAAGAAAGAATGGCAAGAAGAGAATGAGTAAGCATGGAGTTACAATTCGCTGCAACTAGTGTGGAAATGCATGCCACAACAAAGATGGTTGCATGGACCACATGTTACATTTAGTTCCTTAGAAACATGCAATTAATATGAGGGCAGAACCATATGTGTTTTCTTATGATTATGAGGATGTTGTACTTGTAAAAAGGTACAATATCATACTTATGAGCTATCATATTTGTATCCAAATGTTTATATTTTATGTATCTTATTAACGAGCTATTTTATTTTTAGGAACATCAATTGTAGTCTATTAGAGCCAGTTAACTATGCCAGGGCATTGATGAGCCAGAAGTTGTTGCGACATTAATAATTGAGGGGACTGTTGATTCTTTCTATTTCTGAATAATTGTTCCATTTATTAACTGTTATAGTTGGTTCATTGTATTTATGATAAAAAAATTCAAGAGAGCATCTATCCAATGAGAGCCAATTCATTTCACTCCTCAACCCGATTCAACATTCATCCAATAGAATGTCCTCAGTCAAGATCTTGTTCAGCCTAGTACAATAAACAAAGAAGCAAATGTTGTAAGAAAAAGGCAAGTTATAGCAGCATCAACGTACATAGCTAATCAAGCCAAATTTGATGTAGCAATGGCGAGGCTACAAGAAGAAGAGGAAGAAAGAACTACAATAATTGAGAAAAATAAATCTAAAGCTTTAGCTAAAGAAGAGAATAAGAAGTCAGAGGGAGAAGCAAAGATGTTAGCTGCTGAAGAAAAGAAATTGGCTATTGTAGAAAAAAGAAGAAAGCATAAGAGAATTTTTTTGCTCTTGCTGACAAGAAGATATCTCAGGAAGGAATAAAAAGGGAGGCAATGGCAACAAAGTAAGCTGAGGCAGGAAAGAAAAGACCTGCGCAAAGCTAAGAAGAAAGAAGCACATGAAACAAACAAAAAGGAAGAAGAAGAGACAAGAAACATAATGAACAATACAAGAGCTCAGAAAATACAAGAACTCATAAAATGCATGAGGAATAAGAAGCAAGGTAGAATGCTTGGCAAATACGCCTACAGAATGTTGAAGTATAAAAAGCAAGCTATGAGACATGCTCATGACAAGGCTGAGGCAGAGAGGATCTTGGCATGGAAGGAGAAGAGGAAAATGGCATAAGAAGCTAATAAGCTCCAGGCCGCTCAGTTTAGAGCTACACAGCAAAACAAGAGAATGGCTGAAGAGGATAGAAGCACAACAATCAATGCTCCATTCAAGCTACCAACAAAAGTCTCCATGTTTGACTATCTCAAAGTCCCACCACCTGTTCTTTAGTTGTAGTACTTCTATTAATGTATAAATTATGGGGTTGTAGTACTTGTTCTGAACTATGAAGTACAATGTTTGTTATAATGTCTAATTCAGTGAGAAATGTCAATAAACTATGAAGTACATTCTTTTGCTATATTGTCTAATTCAGTATCACATTATTGCAAATATAACTGTGCACATCAATGTCCAAAAGAACTTGCATCACACAAGCTTTCATATTTCAAATGCTCAGCTCAGAAAATTTCAAATTCAAATGCACTTATAGGACACACACACTAAGACGTTCAGATACTAGTTGGTACCATTTGCACTACACACGCTACTTCCACACAACCATAATCATCAGACACACTAAAATCACTAAACAACAAATTACATCTCTGAGCAACACCACAATGTCCTTCATCTCCCTCTGAATTTGAATGCTTCCACCATTTATCATCTGCTTCTTTGCTATTCCATTGTTGCTTCTTCCAAGAAAAACAACTTCAACGAGCTATTGGCCTCTGTCTGATCTTGGCAAATAAGGCCTAGTTTTTCCAATTGTTGCTCATAAAAATTCTCCCATTTCCAAAAATTGCACCCATCTTTGTGCGTCTTAATCAAGAAAATCAAGAAGCAATCACAAGCTAAATTCGAAATTAAACAGAAAAAAAGGAAAAGACAGAGCACACACCGCATGATTCGGGCACTTGTAGATATGCCTGAGAAGTTATCCTCCGTCTTCGAGGCGTAACGCTTCACCCCTACGGAAGTTGCACTTGTCATAAATGACTAGCAAGAAGCGCGACCACATGTCCTCCGACGAGATCTCGCCATTGCCGCCACCCATGAGGAAGAGACCAGGAGGAGGAAGAAGATGAGGGTGAGAAGCTTGCCTAGGAGTGGGGTTAACGGCGTAGACTAGCGGGATGAACGAGGCAGACGAGCTCCGTCTATTTTGGGGTTGCACGAGGGGTCGATTTAGGGTTTAGAAAGGGGAATTGCACCCACATAACACTTCACACCGTCATCCCGCGGGTCGTGGGCCACCCTGGTGTGCCCCTGGTGCACCACCTTTGCCGTGTCAGCCCAATACGTAGTAAGACCGTATATGGACGTCAAGGACAAGTTGTAGGACTGTTTTGAGGCATTTTCTGTGTTGCAGGACCAGTTTTCAACTTAGCAAGTGAGTTCTAGGACTGCTGATGCAATTCCTGTTCATGCAAGGGGAGTGGTTTCTTTGGTCAAGATCCTGACACACATCACACGGGCTCCTGTACTTGCATTTTTCACAGGAACGCACACTACACAGTTCCCTTCTTGAAGGCAGTGAAAAAAGTAGAGCGAGAGGAACAGGGCGCAGACAGATGCACTCCTTACATGCTGCCACACCACAGATGAGAATTACTGCCTCAGCAGACAGCTGGAAGAGATGGCCTTGTATCCTATGTTCACCAGCCATGGCTCGTCCAAGTGGCAATTTTGCATTGCATGATACACGAATTCGGTAGTGGGTTCAGAGAAGGAATGCAGTGCCCTTCACCTCCAAGAAGAGCAAGCCATTGTTGCAGGGAGGTGGGTCTGGTGACACAGGGCAACACGACGATGGCAGCAAGCACAGTTTCTTTCACCAACAAATAACAGTGAGCAAACTCCCAACTACCCATTGCCCAGCTAGCAGCTAGTAGTATTGCACACGGGGAGAGGAATTCAATCAATCGTGCTCACTTGTCTACCGGAATACTGCTAGGGCAGTACAGTTTGTTCCAGCATCTGATGAACATGGCAATAAGAAGCCAAAATGGCATGACTCAACAGTGAGCAAACAGGTCGTAATCATATGAAGATCTGGGTTAACTATACTGTATTATTTTTGTCACTGGTGGAGTGAAAGGCGCTTATAACCAAAAGAGGAGGAGATGATACAGTAGTAGGCATAGGCCCAGCTTGCTAGCTGGCACAGCATTCACACACACACAAGGGGAAAAAATGGTGGTTCCCCACTCATACCTAGCCTTTGCTCTCTTTTCACCTCTCACTTTGAGCAAGAGGGCGCTCTTCGCAGTACTGCCTAGCCTTTCACTCTCTCCTCTTTACACTGCCTTTTTACGCCTGGGAAAGAAAGATGTCATGAAAACCAAAATCTTTCCAATCCTAACTTACCAATCAACTGTAATAATTGCGCAATCAGAAGAATCAAATCCTGCCCCCCTATTTAGCCACCCTCCCATCCTCTCTGAGTAGAAAAAAAACGCTGCTGAAACTACAGAGAAAAAAGGGTAGAAGAAATTAGCCTGCTAGCTAAAGTAGTGCGAGCTGGACTGCAACCAAACTAGCAGCCAGCTCCACCTACTGGCGCTGCGGTGAATGCAGCCTTCTCCTCTTATTGTCGTCCGTGATTGCTGCCGCCGCCGAGGTGGCGGCGGCGGCGGCGGCGTTATTATTATCGCTGGCGCGTCCCATGGAAGTGGCGTCCGAGCTCCCAATGTGGGCGGCGACGGAGACGCCGGAGGACGCCAGATCCCTGCTCGATTGCTGCTGCTGCCGCATGGACCTGCTGCTGTCCTCCTCCCGAATCATCACGCTGTAGCAGGAATACACATGCCCCTGCAACAAGAACGCGCGCATTTATATCCATCATTGCCCCTTTCCGCCAACAGATTCCCGAAAGGGATTAGTATCATTATTGTTGCGGCGGCAGAGGAGAGAGCTTACGGTGTGTAATTGCTGCCATGATGAGCCCAAGATCGCCTTCAGCTCCTCCGCCAGTTCGGGAAAAGTTAGCGTCCCCTCCCCCTCCTCCTCCTTGCTGATGCCGCCGCCGCCGCGCGCGACGAGGATCGACGCCAGAGCAATGGTCGACGGCCGGTACTCCACCGAGCTCATCGCTGCGGATCAAGAAGATGAGCTAATAACAGATTCCGATCTGATGGAAAGGAACGGGGGGGGATGCCAGACCTTTGATCGAGGCGAAGATGCACTTGACGGCGCGCAGGACGATCGGCTTGCGCTCGTCGTCGTGCCGGAACCTGGCCGCGAAGCAGCCGAGGTACGGGAACGGGGTGGCCGCGATCATCTGCCAGTTGAGGGTGCCGAGGACGAGGAGCTCCATGCGCAGGATGGAGGCGCTGTCGAAGTCGTACTCGTCCGCGCGGAACTCCGGCAGCCGCGGCACCCGGTGCTCCTCCACCTTGGCCGCCAGCGACAGGCACGCCACCGCGAGGAGCTGCAGGGCCCACTCCTGCCCCCTCTGAACGCCCAAAAATCGGCAATGCGGAAGTCAGCAGGCATTACATCGAACACTCGACGACGGAACAGAGCAGATCAACGGCAAATGGGGGTGATTATTATTATTATTATTACATCGACTCGCCGCTGCGCCAGGAACCGATCGAGGTACGTCACCGCGACGTACGCCGTCTTCCCGCTGAAGAGGAACCTGGCGTTCGTCTGCGCAGAGGAGAAACCATTCTCGTGTGAGAAAAAAGATTGAAAAAGATGCAGCTGTCACGACAGAATTCGTTTGGGGAAAAGAAAAGAAGGCGCGAAGCACCTTGACGATCCAGTCGACGCACACGGCGCGCGCGGACCTGGTCCACTCGTCCATCTCCTCGCTCCCGCCGGTGCTGGCGCCGCCGCCGGCGCCCTCCTTGGAGAGCATGAGCGCGACGTACTCATCGTCGTCCCGGTCGAGGAAGAGGAGGTGGTCGTCGGCGGCGAGGCGCAAGTCGGCGTCGGCGGGGCTACCGTCATCGAAGAGGTCGTTGCCGTCCTCGAGGCAGAAGAGGGTGGAGGTGGGCGTGGCGGGCGCGGAGGTGGAGGCGTCCCCCATTGGCGAGGGAATCAGAGTCAGAGGTGCATGCGCGCGGGGAAAAAGGAAAGAAAAGGCGGAGAAAGGGAGGATCGATCTAGTGGGAGCGGCAGCAGCGGGGCGCGGGGAAAGGAGGCATGCGGTGCGTCGGATGAGTTGGAGCAGAACAGAACGGAAAATGAGAAAAGGATTCCTCCCCTCCCGCTCCGCTCCCGCGCGCGGCGAAAGGGGAGCGAAATCTGCAGTTAGAGATGGAGATGGATTGGAGAGAGATGGGGTGGGAACGAAGAAGTCGAGGCGTGGCCGAGTGGGTTTGGACTTGGAGTGGACGGACGTGTGCGGGGGTTCGCGCCAGTGGAGACGGAAAGGGTTTAGCAAGTCCCGGAGCGCTTTGGTATTTGTCGTCACGCCCGAGCTAGTTTTTGCCGGAGGAAATCGCGATTTGCTTATGGTCACCACGAGATCGAGGGCCACGTTGTATTTCCATCGCTCTAAATTAGAACACTTATTGCTGTTTAATCTCGAGGATCTGCTCCAAACTCATCAATTGTTATCATAAGAGCAAGATCCTTATTTAAACCCACAAACTTGAAAGAAGATCAAACACAAATGGAAACAATCTTCAGAGCGTACTTATACGGCTACATGTACCGGTATAGTACCGTACCTCGACGGAGTACTAGAAGTATTCTACTACCCGACATACCATCGTGGTTAAATAAATTCGTAAAGAAGACGCAAGTACAACTGTACTGCTTGTCGCAGAGTGGTTGCAGTTGCAGTCAGTGTACTGATCTGCTTGGCCATCTTGTTCTGTCAGTAAAAACTAGAGACCATTGGTGTATGCATCCTACGTCAGGCAATCTTAGTTTCTACCTCCTAGGTGAAAAGCCTGTGGCATGTGCAGGGTACGTGTTGTCGGTGGTGGTAGCTAGGAGTGGTAATTAAAAGTGTTAGTGTGATCTTCAGTGTTCCAGAAAAGTAGCAAGCTGTGACGAGTAGCCAGTAGTAAATCACTTCTCACTGGTCTATGCACGAAAGAGAGGGTGTGTACACGATAATGTGTATTGTAACACGATGCCAAAAAAAGTCTTAGCCAGTAATAAATCACTCCGCCGGCAGCCAATTTCGTAGTACTCTCTCCGGTCCAAATTAATTGACTTCGGTTTGTCTAGACATGTTTTAGTGCTAGATATATTCGAATCTAGACAAATCCGAGTCAATTAATTTGGATCGAAGAGAGTACTAATTTTTGTTTGAACATGGCCAATGCTCCGATCTTTATTTACAAGAGTTGTTCTGGTAAATCTTATATGATGCAGTTGCGTCCGTTAGGGAGGCAATGCATGCCCTCAGATCACCACCGATTCCAACCGGGCTGGCCTAGTAAGATCCCTTGTGTTTTTTTTCCGGTTTTATGAACCTTCTAGAATTTTCTAGCTTGGGTTTCTATTTTTTTTGTTTTCTGGCTTTCAGTTTCCTTTTTCTTTTCTACTTTTTTGTTTCTTCATAGTTTTTTCTCTCTATTTCTTTTTATTTTTTAAGTAATCTAAATATTTTTAACCCAGATATTTTTAAATATGAATATTTCCAAAAAAAATAATTAATTTAAACATTTTTTAAATCTATACACTCTTTAAATATGAATATTTTAAATCTATACACTCTTTAAATATGAATATTTAATAAAATTATACATATTAGAAATCTATTTTTTACAATATAAACTTTTTAAATAATTTGTACGGTTTTAAAAAATGGAAATTTCTTAAATAAAATTAGAAAGAAAAAAGACAAGCTGAAAAAATGAAGTTGTTTACCTGGGTTTTCTCAAGCAAGGAAAGCCACCCGAGCGTCGATGCCCTAGCGGACGCTACAAGCATCATATCGAAGCTCGGGGCGAACCACATGGTAACAGGTTAACCTAGTTTTACTTTTGTCACCTTTGTAACTGTTTTCTTTTGTGCTTTTTGTTGCTTTTTCTTCTATTTTATTTTTTTGATATTTAAAAGGTCAGATTTACAAATTGTTTTAGTTTAGGTTTAAAAAAATCAAATAAAAATCCACCTTTGAAAAATGTTCAAATTAAAAAGTGATCAAATTTTATAATGTTTAGGTTTTGAAAGTTGCTCAAAATTTGAAAAATTGATTTTTAAGTGTTTAGATTATAATTATAAAATGATTTTAAGAAATCCTAAAAATAAAATAGAAAAGAAGCAATAGAAAAATTAGAGAAGAAAAAGAAAGATAAAAAAGAAAAGGCAGTGCAAACCAGTCCAAGAGGCTCGCCTGACGTGTGTTGTACGGTACGCCGACCGAATGGGTCCGTTTTGTTGTTGTTTCTTTTCTCTTTTTGTTTTTTAATCTAACTTTTCTCAATATAATCTAAACACTTTAAAAAAAATGTTTTCAAATTTTGGGCAATATCAAAACTTGAACATTTTAAATTTTAAACTTTTCAAATTTAAACAATTTTCATATTCGAACAATTTTTTAATGTAAACAAATTTCAAAATCTAAACATTGTTCAAAATTTAAAATTTTCAAATCTAGGCATTTTTCACAAATTCTAATATTTTTCAAAACCAAATAAATTTAAATTTTGAATAAATTCAAAATCTAAACATTTTCAAAACTAGAAATACTTTTCAAATCTAAACTTTTCTAAATAAAAGAAAAGAAAAACAAAAATGTGTAGAAAAAAGATGAAAAGAAACAGAAAAAAGGAAAAAACGAACTGGGTGGGTCCATACCGCGCGCATGGGTGTGCATCGTGCGGTATGCGCCGACCTGGTCGGCAGCTAATGGATATGCGTGCTAGTCGGTGGGGGGAGGAAGAACAATTTTTTGAGCTAGTTAAGGTTGATGTCAAGGTAGAAATAAAAGAGGATGAGTTAGGCCCTATGGCGAGTGAGTTCTACGAACAACTCTACACGTCGGAAGAAGTACATGGGATGGAGGAGGCCCTCAATGTGGTACCAGCGAGAGTAAGTCTAGAAATGAACATCATGTTGGATGCCCCGTTTGAGAGTAAGGAAATCAAATCAGCTCTTTTTGAGATGTACCCACGAAATCCCGGAACAGGGTGATTTCTCAGCTATTTTGCCAGTGTACTAGTTGGGAAGTTCGTGGATTATAAGTTATCAAGGCTGTTCTGCGGGTCTTATCTGGTGAGGACATCCCTGAGGCCTCGTTTTGTTCCGGTGTTTTTTATAGTGGATCAATTGGGTTAGTCCCCGAGGGATTGGGTGAAACGGTTCCCCTCACCCAATCCACCTCAAAGCACTAGTAGAAAACGGACCGTTGGTCCACGGGTATTAGTTCTAGTTCTGCTACAAACCGGGATTAATGCCCCGGTCCCAACGGTTCTATATGGCCGCAGGGGGCGGTAGACACTAGTCCCAGTTCGTGTAACAAACCGGGACTAAAGGGCGTCAGGCAGGCTGGATCCAGCGCCAGACCCTCTAGTCCCGGTTTGTTATACGAAACAATCCGGGACTAAATGCATGTCTATATCTTCTTTCCCAACCTGCCCGAGCCACCATTTCAAGCTGGTGGCTCCTCTCTCTTTCTTTCTTTCTTCAACAAGCTCGAGTTCATGTCTATTTTTTCTCAAGATTTGTCTATATTTTGTGGTGCTCCATCTATCCAAAGGTCTTAAAAGGTGAGCAACTTCATCCTTTGAACTCTCATTGCTATATTAGCTCATTTCATGTTCTATCTTGTAGATGGATTTGTGGATTTAGTTTGGTAGTAATTTTTGCAATGATAACATGAGATCGATGTTTAGATTCTATATATCGTGTACTAATGTAAGGAACTCCAAGGTAAATATCACAATACGTGCATCATGCCACCATCGAGCAACAAAATATCCTTCTTCTTCTTCTACCTGCCGTCACAAAATCCATTGGAACAAAAATAAAAACCAAAACTATGAAGGCATACATATATATATTGGCGCCCTAGCATTTTAATCATTGACTGTTTAAGCAAACCAAAAACATGAACATGTCGGGAGCTACCAAATTAAATTAGGGAGTGCCTCTATGGCGAGCTCCTCGAAGATGTCTGAGGACGGGATCCTAAGACATCTTCAAGAAGCTCTACCGTAGTGGTGTCCCTGCTCTCGCACACCATCTTTCAGTTTATATCTTCTCTAGCTAGATCAGTATGCTGGTGGAGCTAACTAATTTCACATATTAGGGAGTGCCTCTACGGCGAGCTCCTCGAAGATGTCTGAGGACGAGGTCCTAAGACATCTTCAAGAAGCTCCACCGTAGTGACCATCTTGCAGTTCTTCACAAGAATGCATACCTATTTATAGATTAAGCAAGACAACATAGTGTCGGACACTGAAGACATAATGTCGACACACTCACCCCTGACATAGTGCTGCCACCCACCCAAAATAGTATCATCATTTACTGGCTTAGTGCTGCCCACAAAGGACATAGTGTCGATATGTTGTCGCCACATCCACATTTAGTCCCGATTGGTGCCTCCAACCGGGACTAAAGGTTCATCATATCTTTAGTCCCGGTTGTTGGCTTTAATTTTGTTTTTTTAGACCAATACTAATTTTATCATCATGATTCTGTTTGATGTACTTAATTATATAATGCAGATGAGCCAGCAATGGATGTACGCTGACTGGCTCTCTAGCGAGTTCATTAAAGGCATGCATTCTTTTCTCCTTGTGTCCGAGGCAAACAAGCGGAATGGTTTAATGTCTTGTCCATGTGGTGTCTGTCGGAATCATAAGGAATACTCTTCCTCAAGAGTCCTTCACAGCCACCTATTTCGGTCCGGTTTCATGACCGGCTATAATTGTTGGACCAAGCACGGAGAAAGAGGGGTTATGATGGAAGACAACGAATAAGAAGAGAATGATAACGACTACCCTACTATGTCCCCTGAATACGATGGTACTCCAATGGAAGACAATGATGAAGAAGAAGATGAAGAAGGGGCATCAGATCTGCCCGATGATGATCTTAGTCGGGCCATTGCTGATGCCCAGGAAGAATGCGTAACTGAAAGGGAGAGGTTGAAGTTCAAGCAGATGTTAGAGGATCACAACAAATTGTTGTACCCAAATTGTGAAGATGGGCACAAAAAACTGGGTAGCACACTGGAATTGCTACAATGGAAGGCAGAGAACGGTGTGACTGACAAAGGATTTGAAAAGTTGCTGAAAATAATGAAGAAGTTGCTTCCAAAGGATAACGAACTGTCCGCTAGTACCTACGAAGAAAAGAAGGTTGTCTGCCCTCTAGGATTAGAGGTGCAGAAGATACATGCATGTATTAATGACTACATCCTCTACCGCCGAGAGGAGTACGAGAATTTGGATGCATGCCCAGTATGCACTGCATTGCGGTATAAGATAAGACGAGATGACCCTGGTGATGTTGAGGGCGAGCGCCGCATGAAGAGGGTTCCTTCCAAGGTGATGTGGTATGCTCCTATAATACCACGGTTGAAACGTTTTTTCAGGAATAAAGAGCATGCCAAGTTGTTGCGATGGCACATGGAATACCGTAAGAAAAACGAGATGTTGAGACACCCCGCTGATGGGTTGCAGTGGAGAAAAATCAAGAGAGAGTTCCCGGACTTTGCAGGTGACGCGAGGAACTTATGGTTTGGTCTAAGTACAGATGGCATGAATCCTTTTAGGGAGCAGAGCTGCAGTCATAGCACCTGGCATGTGACTTTGTGTATTTATAACCTTCCTTCTTGGTTGTGCATGAAGCGGAAGTTCATTATAATGATGTCAGTGCTCATCCAAGGCCCGAAGCAACCCGACAACGACATTGATGTGTACCTAAGGCCATTAGTTGAAGAACTCTTATAGTTGTGGCACAGACAAGGTGTACGTGTGTGGGATGAGAACAAGTAGGAGGAATTTCACCTACGAGCGTTGTTGTTCATAACAATCAATGATTGTCCTGCTCTTAGTAACATTTCAGGACAGACAAACAAGGGAGACAATGCATGCACACACTGTTTAAATGAGACTGAAAGTATATATTTGGATAAATATAAGAAGAATGTGTACCCGGGGAATCATCATTTTCTTCTGCCCACACACACCCTAAGAAAGAAAGGTAAGCATTTCAATGGTGAGGCAGACAGCCGGTGTAAGCCTATCCGCCGTACTAGTGATGATGTATTTGATATGGTGAAGGATTTAAAAGTAATCTTTGGAAAGGGTCCTTGTAGACAATCTGTTCCGAAGGACGATGTCGGACACACACCCATGTGAAAAAAGAAATCTATATTTTGGCAGCTACCCTATTGGAAAGTCCTAGAGGTTCGCTCTGCAATTGACGTGATGCACCTGACGAAGAATCTTTGCGTGATGCTGCTAGAATTCTTGGGCATGTATAGGAAGAATAAAGATACACCGGAAGCACGGTAGGACCAACAACGTATGAAAGACCAAGACGATATGCATCCAGAGTTGTTTGAAGGTACTGCCAGCTATGCTCTTACCAAAGAAGAGAAGGAAATCTTTTTTGAAGTCCTTTACAGTATCAAGGTCCCGTCTGGTTTCTCGTTGAACATAAAGGGAATAATAAATATGGTAAAGAAAAAATTTCAAAACCTAAAGTCTCATGACTGCCACGTGCTTATGACACAGCTGCTTTCGATTGCATTGAGGGGACTCCTGCCAGAAAATGATCGAGTACCCATTGTGAAGCTATGTGCATTTATCAATGCAATTTCTCAGAAGGTAATCAGTGTAGATAGTCTACCAAGGTTATAGAAAGATATGGTCCAATGTCTTGTCAGCTTTGAGTTGGTGTTCCCACCATCCTTCTTCAATATTATGACGCACCTCCTAGTTCACCTAGTCGAAGAGATTAACATTCTCGGTCTTGTATTTCTACACAATATGTTCCCCTTTGAGAGGTTCATGGGAGTGTTAAAGAAATATGTTCATAACCGTGCTAGGCCAGAAGGAAGCATCTCAAAGGGATATGGAACAGAGGAGGTCATTGAGTTTTGTGTTGACTTTATTCCTGACCTTAAGCCCATCGGTGTTCCTGAATCACGGCATGATGTTAGACTGAGTGGAAAAGGCACGCTAGGAAAGAAAGCAAGGATATGTATGGATGGATAGTCTCTCACTAAAGCACACTACACACTTCTGTAAAGTTCCACCTTGGTGGCTCCGTATATCAAGGAACGTAAGAATATTGTATACTCCAACAACCCGGGGAAGCCTGGCTCCTGGATTAGAGATGAACTCATGAGGACTTTTGGTGGTTGGTTGTAGATGAAGGGAATATGCCCGAGAGGCAATAATAAAGTGGTTATTATCTTATTCCATGTTTATGATAAATGTTTATTTTGCATGCTATAATTGTATTAATTGAAAATGTTAATACATGTGTGTTTAATAAACAAAATACAAAGTTCCTAGTAATGCCTCTCATATAAACTAGCTCGTTGATTAACAAGATGATCAAGGTTTCATGATCATGGACATTGGATGTTGTTAATAATGAGGTCACAACATTGGTGGAATGATGTGATGAACATTCATCCGAGTATAGCATTACGATCAAAGTCATTATGTTTATATTGGTATAACATCATATGAAGTAATCTTAGTCCTTAGACCATGAGATCATGTTAATTGCTAACATCGGAAGAGTAACTTGATAACATCAAACGTCACACCGTAAAAGGGTGACTATAAAGGTGGATTCAGATACTCCGAAGGTGTTATGTTGAGGCTCATGGATCAAGAGTGGAATTTGTCAATCCCGATAATGGATAGATATACTCTGAGCCCTCTCGGTGATATCACATTAAGATAGCTTGCAAGCAAGTGATGTGATCACTAGAATGTTATATCACGGGAACAAGAAAAGAGTGCATGTCGGTAACAAGATCAAACTAGGTATTTGGATGCCGATGATGAAATCTCGTACATGTAATATATCACGAGACAAAGGGATTTAGTTATGATGTTAAAGGTTCACACGATCACAAGAGTCATCATTGAATATGTGGGAGTCAGTATGGATCTCCAGGTCCCGCTGCTGATTATTGATCGGAGAGGTGTCTCGATCATGTCTACATTATTCGTGAACCGTAGGGTGACACTCTTAAGGGATACCGACACCATTTGGAGCAAATATGTTTCAGATAAAGATTTAAGAAAGCACTGGAATCATTTCGATGGAAACCGGAATTGTTTCGGGTGAAATTGCAGAAACTGGTTCTGTATGTAATATTGAAATGTTGCAGGGGGTTTTATATGAATGTTTGTTAATTAAAGTAATTAACAAATTCCTAATAAAATAAATAAAATAGTTTTATTTAATGAGAGCTTGCATTAAATTTGCTGGAAATTTAATGCATGTGAGTGGAGGCATATTTATGTGAGTGGAGCATCCACCACGTGAATGATGGAAGAGGTGGGGGCACCACCATGGCTGCCATGCCATGGCCCTTGGCTGCCACACCATGGCCCTTGGCTGCCCCCCTCTTCCCTATAAAAGGCCCCCCTCTCCTCCTCACAACACACGCCTCCTCGTGAAGGATCTCTCTCCCCCTCTAGTTATTCCCCATGGTCTCGGATTAGCGAGATACATGTTCCTGGTGGCTTTATTTGGAAACGAGTTGCTACTTCCACTGATTTGCTAGAGCAAGGGACAGAGGTTGTCGGGGTACCGGACGTGTGTGCGATCATGGATGCACCGCTGCTTTGCGGTGCTAGACTTGGTGGTGCTGGACTTGCTGGAGCTAGATCTGATGGATGTGCTGGAGCCGGACCTGCTAGACTTCATCACGATCTTGAGATCGGCAAGTGTACAACTACATCATCCACGAGTTCCATCTCGTTAACAAAGCTTTGTTGTCTTCGAGGGTAAGTTCTCTATGGATGTATATCCACCCGTTGCTTGTATCTAATAGATAGATCTTGGCGATAGTTCCCATCGTAGGAAATTTTTTGTTTTCTATGCTGCGAACCCAACAATGGTATCAGAGCCTGATCTATGCGTAGGTGCTTTGCATGGGTAGAAGACATAAGAATATGTGGGTGATGATGATCATGTTATTGCTTCTTTCATGTATTTTGGATATTGGTGGCATAGTGGGATGAAGCGGCCCGGACCAACTTTACATGTCATCGCACATGAGATCGGTTCCACGACTGACATGCAACTAGTTTTGCACAAGTGGCTAGCGGGTGTCTGTCTCTCCTACTATATTCAATATCTAATTTACCACGAGTTGCTAATAACTTAGTTATCATCGTTGTGGTTCCATATTCGTAGGTAAGACCGGTTCTATCTCCGAAAGCCCTAAGCCACGTAAAACTTGCAATGGATAAATTAGAGGTGTCTAGTTTAGATTGTTGCTAGGCTAGTGTCATGATATAGTAATGTTGTAAGTTGATGTATGGTAGATACCCTTACAACACACCTTACGTGTAAGTTCCATAGACCTTGGCCTTACACATAAAGGAATGATAGAGATCATACCACGATGCACATGATGGTGATCAAATGCACGGACCATATCATTCCACTTTACACATATGATGTTTGCATATTATATTGCTAGTTTGGCGTTTTAGTAGCATTATAAGATGATCCCTCATTTAAATATCAAGATAAAATGTGTTCTTCCTTAAGTATGCACTGTTCTATGGATCGTGTTTTGAGACATCACGTGATGATCGGGTGTTCTCGACTCTACGCTTTCATACAACGGATATAAGATAGTTTTACACATGCGAATACTAAGGTTCTTACTTGGCGAGCCTAGCATGTACAGACATGGCCTTGGAACATAAACCAAAAGGTTAAGCATGAGTCATATAGTTGATGTGATGCCCATATTGATGCTCACCTTTGAAGCTACACCGACTCACGTGATGATCGGACTTGGTGTAGTGGATTTGGTTCATGTAATCACCAAAAAGGCACGTGGGATGTCGTTTTTGAGTGGGAGTTCATTTCTATTTGGATTAGTCGAACTCAATTTGTCATAAACTAAATCAAAGTGAATTTGCATAATTTATTGTAGTCATTAGCATATGTTCACTACCTTATGCTTAGTTTTAATTGAGATAATAGAACTATAGAATTCTGGATATTTACTTTACGAACTAGTATCGTATTGTTTTGAATGCCAATTTAAAGTTTAGAAGTCCCATTGCAAACTTTCAGCAAACTCTATTTACTCCATGAAGTTTAATAAGTAGTATTAAATCAAGAGTAAGAATTCCAATGTTAGTATCTAAAGTATCATGTTTTCCTCCATGATTATTCATATTCAAAAGTTGTTTTAATATCAAGATTATCTAGGAGCTGAAATAATTGTTTCAGAAACCATCATGTGTGAAAGAATTGTGATATCTGAAACAATGTTTATGGTTGCAATATGATAGAGTATAATTTAACAAAATACACGTTCTCATATTGTATGAGAATTTGTGAAGGATGGAGATGCTAGGCATCCAGATCTCCCAAAAGATTTTGGGAACTAACATTATACTCGCGATTCTTCCTTATATGCTATAGTAGCTTGATCATGAAAGTTGTCATGATAAGGATGAATAGAAGATGTAAGTAAAATGTTTACTACACTAAAAGATTACTAAATAATGGATTTTTTGAAAGAACACCAAACATTTGATGATGGTGATCCACTTCAAAGTGCAAGTTCAAAGGTATTAGTATTTGATGATATATGTTTTGTACTATGTGTAATGTGAATGACACCACTATTGATGTTGGTAGATTCTTTTAAAAAGGAAAAGGAATTGCTGAAAGAGAATCTATAAAATATTTGGCAGAAAAGAAAAGGTTGTAGATGTCCAACTCAGGTATATAGAAGATATACATGTTATGACTGTATTCCTTGCTTGTTAAACAATGTGGTTCTTAGGTATTGGATACCGGTATTGGATACCGAATTGGTTGGTGTGAAGTGTCATACAGAACAACACAATTCATGAACTGCAACGGCCTAAGTAACTAGCAAGAGAATAAGTGATGATTTTCATCGAAAACAAATAAAGTGGTATTGTGTTTTTCATTGTCGTCAAACCTAGCCTTCAAGATTTGTTTTAATAATTGTTATTTTGTTCCGATATAACGAGAACAATGGTTGTTCAAATACCGTATTCCATAAAGGATGGATGAACTTTTACAAGTCTAGTTGGAGAAATCACATCCATAAACATTATTGCTAAAATGTCGTAAGACAAATGATTGGAAGATCACTTATGAAGTGACATAGCTATTTGAATTATATTGGAAAGTAAACATGAAGAAACTCCATGTTGATGGATTTTTGGAGTCTTTTGATTTTGATCAATTGGCGCTTGTGAAACTTTGCTCGAGATAATTGAAACTCTGTCCATAGGCCAAAGAGGAACAAATGACAACTTATTGGATATTATGCATGTTGATGTATATAGTCCATTATGTGTAGCCATATGCGATGGATCTTTTTGCTTCATATGCTTTATCCAGAAATTTGAGTGAATATATCTATATATTTACTTAATAAGGAAGAAGTATGAAACATTTGAAAATTGTTCAAAGACTTTCAAGATGAAGTGAAAAATCATTGTAACAAGAAAATAAAAGAGTTTATGATTTGATCATAAAGGAAGATATTTGAGTTACAGGTTTAGCAAAACACCTAAGATTTCAGGAATTGTTCGATGAATTTGCATTTCCCGATAAACCATAGGAGTATGGTATGCTCGAGAGATCAAATCAAACCTTGTTTGACATGGTAAGATCAAAGGTGTCATTTATAAAACTGCCATTATGTTTTAAGGATTAAAGCTTTAGAGACTACCGCTTTTACACTGAAAAGAGCACTATCGTGATCCGTTGAAATGACACCATATGAGTTATGGTTTGGGATAAAACCCGAATTGTCTTTTCTTAAATTTTGGTATGCTATGCATAAGTAAAATGTTTACAACCAAAGTCAGATATGCACGTCTTTGTAGGTTATCCCAAAGAATTTGTTGGGAATTCCTCCATAACACCGAGGACAAAAGAGTTTGTTGCTTGGAACGTCAAGTTTCTTAAGAAGGAATTTTTCATGAAAAGTTAAGTGGGAGGATAATAGAACTTTGATAAGGTTGTTGAACCTTAGCTATATGTGCTAAGTAACACAGCGCCGGAAAGTGTCCCGGTGGCGTCCACAATGCTCATGGCTCCCGTGATTACAAAGGATGTGATCTTGGAGATTAGAGTTCCTATTGAACCATGTGGGTCGGTAAGAATCAAATAGTAAGATTTGAAACAGAAGTCGTTATTGTTTTGACAATGATGAACCGACTGCATGCAAAGAAGCGATGATGGGCCCTGACTCCATAAAATGACTAGAAGTCATAGAATCCATGATAGTATCCATACTTGAGAAATCAAGTTTCTGAACTTGGAAGACCCTCTGGAAAGGCGTGAAGCCTATCGGTCGTGTTTGGATCTATAAAGAAATAGACATGGATGTTTAACATCTATGAAATAGTCGACATGTCATAAAGAAGTTTACGACAATGTTCAAGGAGTTGACTATGACAAGATTTCATCTTTCATAGCAATATTTAGTATTGAAAGATTAATGTAGCAACCACTACATATAATTTGGTATATGGTAGTTGAATAAACAAAACAAGGTTCTTCTAATAGAATGGTTACCTAGGACGTGTACATGACACAGTCTGAAGCTTTTTGTTAATTCAAAGGGTGCTAAAAGGTCATGCAAACTTCAATAGTTAGCGGAGTTGGAATCTTCACCATGATGAAAATGTTAAAGGAGTTGAATTTCATCGGAGATGATGAAGATGCTTGCATTTGCAAGAAATTAAGTGGGAGCGCTAAGACAAATTTCCAATACATTATGCAGAGTACATATTGTTGATTGGAAATGATGTATCTTTTATTGACACAAGTTAAGAATCTCATTAAAATAGGATTTTGATGAAAGACTTGGGCAAAACCGGAATATTTGGCATGAATGTCTATATGGATAGATTGAGGCGCTAATATGGTTATGCCAGACGTACATATATGAGATATTGAAAGGGTTCAATATGGAAACAACAAGAAAGGTTCTTGCTGCATGGAAAGGATTGTATGAAAATTCAAGTGTTTCAACACTTGGTGAGTAAAATCACATGAAGATTTTGATCGATTATACCGTGATATGTATATATCCAGATATGTCCTATGCTCTAAATGTTATGAACACATACCAGAATGATTCATAAGATGATCATTGGATGATAGTAAAGATATTCTTATGAGCTTTGGAAGAACTAAGAATATATCATGTATAAGTGACAAATAGTTAAAGGTAGTTTATTGTAAAGTGTTACACTGATACTAGTTTTGTCACAAGATACAAATTAAATTTATCTCAATTTAGACTATGGGTGGCACAATGTAATGGAAAGGATGTTCCATGATGGATTTGGATGAGTTCAAAAGTTGAGACATTGTGACGGATACTACAACAAAAGGTTAAGTATATGACTGCTATAGTAGCAGCAAAGGAGGGAATTTGTGTTAATTAGTTTGTTATCAAACTAGGTGTGGTTCAAAGTGGGCTAATACTATGAAGATATATTGTATGACAATAATATCAACATATTTTAACCCGAACGAACTAAAGTTCTCACCAAAGGACCAAATTTATACAATGCCATCTCATTCAAGAATGAGTGATGCGTGATACATTGCAAATGTATCTATAATTTTTGATGTTCCATGCTTAGTTTTATCTACTTTCTTATGTTTTGTCCACACTTTGGAGTACTTTTCATATGATTTCTTGGACTAACCCTATTAACAAGATGCCACAGTGCCAGTTGCCTACTTTCTGCTGTTTTTGGTTCCAAGAAAGTTAGAAAATGAATATTCTCAGAATTGGACGGGACAAAAGCCAAAGTTCCTATTTTACTGGAAGACTCACGGAGCCAGAATACGAGATGGAGGAGGGCCAGGGCCTGGCCACACCCCCCAGGCGCGGGTACCCCTAGGCCACGCTAGGGCATGGTGTGGGCCCCCTGGCTGGCCACCGACCTTGCCTCCTTCGCCTATATATTCCTCCCGAGGCAAAAACCCTAGATAGTCAATCAGAAATCCATGAAAAGTTCCGTAGCGCCGCCGCCACGAATGGGGAGATTCGGGGGACAGAAAGTCTCTGTTCCGGCACCCTGCCGGGACGGGGAAGTGCTCCCGGAGCCATCTCCATCGATCTCCACCTCCATCTCCATCACCATTGTTGATTCCCATGATGAGGAGGGAGTAGTTCTCTCTCGAGGCTAAGGGTTCTACCGGTAGCTATGTGTTCATCTCTCTCTATGCATGATCATATTGTGATCATGAGCTTTGTAATCAAGTAGATCTACTTTGCTACTCAAGTGCTTTAATAGATCTCTACTCTCCCCATGTGTGTGAAAGTGACAGCGTGCACACCATGGTGGCACTTAGGCTAGAGATTACAAATACTTGTTATGAGTTATATTTGGAGTTGGATGTCTTTATGAAATTGTGGTGTTTGTTGGAACCATCTAGTGCTCAAGGTGACAGTGTGGGGTTTTCTAGATGGGAAAGATGAACTTTGAGGTGTGCTGTTATAGCCCTACCAATGATTAGAGTGTCCAACTGGAGAGTAGTTAAGAGTAGTATAATAAAGAAAAGATATTTATATGAGAGTGTTCACTAGTGAAAGTATGATCCCTATGCCTTGTTT
The DNA here is from genome assembly GCA_023614405.1 of Avena insularis. Classification (NCBI taxonomy): domain Eukaryota; kingdom Viridiplantae; phylum Streptophyta; class Magnoliopsida; order Poales; family Poaceae; genus Avena; species Avena insularis. The sequence goes on from CM042690.1 coordinate 673,983,184, forward strand.
CTAAGCATTGATACACCGTTTGCAATTAGATCTGTTAAATGTTTGCTTGCTTCCTTCTTTATTTCAGTTTGCCTTTAGTCTTTTGCCACATCAACCACATGCCAACAAGCTATTTTCTAGCACTGTTACCACTTATAATTATCCATACCACTTGTATTTCACTATCTCTTCGCCGAACTAGTGCACCTATACACCTGACAAGTGTATTGGGTGTGTTGGGGACACAAGAGACTTCTTATATCTTGATTGCAGGGTTGCTTGAGAGGGGATACCTTTGACCACTTCCTCCCTAAGTTCGATAAACCTTGGATGATCCACTTAAGGGAAAACTTGCTGCTGTTCTACAAACCTCTGCACTTGGAGGCCCAACAACTGTCTACAAGAATAGAAGTGCGTAGACATCAAGCTATTTTCTGGCGCCGTTGCCGGGGAGGTAAGGTAAAAGGTACTCACCTCCTCCGGTGTGAGTGCTCGAAGTTATTTCCTTTAGATTCTGCAATTTTGTCTTTTTGTTTCTTGTTTTCACTAGTTAGGCTTAATGGAAAACAACAAAAAATTAGAGAGCTTTATAGTATTTATCTTGAGTTAGGACATGAAGTGTTTGAAGAGAAAATTAAAAAACCTATGGAACTTTATTTGCATGCTAATAGCAATGTTGTTAGTATGAATTCTTTGGACACCATTACTTCTAATGCTATGGAAAATTCTAAGCTTGGGGAAGCTAGTTTTTATGAAAATGATCTTTTTAGTTCCCTAGCTTTGGAAGATAGCTATTCTATTGCTTATGATGATACTATACCTCCAATATATGATGATTACAATGATGAATATGATATTTTCAGTCCACCTACTATTGAGGAGAAAATTAATGATTACAATATGCCCCCTATATTTGATGATTATGGTGATGAGAATAATAATGATAGCTATTTTGTTGAATTTGCTCCCACTACAATCAATGAGAATGACTATGTGGGGAGTATTAATTCTTTTATGCATATGGCTCATGATAAGAATGTTTCTTGTGATAGTTATATTGTTACTTTTATTCATGATGCTACTGAAAGTTATTATGAGAGAGGGAAACATGGTTTTATGTGTCTCAACAATATTAAGTTTCCCCTCTTTATGTTGAAAATTTTGAAGCTGCACTTGTTTTGCTTTCCTATGCTTATTGCTTTGTGCTTTCATGACTTGTTTCTTTACAAGATTCCTATGCATAGTGTCATTGTATTGGGAACGGCAGTACCTAAGGAGGTTAGATAGAGGTGTGGGGACTAGCAGGGAAGCTATCGACGGCGTCCACAGGCGAGATTGGGTACAAGCAAGCGTAGCTGGACGCAGGAAGTACCTAGGTTCGGTGCCCTCGTGATGAGGTAAAGGTCCTACTTCTGCCTGATCTGACTATGAGGGATATACGAACTACAAGTGCTCCTTGAGCTGTGTTCTCTAGCTACTGCCTTAAATGCACTGAGACTAACCCTTTCTACTGAGGCCTTGCCTCTCCTTATATAGGCAGAGAGGCAAAGGTCTCACTGGCTAGTCCAACTGGTGGGCCCCACAGGCGGGTTCCAGCCGACTAGTCATCTACAGTATCCAATATGGATTGTCTTATCGGAGTATGAGCGGTATGGACGCCGTGCAGTGACACCGTCTGCCTGCAGCCACTGTTCCAGCGTCACCCACGCAAAGTCTTCGGTATGGGCGGGTGGTTGCCTGTCTTGTCATCGTACAGGGCGTACCGTGCACTGATACGCACATAGTCCTGTCTCACTAATTGGGTCCGGCTATGTCGCCGTATCCAGCTGTCTCTTGCTGATCCGGCTACCGGGTGATAGCTGGCCCGTCTTGCCCTGTCCGGCCAGACCGTCACCGGACGCGATCCGACTGTCCTGTTTCTTATCCGGATGGGGTACCCGGGGATCATCCCCCTGGCACTAGCCCCCGAGCGCGTGTGGATTCTGCCCTTAGGCGAAATGTGCGCGCGCTCCTTCTTGCTTTTTGAATTTTCATCCGGCTGAGCCTGGCGATTGTGCTACCCGTGACGTCAGTGCTGACGCCGGCCACGCGCGCATGCGCCATCATTGCTCTGCGGCGGGCAGCGTAACATCCGCTGACGCCGCCGGAAACCGTTGTCCGGGCGCGTTCTTGCTCCAGGATCTTCTGCGCATCCTGCCCTGGCACACGGGATCTAGGCGGCGGTTGGGGAATGGGTTGCCCGGATGCGCGCCACGTGGCCCTGTCGACGGTTGCCCTTCCGGTCCTTTAAAGGGACGCCGCGGGGGAGGCAGTTCCTTTCCTTCGCTCCCCCGCTGCAGTTTCTTTCTCCCTCGCGTGCTCTTGCTCCTGCGCTCTTGCCCTCTGCGCCGCCCGCTCGTCGTCGTCGACGCTACGGGCCACCGCCACTCTTCCGTCGCTGCTCCTCTCCACCAGCCGGAAATGGCCACCGACCGTGGGGCTTGGTGTGGCTCCTCCGTCACCGAAGATCAAATCGGCAATCATCGCGCCACCGTGTCCTCCCACCGCGGAGGTGCTGGCGGTTACGCCGTGGGGAGATGTCGCCGCACCCGACGGAGGGGGAGCGTGTCATCTTCCTCTCCCACCTGGCGCGCGGGTTCGCCCTTCCGGTGAAACCCTTCGTTTTGACGTTCCTCGCCTTCTTCGACCTCAGTGTTCACCACCTTGGCGCCAACGCCATCGGGACGCTGTCGCACTTCATGGCTTTCTGCGAGAGCTATCTCGGGATCCAGCCAGATCTCGGGCTCTTCTGCCGGCTCTTTCGAGTCCGGCCGCAGGTGAAGTACACGAAGGGGCCGCTAGTCATCTGCGGCGGCGCCTCCATCTACTCCCGCACCTAATCCGGCTACCCCAAATTCTTGCTCCAGGACACGGTACGACTGTGGCAGCAGTCGTACTTCTACGTCAAGAACATCACCAACGTCGACCGGATAAATCTTCCGGCCTTCCAGGACGTCGAATCCAGTCGGCAGAACTGGGACCTGAAGTTCCACGGTGACAAGGAGGAGACGGACGCGATGCTGGTGCGCATGCGCTCCCTCGTCACCTGCCAGCTAACCGGTTGGGACATCACTCTTAGCTGGATGTCCCGGCTGATGATGCCGATGCAGCAGCGGGCGCACAAGATGTGCTATTACTCCGGCCGGCTGGACCCGACCTGGCTATCGCGCCGCGATCCCCGCTACCACAACTTGAAGGAGTGGTTATGGATGATCAGCAAGGAGCGGCTGCCGGAGAACTGGAAGTTCAGTCTAGCGCCCTACAGCCCAGAGAACCGCGTGCCCCGGGTAAGTTCTCATAGCCGGAAATTTTGCTCACTCTTTCTGTGTTATTTCCTTGTTCTGTCTGATTGACTTCTTGCATTCGGCAGATGTTCGCCTGCATCCTTCGCGAGGAGGGCGAGGCTCCCCTCGAGGAATTCACACCTGACTTGCCCGAGCCGCGCGCTCGGCGGTCCGACGAGGAATCGGATGGGGACGGCGACGCCTTCCCCAGCCAGAATGACGAGCCGGCCACCGACCCGCACGCGGAGGTGCACGAGGAGGAGGCTGGGCCGACATCGGAGCTGGTGACGTGCTCCGCGACGGACGGTGAAGCAGGCAGGAGCGACTCCAGCCGTTCAGGCTCCCGCCGGCCTGCGACGGAGGAGCCGGCTCCCAAGAGGAGCCGGTCCGGCGCCCTCCGTCGAGCCACCTTGGCCGGAAGAAAGGGTCGCCCCCGGTTGTGCCGGGGTATGTTTTTTCTCTCCCCCTCTATCTTTTGGTGCTTTCTGTCTACTTGCCCTCTTTCTTGTTTTTCTGACTTTGGCTTATTTTGCTTTTGCCTTTTCCTCCTTCTCTTTAGCGCGTTGGTCTCTTTCGGTGCTGCGAGACCGGCACGGGCGCCGACCGGGTCGCCGCCCCGTGCCCCGACTGTGCCAACCGGCGCCTCTCCTTCTTCTGAGGCGCAGCCTCCGCCTCCCCCTCAAGCTGAGCCGGTTGCCTCCGCCCAGCCGGAGGGTCCCCAGCCGGAAGCGGAGCCCTCCCAGCCGGAAGGCTCCTCCGCGGGCGCGCGGGAGGCTGCCGGCAAGGAGCTCGTCGTTGTTGGCGATGACAACTCCGACGAGGAGCTCGGGGAGGAGTGGCGAACAACGGTGGTTGCAGTGAAGGAGTCCTTGGCCGTCAATGTTGTGGACGACGACGCTTCCTCTGCCGCTTCGTTGTCGGACCTTGCCGCCACGCTCGAGCTGGCGGTGAAGGAGATCCGGCTGTTGGAGGCCGCAACCTGCGGGAACCGGACGTTGGAGCAGAAGCTTGCTACCACCAACGGGACTTCCCAGAGTAAGTTCGCTTCACCCAGCTCGCTCTCTCTTTTTTTACTGATAGCCGGTTTCGTTGCAGCCATCCTCGTGTGCGCTCAGCGCGAGATCGATCGCTTGAAGAAAGCGAATGACCGGCTGAGCAAGTCCAACTCCACTCTGTGGCTGCAGAACAAGGATTGGCACATGCGGGTAGACGGTTTGGAGGCCACCGTCAAGGAGCGCGATGCCTCGCTCGCTAGCCGGGCTGAAGCCTTCACCCTTCTCGAGGCCCAGAACAAGGACCAAGAGAAGGAGATCAAACGGCTAGTGGTCAAGGAGAAGGCGCTGGTGGAGGAGCTGATGCAGGTCGGCCACACTGCCAATGGTAAGTTCCTTTTCCCGTCTTCCTTTCTTTCCGGATCCGGTAGCCAGATCTGACCCTTTTTTCTGACAGCCTTTTACCCCGGCATAGACCTGCTAGCCTACAACCAGCTGCAGGAGAACTGGCCGGGAGCGCAGCCGATGGCCCAGTAGCTCGTCGTCCTTCTTGGCGAGGAAGCTGTGAAGCTTCGTCAGGCGGCACGGGACATCTTCTCCTTCATGTGGCCGGAGGCTCCGGTTCCGGAGACGATGGCGCAGCTAACGACGAAGGTGGGAGAGGTGCCGGCTGCGGTGGATCGGCTACGGGACTTGGCGGCACGGGCCGGAGCGGAGATGGCTCTGGCCCTCATGCTCTCCTAGTACAAGGATGCCCGCATCGAGAAGATCGACGGTGGCTTCCGTGCTGGAGCCGACCTTGCCGCCATCCGCCAACCCCATCCGGAACTCCACGGGTCCGCCATCAAGATCGCCGATTACGTGGATCCCGAAGAGGTGTTCACCGACTCGGAGTCCGTCGGTACTCCTGATGCGGAGGGCTCGATGCCACCGCCCGCAGGTGCAGGAACCGGATCAAGCTTCGCGCCTCCTCCGCCGCCTGAAGCTTCTGCCGACCAAGATCCCCCGCACGGCAAGGGTCCTGCCATCTAGTTATTGGCCCGGGATGCTGGGTGTATTTGTCTTGTCTTACATGTTCATGAACCTTGTCCGTTTATACCGGCTGTCTTTGATGCCGGGTAACTTATGGGAGCTTCGTCTCCTTTTTTTTATTATTGTTGAAATTCTTGAATCTTCCTTGTGCGTTGAGCTTTCCTTTTGCGTATTTTGCCCGGCTAACTTCGTCCGGCTACACACCTTTAGCCGGGTGACCTACACCTCTAGTGGGGGCGCGCTAGTGCACCCACTGGGTGTAGTCCCCGAGATTCGGAGTAGCTGGCGCAGCCAGGTGTTTCGAATCTTTCTTATTTCTCCCAAGTCTTCTATCTTTATCCGACCGCCTCGGCCGCTTGCTGGCTGAACGCCTTCAGGGGAACTAATATTCTGAAGGGGGCGCGAGCGCACTCCAATCGGTGTAGCCCCGAGATTCGGAGTAGTGGCGAGCTGTGCTTCGAATCTTTCTTGTCTTTTCTTGCTCTCGCCCTTGCCCTCACCTGGGCTCCGAACGGCCGGCTAAACGCCCTTAGCCGGTCAGGAACTACAAGATTCCACTGGGGGCGCGCGAGCGCACCCAGTGGGTGTAGCCCCCGAGATTCGGAGCGCTTGATGAAGGCAAGGACTTCGAATCTTCTTTCCTTCTCCTGAATTCCGACTCGAGGTAGTCGGACAAGAATGCACATATGCATACACATACATCTTCACAGGTTAATAGGTTAGTCTGTCAAATCGTAGCCGGAAAACAACTTGTTTTTTCGAAAACTGGCTTGCTCCTTTCTAGACACTTAGTCGCCTTCTCGTGTGCTCTGCTATTTTCGCTGCGTCCTTGCCGGGCAGCCGGGTTGCCGTCTGCAGCCTGAATCAAAGGGAGTTGACAGTACATTACACACGGTACTAGCGGCTTAGCAGCTGGATTGGTTCGAGCTAGTTGCAGGGCCAAGACGCCCGATCTGTCGTGTCTCCTCCCCGTTTTTCGTGTGGGATGCCTCGGGCTTTTGCTCTTGCTAGCCGAACAGCCGGGTTGCGGTCTGTAGCTGAGACGAAGAGTGGGCCTCTGACATCGTCACACACTACTCAGCCTGCTTGTTGACTTAACAAGCCGGGCCAGCCGGCGAGCCCCTGAGTAGGGGTTCTCGGAGCCGGAAAATTTGAACCGGAAAATAGGTGTACACACATTTCTAGAAGGAGCCCCCAAGATTCTCGTGGGGGCCCGCATTTTCATTCATGGGGTTTTCGGGATACATACACTGCCTGGCGACTAGGTGTAAAACGGGCGCAGCAGGGCGCTGCTCAAGGACGCCGGTCTCCTCGTCCGATTTGTCCATCTTGTTCTTGCGCTGCTGTAAGGCCGATGAGGTAATAGGAGTCATTGGGCGCGCCGGCTGATGATGAAGGGGCCCTCCTGTGGTGGTGATAGCTTGTGCGTGCCTTCGTGTCTTGCACCAGGAGAACCAGGTCGCCTCGCGGAATGCATCGGGCGAATCCGCTTGAATGGTAGCGCATAGTCATAGCCGCTGGTACAGGGCAGATCTGGACAGGGCCAGCTCGCGGGCCTCCTCCAGGAGGTCCACCCCGTCCTCCCGCGCCTCCTTGTTGGCTTTTTTGTCGTACAGGAGCTTGCGAGGGGAGTCGAACTCGATGTCGGTGGAGAGGACGGCTTCAGGTCCGTAGACCAGGAAGAATGGCGTGTAGCCGGTTGACCTATTTGGTGTGGTGCGGAGGCTCCACAGCACCACCGGAAGTTCTTCGATCCAACATCCGGGTGACCAGTCCAACGGCTCGATGAGACGTGGCTTGATGCCGGCTAGCACCAAGCCGTCTGCGGGTGTGCAACGGAGGCGAGGTCCAGTCGGATGCCCTTGTTGCTGCAGAACCGGGCAAAGGCCCCCTTGGCGAAGTTCGTGCCATTGTCGGTGATGATGCTGTTGGGGTAGCCGAAGCGGTTGATGATGTCGGTGAAGAAGGTGACAACCGTCGCTCCATCTAGCTTCCGGATAGGCTTGGCCTCGATCCACTTTGTGAACTTGTCCACCGCTACTAGCAGGTGGGTCATTCCCACGCGGGATCGCTTGAAGGGACCGACCATGTCGAGGCCCCAAACTGCGAAGGGCCAGGTGATCAGTATGGTCTTGAGTACCGAGGTTGGCATGTGCCTGAGCTGCCCGAAGCGCTGGCACCCATTGCACGCGCGGACCAGCTGCTCGGCATCCTCGAGGGCGGTGGGCCAATAGGAACCATGGCGGAATGCCTTGGCGACTATCGCCCTTGACAAAGCGTGGTGCCCGCACTCACCCTGGTGGATATCCTTGAGTAGCCGGTAGCCCGTGTCCACATCGACACATCTTTGGAAGATACCGGATACACCGCGCTTGTACAGCTCGCTGTTTATGATGGTGTATGTATGCACGCGGCGCCGGATTTGCCTGGCCTCTACCTCATCGTCCGGGAGTTCTCCGTTGGCGATGTAGTTCATGAAGGGTTGTGCCTAGGATGGCACTTCCCGGATGACGAGGACGCTCTTGTCCTCCGGCTGACGGATGTCGGGGGGTCGTCCGGGTGGAGTACCCGGGACGGCAGCCCCCGAGCCATTAGGCGAGCCGGCATCCCCCGGGTCTTGCGAGCCAGAGGGCACTGCCTGGCCGGAATTGGTGCGGGTTTTCTTCTTTGGTGGTTCTGTCGGCTCCGTTTCTGCTGTTCCGCCAGCCGGAATGCTTCCCGCCTAGACGATAGAGTCTGAATCCGGCGACGGGTTGATGGATGGCTTGCGTAGATGCTCCAAGGAGACCCCTGGCGGGATGGCCTGCCTGGTGGATCCTATCTTGGAGAGTGCATCGGCTGCCTCATTGTTGGTGCGAGGGACATGGTGAAATTCGCATCCGTCGAAGGAGGCGCTGAGCTTCTAAATGTGGAACCGGTAGAGAGCCATGTTTGCATCTCTGGCGTCCCATTCCCCGAACACCTGTTGCACCACCAAGTCCGAATCACCGAAGCACAGGATCCGGTTGACACCGATCTCCTTGGCCAGCCGGAGCCCGCGGCGCCAAAGGCTCAGATTCGCCACGTTGTTGGAGGCCTTGAAGTGGATCTGCAACACATACTCCAGCCAGTCTCCTTTGGGCGAGGTGAGCATGATGCCGGCTCCCAACCCCCCGAGCATCTTTGACCCGTCGAAGTGCATCCGCCAGTGGTCCGAATCCGGAACCGGTGGGAGATACTGGGTCTCGGCCCAGTCGACGAGGAAGTCTGCCAACGCCTGTGACTTGATCGTAAGCCGGGGCTCGTACTGGATGGAGTAAGCCACGAGATCGATGGCCCACTTGGCGACTCGGCCGGTGGCGTCCTTGTTGCCGATGATTTCCGAAAGGGGTGCGGTGCACACGACCTTGATCGGGTGCTCCTAGAAGTAGTGCTTGAGCTTCTTGCATGTCAGGTACACACCGTAGCACATCTTTTGGTAGTGGGGGTAGTTCTGCTTGGAGAGGGAGAGAACCTCACTGAGGTAGTAGACGGGTCTCTGAACCGGCTGAGCCTTGCCTTCCTCGGGGCGCTCCACCACCAGGACGACGCTGACGACCCGGCCGGTGGCTGCTATATAGAGCAACATCGGCTCCTTGCTAGCCGGCATGGCCAGAACTGGTGATGTGGATAGCATGCGCTTGAGGTCGTGAAACGCGGTGTCGGCTTGCGAAGTCCAAGAGAACTTGTCTGTCTTCTTCATCAGCTGGTATAACGGGAGTGCCTTCTCCCCTAGCCGGCTGACGAAACGACTAAGGGAAGCCAGGCATCCGATGAACTTCTGGACTCCAAGAAGGTTCTTGGGCGGCTGCATCCTCTCGATGGCCGCGATCTTCTCCGGATTCGCCTCGATACCTCGCTATGATACGAGGAAACCGAGTAGCTGACCGGATGGTACTCCGAAGATGCACTTCTCTGGGTTCAGCTTCATCTGGTACTGGTGGAGGTTGCCAAATGTTTCTCCCAGATCCTCGAGGAGGGTGCGCTTTTCCTTGGTCTTGATGACCACGTCATCCACGTAAGCGTGCATGTTTCGGCCTATCTACGAGTGCAAGCATTTCTGCATACATCGCTGATAGGTGGCACAGCGTTCTTTAGGCCGAAAGGCATGGTTACATAGCAGAAAGCCTCGTAGGGGGTGATAAATGATGTCTTAATCTGATCAGGCGGGTTTAGCCAGATCTAATTGTACCCGGAATAACAAACTAGAAAAGACAACAAATCACAGCCGGTCGTGGAATCGATGACTTGATCAATACGGGGCAAGGCGAAGGGGTCTTTCGGGCATGCCTTGTTCAGGCTGGTGTAGTCGATACACATGCGCCAGGTCTTGTTCTTCTTCAACACCAAGACTGGGTTCGCCAACCAGTCCGGGTGGTACACTTCCATGATGAACCCGGCTGCAAGGAGCCGGGTGATCTTGTCACCAATTATCCTTCTCTTCTCCTCTGCAAACCGGCGCAGAGGTTGCTTGACCGGCTTGGCATCCAGACGCACATGAAGTGAGTGCTCGGCGAACTCCCTCGGCACACCCGGCATGTCCTTGGGAGACCATGCGAAGATGTCCCGATTCTCACGGAGGAAGTCGACGAGCGCGCCTTCCTATTTGCTGTCCAAGCCGGCACCAATGGTGACAAACTTAGTCGGATCAGAGGGGTCGAGCAGGATCCTCTTCGTCTCCTTTGCCGGCTGGAAAGCTCCTTCTCCAGCCGGTTTGCTGCTAGCCGGAATGTCCTGCTGGGCCATGGCCACATTGCGCATGATCACGTGTTTTTCTTCAGCTATGATGAGGGCCTCTGCCAGTTTGGAACCGGCTGAGGCGCACTCCATCGATCGCCTGAAGCAGCCGACGACGGTGATCACGCCGTGGGGTCCCGGCATCTTCGTCTTGAGGTACGCGTAGTGGGGGATGGCCATGAACTTGGCGAAGGCGGAGCGCCCGAGGAGAGCATGGTAGGAGCTCGTCAGATTTACCACCTCAAACCAGATTGGCTCGCGGCGGAAGTTCTCCTCGGTCCCGAAGATGACGTCCAGCTGGATTTTCCCCAGCGGGGCGCAGGCTGGCCCCGGCAGTACGTCGTGGAACGTCGTGGTAGTCGGGCGCAGGTCGCTTTCACGAATGCCCAGCTTCTCCGGCGAGGACTGGTAGAGGAGGTTGAGGCTGCTGCCCCCGTCGATGAGGACGCGCGAGAATCGGCAGGTGCGCGCATTGGAGACGATGAGAGGGTCGAGCACCATGGCGTAGCCCCCGGGAGTCGGCAGATGCTCAGGCTGATCCGCCTGGCTCCAGGTGATGGGGGTTTCTGACCAGTTCAGGTACTGGGGGACCGGAGAGACGATGGTGTTGACCTCCTTGGAGCGTCGCCTACGACTGTGCTTGTCGTCCTGCTCCGTCTCGAAGATGTGGTAGGCGGCGTGCGGCTGGGGGTAGCCGTTGTTGTTGTTGCCGCCGTTGCCGCCATTACCATCATTACCGGCTCCCCTAGCTGGTGGTGGAGGTCCACCCAGTGGGGGAGGCGGGAGACGAGGCTGGTTGTCCTGGTCCTTTAGCTAGCGGGTCCAGCTGCAGTTCTGGGTGGTGTGCGTAGCCGGTTTGAATGGACCGCTATGCCACTTGCACGGGCCGTCAACCATCTGGTAGAAGGTGAGTCGGGGCTTCTGCCTTCTTGCCTCATTAGCCGGTGCGTCGGGCGCACCCTCCACAGCATTGACCTGCCGCGCGTGGTAGCGAGGCTTCTGCTGCCCGGCCTGGCGGTCCCCATGGAACCGGTTGTCGTTGCCGTGACGTCTGGAGGATCCGGCTTCACCAGCCAGATTGCTCGGACGGTCACGAGCCGGCTCCGTGGGAGTCGGACGACCGTCCGTGTTTACTCGGAGGGGTTTCTTCATGGCGGCATCCGCCATGGCATATTGGTCTGCAACCGTCATGAGCTCCGCCATGGTTTTCGACTCATCACACAGTAGCCGGTGGCGAAGCATGGTGCCCTCTCGGCATCCTTTGATGAAGAAGCTGATGGCTTGGCTCTCCAGGATGCCCTCGCAAGTGTTATGGAGCTCCGTCCACTTGACGAGGTACTTGCGGTCGGTCTCGCGGCCGCCCTGGACGCACAAGGCCAGGTCGCGTGGGCGCCCTGGACGTTTGTACGTGCCGTTGAAGTTGCGGACGAACACCTTCTCGAAGTCAGGCCAGGCGTTGATGATGTTGGGCACAAGGCTATTAAGCCATGTCCTTGCCGACCCGGTTAGCATGAGAGGGACGTAGCGCACAACTGTGCGCTTGTTCCCGTGGGCGATGCCGACTGCCGTAGCGTAGTCGGTCAACCAGTCTTCCGGCTTCATGCCGTCAGATTTGGGGTGTCCTCGGCAGGAGAATTTATCCGGAAACGCTCGTTCCGGATGCGGGTCCAAACAAACCGGCCGGTCGAATCTTCCTCCGGACGCGCGCTTGAGCGAGGAGCTCGATGCGGTCGCGGCATCCGGACAATCCGGTTGGGCGCCCCACCCGCCCGAGACGGGAACCACCGTCTGGCGGCTCCTGGCGCGGTGGGGGAGGTCGCGGGTTGCTGTTCACCGTATGCTCCTGGTGCGGCTGGCCCCTGTTGCCCGAGTTGCGACGTCTGCTGTGGGCCCCGGGCGGCTGAGGGGAGGACGCCTGGGTGTCCGGGCGCTGGCTGCTAAGGTGTAGCTTGCTCTCCGAGAAGCTAAGGTCTTCCTGCATCTGCCGGTTGGCATCGGCCTGCTTGTCCGCGACGCGGAGGAGCTCCTGCACGCGAGCATGCTGGCGGGCTCGCGCCTCGCCCTCCAGGCTGGGTAGCTCCTCTGCTGCGGCTCGCGCCGTGCGCAGGTTCTTGATGGGCGTGCTGTAGGTGGGTCGTGTGAGGGCAGGCGCGGGATCCGGTTCCCCGTCCTTTTCCATCCTACCGCCCATCTCACCGCCCCGACGCCATACCTGGCCGTGCCGGCTCCACGGTAGCAGTGAGTGAGGCCGCGCGACGGTCGCATTTCGCGTGAGTGATCTCAAGTTGCTTGCGGGCTGCTGCCAGCTCCATGGCCTCCTGGAGGAGGATCTGTCTCTCCATGGTGAAGTTGGCCTCCGCTTCCTCCAGGTTATCCCCGAGGTTAACCGGCGTCAGGAGCCGATCAATGGCATCCTCCACCGGGTTCCGAGGCTGCGGGGGAGCGGAAGTTCCGACCTCGTCCACGCCTCGCTCCCGCGGCTGGCGGGGATGTGAGCTGGATCCGGCCATCATGACCTCCACGCCGCGGGGTGCGGCGGAGGTGCTGTCGTCTGAGCGCGGCAGCTCCTCGACAGAGACGATTTCCCTAGGGAAACGCTCTGGGACGGTGGCGACATAGACGGGGAGATCGCCGAATAGCAGGACGGTGCCGTTCGCTAGGAAGGAAGTTCCGGCGAAGTAGGAGGCGTTGTCGATGACGCAGTCGAACTTGCCAAGCGTGAGTACCAGGCCGGAGGCCACGCGCTCACCGGCTGAAGTGCGGGGTCCCGTGCGGAACATGACTCCGGTCGAAGCCGTCTGCCCCATGGTGGGCGCCAACTGTCATTGTATTGGGAACGATAGTACCTAAGGAGGTTAGATAGAGGTGTGGGGACTAGCAAGGAAGCTATCTACGGCGTCCGCAAGCGAGATTGGGTACAAGCAAGCGTAGATGGATGCAGGAAGTACCCAGGTTCGGAGCCCTCGTGATGAGGTAAAGCTCCTACTCCTGCCTAATCTAACTATGAGGGATATACGAACTACAAGTGCTCCTTGAGCTGTGTTCTCTAGCTACTGCTTTAAATGCACTGAGACCAACCCTTTCTACTAAGGCCTTGCCTCTCCTTATATAGGCAGAGAGGCAAAGGTCTCACTAGCTAGTCCGACTGGCAGGCCCCATAGGTGGGTCCCAGCCGACTAGTCATCTACAGTATCCAGTATGGCTTGTCTTATCGGAGTATGAGCGGTATGGCTGTCGTAGGTACAGTGGACGCCGTGTGAGTCGGTCGTCAGCACAGGCCACTGTTCCAGCGTCACCCACGCAAAGTCTTCGGTATGGGAGGGTGGTTGCCCGTCTTGTCATCGTACAGGGCGTACCATGCACTGATACGCACGTCGTCCTGTCTCACTGATTGGGTCCGGCTATGTCGCCGTATCCGGCTGTCTCTTGCTAATCCGGCTACCGGGTGATAGTCGGCCCGTCTTGCCCTGTCCGGCTGCATCTGGTCAGCCGGACGCGATCCGACTGTCCTGTTTCTTATCCGGATGGGGTACCCAGGGATCATCCCCCTGACACATAGGAAGTGGGTTAGACTTAAATGTGCTTTGAATTTGCTTCTTGATGCTCTCTTTTACTTCAATTCATATTTCTTATGTGAGCATCTTCTCAAACTATCATGCCTAACTTAAAGGCGTTAAAAAAAGTACTTATTGGGAGATAACCCAAAAGTTTTAGATGAGTCTTGGAAGTTATTACTTCAGTAATAACCGCTCCTTATCCTTTTTATTTGCTTTTTGTGCCAAGAGTAACCTCTAATGAGAGAGAAGTAATGCTTGGGAAAGTTGCTGTCCCGAAACAGATTTTTGTGCTTCACCGTAAAAATTTGTGTAAAATCTCTGTACGTCGTTTTGAGGCGCGAATTTTTATGCTTCTGACCCAGGTTGTTATCTAACTTTTGTTAGTTTAACACTTTTCGATTTAAGCAACAGAAGGTCTTCGAAAAAATTCGTCTTTACCTGCTGGTCTGTTTTGACAGATTTCTGCCATTATTTGCATTTGCTTCTTGTTGGTTCCTTTTTAAGTTCCTTTGGGGAATTGAGCTTTTTGAGGGAAGTGCTACAGTAGCTTGTGTTTTAATGGAAGTTTTATTGGTGTTGGAACTGAACCTAAAGACTTATTATCTTGAGTGCACTAATGTTGCTAATAAAGATTGTGTGAAGTTTTGTATAAAGGAAAAATTTCAGGTGTATGGAAGGAATGAGTAATGGGATGAAGAATGGACTAAAGCTCAATCTTGGGGATGCCACGCGTGTCACCCCAAGAAATATCCAAGAAGTACAAGCGTCAAAGCTTGGGGATGCCCAAGGCATCCCCTTCTTTATCAATAAAAAATATCAGGTTTCTTCCAAACACTTCATTTTTATTGTTTCATACACAATTGTGTTGTTCTTGGATCGTCTTCTTTTTCGTTTTCGTTTTGGTTTTTCTTTTGCTTTGTTTGCTTAGTTTGCTGAATAAATTGGTTGGACCCCCTCTTTCATACATTGGTTTTCAAATAGTTTGGTTTGGTTTGGAAAAAGAGTAGGAAAGTTCATGCTTAAGTGGTAAATAGAGCTTGTTTTTGACTGTGGCCTATGCTTCGTCATGCCATGCTTGATATTGTTTTGGCTTTATGCTTAGTATTCTTTGCTGTAGCATGACTTGTTATAAATAATTGAGATTGCTTAACGTGCCTTGGATGAATCATGCGTTGTTTTAGCATATTAAAGCATAATATTGTGGTATTCTCCTTTGATGCTTTATTTGGGTTGACTTGGCGCATGCTCACACCATGTTATGACTATCTCAAGTCACCATAAGCCTTTATGATCCTTTAGTTTTCAACTTATAGTATCACTTTATGCTTTGATCAATGATGTTTTGTCGCTCTGCATGATTATGGCCATTATTGCTCTCTTAGTTTGTCGCTCCCTGTCTTTTGCTAGCCTCCGCAACCAAGTATGAGTTCCACTCATGCATCCAACTCCCTAAACCAAGTTATTCGAAAGAGTCCACCATACCTAACTATTAGCATATGCTATTCCAAGTATATTCATGTTTTTGTCTACCTTTCGAATTAAACTTGTTATGAGAAAACTAGTGATTAAAGCTCTCACGAACTTGATGGCACACTTTACTTTTCTTGCCCTTAATAAACTTGAACCATTGTGTCGTCTATGTTGTATATGCTTGCACTTATTTGTTGGGGATTAGCAGAACCATGCTGTCATGGGGAACGCTTTCAACATTGGACTTGTACTTTGTACCTAGTTGATATCATGCTCTTTTGTCTATGGATGTCGTCGGTGTGAAATGAAAGGGGAGCTTGTAAGTGCATGGAGTTATGTATATGTGTTAGAGAAACTCTTGGGCTGCTGGTCTAATCCATGCTGTCATGGTGGAAACCTGCAGCGTAACCATAATAAGCTGTCTATGAAGCATTCTTCTTATAAAAAAAGAGTCCTATATTGAGAAAAAACAGAAAAAGAAAAAAAGGATATTATGAAAAGAGGAAAGAGAGAAAAAAGCACCATATTCCCATGGTAAAGATTGCTGAGATGCTTGTTGTATGCTTGCCTTGTCATTTTGATATGGGGATTCTTCCGTATCATCGGGCAAGGGGTACCCCGTTGGTGGTTCTCTATGATACACATGTACTTACGATGACAAGAACTTACCGGTGACTAAACTTGAGTAGCATGAGGAGCGGCCCTCGTATTCAAGGGACCTGAGATTTCCAACTTATACTTTGTCAAGCATATACTCCATAGTTTGTTCACTTTAACCTTAATCACTTCAAGATGCTTATGATAGGGGCAATGAGAGCTGAAAGCTATAAGTACCATAATTTTTGGAAGCTCTTTATTAAACTTGAATCTCTGCTTCCTTCTATGAAGGCCTTTCTTCCAGAATTATGTTGAGTCTTCACCTTCTATCTTTATGCACCTACTTAGAGAGCATAGTGGACATTCTTAGTTCTATGTGCATTGTCCCAAGACTTGTTGATTGATGCATACCTTGATATTGCTTGTTTTAAACTATTTGTATCTAGTCACTCTTATGAACTTTGAAGGTGTCCTATGCATTTATGTTTTCTACTCTATAGGGACAAGTTGAATGCCACTATGCTATGTTTTCTTTATGTGAAACAAACAAATGTCTTGCAAAGCATTGTTATTCATGAATCTTTTGTTTGTATCTTTTCATGTTGCAACATAGTTTGTTTGTCTTGTTGCTAGAACTTTGTCTTTCGTGTTATGATTGAAGTACTATGATCCCAGCTTCGAATGTTTTACAAATACTTTGATCAACTTTATGATGGTGCATGTCACCTCAAAAATTATTCTTTCTTTTTTATCACTTACCTACTCGAGGACGAGCAGGAGTTAAGCTTGGGGATGTTGATACATTGCAAATGTATCTATAATTTTTGATGTTCCATGCTTGGTTTTATCTACTTTCTTATGTTTTGTCCACACTTTGGAGTACTTTTCATATGATTTCTTGGACTAACCTATTAACAAGATACCACAGTGCCAGTTGCCTATTTTATGCTGTTTTTGGTTCCAGGAAAGTCAGAAAATGAATATTTTCAGAATTGGACGGGACAAAAGCCAAAGTTCCTATTTTACCAGAAGACTCACGGAGCCAGAATACGAGACGGAGGAGGGCCAGGGCCTGGCCACACACCCCCAGGCGCGGGTACCCCCAGGCCGCACCAGGGCATGGTGTGGCCCCCCTGGCTAGCCACCGACCTGAACGGAATATGCCCAAGAGGCAATAATAAAGTGGTTATTATATTATTCCATGTTTATGATAAATGTTTATTTTGCATGCTATAATTGTATTAATTGGAAACGTTAATACATGTGTGTTTAATAAACAAAATACAAAGTTCCTAGTAATGCCTCTCATATAAACTAGCTCGTTGATTAACAAGATGATCAAGGTTTCCTGATCATGGACATTGGATGTTGTTAATAACGAGGTCACAACATTGGTGGAATGATATGATGAACATTCATCCGAAGTATAGCATTACGATCAAAGTCATCATGTTAATTGCTAACACCGGAAGAGTATCTTGATAACATCAAACATCACACCATAACATGGTGACTATAAATGTGAGTTCAGTGCTACAAAGGTGTTATGTTGAGGCTCATAGATCAAGAGTGGGATTTGTCCATCCCGATGACGGATAGATATACTCTGGGCCCTCTCGGTGATATCACATTAAGATAGCTTGCAAGCAAGTGATGTGATCACTAGAATGTTATATCACGGGAACGAGAAAAGAGCGCATGTCGGTAACGAGATCAAACTAGGTATTTGGATACCGATGATCGAATCTCGGACATGTATTATATCATGAGACAAAGGGATTTAGTTAATAGTGTTAAAGGTTCTCACGATCACAGAAGTAATCGTTAAAAGTGTAGGAGTCAGTATGGATCTCCAGGTCTCGCTTCTGATTATTGATCTGAGAGGGGTCTCGATCATGTCTGCATTATTCGCGAACCGTAGGATGACACACTTAAGGGATACCGACACCATTTTGAGCAAATATGTTTCAGATAAAGATTTAAGAAAGCGCTGGAATTATTTCAATAGACATCGAAACTGTTTCGGGTGAAATTGCTGAAATTGGTTCTGCATGTAATAATGAAATGTTGCAGGGGGTTTTATGTGAATGTATGTTAATTAATGTAATTAACAAAATTCTGAATAAAATTAATAAAATAGTTTTATTAAATGAGAGAGCTTTAAATTTGGAGAAATTTAATGCATTTAAAGTGGGGACTTTAAAAGAGAATGTGAAGGGGCCAATTTTTGTGGAGGGAGTTACCACCACATGAATGAGGAGGTGAGGGGTCACCCCATGGGCGCCGGCCATGGGGAGGGGCACCCCCTCCTACTATAAAAGGCCCCCCTCACACCCCTTCTTCCACACACCTCCTCGTGAAGGATCTCTCCCCCTCTAGTTATTCCCCATGGTCTCGGATTAGCGAGATACATGTTCCCGGTGGCTTTATCTAGAAAGGACTTGCAGCTTCCGCTGCTTTGCTGGAGCAAGGGACGGAGGTTGTCGGGGTACCGGACATGTGTGCAATCACGGATGCACCGCTGCTTTGTGGTGCTAGACTTGCTGGAGCTGGATCTGATGGACGTGCTGGAGCTGGACCTGCTGGACTTCATCACGATCTTGAGATTGACAAGTGTACGACTACATCATACACGAGTTCCAACTCGTTAACAAAGCTTTGTTGTCTTCGAGGGTAAGTTCTCTATGGATGTATATCCACCCGTTGCTTGTATCTAGTAGATAGATCTTGGCGTATGGTTCTCATCGTAGGATTTTTTTGTTTTCTATGCTGCGAACCCTTCAGTGGTATCAGAGCCTGATCTATGCGTAGGTGCTTTGCACGGGTAGTACACATATGTTTATATGTGGGCGATGATGATCATGTTATTGCATCTTCTATGTATTTTGGATATTGGTGGCATAGTGGATGAAGCGGCCCGGACCAACCTTACATGTCATCGTACATGAGACCGGTTCCACGACTGACATGCAACTAGTTTTGCATAAGTGGCTGGCAGATGTCTTTCTCTCCTACTATAGTCAATATCTGATTTATAATGAGTTGTTAATAACTTGGTTATCCTCGTTGTGGTTCCATGTTCGTAGGTAAGACCGGTTCTATCTTCGAAAGCCCTAAGCCACATAAAAATTTGCAATTGATAAATTAGAGGCGTCTAGTTTAGATCGTTGCTGGGCTAGTGTCATGATATGGTAATGTTGTAAGTTGATGTATAGTTGATAATCTTACAACACACCTAACGTGTAAGTTCCATAGACCTTGGCCTTACACACAAAGGAATGATAGAGATCATACCATGATGCATATGATAGAGATCAAATGCATGGACCATATCATCTCACTTTACACATTAGATGTTTGCATCTTATATTGCTAGTTTGGCATTTTAGTAGCATTTTAAGATGATCCCTCATTTAGATATCAAGATAAAAATGTGTTCTTCCTTAAGTATGCACCGTTCTATGGATCGTGTTTCGAGACATCACGTGATGATCGGGTGTACTCGACTCTACGCTTTCATACAACGGGTGTAAGACAGTTTTACACACGCGAATACTAAGGTTCTTACTTGGCGAGCCTAGCATGTACATACATGGCCTAGGGACACAGACCGAAAGGTTAAGCATGAGTCATATAGTTGATATGATGGCCATATTGATGCTCGCCTTTGAAGCTACACTGATTCACATGATGATCGGACTTGGTGTAGTGGATTTGGTTCATGTAATCACCAAAAAGGCACGAGGGATTTCGTTTTTGAGTGGGAGTTCATTTCTAATTTGGATTAGTCGAACTCAATTTGTCATAAACTAAATCAAAGTGAATTTGCCTAATTTGTTGTAGTCATTGGCGTCTGTTCACTACCTTATGCTTAGTTTTAATTGAGATAATAGAACTATAGAATTCTGGATATTTACTTTACGAACTGGTATCGTATTGTTTTGAATGTCAATTTAAAGTTTATAAGTCCTATTGCAAACTTTCAGCATACTCTATTTACTCCATGAAGTTTAATAAGTAGTATTAAATCAAGAGTAAGAATTCCAATGTTAGTATCTAAAGTATCATGTTTGCCTCCATGATTATTGATATTCAAAAGTTGTTTTAATATCAAGATTATATAGGAGCTGAACATTGTTTCAGAAACCATCATATGTGAAAGATATTGTGATATCTAAAACAATGTTTTTGGTTGCATTATGATAGAGTATAATTTAGCAAAATACATGTTCTCATATTGTATGAGAATTTGTGAAGGATGGAAATGCTAAGCATCCGGATCTCCCAAAAAGGTTTTGGGAACTAACATTATACTCGCGATTCTTCCTTACAGGCTATAGTAGCTTGATCATGAAAGTTGTCATGATAAGGATGAATAGAAGATGTAAGTAAAATGTTTACTACACTAATAGATTACTAAAGAAAGGATTTTTGAAAGAACACCAAACATTTGATGATGGTGATCCACTTCAAAGTGCAAGTCCAAAGGTATTAGTATTTGACTATATACACTTTGTATTATGTGTCATGTGAATGACACCACTATTGATGTTGATAGATTCTTTTAAAAGGAAAATGAATTGCTAAAAGAGAATCTATAAAATATTTGGAAGAAAAGAAAATTTGGAGATGTCCAGCTTAGGTATATAGAAGATATACATGTTATGGCTGTATTCTTTGCTTGTTAAACAATGTGGTTCTTAGGCATTGGATACCGGTATTGGATACCGAATTGGTTGGTATGAAGTGTCATACAGGACAATGCAATTCATGAACTGCAATGGCCTAAGTAACTAACAAGAGAACAAGTGATGATGATCATCGAAAACAAATAAAGTGTTATTGTGCTTTTCGTTGACGTCAAACCTAGTCTTCAAGATTTGTTTTAATAATTGTTATTTTGTTCTGGTATTACGAGAACAATGGTTGTTCACATAATTACCGTATTCCATAAAGGATGGATGAACTTTTACAAGTCTAGTTGGAGAAATTACATCCATAAACATTATTGCTAAAATATCGCAAGACAAATGATTAAAAGATCACTTATGAAGTGACATCGCTGTTTTAAATTATATTGGAAAGAAAACATGAAGAAACTCCATTTTGATGGAATTTTTGGAGTCTTTGATTTTGATCAATTGACGCTTGTGAAACTTTCCTCAAGATAATTGAAACTCCGTCCATAGGACAAAGAGGAACAGATGACTAACTTATTGGATATTATGCATGTTGATGTATATAGTCCATTATGTGTAGCCATATGCGATGGATATTTTTGCTTCATATGCTTTTTCCAGAAGTTTAAGTGAATATATCTATATATTTACTTAATAAGGAAGAAGTATGAAACATTTGAAATTGTTCAAAGACTTTCAAGATGAAGTGAAAAATCATTGTAACAAGAAAATAAAAGAGTTTATGATTTGATCACAAAGGAAGATATTTGAGTTACATGTTTAGCAAAACACCTAAGATTTGAGGAATTGTTCCACGATTTGTGTTTTCCGGTAAACCATAGGAGTATGGCATATTCGAGAGATGAAATCAAACCATGTTTAACATGGTAAGATCAAAGGTGTCATTTATAAAACTGCCATTATGTTTTAAGGATTAAAGCTTTAGAGACTACCACTTTTACACTGAAAAGAGCACCATCGTGATCCGTTGAAATGACACCATATAAGTTATGGTTTGTGATAAAACCCGAATTGTCTTTTCTTAAATTTTGGTATGCTATGCATAAGTAAAATGTTTACAACCAAAGTCGGATAAGCACGTCTTTGTAGGTTATCCCAAAGAATTTGTTGGGAATTTCTCCATAACACCGAGGACAAAAGAGTTTGTTATTTGGAACGTCAAGTTTCTTGAGAAGGAATTTTTCACGAAAAGTTAAGTGGGAGGACAATAGAACTTTGATAAGGTTGTTGAACCTTAGCTATATGTGCTAAGTAGCGCATCACCGGAAAGTGTCCCGGTGGCGTCCACAATGCTCATGGCTCCCGTGATTACAAAGGATGTGATCTTGGAGATTAGAGTTCCTATTGAACCATGTGGGTCGGTAAGAATCAAATAGTAAGATTTGAAACAGAAGTCGTTATTGTTTTGACAATGATGAACCGACTGCATGCAAAGAAGCGATGATGGGCCCTGACTCCATAAAATGACTAGAAGTCATAGAATCCATGATAGTATCCATACTTGAGAAATCAAGTTTCTGAACTTGGAAGACCCTCTGGAAAGGCGTGAAGCCTATCGGTCGTGTTTGGATCTATAAAGAAATAGACATGGATGTTTAACATCTATGAAATAGTCGACATGTGATGGCTCAATGCACGGCGCCCAAAAAAGTGTTGGTGCGTGGTTGATGTAGAGCTCGTTGGGAACCCCAAGAGGAAGGTATGATGAGCACATTAGCAAGTTTCCCTCAGTATTAAACCAAGGTTTAATCGAACCAGTAGGAGCAAGGAAACACCCCAAAGGTGTTACTAGCTGAGCTTTGGCAGGGTGCAATATCGGTGCTAGTAGTAACGTAGAGACCTGCACAACACAACCACAGAACTTTGTCCCCAACTTGCGATGAGGTTGTCAATCTCACCGTGTTTTGCGGAAAACAAAGGATTAAACGTATCGAATGGAAAGAAGTAAAACTTTGCAGAAAGTAAACACAAAGCGGTAAAAGATTGTAGATTGAATATAAAAGACAAGGACCGGGATCCATAGTTCACTGGAGGTGGCTCTCCTTAAGATAGATAACATGCTGGGTGAACAAATTACAGCGGGGCAATTGACAAACATCGAGAAAGCAATACATGCATATACTAATCATCTTGACTCCTTTGAGACTTGATTGGGAATTACAACATTATACATAGACCGCCATCCAACTGCATCTATGACTAATAATCCACCTTCAGGTTATCATCCGAACCCTCCAAGATATTAAGTTGCAAGCAACAGATTATTGCTTTATTTAATCATGGTAATGTAAACAATACGATTGTTCTATGAATAAAGGATTGTTGTTTTCTCCTAGTAGCAACAACACATCTAGTACCTTAGAGATTGCCACTTCCTGCATTACTAGAGGCATGAACCCACTATCGAGCATAAATACTAACTCTTGGAGTTGCTAGCATCTACTTGGCCAAGATAGCTACTAACAACGGAAAGCATGCAAGATCACAAATAACAAAGACATGATAGAATCAATAATCAATCTGAAATAGCATCTTAATATCCATCGGATCCTCACAAACACAACATGCAGAATTACAAATAGATGATCTTGATCATGAACGAAGCTCACAAGATCTAGACATGAAAGCACAAAGGAGGAGAACCAGCCATCTAGCTACTACATGGATCCGTAGTCCAAGGATGAACTACTCATGCATCACACCGGAGGCTTGCATTGTGACGAAGAAGGACTCCAGGGTGAATTCCCCTCTCCGGCAGAGTGCCGGGAAGAGCTTCAGATCCCTCCTGATCTAGGGATGGAGATGACGGCGGCTACAGACTCTTTCGTGGATTTTTGATCGGTCCCTTAGGGGTTTCGTCCCGAGGGCATCTTATAGTCAGAAGGGGAGGCCGAGGGGGTGCCGGGAGCGGCCACACCACCCCCGGCGCGGGCTAGGCCTGACCGCTCGGCCAGGTGGTGTGGTGGCCCCCTGGTCCCTCTCCGTCTCGTATTGTAGCACTTGATGACTTCCGGAAAAATAGGCACTTTGGCTTTTGTCCCGTCCAATTCCGAGAATATTCATTTTCTGACTTTCCTGGAACCAAAAACAGCAGAAATGCAGTAATCGTGGCTCTTATTAATAGGTTAGTCCAAGAAATCATATGAAAAGTACTCCAAAGTTGGAACAAAACACAAGAAAGTGGATAAAACCAAGCATGGAACATCAAAAATTATAGATACATTTGCAATGTATCTACATCCCCAAGCTTAACTCCTGCTCGTCCTCGAGTAGGTAAGTGATAAAAAGAAAGAATAATTTTTTAGGTGACATGCACCATCAAAGACTTGATCAAAGTATTTGCAAAACATTCAAAGCTGGGATCATAGTACTTCAATCATAACATGAAAGACAAAGTTCTAGCAATAAGACAAAGAAACTATGATGCAACATGAAAAGGCACAAACAAAAGATTCATGAATAACAATGCTTTGCAAGACGTTTGTTTGTTTCACATAAAGAATACATAGCATAGAAGCATTCAGCTTGTCCCTTATAGAGTAGCAAAACATAAATGCATAGGACACCTTCAAAGTTCATAAGAGTGACTAGATACAATAGTTTAAAACAAGCGATAACAAGTTATGCATCAATCAACTAGTCTTGGGACAATGCACATAGAACTAAGAATGGCCACTATGCTCTCAAAGTAGGTGCATAAAGATAGAAGGTGGAGACTCAATATTATGGTGGAAGAAAGGCCTTTTGTAAAAGGAAGTAGGGATTCAAGTCTCATAAAGAGCTTCCAAAAATTATGGTACTTATAGCTTTCAGCTCTCATTGCCCCTATCATAAGCATCTTTAAGGTGATTAAGGTTAAAGTGACACAACTAAGAGGATATGCTTGACAAGTTATAAACCGAAATCTCATGCCCCTTACTTACGAAGACCGATCCTCATGCTACTCAACTTCAGTCACGAGTAAGCTCTTGTCATTGTAAGTACATGTGTATCATTAAGAACCACCAACGGGGTACCCCTTGCACATGATACAGGAGCTTTCCCATAATCAAAATGACAAGGCAAGCAGACAATGAGCATCTCAACGATCTTTTTATTTGCTATTTGCATAGGTTTTTATTGAGGATGCTTCATAGAGTGCTCATTATGGTGATGCTGCAAGTTTCCACCATGATTAGGCATGGCTTAGGCTAGCGGCCCAGGAGTTTCTCTAACACACATACAAACTCCATGATCTTACAAGTTCCACTTTTATTTCACACCGTCGGGATTCGTAAGCAAAAGAACATGATATATAACGGGGTACAAAGTACAAGTGCAATGTTGAAAGCGTTCCCCATGAAACATGGTTCTGCTAATTTCAACTTATAAAGCACAAGCATATACGCAACAAAGAAGGACCCAATGGTTCAAGTTTATTAGATGCAAAAAGTAAAGTGTGCCATCAAGTTCGTGAGAGCTTTAATCACTAGTTTTCTCATAACAAGTTTAATTTGGAAGGTAAACAAAATCATGAATATACTTGGAATAGCATAAGCTAGTAGGTAGGTATGGTGGACTCTTTGGAATAACTTGGTTTAGGGAGTTGGATGCATGAGTGGAACTCATACTTGGTTGTGGAGGCTAGCAAAAGACTGGGAGCGACAAACTAAGAGAGCAATAATGGCCATAATCATGCAGAGCGACAAAACATCATTGATCAAAGAATAAAGTGATACTATAAGTTCAAAACTAAAGGATCATAAAGGCTATGGTGACTTGAGATAGTCATAACATGGTGTGAGCATGCGCCAAGTCAACCCAAATAAAGCATCAAAGGAGAATACCACTATACTATGCTTTAATATGCTAAAACAACGCATGATTCATCCAAGGAACATTAAGCAATCTCAATTGTTTATAACAAGTCATGCTACAGCAAAGAATACTAAGCATAAAGCCAAACAATATCAAGCATGGCATGACAAAGCATAGGCCACAATAAAAAACAAGCTCTTTTTACCACATAAGCATGAACTTTTCTACTCTTTTCCAAACCAAACCAAACTATTTGCAAACCAATGTATGAAAGGGGCGATCCAACCAATTTATTCAGAAAAATAAGAAAACCAAGCAAACTAAAAACCAAAATGAAAACGAAAAAGAAGACGCTCCAAGAACAACACAACTATGCATGAAACAATAAAAATGAAGCGTTTGGAAGAAACCTGGGATTTTTATTGATGAAGAAGGGGATGCCCTGGGCATCCCCAAGCTTTGACGCTTGTACTTCTTGGATATTTCTTGGGGTGACACACGTGGAATCCCCAAGCTTGATCTTTAGTCCATCCTTCATCTCATTACTCATTCCTTCCATACACCTGAAAATTTTCCTTCATACAAAACTTCACACAATCTTTATTAGCAACATTAGTGCACTCAAGATAATAGGTCTTAAGGTTCAGTTCTAACACCAAATAAACTTCCATTAGAACACTAGATACTGTAGCACTTCCCTCAAAAATCTCAATTCCCCAAAAGAACTCAAAAAGGAACCAACAAGAAGCAAATGCAGAAAATGGCAGAAATCTGTCAAAACAGACCAGCAGATAAAGACGAATTTTTTCGAAGATCTTATGTTGCTCAAATCAAAAAGTGTTGAACTAACTAAAGTTAGATAACAACCTGGGTCATAAGCACAAAAATTCATGCCTCAAAAAGATGTTTAGAGATTTTACATGAATTTTAACGGTGAAGCATAGAAATCTGTTTTGGGACAGCAACTTTCCCAATCATTACTTCTCTCTCATTAGAGGTTACTCTTGGCACAAAAAGCAAATAAAAAAAGGATAAGGAGCGGTTATTAATGAAGTAATAACTGCCAAGACTCATCTAAAACTTTTGGGTTATCTCCCAATAAGTACTTTTCTTTATCGCCTTTAACTTAGGCATAAGAAGCAAGAAAGAATCAAGTGTTCTCAAATGAAGAAGCATTAAGACCAAATTTTGTTTTCATAGGAGAAGCAAAAGAAATCTTTTCTCAATTTTTAGGTAAGTGTTCTATACCTTTCTTGAGTGGGAGTTGATATTTAATGGTGCCTTCTTTCATATCAATGATGGCACCAACAGTTCTAAGAAAAGGTCTTTCCAAAGTAATAGGACAAGAAGCATTGTATTCAACATCCAAAACATAGAAATCAACGGGGACATAAGCATTGTTAACCATAATAAGAACATCATTAAGACTCCCATGAGTTTCTTTTTAGTATTATCATCAAGTGGGACATTCAAATAACAATCTTCAAGTGGAGGCAAATCAAGCATATCATAAATCCTTCTAGGCATAATAGAAACACTACTATCAAGATCACATAAAGCTTTGAAATCAAAGTTATTCACTTTCATATTAATGATGGGTTCCCAACCATCTTCTTGTTTTATAGGAATAAGGCTTTATGTTTCATCTTTTCTTATTTAATCTTTATGAGAGCATCAATAATGTGTTTTGTAAAGGCCATGTTCATAGCACTAGCATTAGGACTTTTAGCAAGCTTTTGTAAGAACTTAATAACTTCAGAGATGTTGCAACCATCAAGATCAAAACCATACTTATCATCTAAAGTAGTAGAACTATTACTAGCCTCAACACTAGTGGTGGTGATAGTAGAAACACTAATGTTTCTAGCAATTTCATCTTCTCTTTCCCACTTAGCATGTAATTCAGCTAATAGTCTAACATTTTCATCAATTCTTACTTGTATAGCATTAGTAGCTACAAAGGGATTATCATTAGTTTCAGGTTTAGCAGCCATTTTATTCAAAGAAGATTGAGCTTCAGCCAAAGATGCTATATTTCTTTCAGCATTAGAGAGTTTTTCCTCAATAGTTTTATTGAAAGCAGTTTGTTTACTAATAAAGTCCTTAAGCATAACTTCAAGTTCAGAGGGTGCACTCCTATTATTGTTGTCAGAATTTCCATAAGCATTACCATTATTGGGACGATATGGCTTATAATTGTTGTTACCAAAATTATTCCTATAAGCATTATTGCCAAAATTGTTATTTCTTGTGAAGTTCACATCAACTTGCTCTTCTTGAGCAACCAAAGAGGCTAAAGGAACATTATTTGGATCAATATGGGATTTCCCATTAACAAGCATAGAAATAACAATATCAATCTTATCACTCAAGGAGGAGGTTTCCTCAACAGAATTTACCTTCCTACCTTGTGGAGCTCTGTCAGTATGCCATTTAGAATAATTAACCATCATAATGTCCAGAAGTTTTGTTGCAACACCCAAAGTGATGTTCATAAAGGTACCTCCAGCAGCATAATCCAATAGGTTCCTTGAAGAATAGTTCAATCCTGCATAAAAAGTTTGGATGATCATCCAAGCAGTCAGTCCATGAGTGGGACAATTCTTTACCAAAGATTTCATTCTTTCCCAAGCTTGAGCAACATGATCATTATCAAGTTGTTTAAACTTCATTATTTCACTTTTCATAGATATAATCTTAGCAGGAGGATAGTATTTTCCAATGAAAGCATCTTTGCATTTAGTCCAAGAATCAATACTATTCCTAGTTAAGGAATTCAACCATTATTTAGCTTTTCCTCTCAAAGAGAAAGGAAACAATTTCAGCTCAATAATATCACCATCTACATCCCTATGCTTTTGCATCTCACAAAGTTCAACAAAGTTATTTAGATGGGAAGTAGCATCTTCATTACTAATACCAGAAAATTGTTCTCTCATAACAAGATTGAGAAAAGCAGGTTTTATCTTAGAGAAAGTATCTTCAGGCACAGGTGGAGCAATAGGTGTGCTCATAAAATCATTGTTGTTGGTGCTAGTGAAGTCACACAACTTAGTGTTTTCAAGAGTAGTCATTTTTTGGGGGGGTTTCAAATAAGAAAGCAAACTAGTAAAACTAATTTTTTGTGTGTTTTTGATAAAGAAAACAAGCAAGCAAAGCAAAAAGAAACTAAGCAAAACAAAAATAACAAAGTAAAGAGATTGGTTATGAGGGACTCCCCTTTTAGAAGATGTCCTTGACTCCCCGACAACGGTGCCAGAAAAATGTCTTTTGATGGCGTGTAGTTGACATGGGAGTTTCTTCTTCTTCGATCCCCGGCAACGACGCCAGAAAAATGCTTGATGGCTCAATGCACGGCGCCTAGAAAAGTACTGGTGCATGGTTGATGTAGAGCTCGTTGGGAACCCCAAGAGGAAGGTATGATGAGGACAACAACAAGTTTCCCTCAGTATGAAACCATGGTTTAATCGAACCAGTAGGAGCAAGGAAACACCCCAAAGGTGTTACTAGCTGAGCTTTGGCAGGGAGCACTACTGGTGCTAGTAGCAACGTGGAGACCTGCAAAACACAGCCACATAACTTTGTCCACAACTTGCGATGAGGTTGTCAATCTCACCGTGTTTTGTGGAAAACAAAGGATTAAACATATCGAATGGAAAGAAGTAAAAGTTTTCAGAAAGTAAACACAAAGCAGTAAAAGATTGTAGATTGAATATAAAAGACAAGGACCGGGATCCATAGTTCACTAGAGGTGGCTCTCCTTAAGATAGATAACATGCTTGGTGAACAAATTACAGCAGGGCAATTAACAAACATCGAGAAAGCAATACATGCATATACTAATCATCTTGACTTCTTTGAGACTTGATTGGGCATTACAACATTATACATAGACCGCCATCTAACTGCATCTATGCCTAATAATCCACCTTCAGGTTATCATCCGAACCCCCTCCGGTATTAAGTTGCAAGCAACAGATTATTGCTTTACGAACTGCGTGTAAAGTAAACAATACATTTGTTCAATGAACAAAGGATTGTTGTTTTCTCCCTAGTAGCAACAGCACATCTAGTACCTTAGAGATTTCTGTCACTTCCCCAGTTTACTAGAGGCATGAACCCACTATCGAGCATAAATACTAACTCTTGGAGTTGCTAGCATCTACTTGGCCAAGATAGTTACTAACAATGGAAAGCATGCAAGATCACAAATAACAAAGACATGATAGAATCAATAATCAATCTGAAATAGCATCTCAATATCCATCGGATCCCCGCAAACACAACATGCAGAATTACAAATAGATGATCTTGATCATGAATGGAGCTCACAAGATCTAGACATGAAAGCACAAAGGAGGAGAACCAGCCATCTAGCTACTACATGGATCCGTAGTCCAAGGATGGACTACTCACGCATCACACCGGAGGCTTGAATGGTGATGAAGAAGGCCTCCAGGGTGAATTCCCCTCTCCGGCAGAGTGCTGGGAAGAGCTTCAGATCCCTCCCAATCTAGGGATGGAGATGACGGCGCTATAGACTCTTTCGTGGATTTTTGATCGGGACCTTAGGATTTTCGTCCCGAGGGCATCTTATAGTCGGAAGGGGAGGCCGAGGGGGTGCCTGGGCTGGCCACACCACCCCTGGCGCGGGCCAAGCCTGACCACGCGGCCAGGTGGTGTGGTGGCCCCCTGGCTCCTCTCCGTCTCGTATTCTGGCATCTGATGACTTCCGGAAAAATAGGCACTTTGGCTTTTGTCCTGTCGAATTCCGAGAATATTCATTTTCTGACTTTCCTGGAACCAAAAACAATAGAGAAAAAAGGCAGCTGACATTGTGGCTCTTATTAATAGGTTAGTCCAAGCAAAAAGTACTCCAAAGTGTGGACAAAACACAAGAAAGTGGATAAAACTAAGCATGGAACATCAAAAATTATAGATACATTTTCAATGTATCAACATCCCCAAGCTTAACTCCTGCTCGTCCTCGAGTAGGTAAGTGATAAAAAGAAAGAATAATTTTTGAGGTGACATGCACCATCAAAGACTTGATCAAAGTATTTGTAAAACATTCAAAGTTGGGATCATAGTACTTCAATCATAACATGAAAGACAAAGTTCTAGCAATAAGACTAAGAAACTATGATGCAACATGAAAAGGCACAAACAAAAGATTCATGAATAACAATGCTTTGCAAGACGTTTGTTTGTTTCACATAAAGAAAACATAGCATAATAGCATTCAGCTTGTCCCTCATAGAGTAGCAAATATAAATGCATAGGACACCTTCAAAGTTCATAAGAGTGACTAGATACAAATAGTTTAAAACAAGCAATATGAAAGCTATGCATCAATCAACTAGTCTTGGGACAATGCACATAGAACTAAGAATGGCCACTATGCTCTCAAAGTAGGTGCATAAAGGTAGAAGGTGGAGAGTCAATATAATGGTGGAAGAAAGGCCTTCATAAAAGGAAGTAGGGATTCAAGTCTCATAATGAGCTTCCAAAAATTATGGTACTTATAGCTTTCAGCTCTCATTGCCCCTATCATAAGCATCTTGAAGTGATTAAGGTTAAAGTGAACAAACTATGGTGTACATGCTTGACGAAGTATAAGTCAAAAATCTCATGTCCCTTGTATACGAGGGTCGCTCCTCATGCTACTCAAGTTTAGTCGTAAGTTCTTGTCATTGTAAGTACATGTGTATCATAGAGAACCGCCAACGGGGTACCCCTTGCCCGATGATACTGAAGAATCCCCATATCAAAATGACAAGGCAAGAAGACAACGAGCATCTCAGCAATCTTCTTATTTACCATGGGAATATGGTGCTTTTTTCTCTCTTTCCTCTTTTCATAATACCTCTTTTTTTATTTTTCTCTTTTTTTATTAATGTAGACTCTTTTTTTATAAGAAGAATGCTTCATAGACAGCTCATTATGGTTACGCTGCAGGTTTCCACCATGTCAGCATGGATTAGACCAGCGGCCCAGGCATTTCTCTAACACATATACATAACTCCATGGACTTACAAGCTCTCCTTTCATTTCACACCGACGACATCCATATACAAAAGAGCATGATATCAACTAGGTACAAGTACCAAGTGCAATGTTGAAAGCATTCCCCATGAAAGCATGGTTCTGCTAATTCCCAACAAATAAGTGCAAGCATATACAACATAGATGACACAATGGTTCAAGTTTATTAAGGACAAGAAATGTAGAGTGTGCCATCAAGTTCGTGAGAGCTTTAATCACTAGTTTTCTCATAACAAGTTTAATTTGGAAGGTAAACAAAAGCATGAATATACTTGGAATAGCATAAGCTAGTAGGTAGGTATGGTGGACTCTTTGGAATAACTTGGTTTAGGGAGTTGGATGCATGAGTGGAACTCATACTTGGTTGTGGAGGCTAGCAAAAGACTGGGAGCGACAAACTAAGAGAGCAATAATGGCCATAATCATGCAGAGCGACAAAACATCATTGATCAAAGCATAAAGGGATACTAAAAGTTGAAAACTAAAGGATCATAAAGGCTATGGTGACTTGAGATAGTCATAACATGGTGTGAGCATGCGCCAAGTCAACCCAAATAAAGCATCAAAGGAGAATACCACTATACTATGCTTTAATATGCTAAAACAACGCATGATTCATCCAAGGCACATTAAGCAATCTCAATTGTTTATAACAAGTCATGCTACAGCAAAGAATACTAAGCATAAAGCCAAAACAATATCAAGCATGGTATGACAAAGCATAAGCCATAGTTAAAAACAAGCTCTTTTTACCACATAAGCTTGAACTTTCCTACTCTTTTCCAAACCAAACGAAACTATTTGCAAACCAATGTATGAAAGAGGGGGTCCAACCAATTTATTAAGAAAACAAAGCAAACTAAAAACCAAAAAAAAAATGATAAAGAAAAAGAAGACGCTCCAAGAACAACACAACTGTGCATGAAATAATAAAAATGAAGCGTTTGAAAGAAACCTGGGATTTTTATTGATGAAGAGGGAATGCCTTGGGCATCCCGACCTTTGACGCTTGTACTCCTTGGATATTTCTTGGGGTGACACGCGTGGCATCCCCAAGCTTGAGCTTTAGTCCATCCTTCATCTCATTACTCATTCCTTCCATACACCTGAAATTTCTCCTTCATACAAAACTTCACACAATCTTTATTAGCAACATTAGTGCACTCAAGATAAATAAGTCTTAAGGTTCAGTTCTAACACCAAATAAACTTCCATTGGAACACTAGCTACTGTAGCACTTCCCTCAAAAAGCTCAATTCCCCAAAAGAACTTAAAAAGGAACCAACAAGAAGCAAATGCAGAAAATGGCAGAAATTTGTAGAAACAGACCAGCAGGTAAAGACGAATTTTTTCGAAGAACTTCTGTTGCTCAAATCAAAAAGTGTTGAACTAACGAAAGTTAGATAACAACCTGGGTCAGAAGCACGAAAATTCAGGCCTCAAAAAGATGTTCAGAGCTTTTACAAGAATTTTTACGGTGAAACACAGAAATTTGTTTCGGGACAGCAACTTTCCCAATCATTACTTCTCTCTCATTAGAGGTTACTCTTGGCACAAAAAGCAAATAAAAAGGACAATGAGCGGTTATTACTGAAGTAATAACTTCCAAGACTCATCTAAAACTTTTGGGTTATCTCCCAATAAGTACTTTTCTTTAACGCCTTTAAGTTAGGCATATGAAGCAAGAAAAAGAATCAAGTGTTCTCAAATGAAGAAGCATTAAGAACAAATTTTGTTTTCATAGGAGAAGCAAAAGAAATCTTCTCTCTCTTCTTAGGTAAGTGTTCTATACCTTTCTTGAGTGGGAGTTGATATTTAATGGTGCCTTCTTTCATATCAATAATGGCACCAACAGTTCTAAGAAAAGGTCTTCCCAAAGTAATAGGACAAGAAGCATTGCATTCGACATCCAAAACATAGAAATCAATGGGGACATAGGCATTGTTAACCATAATAAGAACATCATTAAGACTCTCCATGAGTATCTTTTTAGCATTATCATCAAGTGGGACATTCAAATAACAATCTTCAAGTGGAGGAAAATCAAGCATATCATAAATCCTTCTAGGCATAATAGAAACACTACTATCAAGATCACATAAAGCTTTGAAATCAAAGTCATTCACTTTCATATTAATGATGGGTTCCCAACCATCTTCTTGTTTTATAGGAATAGAAGCTTTATGTTTCATCTTTTCTTCTTTAATCTTTATGAGAGCATCAGTAATGTGTTTTGTAAAGGCCATGTTCATTGCACTAGCATTAGGACTTTTAGCAAGCTTTTGTAGGAACTTAATAACTTCAGAGATGTTGCAACCATCAAGATGAAAATCAAATTTATCTTCTAAAGTAGTAGAACTATTACTAGCCTCAACACTAGTGGTGGTCATAGTAGAAACACTAATGTTTCTAGCAATTTCATCTTCTCTTTCCCACTTAGCATGTAATTCAGCTAATAGTCTAACATTTTCATCAATTCTTACTTGTATAGCATTAGTAGCTG
The DNA here is from genome assembly GCA_023614405.1 of Avena insularis. Classification (NCBI taxonomy): domain Eukaryota; kingdom Viridiplantae; phylum Streptophyta; class Magnoliopsida; order Poales; family Poaceae; genus Avena; species Avena insularis. The sequence continues at coordinate 674,016,934 of CM042690.1, forward strand.
CAAAGGGATTATCATTAGTTTCAGGTTTAGCAGCCATTTTATTCAAAGAAGATTGAGCTTCAGCCAAAGATGTTATATTTCTTTCAGCATTAGAGAGTTTTTCCTCAATAGTTTTATTGAAAGCAGTTTGTTTACTAATAAAGTCCTTAAGCATAAATTCAAGCTCAGAGGGAGCACTCCTATTATTGTTGTAAGAATTTCCATAAGCATTACCATTGTTGGGAGGATATGGCTTATAATTGTTGTTACCAAAATTACTCCTATAAGCATTATTGCCAAAATTATTATTTCTTATGAAGTTCACATCAACTTTCTCTCCTTGAGCAACCAAAGAAGCTAAAGGGATATTATTTGGATCAATATGGGCTTTCCCATTCACAAGCATAGACATAATAATATCAATCTTATCACTCAAGGAGGAGGTTTCCTCAATAGAATTTACCTTCCTACCTTGTGGAGCTCTCTCAGTATGCCATTTAGAATAATTAACCAGCATATTGTCCAGAAGTTTTGTTGCAGCACCCAAAGTGATGGTCATAAAGGTACCTCCAGCAGCAGAATCCAATAGGTTCCTTGAAGAATAGTTCAATCCTGCATAAAAAGTTTGGATGATCATCCAAGCAATCAGTCCATGAGTGGGATAATTCTTTACCAAAGATTTCATTCTTTCCCAAGCTTGAGCAACATGTTCATTATCAGATTGTTTAAACTTCATTATTTCACTTCTCATAGATACAATCTTAGCAGGAGGATAGTACTTTCCAATGAAAGCATCTTTGCACTTAGTCCAAGAATCAATACTATTCCTAGTTAAGGAATTCAACCATTCTTTAGCTTTTCCTCTCAAAGAGAAAGGAAACAATTTCAGCTTAATAATATCACCATCTATATCCCTATGCTTTTGCATCTCACAAAGTTCAACAAAGTTATTTAGATGGGCTTCAGCATCTTCATTACCAATACCAGAAAATTGTTCTCTCATAACAAGATTGAGTAAAGCAGGTTTTATCTCAAAGAAAGTATCTTCAGGCACAGGTGGAGCAATAGGTGTGCTCATAAAATCATTGTTGTTGGTGCTAATTAAGTCACACAACTTAGTGTTTTCAAGAGTAGTCATTTTTTTTGGGGTTTTCAAATAAGAAAGCAAACTAGTAGAACTATTTTTTGTGTGTTTTTCAAATAAGAAAGAAAACTAGTAAAACTATTTTTTGTGTGTTTTTGATAAAGAAACAAGCAAACCAAACAAAAAGAAACTAAGCAAAACAAAAATAACAAAGTAAAGAGATTGGTTATGAGGGACTCCCCTTGTGAAGATGTCCTTGACTCCCCGGCAATGGCGCCAAAAAATATGCTTGATGGCTCAATGTAGAGCTCGTTGACGCCAAAAAAATGCTGGAGCGGTGTTGATGTAGAGCTCGTTGGGAACCCCAAGAGGAAGGTATGATGAGCACAACAGCAAGTTTCCCTCAGTTATGAAACCAAGGTTTAATCGAACCAGTAGGAGCAAGGAAACACCCCAAAGGTGTTGCTAGCTAAGCCTTGGCAGGGCGCATTACCGGTGCTAGTAGTAACATGGATACCTGCACAACACAACCACAGAACTTTGTCCCTAACTTGCGATGAGGTTGTCAATCTCACCGTGTTTTGCTGAAAAACAAAGGATTAAACGTATCGAATGGAAGGAAGTAATAGTTTGCAGAAAGTAAACACAAAGCAGTAAACAGTTTGTAGATTGTATGTAAAGAAAAAGGACCGGGATCCATAGTTCACTAGAGGTGGCTCTCCTTAAGATAGATAACATGCTAGGTGAACAAATTACAGCGGGGCAATTGACAAACATCGAGAAAGCAATACATGCATATACTAATCATCTTGACTCCTTTGAGACTTGATTGGGAATTACAACATTATACATAGACCGCCATCCAACTGCATCTATGACTAATAATCCACCTTTAGGTTATCATCCGAATCCCCTCCAGTATTAAGTTGCAAGCAACAGATTATTGCTTTATGAACTGCGTGTAAAGTAAAAAAATACGATTGTTCTATGAACAAAGGATTATTGTTTTCTCCCTAGTAGCAACAACACATCTAGTACCTTAGAGATTTCTGTCAGTTCCCTAGATTACTAGAGGCATGAACCCACTATCGAGCATAAATACTAACTCTTGGAGTTGCTAGCATGTACTTGGACAATATAGCTACTAACAACGGAAAGCATGCAAGATCACAAATAACAAAGACATGATAGAATCAACAATCAATCTGAAATAGCATCTCAATATCCATCGAATCCCCGCAAACGCAACGTGCAGAATTACAAATAGATGATCTTGATCATGAACGGAGCTCACAAGATCTAAACATGAAAGCACAAAGGAGGAGAACCAGCCATCTAGCTACTACATGGATCTGTAGTCCAAGGATGAACTACTCACGCATCACACCGGAGGCTTGCATGGTGATGAAGAAGGCCTCGTGGTGAATTCCCTCTCGGCAGGTGCCGAAGATCTTGATCCTCCCGATCTAGGGATGGAGATGACGCTGACTCTGACTCTTCGTGGATTTTTGATCGGGTACTTAGGGTTTTCATCCTGAGGGCATCTTATAGGCGGAAGGAGAGGCCGAGGGGGTGCCTGGGCTGGCCACACCACCCCCCTGGCACGGCCAAGCCTGGCCGCGCGGCTAGGTGGTGTGGTGGCCCCCTGGCTCCTCTCCGTCTCGTATTCTTGCATCTGATGACTTCCGGAAAATAGGCACTTTGGCTTTTGTCCTGTCCAATTCCGATAATATTCATTTTCTGACTTTCCTGGAACCAAAAACAGCAGAAAATAGGCAGCTGGCACTGTGGCTCTTGTTAATAGGTTAGTCCAAGAAAAAAGTACTCCAAAGTGTGGAGAAAACACAAGAAAGTGGATAAAACCAAACATGGAACATCAAAAATTATAGATACATTTGCAATGTATCAATGACTCAAGCATCCCGTTAAGTAAGGAAGATGCTCCATGGTTACAGATTAGAATAAAACCCTAACAATAGAGATGTGTGGATTATGGTGATGTACAATATTATTAAACCTTTATTTTTAATGATCTGCTTATATATATATATGGATATGAACTGTCTCGATCTCAATAGGTAGTATTGCAACTTGCTGTGGCCCACAACAAAGACATTTATTAATATTAAAACGTAAAAATTAGTCATAATCATATCTAGCCCTATAGTACACAGCTTCAGGGTCGTCTTCGGAATCGTCATTGTCATCGTCATCGCTCGTAGAACGCGGCTGGATCCTCAGCCCTTCCCCGTCTTGTGCAGGGGGAACGAGGGAGGGGGCACCTGCCACTCCGACCTCAGATTCACGACGTGCGGGGTAGGGGTCCCGGATGATGACCCCGGTATGCCCTCGGCGTTCACCACCACCACCATTCTTATGGCTATGCGGCTGGTGAAAGTGCGGGTACCTCAGGCGAGGATGGTGTCCCATGGCGATGTAGCGCATCACGCTGGCGATAGTATGGTTAGCCCACCACAGGTGGCGACTGGCCTCGTTGTGGTTCACTGGGGGTGGGCCGTCACCCTCGTACGTGGCGAGCTCCTTTTCCTACCGGTTTGCGAAGAAGGCATTCCAGGTGTCGAGGTTGTCGGGATCCCAATGGGGATCCATTCGCTGCTCCGGCGTGAGCTCGAGGTAGAAGTGGTTCGTGATGGCCGCCTGGCGGGCCGAACCTTGAGGCACAGGAGGAACAGGAACCCCTCCAGCGCTCAGCATCCAGCCGACGGGCAACCGGTACCCCGACGGGCATGGGTAGCTGGAGGCGCACAACGCCTTGGTATCCTCGAGCATCAGAAAGGCCCAGTAAGCGGTGTCCATTGTTGTGAGAGAGAAGGTGTGGATGTGTGGATGGACATGGCAGTCGGCCTAGATATAGAGGGAAATGGCAGGAAACCATGGCGGGAAGCGGGGAGAAATGGCGGAAAACATGGCAGGAAGCGGGGGAAATGGCGGGAAAACATGGCAGGAAGTGGGAGAAATGGCGGGAAATATCTAGTCCCGGTTAGTAGCTCCAACCGGGACTAAAGGCCGCCAAAATATCTTTTAGTCCCAGTTACTAGTTTTAGTATTAAATATTATATTTCTAATGATTATATTATTTTTTGTAAATATTTTGGTAAATTATATGTATTTTTATGTTTTTTAAATAATAAACTATATTTCCAACATTTATACTAAATATAATACTTGTTAAACAATAGATAATTTCATTTAAGTTGTATAATAGAGTATGATAATAGATTTAAATTATAGATCTTCTTTTTCTGAAAACTTTGATATATAATACATAATTTTCTAAAAACTATACACCATTTCTCTTTTTGGCGCCAAAAAAGGGTGCTAAAGGGGTATGGCGCACGGGAATAGCGGCGGACAGAAAACACCTTCAGCCCAGTTATTCCCGGTTTGTATTACAAACCGGGGCTAAAGGTGGGGGGTATAAATACCCACACTTCCACCCCGGGTCGAGCCACGACCCGGAGCAGCAGTTCCTCTTCTTCTACGCGACGACCGCCACCACCCGCGCCTGAGCACACCGCCGCCCGTGGAGGAGCTCGTCGCGGCTGCACCCGTACGTGGAGGAGCACGCCGCCACCGTCCATCTCGCCGCTCGCCGCCTCCCGCGCCCGTACGTGGAGGAGCACGCCGCCGTCGTCCTCCCGCGCTGCCGCCTGCCGAGGAGGATCTAGCCCCGCCCCACCGCCCGCGCCGCCCGTCGAGGAGCTCGCCTCCGCCGCGCCCTTCATCGCCCCTGCAGGTGAGTTATGGTTGGTGTTATTGTTAGGGATTTTAGTTTGTATTAGGGTTAATTAGTATAGGTTAATTAGGTGAATTTAGTTAGTATTAGAATTAGTATTAGTTGTTAGTATTATTAGTATTAGTTAGGTTAATTTAGAATTAGTATTACTATTAGTTGTTAGAATTAATATTGGTTGTTAGTATTAGTATTAGTATTAATATTAGTTAAATTAGAATTAGAATTAGTATTAGTATTAGTTGTTAGTATTAGTATTAGTTGTTAGTATTAGTATTAGTTAGGTAAATACCCCCACCTCCACCCCGGTCTAGCCACGACCCTTTAGTTAAGTTAGAATTAGAATTAGTATTAGTTGTTAGTATTAGTATTAGTTAGATAAATACCCCCACCTCCACCCCGGGTCTAGCCACGACCCAGAGAGTCTGATCCGCCCCGGGGGTATAACTAACCCTAAATAGCTATTTATAGTAGTTAGTGTTAGGCTATTTTCTTCATTGTACCTTGTGCCTTCTCTTGTCAAAACAATTTTATTAGGGCTAATTAGGGTTAGTTAGAATACTTAGTTAATTAGGTTTAGTTTAGTTAGTGTTAGGTTTAGGATTAGTGTTATTAGGGCAATACTTAGTGATTTAGTTACTGTTTATGTTTTATGATTGTTTATTGGTATTATTTAGTTATGTCGCGTCCTCCTCGTCCAAACGTACTGGACTCCGTCGGTTCCAGGGATGTCTGAGCCTAGGCTCCGCCGGGTTGGCACTAGGAGGTGCTACCTATCGAGACTTGTACCTTGGTGAGGAATCTGGGTATCATCGGCGACCCGAAGCTTCTTTGGTGGCGTCCACGAGGTCCAGGAGCGGTGCAGAGGGAGCCGGCCCCCGAGGAGGTGGTACGTCATCGTACCAAGGAGGAGGACGAGCACGTCCGCCGATATATGTATCTTTTGGAGACCAGGTTCTCCAATATCTGGCAGGTTCACGGATCTCACCCAAGCTATTCTCTAGTGATGGTTCCTCTTCTCTAGGTGCAGAGCTGTCGTGGCACAGAACATGGCAGCCGGGTTCGCTAGTTTGATATTATGAGTGAGATATGAGCGAGATGTATTATTGTACTTTATCTTAATACACAATTGTTTCATTATTAGTACGTAATCTTTTTTCTGTATCCGAGTCGTCGCAATTGTAATATTATTTTACTTAATGCAAAATTGTTTTATCTTTTTCTGTATTAGTTAAGCTATGGACGATAGACAGAATGAAGATGAGATTCTCAACATGATAGATGAGGGTACTGGGGGTTCTTATTACAATGATGGCTCCCAGTATCTTAATTTGTCTGGAGGCGATGAGGGTGGAGACGATAGTGGAGACGATGGTGCTGACCATGGTGGAGACCATGGTGAAGACACCTTAATAACAAATTCCGACGAGGTATATAAAGCCTCTACCGATCGATCACTAGTATAGATGCACTAATTGATTCGTATATATGTACTTACGAATGTTTCTTCTCTTAGACCTCCTCATCCGGCCAATCTTCTACAAGGAAAAGAGGCCCGGCAGAAAAGTTGCCCGCTGATGTCCGTTTCAGCATTGACTTACTCTCTGCGTTGGGACCGTTGGAGCCCAAAGTATTTGTGAATGCATTTGTACATCAATGCGGAGTGATTGTTAGATACACCGTACCGATCACCACGCGAGAGTGGAATAATCTAGGAAAGAAAAGGGATCTAGCTGGGGCTAGTTTTGTAGATGACAGAGCGAGAGATACGATGTGGAATTCTCTCATGACACATTTCAGCCTACCAGTCTTGGAGACTGATGAGCTCACACAGCAAATGACAAGGAACATCAAGGAGTGGGCTCTTAAGAAGATGGGCGAACTATTCAAGGGCTAGAAGAAAAGATTGTACCACAACTATGTATTGAAGAAAAAAACTCCTCCATTCACTGGCCCACTAGAGAAGCAGTAGGATAACTGGGTCACATTTGTGGAATACAAGAACTAGATACCAGCTATGGCAATGTCAGAAAATAATAAGCTAAATGCAGCCAAAAAGAAATATCACCATTGATACATTGCAAATGTATCTATAATTTTTGATGTTCCATGCTTGGTTTTATCCACTTTCTTGTGTTTTGTTCCAACTTTGGAGTACTTTTCATATGATTTCTTGGACTAACCTATTAACAAGAGCCATTACTGCCTGTTTCCGCTGTTTTTGGTTCCAGGAAAGTCGAAAATGAATATTCTCGAAATTGGACGGGACAAAAGCCAAAGTGCCTATTTTTCCGGAAGGATCAAGTGCGAATCTGAGACGGAGAAGGGCCAGGAGCCACCACACCACTGGCCGCAGCCCGGCCAGGCGCCAGGGGGTGGTGTGGCCGCTCCCGGCACCCTCTCGGCCTCTCCTTCCGCCTATATATTACCCACGGGACGAAAACCCTAAGTACCCGATCCAAAATCCACGAAAGAGTCTGTAGCCGCCGTCATCTCCATCCCTAGATCGGGAGGGATCTGAAGCTCTTCCCAAAGACCTGGGAGAGGGAATTCACCACGAGGCCTTCTTCATCACCATGCAAGCCTCCGGTGTGATGCGTGAGTAGTTCATCCTTGGACTACGGATCCATGTAGTAGCTAGATGGGTGGTTTCTCCTCCTTTGTGCTTTCATGTTTAGATCTTGTGAGCCCCGTTCATGATCAAGATCATCTATTTGTAATTCTTACATGTTGTGTTTGCGGGGATCCGATGGATATTGAGATGCTATTTTAGATTGATTATTGATCCTATCATGTCTTTGTTATTTGTGATCTTGCATGCTTTCCGTTGTTAGTAGCTATCTTGGCCAAGTAGATGCTAGCAACTCCAAGAGTTAGTATTTATGCTCGATAGTGGGTTCATGCCTCTGGTAATCTGGGGAAGTGACAGAAATCTCTAAGGTACTAGATGTGCTATTGCTACTAGGGAGAAAACAAAAATCCTTTGTTCATAGAACAATCGTATTGTTTACTTTACATGCAGTTCGTAAAGCAATAATCTATTGCTTGCAACTTAATACTGGAGGGGGTTTGGATGATAACCTGAAGGTGGATTATTAGTCATAGATGCAGTTGGATGGCGGTCTATGTATTATGTTGTAATGCCCAATCAAGTCTCAAAGGAGTCAAGTTGATTAGTATATGCATGTATTGCTTTCTCGGTGTTTGTCAATTGCCCCACTGTAATTTGTTCACCCAGCATGTTATCTATCTAAGGAGAGCCACCTCTAGTGAACTATGGATCCCGGTCCTTGTCTTTTACATACAATCTTTTACTGCTTTGTGTTTACTTTCTGCAAACTTTTACTTCTTTCCATTCGATACGTTTAATCCTTTATTTTCCGCAAAACACGGTGAGATTGACAACCTCATCGCAAGTTGGGGACAAAGTTCTGTGGTTATGTTGTGCAGGTCTCCATGTTACTACTAGCACCGGTAGTGCGCCCTGCCAAAGCTCAACTAGTAACACCTTTGAGGTGTTTCCTTGCTCCTACTGGTTCGATTAAACCTTGGTTTCATAACTGAGGGAAACTTGCTGCTGTGCTCATCATACCTTCCTCTTGGGGTTCCCAACGAGCTCTACATCAACACTGCCAACAAGCATTTTTCTGCGCGCCGTGCATTGAGCCATCAGCCATCATATGGGCACAGGTGGCTACAAGAGTGCCATGCCTAAGTGGGATAAAGCTGAGGCCGACCTGGAGGCTAAAGGGGTCACTCCAGCTATGTCTCGTTGGCCCAGGAGGTCAAGAAATTGGTTACACGGGCATGGGGCATCGTATGACCCAGAAACATGCGAGATTGTTGCAACCAAAGAAGTTGCTGGTGAAGGGAATATGCCCTGAGAGGCAATAATAAAGTTGTTATTATACATATTCCAAGTATATGATAGATGTTTATTTTGTATGCTATAATTGTATTAATTTGGAAACGTTAATACATGTGTGTTTAATAAACAAAAGGAAAGTTCCTAGTTATGCCTCTCTTATAAACTAGCTCGTTGGTTAACAATATAATCAAGGTTTCCTGATCATGGACATTTGGTGTTGTTAATAACGAGGTCACAACATTAGTGGAATGATGTGATGAAAATTCATCCAAAGTATAGCATTACGATCAAAGTCATTGTGTTTATATTGCTATAATATCTAATAAAGTAATCCTAGTCCTTAGACCATGAGATCATGTTAATCACTAACACTGGAAGAGTATCTTGATAACATCAAACGTCACACTGTGAAAGGGTGATTATAAAGGTGGGTTCAATGCTACAAAAGTGTTATGTAGAAGCTCATGGATCAAGAGTGGGATTTGTCCATCCCGATGACGGATATATATTCTCTGGGCCCTCTCGGTGATATCACATTGTTTATCTTGCAAGCAAGTGATGAGATCACTAGAATGTTATATCACGGGAACGAGAAAACAGTACATGTCGGTAACGAGATCAAACTAGGTATGGAGATACCGATGATCGAATCTCGGACATGTAATATATCGCGAGACAAAGGGATTTAGTTACTAGCGTTAAAGGTTCTCATGATCACAGAAGTCATCGTAGAATGTGTAGGAGTCAGTATGGATCTCTAGGTCCCGCTTCTGATTATTGATCTGAGAGGGGTATCGAGCATGTCTGCATTATTCATGAACCGTAGGGTGACACACTTAAGGGACACCAACACCATTTGGAGCAAATGTGTTTCATACGAATGGATTGCAAAGCACTGGAATTATTTCAATATACACCAAAACTGTTTCGGCTGAAATTGCTGAAATTGGTTCTGCATGTAATATTGAAATGTTGTAGGGGGTTTTATGTGAATGTTTGTTAATTAAAGTAATTAACAAAAAATCTGAATAAATTTAATAAAAGAGTTTTATTAAATGAGAGAGCATTAAATTTGGAGAAATTTCATGCATTTAAAGTAAAGACTTTAAAGAGGAATGTTAAGGGACACTTTTATTTGGAGGGGGTTACCACCACATGAATGGGGGAGGTGAGGGGTCACCCCCCATGGGGCGCCAACCATGGGGAGGGGTACCCCCTCCTCCTATAAAAGGCCACCCCTCTCACCCTTCTTCCACACACCTCCTCGTGAAGGATCTCTCTCCCCCTCTAGAATTATTCCCCCATGGTCTCGGATTAGTGAGATACATGTTCCTGGTGGCATTTCGTCTGGAAGGAGTTGTTGCTTCCGCTGCATCGCTGGAGCGAGCTGGCAGAGGTTGTTCGGCGGCCTGAACGTGATGCGCTGCTGGTTTGCGGAGCTAGGACTTCCACACGATCTTGAGATCGGCAAGCGTACGACTACATCATCCACGAGTTCCTACTTATTAACAAAACTTTGTTGTCTTCGAGGGTAAGTTCTCCATGGATGCATATCCACTCGTTGCTTGTATCTAGTAGATAGATCTTGGCGTATAGTTCTCATCGTAGGATTTTTTGTTTTCTATGCTGCGAACCCTTTAGTGGTATCAGAGCCTGATCTATGCGTAGGTGCTTTGCACGGGTAGAACACATAAGAGTATGTGGGCGGTGATGATCATGTTATTGCTTCTTATATGTACTTTGGATATTGGTGGCATAGTGGGATGAAGCGGCCCGGACCAACCTTACATGTCATCGCACATGAGACCAGTTCCATGACTAACATGCAACTAGTTTTGCATAAGTGGTTGGCGGGTGTCTGTCTCTCCTACTATAGTCAATATCTGATTTACAACGAGTTGCTAATAATTTGGTTATCATCGTTGTGGTTCCATGTTCGTAGGTAAGAACGGTTCTATCTTCGAAAGCCCTAAGCCACGTAAAACTTGCAACTGATAAATTAGAGGCATCTAGTTTAGATCGTTGCTGGGCTTGTGTCATGATATGGTATTGTTGTGAGTTGATGTATAGTTGATACACTTACAACACACTTAACGTGTAAGTTCCATAGACCTTGGCCTTACACACAAAGGAATGATAGAGATAATACCACGATGCATATGATAGTGATCAAATGCAAGAACCATATCATTTCACTTTACACATATGATGTTCGCATCTTATATTGCTAGTTTGGCGTTTTAATAGCGTTATAAGATGATCTCTCATTTAAATATCAAGATAAAAATGTGTTCTTCCTTAAGTACGCCCCGTTTATGTTTTGCCGCTTCAAGACATCACGTGACGCGAGTACTAAGGTTCTTACTTAGCGAGCCTAGCATGTACATACATGGCCTCGAAACACGGACCATAACATTAAGCATGAGTCATATAGTTAATATGATGCGCATATAGATGCTCGCCTTTGAAGCTACACCGACTCACATGATGATCGGACTTGGTGTAGTGGATTTGGTTCATGTAATCTCCAAAAATACATGAGGGATGTTTTTTTTTGATTGGGAGTTTAGTTGAACTCAATCTATCATAAACTTAGTCTAAATAAACTTTAAAAATTCTATTATAAATGGCACCACCTGCTTTTAATTTCAATGTGTTCATGGAGAAAGAGAAACTTGCTGCGAATGGTAGCAACTTCACCAACTGGGCTATGAATTTGAGGATTCTCCTCTCTGCTGCACAAAACCAATATGTGCTAGAAGCGTCGCTAGGCCCCCCAGCTCCTGACGCCCCTGACGAGGAAACCAATGTCTATGTGACTCGTCAGGAGGACCACAACTTAGTTCATTGCAGCATACTGTGTGGGCTAGAGCCAGAACTTCGAAAGCGTTTCAAAAATGGCAATGCCTTTGATACCATGGGTGAATTGAAAATGATTTTCGATACCCATGCTACCGTAGAGAGTTATAATGCTTCAGAAAGTTTCTTTAGCTGCATGATGGAAGAGAACAGCTCTGTAAGTGAGCACGTACTCAAAATGTCTGGGTACGCTGATAAGCTTGTGTCCTCGGGAATAACGATTCCCATTGATTTAGGCATACATCGTGTTCTCCAATCTCTGCCACCTAGCTACAAGAGCTTCGTGATGAACTCTAACATGCAGGGCATGAAGAAGACTCTCCCCGAGCTTCTGTCAATGCTTAAGACTGCAGAAGTGGAGATTAGGAAAGAACATCAAGTGTTGATGGTCAATAGGACCACCTGTTTCAAGAAAGACAAGAAGGGTAAATAGAAGGGAAAGAAGGGCGGCAAATCTATTGCTGCGCCTGAAAAGAAATCACGGGCTGACCCTAAGTCTGATACCGAGTGCTATATTGAAAGGGGACTGGCCATTGGAAGCGCAACTGCTCCAAGTTTTTGGCGGACAAGAAAGCCGGCAAGGCAAACAAAGGTATATATGATATACATGTTATTGATGTGTACTTGACTAGTACTCGCAGTAGCACCTGGGTATTTGAACCGGATCGAATGCTAACATATGTAACTCGAATCAGGGGCTGCGGAACAAGCGACCGCTAGCAAGGGGTGAGGTCAAGATGCGTGTCGGCAATGGATCAAGAGTTGATGTGATTGCCTTTGGAACGCTGCCTCTCCACCTACCATCGGGATTAGTTATAAACCTAAATAATTGTTATTTGGTGCCTACACTGAGCATGAACATTATATCTGGATCTTGTTTGATGCGATGTGGTTATTCGTTTAAATCTGAAAACAATGGTTGTTCGATTTATATGGATAATATCTTTTGTGGTAATACACCCGTGATGAATGGTTTATTTCTGTTGAATCTCGATAGTACTCATACGCACATCCATAATGTTGATGCTAAAAGAATTAAACTTAATAATGATATATCTGCATATATGTGGCACTGCCATCTAGGTCATATTGGTGTTAAACGCATGAAGAAACTCCATTCTGATGGACTTTTGGAATCATTTGATTTTGAATCATTTGATACATGTGAGCCATGCCTTATGGGCAAGGTGACTAGAACACCATTTTCCAGTTCAATGGAACAGGCAACAGATTTATTGGAAATCATACATACTAATGTATGTGGTCCAATGAGTGTGTCGACGCGAGGTGGATATCGTTATTTTGTTACTTTCACGAATGATTTGAGTAGATACGGGTATATCTATTTGATGAAACATAAGTGTGAAACCTTTGAAAAGTTCAAGGAATTTCAGAATGAAGTGGAAAATCATCGTAATAGAAAGATCAAATTTCTACGGTCCGACCGTGGAGGTGAGTATCTAAGTTACGAGTTTAGCACACACATGAAAGAGTGTGGAATAGTTTCACAACTCACGCCTGCCGGAACACCACAATGTAATGGTGTATCAGAACGTCGTAATCGTACTCTATTGGATATGGTTCGATCTATGATGTCTCTGACTGACTTGCCACTGTCATTTTGGGGTTATACACTAGAAACCGCTACATTCACTTTAAATCGGACACCGTCTAAATCCGTTGAAAAGACACTGTATGAATTATGGTTTGGAAACAAACCTAAGCTGTCATTTCTTAAAGTTTGGGGATGCGATGTTTATGTGAAGAAACTTCAACCGGATAAACTTGAACCCAAAGTGGAAAAATGTGTCTTCATAGGATAACCTAAAGAAACAATTGGGTATTCCTTTTATCACAGATCTGAGGGCAAGGTTTTTATTGCCAAGACTGGATCCTCTCTAGAGAAAGAGTTTCTCGCGAAAGGTGTGAGTAGTCGAATGGTAGAACTCGAAGAGGTTATTGAACCTTCTCTTCATGAAATGGCGAGTGGCGCACCACCAGAAGTCGTTCCGGGGTTGACTTCACCAAATGAAGAAGGAACTAATGATAATGATCATGAAACTCCAAAAGAGGACACTACTGAAACTCGCAGGTCAAGCAGGACACGTGCAGCTCCTGAACTGTACAGGAATCCTATTGTAAATTTCATGGTTGATGAAATAGATGACCCTGCGATGTATGAAGAAGCGATGATGAGCCCGAATTCCAACAAATGGCTAGAAGCCATGAAATCCGAGATGGAATCCACGTACGAAAACCAGGTTTGGACCTTGGTGGACTTACCTTATGACCGAAAGGTCATTGAGAATAAATGGATTTTCAAAAGAAAAACTGATGCTGATGGTAATGTAACCGTCTATAAAGCTCGACTTTTCGCAAAAGGGTTTTGACAAATTCAAGGAGTTGAATATGATGAGACATTCTCTCCCGTAGCAATGCTCAAATCAGTTAGGATTATGTTAGCAATTGTTGCATATTTCGATTATGAAATATGGCAGATGGATGTCAAAACTGCGTTCCTCAATGGTAACATTGAAGAAGAGTTGTATATGATACAACCAAAGGGTTTTATCGATCCTAAGGATGCTAACAAGGTGTGCAAGCTTCAGCGATCCATCTATGGACTAAAGCAAGCATCACGGAGTTGGAATCTCCACTTTGATGAGGTGATCAAAGAGTTTGGATTTGTCCAAACTTACGGAGAGGCTTGTATTTACAAGAAAGTGAGTGGGAGCAATGTGACATTTTTGATATTATATGTGGATGACATATTATTGATTGTAAATGATATAGATCTTTTAAACATTGTTAAAAGTTATCTAAACAACAAATTTTCTATGAAATACCTTGGTGAAGCGTCATATATATTAGGCATAAAGATCTATAGAGATAGATTAAGACGCCTAATAGGGCTATCGCAAAGTACATACCTTGATAAGATTTTAAAGAAGTTTAAAATGGACGAAAGTAAGAAGGGGTTCTTACCTATGTTGCAAGGCAAGACATTGAGTAAGACTCAAAGTCCGGCTACGACGGAAGAAAGAGAGATAATGGATAAGATCCCCTATGCTTTAGCCATAGGCTCTATAATGTACACCATGCTATGTACAAGACCAGATGTCGCACATGTTATTAGTTTGAGTAGTAGGTACCAATCTGATCCAGGTTTGGAACACTGGATAACGGTCAAGAATATCCTTAAGTACTTGAGAAGAACTAAGGAAATGTTTCTTGTATACGGAGGTGAAGAAGAGTTGGTCGCTAATTGTTATGTCGACGCTAGCTTTGACACTAATCCGGATGACTCTAAGTCTCAATACGGATACATATTTCTCATGAACAGAGCAACTGTTAGTTGGAGGAGCTCCAAACAACCCGTGGTAACAAGGTCAACAACGTAGGTGGAATATATTGCTGCTTCAGAAGCAGCACAAGAAGCGGTTTGGATGAAGGAGTTCATTACCAAACTGGGTGTGGTTCCTAGTGCGTTGGATCCAATGGTGATCTATTGTGACAACAATGGAGCCATAACGAACGCAAAGGAACCAAAGTCTCACAAGAATTGCAAACATATTAAGCGCCGGTTTCACTCCATCCGTGAGCATATCAAGGATGGAGATATAAAGATTTGTAAAGTACATACAGATCTCAATGTAGCAGATCCATTGATTAAAACTCTCCCTAGAGCAAAACATGATCAACATAAGAACTCCATGGGTGTTAGATTTATCACCATGTAACTAGATTATTGTCTCTAGTGCAAGTGGGAGACTGAAGGGAATATGTCCTGAGAGGCAATAATAAAGTTGTTATTATACATATTCCAAGTATATGATAAATGTTTATTTTGCATGCTATAATTGTATTAATTTGGAAACGTTATTACATGTGTGTTTAATAAACAAAAGGAAAGTTCCTAGTTATGCCTCTCTTATAAACTAGCTTGTTGATTAGCAATATGATCAAGGTTTCCTAATTATGGACATTGGATGTTGTTAATAACGAGGTCACAACATTAGTGAAATGATGTGATGAACATTCATCCAAAGTATAGCATTACGATCAAAGTCATTGTGTTTATATTGCTATAACATCTAACAAAGTAATCCTAGTCCTTAGACCATGAGATCATGTTAATCACTAACACTAGAAGAGTATCTTGATAACATCAAACGTCACGCCGTGAAAGGGTGATTATAAAGGTGGGTCAGTGCTACAAAAGTGTTATGTAGAAGCTCATGGATCAAGAGTGGGATTTTTCCATCCTGATGACGGGTAGATATTCTCTAGGCCCTCTTGGTGATATAACATTGGTTAGCTTGCAAGCAAGTGATGAGATCACTAGAATATTATATCACGGGAACGAGAAAAGAGTACATGTCGGTAACGATATCAAACTAGGTATGGAGATACCGATGATCGAATCTCGGACATCTAATATATCGCGATACAAAGGAATTTAGTTACTAGCGTTAAAGGTTCTCACGATCACAGAAGTCATCGTAGAATGTGTAGGAGTCAGTATGGATCTCTAGGTCCCGCTTCTGATTATTGATCTGAGAGGGGTCTCGATCATGTATGCATTATTCACGAACCGTAGGGTGACACACTTAAGGGACACCAACACCATTTGGATCAAATGTGTTCTAGACGAATGAATTGCAAAGCGCTAGAATTATTTCAATAGACACCGAAACTGTTTCAGGTGAAATTACTGAAATTGGTTCTGCATGTAATATTGAAATGTTGCAGGGGGTTTTATATGACTGTTTGTTAATTAAAGTAATTAACAAAAATTCTGAATAAATTTAATAAAATAGTTTTATTAAATGACAGAGCATTAAATTTGGAGAAATTTAATGCATTTAAAGTAAACACTTTAAAGAGGAATGCTAAGGGACACTTTTATGTGGAGGGGGTTACCACCACATGAATGGGGGAGGTGAGGGGTCACCCCCATGGGGCGTTGGCCATGGGGAGGGGTACCCCCCTCCTCCTATAAAAGTCCACCCCTCTCACCCTTCTTCCACACACCTCCTCGTGAAGGATCTCTCTCCCCCTCTAGAATTATTCCCCCATGGTCTCGGATTAGCGAGATACATGTTCCCGGTGGCATTTCGTCTGGAAGAAGTTGCTGCTTCTGCTGCATCGCTGGAGTGAGGAGGAGGAGGTTGTTCGGTGGCCTGAACGTGTGTGCAAGGGTGGACGCATTGCTGGTTTATGGCGCTAGGACTTCCACACGATCTTGAGATTGGCAAGCGTACGACTACATCATCCACGAGTTCCTACTCATTAACAAAACTTTATTGTCTTCGAGGGTAAGTTCTCCATGGATGTATATCCACCCGTTGCTCGTATCTAGTAGATAGATCTTGGCGTATAGTTCTCATCGTAGGAAAAAATTTGTTTTCTATGTTGTGAACCCTAAGCTGGACGCAAAGATGATCTTATTAAAGTGATAAAAGAGGTTGAAGAGGGAAAGTTTGTTCCCGACAGAGAGAATGATGAGCTGACAAAGGCCCTCGGGAATCCTGAAAAGGCTGAACGGACAAGAGGCTTCAGACCTTCTTGTCCATGGGCTATCGGGTTTCCCGAGGACCTTGACACGTACAAAAGCCGATCGAGAAAAACAAAGCGGCAAAAGGAGGAGGATGTGGAGCGATTCGCGAGGTTTGAAGCCATGTTGCAGGAGCATCGGCAGGAGCTTACTGAACTTAAAGGACTCTGACACCAAGATCCTGCACCAGACAATACGGTCGGCCCATCGCAACAAAAAAGCAGTGTGGCTTCCACAAAGGGCCACAGTAATGATGCAACGATGGATGTGTACCCCGTGGATGCAATTAAGGAGAAGACTAGTTGTGAGCTGCATGTTGAACTGAAGAACATATCCATGAAGGTGGCGGTCGACTTTGCTTTACCTTCTGCACCGGGAGCGACCTACCATTGCAATCCGATTCCAGCTGGCTATGCTTGTGTCGGTGTGGATGAAGTTCAACCGCTGTGTCAGTCACTACAGCTTGACTTCCCAGGAGGTGAAGGGGAGACGACACTGGGAGAAGGCATGAGCGGATTTATTCTTTGGAAAAAGGAATACATCATGTTTCCAGGCTCGACACCAAGGCCACCTTCTCCACCGATAAACAATCCATCACCTCCAAGGCCACCGTCTCCTCCCAGTAAAAGTCCATCTCCAAGGGCACCGTCTCCTCCCAGTAAAACTCCACCACCTCCAAGTCCAATCCATGACCTCAACACGAGTGCATCTCAATCTACGCAGCCGCCTCCACCCACTAAGGGCCGAAAGCGGAAGAATAACACCGCTCCGTCGAGCGATAACTGATACATTGCAAATGTATCTATAATTTTTGATGCTCCATGCTTGGTTTTATCCACTTTCTTGTGTTTTGTCCACACTTTGGAGTACTTTTCATATGATTTCTTGGACTAACCTATTAACAAGAGCCACAGTGCTAGCTGCCTGTTTTCTGCTGTTTTTGGTTCCAGGAAAGTCAGAAAATGAATATTCTCGGAATTGGACGGCACAAAAGCCAAAGTTCCTATTTTCCCAGAAGACTCACGGAGCCAGAATACGAGACGGAGGAGGGCCAGGGGCTGGCCACACCACTCCTAGGCGCGGGCTAGGCCTGGCCACGCCAGGGCATGGTGTGGTGGCCCCAGGCACCCCCTCGGCCTCTCTCTTCGCCTACAAGAAGCCTTCTGACCTAAAAACTTCGGGGGGTTCGACGTTTTTCCACAAAAAGTTCATTTGCCACCGCCACACCGAAGGGGAGATTCAGGGGACAGAAAGTCTCTGTTCCGGCACCCTGTCGGGACGGGGAAGTGCCCCCGGAGCCATCTCCATCGATCTCCACCATCATCTTCATTGACCATCCATGTTTCTCCCATCTATGAGTGAGTAATCCCCCGTTGTAGGCTATAGGGATGGTAGGGATTGGATGAGATCGTTCATGTAATGGCATCAGATTGTTAGGGCATGGTGCCTAGTATCTTTTATTAGTGCTTTATGACTTTGTTGCGACTTGTTGTGCTTAATGCTTGTCACTAGGGCCCAAGTGCCATGATTTCAGATCTGAACATGTTATTGATTCATTATGATAGTATTGTTCTTGGTCTTATCTGCAAGTTGTATACACACGTTGTTGTCCGGAACCTATGGCCCCGAAGTGACAGAAATCGGGATAACCGGAAGGGAAAGGCTTTGATGTGAGGATCACATGTGTTCACAAAGTGTTAATGCTTTGCTCCGGTGCTCTATTAAACGGAGCACCTTAATTTCCAGTAGTTCCCTAGAGGCCCCGCTGCAAACGGGCTGGCAGGACAAAAGATGTTGTGCAAGTTCTCATTGTGAGCACGTATGACTGTATGTGGAACACATGCCTAGGATTGTCTAGTACTTGGGTGCTTTATCTTATTTATCTGCAATTGCCCTATGTTCTGATTGCTATGTGAATTGTCTTGTCCATGCAACGCCCGTCCATCCATCCCTATGCCTACCGCACTCAATCCCATCATCGCTTTTGTTACTACTGTCTTTGCTTTGCTACTGCTATTACTTTACTATTCTTACTACAAAACTGTTGCTACTGATAAACTGCTGTGAGCAAGATTGTTTCCAGGTGCAGCTAAATTGACAACTCAGTTGTTAAGGCTGATAAATATTCTTTGGCTCCCCTCGTGTTAAATAAATTGGGTTTCACTTCCCTCGAAAATACTGCGATACACCCCCTATACTTGTGGGTCATCAAGACTATTTTCCGCGCTGCTGTCGGGAGCATAGCTTTATTTATCAAGTTCACTTGGATTCACTATTGTTCAAGCTAAGTTTATCTTTCTCCTTGTTTGCTTGTTTCTTTATCAAAAATACAAAAAAATTAGTTCCTACTCTAGTTGTTATTTTCATTGGTCTGTTATTGTCTTGCTTTATCATGCTTGTTGGCAATGGTTGGTTTCTTTGAAACTGAAGCTTATTGGCAAGGTGGGCTCACGGAAGATCAAAAATATTATTATAAGGAACACTGCTTGTCACAAAAAGTGAAACACTTATGGGAACAAATTGATAGATTGTATACCATTGCTAGAAACATGTGCTCTACTTATAATGTTACTTATTGCTGTGATGAGTCTTGTTGCAGAAAGAGGTATAAACACCTCCCTTTTTAATGTGAGTATAGTGATAATGATACCATATCTTCCTATGCTAAAGGAATTTATGACTTTTATGATGCGGAACAAATTGAAGAATTTATTGCTTGGAAGGGTGCTTTTGAACTTGCTAGTTTGCTTGAAAATATTGATGATTCACCTTATAAGTATGAGGTTTATGGTATACTTAAATTTTGCTTTGATAATTACAAGGAAGAAAACAGCTATATTCTTGAATATATGAATAGATGCTTTCCACAAATGGAAGATATTAGTGCCTTGCAGGATCCCATGGAAGAAGAAATTGATGAACCTGAAATCTCATTAGATGAAAAAGAGGAGGAGAGTGATGAACAAAAGGAGGAAGAATGGATTAGCTACCCATGCCTACCTTCTAATGAGAGTAACTCTTTATCCCTTACATTATTTGATTGTCCTCCATGCTTACCAAAGGAGGATGAATGTTATGCTCCTGAGGATTCTTTTGAAAATGTTTATGATAAAGCTCTAGTGCTTGTAGATCATGAAAAGCATGCTTTATGTGATAGTTATATTGTTGAGTTTATTCATGAGGCTACTGAAAATTATTTTGAGAGAGGAAAATATGGTGGTAGAAGTTTTCCTGGTATTGAAACACCTCTCTATGTGCTGAAAGTTTTGAAGTTACTCTTGTTTCATCTTCCTATGCGTGTCACTTTGTTATTTGCTTACATGATTCCTATGCATAGGAAGTGGGTTAGACTTAAATGTGTTTTGATCTTGATTCTTGATGCTCTCTTTTACTTCAACTCTTATTTCTTATGAGAGCATCCTCTCAAACTTTTATGCCTGAAGATGATAATATGTCTATTATTCTTGGGAGACCTTTTCTTAAAT
This sequence comes from Avena insularis, assembly GCA_023614405.1. NCBI lineage: Eukaryota > Viridiplantae > Streptophyta > Magnoliopsida > Poales > Poaceae > Avena > Avena insularis. The sequence continues at coordinate 674,037,520 of CM042690.1, forward strand.
ACTGCAGGAGCTATTATTAATTGTAATCAAGGGAAGGTGACCTTCAATGAACACATTGTCTATTTCCTCAAGAATATTGAAAGGATTTATGGTTTGAATTCAATTGAACATGTTAAGGGCATTCAAGTTGGAGAAATATATTGTCCCATACAAAGAGAAAAAATTGAAACTATTATGATTGGGACCATTGCTATCAAGGTTGAGGTAACATAATCATTAGTGGGATACAAAGTTTTGTCTCATATGGAATTGTTTTGGTAACAAGACCTGATCAATCTTGTTAACAAAAGGATTTCATTGAACAAAACAATGTTTTCACCATGATTATCTCCACTTACTTCCATTCTATCCATTTTTAGTTTTTGCTTACGCCTAACTTAAAGGCGTTAAAGAAAAGTACTTATTGGGAGATAACCCAAAAAGTTTTAGATGAGTCTTGGAAGTTATTACTTCAGTAATAACCGCTCCTTATCCTTTTTATTTGCTTTTTGTGCCAAGAGTAACCTCTAATGAGAGAGAAGTAATGATTGGGAAAGTTGCTGTCCTGAAACAGATTTTTGTGCTTCACCGTAAAAATTCGTGAGAGAGCTCTGTATTTCGAATTGAGCTATAATGTTTTGTGCTTCTGCCCCAGGTTGTTATCTAACTTTCGTTAGTTCAACACTTTTTGATTTGAGCAACAGAAGGTCTTCGAAAAAATTCGTCTTTACCTGCTGGTCTGTTTTGATAGATTTCTGCCATTTTCTGCATTTGCTTCTTGTTGGTTCCTTTTTGAGTTCTTTTGGGGAATTGAGCTTTTTGAGGGAAGTGCTACAGTAGCCAGTGTTCTAATGGAAGTTTATTTGGTGTTAGAACTGAACCTTAAGACTTATTATCTTGAGTGCACTAATGTTGCTAATAAAGATTGTGTGAAGTTTTGTATGAAGGAAAAATTTCAGGTGTATGGAAGGAATGAGTAATGAGATGAAGGATGGACTAAAGCTCAAGCTTGGGAATGCCACGCGTGTCACCCCAAGAAATATCCAAGAAGTACAAGCGTCAAAGCTTGGGGATGCCCAAGGCATCCCCTTCTTCATCAATAAAAATCCCAGGTTTCTTCCAAACACTTTATTTTTATTGTTTCATGCACAGTTGTGTTGTTCTTGGAGCGTCTTCTTTTTCTTTTTCTTTTTCGTTTTGGTTTTTAGTTTGCATGGTTTTTTTAGTTTTCTGAATAAATTGGTTGGACCTCCTCTTTCATACATTGGTGTTCAAATAGTCTAGTTTGGCTTGGAAAAGAGTAGGAAAGCTCATGCTTAAGTGGTAAAGAGAGCTTGTTTTTGACTGTGGCCTATGCTTTGTCATGCCATGCTTGATATTGTTTTGGCTTTATGCTTAGTATTCTTTGTTGTAGCATGACTTGTTATAAACAATTGAGATTGCTTAATGTGCTTTGGATGAATCATGCGTTGTTTTAGTATATTAAAGCATAGTATTGTGGTATTCTCCTTTGATGCTTTATTTGGGTTGACTTGGCACATGGTCACACCATGTTATGACTATCCCAAGTCACCATAAGCCTTTTTGATCCTTTAGTTTTCAGCTTGTAGTATCACTTTATGCTTTCATCAATGATGTTTTGTCGCTCTGCATGATTATGGCCATTATTGCTCTCTCGTTTGTCGCTCCCTTACTATTGCTAGCCTTCACTTTCACTGAGTATGTTTTACTCAAGTTTCCAACACCCTAAAACCAAATATTGCCAAAGTGTCCACCATACCTAACTATTAGCATCATTTGCTACTTTCGTGCATATTCAATATGCCTTATTTTCTTCCGAATAAAATGTTTGCTTGTTTTGAGAAAGTTAGTTAGTAAAGCTCTCACGAACTTGATGGCGCACTTTATTTCCTGCACTTAATAAACCTGAACCATTGTGAACTCTCCATGAAAGTTATATGCTTGCTAATTATAGGCTGGGGATTAGCAGAACCGTGTTATCACCGGGAACGCTTTCAACACTTGTAAATATATACCCAGTTGATACCTTGCTCTTTTGTTTGCGGATGTCGTCGGTGTGAAATAAAAGGGGAGCTTGTAAGTCCATGGATTTATGTACGTGTGTTAGAGAAACACCTGGGCCGCTGGTCTAATCCATGCTGAGATGGTGGAAACCTGCAGCGTAAGCATAATGATATCTATGAAGCATTCTTCTTATAAGAAAGGAGAGAGAGATAGCTATTGAGAAAAAGAAAAAAAAAGAGTTTTATGAAAAGAGGAAAGAGAGAAAAAAGCACCATTTTCCCATGGTAAATAAGAAGATTGCTGAGATACTCATTGTCTGCTTGCCTTGTCATTTTGATATGGGGATTCTTCCGTATCATCGGGCAAGGGGTACCCCGTTGGCGGTTCTCAATGATAGGCACATACTTACGATGACAAGAACTTACCGGTAACTAAAGTTGAGTAGCATGAGGAGCGGCCCTCGTACTCAAGGGACTTGGGATTTTCAGTTTATAGTCTGTCAAGCATATAACTCAGATTGGACCTCACTTTCACCTTAACCACATTAAAGATGCTTATGATAGGGGCAATGAGAGCTCAAAGCTAATGAGTACCATACTTTCAGCATTTGGAAGCCTTTCAAACTATTCAAAACCTTTTCATTTCCTTGTTGAGTCTCCACTTATTCTTTGAGCACTTTCTTGAGAGCATAGTGGCCATTCTTAGTTCCATGTGCATTGTCCTAAGACTTGTTGATTGATGCATACCTTGATATTGCTTGTTTTAAACTATTTGTATCTAGTCACTCTTGTAAACTTTGAAGGTGTCCTATGCATTTATGTTTGCTACTCTATGAGGGACAAGCTGAATGCCACTATGCTATGTTTTCTTTATGTGAAACAAACAAACATCTTGCAAAGCATTGTTAGTCATGAATTTTTTGTTTGTGCCTTTTGATGTTGCAACATAGTTTCTTTGTCTTATTGCTAGAACTTTGTCTTTCATTCTATGATTGAAGTACTATGATCCTAGCTTTGAATGTTTTAAAAATACTTTGATCAAGTCTTCGATGGTGCATGTCACCTCAAAAATTATTCTTTTTATCACTTACCTACTCGAGGACAAGCAGGAGTTAAGCTTGGGGCTGTTGATACATTGCAAATGTATTTATAATTTTTGATGCTCCATGCTTGGTTTTATCCACTTTCTTGTGTTTTGTCCACACTTTGGAGTACTTTTCATATGATTTCTTGGACTAACCTATTAACAAGAGCCATAGTGCCAGTTGCCTATTTTCTGCTGTTTTTGGTTCCAGGAAAGTCAGAAAATGAATATTCTCGGAATTGGACGGGACAAAATCCAAAGTGCCTATTTTTCCAGAAGACTCACGGAGCCAGAATACGAGACAGAGAAGGGCCAGGGTTGGCCACACCACCCCTAGGCACGGGCTGGGCCTGGCCGCGCCAGGGCATGGTGTGGTGGCCCCAGGCACCCCCTCGGCCTCTTTCTTCGCCTATAAGAAGCCTTCTGACCTAAAAACTTTGGGGGGTTCGACGTTTTTCCACAAAAAGTTCCACTGCGCCGCCGCCACCAAAGGGGAGATTCGGGGGACAGAAAGTCTCTGTTCCGGCACCCTGCCGGGACGAGGAAGTGCCCCCGGAGCCATCTCCATCGATCTCCACCATCATCTTCATCGACCATCCATGTTTCTCCCATCTATGAGTGAGTAATCCCCCGCTGTAGGCTATGGGGATGGTAGGGATTGGATGAGATCGTTCATGTAATGGCATCAGATTGTTAGGGCATGGTGCCTAGTATCTTTTATTAGTGCTTTATGACTTTGTTGCGACTTGTTGTGCTTAATGCTTGTCACTAGGGCCCGAGTGCCATGATTTCAGATCTGAACATGTTATTGATTCATTATGATAGTATTGTTCTTGGTCTTATGTGCAAGTTGTATACACACGTTGTTGTCCGGAACCTATGGCCCCGGCGATGTAAATCGGGATAACCGGAAGGGAAAGGCTTTGATGTGAGGATCACATGTGTTCATGGAGTGTTAATGCTTTGCTCTGGTGCTCTATTAAAAGGAGCACCTTAATTGCCAGTAGTTCCCTAGAGGCCCCGCTGCAAACGGGCTGGCAGGACAAAAGATGTTGTGCAAGTTCTCATTGCGAGCACGTATGACTATATGTGGAACACATGCCTAGGATTGTCTAGTACTTGGGTGCTTTATCTTATTTACCTGCAATTGCCCTATGTTCTGATTGCTATGTGAATTGTCATGTCCATGCAACGCCCGTCCATCCATCCCTATGCCTACCGCACTTGAATCCCACTGTTACTCTTTTGTTACTACTGTCTTTGCTTTGCTACTGCTATTACTTTACTATTCTTACTACAAAACTGTTGCTACTGATAAATTGTTGTGAGCAAGATTGTTTCCAGGTGAAGCTGAATTGACAACTCAGTTGTTAAGGCTGATAAATATTCTTTGGCTCCCCTCGTGTCGAATCAATAAATTGGGTTTCACTTCCCTTGAAAATACTGCGATACACCCCCTATACTTGTGGCTCATCAATAACCGATGCCCAAAGCGACAGTTGTCGCCCCTCCCAAGAGTACCACCGGTTCCTCCCAAGAGGGCTTACGACCTGAACGATGAGGAGACCGATGCAGTCGTTCGGGACGAAGTGGATGCTTATTTTAAAAAGAAACAACCTGAGCCAGAGGTCCAAATAAAACTAGAAACCAAGGAGCACTTTAGGAAATTACTGACGCAACCATCCCAAGCTCAGTTAAATGTGCCAGATGACTATACACAATGTCTTCAGAAGACACTAAAACAAAAGAGATCAAGTGGTAGAGGAAGCATCACAAAAGACGTTCCCTAGCAGGGGGAACAAGCAAAACAATCGAGTGGTAGTGAAAGCATCAGAACGGACATTCCCCAGCTAGGGAAACAAGCAAAACAATCAAGTGGTAGCGGAAGAATCAAAAGAGACGTTCTCTAGCTAGGGAAACAAGCAAATCAATCGATCCCCCCGCTCTAGGTGTACATACCTGAACCTCAACTATATGGGGGAGAACCTTTGCATATGGAAACGACTAAGATATTGGTCGAGCAATGTAATATGTCTATTCATGACATTATTCACGGCGATCATATGCCCAGGGCTGATGTAGCACCCAAATTTGTTCACGGGGAGCCTCTGGTCAGTTCTGAGAGGCTTCGGGATATGCCAACAAAAATGCGACGATTGCATGAATGGTACATGCAAGTATCAAAAGAAGAGCGATATTGGCTCATAGTGAAAGTTCAAAAAGAGCATTACTTCACTGAAGACGAGGTCCCTATTGAATTTATAGAATTCTTTCAGTTATTCAATCTAAAGGAACTCGACAAATCTATCCTCAGTTGCTATTGTCTGTAAGTGATTACTTTATTTATATAATTAAGTCTCTAGCTCATATTGTTCCATTCATTGCCGGTAAGTATACTCACTATATTCTTTTGTACGCTATATATAATAATGCTGACTGAAGATTCACGAATGTAAAAAAAAGGCTATCAACGGATTTGGGTTCATTGACCCATATCGAGTTAATGGAGCTGTGCTAAAGGATAAGCCACTAGAGACCAAGCAAAACTTGCTCCGGTTTCTCATGAACCAGCATTTCTATAATGAAATACTATTTCCTTACCACTCCGGCAAGTGAGTTCTTGTACACATTAACTTTTGCTTACTCGATGTTCAGTGTAAATGATGAGTTACTGACATATGTAAACCTTGCGTAGCTACCACTGGATTCTTCTAAGCATTTCAGTTGACTTGGGAAAAGTTCACATCATAGACTCATTAAACAAAGACATGGAAGAGTACCGCAGCATTATCGATATGCTCTAGAGGTAATTTCAACCATTATCGCACTATATCGATTTCTTTTGTTCATTTTCTGGATATCAAGTAGTTATTAACTCATACATTCATTTTCTTTGTTGGGTAGTGTTTAGACACGGTTCAAGAACAAGGTCTGCGGTCAATGGCGTGTGGAGCTATTTTTTAAATCGGTCTCGGTAAGTAGTACGAGCTAGGTCCGCACATCTATTTAATTCTAGTTTATGTATATTTATCATGCTAGAGTTATTATTTGATTGAATTCTATTCTTGTAAAGTGCGCGAGACAGCCACAGGGGACTAATCTATGTGGATTCTACGTGTGCGAGTTCATTCACATCACTACTGAGAAGCCCTTGGAAACTATTCGAGTAAGTAAACAATATATTCACCCTTTATTTTTATTACAAAAAGTTGTGTTGAGTCTAATTCATATGATCTCCTTTATAGTTGGACGCGATGCGGGACAAGCTCCTACCACAGGACCGCCTACTAGTAATCCAAGAGGAATTGGCTGGATTTTTTGTCGACGAGGTCATAGACCCATACGGAGAATACTCTCTAGATAGGATCCTAAAGCATCCATGTAATAATCTCCATGTAATCAAATAGACAGGCTCTGGACCCGGTTGGGACTCCATGTAATGACCTCCATGCATGTATGCTTGTAAGAGAAATTATATTATATATGCATCAACGTGTACAAGTACTGTGTAGTAGCGTTGTGTATGTATACGAAAACTTGTTTGTAATAAAAACGTAGAATGAAAAATAATTAAACACAAAATAAAAAAAAACACAAAACACCAAAAACCCCATCTCCTGCCGCAGCAATCAATGGCCCAAAACACTGCCGCAGCAGCCAAATGGCCCAAAACGCTGTCACGGCAGCCACCCTTTAGTCACGGTTCGTGTTAGGAACTAGGACTAAATGTCCTCTAGCCTAGCGCGGCTCGTGGGGCCACGTGGCGGACCTCTAGTCCCGGTTCGTAACAGAACCAGGACTAAAGGCATGACCTTTAGTCCCGATTTGGCAGTCCCGGTTTGCAATCCGGGACTAAAGGTTCTTACGAACTAGGACTAAAGGGCTAGTTTCTACTAGTGAAGCTTGTGTCGAGAGGGAGTTCCCAAAAAGCGAGGAGAGGGTCGTGTTTCAGTTTAACGTACAACTCAAGTGTTTTGGTAGGGATATATGGGGTTGAGCCCGTTCAAACCCGGACTGCAAAACAGCCTAGGTAGGATTATCAGGAATCTTGGAGTCAACCCGCAAACACTCCGTAAAACATCACAAAACCGGTTTGTAAAACAAGGCCTAAGGTGGTGAACAAAACTTTTATAGTGATGATACTGAAAGTGGCTAGCTCGAAGAAGCTAGGGCAATTCAGACCAATAAGCCTTTTCAATGTCACCTGTAAAATTCCGTACACCATAGTTGCAAACATACTAAAGGTGATTTTTCTACAGATTATCTCTGAGGAGCATTCGACCTTTGTTCATGGGAGAATGATAATGGATAATATCATTACCACGTGTGAATGAAGCCGAAAAACACCATTTCTGTGCACTCAAGCTTGACATGAGGAAGATTGATGACCGTGTTGAGTGGTGTTACCTCAAGATAATTATGTTGAAGCTAGGCTTTAGCAGGTCATGGATAGCATGAATTATGTGTCTAGTCTCGATTGTATCCTTCTCAGTGCTCTTTAATGGATCACCAGTGCTCTTTAATGGATCACCACGGGAGGAGTTTCACCCTTCACGAGGGATCTATCAAGGAGATCCTGTATCCCCATATTTGTTTTTGTTGGCATTAGAGGGCCTTTCGTTTCTCTTGAATAATACAGACCAATCATCAGCGCTCCATGGTATTATGGTGGACCTCATTGTCCCGACGTTGAACCATCCCCTCTTTGCAGATGACAGTCTGTTGTTCTTTCATGCAAGTAGTGTGGGCGCTTTAGAGGTAAAGCAAATGTTGACAAAGTACTGCGATGCCTCACGACAAAGGATTACTATGAACATGTCTTCTATATTCTTTAGTAAGGGTTGTCCACAGCCGTTGAGAACAAGTATTAAGGGTGATATTGATGTCCAAAGAGATACCCTTAATGAGAAGTACCTTGGCCTACGATCTGATGTAGGTAGATCAAAGTGTGGTTCTTTCAAATACATGCCGCATGAAATCTGGAAAAAAAGTATTGGGATGGCTAGAGCTCCTTGTTTCTCTGTGAGGGAAAGGAATTATTATCAAATCAGTGGCGCAAGCAGTCCAAAATTTTTCTATGTCATGTTTTAAATTACCCCGAGGGTTGTGTGAGCATATAAATTCTTTGCTTCACAACTTCTGGTGGGGGTGCAAGGAGGATTAGTGAAGAACTTGTTGGGTCTCTTGGGAATCTATGACCCAACATAAGTTTGCTGGAGTACTCGGTTTTTGAGATATTGAATTATTCAATTTAGCACATCTAGCTCACTTAGGTTTGGCACATGCTAAAGGAACCGTCGTCGCTGAGTGCGAGAGTTCTCAAGGATGCTTACTTCCCAAATGGGGACATCTTAGATGTGGGATAACATCGATCTCAGATTGGAATATCTCTAATGAAGGCCGACACGTAGCGAAGGTTGGCTCGATCAAGAGAATTGGCTATGGTCGTGATACATATGGTTGGGACGAGAATTGGTTACTGCAGGTGAACAACTTAGGCCAATTGTATTGCGGAAAGAGGATCCTCGAGTAATGGTAAGTGATTTCATGGATCAATCCTCGATTCCTCGGCCACATGGGATTCAACAAAGCTAGATGAATTTTTTTGCCCATGGATATTTAGGTGATCAAGAACATATCTCTATGCATGAGAAACTAGTCAGATTTCTAGGCATGACACTTCGAAAGATCGGGTATCTTTACAGTGAGGTCTGCGTACCGGGCACTAGCTCTAATGAAGAGAACCCGAGAGGATTGGCTCGACGAGCGGGTGGCATCGTCCAGCTCAACAGAGAAAGGGAAGACATGGGCGAAGTTATGGAAAATTGCCATCCCGGCGAAGCTGCATCTTTTACTATGGAGGCTAGCACGTCACTCGCTCTCTACAAGTGACGTGCGACACCACAAGAATATGGCGACTACACCGGCATGTTCTATCTGCGAGCAAGCGGATTCTTGGTGGTATTCCCTTATTGATTGTAATATGTCGCGTTGTGTTTGGGCTCTAACGAATGAAGACATCACGTACCACATCTCCCTCTCGACAGAACCATCAGCGACGCTGTGGTTGTTTTCGATGATTGAGAGATGATGTAGGAGGATGACTTGACAAGGACGCTGGTAACGATGTGGGCCATTTGGCATGCACGCAGGAAGGAGATCCATGAGGATGTTTTCCAAGGACCGATGGCCTTTCCAAGGACCGATGGCCACTATGCCTTTCATTGACAAATTTCTGCATGTTCTCGTGATGCGCAACGAGCACAAGGTTGACCAGCGGGAGAGAGGAGCTGATCGCCATCAGGCTTCTGGTTCCTAGATCGCGCCATTGGAGGGATGGTCGAAGCTCAATGTGGATTCTGCGGTTGCTAAAACAGCAGAGCGCGGTGTTGTTGGTGTTGTTTGCAGAAGGGGTCTACCTAGGAGTTTCAGCGGTGGTTTTTGAGGGAATCACCCACTTAGGGAGCTTGGAGGTGATGGCGTGCCGTGAAGCGCTAGACCTTGCGACAGATCTTCAGCTTGTCTTCTGACCAAGCAGTTGGGAGTTTTCGACAGCATTTTTGCAGAAGATTACAAGCTGACTCCAAGGAAATGTTTTCTTATGTCATGAGAAAAGAGAATGTAACAAGGAAGCTCACTCGCTGGCTCGGTTAGCTTCGTCCTTGCCGCCTGGGCGTCATGTGTGGCTGCTAGAGCCACCTCAGGGTTTAACCTACCTGTAATCGGTGATTTTATTTGAAATATCAGGCATGATTGGTCTAAAAAAAAAGGTGTACTCCCTCGGTCTCGATGGCGGGAGTATATTCTAGCCGATCAGCTCGGGCCTTTTGGTTCCAGAATACGTTTCAATCCAGCAAAGAGGCCCAGCGTGGTTCTCGGAGTCAAGACACCAGCCCAGCTAGTTTTATTCGCTTTAGCCTCATGTGTGGGCCCGCGTCGTCTACTCGAGCAATACATGCTGGCCAGTTCAAAAAAAAAAAAGCAATACATGCTGTCGCAGTCGTGCAGCGATGTGAACTTTGTGAATCTTTTTTTTTGTGACCCAGGTGAAGCTGTGAGTAACTGAATAGTATTGTTCTCTCACAAGTTTTCTCCAACTGTTGCACATTTTCTTGCTAGAATAAATTTCATTCATTTTTCATTTTTGTTTGCCACACCATATTGTATGTCCAAGCTGGCTGCAATTGACACCTCCAAATAAAGGAGCCGCCGAAAACGATGAGAAATAACCTGGCACCATTCGCGGGAAGGTTAAGAACGCGAGCCAAAACGGGTAGAGTAGCCCGGACCAGGAGACTGCGACTTGGCATCAAACTCCTATTCCCCTACGCTGACGGCTTTTGGCTGCACCTCGAACACGCGCAATGGTGTCAGTCGGTTTGCCCTGCCTTGGATCCGCCGTAGATTTAAAATGCGTGAAGCTCCGCGACAGCGACGTATGTAGCCCGATCGATGCAGCCGCGTGCACGAGTTGCAGTGTGCACAACAAGCTGCCAAGCAACGTTGGTGTCAGTCAGACTGCACTCTCGTCTACATTGCCAAGCCAACACCTGAGCACCGACATTTCCTGTATTGGACTATTGCTGGACATACCGCCTGCAGGGTGCAACTTGGCAAGCAGTTTCATTCCATTAGACATGTTTAATTCTACACAAATGGGGGCAGACAAGGTCGATCTTTCGACTCATGCATGCCAAATCGCAACAATCTAGCTTCTGCTCAAAACTATTCTTCCTACTCGTCCTTGCCTCCCTGGGAATCATCGCCCGTAGCATTGCTAGCTCTAGCTGCCCGATGGTAAAGAAAGGGATCAACCGGGCCACTGGACCGCATGTACTCCTACATGTTTTTTAATTACAGTCAAAATTATTTACTTACTCGCGCGACTGATGATAGCACCCTCCGATCCGGACACCTCATATGCGAGCATACATGTCGTGCTCAGCAATGGCGCGACCTTACCACTTTGCAAGTATTTACCAAAGCAATATTATATCCTTTTTTTGAAATCCAAACCCTATAAGTGGACTCTGATTTTTATTCGAAATGGGGTTAGACCCTAGCCTCAGAATCACACAGCCCTTTATTACCAAGTTTCAGGTATGTAGTACTTATTACAGCTCAAGGTGTTTTACGGAGTTCCATGTATGTACTTATCAGTTATTACAGCTAAAGGATCGGATAAAGTTGATACAAACACCAACCATCTAAAAATAATAAGAAGTCTGAAACTCAAAAGCTACAGTAGCTAGACATCTCTCAATCTACTAGTATGCCATCACAAAGCCTGGCAATAGATATCCTGAGCGATCATCACCAGACGGTTGCATCCAGAAACAATTGGTTCTCGCTGATGATTTCGGAGAAGAAAACCCTAGAGCTGAATCCAATGAGATGCCGAGAGGATAACCTACAAAAAATTAAACTCGAGTCTTGTTAAAAATAATATCATTGCGACATTTTCAAATGGACCAACATAAAGCCGAAATGCCTATGACGTAATCTATCTTTGTTAGCCATATCCATTCAGTTTAGCCAATTCCCAAACATATTAGTGATATTGGTTGGAGGTGAAAGATCATAAGTGAAAAACACAATGCGCCAAATAATTTTAGCAAAAGGGTGGACAAGAAAAATGTGTTCGATGGTTTCTTCTTCATCATAGAAACAACATTTCTTACAACCATTCTAGTTTCTTTTTGCAAGATTGTCCTTAGTCAGCAAGACTTTATTATTCAAAAAACACACAAAGATCTTAATCTTTAGTGGTATTTTTAGTTTTCATAGGTTTTCTAGAGAATCTCTGATAATCGTTCACTAGATCCTCGTACATAGATTTGACAGTAAACACACTATCTGACAAGAGTATGATTACTCGGGTTCTTATGATTAGTTACCCTGGTTACATAAAGTCTTACAGCCCAAGAAGAATCAAGGAAGGCCTAGGAAGCATCTGACGAAAGGCATATATTACCAGATATAGAAAGAGTAGAAACCGATATTGTATTAGTGTTATCATTGTAACTTGTAACCTATCCGTATACGGCCTCGGGACCCAGCCTATTATATATAGGCTGGGAGGAGCCAATGGAGAGGCATCGAAAAAGCCTTAAGCAATATGTAACCATATTGTCCATAAGCATCCGAACGACTTCGACTCCCTTGTTTGTCTGATCAGCTGACGAAATCCCTAGCCTTCTCTTTTCCACGAAACCCTAAGTCCATAATTATGGGCATTGCCGAGGTTACCTGTCAACACCCGAATTTTTAATCCTAGATGCATGTTATGCCATACATCGTAATCCCAGGATTACCATTTTTGCGAGACATAACAGATTGGATATCACAGTACATCATCCATTACAAACCATAAATAAGGTCTTACACAAATAAAGGATCTCATGATCCAGTCTTAATACAACAAGCAGCGGAATAGATAATAAGCGTAGCGGTGGGGTCCATCTTCAGGGGCACAAGCAATGCTGACGATGGAAGATAGTCCTAATTATCATAGCCGTCCCGCTGTCCGTCATCTTGGTAGTCTCCTTTATAGTCTGGCCATAGGAATAGCCAGGGACAAAAGCCATGAGTACTCTTTAAGTACTCGCAAACTACCACTAACAAGTAAGATAGTCCTAGTGTAAATGCTAACTCTAAGTTTACTTCTAAAGTTAAGTTTGAAACCTAAGTTGAGTTCTGAAACAAAGAAAGATAAAATAAAGTTCTAGAATCACTTAAGTTGGGAAGCTAGTGTCATAGTCACAACCCTGTTGTGGTCAAGTCAAGATTCATCATTCACTTCATAAGTCATTTTGAAAACATCTGACAACAAAACAGTATGGCCACTCCAACTATCCATAACCGCGGACGCGGCTATTCGAATAGTTTGACACTCTACAGAGGTAGTACACTTTCACCGCAAGATTCGATACATCTGTCAGGGATAACCCTGAATCATCATACTTAGTATCCAGATAATCAAACATAACCTTTCCTTTACACACCCTAGTATAAGCACCTCTCCTATGAGCATGGCCTCCCAACCATGACCATCTGTCATCTTAGGCACTGCATAGGTGGACAACATTGAGAGGTAGCCTCAGCTCAAACCTCTCCCGCGAGGGAACTAATACTAATGCATATAAACTTCCGGCTAAGACTTACCCAATTCAGGTATTGTGGTTGTACGGTAAAATTGGAATGGTATCGCATCTGAATCCAACCATCAGTTTTGTAAAAGGGTTAAGGCTCATGCCCCAACATTTTCATCATCATAAACCATTTGTGTTTCTCAACACATGTCAAAACATCTCCATAGAATGACTCATCATTCCAAGGTTTTCACAAATCATGTCACCAAGTTTTGCCATCTAAAGTGAATCAAGTTTTGGGGTTAGCTCTAAACTACTAAGTTAAGAGTGTTCACTAAGGTGGGATGTTAAGATCAATCTCATGCCATAGAATGACATCTAAGGGTATCTAGATAGTTCAAGTTTTATACTCTTTATGCTACCTTCAAAACAAGTAAAAGACTTCAATAAATTAAAGAAGTAAAAACTTGGAAATAAAACTTGGGGTAGGTAATAGTCAAAGTGGTATAACCAAGCATGCCTAATGCATCTTGCTTAGGTTATCTAAATTGCATGTGTTAGCTTGCAAGGGTTCACTGGTATAGTGTTAGCTTGCCTTGGGTAGTGTAGTGGTTGAAGTTTTCTTCCTCTACCTCTTGGTAGAACTCCTCCTCCTCGTAAGCTTGGTCGGTACTATCGTCTATCAATACATACGGAGTACACAATCACGAAACAATACTTAACTAGTCTACATAGCACTCTAAAGCACACATTTGATGATCTATTATCATCACAAGCATCACAAGATTTAATTAACTAGCTTCATTCTTTTTATTTGAGAAAAGTAATTTCTACTCATTGAAAATAACTAAGATTTAATATTCTCCAATTAAAATATGCGATCATGTGGACACATGTCATCACCACATATTCTAACATATGGGAATGTGATTTAAGGGTTGGAACACTTTTAATTGAGTTTAAGTTTAATAATTAATGATTTAAAGTGACTAGAAATGCCTATATAGCATTATTTTGGTACTAGTCCAAAGTCACTGCATGCATACCTTAATACTATTACATATTCAAATAGATATGGTTAAATGTGATTTTTGAGAGTTGGAAACAACTCAAAAGCTATTAGGGTTGATTTTATAAAAATGTTTGAATGTGCAAATGCTTTTGTCTTGTTATTTTTACTAGGAGAGATCTCTAACTCTAAATTAATTAAATCCAACGGGCTTGGATAGATATTTTCAGAAGCTTTCCAACAAAATTTGAATTACTCAATTTGGTTCAGTAAAACTCTCTGAATTGATTTTTAAACTAAGGGAGAAAATTAAGTTCAAACCTAAATAGAAAAATCTAGATTTGAATTAACTGGGTCGCGCGGGAAAGGAAATGGGCCGGCCAAGGGCGTAGAAGGCGGCTGACAGGTTGGTCCCGCTTGTCAGCAAGACTTAAAATCCGAAACGGTATGGGACAATCTGGGCGCTACGATTAGAATAGAGATCAACGGTCCATAGTTGTTGTCGATGACGGACTCGTCGCCGGCGAGACGGAACCCTAAACGGCCAGTGGGGGTACGGTGAGGGCATACCAGGGCTCCAGCTAGTGCGTCTAGGTGGGCAATCGAACTAGACGGTGCCGACGGGCTTAGGCGAGGTCGCGACAGCTCCAGGGGTGGACGAAATCGACAGGGACTTCTCCTCCTCTGCAGCGGGCTCCTCCGGGGCAATTCCGGCGAACTAGGGCTCGAGCGGCTCCGGCGAGAGAGGGGAAATGCTCAGGGGGAGAGGGGAGTGGAATGGTGTGAGGAGTTTGTGCTGGGGTGGCTTCCTTTTATAGGCTCGACGGTGAGACTGAGCGGTGTGGGCCAAGGCCTAGGGAGGGGGACAGGGACTACTCTCGGCAGGGTGAGTGGTGGTGGCGGTGTGGCTTGTGGGCTCGAGGGAGCTACAGCTTAATGGCGTGGCTAGGGGCGGTGGCGTTTGGTCGGGAGTGTCACGCGCTCTAGGAGACAGAGGCGATGCTCGACGCGGCGCTCGACGACTATGGGTCGCGCGGCGGCGCACAGCCGTGTCTGGCGGGGTGCTGGGGTCGAGGCAGAGCGGCGTGCACTGTATTGGGTTGAGGGGCGGTCTGTGGCGTGCTGGCAGTGAGGGCGCTCTGGCGCGCTCTGGCTACGCGCAGAGAGAATGGGCGGCGGTGCTGGGGTGTGGTTCAGGGCCTGGCTAGGCTTGGGGAAGGGGCAGGGAGGTGCGATAGGGTTAGGCGGAGCTAGTGGTTGTGCTGGAACGGCGTGGCGCTGTCTCTGGCGCATTACCCACTTCTGGCCGGCGGTGACCACAAAGTGGTGGCGCTTCACTGCTGCTGCGGCTTAGGGGTAGGCCAGTGGGGTGTTGGTTGGACTCAGGGGGGACAAAGATGATCAATGCAACTCAAATTGCTCGACAAGATTTGATCAAAAACAGTAATAGTTAGCCTAATTTGATTCTGCCTGCCAGGTGTTCGACACAATAGCCGCATGAACAAAATATTTGAATTTTGGGCTGATTTTTGGTGGAGTGATGTATCTTATGCTTGAGCTTCTAAGTGTACTTGGGTTTTGAAAATGGAGTTCATTTGAGTGGTTTTTGAATAAGTGTGATCTATACATATGAACTACATTCAAATTTCAAATGTCATTTAAATTTAGTGTTTGAAAGTTTTTGGGGTGAAACAAAGTGGGCCTTGGTACATCACTACTTGTACTAGAAAGGGGTGCAAAGATCCACAATTGTTTCTGTTAAGATTTGAGTTCTAGGAATAGCCAAAGTAGGCATGGTGATTAAAATGGCACAAATGACCATTTCCTTCTTTTATTCATTTTGATTTGTTTTTCTTTGGGATTTGTTTGGGAATGATCTAGGTAATGTTTAATTCACCTAAGAATCATTTTACAATCAATGGATCACTTAATAATGGTAATTAAAAACAACTCCTATTTAAATGTACACACATATGAATGCTTTAAGATTTTCAAATGGAAAAGTTTTTGTTAACTCTAAATTTGAGGATTTGGATCTTAATAACCTTGGATTAGAGTTTTGGGATGTTACAAACCTTCCCCCATTAAAAAAAATCTCGTCCCGAGATTTACGAAAAAAACTAGGAACTAAAGAGATCTGGGAACTCTGTCCTATTGTAATCTTCTCGCTCCCAGGTGGCTTCTTTTTTGGTATGGTTGCTCCATTGAATCTTGAGGAACTTGATACTCCTGGTCCTGGTGGTTCTGTAGGCTTCCTCTAAGATACAGATGGGTACTTCACAATACGTCAGGTCCTTGTTGATTTCAATAGCTCGGTGATTGATATTCTTAAAAACTTCGGTCTTTTTGGGCACTTCTAGGCATTTGGGAAGTAACGAGATATGGAACACACTATGGATGGCAGACATCTCTTCAGGCAGTTCCAGTTGATACGATATTTCTCCTCGGCGGTTTAGAATCTTGAAGGGACCGATATACCTGGGGGCTAATTTTCCTTTCAGACTAAAACGACGGGTTCCCTTCAGTGGCGAAACCTTGAGATATACAAAATCTCCGACATTGAAAGTCGATTCTCTCCTTCTCTTGTCAGCATAACTCTTCTGTCTGGACTGGGCGGTCTTGAGGTGCTCACGGACTTTGTGAACCTTCTCTTCGGCTTCTCGGAGAATGTCGGGTCCGAAAATTTGACTCTCTCCTACTTGCGACCAATTCAAAGGGGTACGGCATTTTCTTTCGTATAGGAACTCAAATGGTGCAATTTGCAGACTAGCTTGATAACTGTTGTTATATGAGAATTCTGCGAAAGGCAGGTAGTCTTCCCATTTTGATCCGTACTCCAAACCACAAGCTCTCAACATATCCTCAGGGATTTGATTAACTCTTTCAGTCTGTCCATCAGTTTGCGGGTGATAAGTGGTGCTGAAATTCAACTTGGTTCCCAATCCTTCTTGGACTTTCTACCAAAATCTCGAGGTAAATTGGGTTCCTCAATCTGATACTATAGTCTTGGGGGTTCCATGCAGACTAACAATTCTAGCAATATACAGCTCTGCTAGATTCGAACTCTGGTAGGTGGTCTTGACAGGTATAAAGTGGGCTACGTTGGACAGTCTATCAACGATGACCCAGATTGAGTCATTTCCTCTACTCGAAGTAGGCAAACTGGTGATAAAGTCCATTCCGACGGAATCCCATTTCCATTCCAGAATCTGCAAAAGGTTGCAACAGTCCTGCGGGTCTCTGATGCTCTGCTTTGACTCTTTGACGGATATCACACTTGGCGATGTAGCTTCCGATTTCTCTCTTCATCTTGTGCCACCAAAATTGTTCTTTCAAATCCTGATACATCTTCGTTCCTCCGGGGTGGATAGAATAAAGAGTATCATGAGCTTCCTGCATGATAACTTGCTTCAGCTCCAAATCTGCTGGCACACAGATACGGCCTTTGTACCACATAACTCCTTCTTCGTCTTCAGTGAATCCAGGTACCTTTCCTGTACCAATACGATGTTTGATCCCGTCGATACTTTCATTTCCCTTCTAGGCTTCCTTGATTTGGCTAATCAAAGTGGGTTGAAGTTCAATGCTAGCTAAAAATCCTTTGCTAACAAGCTCAGTCCTAAACTGTTCCAATTCCTCATACAAACTTGGTTGCTTCTCCTTGATCATAGTGTTTAGCTTACACGGCAATCTGCTAAGAGCATCCGCTACCACATTGGCTTTGTCGGGGTGATAGTGAATGTCAAGGTCATAATCCTTGATTAACTCTATCCATCTTCTTTGCCTCATATTCAACTCCTTCTGAGTGAAAATATACTTCAAGCTTTTGTGATCTGAGTAAATCTCACAGCGATTACCCATCAGATAATGACGCCATGTCTTCAATGCCAACACTATGGCTGCTAATTCAAGATCATGGGTCGGATAATTCTGCTCATGCTGCTTCAGTTGTCGAGACAGATAAGCGATGACTTTGCCTTCTTGCATCAATACACATCCGAGACCAATCTTGGATGCGTCACAATATACATCAAACGGCTTCTTGATATCTGGCATGATCAGTATTGGGGCTGATAGCAGTCTCTTCTTTAGCTCTTGGAAACTGGCTTCACATTTGTCAGTCCATTCAAACTTCTTGTCCTTCTTCAGCAACTGGGTCATGGGTCTGGCGATGCTAGAAAATCCTTCCACGAACTTGCGATAATATCCCGCTAATCCGAGAAATGCACGGACTTGGGTTTGAGTGGTTGGGGCTTCCCATTCTTCGACATCTTTGATTTTGGCGGGATCAACAGAGACTCCTCCGGCAGACACAATATGTCCTAGGTATCCTACTTCTTTTAGCCAGAACTCACATTTGCTGAATTTGGCATATAACCGATGCTCTCTCAGGGTTTCTAGGATGATTCGCAGATGTTGCTCATGCTCTTCTTCTGACTTGGAGTAGATAAGGATATCATCGATAAACACAACGACAAATTTATCTAGGAAATTCATAAAGATCTTATTCATGAGATTCATGAAATAAGCAGGGGCATTGGTTAATCCAAAAGACATAACCGTATACTCATATAAACCATAGCGAGTAGTGAAGGCGGTCTTCAGAATATCCATTGCATGAATCTTAAGTTGGTGATAACCAGTCCTAAGATCAATCTTTGAGAATACCTGGGCACCGGTCAACTGATCAAATAGATCCTCTATCTTTGGCAAAGGGTACTTGTTTTTGATTGTGACATCATTCAGCTTCCTGTAATCGGTGCACAGACGGTTGCCTCCATCTTTCTTGTCGACGAATAACACTGGTGATCTCCATGGCGATGCGCTTGGTTGAATCCAGCCTGTTGCTAACATGGCATCCAACTGCTTCTTCAGTTCCACTAACTCTGAGGGGTTCATGCTATAGGGTCTCTAGGCTATGGGTCCAGTTCCAGGGATTAGTTCGATTATGAACTCAATATCCCTATCCGGGAGCATACCGAGCAATTCATCTGGGAATACGTCGGGGTATTCGCAGACTACTCTGACTTGGTCAATGGTGGGCAGGGCTAAACTCTTGTTGCACTTGAATTGACGGGGTAAGGTTTCAGAGATATGCTCTACTATTACTCTAGAGCTACTGGTCATGGTGATGGCTTTCTTAGCACAGTCTACTAGTCCTTTATGCCTTGACATCCAGTCCATACCTAATACAACTTTCAATCCTTTGGTTCCAAGTACTATTAGGTTGGCATAAAAATCTATTACATGTATTCTGATAGGCACAACTTTGCAATTTTTTCTAGCTTTTGTAGTTGAACCGGGGATTTGAACTATCATGACATGCTTCAAGTTGGTTGGGTGAATCTTACTAGTGCATGCAAATTCTTCGGTGACAAATGAATGCGATGCTCTAGAATCAAACAACACTCTCGCTAAAGCTGAGTTGACAGAAAACATACCTAGCACTACATCTGGTGCTTCTTGGGCTTTTTCGGCGTTCATATGGAAGAGATGACCGTTGCGGTTGTGAGGGTTCCCTGGGGCAAAGCTTCTTCCTAGTTGAACACGACGTTGCTGTTGAGCTGGGGCATTCACATTGGCAGTGGCGGCAATCTTCTTGGGACACTCATTTGAATAGTGACCCTTCACTCCACACTCGAAACAAGTGATATGGGACTTGTCTTTTGCTGCCACAAGCACATCATTGCTTCTAGTTCTGGGTGTAGTGTTGTTGTTGTTGCTCTTGGGAGGGGCACAGTTGAAATTACTGGTGTTGCCGGAGTGATTGTTGTTTCCTCCGGACTTCACATTGCCTCTGCTATGGTTGGGGTAGCTTGGGCGAGACGTTGGGGGTCGGTTGTTCCTTGGTGCATATCCTGGTGAGGGGTTGGGACAGTACTTCTGGTGACTGTTTGATCTAGATTGTTGCATCATACGGCGTTTGCGGTTGTCGTTTGCCTAGTTAATCTTTCCTTCCATCTGAATTGCAGAGTCGACTAGCTCTTCGAGATCCTCGAAATGGATGTTGACGAGGACAGTCTGCATCTCATCATGCAGTCCGTTCAAGAATCTCTCCTTCTTCTTGGCCTCCGTGTTGATCTCATCAGGTGCATACCTTGCAAGGGACAAGAATCTGTCACGGTATTCCACCATAGTCATTCTTCCTTTCTTCAGTTCTCGAAATTCCTCTCATTCGGGTGACTAGACCCTGCGGCACGTGGGTGCGGCTGAACTTGATTTTGAAGGCTTCCCATCTCATCACTTGACCATGGTTCATGTTGCGGATACTAGTCCACCATGCTCTTGCATCTCCCGCCACGTAGTGGGTGGAAAAAAGAACCTTCTCGTTTTCATCC
The DNA here is from genome assembly GCA_023614405.1 of Avena insularis. NCBI lineage: Eukaryota > Viridiplantae > Streptophyta > Magnoliopsida > Poales > Poaceae > Avena > Avena insularis. The sequence continues at coordinate 674,058,045 of CM042690.1, forward strand.
ACTCCTGCTACTTCTAAGTTGTTTTCCATTGTCTGTAACCAGTCGACAGCATCTAGTGGGTTTTCAGCTTGGTTAAAGATTGGGGGATTTGTATTCTGGAAGTTTTTTAGTTTGGATCCATGATGATCCTAATTTCCATGCCCTTGGTTGTTTTGGGCCATCTGGGCGATCTGCTGCAGTGTTGCTAAGTTGGCTTGGCGTTCTGCCCTGCTTGCTTCACGGTCTGCAACTAACATCTGCATGATTTGCAGCATTGGGTCTTGCGATGAGCTGCTCCCTCCGGGGTTTCCACGAGTCATCTGAAGATTGAGATAGATAAAGGGGTAAGAGTGAAAGTTCTAAGGTTCATGGTTTTGGTTTCACAGCTAAAACTTTGAGTTTGACTCAGGTTTTACAACTAACTCCATTCATTCATTCATTCGAACAAGCACACGATACAAACACACACACACCCCACAACATCAAAGGGAAACAGATGGTTTTAAGAACCATTTTGCAAGCTACGATACAATGGGACCGATACATCTCATGCTACGATAGTGATCTCCCTGTATGTCTTCACCTTCCTTTTCTTCTTCCTTCGCTGCAAGCTGAGCTTCTTGCTCCTTGATGGTCTTCTCGAGGTCGGCCACCTTCTTGCGAAGACGGGCGATGGTGCGATCCTTCTTTTCGTGCTGGAGGCGAAGAGACTGATGGTCCTTGACAAGCAGTGAGAAAGTCTGGGCCTTCTGGGCGGCAATGGCACGGTTGTGGTTGGCAAACTCCCTAGCATTGTCCAATTCCTCCTGATGGTCGTATAGCAGGAAGTCAAGGTTTTCCACTTGACGTTTCAACTCTGGGTGACTTGGCATCTCCATCGACATTCCCATGAAGTCACGCCTTGCATAGTGAGCAAAACGGGTTCCCTATTGTGGCGTGGTGGTCTTAGTACCGTCCACCCCTCCAACGGAGACGTACTTCCCTTAACAAGGAAGGAACTGCGGCCAAACAAATCCTGTGTCTCCGCGTGCTTCAATACGGTTTATCCATTCCTCTTCCACTCGCTCTTTACTCGCTAGTAGATAGGTTTGCATATAGGGAAATTCCACCTAATAGTATATCTAGAGAATTTACCCTTTGTGCTAAGCCTAAAATTGAAAAAGCATTAAAATTTGAAGTAGCACCTATTCACCCCCCTCTAGGTGCCCATACGATCCATTTCAATTGGTATCAGAGCCCCGGCTCTTTATTCGGGCTTAACCGCCTAAGAGTAGTATGGGTACCAAGGGAGATGGGAATGAGGCTGTGGATATGGTCACAATGGATGACCTCATGATGTTGGAAACAACCTTGTTGAAATCCTTTGAGGCCAAGATGGAGGAGATGAATCAAATGATTGCTCGTCTCACATCATCCATAGCCCCATCTCCATCCTCCTCTGAGGCAGCCACACCATTGTCCAAGGAAAAGGCTAACACCGGATCCAAGGATAATGATGCGGAAGGTGAAAAACTTAATGGTTCCACCTCCAAGAAGGGAAATGGTAAGGAGGAATATAGTGAGGTTCGTCACGTATATTCCCCCGACCCACCTATCCATCATCCTCATATAAACAATAAGAGTGATCCACCCAAGCTTACTGCATCCTCTTTTAATCAATGGCAATTCTTAATGAAATCTCATGTTTGTAGCTCCTCAATTGAACTATGGAGGATTATTGAAGAGGGTCTTCATATTGGAGATCATTCCAACCTGACAAGAAGAGAAGTTGTGGACAACCAATTGAATGCTAAGACTCTCCACATGATACAACTCGTTGTGGGTCCCTGATACATTGCAAATGTATCTATAATTTTTGATGTTCCATGCTTCGTTTTATCTACTTTCTTGTGTTTTGTCCACACTATGGAGTACTTTTCATATGATTTCTAGGACTAACCTATTAACAAGATGCCATAGTGCCAGTTGCCCGTTTTCTGCTGTTTTTGGTTCTAGAAAGTCAGAAAATGAATATTCTCGGAATTGGACGGGACAAAAGCCAAAGTTGATATTTTATCGGAAGATTCACGGAGCCAGAAGACGAGACGGAGAGGGGCCAGAGGGCGGCCACACCATGTGGTGGCGCGGGCTAGCCCTGGCCACACCACCAGGTGGTGTGGGCCCCTTGGCCGCCCATCGACCTTGCCTCTTCGCCTATAAGAAGCCTCCCGATGCAAAACCCTAAATCGTCAAGCCTCTAGCCATGAAAAGTTCCGCAGCGCCGCCACCACCAAAGGGGAGATTCGGGGGACAGAAAGTCTCTGTTCCGGCACCCTGCCGGGACGGGGAAGTGCCCCCGGAGCTATCTCCATCGATCTCCACCACCATCTCTATCACCGTTGCTGATTCCCATGATGAGGAGGGAGTAGTTCTCTCTCGAGGCTAAGGGTTCTACCGGTAGCTATGTGTTCATCTCTCTCTCTATGCATGATATTATCGAGATCATGAGCTTGTAATCTATAGATCTACCTTGCTACTCAAGTGCTTTAATATATCTCTACTCTCCCCATGTGTGTGAAAGTGACAGCGTGCACACCATGGTGGCACTTAGGCTAGAGATTACAAATACTTGTTATGAGTTATATTTGGAGTTGGATGTCTTTATGAAATTGTGGTGTTTGTTGGACCGATCTAGTACTCAAGGTGACAGTGTGGGGTTATCTAGATGGGAAAGATGAACTTTGAGGTGTGCTGTTATAGCCCTACCAACGATTAAAGTGTCCAACCGGAGAGTAGTTCAAGGTAGTATCATAAAGAAGAATATATTTATATGAGAGTGTTCACTAGTGAAAGTATGACCCCTAGGCCTTGTTTCTAAGCATTGATACATCGTTTGCTATTAGATCTATTACATGTTTGCTTGCTTCCATATTTATTTCAGTTTGCCTTTAGTCCCTTACACGCCATCAAGCTATTTTCTATCACCGTTACCACTTATAATTATCTATACCACTTGTATTTCACTATCTCTTCGCCAAACTAGTGCACCTATACACCTAACAAGTGTATTGGGTGTGTTAGGGACACAAGAGACTTCTTGTATCTTGATTGCAGGGTTGCTTGAGAGGGAATACCTTTGACCACTTCCTCCCTGAGTTCGATAAACCTTGGGTGATCCACTTAAGGGAAAACTTGCTGCTGTTCTACAAACCTCTGCAGTTGGAGGCCCAACAACTGTCTACAAGAATAGAATTGCATAGACATCAAGCTATTTTCTGCGCTGCTGTTTGGAGGTAAGGTAAAAGGTACTCACATCCTCCGGTGTGAGTGCTCGAAGTTATTTCCTTTAGATTCTGCAATTTTTTCTTTTTGTTTCTTGTTTTCACTAGTTAGGCTTAATGGAAAACAACAACAAAAAATAGAGAGCATTTTAGTATTTTTCCTAAGATAGAACATGAATTGTCTGAAAAGAAAAATAAAAAACCCGTGGAACTTTCTTTGCATGCTAATAGCAATGTTATTAGTATGAATCTTTTGAACACCTTTGTTACTAATGCTATGGAAACGTCTAAGCTTGGGGAAGTTAGTTTTTATGAAAATGATTGTTTTAGTTCCCCAGCTTTGAAGAAGAAAATTTGCTTTGATGATACTTTATCTCCCATATGTGGTAATTCTAATGATACTTGTGATATGTTAAATCCACATACTGAAAGCATCCCTTTTAAAATACCTATAGAAATTGTTGAAGGTGTTATGAATAACTGCTATTTTGGAGATGGAACTGTCCATCCTGGTGATCATTTACTCTTTATACATGAATTATGCTAGTTGTTCAAGTGTGCAGGTATTTCAATGAACCAAGTTAAGAGGAAGCTATTCCCTATTTCACTTAAGGGCAAAGCAAGGGAGTGGTATGAGCTACTAGATGATCCTCATCATTTGGAGTGGAAGGAACTTGAATCTATCTTTTACTCTAAATTTTATCCTCCTCATGAAATTCATAAATATAGGAGTTATATTTATAATTTTCATCCTCATGATGGAGAAAGTATTGACCAAGCATGGGGGAAATTGAAGTCACTAATGCTCAAATGTCCCATTCATGAGCTCCTCAGTAATATTGTTATTAATAATTTCTATGCAAGGGTTTCAGGACATTACAAGGACTATCTAGATACTTGTTTAGAGGGATCCTTCACAAGTAAGGAGGTCAAATATAAGTGGGATCTCCTTGAAACAATTCAAAGCAATACCGAAGATTGGGATAACAACAAAGGTAAAGAACCAGGTATAAACTATGAGTATAATTGCATTACGTCTTTCGCTGAAACTGCTGATTTTCAAGAGCTTAGTGCTAAATATGGTATTGATCCTCAAATTCTTATTGATTGTTTTAGAACCTTTGCTTCTCATATTAGTTCTCCTAAAAATGGGACATGTATCATGAGCCTCTTAAAGACACTTGCATGGAAAATGAAATTGTTATTAATGATAGCAATAAACATGCTCAAACCTCTGAAAGTACTATTTCTTATAAGCATGTTAATTTTTGTGGAATACATAGACCTTGTGAGAATAATCAAATTGAAGAAGAATATTGTATCACCCACGGGAATGAAAAAACTAGAACGTGGTATAGGGCTCTAAATGATCTTGGTAAAAACATTTGTGCCCTCTATCCTTTTATTTGTGAACTTTGCTTTGAAGTGGGTCATTTCAATTTTCAATGCTCAGGCCATAATAATAGCCTTTCTAATACAATGAGTACTACAAGTTTGTATTGTGATGACATGATCACTCCTAATCAGCATGATTAACTTACATTATTTTTGGGGTGTGAAGAGTTATCAAGAAAAACCTCTTTGGTAGACATGAGTGATTTTGATATGAATAGTGTCCTGCATGGTTGTGATCTTTATTGTGTTGATAATTGCCACACAAATAGTTATATACAAAATATTATAAATGATGAGATTTTACCAAAATATAACAGGACTAGTATGTGTTTTGGCCTTATTAATGAAAAGGAGGAATCCTCTAAAGTTTCTTCTATTGTCTCTAACAATGAACCAGGGTATATGGAGAAGCTTCCTTTCAAGCCTCTCCCTCCTAAAGATAAGAAGAAAAAGAAGAAGAGGAGGAGTAAAAGGAGAGAGGAAACGGTATTTCTCCTAAGCATGTTGCTCCTATTTTAATTTTTGATGAGTTTGAACTCGATGATGTTCCTATGCCTATTACCTATAGTAGTGATCATGATTGGGAAAATCACACTACCTTTGATATTGAAAATCTCTTCGGTACCAATTCTGAAAATGATGATATTAATAATTGCTATACTATTAGTGCTATCCATGATCCTTCTAATGATGATATGTTTACAAATGAACACACTTTGGAAGATAACTATTCTATTGCTTATGATGATACTATACCTCCAATATATGATGATTGCAATGATGAATATGATATTTTCAGTCCACCTACTATTGAGGAGGAAATTAATTATGATTACAATATGCCTCCTATATTTGATGATTATGGTGATGAAAATAATAATGATAGCTATTTTGTTGAATTTGCTCCCACTACAATCAATAAGAATGACTATGTTTATGTGGGGAGTATTAATTGTTTTATGCATGTGGCTCATGATAAGAATGTTTTATGCGATAGTTATATTGTTAATTTTATTCATGATGCTACTTAAAATTATTATGAGAGAGGGAAACATGGTTTTATGTATCTCAACAATATTAGGTTTCCCCTCTTTATGTTGAATTTTTTTGAAGTTGCACTTGTTTTGCTTTCCTATGCTTGTTGCTTTGTGATTTCATGACTTGTTTCTTTACAAGATTATTTTTCATAGGAAGTGGGCTAGACTTAAATGTGTTTTGAATTTGCTTCTTGATGCTCTCTTTTACTTCAATTCATATTTCTTATGTGAGCATCTTCTCAAGCTATCATACCAAACTTAAATGCATTAAAGAAAAGTACTTATTGGGAGATAACCCAAAAGTTTTAGATGAGTCTTGGAAGTTATTACTACAGTAATAACCGCTCCTTATCCTTTTTATTTGCTTTTTGTGCCAAGAGTAACCTCTAATGAGAGAGAAGTAATGATTGGGAAAGTTGCTGTCCCGAAACAGATTTCTGGGCTTCACCGTAAAAATTTGTGTAAAATCTCTGTACGTTATTTTGAGGCGTGATTTTTTGTGCTTCTGCTCCAGGTTGTTATCTAACTTTTGTTAGTTCAACACTTTTTGATTTGAGCAACATAAGGTCTTCGAAAAAATTCGTCTTTACCTGCTGGTCTGTTTTGACAGATTTCTGCCATTTTCTGCATTTGCTTCTTGTTGGTTCCTTTTTGAGTTCTTTTGCGGAATTGAGCTTTTTGAGGGAAGTGCTACAGTAGATTGTGTTTTATTGGAAGTTTTATTGGCGTTGGAACTGAACCTAAAGACTTATTATCTTGAGTGCACTAATGTTGCTAATAAAGATTATGTGAAGTTTTGTATGAAGGAAAAAAATTAGGTGTATGGAAGGAATGAGTAATGAGATGAAGAATGGACTAAAGCTCAAGCTTGGGGATGCCACGCATGTCACCCCAAGAAATATCCTAGAAGTACAAGCGTCAAAGCTTGGGGATGCCCAAGGCATCCCCCTCTTCATCAATAAAAATCCCAGGTTTCTTCCAAACACTTTATTTTTATTGTTTCATGCACAGTTGTGTTGTTCTTGGAACGTCTTCTTTTTTGTTTTCATTTTGGTTTTTCGTTTTCTTTGTTTGCTTAGTTTTCTGAATAAATTGGTTGGACCCCCTCTTTCATGCATTGGTTTTCAAATAGTTTGGTTTGGATTGGAAAAGAGTAGGAAAGTTCATGCTTAAGTGGTAAAGAGAGCTTGTTTTTGACTGTGGCCTATGCTTTGTCATGCCATGCTTGATATTGTTTTGGCTTTATGCTTAGTATTGTTTGCTGTAGCATGACTTGTTATAAACAATTGAGATTGCTTAATGTGCCTTGGATGAATCATGCGTTGTTTTAGCATATTAAAGCATAGTATAGTGGTATTCTCCTTTGATGCTTTATTTGGGTTGACTTGGTGCATGCTCACACCATGTTATGACTGTCCCAAGTCACCATAAGCCTTTATGACCCTTTAGTTTTCAACTTGTAGTATCACTTTATGCTTTGATCAATGATGTTTTGTCGCTCTACATGATTATGGCCATTATTGCTCTCTTAGTTTATCGCTCCTAGTCTTTTGCTAGCCTCCGCAACCAAGTATGAGTTCCACTCATACATCCAACTCCCTAAACCAAGTTATTCCAAAGATTCCACAATACCTACCTACTATCATATGCTATTCCAAGTATATTCATGTTTTTATCTACCTTCCAAATTAAACTTGTTATGAGAAAACTAGTGATTAAAGCTCTCTCGAACTTGATGGCACACTTTACTTTTTTGCATCTAATAAACTTGAATCATTGGGTCCTTCTTTGTTGCGTATATGCTTGCGCTTTATAAGTTGAAATTAGCAGAACCATGTATCATGGGGAACGCTTTCAACATTGCACCTGTACTTTGAACCCCGTTGATATCATGTTCTTTTGCTTATGGATCCCGACGGTGTGAAATAAAAGTGGAACTTGTAAGGTCATGGAGTTTGTATGTGTGTTAGAGAAACGCCTGGGCCGCTAGCCTAAGCCATGCCTAATCATGATGGAAACTTGCAGCATCACCATAATGAGAAATGTATGAAGCATCCTCAATAAAAACCTATGCAAATAGCAAATAAAAAGATCGCTGAGATGCTCATTGTCTGCTTGCCTTGTCATTTTGATTATGGGATAGCTCCTGTATCATGTGCAAGGGTACCCGTTATGGTTCTTTATGATACATATGTGCTTACAATGACAAGAGCTTACTTGTGACTAAATTTGAGTAGCATGAGGTTCGGTCTTTGTAAGTAAGGGGCATGAGATTTCGGTTTATAACTTGTCAAGCATATCCTCTTAGTTGTGTCACTTTAACCTTAATCACCTTCAAGATGCTTATGATAGGGGCAACGAGAGCTGAAAGCTATAAGTACCATAATTTTTGGAAGCTCTTTATGAAACTTGAATCTCTGCTTCCTTCTATGAAGGCCTTTCTTCCACCATTATATTGAGTCTCCAACTTCTATCTTTATGCACCTACTTTGAGAGCATAGTGGCCATTCTTAGTTCTATGTGCATTGTCCCAAGACTAGTTGATTGATGCATGACTTTATATTGCTTGTTTTAAAGTATTTGTATCTAGTCACTCTTATAAACTTTGAAGGTGTCCTATGCATTTATATTTGCTACTCCATGAGGGACAAGCTGAAGGCTATTATGCTATGTTTTCTTTATGTGAAACAAACAAACGTCTTGCAACGCATTGTTATTCACGAATCTTTTGTTTGTGCCTTTTCATGTTGCATCATAGTTTCTTTATCTTGCCAGAACTTTGTCTTTCATGCTATGATTGAAGTACTATGATCCCAACTTTGAATGTTTTACAAATACTTTGATCAAGTTTATGATGGTGCATGTCACCTCAAAAATTATTCTTTCTTTTTATCACTTACCTACTCGAGGACAAGCAGGAGTTAAGCTTGGGGATATCGATACATTGCAAATGTATCTATAATTTTTGATGTTCCATGCTTGGTTTTATCTACTTTCTTGTGTTTTATCCATACTTTGGAGTACTTTTCATATGATTTCTGGGACTAACCTATTAACAAGATGCCATAGTGCCAGTTGCCTGTTTTCTGCTATTTTTGGTTCCAAAAAGTCAGAAAATGAATATTCTCGGAACTGGACGGGACAAAAGCCAAAGTTGATATTTTACCGGAAGACTCATGGAGCCAGAAGATGAGACGGAGAGGGGCCACAGGGCGTCCACACCATGTGGTGGCACGGGCTAGCCCTGGCCACGACACTAGGTGGTGTGGGCCCCCTGGCCGCCCACCGACCTTGCCTCTTCGCCTATAAGAAGCCTCTCGATGCGAAAACCCTAAATCGTCAAGCCTCTAGCCACGAAAAGTTCCGCAGCACCGCTGCCACCGAAGGGGTGATTCGGGGGACAGAAAGTCTCTGTACCGGCACCCTGCCGAGACAGGGAAGTGCCCCCGGAGCTATCTCCATCGATCTCCACCACCATCTCCATCACCGTTGTTGATTCCCATGATGAGGAGGGAGTAGTTCTCTCTCGAGGCTAAGGGTTCTACCGGTAGCTATGTGTTCATCTCTCTCTCTATGCATGATCTTATTGAGATCATGAGCTTGTAATCTATAGATCTACTTTGCTACTCAAGTGCTTTAATATATCTCTGCTCTCCCCATGTGTGTGAAAGTGACAGTGTGCACACCATGGTGGCACTTAGGCTAGAGATTACAAATACTTGTTATGAGTTATATTTGGAGTTGGATGTCTTTATGAAATTGTGGTGTTTGTTGGACCGATCTAGTACTCAAGGTGACAGTGTGGGGTTATCTAGATGGGAAAGATGAACTTTGAGGTGTGCTGTTATAGCCCTACCAACGATTAGAGTGTCCAACCGGAGAGTAGTTCAGCATAGTATCATAAAGAAGAATATATTTATATGAGAGTGTTCACTAGTGAAAGTATGACCCCTAGGCCTTGTTTCTAAGCATTGATACACCGTTTGCTATTAGATCTGTTACATGTTTGCTTGCTTCCATATTTATTTCAGTTTGCCTTTAGTCCCTTACACGCCATCAAGCTATTTTCTATCACTGTAACCAGTTATAATTATCTATACCACTTGTATTTCACTATCTCTTCGCCGAACTAGTGCACATGTTGTCAGATTGAGGACAAGTACGCCATGAGGGGGTCCTCGAGGCGTGCGGAAGAGAGGGGTGTGATATGTACGGTGTTTCGGGACGGTGAGCACACAAGTTTACCTAGGTTCAAATCTGCCGGCTTTGGACGGATCCTACTCCTGCTAGCAATCCAGTAATATGGCAGAGCCGGAATATGGGTTACAAGTGTTCGCCTGTGCGAGTTGAGGGTCTAAAGTATTGGGTTGCCCTAAAGGCTCTCCCTAGGATGGCTTATATAGATATCCGGCCTAGGGTTTACAGGAGAGATCTATCCGGTTACGACTAAGAGTCGGTTACAGAGTACATCTTGAACTACAAGTAACATTATGGGCCTAAGTCGTAAGTCTTCTGGGCCTTCCCGTAGCCGGATTGGACTCCGTCTTCTCTCCCTGACTGGGCCGCCCGTGAAGCAAAGCTCTAACCCGAAGTGGGCCACCCTGGTTAGTGAGGAAGTGTGAGGATATCCGGAAAGTATATCCCCAACAGCAGCCCCCGGAGGCCTCCAAGATCCAAAGTCGGATTCATCATCGTCTAGCTTGATCTTCGGCTTGCAGAATCTTGAAGGGTTCCTGAAACTTCACAACAAAAAATATGATCCGGGTCTTAAAAATAAGTCAGACCTATCAACAGGTTACTCGGATTTTCCAGCTTGATTTCAAACTAAGCCGGAACTTAGTCTCTAACTCCACCTGACACAAGTCATGGTCAAGTCACGTCATTTGACAGACATCATGTCAGCACGACCGTTGGTGGGTCCGCAGTTCGCGGAACCGAGGCGCCGTTTCAATGCGTGCATGGAGATCGAGGCGACGTAATCATCGCGTGGGTCCTTCCCAGTTCCTTCCACGTTGCGTGGCGGTTACACTGTAGCATTTGCACGAATCTTGGCACGGTTAGGTGGATATAAGGGGTTAGGATTTTCTCCTTCTCTCTTCACTTGTCCTTTGCCTTTTCCTCTCCTCCCAATCTCTTTGCGCGCACAGAGCTCCTCCATTCCTCCCCCAAAAAACCCCAGCGCCGCCCATCTTAGGTCAACTACCACCGGAGAAATGGCTTCTTCTTCCTCCTCCGGCTTGGCGGCAGCGGCGGCGACAGCGACGACGGAAGCGGTGGCGGAGAAAGAAAGCTTCTGTGGGCTCTAGATCTCCTGTGTGCTCGACGATGAGAAGCTCCAGAACATGGAGAAGGGCTCCTCCGCGCCGGCGACTGGCGGATCGGCTTCGAGGAAACCATCCCCAACCCGCGCGCCAGCGAGCGGGTCCACTTCGGCACCCACCTTGACAGAGGTTTGTCGTTTCCTCCCTCAGAGTTCTTCTCCGAGGTGATTGACCACTTCAGAGTTCAACTCCATCATCTTCCTCCCAACTCTCTCTTAGAGATGAGCGCTTACGCTTCTTTGTGTGAGGGCTTTCTCGGCATTAGGCCGAGTTTGACTTTATTCCGATACTAATTTCATGTTCGGAGAAACTCTATCACAGCTGGTGTTCCTTACATCATCGGTACTATTAGTTTTTCACTTAGACGCGAGTGCGCGTATCCCAAAATCTTAGCTAGTGACTTGGTGAAACAATGGCCAGCCATGTTCTTCTATCATAGGGATATTCCGGCTCCCAGCAAAGCTACTACTTTGCCGGCTTTTGTTGATGGAGCTGCCACGGCCCAACCGTCTTGGGATGAGGCTGCTCCGGCTCTCACCGACGATCTGATCCTTGCTAAGAGGCAGATCGAATACTTGATCAAACACAAAGGACTGAAGGGATCCGACTTGGTCCAATGCGGAGTCTCATGTCGGATCCATCCCCTTCCGTACCAGGGAGATCGACTGATGCACTCCATCACGTCGTCCAAGAAAGACTCCCTCCGCATCAACCCCAAAGCCTACACCATGCATGGCTATATAAGCTAGATTAAGTGGCTGATCAGGGAGCGGATCGAGATGAGGATCCCGGAGATTTCTCTGGATATGCATACAGTGGAAAATCCCGTAGTGCTGGTAAGCTTCTATCAGTACACCTTTTTATGTGTTTCAATCTTTGAGTTATACAGCAATACTGATATGTTTTCTTCTTTTCAGCTTGCTGACCTCCCCGAGTCGGAACTTGCTCTGCTCGAAGGATATCCTCCCGAGTTTTCTCAGGAGACAGAAGTGGTGCCATTGCCGGACGCTGCGCTCAAGAAGCGCAAAGCTTCGACAGTGGCCGTTGGCACAAAGGAGGTGCCAGTCATGAAGAGGTAACTTTCCATCACAACTTCCGCCTTTGTACTTTACTCGAATTTCTTTCCGAGATGTAATGTTTCCGACTTTACTACATTCTCAGAGAAAACCGCTCATCAAGGGCAAGGGGAAGGGGATTTCTTTGAAGCCCCTGCGACAGACGAAGCTTACCATAGCTTCCCATGCTGTGGCTCCTCCGACTCCTGCCCCTCAACCTTCTGCAACGCCGGTGACCATTCCTTCTCCGGTCGTTGCAGAAGATCCAGCTCTTTCGATGGATCCTGCAATCCTTGAATCGCAAACTGACGTCACCATGGGTGAGTCAGGTTTAGATAAGGGTGAACCCTCTTTGGGTAATGATCCCTCGACAGAAACTTTCGCCGAAAACCTTATCAGCAATCCGGGACTTGCTAAGTTTGGCCTGTCCCGGAAATCTGCTGAAGAAATCCAGCGGCTCGCCAGGCAATGCCTGGAGAAAAGTACTTTATCTGCCGAAGAAGAAGCGCAAGAAGCAGAGGACGTCAAGAACTCCAATATTCTTGAACAAGTGCTTCTTCGCAACGAGAGGATCAGGTCCGGGGAGCTACCAACTGCTCCTGTGACCCCTCTAACTCTCGCTGAGAAGGTTGCAGTTGAGGTGAACGCGAGTTTGGATAAACTCACTCGCGAACAATATGTAAGTCGGAATTTCAACTCCTATTTTTCCTTTATTTCATATCATATCCTCTAGCCCCCAAGCATGAAGTAGGATAAATATTCCGGGTTTATGCTTACTTAGGATGCCAAAGAACGAACTAGTGTAGCCCCCAAGGCTCGTGCTGATATTAGCAAAAATATTAGCCCGAGTCTTTAGTAGCTTTCTGACTTTGGGTATTCTGACTTATAGAAAGTACATTCCTATAACCAGGATTTGCTGAAGAATGTCTGTGATAAGCGGAGAGAGATCAAGGCTCTCCGTCTTAAAAATGCTGAACTTAAGGTTGCCAAGGATGAGGCCGAAGGTAAACATTCTAAGACTCAAACCTTGTCTTTGTTTTTTCAATGTCGAATTTTTTTCTGAACTGTTGTTCTTTTTGACTTATAGCGCTGGTGAAACAATCCTGCGCCATGATTGAAGAGGCCGAGAACCTCAAGACCTTGGTGGTGGAGAACAAGGAGCTTCGTCAAGAGCTGGATAAGCTCAAGGCGGATCATGAAAAGAGCATTGCTCAAATCCTTCAATCCTCCTCCATGGCCACTAATCAGCGTGATCGCAAGATCGCTGCTAAAGATCAACAAATCTCGGACCTCAATAATGAGCTTAGCAGAGAGAGGGACCTTTCCGAGGCGCTCCGTGCTGAACTCCAGAGTCTTCGGGAGGAGAAGACCAAAATTGACAACGTCATTTTCGGTACGTTCCATCTGTCCGACTTGTCTTTTTATTCGACTTCTATCAATGTCGGATTTTTCTTAACTTGTTTTTATGTATAGGTCCTTTGAACTTGACGAACTCTTCTTCCACCGAGCCCCGCACCCACCAGCTTACCCAAGTCGTTGACCTGCTTCATGATTTCCGCCAATCCCTTGAGGACATCGGTGAAGCTCTCAAGATTCCGGACATGCACAACATGTCGGATTTTCAGGTGCGGGATAAGGCAACAGAGATGTCACAACTTGTTCGGGATTGGAACATGTCCTACGTGTGGACTGCAGCGAAGAACGCTCTCACCATGGTTATGAGCCACCATGGAAACATGGAAATATGGCAAGTGACCAGAGGGTACTGCAAAGTAGATGAAGCCAGCCAGGAGCAAGACCTTCAAGCCATCATGCACTCCTGCGTCGGATATGGGTGTCACGTGGCTGATTTTACCAGCTACGAGACCGCTTTCTTCACCCGCGTGGACACTCTGCCTCCTCCTCCAGAAGAATCAGCAGAAGTTTCCGACGATGAACGTACCACCTCGGATGCGGACATCTCGGAAAGATATCAAGGCGACGTATCCAGCGAGCCGGCAGCTCCTTCATCTCCTCTTGCATCATAGATTGCCAGAAACATTTGTATTATCTGAAAAAACATGATGCGTCTGTAAATATGAGTTACTATAATTTTGCTAGTGCTAAGCTTTTGATCTATTCAGCACTTTTGACTTTGAATTTTTTGTGTGCCTGAAATGTTTTACATAAGCACTTGTATTTTTTTGTCTATACTTATCGTTTATCTGGATTTCCACCTTGTACCTTTCGTGAGCCGGCTAAACCTTCTGCCGGAAACTTTGCCGAGCAACGGAGCTCAATTGCTAAACCAGTTTAAACTCGAAAACAAAGCTGGCTTCCAATACCAACAATTTACTACTCGGAAAATGCCCGCATTCAGCAATCAAACAAATAACACAAAGTAAAGACAAGAAATTTTTAGAGTTATACCCGAGGGTAGAAGTTTTAGAATCGGAAATCTAAGCCAGAACGAACATGAGCATAAAGTACTTTCAAGCATTCTGGGATTTTTGACTATGACATGATCATTCGGAAATAAGATGTAAAAACTTCTCAGAAAAACTTGAGGCAACCAAAACTTTTATTTCTCACAGAACATGTACATATATATGATTACAAAGAAGGATAAACTAAGAATAAAAGGGACGTAGCTGAGCAATATTCCAAGGTCTGTCTAATTCATCCGGATTTGTACTGCCTCCACCTCTCTTTCTCTTCTTAGTAGCAGGTCTTTCTTTGACTGGCCTCATGTCTGTTAAGTAGTACGACCCATTGTGCAATACTCGACTAACTAAAAAGGGCCCTTCCCATACTGGGGAAAGTTTGTGCTTTCTTTGTTGCACAAGCCGGAGAACCAAATCACCTTTATTGAAAGATCTATTTCGGACTCTCTAGCTATGATACTTGCGTAACTTCTGCTGATAGGCTATAGATCTCATTTCAGCAACGACGCGAACTTCTTCGACTAAGTCGAGATCATTTTGTCGAGAAATTTCGGCATCCTCTTCAATATACGCGGCCACTCTAGAAGTATGAATCAAATCACTAGGAAGAACTGCTTCTGCGCCATAGACCAAGAAGAAAGGTGTGTATCCTGTTGACCTGTTTGGAGTTGTTCGTAAACTCCAAATTACAGAGGGTAATTCCTCTGCCCAAGCCCCCACAGCACGTCGTAGTGGTGCTTCGAGTCTTGGTTTTAGCCCTTGTAGGATTAAACCATTTGCTCTTTTGACTTGTCCGTTAGCTTGTGGATGTGCGACTGACGCAATGTCAAGCCGGATATTTTGCTCGTTGCAGAATTCAGCCAATTCTCCTATAGAAAAGTTACTCCCATTGTCCATGATAATGCTATGTGGATAACCATACCGGATTATAATATCCTCGAAAAATCTTTTGTTTGTTGCTCCATCACAACTAGTGACAGGTTTAGCCTCAATCCATTTTGTGAATTTATCCACCATCACTAAGAGATGACTAAATCCACTTGGAGCTCGTTTAAATGGTCCTACCATATCAAGCCCCCAGACCACAAAGGGCCATGTTATAGGTATTGTTCGCAGCTGATCAGCCGGAACATGAGCTTGCTTGTCGTACTTTTGGCAGCCTTTGCACGTCTTGACTAATCGTTCGGCATCTGGCTGAGCTATAAGACAGAAATATCTGTGTCTAAAAGCTCTGGCCACTAAAGATTTGGCTACAACATGGTGACCACACTCGCTTTCGTGGATTTCTCTTAAGATTTTCACTCCTTCTTCCGGAGATACGCAGCGATGAAAAAGCCCAGAAACACTCTGTCTATGGAGCTCACCTTTAACAATAGTATGGCTTTTACTCGTCGAATAATCTGTCGGCTCAGAACCTCGTCTTTGGGTAATTTGCCAGCTACCAGATAATCTAGGTAGGGTTGAGTCCAGCTAGGAATTACAGCTAGAACTGCTATTAGAGGTGAGTCGGATTTGGTCGGATATTCCTCATCTACTCCCTTTATTAAGGGAACTTTGAGGTGCTCTAAAAAGTGCCACCCGGGACTTCTTTCCATGCAGAGCCTATCCGAGATAGTGTATCTGCTTCCTCGTTTTCTGCTCGAGGGATGTGTTGAACCTCAAACCCTTCGAATGATTTAGATAGATCATCCACGACAGCTTTATATGCTGCCATGTGTTTATTTGCATTACAAATATCCGACACTTGTTGAGCAACAAGATCTGAATCTCCATAACACATCAAACGTCGGATGCCAATATCCTTAGCAATCCAGATTCCATGCAGCAGTGCTTCATACTCGGCAATGTTGTTTGTCGCTGTGAAGTGGATCTGCAACACGTATAGAAGTTTATCTCCTTGGGGTGATTTGAGCACCACGCCAGCCCCAGAGCCCCCTCGAGCCTTAGACCCATCAAAGTAGAGGGTCCAATATTCCGACTCAGGGAGGGTCATATTTTCCTTCATCTCTGTCCAATCAGCGACAAAGTCAGCAAGGATTTGGGATTTAATTGTTGTCCGGGGTTTATACTAAATATCAAAAGCTGAAAGCTCTATGCCCCATTTGGCGACGCGTCCTGTGGCGTCACTGTTGTTGATTATATCCCTCATGGGAGCTGTGCTCACCACTGTAATTGGATGCTCCTGAAAGTATTGTCGTAACTTACGAGATGCTAGAAAAACACCGTAAGCCAAATTTTGATAATGCGGATACCGCTGTTTTGACTATGTTAGGACTTCACTGACGAAGTAAGTCGGACGCTGCACCAGGTGCTCCTGATTTTCCTCCAGTCTCTCCACCACCATGACGATACTAACGACCTTATTTGTCGCAGCCAGATAAAGCAACATCGGGTCCTGAGGTTCCGGCGCTGCAAGTATAGGAGCAGATGAGAGTACTTTCTTCAGGTCTTGTAGTGCAGCTTCAGCTTCGTTAGTCCAAACAAAATCCTTGGTCTTTTTCAGGAGTTTGTATAATGGTCCGGCTCTTTCACCAAGCTGGCTTACAAATCGACTAACCGCAGCAATGCAACCAGTTAATCTTTGTACGTCCTTCAGGCGAGTTGGCGTGGAAATATTGAGTATAGCCTTGATTTTGTCTCGGTTCACCTCTATGCCTCTTTGAGACACGATGAAACCTAACAATTTTCCGGCTGGTATTCCAAAGAAGCATTTCTTCGGGTTAAGCATGATGTTGTATTTTCGTAGATTGGCGAACATTTCCTCCAAGTCGAAAATCATCGTTTCCTTCTTTTTGGACATCACCGCAATATCATCCACGTATGCATGTACGTTGCATCCGAGTTGGTCGTGGAGGCAACGCTGCATCATGCGCTGGTACGTAGCTCCTGTGTTCTTCAGCCCAAAGGGCATCGTAACAAAACAGAAGGTTCCGAAAGGGGTTATGAATGAAGTTTTGACTTTGTCAGATTCCTTCATCCGGATTTGGTGATAACCGGAATATGCGTCGAGAGAACAGAGGAGTTCCGAGCCTGCCGTAGAATCGATAACTTGATCAATTCTAGGCAGAGCGAACGGATATTTTGGACAAGCCTTATTCAAGGCAGTATAATCAACACACATCCTTAAATCAGTGGTGCCCTTTTTAGGGACCATTACAGGATTGGCCGACCACTCAGTGTGGATGACCTCTTCTATGAATCCGGCTAACTCGAGTCGTGCTAGTTCCTTAGCTATTGCCTTACGCTTTTCATCGCCAAATCGTCGTAGGGACTGTTTGACGGGTTTAGCGGTCGGGTTTACATTTAGAGAGTGCTCGGCAAGTTCCCTAGGTACTCCGGTCATGTCAGATGGCTGCCATGCAAAGATATCTTGATTTGCTTGGAGGAACTTGACGAGCACGCTTTCCTATGCGCTACCTAGGCCTATGCCTATCTGGGTCACCTTGGAGGGGTCATCATCCTTCAATGGCGTCTTCTTCGTCTCTTTTGATGCCTTGAACTCCAGATTTGGCTTTGTCACCTCCTTCTTTGTTGCGGGCATCTCAGACGGATCTATGCTCTTCTTGATATCCTGGTACTCCTGGGCGTGCAGCACGGCTTCAGCAAAGGTGGCATTTCCATCTTCACACTCTCGCGCTTTCTTCGGGTCTCCCCTAATGGTGATCACGCCATCGGGACCTGGAATTTTCATCATATTGTAAATGTAACATGGACGAGCCATAAAAGCCCAGTAAGCCGGACGTCTGAATATAGCGTGGTACGTGCTCTTGAACGGGACTACTTCGAAGGAAAGTGCCTCCGTCCGATAATTCTTTCGAGTCCAAAGTAATCTCTCCTAGGGAATTAGCTTGTCTTCCTGGGACAACTCCGTGAAAGATCACAGAGCTATGGTTCAGCTGGGTTTCCGAGATCTTCATCCGGCGTAGCGTTTCGACATAGAGAATATTGATGCTGCTACCACCGTCCATGAGGGTCTTGGAGAAACCATAACCGTCAATAAGTGGGTTGACGATTAAGGCGTATTTTCCTTGCTTGTGCAACTTAGGCGGATGATCAGCGCGGTCAAATGTGATTGCCACTTCCGACCAGTCCAAGTATTGGGGGACAGCTGGAACTGTTGCATTGAGCTCGTGTAGAACTGCTTTCTTGACCTTTGTTGGTTGAGATCTGAGGAAAGTGACGTAAGTGTCCTTCTTGGTGGGAAAAGTTTTCTTCCCTTCCGACTTGGGATTTGAAGCATCAGCTTCCTCCATGTCGGAATCTTCCTTGGTCTCTTTGTCTTTTTCGGGATTTTTCTTTCCCTTCTTCCGCTTAGCTTTGTAGCCCGCGGTGTCATCTCTTTTGATGTCGTCATTGAAATGACACTCAGCGTTGGTGTGGGACGAGTCCCCATTGGCGTCTAGGTGATGCACACATGGATTATTGGCAATGTCGGCCCAAGAGTAGGTTTTGCCTGGTTGCTGGTCTCCTCTACCTTGGACCCTTGATATCCCACGGCCACACCCGCAGCCTCCGCCGCGTCCTCCTCGTCCTCCAGACCTGAAAGTAGCAGTAACCACTGCTGTTTCCGCGTTGGGTTTCTCTTCCGAGGTATTTTTGCGCTTCTGAGCTTGTTGCTTTGGTTGTTTTTCCGACTGAGGAACATCTAGGGCATGGAGTAATCCCTCTGCATCATCGTCAGCATCTGCATACTTGCTCGCTGTTTCTATCAACTCTCCCAAGTCAGTGACCTTGTCACACTTCAAGCGGTGACGTAGTAGACCAATTGGGAGTCCTGCGATGAAAGCTTCAATCGCGGTTTGATCGTTTACTCCTTCGCAGGAGTTCTTGGTGTCGATCCATCGTCCGAGGTAATCCCGGCAAGTTTCTCCGGCTTTCTGGGTGCAACGCTGTAGGTCTCCAACCGTACAGGGCCTCCGATATGTGCCTTCGAAATTCCGAAAGAATGCACTTTGTATGTCATACCAGTTATGGATGGTGTTCTTCGGAAGATCATTGAGGCATGATCGTGCCGTCTTCCGCGACATAAGTGGGAGATATTGGGTTGCGACCAGGCTATTTCCGCCTTTGGCGATGCAGCAAGCTTGGAAAAAATCCTGTAGCCAGGTATCTGGCCGAGCAATGCCGTCATAGGCTTGGATATGTCTTGAGATAGCAAATCCTTCCGGGAATCTTGTAGCTCTGATGCGTGGTCCGAAGCATTTTGGGCCCACGTAGATATCATCGTTTTCATAGCGCCACGCCTCTATGTTGGAGTTGATCATGTGCCTTGCGTTGTTCGGGGATAGAGATCGTCTCAAATGTCGGCTGTGGCTGCGGTGCCTTGGAGCCGGACTTCGGCTTCTGCCACCACCTCCTCCGCCACGTCGTCCACCTTGTCCTCCTTGGGAGCCGTTGTGATGACTACTTGGTGGAGTGGGTGGGGCAGCTGAATTGGTTCCGGCTGATCGCCGGCCTCCGTCCGGAGCATCATTATTCCGGTTCCGGGGAGGGTCTTCACTATGATGTGGCCCCTGCCAGCTTGTACCAGCATGGTTTCCGTCGTTCCTTCGTCCGTCATTCCCACCACGGTGAGGTTCAGCCGGACGGCTTGCATGTCTAGGAGGTGGCATTTTTTGATGATCCTCCTCCTGACGTTTCACTTTATCTTCTCCCCTTCGATCGTTAGACTCTCATCAAGGAGGGTTTCTCAGATTCAGTGCAGCAATGGCCTCTTTTTCGGCCGTTGGGGCGACGTTGCTCCAGTTACGCGTAGTTCTGTAATGCTGTCCTAACGATCCGGTTCTTGAATAATTGTCTTCCCAGCGTTCGGGGCGATGATACTGCTTCAGGACACGATGGGGTCTTACGTTAGCCCATGCCGGATCTGTGCGACATTGGTCGGAATCCGAGACCAGTTTTTGACTTCTGGACAGGGCGATCTTTTGCTGCTCCAGTCCCTTGTTGAATAGTTTGATACCCAAACGAATCTCCTCTGGTCCTGGATTAGCCGATAAAATTTCTCGGGCCGCCACGGTATTCTGTACTGGGGTTGGATACACCCAATCTCCTTTGCTATCTTTCCATGGCTTCCCCATCTCATCTCCGAAAAGGACGGCACGGACATGTGGGAATTGGTCATCATTGGTGTAATGCTTCTGTGTCTTCTGATGCAACCGAGACATGTAATCCTTAGTTGACATGCGTTTCTTCTCCTCCTCGATGTTTTTGGCTTCATCTAGGAGTTGTTGACGACGCGCTTCTAGGGCTTGGGCCCTTTCGTCCAGCTCTTCAGCAGTAAGTTCTGCAACTGTAGGGATAGGTGTGGTTAATGCAGCATCGATGAGTTTACACGCACCTTCGGTGATCACGTGTACATCCACCGATTCTTCCTTTTTCGGCTCTTCTGGGATAAGTGCTCCATCCGAGTCTTCTTCGTATTCCTCGGCAATCACCTCTTCTGCCAGAGGGCCTTTTGCCGGGGTTTTGTTCTTCATGTTCTTCTTCTTTGCCTTCTTGGCAGTGCCGGTAGCAAAGACGGCTTTGGGTCCGTTTCCCGGAGTCAAGCTCTGATCGGTACTTTCGAACATCTGGACTTCGGGATTATCTCCGACATCCATGTCATCCTGCGCTTTGGGAGAGTATTCCTCGGATCCTTCATCCATGGCTTCTCCTTCTTCTGCAGCTTTGGAGTTATACTCCTCTTCATATTCCACGGAGAACTTTCGAAAATCTGCTGACGTCATCGATTCATCTGAGGATGTGGGTACGTCGGCATTTGTTCCAATTGCCTCCAGCACAGAGTCGGTGTTTTCTCTAGCATCGGTAGAGCCAGATCCGGATCCCACGTATCCGACGAAGTGCGACGCGTGCTTCCTGAGGTACCTGCGGCTTTCGCGATCAGCCATGTCGAAACTTTTGATGGTCTCGAGAATTGCATCCGCGCTTTCACCTTGCAGTATCATACGTCTCAGTGTGTACCTCAGGAAAGGCCTGTCTGTCTCGGCATCATTAGAGCCAGAATCAGTGTCGTTGATATGCTCCTCCTGAATTTCGACTTCCACGGGTGGGTCGATCTGGGATCCGGCTTCTCTAGGGAGATCCACTCCAGATTCGACTTGGACCGCTAGGTCTTCTTCAGGCTCGGATTTCTCCACTATCTCCGCAACTGGTGCGGGCTGGGTGGGATTAGGGTTTTCTAAGATCCGGAACTCTGCCACCTCCGCAGACAAAGGGGACCTAGAAGATTCTTCTGCCTCTATCATCACCGCTGGGGTGGGTGGGGCAGGTTCAGCGAAACCGATGTAAACATCGATCTCGCCAAAAGACATGATTGTGTAGGCAGTCACGGTCTCCCTAGACGGAATCCAAGTCTCGTCGAGAACGATGAGAGGGACGTCGCTGGCGTAGAGGATGCGACCGACGGCGATAGTCTTGACGATTCCGATTCTTGCAGATTCCGCTCGGAACGCAGATCCGAAGCTCACTTGCCCCACGGTGGGCGCCAACTGTCGTCAGATTGAGGACAAGTACGCCATGAGGGGGTCCTCGAGGTGTGAGGAAGGGAGGGGTGTGAGACGACGGTGTTGGACGGTGAGCACACAAGTTTACCTGTTCAATCCATGGCTTTGGACGGATCCTACTCCTGCTAGCAATCCAGTAATATGGCAGAGCCGGAATATGGGTTACAAGGGTTCGCCTGTGCGAGTTGAGGGTCTAAAGTATTGGGTTTCCCTAAAGGCTCTCCCTAGGATGGCTTATATAGATATCCGACCTAGGGTTTACAGGAGAGATCTATCCGGTTACGACTAAGAGTCGGTTACAGGGTACATCTTGAACTACAAGTAACATTATGGGCCTAAGTCGGTAAGTCTTCTAGGCCTTCCCGTAGCCGGATTGACTCTGCCTTTCTCTCGACCCGCCCGTGAAGCAAAGCTCTAACCCGAAGTGGGCCACCCTGGTCAGTGAGGAACTGTGAGGATACCCGGAAAGTATATCCCCAACAGCACCTATACACCTGACAAGTGTATTGGGTGTGTTGGGGACACAAGAGACTTCTTGTATCTTGATTGCAGGGTTGCTTGAGAGGGAATACCTTTGACCACTTCCTCCCTGAGTTTGATAAATCTTGGGTGATTCACTTAAGGGAAAACTTGCCGCTGTTCTATAAACCTCTACACTTCGAGGCCCAACAACTGTCTACAAGAATAGAAGTGCGTAGACATTAGTCCCAAGGACATGCCCCACATTGAACATCTCAACACAGCTAAAGAAGCGTGGGATGCCCTCACCGATCTCTTTATTGGGAATGAAAGCATGAGAAGGAATAGGTATGATGCCCTGAGTAATGAAGCCGAAGGGTTCTACATGTTGGATGGTGAAAACCATGAAGACATGTATAGAAGACTCAAGGGTATTGCAACAACATTTAGAAAGCATGGAGCCACCCACATTGATGATGCATGGATAAAAAGAAAGTATGTGAGTGCCTTAATGCCTTTCGAGCCAACTGATTTAAAGAGCTTGCAAGGTAGACACAACTACCATCAAATGACATCCAATGAAGTCATGCAAGAAATGTCATCATTCAAATTTGCTGCAAAGAATGCTGAAGATGCCCGGGCTCGTGCCATTGGAATGCAAAAGGGAGTCAATGTTGCTCTAAAGGCCAATGTTGTTCAGCAAGATGAGGATGAAAGAGTTTTTGAGGGGGCCTCCATGGACTGCCCCGATGATGTCAAACGTGCTCATGGTGAGTACATGGCGTTTTATGCAAGGAAGTTTTGGAAGGATCCTGCCAAGGCCAAGTCGGAACTCGAGCGCAAGAATGGGTCGAGTGGAAGAAGAGAAAGCGGCCCAAAACTGAGAACATGCTACAACTATGGAGATAGGCTGCACTTTGTAGCCGAGTGTCCTTATCAAAATAGAGAAGAAAATGGTGGCAGGCTCATTCTTAAAGAAAAATCCAAAGCACCTAAGAAGAAGCCATCTATTAAAAAGAATGGCCCCTACAAGAAGCAACCCAGGATCGTATTAGTGGCACAAGAAGAATACTCCTCTGCAAGTGAATATGAAGAGGATGAAGATAGTTCTCGCGAGGTGGCTGCTATAGCCACCACATCGACTCCATCATCCCTCTTCGACTCGCCAAACGAGAACGTCATTAACAACAACGCCACTTGCCTTATGGCAAGAGGGTCCGAGGTATCAAGTTCTAGCTCTTCATTTCCTAAGACTAACATAATTTTGAATATGGATGATCATGACAGTCTTAAAATGAAAGAAAAAGTTATTGCTTGGACAACTTTTTCACTAACCTGCAAGGTGAGCACAAACTCCATTTTGATACTCTTATGAGTCAACTTGCTCAAGCCGAAGATCTTCTAGAAGAAAAGGGCAGAATTGAAAGAGAAGATGCCTTGGAGATAACTTCTTTGAAGAATGCTTTGGAAGAAGAAGAGGAAGCTCGAGTATCTTTGGAAGAGAGACTCGAATCCATTGAGGAGTCACATGAAGAAGTTGTGGATTAGCTCATCAAAGAATGTGACAATGCTCTTACCAAGGTAAAGAAACTAAAGAAAGAAAGGATTGAATTTGGGGTTGCTCATGCTAGACTTTTGGAGAAGTTTGACAAACTTGACAGTGCACACAAGGCATTGAAGAGTGATCACTCTACTCTAAATGAGTCTCATGATCAGCTCCAAACTCAATTGAAGCTGCATGATGTGCCAAGTACCTCCACATCATCTCATGGTAAAGAAGATCTTGCAAGAAGTTCTCAACACAAAGGTAAAGAGGTTCTTGATGAGATACTGAGCAAGCAAAGGACAAACAATAGAAAAGAAGGTCTTGGTTACATTCCCAAGACAAAGAACAAGATAAACAAGAACAAGAAGAAGAAGAAGAAGAGCAAGACTGCTCAACCAAAGACTAGCAACATCACCAATGACAAGTCTAATTATGATGGTTTTGCAGGGGCTAACAATCCTAACTTTGAGTTATATTGCGATTATTATGGTGATGTTTATGCTAGTTATGTAGGTTCTTATGATTGTTACATTCCTTGGTCTATTTGGTTCCCCAAGACCCTTGTCACTAACATGAAAGGACCCATTGAAAAATGGGTACCTAAAACCAAGAAGTAACTTTCTTGTAGGGCTATGCTTCTGGTGGGTCTAAATGGGTACTCGATAGCGGATGCATGGGTCAGATGACCGGAAGCAAGGATATCATCACGGAGATGCGGCCAAATCATGATCATATAACCGTCTCCTATGGTGACAAGTCAAAATCTGAGGTACTGGGTCTCGGCAAAGTCTTGGTGGCTCACGATATCTCTCTCGTAGACGTCATGCTTGTTGAGACCCTCGGGTACAATTTACTTTCAGTTCACGCCCTTGGTAAGATGGGCTTTGCAGTTTATATTGATGCTGATTTGGTGGTACTCTTGTGGAGCAAGTCTCTAAAAGTCGCTTACGTGGGATATGTCGAAAATGACCTGTACGTGGTGGACTTTTCGGGGAAAACCACTACAGGCCCGATGTGTCTTTTCGGAAAGGCTGACGTGGGTTGGCTATGGCATCGTCGACTAGCCCACATCAATATGAGAACTTTGCAAAGTCTCCACAAGGGTGGCCACATCCTTGGACTAAAAGAAAATGTCTCCTTTGCCAAAGATCGTGTTTGCAGGGCTTGTGTTGAAGGGAAAATGCATGACTCTCTTCATCGTAGGAAGACTATTATCTCGTCAAAAAGGATCTTAGAACTCCTTCATGTGGACCTCTTCGGACCTCCATCTCATGCAAGCCTCGGTGGGAAGAAGTATTGTCTTGTGATCGTTGATGATTACTCAAGATACACCTGGGTTTATTTCTTCAACTTGAAGAGTGAAACTCAACAAACGGTCATCGACTTCGCCAACGAGGTTCAACGTCAACACAACGTCCCTATTCTGGCTATAAGAAGTGATAATGGCTCTGAGTTCAAGAACTACACCTTAAATGAGTTCCTAAGTGAAGAGGGGATAAGACATCAATATTCTGCTGCGTACACCCCTCAACAAAATGGTGTAGCCGAGAGGAAAAATCGGACTCTAATGGATATGGCAAGGTCAATGCTAGCCGAATTCACGTCTCCTTATAATTTCTAGGCTGAAGCAATCTCTACCAGTTGCCACTCATCCAACCGTTTATACCTCCATAAAATCTTGGACAAGACTCCATATGAAATACTTACCGGTAACAAGCCAAACATCTCATACTTTCAGGTATTCGGGTGTAAGTGTTTCTTTCTCATCAAGGGAGTTTGTTTATCTAGGTTTGAATCTAAGGCTCTAGAAGGTATTTTTGTTGGTTATGGTGCCGAATGCCACACTTATAGAGTCTACAATAAGCTCCCTGGAACTGTTGTAGAATCTTGTAGTGTGGTGTTCGAAGAAAATGACGGCTCCCGTGCGGGGCAAGTTGATGTTTGTGATGCATATGTTGAAATGCCCCAAGATGCCATAAGAAGAATGGGCGTGGGATTTTTTCGCCCCATTGAGGAACCCCTTGTGGTGGATCGGGAAGGACAATGCTCTACTCATGAAGAGCCCTCATCTACAACAAGGGAATTGGCCAGTTTTCGTGAGCATCAAGCTCACATCTCAATGGTGGAACCCAATAAGGTATTTGAAGCTCTTGAAGATCCGGACTGGGTTGTTCTATGCATCAATAATTGAATAATTTCGAGCGTAATAAAGTCTAGAAACTAGTGGAGAAGCCCAAGGATTGCCGCAATGTTATCAGCACCAAATGGATATTTAGAAACAAGCAAGATGAGAATGGCATTGTTGTGAGGAACAAGGTGATACTTGTGGCACAAGGCTATTCCCAAGTTGAAGGCATTGACTTCGGCGAGACCTATTCTCCTGTGGCTCGGCTTGAGTCCATCCGTATCCTTCTTGCTTATGCTACCCATAACAATTTTAAATTGCAGCAAATGGACATCAAGAGTGCCTTCCTTAATGGTCCTCTACATGAGTTGGTATATGTAAATCAACCCCCGGGTTTTGAGGATCCTAACTTTCCAAACCATGTCTACAAACTCGATAAGGCACTCTATGGCCTTAAACAAGCCCCATGTGCGTGGTATGAGCATCTTAAAGAGCTTTTACTAGACCGTGGCTTCGAAGTTGGGCAAATCGATCCCACTCTTTTTACTAAGAGGGTTAAGGGGGAGCTCTTTGTATGCCAACTATATGTAGACAATATCATCTTTATAAAGCTTTTAATGATGAATTTTCAAAGCTTATGACTGATAGATTTGAGATGTCTATGATGGGGGAATTACGGTTCTTTCTTGGATTCGAGATCAAGCAACTTAGAGAAGCAACCTTCATCAATAAAGCAAAGTACAAGACATGCTCAAGAGATTCAAGATGACGGATCTTAATGGTGTCGCCACTCCGATGCAAACAAAATGTCACCTTGAACTTAATCCCCATGGTAAAGATGTGGACCAAAAGGTATATCGGTCCATGATCGGCTCTCTTCTTTACCTCTGCGCATCTAGACCCGATATTGTGTTGAGTGTGGGTGTGTGTGCAAGGTATCAAGCAGCTCCTAAAGAAAGCCACTTAGTGGCGGTCAAGAGGATCTTTCGATATTTGGTTCATTCCCCTAACTTTGGTCTATGGTATCCCAAGGGCTCCAATTTCTCTCTATGTGGTTATACTGATTCAGATTGGGCTGGTGATAAGGATGATCGGAAATCCACTTCTGGAACTTGTCAATTCTTGGGAAGATCTCTAGTTTGTTGGTCATCTAAAAACAAGAATTGTATATCTCTCTCCACCGCCAAAACTGAATATGTTGCTGCTACTAGTGCTTGTACTTAGTTATTGTGGATGAGGCAAACTTTAAAGGAATACGGTGTCAATTGTGACAAAGTGCCTCTTTTATGTGATAATGAAAGTGCAATCAAAATTGCGTACAATCCGGTATAGCACACATGGACAAAGCATATTGAGATTCGGAATCATTTTATTCGAGACCATGTTGCTCGAGGCGATATTGATCTATCTTTGTGAGCACGAAGAACCAACTTGCTAATATTTTCACGAAGCCACTTGATGAAGCAAGATTCTGCTACTTGAGGAATGAGCTAAATATCATTGATTCCGGGAGTTTGTCTTGATTACCCATGCAGTCACTCGTACATCTCAGTCTTCTTTGGTCTAGATGTGGGCATGGAAATAGGGGGAGTGTGGTCCTAATTAATTGGGCTAACCCTCCCCCCATAATGCCAAAAGCAAGTTAAATCATTTCTCTTAATATCATTTTGTGATATGTGAGCTTATTGATGAGTAGTGGTCGTGAACCCAAGATATATCTTCGGGGTGTCACACCATACACTCCAACAAGGTGGCTTCGACCACCGCCCTCTCCCTTGTGGAGAATTGGATTTTTATGGATCTTTTTGGTTGTTTTTGCTCATGTCATGTTCTTATGGGAATCACACTCAATTTTGGCTTTTATTTGATTTGGTTCTTGCAATTTTGAGTGTATAGTACCATCACAGTTTGTCTTTCTTAACCCTAAGTCTTTCTCCACCCCTTAGCCATCTATTCTTGCACACAAGTACCTTCTCCGCTTTCTTCCTCCAATGAGTGAGGGTAACTCATTGGTACCTTCTCCGCGCCTCCGGGTACCTTCTCCTCCGCGTTCTTCCTCCAATGAGTGAGGGTAACTCCCTCTCTCCCCATCTTTGGCTAGATGTGTTATTTGTTGGGTGGAACATTGTCTATAAGGATGTTGTTTCACGTAGAAATCGTAGTCTTGCAGTTTCTAGGCCCGATCTACGTTTTGCATTCAATCTAGGTGAAGTCGAAAAATTTCTGCCAGGGCCGGATTATCCGCCCCTGGCCAGGCCGGATAATCCGGCCTAACAGATTCAACTCTGGTTCAGTTTCACCATATTGTGTGCTTTTAGTAGATTTCTCCTATGAACTTGTTTTGACTACTTTTTCCATGCTCTCTCTTGGACTTGTGTGTATGCTTATCCCCATGCTATCGCCCTTGTTATCCTCACAGGTGGTTCTAGTGTTCCCAAGACCTACAAGCGCCATCCTCGTGGCAAATACTTTCGGGACGACGGACAGGGTAACTTAGTGGACGAGGTTGAGTTGAGGAGAAGAAAGAACGAAGAGAAGCGCATGGCTGAACAAGCAAAGAGGACTAGAAAGGGGGTATCCAAAAGGAAGGGCAAGGAGCCCAAGATCAACTACAAGGCTTTGGATCCAGTCACCTATTCCTCCATCCGTCACCGTGATTTGTTTGCAGAGTTGCCTCATGATGATGAGCTGGGGGATGCTCGTTTTTGGTGTGCTGAACAGAAAGGTATTTTTGAAGATGTGTATGCCAGGCTGAACATTAGGCCTATGCACCCGCTGGTTCTTGCTGAGGCTTTGGAGAAGCCCCACCTTGTGGATGCAATGTATGAGGCTGGGCGGATGAGGCTGCACCATCTCATGTCTCTCCAGTGCTCATATGAATCTGTGGTGGTGAAGAAGTTCTTTTCCACTTTGGTTATTTGTGGCGATGAGCATCGCACTATGAAGTGGATGACTCATGACAGGCCTATGACTGCTGATTTCCGTGTGTTTGCTGAGGTTCTTGGATACCATTTCCAGAAGAGGATAGGGCTGCACAAGATCATCATCACCTGAAGCCCAACAAAGATGCAGCTCTCTCCCTGTGCACAGTGGACAATGGCATTGTGGGCACACTTGCTGGTCTTGCTCCTATCTATGCTGCCCCGGTAGGCCTCTTCTGTGACTCCATCACTCCGAGTGGAGGCAACAATGATATCATCCATGGTCACCTTGTTCAGCTCCTTGCCTTCTCCCATGAGGTTGCCTCGTGCGAGGATGAGTCCATGCAATACAGGCTAGATGTGATGGACTTCATCTACCATGAATTGATTGATGCAATGTTCAACCGGCTGTCTATTCCTTATGCCCCTACATCATGATGCTCATCAGGCACCTACTTCCTTCTGAAGATTTCAACATTGATGTTGTGCATAGGTCCAAGAAGATCTACACCAAGGTTCGGAAGACCTCTCACCCCTCTTCTGCTCCTGAGGGTCTCATGAGGGATGCTCGCAGGCCCCCAGTGCCTCCCATTGCTCCTGAGATCAAGCAGCTAAACTGGTTCCAGCGGCACATCCTCTGCATGGGCGTGGACACGTGCAAGGGTCAGTACGAGGCGTACAGGCAGCACCATGATTTGGCTCACTCTCACCAGCTCATCCTTCACCATGTGTCCGGTGCTGCTGGTGTTCCCCTGGCTCCTACCCCTCCCACACCATATGCTCGGTGGAACTCTTCTTCTGGGCTGAACTATGGAGAGCTGGAGCGTCACTTGTTCCTGTCGTGGTGGTGTCATGGCAGATGCCATGGATAGGCTAAAGGTGGGGCCAATATGCTCTAGAGGAATCCAGGGAGGGATAGTGTGGTGATTCCACACACAGATGTTGTATTCACTAGGTTCACAAGGTTTACAATGCTCCTTCAGCTGTATTGGGGAGAGGAGGAAGAAGGAGCTCTCTTACTCTCACCACTACCTATCTCCAAGGAACCAACTACTCAAATGCTAACCTACCAAGAATCAACCCCTTCTATAGATGCCCTAGCCCTCCTTATATAGGGGAGGCTAGGGTTCCCATTAGGGCATATGTGGAAGCATATTCCTGGGAATATGCCTCTTCCAAAAATAGCAAATTGACCGGATCACTTTTCGCCATCGTAAGCCATGCAGAGGCTACGTGAGCCTCTGCGGCGCGAGCGTCATCCGACGCAGGGCGCGTCACCCTTGTCGGCCACACCTCAGTGGTCCTTCTCTCTGTCCGCTTCGCTCATGCTCCTACGTATAGTGACCACCTTTTGACCAGCGAGATACCTTCCTTCTCTTGCAAGCCTGATATAACCCGGATCGTGCCTGGTTAATTCGGCCCTGCGGGTACCTGCATACAAGTTATAGAAATCTTGCCGGCATACGACATACGTCGGCCAGGACATAGTTAGGTGGACATCCTCCAGTCCGGGTTACTCCGTGATTCGGCCTGCCTTGAGGTGACCCGGCCAACATTCGCTTTGACCTTGCCGTACCTCGTCTAGCTCGGCCTTTATACCCCGGCTTGACCCTACCTGGGGCTATCCTCCCAACATTAGTCCCCGAAGCTGGTGCGGTCTTAGCAGCTCCAGCTGCTAAGGCCACAGCAGGTTCAATTCACTGAGCCTTTTGCTCCCTCTTCCGAGTTACCTTATAGCCCGGATTTCACTGGCTAGATTTCCCTTGGCACATTCCGAGTTTTCACTCGCTGGTCGGGTCACCCTTTAGTTTTCCGGGTTATCCTTCCTTCTCTCGTACGCTTCCCCACGTGGAGGGTAATCATTATCTTGCCTCATTTTAAGGGCATCGCCCGATTCTGGCGATTAATGTCGTGTTATTCTTGTTACCGCCACGTCCGCTACTGCCTGTCTCCTTGTTAACTGTATCACCACATCACGTCGTGGGATCCCCTGCGCCTTGTGGCCATTCATGTGGCTCGCCTCTGATTGGTTGATCCGGCAGATACACGGCCACACCGTGGCCTCGCCAGATCAAGACGATCCCGTACCCGGAGGCGTGGTTAAATAGGGGAGGGGCGCGCCCCTTGGTCTTTTTCCCTTCTCGCGCCCCTCTACCTCTTCTTCTTTTTCTTCTTCTTCTCCTTAGCGACCTCGCCGCCGCCACCGCATCTGCTCAGCTGCATCGCCGCCGCACCACGCTTTCTTGCACCTGCGTTGCTGCCGCTCCCGTGCAGCTCCACCGCCACGGGTCCGTGCCAGTCCAAGGTTCTGCCCCCACTTCCGATAGGGCCGGTGAGGATTGTGATCTAGACATGACCGAAGAAGAGGTTGCCGTCGCTGAGGAAGTGATGGAGGAGGGGCAGAAAATGCGGAGCGCGGTGCCTGGGCCAGCTCCTGGGTGTGCCAGGACGACCTGGACTGGCTATACCACACCCGCCGCATACCGGAGGGCGTGACCGCCCGCCTCTCCTCCGAGGAGCTCGCTCCCTCACCCAATCCGGGTGAGATCGTCGTGTTCCTCTCCCATTTTCAGCGCAGCTTCGGCCTTCCCGTTAGCGATTTCTTCCACGATTTCCTCAACATTTACGAACTCCAACCACACCATCTCCTGGCGAACGCCATCACATCCCTTTCTTCCTTTGCCTCCACCATCGAAGGATACGTCGGATTGTGGCCCACCAAAGAGCTCTGGATCCGGTTCTTCGGTCTGCGAAGAAACGTGATTCCGGATAAACAGCTTGCCCCAGAGGAGAAACACCTGACTCAGTTTGGTGCAGCCTCCATTTCTCCCTGGAAACTATCCGTCTTTCCCCGGGTCACGGGGCTTGACTCCTGCAAGGGCTGGGCCTGAACCTTCTTCTATGTCAGAAACAGCATGGATGAGGATCTGATCCGGCTGTGCTCCTATGCTCCGGGTCCTCCTAATCCGGATTTGTGGGACCGGGTTTCCAAGAAACCCACTGTTTTGGCGAACCAAGTCAACAAGCGGTTCCAAGAATTGAAGGATTTGGGGCTGCACAACAAGGACGCGATGATCACTTTCGTCCGCAGCCGGATCTCCCCTCTCTAGAAGCGCACACACAAGCTTTGCCATATGATCTGGCGTCTTGACCCCAACCGGACTTCCTCCTTTGAGCTGAACAACACAGAGATATTCCGCCGAGTCAAGGCCCTTTTTACGACCGACAAGGACTTCTCCACTGACTGGGAGTCGGGGATAGAGCATTACTGCTGGGACAAGCCTCCTCCTGCGGTAAGTATCGTGATTCAATCTCTTTCCGAGTTAAATCCTATGTCGGATCATGCTGTTTATCTGATCCCTTGTATTTCTTTCTTAGTTGTTCCTTCAGCAAACCCTCGAAGACGGCCCCGAGCCTTCCCTCAAGTGGGTGAAGGATCGTCTTATCTCGGACGAGGAGGAGCCGGATCAGGAGATGTTCCTGCCGTTCCCTGATGCAACCAAGCGACCCACTGGTAACTTCTCTTCCTTAAGAGATTGGCCTGATGATGAAGATGATTCCCATGTTGAGGTGATGGAAGCGTTTGACGATGTACCCCTTTCTTATGCCTTTCCAGCTTCAGCTAACCCGGCTGGGCAGATCCACGAAGATCCTCCTCTCACCACTGGTGAGCCTGTCCTAGCCGCGTCTAAGAAGCGGGTTGCCACTTCTGTTGCTTCTTCCGGACCTCCGAAGACTACCATGAGGCGGAAGAAGTCCGCAGACAAGGCCGCCACCAAGCCTCCGACTAAGGTCACGACCCGGAGAGCTCGGAAGCCCAAAGAGACCTTGACTTCTGATGAGTAAGTCACATTTCTCATTGTCTAATCCTTTGCTTCGTGCTTTTCTTCTGTTGTAACTTATTATTCGTCGGTTGATTCGGCAGGGCTGTGGTGGAGGTTCCTCAGAGTGGCTCCAGCATCTCCTCTTCCTTTCGGCACAACCCATCTCCCCCTCGTGGCGACGATACACGCCCGCTGAGCCCCGTTCAGGAGGGTTTAGTGGCTGCTCCGGGTTCTAGCCCACCTCGTCCAGAGGAGGGGAACCTTGGAGCAGGGGGAAGTGGCTCTACCGAGGTAGCGGATGCTCCTAGCTCCTCATCGGCTCAGCCGCAACCTGCCACCACCGAAGTACCAATAACACCCCCGCCAAGACCAGCACCAGCACCAGCACAAGCACCAGCGCCAGCACCAACAACAGCAACACAAGTACCAGTAGCAGCACCAACTCCCTCCGCCTCGTCCGAGTCTTCCAAGACTCGGCGAGAAGGCCCAGTTAGCACCAAGGCTGCACCCAAGACTAAATCTGTAGCTCAAACCTCAACCTCTCAGTAGCAGCCTAAGGCCAAGAAAACTTCTGATGCCGCCAGGGTAGCATCCATCGAGGCTGGACAGCGCACGCTCGTGTCCATGCTTCCGAAGAAAACTCCATCGAAGAAAGATGTCCCCTCCGAGTCAGCTAGCACGCAACTTACATTGCACACCAGCCCTGCTGCTGCCCAGGTTGAAAGGAGGGAGGCCCACGCCAAGGGTTTGATTGCACCCCACATGCTTGGTGGAGAGCGCTATCCCCCGGCCCTAATTGAATATGTCAATAACTAGAATAAGGCGGAGTTCGTCAATCCCAGCGACGATCTTCTGGAGAAATTTGGGCCCACGGAGTTTAGCGCGCAGATGAACACAGCAGCTAAGGCCATTAACCTCGTTGGCCGGATGATGGAGGTACGCTACCTTGTCTTTTCTTTAGCATGCACAAGTGCTTAGAGATATATCCATTAGTCCCCGAGCCTCCGGGGGAGTAACTTGTTACTCGGCCGGATGCTCCTTAGAAAACTAGCGTAGCTCCTTAGTAACTTCTAATATGCACACACCTAGAGCCGGGTTAAGTTCCACTTGGCCCGGATCTTGTACACTTCGAATATGCACACACCTAGAGCCGAGTTAAGTTCCACTTGGCCCGGATCTTGTACACTTCGAATATGCACACACCTAGAGACGGGTTAAGTTCCACTTGGCCCAGATTTTGTACAGTTCGAATATGCACACACCTAGAGCCGGGTTAAGTTCCACTTGGCCCGGATTTTTTACACTTCGAATATGCACACACCTAGAACCGGGTTAAGTTCCACTTGGCCCGGATTTTGTACACTTCAAATATGCACACACATAGAGCCGGGTTAAGTTCCACTTGGACCGGATTTTGTACACTTCGAATATGCACACACCTAAGTCAACTTTGCTTTTATCAGGTTACCACCAATCGCCGGAGTGCTGAGTTTCAGCGCCTCTTGGACACACACAAGGGGCTGCGCTCGAAACATTCTGTACTTCTTGTTGAGTTCGACAAAAGGGGTAAGTTTTCTCTTTTCCTTTTTTCCCATCTTTCTTTGTCTTTCCCTACCGGATTAATTTGTGATTCGGATTGCGCAGCCGGAGTGGAGGCCGAAAATAAAATCATGAGGAAGAACTTGGATGAGATAAAAGGTTTGGCTAATATCCTTCTACGCTCTTTCTCCTTTTATTCTTGGCTCGGCAGATATTTATGCCTCGGCTCTGCCGGGTTAACACACCATTGCAGCATCCCTTGAAGATAGTGTGCCCGTTCCTGATATGATGCTGCATTTTATCAAACAAGCAGGGCAACATCAGGTCGAGCTCAAGAAGAAGGACGATGAACTTGCCATTCTCCGGAGAAAAGATGATGAAATTGCCAAGCTCAAGGCTGAAATGAAAAGGCTCAAGGTGCTCCACAAAACTGAGATGGAGAAAGCTGGCCAAGACTTCACCGAGGAACGGGAACGTCTCAACCTCCAACTCACAAAGGGTCAAGAATTGCTGAAGGAGGCCGATGTCAAGCTTGGCTCGGCTAATGCTGAACTTGAGCAGCTCCGGACGAGACGTGATAATTGCACCAAGGAGCTGACTCGGATCCATAGCCACGTCTCTCGTAAACTCCTTTCCTTAAGCTGACGTGAATTTCTCTAGGTTAAGTTCTTTTACTTATTTTACTTGTTTTGTCTGCAGATAAATTCCCAGAGGGCGATGCCATTGCATCCAATGCTGTTACCAAGTTCCGCCAACAGAGAGGTACTCCATCCAGTCCTGGCTCCATTCCTCTTGACCTAGAGGATCTGATAGTCAGCCTATCCTCCCGAGTTGAAATCATGAAGAACTATGGTTCGGGTCTCCTAGATTCATCTGTCCGGATCTTCCGTGCCCTCTGGCCTGATGAGGATGTTCCGGAGGGATCCACAACTCTGATTACCAAGTTAATGGAGTGCGAGATCCAGCTTGATCTCTGGAGGGAATCCGCCGCCCATGCCGGAGCTGAAACTGTCCTCCACTTTGTTCTCTCATGGTACGAAAAGTTAGACCTGAAGCTTCTCGAGCGCCTGCGCACCGGATCAAAGTGGTCAACTGACCCGGATTAGGTAGCTCGGCGCAAGGCTTGCGCCCACAACCTCATCTAGTTTGCCCCCGTCCATCAATGGAACGAGGGACCAAGCTTCCTTGACGTTGTTGACGACGAATATGTCGAAGATGGTTCAGGCGACGATGAAGGGGACGAAGCTTCAGATATTGAAGAAAATGAAGACGATGAAGTTGAGGCCGGAGTTCGACCTGCTGGCACGGAGCTACCTCCTCCTGCTGCTGCTCCTTGAGCGTCAAAAAACACTTTGACTTTTATCAGATCCCCGGTATGCCGGGTGCAGATGTATTAAGCACACAGATCATATTTTGCTACCAAGTTGCTCATGTCGGATTAACTTGGGCGTAGTCCCTGAGTTTCATTTTCTTGTTTCTCCAATTTTCTGGCTCGGCTCGTGTCTACCTTGATTCGGTTTGTGACTTACGAGACCAAGTTTCAAAAATTGACTTAACAATACTTGGAAACTTTAGGATTAGCTCAAAATAATCCAGCATGGTAAAGGTAAAATAAACATGGAGTTAGTCCGAACAATAAACGTCGGCTCGATTACGTTCCTTTCCTTAGTCGTTTTTTCGTGTGCCGCGCATTTCCAAACTTGTTCTCTTGCTTGCCATGAAGCCAATTCTTGTTGGACAGCAGCAAGTCAAAGAGTTGAGTTTTTGATGCTCACACACTACTAATCCGGCTTAGGTATAAGAAACTTAAGCCAGCCGACATAAAAATAAATAACTAACACAAAGGATGAATAATATTATTAAGATAGTCCCAGAGTTACTGCTCGAGGTGCCAAGATTTCATTGATAAACTCATTTCCGACATACATACCGACATATGAGAAACTTGGATACACACACTTCTTTGTTAAGTGTAGAATGGACGAAGTAGAGCTACATTCCATGGACGCTTAGATTCCTCGCCGGACCTGTCCGCCTTGTTCTTCTCCTGTGGTTTTGCATCGATGAGATAATAAGAAGCATTGTGCAATGTTTTTGCTTACAATGAATGGCCCTTCCCATGGGGGGGATAACTTATGCATGCCTGTAGTACGTTGTACCAACCGGAGTACTAGATCACCTTCCCGGAAGACCCAGGGGTTAACTTTCCGGCTATGATAGCGTCAGAGATTTTGCTGATATATGGCGGATCTAGACAATGCCAATTCTCTCACTTCTTCCAGCAGATCAACATCATTTTGCCGGGATTCTCGCACTTTGGCTTCTGTGTATAGGGTGATCCTAGGTGAATCATGCTCTATGTCGGCTGGTAATACAGCTTCTGCCCCATATACCAGAAAAAATGGCGTATAGCCTGTTGATCGATTTGGAGTTGTTCTTAAACTCCACAGTACCGCTGGTAGTTCTTCTATCCAGCACCCCGCTGATCTTTGCAGCGGCTCAATGAGCCGGGGTTTTATCCCGGATAATACTAATCCGTTGGATCTCTCCACTTGTCCGTTCGATGCAGGGTGGGCTACCGAGGCAACGTCCAGCCTGATCTTCTTATCTCGGCAGAATCGCGCAAATGCTCCTTCAGCAAAATTGGTGCCATTATCTGTTATGATACTGTGAGGATAGCCATATCTCAGAATTATATCTTTGAGTAATGTCACGGTTGTGGCTCCATCACATTTTCTTATCGGCTTTACCTCAATCCACTTCGTAAACTTGTCCACCATAACCAAGATATGGGTCATGTTTCCTCTTGCCGGTTTAAACGGGCCAACCATATCCAAACACCATACGGCAAATGGCCATGTAATTGGTATGGTCTTGAGCTCCGACATTAGCATGTGTGTCTTGGAGGCATACCTTTGACAACCATTACATTTTCTTACTAGATCTTCTGCTTGTTCCAAGGAATTTGGCCAGTAAAACCCATGCCGGAAAGCTTTTGCTACCAAGGCTTTGGATGAGGCGTGATGCCACATTCCCCTTGATGTATATCTCGGAGGATGTCAAGCCCTTCTTCCGGGTCAATGCATCGTTGGAGGACATTTGTGACACTTCTCTTGTATAGCTCAGAATTGATAATCATGTATGCCTTTGCCCTCCTCTGAGTTTGCCTTGAAAGCACTTCTTCACTGGGTAAAGTTCCATCTTTCAGGAAATGGAATATGGGCAATGCCCAAGCTGGTATGGCTCGCACTGGGAACACTTCCTCGTCAATTTCCATTTGATCCACTGGCATAACTTCAGCCGGATCACGCTGCGCAGTCCCCGGGTCTTGCGAAGCACTCCTCGGGTTTGCCGAAGCAGTCCCCGGGTTTCGTGAACCACTTCCCACATCCATGTCCATGGGCACAGCTTCCGATTCCGGATTTGCCAGGATATAGATTGACTCGGACTCTGCGGATGGCCTGGTAGATGGTTTTCTGAGGTGCTCTAGTGCCACCCCTGGCGGGATAGCTTGTCGGGTTGATCCGAGTTTTGACAGTACGTCGGCAGCCTCATTTTCCAGCCGGGGTACGTGGTGAAATTCGCATCCCTCAAAGTATCCTGATATCTTCTGCACATGAAATCTGTACAATGCCATATTTGCATCCAACGCATCCCAATGCCCTGAGACTTGCTGGACTACCAGATCGGAGTCACCAAAGCATTGGATCCGGCGTATTCCAATTTATTTTGCCACTTTGAGCCCATGCACAAGCGCTTCATATTCTGCAACATTGTTTGATGATGCGAAATGGATCTGCAACACATACTTCAGCTGGTCCTTCTTGGGCGAGGTAAGCATAACTCCGGTGCCTAACCCAGTTTTCGTTTTTGATCCGTCAAAGTGCACTCTCTAGTCGTTCGGATCTGGCAATGGTGGTTCATATTGCATTTCGGCCCAATCCACGAAAAAGTCGGCCATAGCCTGAGACTTGATCGCATCTCTCCTGTCGTATTGCAGAGCATAAGGGGCTAGCTCAATTGCCCATTTTGCGATCCGGCCGCTTGCGTCCTTGTTACTCATTATCTCAGATATGGGGGCTTCACATATCACTTTGATTAGGTGTTCTTCAAAATAGTGCTTTAGCTTCTTAGCCGCCATATACACGCCATATGCCATCTTCTGATAGTGAGGATAGTTTTGCTTTGAAGCTGATAATACCTCGCTCAGGTAATATACTGGCCTTTGCACTGACTTACCCTCCTCGCCGTGCTCTACCACAATTACTGCACTTACAACTCGGTTAGTTGCGGCTATGTAGAGCAACATTGGCTCTTTTAATAGTGGAGAGGCTAACACTGGTGCAGTGGCTAACATTCTCTTTAACTAGATGAAGGCTTCATTGGCCTACGGCGTCCATACGAACTTGTCCACTTTTTTCATTAGCTGATAGAGAGGCAATGCCTTTTCTCCCATCCGACATACAAACCGACTTAAGGATGCTAGGAAACCAGTGAACTTCTGGACATCGTTAAGGCACTTCGGCAATTCCATTCGCTCTATGGCCCGGATTTTAGTTGGGTTAACTTCGATACCTCGGCTGGAGACAAGAAATCCGAGTAACTTTCCATCCAGGACACCGAAGGTACATTTCTCCGGGTTAAGCTTCATTCGGAACCTCCTTAAGTTCGCGAACATTTGCCGGATATCATCAAGGAGCGTTTTGCTTTCCTTGGTTTTTATAACTACATCATCCACATACACTTGCACATTTCGACCAATTTGGTCATGTAAACATTTTTGCATACATCTTTGGTACGTTGCCTATGCATTACGTAAACCAAAAGGCATGGTGTGATAGCAATAAGCCCCATACGGGGTGATAAACGCAGTCTTTATTTGATCATTCGGGTTCAGAGGTATCTGATGGAAACCAGAATATGCATCTATGAATGACAACAATTCACACCCAGCAGTAGAATCTATGACTTGATCTATCCTTGGCAGTGGGAATGGATCTTTTGGGCACGCCTTATTTAGGTTTGTGTAATCGATGCATATACGCCAAACCACTGCCACATTCGGATCATCTTTCTTCTTTTTCACCAGCATCGGATTAGATAGCCAATCCGGGTAAAGCATTTCCATGATGAACCCGGCTGCGAGGAGCCGAGCTATCTCATCTCCAATGACTTTTCTCCTATCTTCGGCGAAGCGGCGGAGAGGTTGCTTCACTGGATTTGCTCTGGGTCTCACATTCAAAGAGTGCTCGGCCAACTCCCTCGGAACACCTTGCAAGTCCTGTGTGGGCCAAGCAAAGATATCCCGATTCTCACGGAGGAAGTTGACGAGCTCGCTTTCCTATTTGTCATTTAACCCGGCACCAATCGTTACTGTGCGCTCTGGGAACATATCATCTACTGACACTTTCTTTGTATCCTTTGTTGCTTGAAATGAGACACTTACATGCGGGTTACTCAGCGCCGGCATATACTGCTGCGTGGACTGAGCCAATGCCTCTACCTCCTGGATCTTTCTTTTTTCTTGCGCAATCACGAGTGATTCGACTAGGTTAGACCTGGCTGACGCGCACTCAATGGAACGTCGGAAATCTCCTGCTATGGTAATTACTCCATTTGGCCCGGGCAACTTCATCTTCAAGTAACTGATGTGACAACTTGCCATGAATTTGTTTAGGGTAGGCCTACCGAGTAACGCGTGATACGTGCTCTCTAGGTTCACCACCTCAAACTCCAAATTTTCAGTTCGGCAGTTATCTCTCGTGCCAAACAATACATCAACTCGTACTTTGCCAATGGGCTCACAGGAAATGCCTGGCATAATGCCATGGAAAGTTGTCCTTGTAGCTTGGAGCATGTTCTCCGAGATACCCAACTTGCACATTGTACCCATGTACATAATATTGATGCTGCTGCCATTGTCAATTAGCACCTTGGAAAATCTCACATTGATATTTGGCCCAATGAACGTTGGGTCCAGCACCAGCGCATACGAACCGGGACTAGGCATAAGCTTGGGATGGTCCTTGATACTCCACGTAATTTCCTGATCTGACCAAGGCATATACCTCGTCACTGCCGGCATTACTGCATTCACCTCCATATGTCGGCGTTGCAAGCTCTTTCTATCCATTTCCTCCGTGGTAAACACGCAGTAACTTTGGTGATGCTCTCTGTATTCGTTTCTCCCCTCATTGACGGGATACCTTTGATCTGGTTGATGCTGGTTTTCCACCTGATGCACTGCATCCCTTCTCTCATGGTTTTCATACCTCGGCGGAGGTGGTGGCAACATTAACTGTTGCATGTTCGCTCCGGAGAGCAATTCCTGCCGAGGCTGATCGTTCCGAGGTGCCCGAGCATTCCCCGAACCACTTTGTTCTATCTTCCTCATCCACTCACATTGCCGAGTCGTATGACCTGTCGGGTTACTCGGATTTGGCGTGTGAAATTTGCATGGCTGATCCAACATTGCCTCATATGTATACCTTGGCCGGTCTTTCTTTTCTTGCCACTGTTTCTTCTGCTCTGGTGTCCAAGTTTTCTTGCCATCATTTATCGGAGTCCATTGTTGCCCTCTAGTTTTCTGACGCTGATTACTCCCTGCTCCGGGTTGATCTTGGTTTACCGTAGCAACTTGTTGCAAACTGTAATAGTAATCTGGTCTATCATCTCTTCTTTTACCCTGGTAATCATTTCGCCGAGATGATCCGGCTCCATCTCGCTGGTAGTACTCCTCACTTGACTCGTTTGCCATAAGACAGGGTTGAGTTGGGTCTCCCAAGCATATGAATCAGCAATCCGGATTGTCTCTACCAGTGTAGTTGGCATATCCCTTTGTAACCTTTGCCACAGCATGCTTGCATATCTACATCCTTGCGCAAACCATGTTATGGCCTAGGACTCAATCACACCTTCACAGGAGTTTCTCACGGTGCACCAGCGGGTTAGGAACTCCTGGTCTGTTTCATTTGGCCTTTGCTTGCACATTGCTAGGGTCTGTGGCCTATTTGGCCTCTAATACGTGCTCGAGAAGTTACTGCCAAACATTTCCTCAAAATCAATCCAACAGTTGATACTTCCGGGTGGTAAATTGTTTAACCATACCCTTGCTGGCCCCTCCAGCATCTGGGGTACATATCTCACTGCCCATTTCAGATTGCTTGTAGCAATTTTCACCGTTGTTGCGTAATTGATCAACCAATCCTACGGCTTGGTGCTATCGTCATATGTCTTCGTGCCTCTGGGTAACTGGAAGTTAGGTACCGGGGGTTCTTTCATGATCCAGGTTCCAAAGCACGCTGGACCCGGAGGACCTTGACATTCAATTTGCTCCGACCTATAAAGCCGATCTAGCTTTAACCTGGCGTCATCAGGCATCTTCCCAACCTTGACCCTATCACATGATAGTCCGGCCTAGGGTATCCTGCGTTCACCATTTCTGAATCACCATCATTGTATTTGTCTTGCCCTTGTTGAGCACAATTTTGCCGCATACCTTGGCCGACATTTTGCTCTTGCCGAGGTGCACTCCGCTATTGCTGTTGCTAAGGTAAGTTTTGCCCTGCACCCGCAGAGTTACGCTGTCCGGCATTGCAGTTGACGATGTTTCTCTGACCGGCATTGCCTTGGTCGCGGTTACATCGGCCAGCTTCACCTCGGCTGACACTTTGTCGATCCTCATTTCCTTGCAATGCCTTTCCTTTCCCTGCCCTTGCCGGGTCATACGGGACTATCTGCTTGTTTCTCCTTGCTGAGGTTACCACCTCCTCTCTCCTAGGGCCATCATGTGGGGATGACGCAGCTCCAGCAGATTTCTCCGGGTTTCCCACTGCCGAATAAACAACCTTGGAAGCCCCTGCTCTTTCCGGGTTAGCCCTAAGCAACTCCTCATTCTGTCTGTTAGCGATCCGAACTAACTCGTTCACCCGTCAAACCCTCCAACTCGGATGCAGCTGCATCTGCTGCTCTGAGGTTCTTTGCCAGGGTGCTATACTTCGGCAGCCCTATGGACACAATGTTCTCTGATTCTTCAACCCTAGTATCACCCTCTTTGTTCATTTCAATGATGAGGTTTCTCCCTTTCACCTTTACAGCATCGACCTTATTTGTGCTATGCATACTCGCAGTCATGTTCAACATCGCTGAGCGCAGACTATCTTTTTGCACCTTCTAGGATTTTCTACCTAGTTTCCTCTAACTCGGCCTGTGCTTGAGCTGGATCTACCACAGGTGCTATGGGTCTTGCTAAGCTATCTATAACTTGCTGCAGCACATTTTCTGGCCTCTCTAGTGGAGGACCTCTACTTTTCCTTGGTGCCTTGGGTGTTACCTCCAGATCTGGCGCTCGCGCCAACGCCAGACGCCGTCATCATCACCTCGACGCGGTCTGCGGAGCGAGTGATACGTGCCTCGTAAGCCGCGCTAAGGGGTGGCTCGCCCCCTTCGACGACGTGCCGCGGGTGAACGCATGACACATCGATGCCAACGTAGATCTTGTGGGTGCCAAGCTTTAATAAGAGGCCATTGCACGGAAGAGGTCGCGTGCCGAAGCAACCCGCATGGTTGCTGATGTAGTCCAGCACTCCGAAGCGCTGAACGAGCCCGGAGACGATGCGCTCTCCGTTGCCGATGATGTTTCCCGTCCGGATCTTCACT
Source organism: Avena insularis (assembly GCA_023614405.1). Lineage (NCBI taxonomy): Eukaryota > Viridiplantae > Streptophyta > Magnoliopsida > Poales > Poaceae > Avena > Avena insularis. The sequence continues at coordinate 674,101,089 of CM042690.1, forward strand.
CCTGCTAGCGCCGCTAGCCCCATGGTGGGCGCCAACTGTCGTGGTGGTGTCACGGAAGATGCCATGGATAGGCTAAAGGTAGGGCCAATATGCTCTAGAGGAATCCAGGGAGGGATAGTGTGGTGATTCCACACACATATGCTTTGTATTCACTAGGTTCACAAGGTTTACAATGCTCTGTGAGATGTATTGGGGAGAGGAGGAAGAAGGAGCTCTCTTATTCTCACCACTACCTATCTCCAAGGAACTAACTACTCAAATGCCAACCTACCAAGAATCAACCCCTTCTATAGAAGCCTTAGCCCTCCTTATATAGGGGAGGCTAGGGTTCCCATTAGGGCATACGTGGAGGCATATTCCTGGGAATATGCCTCTTCCCAAAATAGCAAACCGACCGGATCACTTTTCGTCATCGTAAGCCATGCAGAGGCTACGTGAGCCTCTGCGGCGCCAGCGTCATCCGACACAGGGCGTGTCACCCTTGTCGGCCATGCCTTGGTGGTCCTTCTCTCCGTCCTCTTTGCTCATGCTCCTGCGTACGTGACCACCTTTTGACCAGCAAGATACCTTCCTTCTCTTACAAGCCTGATATAACCCGGATCGTGCCTGGTTAATCCGGCCCTGCGGGTACCTGCATACAAGTTACAGAAATCCTGTCGGCATATGACATATGTCTGTCGGGACTTAGTTAGGTGGACATCCTCCGGTCCGGGTTTCTCCATGATTCGGCCTGCCTTGAGGTGACCCGGCCAGCATTCGCTTTGACCTTGCCGTACCTCGGCTAACTCGGCCTTTATACCCCGGCGTGACCCTACCCGGGGGTATCCCCTAACAGTTCCCCTTTGAGTCCACTGTTGATGATGAGGATGATGACACCGAGGATCTTGAAGATGAGGACGAGGACGGGAACAAGGACGAGGACGAGGATGAGGACTACGAGTGATCCCTTGGGGCGCTAGCATCACTCTTCTTCCTTTTTGGCGTCTCGATGCCTGATACATTGCAAATGTATCTATAATTTTTGATGTTTCATGCTTGGTTTTATCCACTTTTTTGTGCTTTGTCCACACTTTGGACTACTTTTCATATGATTTCTTGGACTAACCTATTAACAAGAGCCACAGTGCCAGTTGCCTGTTTTCTGCTGTTTTTGGTTCCAGGAAAGTCAGAAAATCAATATTCTCGGAATTGGACCGGACAAAAGCCAAAGTCGATATTTTCTAGGAAGATTCATGAAGCCAGGAGGAGAGCCGGAGAGGGGCCACAGGGTGGCCAGACCACCCCTAGGTCAAGGCAGGCATGGTGGGCCCCTCACCATCGACCTTGCCTCTTTCGCCTATATATCTCCCCCGATGCAGAAACCCTAAGTAATCAATCATCTAGCAACAAAAAGTTCCACAGCGCCGCCGCCACCGAAGGGGAGATTCGGGGGATAGAAAGTCTCTGTTCCGGCACCCTGCCGGGTCAAGGAAGTGCCCCCAGAGCCATCTCCATCAATCTCCACCACCATCCCCATCACCATTGCTGATTCCCATGATGAGGAGGGATTAGTTCTCTCTCGAGGCTAAGGGTTCTACCGGTAGCTATGTGTTCATATCTCTCTCTAGCATGATCATATTGTGATCATGAGCTTTGTAATCAAGTAGATCTACCTTGCTACTCAAGTGCTTTAATATATCTCTACTCTCCCCATGTGTGTGATAGTGATAGCGTGCACACCATGGTGGCACTTAGGCTAGAGATTTCAAATACTTGTTATGAGTTATATTTGGAGTTGGATGTCTTTAAGAAATTGTGGTGTTTGTTTGAACCATCTAGTGCTCAAGGTGACAGTGTGGGGTTATCTAGATGCAGAAAGCGAACTTTGAGGTGTGTTGTTATAGCCCTACCATCGATTAGAGTGTCCAACCGGAGAGTTGTTAAGACTAGTATCATAAAGAGAAGATATTTATATGAGAGTGTTCACTAGTGAAAGTATGATCCCTAGGCCTTGTTTCTAAGCATTGATACACCGTTTGCAATTAGATCTGTTACATGTTTGCTTGCTTCCATCTTTATTTTAGTTTGCCTTTAGTCTCTTCCACACCAACAAGTATTTTCTGGCACCGTTGTCTTATATCCATACCACTTGTATTTTACTATGTCTTCGCTGAACTAGTGCACCTATACACCTGACAAGTGTATTGGGTGTGTTGGGGACACAAGAGACTTCTTGTATCTTGATTGTAGGGTTGCTTGAGAGGGGATACCTTTGACCACTTCCTCCCTGAGTTCGATAAACCTTGGGTGATCCACTTAAGGGAAAACTTGCTGCTGTTCTACAAACCTCTGCACTTGGAGGCCCAACAACTGTCTACAGGAATAGAACTGCGTAGACATCAAGCTATTTCCTGGCGCCATTGCTGGGGAGGTAAGGTAAAAGGTACTCACATCCTCCGGTGTGAGTGCTCGAAGTTATTTCCTTTAGATTCTGCAATTTTGTCTTTTTGTTTCTTGTTTTCACTAGTTATGCTAAATGGAAACAACAACAAAATAAGAGAGCTTTATAGTATTTATCTTGAGTTAGGACATGAAGTGTTTGAAGAGAAAATTAAAAAACCTATGGAACTTTATTTGCATGCTAATAGAAATGTTGTTAGTATGAATTCTTTGGACACCATTATTGCTAATGCTATGGAAAAGTCTAAGCTTGGGGAAGCTAGTTTTTATGAAAATGATCTTTTTAGTTCCTCAGCTTTGGAAGATAGCTATTCTATTGCTTATGATGATACAAAACCTCCAATATATGATGATTACAATGATGAGTATCATATTTTAGTCCACCAACTATTGAGGAGAAAATTAATTATGATTACAATATGCCTCCTATATTTGATGATTATGGTGATGAGAATAATAATGATAGCTATTTTGTTGAATTTGCTCCGACTATAATTAATAAGAATAACTATACTTATGTAGAGAGTAATAATTATTATATGCATGTGGCTCATGATAAGAATATTTTATGTGATAGTTATATTGTTAATTTTATTCATGATGCTACTGAAAGTTATTATGAGAGAAGGAAACATGGTTCTATGCATCTTAATAATATTAAGTTTCCCCTCTTTATGTTGAAAGTCTTGAAGTTACACTTGTTTTGCTTTACTATGCTTGTTGCTTTGTGCTTTCATGACTTGTTTATTTACAAGATTCATATGCATAGAAATTAGGTTAGACTTAAATGTTCTTTGAATTTGCTTCTTGATGCTCTCTTTTACTTCAATTCATATTTCTTATGTGAGCATCTTCTCAAACTATCATGCCTAACTTAAAGGCGTTAAAGAAAAGTACTTATTGGGAGATAACCCAAAGTGTTTTAGATGAGTCTTGGAAGTTATTACCTCTGTAATAACTGCTCCTTATCCTTTTTATTTGCTTTTTGTGCCAAGAGTAACCTCTAATGAGAGAGAAGTAATGATTGGAAAAGTTGCTATCCTGAAACAGAATTCTGTGCTTTACCGTAAAAATCCGTGTAAAATCTCTGTACGTCCTTTTGAGGCGTGAATTTTTTTGCTTCTGCCCCACGTTGTTATATAACTGTCGTTAGTTCAACACTTTTCCATTTGAGCAACATAAGGTCTTCGAAAAAATTCGTCTTTACCTGCTGGTCTGTTTTGACAGATTTCTGCCATTATTTGCATTTGCTTCTTGTTGATTCCTTTTTGAGTTCTCTTTGGGGAATTGAGCTTTTTGAGGGAAGTGCTACAGTAGCTAGTGTTTTAATGGAAGTTTTATTGGTGTTGGAACTGAACCTAAAGACCTATTATCTTGAGTGCACTAATGTTGCTAATAAAGATTGTGTGAAGTTTTGTATGAAGGAAAAATTTAAGGTGTATGGAAGGAATGAGTAATGGGATGAAGGATGGACTAAAGCTCAAGCTTGGGGATGCCACGTGTGTCACCCCAAGAAATATCCAAGAAGTACAAGCGTCAAAGCTTGGGGATGCCCAAGGCATCCCCTTCTTCATGAATAAAAATCCCAGGTTTCTTCCAAACACTTCATTTTTATTGTTTCATGCACAGTTGTGTTGTTCTTGGAGCGTCTTCTTTTTCTTTTTCTTTTGGTTTTTCGTTTTCTTGGTTTGCTTAGTTTTCTAAATAAATTGGTTGGACCCCCTCTTTCATACATTGGTTTTCAAATGGTTTGGTTTGGATTGGAAAAGAGTAGGAAAGTTCATGCTTAAGTGGTAAAAAGAGCTTGTTTTTTACTGTGGCATATGCTTTGTCGTGCCATGTTTGATATTGCTTTGGCTTTATGCTTAGTATTCTTTGTTGTAGCATGACTTGTTATAAACAATTGAGATTTCTTAATGTGCCTTGGATGAATCATGCGTTGTTTTAGCATATTAAAGCATAGTATAGTGGTATTCTCCTTTGATGCTTTATTTGGGTTGACTTGGCGCATGCACACACCATGTTATGACTATCTCAAGTCACCATAAGCCTTTATGATCCTTTAGTTTTCAACTTGTAGTATCACTTTATTCTTTGATCAATGATGTTTTGTCGCTCTGCATGATTATGGCCATTATTGCTCTCTTAGTTTGTCGCTCCCAGTCTTTTGCTCGCCTGCACAACCAAGTATGAGTTCCAGTCATGCATCCAACTCCTTAAACCAAGTTATTCCAAAGAGTCCACCATACCTACCTACTAGCTTATGCTATTCCAAGTATATTCATGTTTTTGTTTACCTTCCAAATTAAACTTGTTATGAGAAAACTAGTGATTAAAGCTCTCACGAACTTGATGGCACACTTTACTTTTCTTGACTTTAATAAACTTGAACCATTGTGTCGTCTATGTTGTATATGCTTGCACTTATTTGTTGGGAATTAGCAGAACCATGTTGTCATGGGGAACGCTTTCAACATTGCACTTGGTACTTTGTACCTAGTTGATATCATGCTCTTTGGTCTATGGATGTCGTCGGTGTGAAATGAAAGGGGATCTTGTAAGTCCATGGAGTTATGTATATGTGTTAGAGAAACGCCTGGGCCACTGGTCTAATCCATGCTGACATGGTGGAAACCTGCAGCGTAACCATAATGAGCTGTCTATGAAGCATTCTTCTTATAAAAAAAGAGACCTATATTGAGAAAAAAAAGAGAAAAAGAGAAAAAATAGATTATGAAAAGAGGAAAGAGAGAAAAAAGCACCATATTCCCATGGTAAATAAGAAGATTGCTGAGATGCTCGTTATCTACTTGCCTTGTCATTTTGATATGGGGATTCTTCCGTATCATCGGGCAAGGGGTACCCCGTTGGAAGCTCTTTATGAGACTTGAATCCCTACTTCCTTCTATGAAGGCCTTTCTTCCACTTATATATTGAGTCCCCACCTTCTACCTTTATGCACCTACTTTGAGAGCATAGTGGCCATTCTTAGTTCTATGTGCATTGTCCCAAGACTATTTGATTGATGCATAACTTGATATTGCTTGTTTTAAACTATTTGTATCTAGTCGCTCTTATGAACTTTGAAGGTGTCCTATGCATTTATATTTGCTACTCTATGAGGGACAAGCTGAATGCTATTATGCTATGTTTTCTTTATGTGAAACAAACAAACGTCTTGCAAAGCATTGTTATTCATGAATCTTTTGTTTATGCCTTTTCATGTTGCAACATAGTTGCTTTGTCTTATTGTTAGAACTTTGTCTTTCATGATTATGATTGAAGTACTATGATCCCAGCTATGAATGTTTTACAAATACTTTGATCACGTTTATGATGGTGCATGTCACCTCAAAAATTATTCTTTCTTTTTATCACTTACCTACTCGAGGACGAGCGGGAGTTAAGCTTGGGGATGTATGCCAAAGGGGGAGAAGTAGTTCTATTAGGTCTTAGAGGATTTGCATGGGTCGGGCATAAGCACTTGCATTTTTCGATTCGTCATTTTTCTCGCTTATGCCCATTTAGGGTTGAACTTTAAATTTGTGATTTGTGGTTTGTTTGAGACTCTGTGACGGTGGTTGTCTGGATTTATCTCATGGATTATGCTTATGGATTCATCTATTCATATCCTATCACGTTATGGATTTATCTCAAGGAAGGCGCTTATATTGGTTATCACGTTGATAATTATGGCTATTTCAAGGATGCCCCTCTCCCTATCTCGGTGGTATGATTATGTTGTTCATATGTCAATGGAATAGATTCACCTATTTGTGTGCATTTGTATTCAAATGCAAAATTCTAATATGCACACATTGAGGGGGAGTCTCTTCCTTGTTTATTGCTGGTAGTCTTGTGATCCTTTCCTGCAAATCCTAGTATTGTCATCTAACACCAAAAAGGGGAAGATTGAAAAAACATTTCATGTTTTCCTGTGTTTTGTGTGTTAGATAACAATACTGTGGAGTTTTATCATGTGTGCTAAGTGTGCAGGAGGTTTGGGGGGCGGATTATCCGCCCCACCAAGGGCCGGATAATCCAGCCTACCTCATTGACCAAAGGCTGCCAAGGCGTGTCACCTAGAGAGGGGGGGTTTCGCCCGGAAAATCCGAACTGGGGCGGTTTTTCTTCCCCAGGCCAGATAATCCGGCTATCGCATGGGCCGGATAATCCGGCCCCCAGAATTTGAGCAAATCATGCCAAGGCGCGTCGCTCGGAGTCCGGTTGGATTTTCTCCCAGAAAATCCGAATTGGGACGGTTTTTCCTCCCCAGGCCGGATAATCCGACCTTCACATGGGGCCGGATAATCCGACCCCCAGAAGACGATCAAGGGCAAGCTCGGCGCGACAGAGAGGGGGCGGATTATCTGCCGGATATTCCGAGTCTAGGGGCGGATTTTTCCCCAGGCCGGAAAATACGGCCCCCAAAGTCTCCAACAGCTTGGTTTTGGAAGGGGGTATAAATATTCCTCCTTCCCCAACATTCAGTACTCTTGATTCATTCAAAATTGTTCAGACCCTTTGCAAGATCTTCCATTCTAGATATCCCACTTCAACCACCCGAAGGCTTCGATCTTTGGGGAATTGAAGGAGGAGAGTATCATCATCATCACGAATCAAGCGCATCAACTCCTCTCCATTCATTTGGAGAAATCCCTGATCTAGTATTCTTGTCAATATCTAGATCTTGTTCTTTGTTTTTGATAACTTGTTCATTTGGCAGCTTGTTGTCATTTCGGGAGCCTCCAAGTTGATTGTGGAGTTGTGCCCCGCTAGTTGTGTAAAGGCGCCGGTACCCGCCTCGAAGGGTCCCTATAGTGGAAAGGTGGATCAGGCCTTTGGTGGCGGGATCCATCGGAGAACAAGGTGAGGCCTATTGTGGTGTGGTGGTCTTAGTACCGCCCACCCCTCCAACACAGACGTACTTCCCTTAACAAGGAAGGAACTGCAGTCAAACAAATCCTGTGTCTCCACGTGCTTCAATACGGTTTACCCGTTCCTCTTCCACTCGCTCTTTACTCGCTAGTAGATAGGTTTGCATATAGGGAAATTCTACCTAATAGTATATCTAGAGAATTTACCCTTTGTGCTAAGCCTAAAATTGAAAAAGCATTAAAATTTGAAGTAGCACCTATTCACCCCCCTCTAGGTGCCCATACGATCCATTTCAACCTTGTACTCTTCAGATGCCGCTGGCCTCAGCTTCGATGCCCAGGCATTGCGTCACGAGGATGCGCTTGCTGGCGCCATGGCCGTGGTCGAGGACCGCGGTGTCTCCCTCCAAGAGACGTTGGGGAAGGCCAAAGGTGTGCTGAGTCGTCTCTGGGAGGACCTGACTCCCAAGGCCGACCTAATCGACAATCTTGATGACCTGGTGGAGTCCTTCGTTGGAGGTATTCCCATGGACTTCAAGAACTCCCAGCGATCGGCTCCACCATGGCACTCGTGATGGCGCAAGCCCATGGCGTGGAGTTGGATCCCGGCGCAATCTTCGAGGCGATGCCTGTCGACGCCGATGGCCAGCAGGTAGTGTTTGCTCCCTTCGCTAGTACTTGCGGTAAGTATGGGCCTCAGCTTATCGAGACGGTCACAAAATACTCTGAGGAGCAGCGACGAGCGAAGGCGGAGAAGACCGTGGCATCTGGGGATACCACCGGCAAGTCCGTGGCGTCAGAGACTACCACGGATGCGATGAAGCCCCCCAAGTCGAAGTCTAAGTCGAAGAAGCAGATTGCTCCGTAGTTACCCTTTGTAATAGGTGTAGCTTCTTTTGTTGATCTGCATTTTGTGGGGGTGCCTCCTTGATACTTTTATCGAATTTGAATGCAATCCTCCTTTTTATCAATGTATAATTGGTCTCATTTGCCTCTTGCTTGATTGTACCTAGGGTCCTTCGAGTGGTCATTCGAGTGGTCCTCATGACTCTCCTCCCACCGATGAAACAATGGTGCAGCCGCGTTCAAAGGTGGAGGAATTATCGTTGCTTTCGCAACTGCGTGACCACATTAAGCAGTTGGAGTGTGAGTTACCCATCGTCCGCGGTAATGTGGATGTGTGGAAGCGAAAGCTGAGAAGGCCACCGCCCATGAGAAGTATCTCTTGGATGAAGTGGCGTAGTTGAACGAGCAGTTTAAATGTTAGCTCTCTGTCTTCTCATCTTGTCTTTTAGTTAGTCGCGGTGATGCCTTGTCCTTACGCTTTGCTTCTTGCTTGGTGTAGTTGTTAGCACTCGTCACCCGCAGGATGAGAAGGACCGGGTGGCCATTCGTATGAATAACCTGATCCAGGAGCAGTTGCAGGCTAGTGGGTATTTTTTGGTGGACCACGACCGTGCAGTCGCGTTGGCGACCCTGCAGGATCGTTCTTCTCGTGTGCTTCAATGCTTGAAGAAGGCACAGTCATGTCTTAGGCACATTTATCAGACGATGTTTCCGCTAGACGTCATCCCTTCAAGCCTGTTGGCTCTCTTGGTGAAATTTCAAGATATAAGTGTGGTGCGTAGTGGTGTGCGCGCGACAGCAGTGCAAGGCACTGCCACGTAAGCTGGTCTTGTTGCATCGACACCAGATGTGGACATAGCATCTGTTGCTGCTGGACTACCACCGCCGCCAGAAGGGATGACCTGGAACATGGTGCCGAACTACCAGGCAGTTGATCAGCCAGCGGAGGACATCGTCAACTTCTTTGAAGAGCAGACGAATGTTCATCTTTTGTAGTAGTAGCATAATTTGTATCCTGCACATAGATGTATAAGTGTTGTAAAGTTCGTATGATTGTGTTGGATGTATTTAATACCCATTGATATGTGAAGAGCTTGCTAGCTTATATAATTTTCGAGTGTATTGTACTATGCAGTTCCTTTTCGTTAACCTGACGTGTATTTATCTCAGCACCTTGCCAACATGTCAGGTGCGTTGCAACTAGGTTGGTGTTTATCAAGGGTTCGATTGGTAGTGTGTCGGCTACTCAGGATGCTGCGATTTGTTCGTAGAACGAAAGTGTGAAGGGTGGCGCAGCCCCCGAGTGATGAGATTGCAAGAAAATAGAAAAAGACACAGAGTTTTGGGGCACTTAGCTTTATTTATTCGCAGAATAGTACGAGGTACAATGTGTGGCTAAGTAGCCTGGCTGAATAGCCTTATTTGTAATGTAAAAACGACTAGGGGTAGAAGCGACGCAGTTGCACGACGCTCCATGGGTTGGAGTATGCGACTCCGCTTGCTAGGTCTTTGAGGCGATAGGCGCCACCTAGGATTACTTCAGTAATCACATAAGGTCCTTCCCAAGGGGACTCAAGTTTGAGGTGCCCTTTGCTTGATCGCGAGCATCTCCTTGACGAAGGATCACGGGCATATTCTGTTGTGGTAGTTGCGAGGTTACGGCGATAGATCGTTGATCTCTCGCTCTATCTCGCGTGCCTCGAGGAGTTGCCGAGTCTTTGAGTGCAAGTTGACTCACGCTGCAGTGCAACCACTCGCGGGGATTTGTAGCGCACTTCTGCGGGTAGCACCGCTTCAGCACCGTGCACCATGAAGAACGGAGTGTATCCCGTGGCACTGTTTGGGGTTGTGCATAAGCTCCAAAGTACTGATTGCAGTTCGTCTGTCCCGCATCCGGCGGCTTGTTCGAGTGGCCGAAGGAGTCGCTTCTTGATTCCCCGCAGATGAGGCCGTTGGCCTTTTCGACTTGACCATTGGTCTGAGGGTGATCCACCGAGGTGTAACTTATGTTGATTCCCAGGTTTTCGCAGAATTCCTGGAACTCCTTAGAGGTGAAGTTCATCCCATTGTCCGTGATGATGCTATGTGGCACTCCAAACGGTAGATGATGGACTCGAAGAACTTGATGGTGCTGGCTCCTGATTGATTTGTCACTGGCATGGCCTCGATCCACTTGGTGAATTTATTGACCGCGACCAAGTGGTAGACATAACCTCCTCGCGAGGACTTTGGGAGCTTGCCAACCATGTCGAGTCCCCATTGTGCGAAGGGCCAAGCCAATGGTATTGCCTGAGTTCCGCGTCGGGTGCGTGTGGTTTGTCTACGAATCGCTGGCAAGCATTGCAGTGTTGGACGATGTCCTTGGCGTCGCGCATGGCCATGGGCTAATAGAATCCAGCTCGCAGAGCTTTGGCGACGAGGGCGTGACTGCCAGCATGGTGGCCGCAAGTGCCTTCATGTATGTCGAGGAGGACGGCCCTGCCATCCCCGTTGGAGACGCACCGTTGAAGTACTCTTGTGATGCTACGCTTGTATAGTTTGTCGTTGATGAGGGCAAATGCCTTGGATCGTCGCGCGATGTGTCGCGCATCAGTCATGTCATCTAGCAGCCTCTTGCTGAGCAGATATGTAATGTATGGATGTGTCCAAGATGGCTCAATCATCATGACCTCCATTGGTCCTTCGATTCCCGTATCAAGCTCCATGTCATCGAGTGCTCGCGGAGGAATTCGACGAGTGCGAGTTCCTATGCGGAACTCAAGTTGTTGTCGATGAGGGTCGTCTTGGTCGGGTCTGTTGGGTGGACCTAGACTTTCTTTGTGTGCACCGACGAGTCGAAGGATAGGTCAGGTGAAATTGGCCTGCTCAGGGGAGGCAGACTATTGTTTGTCAACCCCTTCAGTTTTGCGAGTTCCTCTTGCATGCCAAAGGACTGGGAGATTCAGTTGAATTCCCTATCGCAGCTATCGGACCTCTGGAAGCTTCCGTTGATTGTGATGATGTCGTTTGGTCCTGGCATCTTCATCTGGAGATAGGAGTAGTGTGGTACCGCCATGAACCTCACGAACACGACACGTCCGAGGATGCAGTGCTACTGTGAGGGCCATTCGACGACTTCAAAGTCGATGCGCTCTCGCCGAAAATTTTGTGGCGTGCCGAAGATGACGTCGAGGTTGATCTTGCCCAGAGGGTACACTCCCTTCCCTGGAATGATGCCGTGGAAAGTCGTATCTGAGACTTCCAGACATGTCAGGGGGATCCGCATTGCTCGCAAGGTACTCGTGAACATGAGGTTAATGCTGCTTCTAATGACCCACAAGTATAGGGGGTGTATCGCAGTATTTTTGATAAGTAAGAGTGTCGAACCCAACGAGGAGCAGAAGGTGCTGGCTAGTGGTATGGATCAGGAATTCTCTGCAAATACTTAGCAAACGGATTTTTAGGGGTTTTCGATAAAGCAAGTAAACAAAGTACGAGTAAATAAAAGACAGTAGGAATAAATGCAGCAAGTGGCCCAATCCTTTATGCAGCAAAGGACAAGCCGGTTGTATTACTTAAGAGGACCAAACATTCTCGAGGACACATGGGAAGACTGTCAAGTGCTTTCGCTTCATATAGTTGATTAATCTTCTTTAGCTTGCTAAGTGTTGTGTGGGTGAACCTGTGCTAATGTACCGCCCCATCCAAGACTAATACATACTTGTGATTATACCCCTTGCAAACATCTGTAAGTACAAGAAAGTAATTAAGGTAGAAACCTAACCACAGCTTTAAACTCTAAGACCCTTACGTCCCATGTGCAATGGTTTCCTAACGGGGGTTCAATTTTCTGTCACTCCGGCAACCCCTACGATTAGTAGCCAAATACACAATGCATTCCCCTAGGCCCATATAGGTGAAGTGTCATGTAGTCGATGTTCACATGACACCACTAGAAGAAGTACACCACAACTTAAATAACAATCTATTGAATCTTTCTCAACATAACTCCACTACTAACAACAAGACTTCTCCCATGTCCTCAAGAACAAAACGAACTACTCACAAGACATAATATGGATCATGATCAGAGATGGAATAATGATGTATAACAATATAAACATAAACAATAATTCAACGGTTCACTCAATAGCATCAACTACAAAGAGTAATCAACACCGGGAAAGTTTTCCCTATGAACTATGCAAGATTCAACACAATTGTTACAGCAATATGGAGATGGTGATGAGGGTGCTGATGGTGATGATGGTGGTGATGATGATGATGATGATGATGATCCTGATGAAGTCTAGCTTGATGATGGTGTTGATGGCAACGATCTTCCCTCTTCGGGAAGGAATTCCCCCCGCAGAAATCTGTCTGCCGGAGAGATCTTTCTCTCTCGATGTTTTCCGCCACGCAGAGGCGGCGGAATCTTTCTGTGGTCACTCCCCGAGTCTTAGGGTTTCGGGAGGATGATATACGCCAGAGGGGAGAGGCTGGAGTGGGCCAGGGTGGCCACACCACCTCCTGGCGCGGCCTAGGGCTGCCCGCGCCAGGGGGTGGTGCGGGCCCCCTATGGCCCATCTCCACTCTGTCTTCTGGCATCCTTAGTCTTTTGGGAAAATAGGATTTTCCGTATATTTTCCCGGATTTTCTGATCTTCGCGAATTTTGCCTCCAAACAGCACCTTTTCCATCAGAATCCAGACTCCAGTGGTCCAGTCTCCAAAATTCATCAACCATGCAAAAACAGATGAAATAACATAAGTATCACCTCTCAATACGAAATATATCAATGAATAATAGTGCATTAAGACATAGAATAGTGATGCAAAATGGACGTATCAACTCCCCCCAAGCTTAGACTTCGCTTGTCCCCAAGCGAAACTGAGATCAATAAACATGACCTCAGGTTTATGGAGTGAAGAATCGATAAAATAATACGGACAAGAAGCATCACATTCATAAAAAGCATAGATCATAATAGAAGACAACTCACTATTATATAACCCAACTTGTAATAAGTAAAGGAAACACAATAAAGATACATAAAGTAAATCATAATTGGTAATGGCAAACTTAGCTCTTGGTCGAAGAATAGTTGATAATTTGCTAGAGTTCACAAATAGCTGGTTTTTCAATGAAAGCTTTCAAAGTAGTAAACATCAAGATAAGAGCAATGTGCAAAACAAGGAACATAAGACATGATTGCATAAATCATCATATGAATGAATGAAACACATCAACTCAAAATACTTGCTGAGGTAGAAAGGAGTAGGTTTACTGACTCAACTACAAAGTAAAAGAAAGGCCCTTCAAAGAGGGAAGCAGGGATTGCAAGTCTCATAAAGAGCTCCCAAAAATTATGATACTTACTAGCTTTCAGCTCTCATTGCCTCTATCATAGGCATCTTTAGGTGATTAAGGTTAAAGTGATCAAATATGAGGATATGCATTGACAAGTTGTAAGTTGAGAATCTCATGTCCCTTGAATACGAGGGTCGCTCCTCATGCTACTCAAGTTTAGTCACTGGTAAGTTCTTGTCATCGTAAGCATATGTGTATCATTGAGAACCGCCAACGGGGTACCCCTTGCCCAATGATACGGAAGAATCCCCATATCAAAATGACAAGGCAAGCAGACAACAAGTATCTCAGCAATCTTCTTATTTACCATGGGAATATGGTGCTTTTTTCTCTCTTTCCTCTTTTCATAATATCTCTTTTTTTCTTTTCTCTTTTTCTCAATCTCTATCTCTCTTTTTTTATAAGAAGAATGCTTCATAGATATTCGTTATGGTTACGCTGCAGGTTTCCACCATGTCAGCATGGATTAGACCACGCCCAGCGCTTTCTAACACACATGCATAACTCCATGGACTTACAAGCTCCCCTTTCATTTCACAATCGACGACATCCATAGACAAAATAACATGATATCAACTAGGTGCAGTACTGTAAATGTTGAAAGCGTTCCCCATGACAGCATGGTTCTGCTAATCCACAACTTACAAAGCTCAAGCATATACGCAACATAGGTGAGCACAATGGTTCAAGTTTATTAAGTGCAAGAAAGTAAAGTGTGCCATCAAGTTCGTGAGAGCTTTAATCACTAATTTTCACATAACAAGTTTAATTTGGGAGGTAGATAAAACAAGAATTTACTTGGAATAGCAATAATGCTACTAGGTAGGTATGGTGGACACAAATGGCAAAGGTTTTGGTTTAAAGGAGGTGGATGCACGAGAAGAATACCCTCTCAGTACATGTTTTTGGCTAGCAAGGCTGGGTAGCAAGTATAAGAGTTGAAGGAAACAACCAAACATACAAGTGATAAAAACAAACATGCAATCTTCCTCGGAAACACAAAAGATCTTAACTAGAGAATACTAAACTTATGAGCAAATCAAGAAAGAAAGATGATGAAATTATTTTTCTTTAAAGGTACTTTTATCTTTTCTTTCAACTCTCAAAAATAGTGTGCTACTGACCAAGCCAGGTTTGCCAAAACCAACTAGATTAACTCAATGATCCCAAAGTGATACCAATACTAACAATAAGATCAATCATACAACCATGAATTGAAAACTAATATAAGCTATGCAAAAGAGTGAATGATAGAACTTCTCATTAATATTCCATAACAGCAACTCACACCAAGGGATACATATCTAACGAGAGAGGGGACACTTCCATAATGCAAACCATACTACATAATAACTCCTCTATTCATGATATGACTCTATGGTGACCCACAAGTATAGGGGGTGTATCGCAGTATTTTCGAGGGAAGTGAAACCCAATTTGTGGATTCGACACAAGGGGAGCCAAAGAATATTTATAAGCCTTAACAACTGAGTTGTCAATTCAGCTGCACCTAGAAACAATCTTGCTCACAACAGTTTATCAGTAGCAACAGTTTTGTAGTAGGAATAGTAAAAACAAAGTAGTAAAGCAAAGACAAGAGTAACAAAAGCAAGAACAAGTGGGATTCGAAAAGTGAGGCATAGGGATGGATGGACGGGCGTTGCATGGACAAGACAATTCACATAGCAATCAGAACATAGGGCAATTACAGATAAATAAGATAAAGCATCCAAGTACTAGACAATCCTAGGCATGTGTTCCATATATAGTCATACGTGCTCGCAATGAGAACTTGCACAACATCTTTTGTCCTGCCAGTCCGTTTGCAGCGGGGCCTCTAGGGAACTACTGGCAATTAAGGTGCTCCTTTTAATAGAGCACTGGAGCAAAGCATTAACACTCCATGAACACATGTGATCCTCACATCAAAGCCATTCCCTTCCGGTTATCCCGATTTCTGTCACTTCGGGGCCATAGGTTCCGGACAACAACGTGTGTATACAACTTGCAGATAAGACCAAAAACAATACTATCATAATGAATCAATAACATGTACAGATCTGAAATCATGGCACTCGGGCCCTAGTGACAAGCATTAAGCACAACAAGTCGCAACAAAGTCATAAAACACTAATAAAAGATACTAGGCACCATGCCCTAACAATCTGATGCCATTACATGAATGATCTCATCCAATCCCTACCATCCCCATAGCCTACAGCGGGGGATTACTCACTCATAGATCGGGGAAACATGGATGGTCGATGGAGAAGCGATGATGATGATGGTGGGGGGCCCACACCACCCCCTGGCGCGGCCTGGCCTGGCCCGCGCCACCAGGTGGTGTGGCCACCCCTGGCTCTTCTCCGTCTCGTATTCTGGCTCCTGGAGTCTTCGGGTGAAATAGGATTTTTGGCATGTTTTCCGGGATTTTTTCTGATAGTTGGTTTTCTGCACAAAAAGTAGACACCAAGGCAATTCTGCTGAAAACAGCATCAGTCCATATTAGTTGTATCCAAATCACACAAGTATAGAGGAGAAACAATAGCAAAAGTGTTCGGGAAAGTAGATACGTTTTGGACGTATCAACTCCCCCCAAACTTAGCTTATTGCTTGTCCTCAAGCAATTCAGTTGAAAACTGAGGGCGATAAAAGAACTTTCATGAACACATTTGCTTCATATGATGTAAATATTCTCAGCAATGTGATCAACTACTTGGACAATTCATAATAAAGAGTATGCAACCAAGTCTACTTAATAGTCTTTGCAAGCTATGAAGAGATTCCAACTAAAGAATAATAAGTAGCATGAAGCACAAACATAAGCAACATTACAATGCTCATAAAAAGGTATGATAGAGTGGTATCTCGCTTGCCTTTGATTATGAATGCCAAGGCACCTCTAAAGTTCAAGTGATGACTAGAAGTAAATATATCAAGGATACAAGCATCAAAGTCATAACACAAATAATCAAGTAATGGAACAAACACAAAGAATGACAACTATGCTCTCAAGAAGGTGCTCAAAGAATATGTGGAGACTCAACAAGTAGAATAAAAGGTTTTGAATAATTTGAAAGGCTTCCAAATGCTAAAAGTATGGTCCTCGTTAGCTTTGAGTTCTCATTGCCCCTATCATAAGCATCTTTAGTGTGGTTAAGGTGAAAGTGACACAACTAAGAGGATATGCTTGACAAGTTATAAATCGAAGTCTCATGCCCCTTACTTACGAAGACCGATCCTCATGGTACTCAACTTCAGTCACAAGTAAGCTCTTGCATTGTAAGTATATACGTATCATGGAGAACCGCCAACGGGGTACCCCTTGCACATGACACGGGAGCTATCCCATAATCAAAATAACAAGGCAAGCAGACAATGAGCATCTCGGCGATCTTTTTATTTACTATGTGCATAGATTTTTATTGAGGATGCTTCATAGAATGCTCATTATGGTTATGCTGCAAGTTTCCACCATGATTAGGCATGGCTTAGGCTAGCGTCCCAGGCGTTTCTCTAACATACATACAAACTCCATGATCTTACAAGTTACACTTTTATTTCACACCGCCGGGATCCATAAGCAAAAGAACATGATATCAACTAGGTACAAAGTACCTATGAAGTGTTGAAACCGGTCCCCGTGATACATGGTTCTGCTAACTTCAACTCATGAAGCGCAAGCATATGCGCAACAAAGAAGGACGCAATGGTTCAGGTTTATTAAGTGCAAGAAAATAAAGTGTGCCATCAAGTTCGTGAGAGCTTTACTAACTAACTTTCTCATAACAAGCAACATTTTATTCGGAAGAAAACAAGGCATATTGAATATGCACGGAGATAGAAAACGATGCTAATAGGTAGGTATGGTGGACACTTTGGAAATATTTGGTTTAGGGAGTTGGAAACATGAGTAAAACATTCAGTGGAAGTGAAGGCTAGCAATAGTAAGGGAGCGACAAACGAGAGAGCAATAGCTGTCATTATCATGCTTGCAACAAAACAGGACTACTCATGGCACGAAAATGATTCAAGATCTTCAAGGCAAAATAATTCGTCAAGGCTTAACTAATTATTACAGTCATGTGCATGCGTGAGCATGTGCCAAGTCGATCAAATGAAACATTCAGAAGAGGATACCACAGTGTTATACCAATTTATGAATAGAGTAATGCAAGCAAATATTCATGAGACATGCTACAAACTATTAGCGGGCTGGAGCTAATCACAAGAAAGCAAGAACTACTAAGCATTCAAAGATAACATACACCCTACATGAACGGACTAAGCAAGCTCACATAGATGAGTATATGTACAAAAATGAAGACAAATAGAGTTCGTTACCAGCCTCTTACCATGCCTCAAGTTGTCATTAATCCTCATTATTGCTCTTCACTTGTGTGGCTTGAATAATAATATGAAACCAATAATCCACTGAGAACTGCTGAACCCTGTAGCCAACTCGCAAAAACGAAAGAAGAACGACAAATATTTTTGGTGTTTTCGATTTTAAACAAAAACCAAAAGAGAAAAACAAGCAAAGCAAAATCTTTTTGGGTTTTTCGAATAGTTCAAACAAAGCAAAAAGGAACAAGCAAACCAAAGCAGAAAGAAGAAGCAAACCAAAGAGAAACAACAAAAATATTTTTGGTCTTTTTATGTTTTAGAAAGCAAAAGCAAAGAAGAACGAAAACTAAAAACAGAACGAAAGCATGAATATATAAAGAACCGACGCATCATGATATGGAGATGAGTGCGGTGTCGGCGTACCTCCCCCAAGCTTAGGCTTTTGGCCTAAGTGGGTATCAATCCATGTACGAATAGGGGTTCCAAGCGGGCGGATCTTGGTAAGAATGGTTGTAGCTAGGCCCATGAGAAGAAGAAGAAGCTACCCAATCATAAGCGGGCTGCTGATATGAAGACTCTCCCTCATTCGTGGGCTGGACCGAATCATCCGTGACCTCCCTTCTAGTGTCCTGCTCCTGTGGGGAGAGCTCTCCCAAGTACGTGTCAAGCTCCTCCTCAGTGAGGGACCATCCTTCCCTGTTATCAAGGTTAAACAAAACAGGTGCAGGCAAAAGAACAACACGTTCGGACTTGCTCTTTCTCCATCCAGCTTTGAGAAAGGTTATTTCATAAGACAACTCACTCAAGCTAGCCCACGAGGAAATAAATTTATGATGTACCATGGAATTAAAATCAAGCCTCTCTATGGGAAACTGAAGGTCTAGATGATGAGGCACTAAACCATGCAATGCTAGTAAACGAGAAGCAATAAGGCCTCCACAGATTCCACCTTTCTCATGGTTAGCAGCAAGACGAAAGGCTATCAAAGCACCTAAGTTGTAAGACCTATCTCGTTTAAGAATAGAGCAATGCAAGCAAACATTCATAAGACATGCTACAAACTATTAGCGAGCTGGAGCTAATCATAAGAAAGCAAGAACTACTAAGCATCCAAAGATAACATACACCCTACTTGAACGGACTAAGCAAGCTCACAATGATGAGTATATGTACAAAATGAAAACAAATAGAGTTCGTTACCAGCCTCTTACCATGCCTCAAGTTTTCATTGATCCTCATTATTGCTCTTCACTTGTGTGGCTTGAATAATAATAATATGAAACCAATATCCACTGAGGACTGCCGAACCCTGTAGCAAACTCATAAAAACCAAAGAAGAACGACAAATATTTTTGGTGTTTTTGATTTTTAAACAAGAACCAACAGGGAAAAACAAAGCAAAGCAAAATCTTTTTGGGTTTTTCGAAAAGTTCAAACAAAGCAGGCAAAAAGAAGAAGCAAACCAAAGAGAAACAACAGAAATATTTTTGGTCTTTTTGTGTTTTTAGAAAGCAAAAGCAAAGAAGAACGAAAACTAAAAAGAGAACGAAAACATGAATATACAAAGTACTGACGCAACATGATATGGAGATGAGTGCGGTGTCGGCATACCTCTCCCCAAGCTTAGGCTTTTGGCCTAAGTGGGTATCAATCCCAAGATGTCTAGGATGAAGTGTCACCCTGGTACGACGAAGAGGTCCCCTCATCCTGGTGCAAACTCGAGTACGTCCCTCTGTAATGCGCGGAGTAATCATAGGAGGGCACATCCTCCTAGTGTTGCTCGTGGAAACCCAGCAAGCGAAGCTGCTCGTCCACCTCCTCCTTGGAGCGTGACCACGGTCTCCTATGAACACTAAACAAAGCAGGTTGTGGCAAAAGGATCTCCCTTTCATCCCCGTCAGTGAAAAGCATCCTATATACTAGATTGTTCAAATCAGAGGTAGCAGTGACAAAGTGATGAGTTTTCATGGCAACAAGGTCAAGCCTCTGTGGTGCCAGCATAGCATCATAGGTATCCACTGAAAGACCTAATGCATTGACTATACGCGAGGCAATGATGCCCCCATAGATAGGCCCCCTAGCAGCTAGGCGGCGAGCAATAAGCGAGCCAAGATTGTACCGAGTATCATTGTTAAGCGCAGCAGCAAGGAATGCTAAATGATAGTTGGAGATATTACTTGTGTTCTCCCTACCCAGTACACTGGTAGCAAGATAATATGCAAAGTATCTAAGAGTAGGGAGTTGGATATTTCTTATCTTTCCGCGCTGCGCCACGCGGTCATCATCATTGGTCACCCCTCGGTAAAGCTCCAACAAATCAGCGGGTCGCCCTTGAATTTTCTTCACGGTCCCTGTCATGCGCACACCTACAATACTGCAAAATCTCTCCAAAGACATGGTGAAGGGCAGATCATAGATTTTAAAAGAGATAGTAGACTGATAGGGTGTGTTAGTAAATGTGAAGCTCTCAACAAAAGTTTTGGTGAGTATAGCGTATTGCGCACTCTCATCTTGCATATATGAGGTTAAACCTACCCTCTCAATCAGTAGTAAGAAATCATCAAGAATACCTACAGCTTGTAAGAAAGTAAAACAAGGAAAAGAGGATGAGTGAGCATCCCCATCATCCCTTTCACTGCTAATACGAGTTGCAATGAGATCTTCATTGTATGATGGCCTATCTTGAGAGGCTGTTCTTGAGGGCCTCGACCTCCTAGGTGCATCACTCTCAAATATCTCTCCCAAAGTATGGTTGTTCATGCTTGGTATTCTAAAATTTAAACACCTATTAAACAAGTGATTGCAAAGTAAATATAATGAAGGATTCTACTCATAGGTACTTGCAAGAGGCCTAAACGTGCATCAAAACTATATCTAAGCATCAAACAAGCTTACAAGCCCTCATAACCAGTCACCTACAGCAGCAAAATACTCAACATATAATCCACTAAACACAAATCTACTTGGATAAGGGGAGGAGTCACATACCAGGGAACAAATGCTCCAAATTTCAGCGAGAAAGATGGGCTGAGCAAGGAGATCGAAAAAAATGAGAGCAAGCACAGCAAGAACACGATTTTGAGATATGAACTTGAGCTTACTCGGGAGAGAGAAGAAAGTGGCAGGTGAGAGAGTTAGTGGGGGGGCAGGGGTGGCCCACACCAGGGCAAGGCGCCACCCAAGGCTGGCCGCGCCACCATGTGGTGTGCCTACCTGGTGGGCCCCCTGGTACCTCCCAGGTACTCCTCTGCCCCTTTTTTCACGTAAAAATTTAATATGAATTTTCTGGAATTTTTCGAGACACTTTATTTTTGGGAAATTTTCAGAAATAGAAGAATGATTTTTCTGACAGACAGATTTTTTTTCTTTTGGAAACATCATGCAAGGACAAAACAAGGCTAGAACTACAGAAGTTCTAACATGCAAGCAACTAACAACAAAAAGAAAACTAAACGAAAGCAAAAACTAAAATGCAAAGGATAGAAATAAATGGAGATAATCATAATGCAAACATTCTTTTGTTCAATGCAATCCTTTTGTTAACAAGGTTGATCAAGTCTTGCTACCAAAACAATTGCATATGATACAAAACTTTGTACTACACTAATGATTATGTTACCTCAACCTTGATAGCAATGGTCCCAATCATAATAATTTCAAATTTTTCTATTGGTATGGGACAATATATTTCTCCAATTTGAATGCCTTCAACATGTTCAATTGAATTCAAACCATAAGTCCTTTCAATCTTCTTGGGGAAATAGACAGTATGTTCCTTGTCATTAACATTGAAGGTCACCTTTCCTTGATTACAATTAATAACAGCTCCTGCAGTATTAAGAAAAGGTCTCCCAAGAATAATAGACATATTATCATCTTCGGGAATTTCAAGCACAACAAAATCAGTTAATATCAAGCAATTGTGAGCCACCTAAACAGGTACATCCTCACATATACCCATAGGAATAGTGGTAGATTTATTAGCCATTTGCAAAGATATATCAGTTGGTATTAATTTTTCAAGTTGAAGCCTCTTATAGAGAGAGAAAGGCATAACACTAACTCCAGCTCCCAAATCACACAAAGCAGTTCTAACATAACTATTCTTAATAGAGCAAGGGATAGTTGGAATCCCTGGGTCTCCAAGTTTCTTAGGAACCTTACCGTTAAAGGAATAATTAGCAATAAAAGTAGAAATTTCTTCATTAGGGATCTTCCTTTTATTCGAGACAATGGCCTTCATATACTTTGAGTAAGGAGGCAATTTAATAGCATCAATCAAATGAATTTGCAAGAATAAAGGCTTCATCCACTCACAAAACTTATTATAGTGTTCATCTTCCTTTGACTTGTGTTTCTTATCAGGGAAAGGCATAGGTTTTTGGACCCAAGGTTCTCTTTCACTACCATGTTTCTTAGCAATAAAATCCTCTTTGGTGTATTTAGTATTCTTAGTGTGGTTTTCAGGTTCTTCTTCAACTTTTTCTTCATTAGGAACAACATTTTCTTCATTACCACTTTTAGTTTCACCATCAGAGATAGATATACTATTAGGATCTATAGCAGGTTCAGAGGGTTCTACAATAGTTTTATGTTTCTTTTTCCTTTTCTTACGAGTAGAACCACTATTTTTAGCTTGTAGAGAATCCTGCTTAATTCTTTTGGGATGCCCCTCAGGATATAGAGGATCCTGGGTAGCAGCACCACTTCTAGTTCTAATTTCATAAGCATGTTTTTTCTTTAGCAGCATTAACTAGCAAGTCGTTTTGCACTTTAACGAGTTGATCTATTTGAGTTTGAACCATTTGAAAGTGTTTAACAATCATTTTAACATCATTAGAGGTTCTTTCCACAATATCTTTGAACTCAACAATAGCTCTAGTGTTTTCCATTAGATGATTTTGCACCCCTTTATTAAAGTTATCTTGCTTAACAATAAAGATATCAAATTCTTCTAAGCATTGATCAGGAGGTTTAGAGTAAGGGATATCACCTTCATCAAAGTGTTGGAGAGAGTGTACCTCAATAGTGGATGAGTAGGGAATAGGCTTACATAATTCTTCTATAGGAGGTAAATCTTGACATCTGCAGCTTTAATTCCCTTCTCCTTAAGACATTTCTTAGCTTCCTTCATCACTTCATCATTTAATTCAATAACTCCCCTCTTCTTTGATGTTGGAATAGGCACGGGAATAGATGGTTCAGGTATAATTACTTCAGGTATAGCTTGTTTAGGAGGAGTCCAATCTTCATAATTCTTGCTTATTTTAGCCATTAATTCCTCAGCTTCCTTAGGAGTCCTATTCCTGAAAACACAATCAGCACAATTATCTAGGTATGTCCTAGATTCTTCGGTTAGTCCATTATAAAATATATCAAGAAGCTCATTCTTAGGTAATGGACTTCCAGCCTGTGCATGAATCAAAGCACAAAACCTTGCCCAAGATTCGGGCAATACCTCTTTTTCTCCCTGTTTAAAATCAAAAAGTTCCTGAAAAATAGCATGTCTAGCACTGGGAGGAAAATATTTCTGCAGGAAAGTACTAATCAAGCACTCATGGCTATCAATAGATCCAGGAGGTAAATTACTAAACCAAGTTTTAGCTTCTCCTTTCAGTGAAAAGGGAAAAATCTTAGCAACAAAGTAAGTACGCATCTTAATATCATCAGAAAACAAGCCACTCATGGTAGAAAGTTCATTCATATGTGCTACCGCACTTTCATTCTTAGTCCCACAAAAAGGTTCTTTGTCGACAATAGCTATGTAAGATAGATCGAGAGAGAAATCATAATCTTCATCTATAATGTTTATGGGAGAAGAAGCAAACTTAGCATCAGGAGACAATTTGGGTCTAATAGTACGCCTCTCAAGGAAACTCTTAGCAGCGCTCCTATCATGGGTGTTCTTACATTCTTTAATAAACTCATCAGTCATCTCAACATAACCATCTTCAATATCATAACTCTCACTAGACTCGGGTGAGCTAACAGGTGTGGTAGTGTCTTCATTAGGAGTTTCGGTATTTCCAGCTATAGTTCTAGCAATCGTAGCATCTAGGAAAGGACCTACTGAACCACTCTTATCAAGCATAGTAGAAGCAGCATCATAAGCATCAGAAGTTTTAGATTCAGCAGTAGTAGCAGTGTGTGTAGCATGTGTATGTGGTGGTGTAAGGAACTTACTCATAACAGACGGTGAATCAAGAGCAGCAGAGGTGTTTAGAACCGTACCTCTTCTTGTAGTGGATGGTAAAATAGGAACCTTGCCATAACGAGACTTACCCATGATGGATGGATAACGGCAAACAATAGAGAATACAAGTGAACTTGATAAATAAAGCTATGCTCCTCGGCAACGGTGCTAGAAAATAGTCTTGATGACCCACAAGTATAGGGGGTGTATCACAGTATTTTCGAGGGAAGTGAAACCCAATTTATTGATTCGATACAATGGGAGCCAAAGAATATTTATAAGCCTTAACAACTGAGTTGTCAATTCAGCTGCACCTGGAAACAATCTTGCTCACAACAGTTTATCAATAGAAACAGTTTTGTAGTAGGAATAGTAAAGTAACAGCAGTAGTAAAGCAAAGACAGTAGTAACAAAAGCAGTAAACAATGGGATTCGAGTGCGGTAGATATAGGGATGGATGGACGGGCGTTGCATGGACAAGACAATTCACATAGCAATCAGAACATAGGGCAATTGCAGATAAATAAGATAAAGCATCCAAGTACTAGACAATCTTAGGCATGTGTTCCATATATAGTCATACGTGCTCGCAATGAGAACTTGCACAACATCTTTTGTCCTGCCAGCCCGTTTGCAGCGGGGCCTCTAGGGAACTACTGGCAATTAAGGTTCTCCTTTTAATAGAGACCGGAGCAAAGCATTAACACTCCGTGAACACATGTGATCCTCACATCAAAGCCATTCCCTTCCGGTTATCCCGATTTCTGTCACTTTGGGGCCATAGTTTCCGGACAACAACGTGTGTATACAACTTGCAGATAAGACCAAAAACAATACTATCATAATGAATCAATAACATGTTCAGATCTGAAATCATGGCACTCGGGCCCTAGTGACAAGCATTAAGCACAACAAGTCGCAACAAAGTCATAAAGCACTAATAAAAGATACTAGGCACCATGCCCTAACAATCTGATGCCATTACATGAACGATCTCATCCAATCCCTACCATCCCCATAGCCTACAGCGGGGGATTACTCACTCATAGATGGGGAAATGTAACTACCTCGGACACTATGCTCTAAGTTGCATGCCTGGATGAGCGAAAGTGGTTAAAATAGTACGGTGGGGGCCCAGGGGCCACCCACAGGTAGACCCGTCGGCCGTCCTAACCACTTCCAGAACATCAGGACAAGAACGAGCGGCGTAGTCGGCAGACGAAGGGATCAACTACATACACAAGTGAGTATGTATGCAAGCCACCATACAACTGTTCTCAGAGCCATACCATCTAAAAGAAATAGAAATATTGCAACGCCATACGGCAAGATCCAAATATCCTAGATAGAGATAATAGTTTAGGACTCCTCATACATCAATCATCAGAGTATCAGGCGGAAGCGGAAAACAAGATCCGAGTACGGATAAGAAGCAAATCGGCATAAGATGCCACATAAATAAACACATCCCGTCCACAGATCTCGCGGATCCCCATCCCCGGAATCTCTACACCGAGTGATCGTTGCCATCATCCTCTGTCTCCTCCACCCAGTATCCATCTTGCGAATACACCTGTCATCTGAATCAAACAATTTATCGTGTGAGACCCTAGGGGTACTCAGCAAGTCTTTATGCCTCTAAAGGGGACATATACCTGGGGTGACGCAATTGCAGCAAAATATAATAGCTAAAAGTCTATAGATACTCGCTAACCATCCACCTAACCAATGATAGACGGATGTCCGTTAATTAGTAACAACAGTTATAACAGTATAATTAACAGATCCATCCTCCTTCTCGCTTACCAACGAGAAAGCGGACGAACAACCCATCTGTTGGCAGTTTTATTAACCATTCCATGAGTATTGCACTATTTACTAGTCAGTTACTTAGTCAAATTAAAAGCGGTACTTTAGTTATACTTGTCTATGATCGAGAAACTGTGCTCCAAATCGTCCATAACCGCGGACACCGCTTTCAGAAAGATTTACCCTACAGGGGTGCACAAATAGCAACACACACTCAATCAACCTCGGAAAAACCAAATCAAAACCCAACGAGGCATTCACGACAAAGCGATCATAGGATTCATAAGATATTTCAGGGGGGCACCCCACTAAGCTACCATAGCGAAGTTGGCGGCTCGAACGGACCTAGGGTTTGTGTGACGGTGGTAAACGATCGGGAACCCGAAAATGTGGTAGGCTTGTCGATACAAATAAAACGTATCACGATCCAAAAGCGGTACAGTGCTCCACGCACAATCAAAATAAGCAAATAAAGCATGGCATAAGTACAGGATAGTAATAAAACCCCAAACTAGTTTGTGGCCCCAAGAAATAGAAATGAATCAAGCTCTGGCTCAGGGGGGGTCCATAAGGCCTCCCGGATGTGGATAGTGCGAATAGTCAAGGAACAGGAATCAAGTACTCGGGATCCTACGGGACACAAGTGAGCATGAAAAACCAAATAGCAGATATTGCCCACCGGTGCCTCTTTCATTAGTTATCCTATTACTACTCTGGTTAAGTTGTTTAGGTACCTCGTTATCCATCAGACACTCACATACCCTACACATGCTGTTCTACGATCCGCATGGCTCAAACAACTCCTGTAGTAATGGCTCATGGGATGGAGGAACAAGCTCGGTGGGGTTTAAAAAATAAAGGCTATGCAGTACTTGGGATTCAATTTAATGCAATCGCGACTCAATGATGCAAGAATAAGATAGAGGAAATAGGTACTATATGTATGCAAGCATGCGGTAGTGCTTGCCTGGCAGCTCAGTTGAAGCGAGAGCCGGATCAGGTAGTACTCACAGGATTCTGATATTTCCGCTCAAGGCCTATATTTGAAAGAAGAACCAAACAAACAAGGGCCAACATAAATAAAGTGCACAAGCATATAAATTAAAATGCGACAAGCAAACAAGCATGCCATGATGAATGATGCACAATTTGCATGGCAATAATGTAGCATGGCATGGGTGAGGTGTGGGGTACAAGCATAAAGCATTTATTAAGTTTTTGGTCACATTTTAACCCCAAATAAGTTGCTGTATACTTTATATTTATATGATGCATGCTGCAATTTAGAACATGGAATGCATAGTTAGAACGGGCTCATCGCGCTGATCGATTTAGACATATTATTTGTCGAATTTGGAGTTGTAGATTTAAAGTTATTAATTATTTAAGAAAAGGCATTTTTATTGCATTTAAACAATTTCGAAAATTTAATTTGCCCAAATGATATTTTGAATGGCATATTTGAATTCCTCACATTTTTCTGATTCCAAAACATATATTATTTGTATTATTTGGAATTACAATTTAAAAGTTATTAAAAACAGAAAATTAAAACTTATTTAAACATTTCTGAAATTATTTTGTAAAAACAGATAAGCCAGAAAAACTTTTTATACCCAGGCCAACTCTAGTCCCAGTCACAGACAGGTGGGCTCACTGCTGATCATGGAACGGCGACATGAGGCTTTTTTGCACCGCGAGCTAAGCTAGCCAAGGCGATGAGGTGGGCAGCAGGCTCATGAGCCCGTGCAGTGGGAACCACTGACCACGTGGCCCAGCTGGGGATCGCGGGTTGAGGACCTGGAACCCGGGGTCCTCTTCTGTAAAAAGCCACTACGGCTGACAGGTGGGGTTCGGTGGAGCGCGGGTTGAGGATTACAAACACTGCGGTACCTTTTTGTTAAAAGACCACAGAGGCTGACATGTGGGCCCTAAAGGAGTGCGGGTTGCGAGACAAAAAGGTGGGGGGGTATCTACAAGATTGCCACAGCTACTGTTTTTCTTCCTCTAAGTTCTTGTCGACTGATAGAGTGTAGCGTGCCATGTGGGGATCGAACGCGACCAATCAAGGTCTTGGCAATGATGACCGCTGCGGTGGAAAGGGACTGTTGTTTGGGGAGGGTTGCGCGGCTAGAAGTACCTCGGCGACACGGCGACGAAAGTGCATTATCGCATGACGAGCGCCGCAGTGCGCTCCACAAAAGGACCAGCGCGACCAGGAAGCGACGATGGCCTAGAGGATGTCCGGGAGGTTTGGAAGCTCACCGCGGGGTGGTCGGTGAGGTCAGATCGGGTAGGGGAGCGGCGGATCAGCGACGTTGCAGGCGGCCGGGGCTAGGGTTTCGTCGTTGGCCTCGTCGGCATTCAGCGGGTACGGGACCGTCTCCTCCTCGGCTAAGTGCACAGGGGCGGTCTAGGGGGTCGCCTCGGTCTTCCTCGACGCCAACTCGCCACGCCCGCCGCCGTGTATCGTCGAGAGGAGGTGGATGCCGACGGTGGCCGCCGGGGTGGATGTGGGGTAGAAAGGGAGGGAGAGGATCTGCGCAGTGGTCAGGGGGAGGTGAGGCTCGGCAGAGGAAATGTGGGGGAGTAGATAAGAGGAGGGGAGGAGGAGCTGCACATGGGGGCTCGGTGGAGAGAAAAAGGTGGCTCGGCCACCTTTTCTCCCTCACGGGCGGGCGGGGGGGGGGGGTGGGGTAGGAGGCAGGGGGGCAGGGGCAGGGACTGTGGGCCAGGGAGAGGCCAGCAAAGGAGAGAGAGAGAGAGAGAGAGAGAGAGAGAGAGAGAGAGAGAGAGAGAGAGAGAGAGAGAGAGAGAGAGAGAGAGAGAGAGAGAGAGAGGGTAGGGTTTAGCTAGAGTGGTTGAGCAAGGGAGGCTCGGGCTAGGGTTAGATTAGAGGGGGTGGTTCGGCTTAGAGCAGGGAGAGGGGAGGCTCGGCCTGGTGGGGCTCTTGTGCAGTGAGAGGAAGAGAGGGGCCGAGAGGGGAGGGATCGGGTGGAGTGGTAGGGTGGTGGTGAGGGTGAGGCTTGTGATGCACATGGCAAGGAAAACTAGACCAAGATGAGGAGGTTGAGTAAGAGAGAAAGGGGAGCTCAACAAAAGAGAAGACCCACTCAAAATCAAAGAAACACCAAGGAGAAAAAGATGGTGATGCTTGTTGCATGGCCCATGCATGAGCATTAATTGCCATGTCTAATCTTGTGAAAACAAAATAAATAATCATGGCATTTTTACACATGCATTCCAAAATATGAATGAGGCCAAGCTAAAATAATTAAAAGGATGCTCCATGTGGAGTAGATGGAGTTGCTCAAATTTGAATATAATTTGGACATGCTAGTGTGTGTGTTCCACTAGGTGCATAATATCCCCCATAATATTCCAACATGAGCAAAAATTCCAATACAATCCATATGGAAGCTAGAAAGAGGGATGCCACTCACAAAGCATGCAAAGGTGGCCATATGGCTCTCACATACCAATAATGTGAAAACAACATGGTGCATATATGGGAGCATGTGGAGTTTTAAGAGGGTCCATCCCAACCCCATGAGCTAGAGGTAAAACCCAAATAAGATGCAAAGCTCACATATAGTTGGATGGTGGAATTATGGGGTGGTGACAAGAAATGTGGTGGAGTTAAATAAAAGGTATGCCCCCAACTCAACTTGGGCATCAAGCATTTATCAAGAACCAAATACAAGATATCAAGAGGCAAATACAATTAATAATGCATATGGGATAAGAACCAAATGAAAAGGGTTTTGTATGATGCTCAAATGCAATGTGGCATGATGACATGAGCATGATATAATTATGATGCAACAGTTATATGTAGGAAGTAGCAATTATATTACTAGACCATGTAGCATTACATATGTTAGACAGATGGGATGCTATAGGAAACATGGATGGTCGATGGAGAAGCGATGGTGATGATGATGGCGATGATCTCCTCCAATTCCCTGTCCCGGTAGGGTGCCAGAACGGAGTTTCTGGTGCTGTTTCATGGAATCTAGTGGTGGCGACAGAGCGGAACTCCTTCTAGAAAAACGTCGAACCCCCCGAAGTTTTTAGGTCAGAAGGCTCCTTATAGGCGAAGAGAGAGGCCAAGGGTGCTGGGGCCACACCACCTGGCGCTGGCCTGGCTCAGCGCCACCGGTGGTGTGGCCACCCCGGCTCTTCTCCGTCTCGTGATTGCTCTGAGTCTTCGGTGAAATAGGATTTTGGCATATTTTCCGGGATTTTCCCGATAGTTGGTTTTACGCACAAAAGTAGACACCAAGGCAATTCAAAAAAACACGTCAAATCCGCATTAGTTAGTTGTATCCAAATCACACAAGTATAGAGGAGAAAGAATAGCAAAAGTGTTCGGGAAAGTAGATACGTTTTGGACGTATTACTCTACTAAAAAGGTAAAAAGATAGAAGATAGTGATGTGATACCGCATCACTCCCCAAGCTTGGAACAAACCAAGGGGATGCCAAACCTGATGGCGAATTACTCCTTCGGTGGTGGTGGTATCCTCTCGATGAGATCTTTGATTAGTTTCCCAAAGTCCTCAATCTCGAAGGTGAGAGTACGAATCAACTCCGAGTTGTGCTCAATATGGCTCATAATCATCTCAGTTTGTGGATCCCAGCTCTTGTGATTCTTTTTTCGTTCTTTCCTCTTAGAGTCTTCTTTTCCTGCATGGTTATGGATAAAGGTATGGAAGGGATTCTTGGTGTGTGGAGGAAGTGACCGTGGAGCCAGACTGTGACGGGGAGCTTTCCCCCAGTCTGCATCTGTGTCGTCCTTCTAACCCTGGCAGGTTTTGTCACCACTTCAATGCTTGCAATGGTAGTGCCAGTGTGCGAGTGTTGGCCTTGCTCCTCTTCACCTTCACTCTTGATCTCCTTCTCCTTCCCGGGGTCTTGGAGGTCTTCCTCCATAGGTTCCTTCCCTTTATCCTTGGCGGACACCATTGTGCTTCTAAGCTTTCAAAGAATAGTTCTTGGCAGAAATAGATCGAAACAAAAACATGACGAAAACACGATATACGAACCTCGGGAGATCCGGGGGATTATATATTACGAAGTTTCATATCAAAAGGAAGGTACTGGGAGAAAACGAGTCGGAGGCGGAGTTTGAGGTGGCCTCACCACCTGGTGGTGCGGCCTGGGGAGGGCCCGTGCCACAGGGTGGTGTGGGCCACCCTAGCTCCGTTTCCGTCCATTTTTCGCTTCGTAGCTTCCCTTATTGACTGAAAACCGCAAAAATATAGTTGGATAGTATTTTTGTGGAACTTTTCTTACCAGAACCATTACCTATTTGAAAGCGGACTCTGCAGGTCTCCGAATTTGGTCCTTGATGAATTTCTCTGGAGTTATAACTTGAAAGGCATCAACGTCTTCATTGTAAGAATCTCTAGCAATATAGTGCTTGAGTCTCTGCCCATTCACTACTTGTGTAGTATTATCTTTTAAAGAAGAAATTTTTATTGCTCCTGAACGGTATACTTCTTCAATAATGAAAGGTCCTTCCCATTTTCACAGTAGTTTTCCTGCAAAAAATTTGAGACGAGACCTATACAATAGAACTTTCTCACCAACATGAAATTCTCTCTTAAGTATTCGCCTGTCATGCCATCTTTTAAATTTTTCCTTAAAGAGCCTAGCATTTTCATATGCTTCACTCCTCCATTCATCTAAAGAAGTCAAATAATCTTTTCTCGCCAGCGAGCTTACAATCTCTATTTAGTTCTTTAACTGCCCAGTAAGCTTTGTGTTCTAATTCTAAGGGTGGGTGACAAGCTTTCCCATAAACCATTTTGTAAGGAGACATTCCCGTAGGATTTTTGTAAGCAATTCTATAAGCCCATAAAGCATCATTCAACTTTTTAGCCCAGTTTTTTCTAGATCTATTAACAGTCTTTTGCAAGATGGATTTAACTTCTCTATTTGATAACTCCACTTGCCCACTAGTTTGGGGGTGATAGGCTGAAGCAATCCTATGATTAACATCGTATTTAGCAAGGGTCTTTCTAAAGCCACCATGAATGAAATGTGAACCCCCATCAGTCATGAGATACCTAGGCACTCCAAACCTAGGAAAGATAACATCCTTAAGCATTTTTAGAGAGGTCTCCCCATCAACACTCTTTGTAGGAATGGCTTCTACCCACTTAGTAACATAATCAACGGCAACAAGAATATGAGTGTAACCTTTTCAAGGAGGGAAAGGACCCATAAAGTCGAATCCCCAGAAATCAAAGGGTTCAATAACTAGAGAGTAGTTCATAGGCATTTCATTGCATCTAGAAATATTACCAACACGCTAACATTCATCACAAGATATAACAAATTTTCTTGCATCTTTAAAAAGGGTAGGCCAGTAGAAACCTGATTGTAGTACCTTCTGTGCAGTTCTATCTCCTGCATGATGTCCTCCATAAGCACTACCATGAAATTTACACAATATCTCCTTTTGTTCATATTCTAGAACACATCTTCGCATAATACCATCCACTCCTTCTTTGTATAAGTGTGGGTCATCCCAAAAATAATGCCTCAAATCATAGAAGAACTTCCTTCTTTGCTGAGCTGTAAAAGTTGGAGGCAAATACTTGGAGACAATAAAGTTAGCATAATCAGCGTACCAAGGGCTCCCTCGTGAGCTCACCCCTGCTGCAGCTAACTATTCATTTGGGAAGCTATCATTAACAAGCATTGGATCAAAAGAGATGTTTTCCAAACGAGATAAATTATCAGCTACAGGGTTTTCAGCACCCTTCCTATCTACTATATGTAGATCAAACTCTTGTAAAAGCAGCACCCATCTAATAAGCCTAGGCTTAGCGTCCTTCTTCGTCATAAGATATTTAATAGCAGCATGATCAGTATGAATGGTGACTTTTGAGTCTACAATATAGGGCCTAAACTTATCACAAGCAAAAACAACAGCTAGAAATTCCTTTTCAGTAGTAGCATAATTCCTTTGAGCAGCGTCTAGAGTCTTACTAGCATAATGGATAACATTTAACTTTTTATCAATAGGTTGCCCAAGGACAGCCCCTACAGCAAAATCACTAGCATCACACATTATTTCAAAGGGTATACTCCAATCAGGTGGTTGAACAATAGGGGCTGTAGTTAAAGCCTTCTTAAGAGTTTCAAAAGCTTCCTTACAATCATCATCAAAAACGAAGGGTACATCTTTCTGAAGAAGATTAGTGAGGGGTTTTGATATCCTAGAAAAGTCTTTAATAAACCTCCTATAGAAACCAACATGACCAAGGATACTACAAATACCTTTGATGTCTCTTGGACATGGCATCTTCTCAATTGCCTCAACCTTAGCTCTATCAACTTCTATGCCTACTTCAGAAACTTTATGCCCAAGAACAATCCCTTCATTAACCATGAAGTGGCATTTATCCCAATTAAGAACAAGATTAGTTTCTTCATATCTCTGCAAAACTTTATCAAGGTTGTGCAGACAATTATCAAAAGAAGTTCCATAGACAGAAAAGTCATCCATGAACACTTCTACAATTTCCTCACAAAAACCATGAAAGATAGCAGACGTGCACCTCTGAAAAGTAGCAGGAGCATTACATAAACCAAAAGGCATACGTCTATAAGCATAAGTTCCGTAAGGGCAAGTAAAAGTAGTTTTTTTCTTGATCTTGTTGTTTTACAGCAATTTGAGAGAAACCAGAGTAACCATCAAGAAAACAAAAATGGGTCTTTTTAGACAACCTTTCCAACATTTGATCAAATAAAAGGAAGTGGGTAGTGATCTTTCTTAGTAACTTTATTAACCTTCCTAAAATCAATGCACATCCTATAGCCTACCACTATTCTTTGAGGAATAACCTCATCATTATTATTAGGGACAACGGTAATACCTCCCTTTTTAGGAACACAATGAACAGGACTAACCCATTCACTATCAGCAATAGGGTAAATAATACCAGCATCAAGGAGTTTTAATACCTCATTCCTTACCACTTCCTTCATCCTAGGATTTAAACGTCGTTGGTGCTCCACTACTGGCTTCGCATCTGGTTCTATGTTGATAGAATGCTGACATATAGTAGGTGAAATCCCTTTTAAATCATCCAGAGTATAGCCCATAGCTCCTCGGTGTTTCCTCAAAACCTCCAATAACCTTTCTTCTTCCTTCCCTGAAAGTTTAGCGCTAATAATAACAGGATATATATTTTTATCATCAATATAAGCATATTTAAGATCATCAGCGAGAGGTTTTAGATCGAAAACCGGATCCTTTTTAGGTGGCATCGTGGTACCCAAGTCTTCTACAGGCAAGTCATGCTTAAGCGTCTTAGGTTGATCACGGAGAATCCTGTCAATCTCATTCCTTTCTTCCATGAAGATTTCACTTTCATGATCTTCCATAAATTGCTGCAAAGCATTGTTAGGAGCAAGAGAAATAGAAGCAAGTTGTTCAACTCCAAAATCCTCATTATGGGTTTCCTCTTCACAAGGTTCTTTAGCAAATTTCGAGAAATTAAACTCATAAGATTCCCCATCAAACTTAGTCAAGATTTTCTCCCTCTTGCAATCAATAATAGCTCCACAAGTACTCAAGAAGGGTCTACCAAAGATGATAGGATAAGTTTTACTAGCAGTTGAACCAAGTACTAGAAAATCAGCAGGATACTTAACCTTACCACAAAGAACTTCCACGTCTCGTACAATACCAATTGGAGAGATGGTCTCTCTATTAGCAAGGTGAATAACCACATAAATCTCTTCCAATTCGTAGGGACTGATTTCATGCATAATTTCTCTGTAAAGCTCATAAGGAATAACACTGGAACTTGCACCAATATCACATAAACCATAATAGCAATGATCACCAATTCTAACAGAAAGCACAGGAACACTAGCCTTTGTAGTTCTATTAGGATGTGAAACAATATTAGAAGCATCCTCACAAAAGACTATGTTCCCATCTTCTATGCTTTTAGTGACAAGGTCTTTCACAATTGCTACCACAAGTTCAATGTTTATTTGTTCATCAGGTTTTACAGTTCTCTTTTCACTTTTCATCAGGTTTATAACTAGTCTAGACTGTAGATGGAGAGGCAATGTTCCGACGGAGATCACATCAACCTTTGATCCATTGTCGACACGCATCGTGACCTCATCCCTTGCTAGTCGTCGCTTGTTCCACGGCCCCTGATTTGAGTTACATATATTAGCAACTGAACCGATATCAAATACCTAGGTGCTACTACGAGTACTAGTCAAGTACACATCAATAACATGTATATCAAATATACCGTTGTTCATCTTGAAGGCCTTCTTATCTGTCAGATATTTGGGCAGTTGCGCTTCCAGTGGTCGCCCCCCTTACAATAGTAGCACTCGGTCTCAGACTTAGGGCCAGTCCGGGTCTTCTTCTCAGGCAGAGCAACAAATTTGCCACCCTTCTTGAAGTTACCCTTCTATTTACCCTTCTTGTCTTTCTTGAAACCAGTGGTCCTATTGATCATCAACACTTGATGTTCTTTCCTAATCTCCACTTTAGCAGTCTTAAGCATTGATAGAAGCTTGAGGAGAGTATTCTTCATGCCCTGCATGTTATAGTTCATCACAAAGCTCTTGTAGCGTGGTGGCAGAGATTGGAGAACACGATGTATGCCTAAGTCAATGGAATCATTATTCCCAAGGACACAAGCTTATCGGCGTAACCAGACATTTTGAGTACATGCTCACTAACGGAGTTGCTCTCCTCCATCATGTAGCTAAAGAACTTTTCTGAAGCGTCATAACTCTCTATGGTAGCATGCGTATTGAAAATCATTTTCAATTCACCCATGGTATCAAAGGCATTGCCATTCTCGAAATGCTTTCGGAGTTCCGGATCTAGCCCATATAGTATGCCACAATGAACCATATTGTGGTCCTCCTGACTAGTTAAGTAAACATTCTTTATGTCGTCAGGGGAATCATTAGGAGGTGGGGGACCTAACGGTGTTTCTAGCACATATTGCTTCTATGCAGCAGTGAGAAGAATCCTCAAGTCCAGGGCCCAGTTGGTAAAGTTGCTACCATTTGTTGCAAGTTTCTCTTTCTCCATGAACACATTTAAATTAAAAGCAGGTGGTGCCATCTACAATAGAATTTGTAAAAATTATTTAGACTAAGTTTATGATAGATCGAGTTCAACTAATACAAATTATGAATGAACTCCCACTCAAAAACAACATCCCTCATGTCTTTTTGGTGATTACATGAACCAAATCCACTACACCAAGACCGATCATCACGTGAGTTGGTGTAGCTTCAAAGGCGAGCATCTAGATGGTCATCATATGAACCATATGACTCATGATTTACCTTTTGGTTCGTGTTCTGAGATAATGTATGTACATGCTAGGCTCGCCAAGTAAGAACCTTGGTATTCATGTGTGTAAAACTATCTTACACCCGTTGTATGCGAACATAGAGTCTATCACACCCGATCATCATGTGGTGTCTCGAAATGACGAACTTTCTTAACAGTGCATACTCAAGGAAGAACACATTTTTATCTTGATATTTAAATGAGAGATCATCTTATAATGCTACTAAAGCACCAAAACAAGAAATATAAGATGCAAACAAATATC
Source organism: Avena insularis (assembly GCA_023614405.1). Taxonomy (NCBI): domain Eukaryota; kingdom Viridiplantae; phylum Streptophyta; class Magnoliopsida; order Poales; family Poaceae; genus Avena; species Avena insularis. The sequence goes on from CM042690.1 coordinate 674,137,572, forward strand.
ATATGCAAAAAGTGAGATAATATGGTTCTTGCACTTGATCACTATCATGTGCATTGTGGTATGGTCTTTATCATTCCTATATGTGTGAGGCCAAGGTCTATGGAACTTACACTTTGCCATGTTATAATTTCCAAGAGTATCAATCCATACTACAAATTATAACATCACCATATCATGACACTTGCCCAGCAACAATCTAAACTAGACGCCTCTAATTTAGCAATTGCAAGTTTTACGTGGCTTAGAGCTTTCGAAGATAGAACCGTTCATACCTACGAACATGGAACCATAACAATGATAATGAAATTATTATCAACTCGTTGTAAATCAGATATTGACTACAGTAGGAGAGACAGACACCCGCTAGCCACTTATGCAAAACTAGTTGTGTGTCAAGCGTGGAACGGGTCTCATATGCGAGGACATGTAAAGTTAGTCAGGGCTGCTTCATCCTATTACGCCACCAATATCCAAAATACATAGAAGATGCAATAACATGATCATTAACGCCCACATACTCATATGTGTTTTACCCATGCAAAGCATCTACGCATAGATCAGGATTTGATACCACTGTTGGGTTCATAGCATAGAAAACAAAAAATTCCTACGATGCGAACTACTAAGCACCAAGATCTATCTACCTAGATACAATCAATGGGTGGATATACATCTATAGAGAACATACCCTTGAAGAGCGAAAAAGTGTAACGAGGTTGGACTCATGGATGATGTAGTCTTCGCTTGCCGATCTCAAGATCGTGAGGAAGTCCAGCACCACAACTTAGCAGTGCATATGTGACCGCACACATATTCGAACCTCCGATGACCTCCGCGTACTCGCTCCAGCGATGCAGCGGAAGATCAACTCCTTTCTGTGAACCTTTAATGTTTGTAACTAAATCCCTTTGTCTCGCGATATATTAAATGTCCGAGACTCGACCATCAGTATCCCCATACCTAGTTTAATCTCGTTACCGACAAGTACTCTTTTCTCATTCTCGTGATATAATATTCTAGTGATCTTATCACTTGCTTGCAAGCTACATCAATGTGATATCACCGAGAGGGCCCAGAGTATATCTCTCCGTCATCGGGATGGACAAATCCCACTCTTGATCCATGAGCCTCTACATAACACTTTCGGAGTATCTAAACCCACCTTTATTGTCACCCTGTTACGGTGTGACATTTGATGTTATCGAGTTACTCTTCTGGTGTTAGTGATTGACATGATCTCATGGTCTAAGGACTAAAGTTACTTCATATGATGTCATAGCAATTTTAACACAATGACTTTGATCGTAAATGTTCATCACAATATTCCACCAATGTTGTGACCTTGTTATTAACAACATCCATGTCTATGATCAGGAAACCTTGATCATGTTATTAATCAATGAACTAGTTTATAAGAGAGGCATAACTAGAAACCTTTTATTTGTTTATTAAACACACATGTATTGACGTTTCCAATCAATACAATTATAGCATGCAAAATAAACATCTATCATATAGTTGGAATACGATAATAACAACTTTATTATTGCCTCTCAGTGTATATTCCCTTCACTTCGTTCCCTACTCATCATCCTCACTTTCAGACAAAAATCCAATTTGATTCAGAGATAGGATTCATGCCTCTAGCGGGCAAGGACAACAGAGCAATGGACGAGAAACAAGTGTTGCACCGCCCCAACACGCTTCCTCGACTTCCGCATTTGCGTGTGTAGGGGTAATGTTCTATGGCCATCTCCCTTAGCCGGTTCTTGGGGTGTCTCGTCGGAGTCTGGCAATTTTATTTTTTCTGGCCTAGATGTGTGTGTGGCCCAATAGGTCACCGTCCAACTCCTTCAGCATAGTTCCAAGGGATGAGGCTAGCGAACGGCTCGGAGCTGGTTCATGGGGTGCACCGGCAGCAAGGCTCGTTGCTGGAGCTTGCTGGGGTGGTGGGGGATTCTAGGGTATCCGTGTGTCCGTGGAGGCAAGGAAGAGGAGATGCAACACCAATAGAGCGGCTTGAGCGCGTGGTAGGGGACGAGAGGGGCAGCACCAATGGAGCGCATGGTAGGAGCTAGGAGGGGCGGCACTGGTGTAGCACCCGAACTCGGCTTCGACGACCAGGAGACCCGTGAGGGCTGGCAGCTTCAGCCAAGCAAGCTGCTAGGAGGGTGGGGAAGGTGAGGGGCGCAGGGAACAAGGACCGGCGGTGCCTGCTCTGGTCGGATAAGAAAAAAGAAATAAAAAATGAAACGGGAATACAAAATAATAAAAAACATGAATAAGAAAAACAATATTGATGTTTCTTTCTTGCCATGGTGGGAAGAGGGAGCCAGACATGTGGCCCCAGATGTGAGAGAGGAAGGTTGACATATGGGCCTAGAAAAATTAAAAAAACCCATAATTTAGAACGACCTAAATTATGGCTGACACCTGACTGTCTTCGTCTTGTCACGTCATCCTGACAACGGGCCCAACATGATTAGTGTTTTTAGTGTTAGCGTTGAGTAGGGGCGGCACTACGGGTATTCCTAGGTATTCACGTGAACACCGGATATTTTGGTAAAACAACCATGATTTTGACAAAATTGAGATGATTTTAGCAAAATAAATACCAAGCTGGCAAAAATGAATACTCAAATTCCTAGCGCTGCCACCATTGGTGGTTTGGTGTGACCTAGTGGATAGTGGTAGTTTCTTATAACCCATCCCAGAATATGGTAGTTTTTAATTATCTCTGTTTTATCTGTCGGTGCTGTATGTAAATTTGTAGTGGAACTTCTAAGAAATGGCAATTGGAGTAGTATATGTATGTGCTTGTGAGTTTCTCGGTCTTTACTGGATTTCCCAAAAAAAAAAATGGCAATTGGAGTACAGGAGCTACGGCTACCCTATAGGATTTCTGTTGTGAGTACTACAAGATCAGAGAGTAGCAAGCCACAGAGAACCCAGGCGCTGCGCGGCGCACTCCGGAATCGGCCCGCTCTCCACGTGACAGACCGGACCCATAGCAGATCGACGATGCTTGCCGTGAGAAACCTTAGAAATCAACGTGCAGACCCAAGCGATGCACGTGGGTCCCAGTCCCACCACCATTAACTAGTAACTAGGAAACACGCACGATCGCCTTGTTTAATCTCATCCGCTTAGCATCCCAACGCAGGAGTACGTGTGATGATTAAGTTTTTAGTATTCATTACAGACACTCAGCAGGAGGCACTGATCCCCCCACCGCAAGGCGCTTTCGACTAAAGCTAATGATAATACTACTAGAGGAAAGCAATGCAGTTAAGCAAAGCATTGGAAGATCCCCATATATATGTGCAATCCCCAGCTACGGAAACGGAATGAATAATGGGCGTAGGTACGTACGTACACGACCGACCGGCGGATCATATATGTACATGCAAAGAGATCGAAAGCGTGGGGTACGTTGGTCGTAAAGAGGAAAAGAAGCAGCACTGATTAAAGCAGGAATTTCCTTCCGGCAACGACGGACACGTTACTTTTTATTCCTATCTGCAACTCCAGCGCCAGCGCACGGGCAGGTCCCTGGTAATGCTTCAGCGAGTGCAAATGCTCGTACGTCCGTGATGACCGTCCCGATTCGATCTGGCGGGTTGGTCAGTTTATCTTTGGTGTTGGAGAGTAATGCTACACCTACGGGCTGTGCATGTTACGGAGACCTTACGGGCTGACATGTACTGATTTGATTGGTTAAACTTTCTGCACATCCTGAAAAGCGGACCAGATTGATTTCTAACCGCTACATCCTTGAGTCCGTAAGCCTTTTCCGTAGAAGACTGTGCGTAGGTGTAGCATTACTCGTGTTGGACATTGCACGGCTGCGCTGCACGTAGGGCAACTCCAAAGGCCCGACGCTCTGGCCGTTTGTGTTTGACTAAATTGTGGAAATGACCCTGGCCTTGAACACTCACCGGCACTTGCTGCCTTGCTGGAGTCAAATGAACCTCCTCCGTAATCAGGGTAACGGGTTAGCAACCTTAACGAGCAAGGCCCACAAGGATACGGTCATAGTCATAGTAGATCCTAAAACTCCGTAAACTAGTGTTTGTACTACCGGAAACGGAAAATGCGGAACATAACGATGTCGTCAGAGGTGGCTGGTACGCAAAGTATCGTGTTCTATTTACCTGAGCATGTGTTTTGTTTGGAATATCTCCTTTACCTTCGCGGCACACCAACCTCACGGTACCAAGAACCCTAGTGGAGTAGTATTAAAATCCATTCCGATCGACGCCTATAAAACACACCTAGAAAACCCCGTTCCGATCAAAGTTTTCTTCTGTACAGTATACAGTATCGTCTGTGCACGATCCTTTGTCAAGCAAAAGAGGGTATTCACTGACTAGATCAAGCATTGTTTTCTTAAGTGGGAGGGATGCCAAAGCAGAGAGCCGGGGAAAAGAAAGAAAAGCGACAAGGGAAAAAAGAAACAAGGAGCAAGCCGCTGATCTGCGTCCCATATGGCTGGTCCGATCAATGCCATTACATCTCCGAACCCGAAAATGGCGGCTTCCTCTGGCTCACTCTAGAAAAAGCACAGCCGCGGCTGCAGTCTAGTTTTGGCTTTTACCTTCTTCCGCATGCCCTGCTCCGCTCGCCCCGCCAAATGCCTCCCGCCATCGCGCTGCTCCTCGCGCAGCTGGTGCTCTGCAGCTGCGTCTCGCCGGCGCTGTCCACCGATGTCGTCGTCGGCGCCAGGCGGGTGCTGCACCAGCCGCTCTTCCCCATCGAGTGGACTCCGCCTCCACCTGCTCCGGACTTCACTTCCGACCCCAGTCCTCCCGCGGTGACGCCTGGCGCCCCTCCCGGCGACTTCTTCCCTCCGGCGCCGCCCGCGGCCGGTGGTGGCGGCGGTAGCAGTAGCAGCAGCGGTAGCGGTAGCGGTACGACGACCTCGCCCACCACCATCGCCGCCGACGTCTCCAACCCGCCCTCTGCCTCCGCTACTGGCCACGGTCCCAAGAAGGCGACCATAGTGGCGGCCGGGGCAGCCGCCGCCGCCGGGGTCGCGCTGCTCGGCTTCGCCTGCGCGTTCCTCATCACCGGCCGCGCGCGCCGCCGATGCGACTCGCAGAAACTGCTCGGCCCCGACGGAGGACCCGCGCACCGCCGCACGGCCCCCTCCGCCGCCGACTTCCTCTACGTCGGCACCGTGGAGCCCACCACGCCCGCGCACCACCACCGCGGGCCCACGGGAGCCGATCTCGCCGGGTCCCCCTACCGCAAGCTGCGGAACGAGCGCGCGGTCTGCCACGACGAGGCCACCGACCACCCGAGCCCGGAGCTCCGCCCGCTCCCGCCGCTGCGGCGCATGGCCACGATAGGCTCCTCAGACGAGGACGCCGCGTACTACACGCCGCGGCAGCGCTCGGGGGGCTCTGGCTCCGGTGGAGGCGGCGGCGGCGGCGGGGCGTGCGGCGTGACGTGGAGCGTGGCGAGCGCGTCCAGCCCGCCCACCACCACCACCGCGTCCCGCCGTAGCCTTCCCAGCATGACCAGCGACTTCTTCCCCCCGGTGGCCGCCATCGCCGCGCTCCCCCCGCCCCCTGCACGATCCCGCCGCACGCGCACACCGCCGCGCACGCGCTTCTCCACTGGCTCTACCCCCGACGTCAAACAGGTCATCTCGGCATCCCCGCGACCGGTGCAACCCTCCAACCCACCTCCACGGCCGCCGCCACCTCCTCCTCCTCCGCCACCAGCGCCAGCCAAGACAGCTCCAAAACCACCTCCTCCACCGCCGCCACCGATGGCGTCAACCAATGGCGTTCCCCCAAAGTCCGCAGAGCCGCCGTCCGGGCCGACATCGAGGCGCCGGCTGCTCAAGCCACTACCGCCAGAAGGCCCCCGCATTGCCATGTCGATGCCGATCACGGCGTCAGCAACGGCGGATAACAACGGGAGCACGTCGATGCCGGCAGGAGACGAATCGGCCGCCGGTCTGCCGAAGCTGAAGCCACTGCACTGGGACAAGGTGCGGGCGACCTCCGACCGCGCCATGGTCTGGGACCAGCTCAAGTCAAGCTCATTCCAGTTGAGAACCGGCGCACAATAAATACGTGATCCGTAATATTTTTTTCATCTCCGAACTACGCGTGATGTTCGAGCCGTTTCTTTCAGGTTGGACGAGGACATGATCGAGGCGCTGTTCATGAACAACTCGATGCCCGCCGCGCCGCCGAGGGATGCCGGGAGGAAGGCCGGCGCGCCACCGTTCCGGCAGGAGGAGAGGGTGCTCGACCCTAAGAAAGCCCAGAACATCGCCATCCTGCTCCGTGCCTTGAATGTCACGCGCGAGGAGGTCTCCGATGCGCTCTTGGATGGTGAGTGCTCGTACAATGCTGATTGCTCAACTGCTGTCACCGACAAATTCGCTTTTCTCCGAGGACAAAATTGTCAGCTCATTTTTCCTGCTAGCAGTAATTCCTGCACCTGACTATACTGAACCCCCTTTCCACTGTTTTGAAGCTAAAAAAACTATGCTAAGTAGTATTTTGTTTCAAAATCTTAAATCTGAGGGGTTGTATTTGATTGTGATTAGGTATTTAGGGAGCTCTCAGCTAGCTCAAAATTTTCTCTGAACCAAACTCTCAGCTAGCTCTTTATCCATAATCATTTCAATGCTTTTTGATAGAGTATTCTGCTGTTATGTACTCTACATGGCATTGCCCACTGACTTTGTACTCCATATTTGAACAGGCAATGCTGAATGTTTAGGGAGTGAACTTTTGGACGTTAGTCAAGATGGCACCTACTAAAGAGGAGGAAGTCAAATTGCGAGATTACAGTGGCGACTTAGCGAAGCTGGGTACTGCAGAACGCTTTCTCAAGACGGTGCTGGATATACCTTTTGCCTTCAAAAGAGTTGATGCTATGCTGTACCGAGCAAATTTTGAGACGGAGATAAATTACCTAAGGAAATCGTTTGAAACACTAGAGGTATGTGAGATCGTAAAATTCATACCGCACAAATTCTTTCTTGCCATTCCGAGTACTTACAGACTGCACATCGTTGACTTGAATATCAATGTCAATTGCCTACATTTTCAGCTATTAGCCTATTATTACACAAGTAGTTTAGTTCACATTTACCCACTTGTTTTCAGGCTGCTTGCGAAGATCTTAGGGGTAGCAGGCTGTTCCTTAAACTTCTTGAGGCCGTGTTGAGAACCGGAAACCGGATGAATGTCGGCACTAACCGGGGCGAGGCTAAAGCCTTTAAGCTCGACACTCTGCTGAAGCTCGCAGACGTCAAGGGAGCTGACGGTAAAACCACGCTGCTGCATTTTGTTGTCCAGGAAATGATTCGATCAGAAGACGCAAAATCCGAGAAGGAAACGACCAGCTCTAACGAGCACTTCCATAAGCAAGGACTGAAAGTCGTGTCGGGGCTGAGCAGCGAGCTTGGGAACGTGAAGAAGGCGGCTTCAATGGACTTCGACGTCCTGCATGGCTACGTCAGTAAACTCGAAACGGGCCTCGAGAGGATCAAGTCGGTGCTGCAGCTCGAGAGGCAGTGCACGCAGGGCCAGAGATTCTTCGTGGCAATGCAGGGCTTTCTGACGGAAGCCGAGAAGGAGATCGACCGAGTCAGAGGCGAGGAGAAGAGGGCTCTGGGGAAAGTGAAAGACATCACCGATTACTTCCACGGCAACGCCGCCAAGGAGGAGGCTCACCCCCTGAGGATTTTCATGGTGGTGAGGGACTTCCTGTCGACGCTGGATCAGGTCTGCAGGGAGGTTGGCCGGATGCAGCAGGACAGAACCGTCGTCGGGTCCGCGAGGTCGTTCCATGTCTCGGCGACGACCTCGTTGCCGGTTCTAAGCCTGTACGGCCAACGGCGGGAGAAAATGTCCGACGATGACGATAGCATGTCGTCGTAGGAGAAGGCGGGGTCAAGGAGCGGGCTGAGTTTTGGAATGCACATAGCGCACACGAACTTTCACAGCTTTAGCAGCTGCAGCAAATGTTACTTATGATAGTTACAAGGAAAGCACATATTCAACCTTGGGATGCCCAAGGTTAGGAGAGATCGGGGTGTATACGTTTGGATTATGCGGAATTTTTTGTACAAAAGCAGAATAATGATAGAAGATATTCCTCTTATTTAGGGGGTGATTTGCAACGCAGAGTAAAAGGCTTAGAAAATAGGCTCGCTTCACTAGTATGTACTCCCTCCTATCTAGATACATACGAATCTAGACAAATCTGAATCAAGTTTTATGGAACGGAGGGAGGAGCAGTTTATCGAAAGATTGTTCCATGTCTTTCTTATATCTCCTCCGTCCAAGAATAGATGTCTTAGGTTTTTCAAATTTTAAATGAATCTATATACTAAATAGTGTCTAGATTCATTCAAATTTTAGCAAATTTGAGACATCTATTTTAGGACGGAGGGAGTAATAATTATGTTCGTATAGTTGAGGATTAGTGGTAAAACCTGGAGACCATTTTTAATGGTTAACTAAATTTCTGTCTGGCCAAATAATCAGGAATCAGTTCAAGATTAACTTGGTAAGCAACTTATGTTTCATCCATTCAGTGCAATTTCCTCTTCAAACATTCTCCCATCGACAAATTTCTCTTGTAAGCTTGGAGAGACAGCAAACCTATATCATCTTTAGACCATACCTTGGAGGCTTGGACTTTATTGGAAGAACGTGCTTTAGAAGAGCACTACTACCAGGTAGCAGAGGCCATCCTTCCAGATACCTGCAAGCAGCAGAAAGGTGAAAAGGGAAGCCATCAGTATGTTTACGATCAACTGTAAAGCATATCCGAGAGCGAAAGGACGGCATAGCTGCCATGCCATGGCATGCCATGCCATGCCAGCACCAACACCATCATCTCCTCCATTGCCGAGCAGCAGCCTTTTTCTCTGTACAGGCGGTCGATCACTCCCTCTTCGCGTAGAGATAAAGAAAGCACCGCGCATAACTAGGGCGAAAGTTATGTCCCTGACCTTTTTCTCTCTCTCTCTCAGGCGAATGATGATTCCAAGCTTCACGAGCATTCCTTCCTGGATGGTGAAGTTAGCCGCTACGTACATGTGAGAGAAAGGTGTGCAGGGCGAAGCAGGGAGACGTTGTTCTAAAGGGTGGCATCGTGAAGGATTCATGGGTCCTTAGTGCCGCCATGATTGCCCTTTGCCTTCACAGTTCTCTTCTGGAACGCCATCAGCGAAACTTATTATGGATAAGAGGTAGTAGTAGTTTCTATGATCCAATCTGAAGCAGAGCACCAAGATTGCAGTAGAAGATATTCTCATCTTTTACCATTTCACTGTAGTCACACATTCACACACTATCCAATGAGTACAAAACATGTTCCAAAAGTAACACAGCACTAGGCTACGCACATTTGCATTCAATCATCTTCAACATAAACCTTTCAAGTACCAAACCAAAAAACGGCAGCATGCTCCTGGTCTGACCAAGCACAAGCAGCACACTGCTTCTGTAATGCACGTTTTACGGAATCTCTCATTCCATAGTCTTACAAACAAAATAAGAATCTATGGGGGCTGGTTAATGTTGTCGTACGAATGTAATTGGAACAACCAAGTACAAACTTAGCCTGTGAACATCGCCTGTCCCTCACCAACTTGGCCACATTTACATTTCCCGTTGCACTTCAAAAGGTGGTGCTACAGCGGCAGGAGCTAAAGCCCTGCCATTCCTTGCATGTGCTTCCTCAGCGCCTGATCCCTACGGTTATGATTCCGGCCGCCTCTCCTTCCACCGCCTCCACGAGGGCCTGGCCCTCCTCGGGCGAAACCTTGTGCCGGATTACGATCTTCATTCTCCTCCAGGGGATCGTCATGGTTCCTGTCCCCTCCTCTTCTTGCGCCACGACCAAAACCTTGCTGGCCATTAGGGTGGTTGTTCACTTCTGGTCGGTTGTCCTCGTCCCTCCCCCCTCTTCTTGCACCACGACCAAAACCTTGATGGCCATCAGAGTGGTTGTTCACCTCTGGTCGGTTGTCCTCGTCCCTGGCCCCTCTTCTTGCACCACGACCAAAACCTTGCTGGCCATCAGAGTGGTTATTCGCTTCAGGCCGGTTGTCCCTTCTTGCCCCACGGCCAAAACCTTGCTGGCCATCGTTTACCTCTGGCAGGTTGCTATGGTTCCTGCCCCCTCTTCTCCCTCCACGGCCACCTCGAGGGGCACCAGCATTCCTGTTGTCCTCCAATGGGTTGCTCTGATCCCAGCCACCTCTTCTGCCCTGACCATGGGGAGCTGAGCCTCCTCTATCTGCATGACCACCCTCCTCTTCCTCCATAACTCTATGTTGTTGCCTGTTGGGACCTCCCATAGGAATATTTCCACCACGGCCAAGACCATGAATTGTATCCTTTTGAGTTTGGTTTAAGACTGCCGCTTCTCGAGCATTTGATACAGCAACTGAACCAGTAACCTTGTAGCTGTAGTTCTTCCCATCCTTAACATAAAACTGTGGCTTCTTCTGTGATGCCCAACGCGGGCCACTCGAGGAACCCTCAACATCATTGGCACCCTCATTTTCCTCATAACTTGACTCTACCACGCTGAAGCCAAGATCGTCAAACGAGTCATCATACTCATCATCATACTCATACTGGGATTGCAGAACCGCTGATTTAACGGCATCTTTAGCTTTTTGCGAGTCTAGGATCACAGAGTCGGGCAGATCATCATTGCTCTTTCTTGTAAATCTACCTTGAGGAACTGATGATACAGAAGAGGTAGGAGCCTTGGATGATGATGAAACTAAAGCTACAGAAGAGGTAGGGGCCTTGGATGCTGATGAAACTGAAGAAGATTGGGCTTCGAGGTTATGGGGTTTATTTTTAATATTGGGCACAGATTCCACAAGTATGCCTTTTCCTTTATCTTTCCCAACATTTGTTGCAGTTTTTTGTTGTGGCATCTCTTGTAACGAAGTATCTAAAGCAAGGAGATCTGGATGAAGTGTTCCATCGAATATTCTTTGGATAACTTCTTCGGGGTTCTGGTTGTAGGCTTCCAAGCAAACAGCAAGGAAACCTTTCCCATATTCAGGAATTAGGTCCCTTATCTGACTAATCTTAGACTCAATGACAGCCGCTTCCTCATCCTTCTGTTGCAGTTCACCACCATGGAAAGATACTGGCAAATCAGGGATGCTATTCCAAGAAGTGACACTGGACTCACACAAACTGCCCATTAACTGGAACTGCCCATCGTCCATATATATCCATCCTGTATGTAGATACATGGAATACATCAATAAAATGATACAACAACTGAGTTCTTAGATGATAAGACATGTGGTATGTAGATAAATGAAACGATGCTGACAGCTTAGTAACTTTTTGACATGACAGAATATATAGGAAACTAAATGAAGCAATAACTCAAAAGTTAAAAAGTGCTGCTGCTGAGTATGGAAATACAGTTGGTGCATTAAATGTGGTAAAATAGTAGAGGTCCAGAAACTGGTTAAGGCATGACAAAATCCTACAGGATGATGATACTCCAACAAGCTTTAAAAACAATTCCTTTTAACATTGGATTCTAGTTCTGCATATGTTGGCAATGATTGAGAACATTCTACTATCTCAAACTGGAACAGAACTGAACCATATAAGCCTATTAACTGTGTTCAATCACACACGGACTGTGAGGAAGTATCGTAACAGTATGCTAAGATAAACAAATTGAGTTAATATATGCAAAATGTCAATATACAAGGCACTTAAACCTTGATTACTTCTACTCCCTCCGTCCTGAAATAAGTGACTTGGATTTGTCTACATTCGCATGTATCTGTCTAGATACATGCGAATCTAGACAAATCCAAGTCAGATACATGCGAATCTAGACAAATCCAAGTCACTTATTTCAGGACGGAGGGAGTACAATAAATCTAAAAGATCACAAGCTATTTCTGAAAGAAAAGAAGACTAATGAGTTCAGACATTTTTGACTGATAAATTGACATAACAAGTAAAGGGGGATAAAAAGGTTGTGTGAAACTTTATAAACACAAGGAGCTAAGTAAGCATTTCATTGAGAATTTTGTTTACCTTTGTTCCGAATACCGCCAATCCGGCTTATCAACTGAAAATCCTTTTGAAGAGCTTGAAGAAATGTCTTTCCAGGATTGCCTTGAGAAGAGTAAGAGGCTTCTCCATTGATATCCTTGAGTTTTTGAATAATGATTTCTCCCCTGATCATCGGATCTTCGACTTTAGCTGGAAATAACTTTGTAGAAGCTTGGATATCATGCTCCTTAAGTTGATCATTTAAATAGCAGAACTCCAATAATCTCCAACCAAATCCGACAGCTCTCTTTGACAGCATTCTTATACCAAGAACTATGTCAGTAACTGTAATTTCAGATGAAGTCTCTCCGTTGCTTTCGGAACTAAACATAACTTGGAAACTCTGAAGCAAAGATGGTAACAGCGAATCATGCAATCTTGCAAGGGTGTTCAGTAATTCCTCAACTCCATCACTGCAAATCAAGAAGTATATATCTATCAATGCCTAGTTAATAAACACATGCACCAATCGTTGGGATGAATGAGTAGAAGCTTACCCTGCTTTGAAAGAAGAACATAATAATAATGCAGCAGGCTGATAAGCATCAGCAAAGGCATCCAGAGAGATAATAGCATCATTTACAAAATCCAACACCTGAGGGAAGTTAAATTTACAATTACGCATAAAACTTAGGCAAAAGGGCAGTTGATACATCCGAAAGAATCCAGAATATATAAGAACTTACTTCCAAAAACTCCTTCTGAAGCTGGGTATGTCCACTGTCATTCGGTTCAGGTGAGCAGAGGACCTATGAATCAATCAATTACAGTTAAGTAGTGTCCATGCATAATTCTGTATGATCTAACATAGATTGTCATCGGATCGCTAAAAATGCATGATCAATTCTTTAATTATAAATACCTTTGATTTTTCATCATATTAAGTTACATATATCCTTAATTTGAACATGAAGTTTTTTCGAAAGAGAAAATGTGTACCATCAAATGCCATTCTCATCAACCACTACTTTGCCCTAATGCATGTTCACAACAGCTAAAGGACAATGCAAAATTGCAAGCAACATAATTCCTAACAGAGCTACTTACGTACCAGGAATGCTAAGAGGATAAGATACGTCATATTTAGCTGGAAATGATGGCACTAGCACTAGAAAAGGATCTAAGACCAATATAGCGATATGTTGCACCAAAAGGTAGAATGAGCAGGTCCAGGAAACGTAAAAACTTAGCAGCTAAAGAGTCAATCCAGTATCGCAGTACGTGATTTAAAAAACTAGAACACCCATCCAGGAATCCATGCACCTGGAAATTACTATGCTAAAATATTGTTTAGAAATTCAGAGCTAGTTTCACTAATTTGGTGAATGAACAAAGTGAAATCTTTTTACAAACAGTGCAAATGCACTTCTCCAAAAACTTCATTGAAATGAAAAAAGAAAGCTTTAGCTAAAGAAAGTAAGTAGTTCTAGCAGTCACATAAGATTTCTCCACACTGAGATGATCAAACTATTCTCTAGATGTTGCTACCAAATAAGTGAACAAAAAAGGCTTTTGATGGCATGCACCATCAACAAGTTGTTGCACAAAACAAGTGGAAAAAAAGACCTGTAATGACTTCATGCACCTCTCCTGCATCGTGTGAAAAATGTCCAGGAACTTGGGAAGTACAATATTGACGTCATCAAGAACATTGGGCTGCATACTGATAGCATTTGCAACCTGGAGATACATAATCATTATTAACTGGAGCGTTCAGAGTTCATAAAATGAAAAGAAATAGCTGAGATTATAGGAATTGAAATGATTTTGAATTTAAGTTACATCCATGTACAAGAAAAAAATAAAAAAATAATAGCACCAAGACCAATAAATAGCCTCAGGAACCAACCAGTGAACTTGTCAACTTCCCATTGTCATGCCCATAAATAGCACATATATCCAATAACTTTGGTAGATCAAGCAATCTTTTCTCCTGTAGAAGGGCTAGAGGGGAACAAAATTATTCAACTCCATTCTGCCCTAAACTCAATGAATGCAGACATGAACAAACAATTAATCCTAATCTCACCTGTATGCTCCTTCATACTAAGGGACTCACCCACACCTGCTCCAGGGTCCTTGTTTAAAGATCTAATACACAAACAAGAGACACATCACAGTTATATGCAACTCTTAATAGCATACACTATCTTATGAAAATTGTTTTACAAAAATTGAACAGGAAGTTGTAAAATGATAGAAATCTCACATGCGGTAGAGAACCATAAAGACACGTCGGCAAAGCTCAAGCTCCCCAACAGCCACGCCAGCAACTGTTCCTTTAGGGCCCCTGTGTGGTAAATCATACCACCGGTGTCTGAATTGTAGGTAACTATCTAGGAATGCATGCAGAGAGGTATTCTGTGCCACTGGACAAAAAAGCAACTATAAGCATTAGATGTCACTAACAAAGTTCAGATGCATGCAGCTCTGCGCTCTCTTCGCAAGTTCTAACTCTAGCCAAAACATTGGACAAACCACAAAACAAGAACAAATTTTCATCTCCCAGTTTGGCAGTTTCTCTTGTTTACTTATCTAGTCGTTAAATTACTGTTTACTGATAACAGTGCTGGTTAACAATTACTAAGTTCTGATGCATGCAGCTCTGGGCTCTCCTCCCAAGTTCTAACCCTGGGAGTAAAACATTGGAGAAACCACAAAACAAGAAGTTCATCTCCTAGATTTTCTTTATCTAATGGTTAAATTATTGGCTATTGAGATCAGTTCTGGTTAACAATTCCAAAACGCGATAGAGAGACTCGTAGAGTTAAGTATCGGTAACCAATACATGTATGTACTCATCGGCTTTACTTTGGTACTCTAAATACCTTTTCCAGGAAGATACAAGAGCTACATGCATATACTAGTGTTTGGCAGTGAAAAACAAAATCTGAAATTCTTGAGCATCTGACTAGTAAACTTGACTTCTTGAGCCAGTACAACTCATCAGTGCAGAAATAGTTATATACGCACAGCAGACAGCAATTTTCTGATATATTCATGTGGAAGAAAACAACCGACACAATTAAGAATGCAAGTAAACCTCCTAACCAAGAAACCAGTAAAGGTAGGACTTTCAACAGCTGAGTAGATTCCAGACATAAGCAGAAGTACCACTGAATAAATAACTAATCACTCAAAATGTGTGTAAGCCATAAAACACATAAACCAGTCAGCTGAACTGACTGCAACAGTTCTCCATGTCGCAACTTGTTAAGCTTGATATGCACTTTTACATATAGGCAGGAAGATACAGATATATCACAAGGCGGTAAATAGCAATCAAATTGTTATGTAAGCCATCAAGCTATACTCAGCAAAGGGCGTAACACTCCTGTATACAAAACAGGTACGAGTTCAAGCATGAACAAATAGTTGATCTAAGCAACTATATATACAACAAAATACTCGTAGTTTTGGAAGATAAACTAGACTACTGATGTGATAAGAAACGTCTTTCAATCCCAACTACCAATCACTAAATCATTTCTAGTGAATCAAACCCATCTGAGTGAGTCGATATCCGATAGAGCATGGCTTAGCAAATTACACAAACAACAAAAGTATGCATACTAATTCACAGTAACAGGTCAAGCTCCCAAGCTCCTACTCAGGGTTCCAAACAAAAATTAAGGTTTCTGATTTGCAAGTAATGCACATGGGAGTTCTGCGGTTACCCTGGCGCCAGAACTCGCGAGGCTTGGCACGGAGTAGCGACGCGAGCGCGTCGTTGAGGAGGTCGACGACGGCCTGCGACTCCTGGGCGTCGAGGCCGCCGAGCCCGGCCGCAACCGCCTCGTCGTGCGGCAGGTAAGCCACGAACCCATCCGGCGCTCCGCCGGCACTGCTGCTTCCGGCGCCAGATGCAGACGGGGCGGCCGACGATCGCAGGGCGGTGGTGAGCGATGGTGGCGGCGAGGGTTTAGGAGCGGAAGGGGCGGCGGACTTGGGAACGTAGCGCTGCTGCTGCTGCTGTTGCTGCCTCGGCCCGGAGTTGGGATGGCGGCGGTGGTAGGAGGGCTTTGATTGTTGGGCGGGCGGCGCGGACGACATGGCTGGATCGGGGGAGGGGAGGAGATGCCTTGGGTAACGGTGTTGGAGCCCTGGAGGGGGTGGAAGGCTCCGGAGAGGAAAAGTCAGCCTCAGGCACTCCCCGAATTTGGAATTGAGAAGCTCTCTTGCGACAATATTCTATTCTACTAGTAGTACTATCGTTTGCTTTCTCAAAAAAAGTGGAGTACTATAGTTTGCAAAAAAAAACTTTATATAAATTTTAATACTCTACTAAAATTTATCTTGTAAAAATGGAAGGGATAGTTAATAAAATAATAAATTTGAGAATATTTTATGTGGCTCGGCATCTTCGGCATCTTCATTATTGGAAAATGCGGGTTAACTAAAAACCCGATAAAATTTTGAAGGTCGTTCCTCACTACCGGATTATTGGAAAACCCAAATACTAAATGATTTTTGGTTAAAACCAAATGCCTAGGCCTACTGTAGCTATGCATCATGACCCTGGCTGCTTCGGAGAGGTATCCTCGCTTCGCTCCTCCTCCATAGTTCGTGATCAATTCACCACAATCTAGGGTTTGCTCATTTATAGTGCTAGCAGTTTCAAACCAGGGGACTATGTTCATGTGTGCGTTTGCGGTGTTTTGTTCTTACACATTATTATGTATACTTTTTTTAGATTCCTTGACATATGTACTTAAATGTGATCAAATATATACCAAGGAAACGTAACATGTAAATCATGCAGCTGGTCTCGAGGGGCCACGTAGCGATAAACATCAATGGGGATATTGGACCGTATTTTAGAAACGAACAAGAAATTAGGCAGGGAGACCCACTTGGACGGTATCTATATTTTTTTATAAAGCTAAGCCCCACTAAAATGTATTTATGATAGTCTATCTAAACATGCAGGCTAGCCACGATCGTTACAAAATCACACCCGTCCACTTCCAATTTTCTGACCGTCCATCACAAAAGCTTCGTATACTTTTGTTTCGCTTTGTTTGTCCGATCTGATTATATGCTAAGTGTTGACCAGTAGTCTAGAAATAGCCCACTAATTTAGCCCAGGTGCGGCTCATTAACGGAGTTCTCCACAACTTTCGTTACTGTTTTTCTTCTCCAGCATTTGAAGCGCACGAACATTACCGGTCGATTGAGCTTCCTCTTCTCCATTAATTTATGCACCACTTTCCTCTCCCACATAATCACCACGAGAAATAACATCACATGGAACTGATGGAGGCATACGAGAAGGTCCTGTAGATTCTATCCCCGTTTAAACGCCGTGCTCCGCCTCAACCATGGAGGCGGCTGTAAGCGTCGTTTTGGCCTCCCACCGCCTTCCATGTCAATCCATGATCCTTGCTCTGTCCCACGCATTCATCAAGCGCACCGCACGCCTCCTCCTCGCCACGGAACCACAAAAGCACAAACCACCCTCCTCCATGCTCCGCATCTGACTCCTTCATGCACGACCCTTCTCTACCAAAATCACCGTCATGAATATCATCTACTATGCTAGCTGTTCTTGCTTCGATGCCTGGCTGGGCACCCTTGGTTCTGCTCCTCTTCCTCCTACTGATCAATAATCTTGCAATTTGCGACCTCTCTATCTGTCCTTTAGAAATTGTTTTGATATTTTCCCATTTTGTATTACAGGTAGCAACAATGTTGCTCAAGTATGTTGATCAATATTATATCCAAAAATCATATACTTTTATACATAAGGGGTTAATTAATGAGATTTCGATGCATGGTATATTTTGTTTACTATTTTATCTTAAAAGGCCATGCCTGACTGTATGGACATACCCCACCAACAATCAAAAAATGGCTATTTTCCCGTTCTCTCGTGTATCTTATGATATAGTTAGCTTTCAGCATAAAAAATGCTCTATGAAAATCTATAGCATTCGCTTTCAATTAAAATAGAAAATTTCGCCGCAACGCGCGGGGCATCTTCTAGTTTTAGAAACGAACGAGGGGTTAGGCAGGGAGATCCACTCTCTCCGCTCCTTTTTGACTTCATGGCGGATTCCCTGGCTATGATCCTGGAGAAAGCAAGGAAAGCGGGACATATCAAAGGGCTGATTTCGCACCTTATCCCTACTGGAGTATCCCACTTATAATACGCGGATGACACAATGATTATGTTTGAACCTGATACACTCTCGGTTGCAAATGTAAAATTCTTGTTGTTGTGCTTTGAAAATATGTTGGGGTTCAAGATCAATTTCAATAAGAGCGAGGTGGTCATCCTGGGTGTTGACCATGCGGAGCAAGTGAGGATAGCAAACTGATACGTCCATAACGTATCTATAATTTTTGATGGTTTTATATCAAAAGGAAGGTACTGGGAGAAAACGAAGTTTCATATCAAAAGGAAGGTACTGGGAGAAAACGAGTCGGAGGCGGAGTTTGAGGTGGCCTCACCACCTGGTGGTGCGGCTGGGAGGCCTGCCACAGGTGGTGTGGGCCACCCTAGCTCCGCTTCCGCCCATTTTAACCCGTAGCTTCCCTTATTGACTGAAAACCGCAAAAATATAGTTGGATAGTATTTTTGTGGAACTTTTCTTACCAGAACCATTACCTATTTGAAAGCGGACTCTGCAGGTCTCCGAATTTGGTCCTTGATGAATTTCTCTGGAGTTATAACTTGAAAGGCATCAACGTCTTCATTGTAAGAATCTCTAGCAATATAGTGCTTGAGTCTCTGCCCATTCACTACTTGTGTAGTATTATCTTTTAAAGAAGAAATTTTTATTGCTCCTGAACGGTATACTTCTTCAATAATGAAAGGTCCTTCCCATTTTCACAGTAGTTTTCCTGCAAAAAATTTGAGACGAGACCTATACAATAGAACTTTCTCACCAACATGAAATTCTCTCTTAAGTATTCGCCTGTCATGCCATCTTTTAAATTTTTCCTTAAAGAGCCTAGCATTTTCATATGCTTCACTCCTCCATTCATCTAAAGAAGTCAAATAATCTTTTCTCGCCAGCGAGCTTACAATCTCTATTTAGTTCTTTAACTGCCCAGTAAGCTTTGTGTTCTAATTCTAAGGGTGGGTGACAAGCTTTCCCATAAACCATTTTGTAAGGAGACATTCCCGTAGGATTTTTGTAAGCAATTCTATAAGCCCATAAAGCATCATTCAACTTTTTAGCCCAGTTTTTTCTAGATCTATTAACAGTCTTTTGCAAGATGGATTTAACTTCTCTATTTGATAACTCCACTTGCCCACTAGTTTGGGGGTGATAGGCTGAAGCAATCCTATGATTAACATCGTATTTAGCAAGGGTCTTTCTAAAGCCACCATGAATGAAATGTGAACCCCCATCAGTCATGAGATACCTAGGCACTCCAAACCTAGGAAAGATAACATCCTTAAGCATTTTTAGAGAGGTCTCCCCATCAACACTCTTTGTAGGAATGGCTTCTACCCACTTAGTAACATAATCAACGGCAACAAGAATATGAGTGTAACCTTTTCAAGGAGGGAAAGGACCCATAAAGTCGAATCCCGTAAATCAAAGGGTTCAATAACTAGAGAGTAGTTCATAGGCATTTCATTGCATCTAGAAATATTACCAACACGCTAACATTCATCACAAGATATAACAAATTTTCTTGCATCTTTAAAAAGGGTAGGCCAGTAGAAACCTGATTGTAGTACCTTCTGTGCAGTTCTATCTCACATGATGTCCTCCATAAGCACTACCATGAAATTTACACAATATCTCCTTTTGTTCATATTCTAGAACACATCTTCGCATAATACCATCCACTCCTTCTTTGTATAAGTGTGGGTCATCCCAAAATAATGCCTCAAATCATAGAAGAACTTCCTTCTTTCGAATTGTAAAAGTTGGAGGCAAATACTTGGAGACAATAAAGTTAGCATAATCAGCGCCAAGGGCTCCCTCGTGAGCTCACCCCCTTGCACTAACTATTCATTTGGGAAGCTATCATTAACAAGCATTGGATCAAAAGAGATGTTTTCCAAACGAGATAAATTATCACCTGTGGTTTTCAGACCCTTCCTATCTACTATATGTAGATCAAACTCTTGTAAAAGCAGCACCCATCTAATAAGCCTAGGCTTAGCGTCCTTCTTCGTCATAAGATATTTAATAGCAGCATGATCAGTATGAATGGTGACTTTTGAGTCTACAATATAGGGCCTAAACTTATCACAAGCAAAACAACGACTAGAAATTCCTTTTCAGAGTAGCATAATTCCTTTGAGCGTCTAGAGTCTTACTAGCATAATGGATAACATTTAACTTTTTATCAATAGGTTGCCCAAGGACGCCCTACAGCAAAATCACTAGCATCACACATTATTTCAAAGGGTATACTCAATCGGTGGTTGAACAATAGGGCTGTAGTTAAAGCCTTCTTAAGAGTTTCAAAAGCTTCCTTACAATCATCATCAAAAACGAAGGGTACATCTTTCTGAAGAAGATTAGTGAGGGGTTTTGATATCCTAGAAAAGTCTTTAATAAACCTCCTATAGAAACCAACATGACCAAGGATACTACAAATACCTTTGATGTCTCTTGGACATGGCATCTTCTCAATTGCCTCAACCTTAGCTCTATCAACTTCTATGCCTACTTCAGAAACTTTATGCCCAAGAACAATCCCTTCATTAACCATGAAGTGGCATTTATCCCAATTAAGAACAAGATTAGTTTCTTCATATCTCTGCAAAACTTTATCAAGGTTGTGCAGACAATTATCAAAAGAAGTTCCATAGACAGAAAAGTCATCCATGAACACTTCTACAATTTCCTCACAAAAACCATGAAAGATAGCAGACGTGCACCTCTGAAAAGTAGCAGGAGCATTACATAAACCAAAAGGCATACGTCTATAAGCATAAGTTCCGTAAGGGCAAGTAAAAGTAGTTTTTTTCTTGATCTTGTTGTTTTACAATTTGAGAGAAACCAGAGTAACCATCAAGAAAACAAAAATGGGTCTTTTTAGACAACCTTTCCAACATTTGATCAAATAAAAGGAAGTGGGTAGTGATCTTTCTTAGTAACTTTATTAACCTTCCTAAAATCAATGCACATCCTATAGCCTACCACTATTCTTTGAGGAATAACCTCATCATTATTATTAGGGACAACGGTAATACCTCCCTTTTTAGGAACACAATGAACAGGACTAACCCATTCACTATCAGCAATAGGGTAAATAATACCAGCATCAAGGAGTTTTAATACCTCATTCCTTACCACTTCCTTCATCCTAGGATTTAAGCGTCGTTGGTGCTCCACTACCGCTTCATCCGGTTCTATGTTGATAGAATCTTGACATATAGTAGGTGAAATCCCTTTTAAATCATCCAGTATAGCCCATAGCTCCTCGGTGTTTCCTCAAAACCTCCAATAACCTTTCTTCTTCCTTCCACAAAGTTTAGCGCTAATAATAACAGGATATATATTTTTATCATCAATATAAGCATATTTAAGATCATCAGCGAGAGGTTTTAGATCGAAAACCGGATCCTTTTTAGGTGGCATCGTGGTACCCAAGTCTTCTACAGGCAAGTCATGCTTAAGCGTCTTAGGTTGATCACGGAGAATCCTGTCAATCTCATTCCTTTCTTCCATGAAGATTTCACTTTCATGATCTTCCATAAATTGCTGCAAAGCATTGTTAGGAGCAAGAGAAATAGAAGCAAGTTGTTCAACTCCAAAATCCTCATTATGGGTTTCCTCTTCACAAGGTTCTTTAGCAAATTCGAGAAATTAAACTCATAAGATTCCCCATCAAACTTAGTCAAGATTTTCTCCCTCTTGCAATCAATAATAGCTCCACAAGTACTCAAGAAGGGTCTACCAAAGATGATAGGATAAGTTTTACTAGCAGTTGAACCAAGTACTAGAAAATCAGCAGGATACTTAACCTTACCACAAAGAACTTCCACGTCTCGTACAATACCAATTGGAGAGATGGTCTCTCTATTAGCAAGGTGAATAACCACATAAATCTCTTCCAATTCGTAGGGACTGATTTCATGCATAATTTCTGTAAAGCTCATAAGGAATAACCGAACTTGCACCAATATCACATAAACCATAATAGCAATGATCACCAATTCTAACAGAAAGCACAGGAACACTAGCCTTTGTAGTTCTATTAGGATGTGAAACAATATTAGAAGCATCCTCACAAAAGACTATGTTCCCATCTTCTATGCTTTTAGTGACAAGGTCTTTCACAATTGCTACCACAAGTTCAATGTTTATTTGTTCATCAGGTTTCTGATTCTCTTTTCACTTTTCATCAGGTTTATAACTAGTCTAGACTGTAGATGGAGAGGCAATGTTCCGACGGAGATCACATCAACCTTTGATCCATTGTCGACACGCATCGTGACCTCATCCCTTGCTAGTCGTCGCTTGTTCCACGGCCCCTGATTTGAGTTACATATATTAGCAACTGAACCGATATCAAATACCTAGGTGCTACTACGAGTACTAGTCAAGTACACATCAATAACATGTATATCAAATATACCGTTGTTCATCTTGAAGGCCTTCTTATCTCGCCGATATTTGGGCGATTCTTGCCCGATGGTCGCCTCTTACAATAGTAGCACTCGGTCTCGGACTTAGGGCGGTCCGGTCTTCTTCTCAGGCAGAGCAACAAATTTGCCACCCTTCTTGAAGTTACCCTTCTATTTACCCTTCTTGTCTTTCTTGAAACCAGTGGTCCTATTGATCATCAACACTTGATGTTCTTTCCTAATCTCCACTTTAGCAGTCTTAAGCATTGATAGAAGCTTGAGGAGAGTATTCTTCATGCCCTGCATGTTATAGTTCATCACAAAGCTCTTGTAGCGTGGTGGCAGAGATTGGAGAACACGATGTATGCCTAAGTCAATGGAATCATTATTCCCAAGGACACAAGCTTATCGGCGTAACCAGACATTTTGAGTACATGCTCACTAACGGAGTTGCTCTCCTCCATCATGTAGCTAAAGAACTTTTCGAGCGTCATAACTCTCTATGGTAGCATGCGTATTGAAAATCATTTTCAATTCACCCATGGTATCAAAGGCATTGCCATTCTCGAAATGCTTTCGGAGTTCCGGATCTAGCCCATATAGTATGCCACAATGAACCATATTGTGGTCCTCCTGACTAGTTAAGTAAACATTCTTTATGTCGTCAGGGGAATCATTAGGAGGTGGGGGACCTAACGGTGTTTCTAGCACATATTGCTTCTATGCAGCAGTGAGAAGAATCCTCAAGTCCAGGGCCCAGTTGGTAAAGTTGCTACCATTTGTTGCAAGTTTCTCTTTCTCCATGAACACATTTAAATTAAAAGCAGGTGGTGCCATCTACAATAGAATTTGTAAAAATTATTTAGACTAAGTTTATGATAGATCGAGTTCAACTAATACAAATTATGAATGAACTCCCACTCAAAAACAACATCCCTCATGTCTTTTTGGTGATTACATGAACCAAATCCACTACACCAAGACCGATCATCACGTGAGTTGGTGTAGCTTCAAAGGCGAGCATCTAGATGGTCATCATATGAACCATATGACTCATGATTTACCTTTTGGTTCGTGTTCTGAGATAATGTATGTACATGCTAGGCTCGCCAAGTAAGAACCTTGGTATTCATGTGTGTAAAACTATCTTACACCCGTTGTATGCGAACATAGAGTCTATCACACCCGATCATCATGTGGTGTCTCGAAATGACGAACTTTCTTAACAGTGCATACTCAAGGAAGAACACATTTTTATCTTGATATTTAAATGAGAGATCATCTTATAATGCTACTAAAGCACCAAAACAAGAAATATAAGATGCAAACAAATATCATATGCAAAAAGTGAGATAATATGGTTCTTGCACTTGATCACTATCATGTGCATTGTGGTATGGTCTTTATCATTCCTATATGTGTGAGGCCAAGGTCTATGGAACTTACACTTTGCCATGTTATAATTTCCAAGAGTATCAATCCATACTACAAATTATAACATCACCATATCATGACACTTGCCCAGCAACAATCTAAACTAGACGCCTCTAATTTAGCAATTGCAAGTTTTACGTGGCTTAGAGCTTTCGAAGATAGAACCGTTCATACCTACGAACATGGAACCATAACAATGATAATGAAATTATTATCAACTCGTTGTAAATCAGATATTGACTACAGTAGGAGAGACAGACACCCGCTAGCCACTTATGCAAAACTAGTTGTGTGTCAAGCGTGGAACGGGTCTCATATGCGAGGACATGTAAAGTTAGTCAGGGCTGCTTCATCCTATTACGCCACCAATATCCAAAATACATAGAAGATGCAATAACATGATCATTAACGCCCACATACTCATATGTGTTTTACCCATGCAAAGCATCTACGCATAGATCAGGATTTGATACCACTGTTGGGTTCATAGCATAGAAAACAAAAAATTCCTACGATGCGAACTACTAAGCACCAAGATCTATCTACCTAGATACAATCAATGGGTGGATATACATCTATAGAGAACATACCCTTGAAGAGCGAAAAAGTGTAACGAGGTTGGACTCATGGATGATGTAGTCTTCGCTTGCCGATCTCAAGATCGTGAGGAAGTCCAGCACCACAACTTAGCAGTGCATATGTGACCGCACACATATTCGAACCTCCGATGACCTCCGCGTACTCGCTCCAGCGATGCAGCGGAAGATCAACTCCTTTCTGTGAACCTTTAATGTTTGTAACTAAATCCCTTTGTCTCGCGATATATTAAATGTCCGAGACTCGACCATCAGTATCCCCATACCTAGTTTAATCTCGTTACCGACAAGTACTCTTTTCTCATTCTCGTGATATAATATTCTAGTGATCTTATCACTTGCTTGCAAGCTACATCAATGTGATATCACCGAGAGGGCCCAGAGTATATCTCTCCGTCATCGGGATGGACAAATCCCACTCTTGATCCATGAGCCTCTACATAACACTTTCGGAGTATCTAAACCCACCTTTATTGTCACCCTGTTACGGTGTGACATTTGATGTTATCGAGTTACTCTTCTGGTGTTAGTGATTGACATGATCTCATGGTCTAAGGACTAAAGTTACTTCATATGATGTCATAGCAATTTTAACACAATGACTTTGATCGTAAATGTTCATCACAATATTCCACCAATGTTGTGACCTTGTTATTAACAACATCCATGTCTATGATCAGGAAACCTTGATCATGTTATTAATCAATGAACTAGTTTATAAGAGAGGCATAACTAGAAACCTTTTATTTGTTTATTAAACACACATGTATTGACGTTTCCAATCAATACAATTATAGCATGCAAAATAAACATCTATCATATAGTTGGAATACGATAATAACAACTTTATTATTGCCTCTCAGTGTATATTCCCTTCACTTCGTTCCCTACTCATCATCCTCACTTTCAGACAAAAATCCAATTTGATTCAGAGATAGGATTCATGCCTCTAGCGGGCAAGGACAACAGAGCAATGGACGAAACAAGTGTTGCACCGCCCCAACACGCTTCCTCGACTTCCGCATTTGCGTGTGTAGGGGTAATGTTCTATGGCCATCTCCCTTAGCCGGTTCTTGGGGTGTCTCGTCGGAGTCTGGCAATTTTATTTTTTCTGGCCTAGATGTGTGTGTGGCCCAATAGGTCACCGTCCAACTCCTTCAGCATAGTTCCAAGGGATGAGGCTAGCGAACGGCTCGGAGCTGGTTCATGGGGTGCACCGGCAGCAAGGCTCGTTGCTGGAGCTTGCTGGGGTGGTGGGGGATTCTAGGGTATCCGTGTGTCCGTGGAGGCAAGGAAGAGGAGATGCAACACCAATAGAGCGGCTTGAGCGCGTGGTAGGGGACGAGAGGGGCAGCACCAATGGAGCGCATGGTAGGAGCTAGGAGGGCGGTGTGTAGCACCGAACTTCGGCTTGACGACCAGAGACCGTGAGGGTGGCGACAGCCAAGCAAGCTGCTAGGAGGTGGGGAAGGTGAGGCGCGGGGAACAAGGACGGCGGTGCCTGCTCTCAGTCGGATAAGAAAAAGAAATAAAAATGAAGCGGAATACAAAATAATAAAAAACATGAATAAGAAAAACAATATTGATGTTTCTTTCTTGCCATGGTGGGAAGAGGGAGCGGACATGTGGCCCCAGATGTGAGAGAGGAAGGTTGACATATGGGCCTAGAAAAATTAAAAAAACCCATAATTTAGAACGACCTAAATTATGGCTGACACCTGACTGTCTTCGTCTTGTCACGTCATCCTGACAACGGGCCCAACATGATTAGTGTTTTAGTGTTAGCGTTGAGTAGGGCGGCACTACGGGTATTCCTAGGTATTCACGTGAACACGGATATTTTGGTAAAACAACCATGATTTTGACAAAATTGAGATGATTTTAGCAAAATAAATACCAAGCTGGCAAAATGAATACTCAAATTCTAGCGCTGCCACCATTGGTGGTTTGGTGTGACCTAGTGGATAGTGGTAGTTTCTTATAACCCATCCTGAATATGGTAGTTTTAATTATCTCTGTTTTATCTCATCGGTCTTGTATGTAAATTTGTAGTGGAACTTCTAAGAAATGGCAATTGGAGTAGTATATGTATGTGCTTGTGAGTTTCTCGGTCTTTACTGGATTTCCCAAAAAAAAAAATGGCAATTGGAGTACAGGAGCTACGGCTACCCTATAGGATTTCTGTTGTGAGTACTACAAGATCAGAGAGTAGCAAGCCACAGAGAACCCAGGCGCTGCGCGGCGCACTCCGGAATCGGCCCGCTCTCCACGTGACAGACCGGACCCATAGCAGATCGACGATGCTTGCCGTGAGAAACCTTAGAAATCAACGTGCAGACCCAAGCGATGCACGTGGGTCCCAGTCCCACCACCATTAACTAGTAACTAGGAAACACGCACGATCGCCTTGTTTAATCTCATCCGCTTAGCATCCCAACGCAGGAGTACGTGTGATGATTAAGTTTTTAGTATTCATTACAGACACTCAGCAGGAGGCACTGATCCCCCCACCGCAAGGCGCTTTCGACTAAAGCTAATGATAATACTACTAGAGGAAAGCAATGCAGTTAAGCAAAGCATTGGAAGATCCCCATATATATGTGCAATCCCCAGCTACGGAAACGGAATGAATAATGGGCGTAGGTACGTACGTACACGACCGACCGGCGGATCATATATGTACATGCAAAGAGATCGAAAGCGTGGGGTACGTTGGTCGTAAAGAGGAAAAGAAGCAGCACTGATTAAAGCAGGAATTTCCTTCCGGCAACGACGGACACGTTACTTTTTATTCCTATCTGCAACTCCAGCGCCAGCGCACGGGCAGGTCCCTGGTAATGCTTCAGCGAGTGCAAATGCTCGTACGTCCGTGATGACCGTCCCGATTCGATCTGGCGGGTTGGTCAGTTTATCTTTGGTGTTGGAGAGTAATGCTACACCTACGGGCTGTGCATGTTACGGAGACCTTACGGGCTGACATGTACTGATTTGATTGGTTAAACTTTCTGCACATCCTGAAAAAGCGGACCAGATTGATTTCTAACCGCTACATCCTTGAGTCCGTAAGCCTTTTCCGTAGAAGACTGTGCGTAGGTGTAGCATTACTCGTGTTGGACATTGCACGGCTGCGCTGCACGTAGGGCAACTCCAAAGGCCCGACGCTCTGGCCGTTTGTGTTTGACTAAATTGTGGAAATGACCCTGGCCTTGAACACTCACCGGCACTTGCTGCCTTGCTGGAGTCAAATGAACCTCCTCCGTAATCAGGGTAACGGGTTAGCAACCTTAACGAGCAAGGCCCACAAGGATACGGTCATAGTCATAGTAGATCCTAAAACTCCGTAAACTAGTGTTTGTACTACCGGAAACGGAAAATGCGGAACATAACGATGTCGTCAGAGGTGGCTGGTACGCAAAGTATCGTGTTCTATTTACCTGAGCATGTGTTTTTGTTTGGAATATCTCCTTTACCTTCGCGGCACACCAACCTCACGGTACCAAGAACCCTAGTGGAGTAGTATTAAAATCCATTCCGATCGACGCCTATAAAACACACCTAGAAAACCCCGTTCCGATCAAAGTTTTCTTCTGTACAGTATACAGTATCGTCTGTGCACGATCCTTTGTCAAGCAAAAGAGGGTATTCACTGACTAGATCAAGCATTGTTTTCTTAAGTGGGAGGGATGCCAAAGCAGAGAGCCGGGGAAAAGAAAGAAAAGCGACAAGGGAAAAAAGAAACAAGGAGCAAGCCGCTGATCTGCGTCCCATATGGCTGGTCCGATCAATGCCATTACATCTCCGAACCCGAAAATGGCGGCTTCCTCTGGCTCACTCTAGAAAAAGCACAGCCGCGGCTGCAGTCTAGTTTTGGCTTTTACCTTCTTCCGCATGCCCTGCTCCGCTCGCCCCGCCAAATGCCTCCCGCCATCGCGCTGCTCCTCGCGCAGCTGGTGCTCTGCAGCTGCGTCTCGCCGGCGCTGTCCACCGATGTCGTCGTCGGCGCCAGGCGGGTGCTGCACCAGCCGCTCTTCCCCATCGAGTGGACTCCGCCTCCACCTGCTCCGGACTTCACTTCCGACCCCAGTCCTCCCGCGGTGACGCCTGGCGCCCCTCCCGGCGACTTCTTCCCTCCGGCGCCGCCCGCGGCCGGTGGTGGCGGCGGTAGCAGTAGCAGCAGCGGTAGCGGTAGCGGTACGACGACCTCGCCCACCACCATCGCCGCCGACGTCTCCAACCCGCCCTCTGCCTCCGCTACTGGCCACGGTCCCAAGAAGGCGACCATAGTGGCGGCCGGGGCAGCCGCCGCCGCCGGGGTCGCGCTGCTCGGCTTCGCCTGCGCGTTCCTCATCACCGGCCGCGCGCGCCGCCGATGCGACTCGCAGAAACTGCTCGGCCCCGACGGAGGACCCGCGCACCGCCGCACGGCCCCCTCCGCCGCCGACTTCCTCTACGTCGGCACCGTGGAGCCCACCACGCCCGCGCACCACCACCGCGGGCCCACGGGAGCCGATCTCGCCGGGTCCCCCTACCGCAAGCTGCGGAACGAGCGCGCGGTCTGCCACGACGAGGCCACCGACCACCCGAGCCCGGAGCTCCGCCCGCTCCCGCCGCTGCGGCGCATGGCCACGATAGGCTCCTCAGACGAGGACGCCGCGTACTACACGCCGCGGCAGCGCTCGGGGGGCTCTGGCTCCGGTGGAGGCGGCGGCGGCGGCGGCGCGTGCGGCGAGACGTGGAGCGAGGCGAGCGCGTCCAGCCCGCCCACCACCACCACCGCGTCCCGCCGTAGCCTTCCCAGCATGACCAGCGACTTCTTCCCCCCGGTGGCCGCCATCGCCGCGCTCCCCCCGCCCCCTGCACGATCCCGCCGCACGCGCACACCGCCGCGCACGCGCTTCTCCACTGGCTCTACCCCCGACGTCAAACAGGTCATCTCGGCATCCCCGCGACCGGTGCAACCCTCCAACCCACCTCCACGGCCGCCGCCACCTCCTCCTCCTCCGCCACCAGCGCCAGCCAAGACAGCTCCAAAACCACCTCCTCCACCGCCGCCACCGATGGCGTCAACCAATGGCGTTCCCCCAAAGTCCGCAGAGCCGCCGTCCGGGCCGACATCGAGGCGCCGGCTGCTCAAGCCACTACCGCCAGAAGGCCCCCGCATTGCCATGTCGATGCCGATCACGGCGTCAGCAACGGCGGATAACAACGGGAGCACGTCGATGCCGGCAGGAGACGAATCGGCCGCCGGTCTGCCGAAGCTGAAGCCACTGCACTGGGACAAGGTGCGGGCGACCTCCGACCGCGCCATGGTCTGGGACCAGCTCAAGTCAAGCTCATTCCAGTTGAGAACCGGCGCACAATAAATACGTGATCCGTAATATTTTTTTCATCTCCGAACTACGCGTGATGTTCGAGCCGTTTCTTTCAGGTTGGACGAGGACATGATCGAGGCGCTGTTCATGAACAACTCGATGCCCGCCGCGCCGCCGAGGGATGCCGGGAGGAAGGCCGGCGCGCCACCGTTCCGGCAGGAGGAGAGGGTGCTCGACCCTAAGAAAGCCCAGAACATCGCCATCCTGCTCCGTGCCTTGAATGTCACGCGCGAGGAGGTCTCCGATGCGCTCTTGGATGGTGAGTGCTCGTACAATGCTGATTGCTCAACTGCTGTCACCGACAAATTCGCTTTTCTCCGAGGACAAAATTGTCAGCTCATTTTTCCTGCTAGCAGTAATTCCTGCACCTGACTATACTGAACCCCCTTTCCACTGTTTTGAAGCTAAAAAAACTATGCTAAGTAGTATTTTGTTTCAAAATCTTAAATCTGAGGGGTTGTATTTGATTGTGATTAGGTATTTAGGGAGCTCTCAGCTAGCTCAAAATTTTCTCTGAACCAAACTCTCAGCTAGCTCTTTATCCATAATCATTTCAATGCTTTTTGATAGAGTATTCTGCTGTTATGTACTCTACATGGCATTGCCCACTGACTTTGTACTCCATATTTGAACAGGCAATGCTGAATGTTTAGGGAGTGAACTTTTGGAGACGTTAGTCAAGATGGCACCTACTAAAGAGGAGGAAGTCAAATTGCGAGATTACAGTGGCGACTTAGCGAAGCTGGGTACTGCAGAACGCTTTCTCAAGACGGTGCTGGATATACCTTTTGCCTTCAAAAGAGTTGATGCTATGCTGTACCGAGCAAATTTTGAGACGGAGATAAATTACCTAAGGAAATCGTTTGAAACACTAGAGGTATGTGAGATCGTAAAATTCATACCGCACAAATTCTTTCTTGCCATTCCGAGTACTTACAGACTGCACATCGTTGACTTGAATATCAATGTCAATTGCCTACATTTTCAGCTATTAGCCTATTATTACACAAGTAGTTTAGTTCACATTTACCCACTTGTTTTCAGGCTGCTTGCGAAGATCTTAGGGGTAGCAGGCTGTTCCTTAAACTTCTTGAGGCCGTGTTGAGAACCGGAAACCGGATGAATGTCGGCACTAACCGGGGCGAGGCTAAAGCCTTTAAGCTCGACACTCTGCTGAAGCTCGCAGACGTCAAGGGAGCTGACGGTAAAACCACGCTGCTGCATTTTGTTGTCCAGGAAATGATTCGATCAGAAGACGCAAAATCCGAGAAGGAAACGACCAGCTCTAACGAGCACTTCCATAAGCAAGGACTGAAAGTCGTGTCGGGGCTGAGCAGCGAGCTTGGGAACGTGAAGAAGGCGGCTTCAATGGACTTCGACGTCCTGCATGGCTACGTCAGTAAACTCGAAACGGGCCTCGAGAGGATCAAGTCGGTGCTGCAGCTCGAGAGGCAGTGCACGCAGGGCCAGAGATTCTTCGTGGCAATGCAGGGCTTTCTGACGGAAGCCGAGAAGGAGATCGACCGAGTCAGAGGCGAGGAGAAGAGGGCTCTGGGGAAAGTGAAAGACATCACCGATTACTTCCACGGCAACGCCGCCAAGGAGGAGGCTCACCCCCTGAGGATTTTCATGGTGGTGAGGGACTTCCTGTCGACGCTGGATCAGGTCTGCAGGGAGGTTGGCCGGATGCAGCAGGACAGAACCGTCGTCGGGTCCGCGAGGTCGTTCCATGTCTCGGCGACGACCTCGTTGCCGGTTCTAAGCCTGTACGGCCAACGGCGGGAGAAAATGTCCGACGATGACGATAGCATGTCGTCGTAGGAGAAGGCGGGGTCAAGGAGCGGGCTGAGTTTTGGAATGCACATAGCGCACACGAACTTTCACAGCTTTAGCAGCTGCAGCAAATGTTACTTATGATAGTTACAAGGAAAGCACATATTCAACCTTGGGATGCCCAAGGTTAGGAGAGATCGGGGTGTATACGTTTGGATTATGCGGAATTTTTTGTACAAAAGCAGAATAATGATAGAAGATATTCCTCTTATTTAGGGGGTGATTTGCAACGCAGAGTAAAAGGCTTAGAAAATAGGCTCGCTTCACTAGTATGTACTCCCTCCTATCTAGATACATACGAATCTAGACAAATCTGAATCAAGTTTTATGGAACGGAGGGAGGAGCAGTTTATCGAAAGATTGTTCCATGTCTTTCTTATGTACTCCCTCCGTCCAAGAATAGATGTCTTAGGTTTTTCAAATTTTAAATGAATCTATATACTAAATAGTGTCTAGATTCATTCAAATTTTAGCAAATTTGAGACATCTATTTTAGGACGGAGGGAGTAATAATTATGTTCGTATAGTTGAGGATTAGTGGTAAAACCTGGAGACCATTTTTAATGGTTAACTAAATTTCTGTCTGGCCAAATAATCAGGAATCAGTTCAAGATTAACTTGGTAAGCAACTTATGTTTCATCCATTCAGTGCAATTTCCTCTTCAAACATTCTCCCATCGACAAATTTCTCTTGTAAGCTTGGAGAGACAGCAAACCTATATCATCTTTAGACCATACCTTGGAGGCTTGGACTTTATTGGAAGAACGTGCTTTAGAAGAGCACTACTACCAGGTAGCAGAGGCCATCCTTCCAGATACCTGCAAGCAGCAGAAAGGTGAAAAGGGAAGCCATCAGTATGTTTACGATCAACTGTAAAGCATATCCGAGAGCGAAAGGACGGCATAGCTGCCATGCCATGGCATGCCATGCCATGCCAGCACCAACACCATCATCTCCTCCATTGCCGAGCAGCAGCCTTTTTCTCTGTACAGGCGGTCGATCACTCCCTCTTCGCGTAGAGATAAAGAAAGCACCGCGCATAACTAGGGCGAAAGTTATGTCCCTGACCTTTTTCTCTCTCTCTCTCAGGCGAATGATGATTCCAAGCTTCACGAGCATTCCTTCCTGGATGGTGAAGTTAGCCGCTACGTACATGTGAGAGAAAGGTGTGCAGGGCGAAGCAGGGAGACGTTGTTCTAAAGGGTGGCATCGTGAAGGATTCATGGGTCCTTAGTGCCGCCATGATTGCCCTTTGCCTTCACAGTTCTCTTCTGGAACGCCATCAGCGAAACTTATTATGGATAAGAGGTAGTAGTAGTTTCTATGATCCAATCTGAAGCAGAGCACCAAGATTGCAGTAGAAGATATTCTCATCTTTTACCATTTCACTGTAGTCACACATTCACACACTATCCAATGAGTACAAAACATGTTCCAAAAGTAACACAGCACTAGGCTACGCACATTTGCATTCAATCATCTTCAACATAAACCTTTCAAGTACCAAACCAAAAAACGGCAGCATGCTCCTGGTCTGACCAAGCACAAGCAGCACACTGCTTCTGTAATGCACGTTTTACGGAATCTCTCATTCCATAGTCTTACAAACAAAATAAGAATCTATGGGGGCTGGTTAATGTTGTCGTACGAATGTAATTGGAACAACCAAGTACAAACTTAGCCTGTGAACATCGCCTGTCCCTCACCAACTTGGCCACATTTACATTTCCCGTTGCACTTCAAAAGGTGGTGCTACAGCGGCAGGAGCTAAAGCCCTGCCATTCCTTGCATGTGCTTCCTCAGCGCCTGATCCCTACGGTTATGATTCCGGCCGCCTCTCCTTCCACCGCCTCCACGAGGGCCTGGCCCTCCTCGGGCGAAACCTTGTGCCGGATTACGATCTTCATTCTCCTCCAGGGGATCGTCATGGTTCCTGTCCCCTCCTCTTCTTGCGCCACGACCAAAACCTTGCTGGCCATTAGGGTGGTTGTTCACTTCTGGTCGGTTGTCCTCGTCCCTCCCCCCTCTTCTTGCACCACGACCAAAACCTTGATGGCCATCAGAGTGGTTGTTCACCTCTGGTCGGTTGTCCTCGTCCCTGGCCCCTCTTCTTGCACCACGACCAAAACCTTGCTGGCCATCAGAGTGGTTATTCGCTTCAGGCAGTTGTCCCTTCTTGCCCCACGGCCAAAACCTTGCTGGCCATCGTTTACCTCTGGCAGGTTGCTATGGTTCCTGCCCCCTCTTCTCCCTCCACGGCCACCTCGAGGGGCACCAGCATTCCTGTTGTCCTCCAATGGGTTGCTCTGATCCCAGCCACCTCTTCTGCCCTGACCATGGGGAGCTGAGCCTCCTCTATCTGCATGACCACCCTCCTCTTCCTCCATAACTCTATGTTGTTGCCTGTTGGGACCTCCCATAGGAATATTTCCACCACGGCCAAGACCATGAATTGTATCCTTTTGAGTTTGGTTTAAGACTGCCGCTTCTCGAGCATTTGATACAGCAACTGAACCAGTAACCTTGTAGCTGTAGTTCTTCCCATCCTTAACATAAAACTGTGGCTTCTTCTGTGATGCCCAACGCGGGCCACTCGAGGAACCCTCAACATCATTGGCACCCTCATTTTCCTCATAACTTGACTCTACCACGCTGAAGCCAAGATCGTCAAGCAGTCATCATACTCATCATCATACTCATACTGGGATTGCAGAACCGCTGATTTAACGGCATCTTTAGCTTTTTGCGAGTCTAGGATCACAGAGTCGGGCAGATCATCATTGCTCTTTCTTGTAAATCTACCTTGAGGAACTGATGATACAGAAGAGGTAGGAGCCTTGGATGATGATGAAACTAAAGCTACAGAAGAGGTAGGGGCCTTGGATGCTGATGAAACTGAAGAAGATTGGGCTTCGAGGTTATGGGGTTTATTTTTAATATTGGGCACAGATTCCACAAGTATGCCTTTTCCTTTATCTTTCCCAACATTTGTTGCAGTTTTTGTTGTGGCATCTCTTGTAACGAAGTATCTAAAGCAAGGAGATCTGGATGAAGTGTTCCATCGAATATTCTTTGGATAACTTCTTCGGGGTTCTGGTTGTAGGCTTCCAAGCAAACAGCAAGGAAACCTTTCCCATATTCAGGAATTAGGTCCCTTATCTGACTAATCTTAGACTCAATGACAGCCGCTTCCTCATCCTTCTGTTGCAGTTCACCACCATGGAAAGATACTGGCAAATCAGGGATGCTATTCCAAGAAGTGACACTGGACTCACACAAACTGCCCATTAACTGGAACTGCCCATCGTCCATATATATCCATCCTGTATGTAGATACATGGAATACATCAATAAAATGATACAACAACTGAGTTCTTAGATGATAAGACATGTGGTATGTAGATAAATGAAACGATGCTGACAGCTTAGTAACTTTTTGACATGACAGAATATATAGGAAACTAAATGAAGCAATAACTCAAAAGTTAAAAAGTGCTGCTGCTGAGTATGGAAATACAGTTGGTGCATTAAATGTGGTAAAATAGTAGAGGTCCAGAAACTGGTTAAGGCATGACAAAATCCTACAGGATGATGATACTCCAACAAGCTTTAAAAACAATTCCTTTTAACATTGGATTCTAGTTCTGCATATGTTGGCAATGATTGAGAACATTCTACTATCTCAAACTGGAACAGAACTGAACCATATAAGCCTATTAACTGTGTTCAATCACACACGGACTGTGAGGAAGTATCGTAACAGTATGCTAAGATAAACAAATTGAGTTAATATATGCAAAATGTCAATATACAAGGCACTTAAACCTTGATTACTTCTACTCCCTCCGTCCTGAAATAAGTGACTTGGATTTGTCTACATTCGCATGTATCTGTCTAGATACATGCGAATCTAGACAAATCCAAGTCAGATACATGCGAATCTAGACAAATCCAAGTCACTTATTTCAGGACGGAGGGAGTACAATAAATCTAAAAGATCACAAGCTATTTCTGAAAGAAAAGAAGACTAATGAGTTCAGACATTTTTGACTGATAAATTGACATAACAAGTAAAGGGGGATAAAAAGGTTGTGTGAAACTTTATAAACACAAGGAGCTAAGTAAGCATTTCATTGAGAATTTTGTTTACCTTTGTTCCGAATACCGCCAATCCGGCTTATCAACTGAAAATCCTTTTGAAGAGCTTGAAGAAATGTCTTTCCAGGATTGCCTTGAGAAGAGTAAGAGGCTTCTCCATTGATATCCTTGAGTTTTGAATAATGATTTCTCCCTGATCATCGGATCTTCGACTTTAGCTGGAAATAACTTTGTAGAAGCTTGGATATCATGCTCCTTAAGTTGATCATTTAAATAGCAGAACTCAATAATCTCCAACCAAATCGACAGCTCTCTTTGACAGCATTCTTATACCAAGAACTATGTCAGTAACTGTAATTTCAGATGAAGTCTCTCCGTTGCTTTGAACTAAACATAACTTGGAAACTCTGAAGCAAAGATGGTAACAGCGAATCATGCAATCTTGCAAGGGTGTTCAGTAATTCCTCAACTCCATCACTGCAAATCAAGAAGTATATATCTATCAATGCCTAGTTAATAAACACATGCACCAATCGTTGGGATGAATGAGTAGAAGCTTACCCTGCTTTGAAAGAAGAACATAATAATAATGCAGCAGGCTGATAAGCATCAGCAAAGGCATCCAGAGAGATAATAGCATCATTTACAAAATCCAACACCTGAGGGAAGTTAAATTTACAATTACGCATAAAACTTAGGCA
Organism: Avena insularis; assembly: GCA_023614405.1. Taxonomy (NCBI): domain Eukaryota; kingdom Viridiplantae; phylum Streptophyta; class Magnoliopsida; order Poales; family Poaceae; genus Avena; species Avena insularis. The sequence continues at coordinate 674,174,242 of CM042690.1, forward strand.
AAAGGGCAGTTGATACATCCGAAAGAATCCAGAATATATAAGAACTTACTTCCAAAAACTCCTTCTGAAGCTGGGTATGTCCACTGTCATTCGGTTCAGGTGAGCAGAGGACCTATGAATCAATCAATTACAGTTAAGTAGTGTCCATGCATAATTCTGTATGATCTAACATAGATTGTCATCGGATCGCTAAAAATGCATGATCAATTCTTTAATTATAAATACCTTTGATTTTTCATCATATTAAGTTACATATATCCTTAATTTGAACATGAAGTTTTTTCGAAAGAGAAAATGTGTACCATCAAATGCCATTCTCATCAACCACTACTTTGCCCTAATGCATGTTCACAACAGCTAAAGGACAATGCAAAATTGCAAGCAACATAATTCCTAACAGAGCTACTTACGTACCAGGAATGCTAAGAGGATAAGATACGTCATATTTAGCTGGAAATGATGGCACTAGCACTAGAAAAGGATCTAAGACCAATATAGCGATATGTTGCACCAAAAGGTAGAATGAGCAGGTCCAGGAAAGCGTAAAAACTTAGCAGCTAAAGAGTCAATCCAGTATCAGTACGTGATTTAAAAAACTAGAACACCCATCCAGGAATCCATGCACCTGGAAATTACTATGCTAAAATATTGTTTAGAAATTCAGAGCTAGTTTCACTAATTTGGTGAATGAACAAAGTGAAATCTTTTTACAAACAGTGCAAATGCACTTCTCCAAAAACTTCATTGAAATGAAAAAAGAAAGCTTTAGCTAAAGAAAGTAAGTAGTTCTAGCAGTCACATAAGATTTCTCCACACTGAGATGATCAAACTATTCTCTAGATGTTGCTACCAAATAAGTGAACAAAAAAGGCTTTTGATGGCATGCACCATCAACAAGTTGTTGCACAAAACAAGTGGAAAAAAAGACCTGTAATGACTTCATGCACCTCTCCTGCATCGTGTGAAAAATGTCCAGGAACTTGGGAAGTACAATATTGACGTCATCAAGAACATTGGGCTGCATACTGATAGCATTTGCAACCTGGAGATACATAATCATTATTAACTGGAGCGTTCAGAGTTCATAAAATGAAAAGAAATAGCTGAGATTATAGGAATTGAAATGATTTTGAATTTAAGTTACATCCATGTACAAGAAAAAAATAAAAAAATAATAGCACCAAGACCAATAAATAGCCTCAGGAACCAACCAGTGAACTTGTCAACTTCCCATTGTCATGCCCATAAATAGCACATATATCCAATAACTTTGGTAGATCAAGCAATCTTTTCTCCTGTAGAAGGGCTAGAGGGGAACAAAATTATTCAACTCCATTCTGCCCTAAACTCAATGAATGCAGACATGAACAAACAATTAATCCTAATCTCACCTGTATGCTCCTTCATACTAAGGGACTCACCCACACCTGCTCCAGGGTCCTTGTTTAAAGATCTAATACACAAACAAGAGACACATCACAGTTATATGCAACTCTTAATAGCATACACTATCTTATGAAAATTGTTTTACAAAAATTGAACAGGAAGTTGTAAAATGATAGAAATCTCACATGCGGTAGAGAACCATAAAGACACGTCGGCAAAGCTCAAGCTCCCCAACAGCCACGCCAGCAACTGTTCCTTTAGGGCCCCTGTGTGGTAAATCATACCACCGGTGTCTGAATTGTAGGTAACTATCTAGGAATGCATGCAGAGAGGTATTCTGTGCCACTGGACAAAAAAGCAACTATAAGCATTAGATGTCACTAACAAAGTTCAGATGCATGCAGCTCTGCGCTCTCTTCGCAAGTTCTAACTCTAGCCAAAACATTGGACAAACCACAAAACAAGAACAAATTTTCATCTCCCAGTTTGGCAGTTTCTCTTGTTTACTTATCTAGTCGTTAAATTACTGTTTACTGATAACAGTGCTGGTTAACAATTACTAAGTTCTGATGCATGCAGCTCTGGGCTCTCCTCCCAAGTTCTAACCCTGGGAGTAAAACATTGGAGAAACCACAAAACAAGAAGTTCATCTCCTAGATTTTCTTTATCTAATGGTTAAATTATTGGCTATTGAGATCAGTTCTGGTTAACAATTCCAAAACGCGATAGAGAGACTCGTAGAGTTAAGTATCGGTAACCAATACATGTATGTACTCATCGGCTTTACTTTGGTACTCTAAATACCTTTTCCAGGAAGATACAAGAGCTACATGCATATACTAGTGTTTGGCAGTGAAAAACAAAATCTGAAATTCTTGAGCATCTGACTAGTAAACTTGACTTCTTGAGCCAGTACAACTCATCAGTGCAGAAATAGTTATATACGCACAGCAGACAGCAATTTTCTGATATATTCATGTGGAAGAAAACAACCGACACAATTAAGAATGCAAGTAAACCTCCTAACCAAGAAACCAGTAAAGGTAGGACTTTCAACAGCTGAGTAGATTCCAGACATAAGCAGAAGTACCACTGAATAAATAACTAATCACTCAAAATGTGTGTAAGCCATAAAACACATAAACCAGTCAGCTGAACTGACTGCAACAGTTCTCCATGTCGCAACTTGTTAAGCTTGATATGCACTTTTACATATAGGCAGGAAGATACAGATATATCACAAGGCGGTAAATAGCAATCAAATTGTTATGTAAGCCATCAAGCTATACTCAGCAAAGGGCGTAACACTCCTGTATACAAAACAGGTACGAGTTCAAGCATGAACAAATAGTTGATCTAAGCAACTATATATACAACAAAATACTCGTAGTTTTGGAAGATAAACTAGACTACTGATGTGATAAGAAACGTCTTTCAATCCCAACTACCAATCACTAAATCATTTCTAGTGAATCAAACCCATCTGAGTGAGTCGATATCCGATAGAGCATGGCTTAGCAAATTACACAAACAACAAAAGTATGCATACTAATTCACAGTAACAGGTCAAGCTCCCAAGCTCCTACTCAGGGTTCCAAACAAAAATTAAGGTTTCTGATTTGCAAGTAATGCACATGGGAGTTCTGCGGTTACCCTGGCGCCAGAACTCGCGAGGCTTGGCACGGAGTAGCGACGCGAGCGCGTCGTTGAGGAGGTCGACGACGGCCTGCGACTCCTGGGCGTCGAGGCCGCCGAGCCCGGCCGCAACCGCCTCGTCGTGCGGCAGGTAAGCCACGAACCCATCCGGCGCTCCGCCGGCACTGCTGCTTCCGGCGCCAGATGCAGACGGGGCGGCCGACGATCGCAGGGCGGTGGTGAGCGATGGTGGCGGCGAGGGTTTAGGAGCGGAAGGGGCGGCGGACTTGGGAACGTAGCGCTGCTGCTGCTGCTGTTGCTGCCTCGGCCCGGAGTTGGGATGGCGGCGGTGGTAGGAGGGCTTTGATTGTTGGGCGGGCGGCGCGGACGACATGGCTGGATCGGGGGAGGGGAGGAGATGCCTTGGGTAACGGTGTTGGAGCCCTGGAGGGGGTGGAAGGCTCCGGAGAGGAAAAGTCAGCCTCAGGCACTCCCCGAATTTGGAATTGAGAAGCTCTCTTGCGACAATATTCTATTCTACTAGTAGTACTATCGTTTGCTTTCTCAAAAAAAGTGGAGTACTATAGTTTGCAAAAAAAAACTTTATATAAATTTTAATACTCTACTAAAATTTATCTTGTAAAAATGGAAGGGATAGTTAATAAAATAATAAATTTGAGAATATTTTATGTGGCTCGGCATCTTCGGCATCTTCATTATTGGAAAATGCGGGTTAACTAAAAACCCGATAAAATTTTGAAGGTCGTTCCTCACTACCGGATTATTGGAAAACCCAAATACTAAATGATTTTTGGTTAAAACCAAATGCCTAGGCCTACTGTAGCTATGCATCATGACCCTGGCTGCTTCGGAGAGGTATCCTCGCTTCGCTCCTCCTCCATAGTTCGTGATCAATTCGCCACAATCTAGGGTTTGCTCATTTATAGTGCTAGCAGTTTCAAACCAGGGGACTATGTTCATGTGTGCGTTTGCGGTGTTTTGTTCTTACACATTATTATGTATACTTTTTTTAGATTCCTTGACATATGTACTTAAATGTGATCAAATATATACCAAGGAAACGTAACATGTAAATCATGCAGCTGGTCTCGAGGGGCCACGTAGCGATAAACATCAATGGGGATATTGGACCGTATTTTAGAAACGAACAAGAAATTAGGCAGGGAGACCCACTTGGACGGTATCTATATTTTTTTATAAAGCTAAGCCCCACTAAAATGTATTTATGATAGTCTATCTAAACATGCAGGCTAGCCACGATCGTTACAAAATCACACCCGTCCACTTCCAATTTTCTGACCGTCCATCACAAAAGCTTCGTATACTTTTGTTTCGCTTTGTTTGTCCGATCTGATTATATGCTAAGTGTTGACCAGTAGTCTAGAAATAGCCCACTAATTTAGCCCAGGTGCGGCTCATTAACGGAGTTCTCCACAACTTTCGTTACTGTTTTTCTTCTCCAGCATTTGAAGCGCACGAACATTACCGGTCGATTGAGCTTCCTCTTCTCCATTAATTTATGCACCACTTTCCTCTCCCACATAATCACCACGAAATAACATCACATGGAACTGATGGAGGCATACGAGAAGGTCCTGTAGATTCTATCCCCGTTTAAACGCCGTGCTCCGCCTCAACCATGGAGGCGGCTGTAAGCGTCGTTTTGGCCTCCCACCGCCTTCCATGTCAATCCATGATCCTTGCTCTGTCCCACGCATTCATCAAGCGCACCGCACGCCTCCTCCTCGCCACGGAACCACAAAAGCACAAACCACCCTCCTCCATGCTCCGCATCTGACTCCTTCATGCACGACCCTTCTCTACCAAAATCACCGTCATGAATATCATCTACTATGCTAGCTGTTCTTGCTTCGATGCCTGGCTGGGCACCCTTGGTTCTGCTCCTCTTCCTCCTACTGATCAATAATCTTGCAATTTGCGACCTCTCTATCTGTCCTTTAGAAATTGTTTTGATATTTTCCCATTTTGTATTACAGGTAGCAACAATGTTGCTCAAGTATGTTGATCAATATTATATCCAAAAATCATATACTTTTATACATAAGGGGTTAATTAATGAGATTTCGATGCATGGTATATTTTGTTTACTATTTTATCTTAAAAGGCCATGCCTGACTGTATGGACATACCCCACCAACAATCAAAAAATGGCTATTTTCCCGTTCTCTCGTGTATCTTATGATATAGTTAGCTTTCAGCATAAAAAATGCTCTATGAAAATCTATAGCATTCGCTTTCAATTAAAATAGAAAATTTCGCCGCAACGCGCGGGGCATCTTCTAGTTTTAGAAACGAACGAGGGGTTAGGCAGGGAGATCCACTCTCTCCGCTCCTTTTTGACTTCATGGCGGATTCCCTGGCTATGATCCTGGAGAAAGCAAGGAAAGCGGGACATATCAAAGGGCTGATTTCGCACCTTATCCCTACTGGAGTATCCCACTTATAATACGCGGATGACACAATGATTATGTTTGAACCTGATACACTCTCGGTTGCAAATGTAAAATTCTTGTTGTTGTGCTTTGAAAATATGTTGGGGTTCAAGATCAATTTCAATAAGAGCGAGGTGGTCATCCTGGGTGTTGACCATGCGGAGCAAGTGAGGATAGCAAACTGATACGTCCATAACGTATCTATAATTTTTGATGGTTTTATACTAATAATATGCTTTTGATACTCCTTTTTATATAAAGTTTATGATTTATTTGGACTAACCTACTAATAGTTGCAAAAGTGCACAATGTTCTTGTTTTATACTTTGATGTGTAGTAATTACCAAGAATACAAGTGGAAAACTTGTTGGAGTCAAATTGAGATTTTCTAGAAATCTGTCTCAGAACTCTTTTTGAAGATGGTCACGTTTCGGGTTCAAGACAGCGTCAAACGGAAAACTCTTCAACTACAAAGTTGTTGGAAAGTTCACGACAAACGTTCTGAACATAAAATTTAGCTAATTCCGAGTCCGGACGGGCCCAATAGACCTGATTTACTGCAGCCCAAGATGGGGTGACGGGAAGAGGAAACCTAATTCGTGGGAGACACCTCCACCCACGAATTTGCAGCCACCAAAGCCACGTTTTTTCCTTCCCCATGGATCCCATCTCCATGGGGAAGGGCTCCCAAGAAGCCATGAAGGAAGGGTGCTAAGGGGCGGTGCTCCCCTGTGATAGCGGCGGCGGAGAAGGAGTCCTCCGCGCCGTCGCCTCTTCACCATCTTCACCGCCATCTCCATCGATCTCCACCACCATATCCATCACCATTGCTGATTCCCATGATGAGGAGGGAGTAGTTCTCTCTCGAGGCTAAGGGTTCTACCGGTAGCTATGTGTTCATCTCTCTCTCTCTCTATGTGTGATCTTATTAAGATCATGAGCTTGTAATCTATAGATCTACCTTGCTACTCAAGTGCTTTAATAGATCTCTGCTCTCCCCATGTGTGTGAAAGTGACAGCGTGCACACTATGGTGGCACTTAGGCTAGAGATTACAAATACTTGTTATGAGTTATATTTGGAGTTGGATGTTTCTATGAAATTGTGGTGTTTGTTAGAACCATCTAAAGCTCAAAGTGACAGTGTGGGGTTATCTAGATGGGAAAGGCTTACTTTGAGGTGTGCTGTTATAGCCCTACCAACGATTAGAGTGTTCAACCGGAGAGTAGTTAAGAGTAGTATCATAAAGAGAAGATATTTATATGAGAGTGTTCACTAGTGAAAGTATGATCCCTGGGCCTTATTTCTAAGCATTGAAACACCGTTTGCAACAAGATCTGTTACATGTTTGCTTGCTTTCATCTTTATTTCAGTTTTACTTTAATCTTTTCCACGTCATCAAGCTATTTTCTATCACCGTTACCACTTACAATTATCTATACCACTTGTATTTCACTATCTCTTCACCGAACTAGTGCACCTATACACCTGACAAGTGTATTGAGTGTGTTGGAGACACAACAGACTTTTTGTATCTTGATTGCAGGGTTGCTTGAGAGGAAATACCTTTGACCACTTCCTCCCTGAGTTCGATAAACCTTGGGTGATCCACTTAAGGGAAAACTTGCTGCTGTTCTACAAACCTCTGCACTTGGAGGCCCAATAACTGTCTACAAGAATAGAAGTGCATAAACATCAAGCTATTTTCTGGCGCCGTTGCCGGGGAGGTAAGGTAAAAGGTATTCACACCAGAGGATTAAAGAAAAAGAACCTCCCACGGCAAACGCCTATTTTCTAGCGCCGTTCTTGGGAGGTAAAATAGTACTCACATCCTCCGGTGTGAGTGCTCGAAGTTATTTCCTTTAGATTCTGTAATTTTGTCTTTTTGTTTCTTGTTTTAACTAGTTAGGCTTAATGGAAAAGAACAAAAAAATTAGAGAGCTTTATAGTATTTATCTTGAGTTAGGACATGAAGTGTTTGAAGAGAAAATTAAAAAACCTATGGAACTTTATTTGCATGCTAATAGCAATGTTGTTAGTATGAATTCTTTGGACACTATTATTGCTAATGCTATGGAAAAGTCTAAGTTTGGGGAAGCTAGTTTTTATGAAAATGATCTTTTTAGTTCCCCAGCTTTGGAAGATAGCTATTCTATTGCTTATGATGATACCAAACCTCCAATATATGATGATTACCATGATGAATATGATATTTTCAGTCCACCTACTATTGAGGAGAAAATTAATTATGATTATAATATGCCTCCTATATTTGATGATTATGGTGATGAGAATAATAATTATAGCTATTTTGTTGAATTTGCTCCCACTATGATTAATAAGAATGACTATTCTTATAGGGAGAGTAATAATTGTTTTATGCATGTGACTCATGATAAGAATGTTTTATGTGATATTTATATTGTTAATTTTATTCATGATGCTACTGAAAGTTATTATGAGAGAGGGAAACATGGTTTTATGTATCTCAACAATATTAAGTTTCCCCTCTTTATGTTGAAAATTTTGAAGTTGCACTTGTTTTGCTTTCCTATGCTTGTTGCTTTGTGCTTTCATGACTTGTTTCTTTACAAGATTCATATGCATATTAAGTGGGTTAGACTTAAATGTGTTTTGAATTTGCTTCTTGATGCTCTCTTTTACTTCAATTCATATTTCTTATGTGAGCATCTTCTCAAACTATCATGTCTAACTTACAGGCGTTAAAGAAAAGTATTTATTAGGAGATAACCCAAAAGTTTTAGATGAGTCTTGGAAGTTATTACTTCAGTAATAACCGCTCCTTATCCTTTTTGTTTGCTTTTTGTGCCAAGAGTAACCTCTAATGAGAGAGAAGTAATGATTGGGAAAGTTGTTGTCCCGAAACAGATTTCTGTGCTTCACCGTAAAAATTCGTGTAAAATCTCTGTACGTCCTTTTGAGGCGTGAATTTTTTTGATTCTGCCCCAGGTCATTATCTAAATTTCTTTAGTTCAACACTTTTTGATTTGAGCAACAGAAGGTCTTCAAAAAAATTCGTCTTTACCTGCTGGTCTGTTTTGATAGATTTCTGCCATTTTCTGCATTTGCTTCTTGTTGGTTCCTTTTTTAGTTCTTTTGGGGAATTAAGCTTTTTGAGGGAAATGCTATAGTAGCTAGTGTTTTAATGAAATATTTTATTGGTGTTGGAACTGAACCTAAAGACTTATTATCTTGAGTGCACTAATGTTGCTAATAAAGATTGTGTGAAATTTTGTATGAAGGAAAAATTTCAGGTGTATGGAAGGAATGAGTAATGAGATGAAGGATGGACTAAAGCTCAAGCTTGGGGATGCCACGCGTGTCACCCCAAGAAATATCGAAGAAGTACAAGCGTCAAAGCTTGGGGATGCCCAAGGCATTCCCTTCCTCATCAATAAAAATCCTAGGTTCCTTCCAAACGCTTTATTTTTATTGTTTCATGCACAGTTGTGTTGTTCTTGGAGCGTCTTCTTTTTCATTTTTGTTTTGGTTTTTGGTTTTATTTGTTTGCTTAGTTTGCTGAATAAATTGGTTGGACCCCCTCTTTCATGTATTGGTTTTCAAATAGTTTGGTTTGGATTGGAAAAGATAAGGAAAGTTCATGCTTAAGTGTTAAAGAGAGTTTGTTTTTTACTGTGGCCTATGCTTTGTCATGCCATGCTTGATATTGTTTTGGCTTTATGCTTAGTATTCTTTGCTGTAGCATGACTTGTTATAAACAATTTAGATTGCTTAATGTGCCTTGGATGAATCATGCGTTGTTTTAGCATATTAAAGCATAGTATTGTGGTATTCTCCTTTGATGCTTTATTTGGATTGACTTGGCGCATGCTCACACCATGTTATGACTATCCCAAGTCACCATAGCCTTTACGATCCCTTAGTTTTCAACTTGTAGTATCACTTTATGCTTTGATCAATGATGTTTTGTCGCTCTGCATGATTATGGCCATTATTGCTCTCTTAGTTTGTCGCTCCCAGTCTTTTGCTAGCCTCCGCAACCAAGTATGAGTTCCACTCATGCATCCAACTTGAAAGAACATTTCATGTTTTCCTATGTTTTGCGTGTTAGATAACAATACTATGGAGACTATTAATGTGCGCTAAGTGTGTAGGAAGTTTTGAGGGGGCCGGATAATCCGCCCCACCAAGGGCCGGATAATCCGGCCTATCTCATCTCTCAAAAGAAGCCAAGGCGCGTCGCTCGGTGTCCAGTCGGATTTTCTCCCGGAAAATCCGAACTAGGGCGGTTTTTTCCTTCCCAGGCCGGATAATCTGGGTGTCACACGAGCCGGATTATCCGCCCCGCCGAGCAAAGGGCCAAGGCGTCGCAGACGGTATCCGGTCGGATTTTCTCCGGAAAATCCGAAGCGGTTTTTCTTCCCAGCCGGATAATCTGGCCCTCACATAGGACCGGATAATCCGGCCCGGTTGATCAATGGCAAGCTCGGCGCGTCTCTCTGATAGGGGTCGTACTTTCTGCCGGATATTCCGAGTCTGGGGCGGTGTTTTCCCTAGGCCGGATAATCTGGCCCTCACTTGGGCCGGATAATCTGGGCCCCAAAGTGTTCAACGGCTGGTTTTTGAAGGGGGTATAAATACCCCTTCTTCCCCAACGTTCAGAACTCTTGATTCATTCGAAATTGACCAGACATTGTGAAAGAGCTCTCATTCTCGATCTCCCACTTCAACCACCCGAAGGTCTTGATCTTTGGTGGAATTGAAGGAGGATAAGTTCATCATCACCATCAAGAATCAAGCGCTTCAACTCCTCTCCATTCACTTGGAGAAATCCCTGATCTAGTATTCTTGTCAATACCTAGATCTTGTTTATTGTATTTGATAAGTTTGTTCTTGTGGCAGCTTGTTGTCATTTCGGGAGCCTCCAAGTTGTTGTGGAGTTGTTGCCCTGCTAGTTGTGTAAAGGCGCCGGTGCCCGCCTCGAAGGGTACCTATAGTGGAAGGTGGATCAGGCCTTTTATGGCGAGATCCATCGGAGAATAGGGTGAGGCCTTTTGTGGCGTGGTGGTCTTAGTACCGCCCACCCCTCCAACGCAGATGTACTTACCTTAACAAGGAAGGAAATGCGGTCAAACAAATCTTGTGTCTCCGCGTGCTTCACTTCGGTTTACTCGTTCCCCTTCCACTCGCTCTTTACTCGCTAGTAGATAGGTTTGCATATAGGGAAATTCCACCTAATAGTTTATCTAGAGAATTTACCCTTTGTGCTAAGCCTAAAATTGAAAAAGAATTAAAAATTGGTGTAGCACCTATTCACCCCCCCCTCTAGGTGTCCATACGATCCATTTCAATTGGTATCAGAGCCCCGGCTCTTAATTCGGGCTTAACCGCCTAAGAGTAGTATGGGTACCAAGGATGATGGAAATGAGGCTGTGGATAAGGTCACAATGGATGATCTCAAGTCGTTGGAAACAACCTTGTTGAAATCCTTTGAGGCCAAGATGGAGGAGATGAATCAAATGATTGATCGCCTTACATCATCCATAGCCCCATCTCCATCCTCCTCTGAGGCTCCCATACCATCATCTAAGGAAAAGGGTAACTCCGGATCCAAGGATGATGATGTGGAAGGTGAAAAACTTAATGGTTCCACCTCCAAAAAGGGAAGTGGTAAGGAGGAATATAGTGAGGTTCACCACGTATATTCCCCCGACCCACCTATCCCTCATCCTCATATAAACAATAGGGGTGATCCACCCAAGCTCACTGCATCCTCTTTTAATCAATGGCAATTCCTAATGAAATCTCATGTTTGCAGCTCCTCTATTGAATTGTGGAGGATTATTGAAGAAGGTCTTCATATTGGAGATCAAACCAATCTAACAAGAAGGGAAGTTGTGGATACGCAGTTGAATGCCACCGCTCTCCACATGATACAGCTGGGTGTGGGTCCCAAGGACATGCCACACATTGAACATCTCAACACTGCTAAAGAGGCGTGGGATGCTCTTACGGACCTTTTCGTTGGAAATGAAAGCATGAGAAGAAACATGTATGATGCCCTTAGTAATGAAGCTGAGGGATTCTACATGTTGGATGGTAAAAACCATGAGGACATGTATAGAAGACTCAAGGGCATCGCAACAACATTTAGGAAGCATGGGGCCACTCACATTGATGATGCATGGATAAAAAGAAAATATGTGAGTGCCTTAATGCCTTTCGAGCCAACGGATTTGAAGAGCCTACAAGGTAGACACAACTATCATCAAATGACATCCAACAAAGTCATGCAAGAAATGGCGTCATTCAAAGTGGCGGCAAAGAATGCTGAAGATGCCCGTGCTCGGGCCATTGGAATGCAAAAGGGTGTCAATGTGGCTCTCAAAGCCAATGTTGTTGAGCAAGAGGAAGATGAAGGAGCTTTTGAGGGGGTATCCATGGACTGCCCCGATGAGGTCAAACATGCTCATGGTGAGTACATGGCATTCTATGCAAGGAACTTTTGGAAGGACCCTGCCAAAGCCAAGTCTAAACTTGAGCGCAAGAACGGGTCAAATGGAAGAAGAGAAAGTGGCCCAAGATTGAGAACTTGCTTCAACTGTGGAGATAGAATGCACTTTGTAGCCGAGTGTCCATATCAAAATAGAGAAGACAATGGTGGCAGGCTCATTCTTAAAGAGAAATCTAAAGCTCCTAAGAAGAAGCCATTTATTAAGAAGAATGACCCTTTCAAGAAGCAACCCAAGATTGTCCTTGTAGCTCAAGAGGAATACTCCTCCACAAGTGAAGATGAAGAGGATGATGATAGTTCCCGCGAGGTGGCTGCTATAGCCACCACATCGACTCCCTCCTCTCTCTTCGACTCGCCGAACGAGAATACCATCAACAACAACGCCACTTGTCTAATGGCAAGAGGGTCCAAGGTATCAACTTCTAGCTCTTCATTTCCTAAGACTAACATAATTTTGGATATGGATGATCATGAAAGTCTTGAAATGAAAGAAGAAGTTATTGCCTTGGATACTTTTTCACTAACCTACAAGGTGAGAACAAACTCCATTTTGATGCTCTTATGAGTCAACTTGCTCAAGCCGAAGATCTCCTTGAAGAAAAGGGCAGAATTGAAAGAGAAGATGCCTTGGAGATAGCTTTGTTGAAGAATGCCTTGGAAGAGGAAGAGGAAGCTCGAGTATCTTTGGAAGAAAGACTCGTATCACTTGAGGAGTCACAAGAAGAAGTTGTAGCTCAGCTCATTAAAGAACGTGACCATGCTCTTGCTAAGGTAAAGAAACTAAAGAAAGAAAAGATTGACTTTGGGGCTGTTCATGCTAGACTTTTGGAGAAGTTTGATTATCTTGAAAGTGCTCACAAGGCATTGAAGAGTGATCATTCTACTTTAAATGAGTCTCATGACCAGCTCCAAACTCAATTGAAATGGTATGATGTGCCAAGTACCTCCACTTCATCCTATGGAAAAGAAGATCTTGCAAGAAGTTCTCAACACAAAGGTAAAGGGGTTATTGATGAGATACTGAGCAGGCAAAGGACAAACAATAGTAAAGAAGGTCTTGGTTACATACCCAAGATAAAGATCAAGAAAAACAAGAAGAAGAAGAAGAAGAAGAGCAAGACTGCTCAATCAAAGACTAGCAACATTACCAATGACAAGACTAATTATGATGGTTTTGCAGGGATCAACAATCCTAACTTTGAACTATATTGTGATTGTTATGGTGATGTTTATGCTAGTTATGTAGGGCCTTATGATTGTTACATTCCTTGGTCTATTTGGGTTCCCAAGACCCTTGCTACTAACATGAGAGGACCCATTGAAAAATGGGTACCTAAAACCAAGAAGTAATTTTCCTGTAGGGTTATGCTTTCGGTGGTTCTAAATGGGTACTCGATAGTGGTTGCACGAGTCATATGACCGGAAGCAAGGAGATCATCACGGAGATGCAGCCAAATCTTGATCACATAACCGTCTCCTATGGTGACAAGTCAAAATCTGAGGTATTGGGTCTCGGCAAAGTTGTGGTGGCTCACGATATTTCTCTCGTGGACATCATGCTTGTTGAGACCCTCGGGTACAACTTACTTTTAGTTCGTGCCCTTGGTAAGATGGGCTTTGCAGTTTACATTGATGCTGATTTGGTGGTACTCTTGTGGAGCAAGTCTCTAAAAGTCGCTTTCATGGGATATGTCGAAAACGACATGTACGTGGTGGACTTTTCGGGGAAAACCACTACAGGCCTGATGTGTCTTTTCGGAAAGGCTGACGCGGGTTGGCTATGGCATCGCCGACTAGCCCACGTCAATATGAGAACTTTGCAAAGTCTCCACAAGGGTGGCCACATTCTTGGACTAAAAGAAAATGTCTCTTCTGCCAAAGATCGTGTTTGCAGGGCGTGTGTTGAAGAGAAAATGCATGACTCGCCTCATCGAAGGAAAACCATTATCTCTTCAAAAAGGATTTTGGAGCTCCTTCATGTGGACCACTTAGGACCTCCATCTCATGCAAGCCTCGGTGGGAAGAAGTATTGTCTTGTGATTGTTGATGATTACTCAAGATACACTTGGGTTTATTTCTTCAAGTTGAAGAGTGAAACTCAACAAACTGTCATCGACTTCGCTAACGAGGTTCAACGTCAACACAACATCCCCATTCTGGCTATAAGGAGTGATAATGGCTCGGAGTTCAAGAACTACACCTTAAATGAGTTCCTAAGTGAAGAGGGGATAAGACATCAATATTCCGCTGCGTACACCCCTCAACAAAATGGTGTAGCCGAGAGGAAGAATCGAACTCTAATGGATATGGCAAGATCAATGTTAGCCGAATTTAAATCTCCATATAACTTCTGGGCTGAAGCAATCTCAACTGCTTGTCATTCATCCAACTGTTTATACCTCTGTAAGATCTTGGACAAGACTCCGTATGAAATACTTACCGGTAACAAGCCAAACATCTCATACTTTCGGGTATTCGGGTGTAAGTGTTTCTTTCTTATTAAAGGAGTTTGTTTATCTAAGTTTAAATCTAAGGCTTTAGAAGGTATTTTTGTTGGTTATGGTGCCGAATCCCACACTTATAGAGTCTACAATAAGCTCTCCGGAACTGTTGTAGAATCTTGTAGTGTGGTGTTCGAGGAAAATGACGGTTCCCGTGCGGAGCAAGTTGGTGTTTGTGATTCAGATGTTGAAATACCCCAAGATGCCATAAGAAGAATGGGCGTGGGATTTTTCCGCCCCATTGAGGAACCCCTTGTGGCGGACCGGGAAGGACAATGCTCTACTCATATAGAGCCATCATCTACACATGCTCAACATGTTCCAACAACGGGGGCAACTTCTACACCATCTCCATCAACTGCTGAAGGTCAAGTTGTTCCAGAAAGCTCCAGGCTGGATTTTCCGGTTGACACCGGATTATCCGGCCACCCTATTCCAGCTGACCATATTGCTCCTGGTGGTGAAGATATCAACACAAGCTCCAGGCCAGATTTTCCGGCTAGCCCCGGATTATTCGGCCCCTCGCCAGTTCAAGCAAGCCCCAGGCTTCCTGATGAAGCTGCTACAAATACTCCCAGGCCGGATTATCCGGCCTCTCCATCAGCCAGATTATCCGGTCCTGACTCTCCAGTTCTGCAGCCTCCTGTTGCGGCTACAGACTCACCTCAAGGGCACGCGTCTCCACCACCTGCTACTGACATTCCAGTTCCTGATCAAGGTCGAGCAAATGCTTCCAATGAAGACTCAAGTGATGAATCTCCTCCTCCAAGAGACAACAAACTTATTGAACTTCGTCGCAAGGCTCGGGCTGATCGTAACCTTGAGTTGAGGGGTCACACTCTCGACAAGGTTGTTGGTGATCTTCGACGAAGGGTTTCTACAAGAAGAGGATTGGCCAGTTTTGGTGAGCATCAAGCTCATATCTCTATGGTGGAACCTAAGAAGGTTTTTGAAGCTCTTGAAGACCCATACTGGGTTGTTGCTATGCATGAAGAATTGAATAATTTTGAGCGCAACAAAGTCTGGAAACTCGTGGAGAAACCCAAAGAATGCTACAATGTTATCGGCACCAAGTGGATTTTCAAAAACAAGCAAGATGAGAATGGCATTGTTGTGAGAAACAAGGCAAGACTTGTGGCACAAGGTTACTCCCAGGTTGAGGGCATCGACTTTGGAGAGACCTATGCTCTAGTGGCTCGTCTTGAGTCCATCCGTATCCTTCTTGCTTATGCTACTCATAACAATTTTAAGTTGCAGCAAATGGACGTCAAGAGTGCCTTCCTTAACGGTCCTCTACATGAGTTGGTATACGTAAAGCAACCCCCGGGGTTTGAGGATCCTAACTTTCCGAACCATGTCTACAAACTCGATAAGGCACCTATGGCCTTAAACAAGCCCCACGTGCGTGGTATGAGCACCTTAAAGAGCTTTTGTTAGATCATGGCTTCGAAGTTGGGCAAATCGATCCCACTCTTTTTAGTAAGAAGGTTAAGGGGGAGCTCTTCGTATGCCAACTATATGTAGACGATATCATCTTTGGTTCTACTAATAAAGCTTTTAATGATGAATTTTCAAAGCTTATGACTGACAGGTTCGAGATGTCTATGATGGGGGAATTACGGTTCTTTCTTGGATTTGAGATCAAGCAACTTAGAGAAGGAACCTTTATTAATCAAGCAAAGTACATCCAAGACATGCTCAAGAGATTCAAGATGACGGATCTAAATGGTGTCGCCACTCCGATGCAAACAAAGTGTCATCTTGAACTTAACCCTCATGGTAAATATGTAGACCAAAAGGTATACCGGTCCATGATCGGCTCTCTTCTTTACCTCTGCGCATCTAGACCCGATATTGTGTTGAGTGTGGGAGTGTGTGCAAGGTATCAAGCAGCTCCTAAAGAAAGCCACTTAGTGGCGGTCAAGAGGATCTTTCGATATTTGGTTCATTCCCCCAACTTTGGTCTCTGGTACCCCAAGGGCTCCAATTTCTCTTTATGTGGTTATACTGACTCGGATTGGGTTGGTGATAAGGATGATCAGAAATCCACTTCTGGAGCGTGTCAATTCTTGGGAAGATCTCTTGTATGTTGGTCCTCCAAAAAGCAGAATTGTATATCTCTCTCCACCGCTGAAGCTGAATATGTTGCTGCTGCCAGCGCGTGTACTCAATTATTGTGGATGAGGCAAACTTTAAAGGAATACGGTGTCAATTGTGACAAAGTGCCTCTTTTATGTGATAATGAAAGTGCAATCAAAATTGCATAAATCTATTAAGCACACAAGGACGAAGCATATTGAGATTCGGAATCATTTTATTCGAGACCATGTTGCTCGCGGCGATATTGATCTATCCTTTGTGAGCACGAAGAACCAACTGGTGGATATTTTTACAAAGCCACTTGATGAAGCAAGATTCTGCTATTTGAGGAATGAGCTAAATATCATTGATTCCGGGAGCTTGTCTTGATTACCCATGCACTCACTCGTACATCATCAATCCTTCTTTGGTCTAGGGGCTCATAACAAGCAGCACTTCTCCCCCAGCCCTCTCCTCCTCCCCAGCCGCCGCCTGCCGCCCCTCACCCTCCCCGGAGCCTCTTCGGCCACCGGATTTTCCGGGCCTCCCTGGATCTTCTTCTCCACGCCTCCGGGTACCTTCTCCTCCGCGTTCTTCCTCCAATGAGTGAGGGTAACTCCCTCTCTCCCCATCTTTGGCTAGATGTGTATCTTGTTGGGTGGAACGTTGTCTAGAAGGATGTGTTTTCACATAGAAATCGTAGTCTTGCAGTTTCTAGGCCCGATCTACTTTTTGCATTCAATCTAGGTGAAATCGAAAATTTCTGCCAGGGCCGGATTATCCGCCCCTAGCCAGGCCAGATAATCCGGCCTGACAGATTCGATTCTGCTTCAGTTTCACTATGGTGTATGCATTGAGTATTTTTGTCCTATAAACTTTTTGACTACTTTTTCCATTCTCTCTCCTAGACTTGTGTGTATGCTTATCCCCTTGCTATCGCCCTTATTCTCCTCACAGGTGGTTCCGGTGTTCCCAAGACCTACAAGCGCCGTCCTTGCTCAAGATACTTTCGGGACGACGGACAAGGTAACCTAGTGGACAAAGTTGAATTCAGGAGAAGGAAGAACGAAGAGAGGCGCATGGCTGAACAATCAAAGAGGATTAGGAAGGGGGTGTCCAAGAGGAAGGGCAAGGAGCCCAAGATCAACTACAGGGCTTTGGATGCGGTCTCCTTTTCCGCCATCCGTCACCGTGACTTGTTTGCTGAGCTGCCTCGTGATGATGAGCTGGGGGTTACCCGCTTTTGGTGTGCAGAACAGAAGGGGATCTATGAAGACATCTATGCCAGGCTGAACATTAGGCCTATGCACCCACTGGTACTTGCTGAAGCTTTGGAGAAGGCGCATCTTGTGGATGCGATGTTTGTGGCTGAGAGGATGGGGCTGCACCATCTCATGTCTCTCTAGTGCTCCTTTGACTCTGAGGTGGTGAAGCAGTTCTTCTCCACTTTGGTGATTTGTGGGGATGAGCGTCGCACTATGAAGTGGATGACTCATGACAGGCCCATGACTGCTGATTTTCACGTGTTTGTTGAGGTTCTGGGGTACTCCTTCCGCATCAGGGATAGAGCCAGTGGCCACCGCATCATCACTCAGCTGAAGCCCAACAAGGATGCTGCTCTCTCTCCTTGTACTGTGGACAATGGCATTATGGGTACTGTGGCTGGTCTTGCTCCCATCTATGCTGCATTGGTGGGTCTCTTCCGTGACTCAATTACACCGAGTGGGGGGCAACAATGACAGCATCCGTGGTCACCTTGTTCAGCTACTTCAATTTTCTCATGAGGTTGCCTCCTGCAAGGACGAGTCAGTGCAGTACAGGTTGGATGTCATGGACTTCATTTACCATGAGCTGTGTGATGCTATGTTCAACCGTCTGTCCATTCCCTATGCGCCCTACATTATGCTTTTCATCCGTCACCTGCTTCCTGATGAGGAGTTTCACATCGACTCGGTGCACAAGGCTAAGAAGATATACAACAAGGTTCGGAAGACCTCTCACCCCTCCTCTGCTCCTGAGGGCCTCATGAGGGATGCTCGCAGGCCCCCTGTGCCTCCCGTGGCCCGTGAGATCAAGCAGCTGAACTGGTTCCAGCGTCACATTCTCTGCATGGGCGTGGACACGCGCAAGGGTCAGTACAAGGCATACAGGCAGCGCCATGAGTTGGCTCACTCCCAGCAGCTCATTCTGCACCACATGTCCGGCGCTTCGGGTGCTCCTCCGGCTCCTACACCTCTCACTCCGTATGCTCAGTGGAACTCTTCCTCCGGGCTGAACTATGGTGAGCTAGAGCGTCACTTGTTCCCCTCTACGCCTGCTGCTGATGATGAAGATGAGGAAGGTGACACTGAGGAGCTTGAAGATGAGGATGAGTAAGAGAATGAAGAAGAGGACGAGGACGAGGACTACGAGTGATCCCATGGGGCGCTAGCATCGCTCTTCTCCCTTTTTGGTGTCTCGATGCCAAAGGGGGAGAAGTAGTTCTATTAGGATGTCCGTGGATTTGCATGGGTCGGGCATAAACACTTGCACTTTGCTATTCGTTATTTCTTGCTTATGCCCATTTAGCGTTGAACTTTAAATTCGTGATTTGTGGTTATTTGAGACTTGATGTGGTTGTCTGGATTATGCCTGTGGATTTCTTATCATGGATTATGCTTATGGATCTATCTATTCATATCCTATTGCTGGAGGTTTATCACAGAAGGCGCACTCATAATGGTTATCCGGTAATAATTGTGACTTATGTCAAGCATGTCAAGGATGCCTACTCTCTACTTCAGTGGTATGTGTTTATTGCTCATATGTCTATGGAATAGATCCACCTATTTGTGTGCATTTGTATTCCAATGCAAACCTCTATTATGTACACATTGAGGGGGAGTCTCTTTCATAAGTTATCACTGTCTGTCTTGTGTCTTTCTCCTGCAAATCCTAGTATTGTCATCTAACACCAAAAAGGGGGAGATTGAAAGAACATTTCATGTTTTCCTATGTTTTGCGTGTTAGATAACAATACTATGGAGACTATTCATGTGCGCTAAGTGTGCAGGAAGTTTTGAGGGGGGGCGGATAATCCGCCCCACCAAGGGCCGGATAATCCGGCCCCCAGAAGTTGATCAAGGGCAAGCTCGGCGCGTCTCTCTGATAGGGGTCGGACTTTCTGCCGGATATTCCGAGTCTGGGGCGGTGTTTTCCCCAGGCCGGATAATCCGGCCCTCACTTGGGCCGGATAATCCGGCCCCCAAAGTGTGCAACGGCTGGTTTTTGAAGGGGGGTATAAATACCCCTTCTTCCCCAACGTTCAGAACTCTTGATTCATTCGAAATTGACCAGACATTGTGAAAGAGCTCTCATTCTCGATCTCCCACTTCAACCACCCGAAGGTCTTGATCTTTGGTGGAATTGAAGGAGGAGAAGTTCATCATCATCATCAAGAATCAAGCGCTTCAACTCCTCTCCATTCATTTGGAGAAATCCCTGATCTAGTATTCTTGTCAATACCTAGATCTTGTTTATTGTATTTGATAAGTTTGTTCTTGTGGCAGCTTGTTGTCATTTCGGGAGCCTCCAAGTTGTTGTGGAGTTGTTGCCCCGCTAGTTGTGTAAAGGCGCCGGTGCCCGCCTCGAAGGGTACCTATAGTGGAAGGTGGATCAGGCCTTTTGTGGCGAGATCCATCGGAGAATAGGGTGAGGCCTTTTGTGGCGTGGTGGTCTTAGTACCGCCCACCCGTCCAACGCAGACGTACTTCCCTTAACAAGGAAGGAACTGCGGTCAAACAAATCCTATGTCTCCGCGTGCTTCACTTCGGTTTACTTGTTCCCCTTCCACTCGCTCTTTACTCGCTAGTAGATAGGTTTGCATATAGGGAAATTCCACCTAATAGTTTATCTAGAGAATTTATCCTTTGTGCTAAGCCTAAAATTTAAAAAGAATTAAAAATTGGTGTAGCACCTATTCACCCCCCTCTAGGTGCCCATACGATCCATTTCACAACTCCTTAAACCAAGTTATTCCAAAGAGTCCACCATACCTACCTATTAGCATATGCTATTCCAAGTATATTCATGTTTTTATTTACCTTCCAAATTAAACTTGTTATGAGAAAACTAGTGATTAAAGCTCTCACGAACTTGATGACACACTTTACTTTTCTTGCCCTTAATAAACTTGAACCATTGTGTCGTCTATGTTGTATATGCTTGCACTTATTTGTTGGGGATTAGCAGAACCATGTTGTCATGGGGAACGCTTTCAACATTGCACTTGTACATTGTACCTAGTTGATATCATGCTCTTTTGTCTATGGATGTCGTCGGTGTGAAATGAAAAGGGAGCTTGTAAGTCCATGGAGTTATGTATATGTGTTAGAGAAACGCCTGGGCCGCTGGTCTAATCCATGCTGACATGGTGGAAACCTGCAGCGTAACCATAATGAGCTGTCTATGAAGCATTCTTCTTATAAAAAAAGAGTCCTATATTGAGAAAAAAAGAGAAAAAGAAAAAAAGATTATGAAAAGAGGAAAGAGAGAAAAAACACCATATTCCCATGGTAAATAAGAAGATTGCTGAGATGCTCGTTGTCTGCTTGCCTTGTCATTTTGATATGGGGATTCTTCCGTATCATCGGGCAAGGGGTACCCCGTTGGCGGTTCTCTATGATACACATGTACTTCAATGACAAGAACTTACCGGTGACTAAACTTGAGTAGCATGAGGAGCGACCCTCGTATTCAAGGGACATGAGATTTCTAACTTATATTTCGTCAAGCATGTATACCATAGTTTGTTCACTTTAACCTTAATCACTTCAAGATGCTTATGATAGGGGCAATGAGAGCTGAAAGCTATAAGTACCATAATTTTTGGAAGCTCTTTATGAAACTTGAATCACTGCTTCCTTCTATGAAGACCTTTCTTCCACTTATATATTGAGTCTCCACCTTCTATCTTTATGCACCTACTTTGAGAGCATAGTGACCATTCTTAGTTCTATGTGCATTGTCCCAAGACTTGTTGATTGATGCATAACTTTGATATTGCTTGTTTTAAACTATTTGTATCTAGTCACTCTTATAAACTTTGAAGGTGTCCTATGCATCTATGTTTGCTACTCTATGAGGGACAAGCTGAATGCCACTATGCTATGTTTTCTTTATGTGAAACAAACAAACGTCTTGCAAAGCATTGTTATTCATTAATCTTTTGTTTGTGTCTTTTCATGTTGCAACACAGTTGCTTTGTCTTATCACTAGAACTTTGTCTTTCATGTTATGATTGAAGTACTATGATCCTAGCTATCAATGCTTTTACAATAATGATGATCAAGATTGTATTGGCTGCGTGTCACCTCAATTTTTTTATCACTTACCTAATCGAGGACGAGCAGGAATAAGCTTGGGGATGTTGATACGTCCATAACGTATCTATAATTTTTGATTTTTTTTATGCTAATAATATGCTTTTCATACTCCTTTTTATATAAAGTTTATTATTTATTTGGACTAACCTACTAATAGTTGCAAAAGTGCACAATGTTCTTGTTTTACACTTTGATGTGTAGGAATTACCAAGAATACAAGTGGAAAACTTGTTGGAGTCAAATTGGGATTTTTCAGAAATCTGTCTCAGAACTTTTTTTGAAGATGGTCACGTTTCGGGTCGAAGACAGCATCAAACGGAAAACTCTTAACTATAAAGTTGTTGGAAATTTCGCAATAAACGTTCTGGACATAAAATTTAACTGATTCCGAGTCCGTACGGGTCCAATAGACCCGATTTACTGCAACCCAAGATGGGGTGACGGGAAGAGGAAACCTAATTCGTGGGAGACACCTCCACCCACGAATTTGCAGCCACCAAAGCCACATTTTTTCCTCCCCCATGGATCCCATCTCCATGGGGAAGGGCTCCCAAGAATCCATGAAGGAAGGGTGCTAAGGGGCGGTGCTCCCCTGTGATACCGGCGGCGGGGAAGGAGTCCTCCGTGCCGTCGCCTCTTCACCATCTTCACCGCCATCTCCATCGATCTCCACCACCATTTCCATCACCATTGCTAATTCCCATGATGAGGAGGGAGTAGTTCTCTCTCGAGGCTAAGGGTTCTACCTATGTGTCCATCTCTCTCTCTATGCGTGATCTTATTGAGATTATGAGCTTGTAATCTATAGATCTACCTTGCTAATCAAGTGCTTTAATATATCTCTGCTCTCCCCATTTGTGTGAAAGTGACAGCGTGCACACCATGGTGACACTTAGGCTAGAGATTACAAATACTTGTTATGAGTTATATTTGGAGTTGTATGTTTCTATGAAATTGTGATGTTTGTTGGAACCATCTAGAGCTCAAGGTGACAGTGTGGGGTTATCTAGATGGGAAAGCTTACTTTGAGGTGTGCTGTTATATCCCTACCAATGATTAGAGTGTTCAACCGGAGAGTACTTAAGAGTAGTATCATAAAGAGAAGATATTTATATGAGAGTGTTCACTAGTGAAAGTATGATCCCTAGGCCTTGTTTCTAAGCATTGAAACACCGTTTGCAACTAGATCTGTTACATGTTTGCTTGCTTCAATCTTTATTTTAGTTTTACTTTAGTCTTTTCCACGCCATCAAGCTATTTTCTATCATCGTTACCACTTACAATTATCTATACCACTTGTATTTCACTATCTGTTCGCCGAACTAGTGCACCTATACATCTGACAAGTGTATTGGGTGTGTTGGGGACACACGAGACTTCTTGTATCTTGATTGCAGGGTTGCTTGAGAGGGAATACCTTTGACCATTTCCTCCCTGAGTTCGATAAACCTTGGGTGATCCACTTAAGGGAAAACTTGCTGCTGTTCTACAAACCTCTACACTTGGAGGCCCAACAACTGTCTACAAGAATAGAAGTGTGTAGACATCACAAACCTCCTAAACTGCAAGCTGACAACCTTCCCCATCAAATATTTGGGTCTGCCGGTCAGCGACAAGCGTCTCTCCCTCAAGGACTGGGAGTTCCTGGCGGAGAGGTTGGGTCATCGAGTGGACCCATGGCAAGGAAAATTCACTGCCACGGCATCTAGACTCGTGCTCACCAACTCCTGCCTATCGATCCTACCAACATTTGCCATGTGCCTACACCTGCTCTATGACGAGACACACAAGGCGATGGACAAACTAGGTGCAGGTTCTTCAGGGAAGGGGTAGGAGACGCCAGGAAATACCATCTAGTGAATTGGTCAACCATCTGCAAACTCAAAGGCATGGGGGGCCTAGGGGTGATTAACACCAAGGTCATGAATGTGCCTTTGTTCGCCAAAAGGATTTGGAGGCTCTGCCAACAGGAGAAGGGTCTCTGGGCAGAGATAATTAGGGCCAAGTACCTCGGGGAGGGGGACGTGCTCACTACCAACTCTAGCAAGGGGTCACAAATTTGGAAGAACATACAAAAGATCAAACATGTCTTCAAACAAGGGGCTAAGTTTGAGGTTCAAAATGGCCGGTCCACTTTATTCTAGCTGGACTGGTGGATTGGCAATGGACCCTTGAAAGACCATTTCCCGCTTCTGTTTTCCATTTGTGCCAAACCTAAGATCTCAGTACAGGAAGCCAAGGTAGGAGGACCCTGGGATCCGGGCTTCCCGCGCGTTTTGGGAACGCCCGAAGCGATAGAATGGGAGAACCTGGAACGTGAAATCAACCATATCAACTTATCGGCAGATAAGGATAAGGTGACATGGACCCTGAAAGCATCGGGATGCTTCTCGACCAACTCACTGTACAAACACCTCTGCCAAGGTGAGAATAGGGGTGGGTGTTCGGTTCCCCGGAACCGTTCGGTTCGGTTCTTTGGTCTTTGAGTGTTTTCGGTTCTATAAAATCTTGCACCGATTGGTTTGTGTATATTGGCGTAACCGAGAGATCGGTGCCCTGATAAAATCGGTACGGTCTTCGGTTTTACCGAACACACCAAAAGATATGAGGTAGGTTGACCGGCTGCAAAACGAATCACATCTTATATCTTTGCTGGGCTTGGAGCTACCGCTGACTTGTTTTTTTGGGCTGGGCTAGGAGCCACGTGCTATGCTGGGCTGTCAAACATCACGTTAGCGACAGAGACTCCTAGATTTCCTTCGATGTTGTTCCACGCTATGATATTACATGCAAACATCAGGCACGAATCAAAATCTTTCTGTGACAACTTATTAGAAACCGGCTCCCCACCAGCGAACATGTCTAGATCCGGTATGGTCCATCAAACGAAAATGCGCGCTATGTGGCGATTTTGAGAATGTAAACCATATTTTATTTCAATGCCACTTGGCTAAAATTATGTGGGCCTGTGTGAGGGATCTTCTTTCGTGTTCCTGGAACCCGGGGCTATTTCATTACAATTGCTCAAACGCTTCAGGGCAAGCCAGGAGGCTTGTATGGTTTTGTTTTGCTGCCATGACCTGGGCACTTTGGAATATATGTAATAACCTAACTATTGAACAAAATTCATCTCCTCGCCTACTGATTGCATTTTTTAAATGATCAATTTCCTGCGGACATAGAAGGTACTTAGCAAGCGCAAAGATCGACAGGCTTTGGAGCGGCGATATCAGCACTTAGAGCGCTCTACACCAAGATGCGCCAGTTTTAGTCCGTCGGTTTTCGACTTTAGCATGCTCTAGATCCTCCCTGGTTGTTAGACCTATGTCTCTAAATTTTACCCATGGGGCGATGCCTGCGGTAGGCGGGTCTATAATATGATCACCGTATTTGGTCACTCTGTCGTGAACTCTTGTATGGCTTTATAATATAAAGTTGGGCCTTGGCCTTTGGTTTAAAAAACATGTAAATCAACTAGGAAGTACCACAAAAATGCAGCGGTACAGGTACATGGGCGCACCTAGGTTATGCTACAGGATGCACATGACTTTTTCCAAATAACTCCACCGGTAGAAATATCACAAAAATAAATTAAAATGGTACTATAGCCCCCCTAAAAGAAATATTAAAGCTGTCGATTGTTTTCGAATATAAAGCCCCCTTGCTCGAGAAAAAAGTTAGAAAAATAAAAGAGGGTACCATAGCGGAACACCTATCAAGTATCGTAGGCAAAAAAAACTGAAAATCATAAAAAAATGTCCATGAGAAGTCTAGTTCTTTTCGCCTATGGTAAGCCTAACTCTTCTTAGTATCTATATTACACTCTTCTTTGTCAAATTCCTCTCTAGTTCTTCACTTTCTTTATTTTCCAGTATTCGTTTGTTTTGTACTCCATCCGCTTAGAAATATAAGACGTTTTAGTTTTGTGAATCGAATGTATCTAGACATATTTTAGTGTATAGGTTCGTAGAGATTCCGAGTGAACCTATACACTAAAAAGTGTCTAGATACATTCATTTTACAAAGCTAACATGTCTTATATTTCTAAACGGAGGGAGTAGTTAACTGAGAAACAACCTTCTTACTCAATGAGGAAGCAAATATTTTACCACTCTTCTGAAAAAAAGAATTTCTCTCAAATGCAACATCACTAACGATCTTGGATAGAGCAAGTCACATGAACTTTCCGCTGTATGTCATTCTGATTTTCCTCCCTTGTCATCGGCCTCTTGGCAAACCAACCATGCTCTTGAGCACACATAAGTTATCTAAAAACCGAAACCAAGTGTAGAAAATGAAGAGATGAAAACGAAGCTA
The DNA here is from genome assembly GCA_023614405.1 of Avena insularis. Taxonomy (NCBI): domain Eukaryota; kingdom Viridiplantae; phylum Streptophyta; class Magnoliopsida; order Poales; family Poaceae; genus Avena; species Avena insularis. The sequence goes on from CM042690.1 coordinate 674,200,492, forward strand.
GCACCGACATAACATATTACAATGATCCAACTGAATAAGAATTCTTGGAGCGGCACAACGAAACTCTGAAGTTGTAATTCTCATATAACCGTAGGTTCTCCCAATTGTAGCAGAACGAGTCTATGGAAAAGCTCAGCCGAAATACTCGTTTTGCCACACAAGTACTAGTTCAACTACTGGGGAAGAAAATGCATGGAGGCTGTAGGCCTAGATAGATTTCCAGCGGGGTCACTTTTTCGTACAGTGTCATACAGTGGACTATGAAAACTCATTTTGGCACCCCGAGCAATTGTGTGCTCTTCGCCAAAATCAACAATGTGCATATTAAGGTCTGGATGCCACTGAATATATCGCACAGTACAATATGTGGAAAAAATGAGTTTTGACCAGAAGCTAGAAAACAATCATCAATATAACAAGTGCAGCCACATAATAAAAAAGAAAACAAAAATTATCAGAGCCAGGTTTCGATCCTGGGACCCGTGGGTTATGGGCCCACCACGCTTCCGCTGCGCCACTCTGATTGTTGTTGAATATCTTGTGAAAGTAAATCTATTGTAGACAATCTTACCAAAAAGCATGCTATTGCCTTCTTTTCTCCCGGGATGGTAATGTCGTGAGACGGATGACGATCCCAAAAGGCTTAACATACTATTATGTTCTTCCTCCCCAGATGGTATTTTCATTCGTGCCTGCTGGTTCGCGAGGAACTACTCTTTTTTGTTTTTTGCTCTCCAGGGACAACCCACAGGTAAAATGGAGTCTCTACAACTGCAAGTAGTCTGCAAACTGGAATAGCCCTAAGAACGAGATAGAATCAACGTGGGAACCTGGGATCTTTGCATACTATACAGACACACTCCAAAAATTTGTTCAGTTATTAGATGCGCAAGTTTGGTACTCGTCCGTCTCTGTTGCTACAAATAAAACTACCGCACTGTGTATTCTGTTTTCCAACTTCTCTTGAATTGGATGCGCAGGTTCAGTACAGTCTCTTTCCATGCTCTGTTCCAAAATTCCATTGCAGAAAGTATGATTTGTTTAAAACGGCCATGGTGCATACAATTTCCCCCTTTATCCATGATACTTCTCGACCGCACATGAAACATGATTTGTTCTTGAGGTGTCATGTAGGGCCAGGCGACAGAGCATGTAAACACAAGAGTAAAATTAAGTTTCCCACCTGTAAATCTTTTTTCTTTTCCAAGTTCTCACTTCGTGCACCTTTCCAAAATACCATCACAGAAATAACAGCACTTGGCCCTGATTGTTCATCATGTTAAACAACCAGCAAAATACATTCTTGAGTTGGTATATTCGATAGGGGACATATACAGGAATCTGAAGGCAAGATCAGATTTATTTCTCTCGATTAAACAGCCTTATTGCATTTCACACTTTTTCGAAAGAACGACGGGCATTCAGACAAATCTGCTCTGGAATTGGTTTTCTGAATCTGCATGCACTAATTACATCATTCCTTGCCTGCTTTAGAATAATGTGCCTGCGCTTCCATATCTTTACCTGTGGACTATGGATACATGTATCTGGGCTACCGTCATATATCGAAAATGACCGTAACTCTGCTCATTCACCTATGTATCTGGGCAACCAGTTGGACCTGGACATGCAGCAGAATGCAAGATGGAGAATGTGGGATATCAGCATGCCGTCTGAACTTCATACACTTGAAATAGGGAATATCCACAAGAATGGATCTATTAATTCTCCCAATTAAACACAAGAATGGATCTATTAATTCTCCCAATTAAGAATGTTTGAAAACAAGACAGTTGCTCTGCAATTCAATTCTGCATAAAACAGCTATATTGTTTCTCTTTACAATTCGATCGAGGATTTACATGGATCGATCATCCAATTCTGGATGAAACAGTTACAGTTACATTACATCGTTCCGAATGCAGGAGTAGCATTTACATGGATGGATCATCCAAAGCAGAATTACAATGGAACAGCTCTACACTCGTTGTGCGTTCCACACCGCCACTGGAATCTTGAATGTAATCTTCTCTGGTACCGCCCGTGTGATGAACTTGATGCGCGGCGCCTTCTTACTTGGCAACGCGACAGAAGCGTCGACCTTTGCAGCGGCGGCGGAGGGACAAGGAGCAGCGGCGGCGGAGGGACAAGGAGCAGCGGCGAACCATGGGTGTTTGAGCGCCTTGGCCGCCGTGAGCCGCTTGTTGGGATTGCACGTGAGAAGCCCCTGCAGCACCTCGAATCCTTGCTTCGACAGCTTCTCTTCGGGGAAATAATCCCGCAGCCTGTTGTGCTTGTGCCCCGCCGGTAGCACTTGCAGCGCCTTGGCGGTGAGCGGCAGAGATTTGAACGCCGGCCACGTCCTCCCGTCCGGCGTCCCGAGCAATCGGAAGATTCTCCAGAGCTGAACCATCTCGTCGTCGTCTTGATACCCATCCTCGCCACGGAACAGGGCCTTGCCGGTGAGCATCTCGGCCATGACGCAGCCGAGCGACCATGTGTCCACCCGCGCGTCGTAGTCGGTCTTCTCCAGGAGCATCTCGGGGGCCATGTAAGACGCGGTGCCGCGGCTCCTCTTGCTGCAGGTCGCCGATCGGCCCGATCCTTGCGTGGTCGTCGCGTGGGCGGAGGCGTCGACGGCGGCGGCAGGTCGCTTGCGGGCGGCCATGGCGCTCGACCGACAGCTTGGTTGCCGGGAGAGGGCGGCGGAGGCGAAGTGGAGGAGATGGCCGTGGAAAGCAGGCGATCTTTGGAAGAGCGGTAGGCATTTGGGCGTGGATCGGCGGCAAATATACACAGGATCGAGCGCGTAATGGCGATCGACACAGCACAGAAGCCCCCACACCTCGACTCGGATTCAAGTTGGAAGGAAAGCCGGGTTGGCGGTTGCTGTTTGAACAGGCTGCGTCACCGTTTGGGTATCTGATTCAGTAGAGCTACGCTACGGTGCCTGCAAGACGGGCACGCGGCGGTTTGTTTCCGTGCTGCCTGCGTTTCCGTTTGCACGGCACGGACGGCCCTCGATCGTCTCGGACTGCTCCCGGCGCCGCTGCGCGTACGGCGGTGCGCGTCTTCCTTTGCACACAGACACGCCGCATCCCGCCGCGCCAGTGCCACGGCGTTCGCCTGATCCGGCGTGTGTGCCTTTGATGCTCAATCGAGAAGAGGTTGGGTGCTCTAGTGTTTCAGCTTTCTGCTGGAGTGCCATCCTTGTCTACGATGACTGCGAACTGAAACCATGGCTGGCACTTGCATATCATGTCTAACTAACGGCCTGCCACACTGTTTCTGATCATACGCTACAGATTGTCCTGGATCGACAGTGCTGAATTGTTCAAAAGATCAAGGTTTGTGGCTGATAGCTGTTCGAAAGAGAACTGACAAAAAGACGAAACCAAAAAACCCAGTTGATGGGAACATTCTCGTGAAATCTTTGCCTTTCTCCAATTGCCCAATTGTTACAGCAGAACTCCAGTCCATTCGCCTGCCCAGAATGAAAACGATCAGACCTCACGTAAAACCTTTAAAAATGAAAATTACATACTCTTTCCGTTCTAAAAAGGATGTCTAAGATTTTGTCTAAATTTTGACCTATCTATATACTAAATACTATCTAGGTATATTCAAAATTAGACAAATTTGCGACACCATTTTCTGCACGGAGGTAGTATATTAAAAATGTACTCCTATAATCTATATATGAAGAGACTTGAAGCCGTGAGAGAACCCACATCCTTTCTTGTGGGGTGGTGGCAGTGGTGCCCGCTGAGATCTCCAGCCTACTGTTAGGAGTTGGCGGGCGACGACGTGGAGGCATGTCGATCTGCCTAATAAAGAAGACGGTCTTAGTGCTTTCCTCACATCACGAGAACGGTCTACGTGACCGGTTCTCATCGATCTGCCCTCCGACATGCTCCAGAACTACTGCTGGAGGTCTTCACGGATCGGCGCAACGCTCGGATATCCGGATCGGATAGAACCCGGTCGTGCACGCCCATATCAGCCTGCACAGCTTCATGAGGGCGTGACGCGAAGCTCCGTTGTTAGTTGACAATATGTGGGTCATGTCGGTATCTTGGTTTCCATGGTGTAGACAACGGTGGATAAGGTCATGGTGGCTAGTAATGGCAGAGGGGGCATTAGAGGCGAATCTTGATTTCCTTAGGCGATGGAGGCTTTTCTTCATAGGACGGCGCTCGGATTTAGCTTGTGGGATTTCTCGTACAGTCTGGACATGGTACCTGCGAGTATGGTGTTGATAACTTTCAGGAGCAGCATCGATAAGTGGGGCAGTAGCATAGGAGGATTTCATTTTTCGTGGTGCTACTCGAGTGCCAGGTCATGACTTTCTGGCTGAAAACCTAAGGTCTCACCTTCAATGGTTGTGGCTGGCAATTGTTTTGAGATCTCAAACTTCTCAAGGGTGAATACCTAAGATCTTCGATAGTGCGGACGGTTCTTGTGCACCATTCTATTCTTGGAGACGTCGCTTTGGGAGACCTTTTTTGTATTTCGGGTGTTGTCGTTGGTGGTAGTTTGTGTGTTGCTGCTAAGAGGAGTTGATCATTGTGACGGGTTTTTCTTTGCGGCTCTAAGATACACGATCTCCGGCGGTTCCAAAATGTAAACGTCTCTAAAGAGTATGACATGGAGACAGCTATTAGTCTTGACCGTTTGAAAGAACTCCTCACCCTCAGACGGCTTTTAGTAGGGACCGCCTCCAAGAGTAAGGGACCCAGAGTTGGATTCAATTAAAGATTGTCTCCAAAACAAGGATGGCTTGAAGCAGTTATTCATGGCCGCCTCCAACAGTACTGCTAATTCAAACTCAATCATAACAAACATGACGCATAATCATGATTCAGCAACCAGAAAATGGATAGAGACATATTATTATATATATAGCTCAAGTATTTATTAACAATTATCCTTAGCTAGGAGAAATCCATACAAATTTAGCCATTACGTTATGGTAGTACATACAAAGTGGAGTCCATATATCAAACAACTAGCATAATTAGTACTCTCTAACAAACCAGCATTGCATTTATAATGTACCGCCCGGTGGAAGTTGCTGGACCAGAATATGTACCTCTCCATTATCTTTTCCATCAAAGCAAAAAAGGACAATGCTATGTTGCTTCAAGTTGAAACTTCTCATAACCTTCTCCCACCCAGTCATCAAGATTGCATTTGACTCAGCTCTCATATTCACCCTAACCATCTTTGGCTTCTTGCTATTCATTTGCCAAACATGGACATCAATAGGTTCATCAAGACGATTCTTTAGGTATTTTTTTCTGAACTCAGCTCCAAATGGTTGCACAAGTACAAAGAATTGAAGAATTAGCATGCTTGTGTTTACTGGAAGCTAGATTCTTGATCACATGTTCAAGAATATATCATCTTACCATCTTGCACTTCTTTTTCATGACAGATGAATAGGGCAACCTATAGACGTAATACTTGATTTTTCGTGGAAATTCAGGTTCACACCAGTCTAAGAGGAAGTCTACATAAACTTTTTTCAGATACATGTCGTTTCTAAAAAGACTCTACTTATCAAAATTAGTGTACCCCTTGTGTTGAGGCCCCGATGCAACAACAACACATAAAAATTTCAATGCGGTGGATTATTCATGTCTACCGTCTAGCGCATACAAAACAGATGACTACAATTTTGATGTTTTTTATATCTCTAAACTCAATCCTCTCAATAGGCTTTTCATCTGATAATTGGAATTCAAAACTGCCAAAGCTAATGCGAAAACTATCATCGCTAGAGAGCATTATTGCATCATTACTACATGTTCTCATCTATTAAATAGATACAGACAGAGAGCATCTTAATACAATCAAGATGCAACAGACTAACAAAGTGACAATTAAAATAAATACAGACTAATGAAGTGACAATTGAATCTCTATTGCTAGAAGGACAATGAATAATGAGAAATCAATAAAGAATTACAGATTTTGAGATTTATACAAGGGGAAAGAGTTGGGAAGGATGTAGGCCGGCTAGGGAAGGCTCTCCCAACGGCGTCGTTGGGTCTTTGCAGCTTGGTAACCGTGATCCTTAAATTCGAGAAGCAAAATGGCAGTATTTATAAATCGAAGCTCTATATTAGGGTTTTGGGGGGTTTGGTTATCACGCATACCTACCTAGACGATAAAGGGGTCCTCGGAGGCGAGGGAGAGCATCCACACTGCAGGGGACCGGAGGCAGGGAGGAGGAGAGGCAGGGGACCGCATGCGGCGGTGGTGGAGGGCGGTGGCAGCGAGCGGTAGTGGACAGTGGTCTGAGCGCGCAGGGAAGAAAAATGTGCCATGGATCTAAAATATTTTCAGATCTTTGCCGCTAGGTTCTAGCCTCAAACGGCTGCAAATGGAAAACGTCTCTAAGAACATTTGTTGTCCGAATAATTCATATTTTATCACCAAGTACTTCCCTAACTAAGTCGACTAGAGATTTGAAAAGAACTAATATTCGGAACTCCGGATATATATGAAACTCGGGAGTTTGCTTATCCTTAAATTTGAGAATTATTCATAATTTAAAGGCGAAGGAAGGTGTCTATACATGCTTTCTAGTGTGAAATTGAGTCCTCTAAGACCTGAAGGAAATATGCCATGAGAGGCAATAATAAAGTTGTTATTATGTATTCCTTGTATATGATAGATGTTTATTTTGCATGCTATAATTGTATTGATAGGAAGCATTAATACATGTGTGTTTAATAAACAAAAAGGGTTCCTAGTTATGCCTCTCTTATAGACTAGCTTGTTGATTAACAAGATGATCAAGGTTTCCTGATCATAGACATTGGATGTTGTTAATAACAAGGTCACAACATTTATGAAATGATGTGATGAACATTCATCCGAAGTATAGCATTACGATCAAGTCATTATGTTTATATTGCTATAATATCATACAAAGTAGTCTTAGTCCTTAGACCATGAGATCATGTTAATTGCTAACACCGGAAGAGTATCTTGATAACATCAAACGTCACACCGTAACAGGGTGACCATAAAGGTGGGTTTAGTGCTATGAAGGTGTTATGTTGAGGCTCATGGATCAAGAGTGGAATTTGTCAATCCCGATGACGGATAGATATACTCTGGGCCCTCTAGGTGATATCACATTAAGATAGCTTGCAAGCAAGTGATGTGATGACTAGAATGTTATATCACGGGAACGAGAAAAGAGTGCATGTCGGTAACGAGATCAAACTAGTTATTTGGATACCGATGATCAAATCTCGGACATGTATTATATCATGAGACAAAGGGATTAAATTGCTGACGTTAAAGTTTCTCACGATCACAGAAGTCATCGTTGAATATGCAGGAGTCAGTATGGATCTCCAGGTCCCGCTTCTGATTATTGATCTGAGAGGAGTCTCAATCATGTCTGCATTATTCGCGAACCGTAGGGTGACACACTTAAGGGTTGCCAGACTCCATTTAGGAGCACATATGTTCCAGACAAAAGGTTTGCAAAGCGCAGGAAATGTTTCGATAGAAACAGGAATTGTTTCGATAGAAACCGGAATTGTTTCGGGTGAAATTGCAGAAAATGGTTTTGCATGTGATATTGAAATGTTGCAAGGGGTTTTATGTGAATGTTTGTTAATTAAAGTAATTAACAAAATTCTGAATAAAATAAATAAAAGAGTTTTATTAATTGAGAGTTGCATTTAATTTGGTGGAAACTAAATACATGTGAGTGGGATTTTGGGTGGAGGCCATGTTTATGTGAGTGGAGGTTCACCACATGAATGAAGGAGGGGAGGAGTCCCCCCCCTCATGCGCCGACTATGGGAGGGGAGGGGTCTCCCTCCCTCCTATATAAAGACCCCCTCTCCCCTCTCACAAACTACACCTCCTCGTGAAGGATCTCTCTCCCCCTCTAGATATTCCCCCTTGGTCTCGGATTAGCGAGATACATGTTCCCGGTGGCCTTGCGTCTGGAAGGAGTTGCTGCTTCCGCTGATTCGCTAGAGCGAGGAGGTGGAGGTTGTCCGGTGGCTTGAACGTGTGTGCAAGGACGGATGCGCTGCTGATTTGCGGCGCTCGGACTTCCACACGATCTTGAGATCGGCAAGCGTACGACTACATCAACCACGAGTTCCTACTCATTAACAAAACTCGTTGGTCTTTAAGGGTAAGTTCTCCATGGATGTATGTCCACCCGTTGCTCTGTATCTAGTAGATAGATCTTGGCGTATAGTTCTCATCGTAGGAATTTTTTTGTTTTCTATGCTGCAGACCCAACAAGACCAAATAAGGTTCATACATTGAAAATAATAATTGACGTAGTATAAACCTTAGATTTTACCCTGAAAGGCATTACGACTCCTACTGTTCATGCACTTGCTGCAGAGCAATAAGGTGCAAGTGTTTTGAATTTGACTAATTCAAATGTTTAATCATGAAGTAAGATCATTTGGTTACTTATATATGAAATTTTCACCAATATAACCTTTTTCATGTATTTTTTGAAGGAAGTCTCGTTGAGTGTATATTCGGAACTCCGAATATATTTGAAACACTCTGGATTTTGTTAATCCTAATTTTTGAGAATTTTTCATAATTTAAAGGAAAAGGAAAGTGTTTGCACATGATTTTAGAGTGAAATTAAGTCCTAAGAGTAAACAAAGTTCATACATTGAAGAAAATATATGGTGTAGTACAAACCTTGGATCTTAACTTGGAAGGTATGACCGACTTGTAGTGTTCATGCGCTTGTTGCAGAGCAATAAGGTCAAGTGTTTTAAATTGTGACTAATTCAAATGTTTAATACCGATGTGACATCATTTGTTACTTAAATATGAATTTTCTAGCAATTTGAACTCTTTTTTCATGTATTTCTTGAAAATTATAATATAACCGATCACTAGAAAATTTTGGCAGTGTGCATGATCATGATTAGTAATATAATCGAGCACTAGAAAATTAAAGAAAACTCCATATAAAGGAGTAGATTAATAAACAAGGTAATTATTAGTTCAACCACCACAGAGTACGGATATATATATATATATTGTCTTACATGCAACACGAGAGGTAATAATTAACAGCAGGGGCAGCAGCAGGAGCATCAGCCAACTCAAGGGGAACAGGCCAGTCCTAACATATTTTCGAAGGAATTTAACGTAGGTTGCATACTTCACCACGGTCTTCGGTTGGTGCTTACGACTGCGGCCATGTCCGACGCCCACCAAGTGCCGGATCATGCTTTCAAGGTCCTGGTTGATGACTCTGCCACAGAATGGGCAAAACAATCTCCCCTTACGATGGAAAGTAATTTTCCCACTCCTTAACCGCTTCAGCATGTAGCGGCTTTTGCATTCCCTAGAGTACTTGTTAGCGCTCACGTCATCAGATTCTTCCTGTTAATTTTTAAGTATATAGTTAGAACTCATACAAATGATTGAATTGTATTACATTACAACTCAAGAATTAAAAACATATGTAAGAAAATATTAAATTGATATCAAAGAGAATGTATCTCAACAATAGTTTCATCAGTTTATATATCATTTCATGTATCCAAACAAAATGACAAGTAAATAACATCAGTTGATAATTTATATTATCATACATATCATCATCATTAGTTCATACAGTAAAGTTTCCTGGATAGTGTAACACGAGAATGAAACAAATATTGTCCCAGGTTCACTAACCCCATCCTTGAAAAATCTGACACCAATGTGTCTGCCTTGCACTCTTTTGGGCGAATTTGATCATTGGTCACAGTAATAAATTGAAATGCAATCCTTCTTATTGAATCATTGGCCGCAGTAAGAAATTTGAACCTGAGGCCTCATAAGTTTTTTAGAGATGGAGTAAGTGAACCAAAGTACCAATTACAACTTGTTGTTGGTGTACATTGCCTTAGGTTCACTAGCCCATCCTTAAAAAAACTGACACCATCAAATGTGTCTCCTCTTTTACTCTTTTGAGGAAATTTTGAATCATTGGCCTTAGTGAGAAATGGAAATATAATCCCTATACACTATGAATGCATGTGTATTTCCTAAATATTGTGTGGTCAAACCATGCATAGGTACGTAACAACAACTTATGATAAAACCATGCATCATATAAATCATTTTTTTCTGGATATATAGTATAATCACATAATCATAAGAATCAAACAAGAGAGTTAGATACATGTAATAAATTCAATGTATGATCAAAATTGGTTCTTTACTAGCAGAAACAATTTAAAGATCGTAGTTCCATATGAATGTAGAATAAATCTGGGGCCTCATAAGTTTTTTAGAGATGGAGTTGGTGAACCAAAGTATTAAGCACAACCTATTGTCCATGTATATTTCCTCAGGTTCACTAACCCATCCCTAAAAAAATCTGACACCATCAAATGTGTCTCCCTCATGCACTCTTTTGGAGAAAATTTGAATCATTAGACTCAGTGAGAAATAGAAATGTAATATACACTATGTAACATGCATATATGCATGTTGTGTATCAAAATCAACACTCCAGTAACAGCAATCCCTAAACCCCCTAAAATCAAATATCTTACAGATCGATTAAATCTATAGCACAAGAAGGATCATATGAATAACACAAGCAAATGTAAATTTACTAGATTACAGATGAGCAGATCTAATCAAACCTACAAAATAATAGACCGTCCAAACCATATATATTCTAATTAACCTATAGATTGAGCAAATTATACGTATGAACACTGAAATCTGCGACTATGAATAGAGAAGCAAAATAGTATATGGTACCTTGGATGCCTCATTTGAGACCTCCTCCTCCAACTCATCCATCTCCTCGATTGCTTCGAGGATTTGGTCGTTAAGGATGGGTTCATTGATGATCATGACCACTAGGTTTCCTCCGCATGCATGCCCCTCATCCAGATTTTCAGCTGGCACCATGAAGTTGTTGTTCACCTGCTGCTCGACAGCGACGACGACTGGCTGGACGGATCCCGAAGCATCAACAGTGCGGCGACGAGTGGCGTGTGTGCCCGGAGAAGCCGCCTCCGCCTGCTCGGCGACAACCGAGCCATCTGCTACGCCTCCAACTGGCTTCACCTCCGGCTTGTCTCCACGAGTACGCTTCATGGCGCAGCTAATGGGAAGGTGGTGCTTCTTGGGTCCACAACATAGAAAATAAAAAATTCCTACGATGAGAACTATACGCCAAGATCTATCTACTAGATACAGAGCAACGGGTGAACATACATCCATGGAGAACTTACCCTCGAAGACAATGAGTTTTGTTAACGAGTAGGAACTCGTGGTTGATGTAGTCGTACGCTTGCCGATCTCAAGATCATGTGGAAGTCCGAGCGCCGCAAATCAGCAGCACATCCATCCTCGCACACACGTTCAAGCCACCGGACAACCTCCACCTCCTCGCTCCAGTGAATCAGCGGAAGCAGCAACTCCTTCCAGATGCAAGGCCACCGGGAACATGTATCTCGCTAATCCGAGACCATGGGGAAATATCTAGAGGGGGAGAGAGATCCTTCACGAGGAGGTGTGTTTTGTGAGAGGGGAGAGGGGCTTTATATAGGAGGAGGAGACCCCTCCCTCCCATAGCCGGGCGCATGAGGGGACTCCTCCCCTCCTTCATTCATGTGGTGAACCTCCACTCACATAAACATGGCCTCCACCCAAAATCCCACTCACATGTATTTAATTTCCACCAAATTAAATGCAACTCTCAGTTAATAAAACTCTTTTATTTATTTTATTCAGAATTTTGTTAATTACTTTAATTAACAAACATTCACATAAAACCCCTTGCAACATTTCAATATCACATGTAGAACCACTTTCTGCAATTTCACCCGAAACAATTCCGGTTTCTATCGAAACAATTCCTGTTTCTATGGAAACATTTCCTGCGCTTTGCAAACCTTTTGTCTGGAACATATGTGCTCCTAAATGGTGTCCGGCAACCCTTAAATGTGTCACCCTACGGTTCGCGAATAATGCAGACATGATTGAGACTCCTCTCAGATCAATAATCAGAAGCGGGACCTGGAGATCCATACTGACTCCTGCATATTCAACGATGACTTCTGTGATCGTGAGAATCTTTAACGTCAGCAATTTAATCCCTTTGTCTAATGATATAATACATGTCCGATTTTCGATCATCGGTATCCAAATACCTAGTTTGATCTCGTTACCGACATGCACTCTTTTCTCGTTCCCGTGATATAACATTCTAGTGATCACATCACTTACTTGCAAGCTATCTTAATGTGATATCACCGAGAGGGCCCAGAGTATATCTATCCGTCATCGGGATTGACAAATTCCACTCTTGATCCATGAGCCTCAACATGACACCTTGATAGCACTGAACCCACGTTTATGGTCACCCTGTTATGGTGTGACGTTTGATGTTATCAAGGTACTCTTCCGATGTTAGCAATTAACATGATCTCATGGTCTAAGGACTAAGACTACTTTGTATGATGCTATAGCAATATAAACATAATGACTTGATCGTAATGCTATACTTCGGATGAATGTTCATCACATCATTTCACAAATGCTGTGACCTTGTTATTAACAGCATCCAATGTCCATGATCAGGAAACCTTGATCATCTTGTTAATCAACAAGCTAGTCTATAAGAGAGGCATAACTAGGAACCCTTTTTTTGTTTATTAAACACACATGCATTGATGTTTCCTATCAATACAGTTATATCATGTAAAATAAACATCTATCATATACAAGGAATACATAATAACAACTTTATTATTGCCTCTCAGGGCATATTTCCTTCAGTGCTATGGAAGGAGCTTCCGCATGCGTGGAAGGTGCAGGTTGGGGTTTTGTGACTAGACAGATCGTAGAGCTTCACCATTAGGATGGTGATAGTAGAGGATGCCATCAAACATGAAGTAGTTCTTGGCGCGGCGAAGGATGCTTTCTACGGCAACCTCAACATTCTCACGGAGGGTGCCATCCTTGAGGTACTCCTTGACCTCGGTGATCCAAAATGCCTCTTGAGGCGTGAGTGCTAGGACAAGGTGATCACTTGAGGGTGGCCTGCGGTCTAGGGTGCTTGTCGAGGGTGGGGGAGGCGACTCCTCGTGGAGGGAATTGTCGCCGCTATCAGGTGGGATGGCAGAAAGTTTGAATAACCTCTCTTTGAAGACTCCGGGCTACTAGGGCTCTTGGAGAGATGCTCACTTGGCGATCTAGTCAGCTTCATGGTTGTCTCCTTGAGGAATGTGAAGCATCTCCATGCCTAGGAAGTGCTTTTCAAGCTTGTGCACCTCTTCATGGTAAGCCACCATGTGCTCGTCTTTGGGTTTGTAGCTCTTGTTGGAGAAGTTAACGAGGAGCAAGGAATCTCCTTGAACCGTGATACGCTTGATGCCGAGGGCTATTGATGCTTTGAGGCCCACGATGAGGCCCTCATATTCGGCGATGTTGTTGGAGAGCTTGACTTCATCCTTGATGCACATTTGCACGATGTAAAAGAGCTTTTCGCTGGTAGTTGACGTGAGGACAACTGTTGCCCCTGCTCTGAAGTTATCTTCCTGAGCAGTTGGGTCTTCCTCCTTGACCTCCTCCGCAAATGGATCAAAACATTTCGTGGAAAAATTCGCAAGGGCCCTACCCCTAACAGAGGGGACGTATCGAGTGTCAGCTCGAAAGGCTGCAACTTGATTTCCCACTTGGCCAAGCGTCCCGTGGGGTTGGAGTTGCGTAGGACTGCCTCTAGGGGAATTTGGTTACCACCCTGATGGGATGACCCTGGAAGTCGTGCCACAGCTTCCTTGAGGCTATGAGGAGCATGTATAGGAGCTTCTACTACATAGGGTAGCGCTCACGAAGTAGACTGGATGCTGCACGAGCTCCGTGGTCTTTGATATTAATGCATAACCCTCCTGAGGATTATCGTGACCGCGGCGAGAATTGCCTCTTTGTGAAGCCTGATGCACTCGACTTTCAACATAGAGCTCGTTGGGAACCCCAAGAGGAAGGTATGATGAGCACAGCGGTAAGTTTTCCCTCAGTTATGAAACCAAGGTTTAATCGAACCAGTAGGAGCAAGGAAACACCCCAAAGGTGTTACTAGCTGAGCTTTGGCAGGGCGCACTACCGGTGCTAGTAGCAACGTGGAGACCTGCACAACACAACCACAGAACTTTGTCCCCAACTTGCGATGAGGTTGTCAATCTCACCGTGTTTTGCAGAAAACAAAGGATTAAACGTATCGAATGGAAAAAAGTAATAGTTTGCAGAAAGTAAACACAAAGCAGTAAAAGATTGTAGATTGTATATAAAAGACAAGGACCGGGATCCATAGTTCACTAGAGGTGGCTCTCCTTAGATAGATAACATGCTGGGTGAACAAATTACAGCGGGGCAATTGACAAACACCGAGAAAGCAATACATGCATATACTAATCATCTTGACTCCTTTGAGACTTGATTGGACATTACAACATAATACATAGACCGCCATCCAACTGCATCTATGACTAATAATCCACCTTCAGGTTATCATCTGAACCCCGTCCGAGATTAAGTTGCAAGCAGCAGTTATTGCTTCTGAACTGCGTGTAAAGTAAACAATACAATTGTTCTATGAACAAAGGATCGTTGTTTTCTCCTAGTAGCAACAACACATCTAGTACCTTAGAGATTTACATCACTTCCCAGTTACGGAGGCATGAACCCACTATCGAGCATAAATACTAACTCTTGGAGTTGCTAGCATCTACTTGGCCAAGATAGCTACTAACAACGGAAAGCATGCAAGATCTCAAATAACAAAGACATGATAGAATCAATAATCAATCTAAAATAGCATCTCAATATCCATCGGATCCCCGCAAACACAACATGTATGAATTACAAATAGATGATCTTGATCATGAACGGAGCTCACAAGATCTAAACAGGAAAGCACAAAGGAGGAGAAACCAGCCATCTAGCTACTACATGGATCCGTAGTCCATGGATGAACTACTCACGCATCACATCGGAGGCTTGCATGGTGATGAGGAAGGCCTCCAGGGTGAATTCCCCTCTCCAGCAGGGTGCCGGGAAGAGCTTCAGATCCCTCCCGATCTAGGGACAGAGATGACGGCGGCTATAGACTCTTTCGTGGATTTTTGATCGGGTACCTAGGGTTTTCATCCTGAGGGCAACTTATAGGCGGAAGGAGAGGCCGAGGGGGTGCTGGGGTCGGCCAGACCACCCCCTGGCATGGGCCAAGCCTGGCCGCATGGCCAGGTGGTGTGGCCGGCCCCTGGCGCCTCTCCGTCTCGTATTCTGGCACTTGATCCCTTCCGGAAAAATAGGCACGTTGGCTTTTGTCCTGTTCAATTCCGAGAATATTCATTTTCTGACTTTCCTGGAACTAAAAACAGCAGAAAACAGGCAGCTGGCACTGTGGCTCTTGTTCATAGGTTAGTCCAAGAAAACATATGAAAAGTACTCCAAAGTTGGAACAAAACACAAGAAAGTGGATAAAACCAAGCATGGAACATCAAAAATTATAGATACATTTGCAATGTATCAAAGCCCCGGGGCACCTGCAACCCCTCCAGTCGCCTCATGGGCCGTAAACCCCGAGCCCGCAAGGGACTTGGGCGCGACAGCTCCCTTTTTGCCCTTAATAGGCTCTTTGCGCTCAGTGACAAGGACCACACTAGCCGTTTGTGGCGTGGCTTCTAGGTACAGCATCAAGGGCTCACAAGTCCATGGAGCCACCATGATGGGAGGGCTCATGAGGTACCTTTTGTGGCCTTCGAAAGACTCGGATGCCTCATGAGTTTACTAGAAAGTGCCTGGTCGCTTCATGATCTTGAAGAAAGGCAAGGCCTTCTCGCCGAGCTTGGAGATGAATCTTCCTAGCACCACCATGCACCCTGCCAGGCGCTGTGTGTCCTTGAGCCGTTTGGGAGGTCGTGTCTCCTCAATGGCCCTGATTTTGTCAGGGTTCGCCTCGTCGCGATGCGACACCAATAAACCTAGGAGCTTGCCTGATGAGACCACGAATACACATTTGGCCAGGTTGATATTGATGTTAACCTTGCGCAGGTTGGCGAAGGTCTCCTCAATGTCGACCACAAGCATGTCCTTCTTGCAGGTCTTGACCACGATGTCATCGATGTAGGCTTCCGTACTCTTGCCCATTTGTGTTCCCAAGGCGATACACATCAGCCTCTAGAAGGTGGCGTTGACGTTCTTGAGGCCGAACAACATGCAGGTGTAGCAGAATACCTCGCAAGGGGTGATGAAAGTTGTCTTTTCCTTGTCTTCATTGGCCATCTGGATCTGATGGTAACTCGATAAAGTGTCCAAGAAGCAGAGGAGGTTGCAGCCCATGGTGGAATCCACTATCTGGTCAATCCTAGGCAGCGGGTACGGATCCTTAGGACATGCCTTGTTGAGTTTGGTGAAGTCGACGTACAGTCGCCCCCTGCCGGTGAACTTCAGGACCACCACTGGATGAGACGTCCAGTTAGTGTGAACGACTTTCCAGACGAGTTTTGCCTTGATGAGCTTCTCCATCTCCTCGATGATGAACTGCTGCTTCTTGGGGGACTAGCGGCGCACCTTCTGCTTCACAGGACATGCGGTGGGGCACACCATCAGGTGGTCTTGATTACCTCCCTGGGTACCCCCGTCATGTCCGACGGTGTCTAGGCGAACATCTCTGTGTTCGCCCTCAAGAAGGCCACAAGCGCGTCCTCTTGTTTAGCCGAGAGGTGAGCTCCTATGGTGACAATAGCCCCCGAGTCAGCGGGGTCCAGGGGGACTCTCTTCGTCGATGTGCATTCCTGTGAGTGTTGGTGTCACATCCCAAAATTTTCCAAATTTTGAAATGTGAAAATTTTAAACAAAATGAAGAACCAACTTCTTTGAAATTTAGTAGGAACAAAAACTTTTGGAACATTTAATATAATGCCTCCAAAACCCAAGCCAAACAAAATGATTTTTGTTTGTGAAGTGGTGTGCATGTTTTGAAAATCCCAAATCATGAAGCATGCATGAGCATTTTGACTTGGTTGCTTTTTAAAAACCCAAGAGAAGTGAGAATATCTCAAACCCTAAAACTCAAATTAGTTGTTAACACTAAGAACAACACAATACTATGGATATACTCCATATTTATATTAAACAAAAGAACTCCTATGAGGGCTAAAAAGATAAAGGACAAAATAATAAAACAATAGAAATTGGTTTCATCCAATTTGGAGCCATGGATAAAAAGATATGAATTAATTTGAGAATATAATTAAGAAAGGCAATATTAGCTATTAAAACCAAAGTGAATAAATTTGGTTAGAAAAATTTGAGTTAGAAAGTAAATGTGTTCTATAATGCCCTAAAAACCTAATTTGAGTTTTAGAAATTTGTTTGATTCAAATTGGATAATTAAATCAAAAGTTATTTAAGAAAACAGAAAAAGAAAAAGAAAAACTGAAGAAAAAAAAAACACAGCAGCAGCAGCTCGGCCCAAACCTAGCCCACTAAGCCCACCCGGCACTCCCCCTTCCCCCTCTCTTTCTCACCGACCCCTCCTCACACCCCCTCGCTGACGGCCCGACCCCACCTCCACGTCACTCGCCAGCTCACCGTCTTCCACCGCGGGGACGAACAACCCTCTCCCTCCCTCTGCCGTTTCCAAATCGGCTCGAATTCGAGCGTTTCTGCGAATTAAACTCCACTCCGAGCCCGGCCTCTTAATCCCCACCCCCTCCTCTTTGTTTTCCCCTCAGACACCGCCGCCTGAGTGCCCCTAGGCTGCTCGGAATCGAGCTCAAACCACCGCGGCCACCGACGAGCTCCGGCGAGGATTCCGGCAAGAACTCACTGCCCCGCGTCCTCCCCTCTGTCCTGTTAGCTTTTCCATGCTCTGGTGCACCTACTGACACTTTCCCGTGCTTTTTCTGTGCCTAGGTCGTCACCACGGTCACCACCGGTGTCACCTTCTGCCGTCGTCGTTCACCGGCGATTTTCGGTGAGTCACAGGTTCCCGCCGCCCTACCTTGCCCACCGCAAGCTTCTACACGAACTGGCGCACCTCCCTGATGCCTTGTTTTGTCGGCTCAAGCCCCAGGTCGACGACACCGTCTCGGAGACACGAGCTCCGCCGTCGGCAGAACTCCGGCGAGGAATCCCCGGCGAATCTGAGCGCCCCTCCCTCCACCACGACCACCATCGAGACCACTGAGACCGCAGCAACCCGCCGGTAAGATCACCGCTTCCCCTAACCCTCTAGAACCACCAGAGTGCCACCCACCCGACGCCCGCGCGCCGTCGCTAGCCGATCGTGATAGTCGGGCCGCCGTCCCGTCCGTCGTCGTCGCCGGATCAGATTCGATCCTTAGCGGCCGTGCAGGCTAATCCGGATCGCCCGTTGCCACTAAAAATCCAACGGCCCACGTTGCCGATCCGCCCGAACCGGTATGAGTTAATAAGAACACGCCACGTCAGCCCTGGCGTCTGTTTAAATTAGAAAATAGGCAGAATTTGTATTAAACTTAGAAATTCAATAACTTTTGATCTACAAATCAGAAAAATGCAAATTTGGTGTCTATGGCTTCAGAAAAATGAGAGGTTCACTGCTGAGGCCTTATTTCACCCTTTAGCTTCTGTAAAATAGAAGTTTTAGGCAGAACCATTTTAGGAGTATTTTATGCATAAAAATTGTTTTGTAAATTATTTTTGGGTGAATCTATTTGCTATGGATTGCAAATTGAACCCTCTGTCCAGTAAGACCAAAATATAAAATTGGTTGGCTATGCCTAATAGCATGGGAATTATTTAGTAAGTATAACCTTTCTAAATGATAGAGTTATTGCTAATTGTTACAATTGCACAAATGGTTGCATTTGTAATCTTGCAATTGTAAATTGTTCAGAAAACACTTAGTATTGTTCAAAACCTTGTTATAACAATTTGTACAATAAAAATTGCCATCTTGCATGCTTGCATATTTTGCATGATTTTTGTATTGCCATTAGTGTTGACTTTGTGCATGTTTTGTCTTGGTTGTTTTGTTTGATAGATTGTGTGGATTGTCAAGTGTGTTACTGCAAAGAGTGTAAAAACACCACCAACTACTAAGGCAAGTGGCACTATCATCCATGTCCTACTATTTTTCATTACACTTAGTGGATTTTTGTAGTATGCATGATAGGACTACTGTATTACTATGTATGATATATCCTATTAGGATATCCTTTATATATCCCTTAGTGGAAATACTGTAGCCCTGCTAAAGATTCAGAGTGGAATATACCATATTGTGATTATATGAAGTGTTGGAAAAATATATGTTTTGTATAATAAAACAAGTACTCAATGAATCACCTGGGTGGAGTGTGGATACTCAGTTGAGAATAAGGTGGCAACGAAGGGAACCATGTCTATGGCTATCTCTTTCTCGTGTGCACTAGGAGAATACCACCCAGGAACTTAGAGATTGAACATGTTTCTCGTAAAGTGGCTTTCGTGTACAACCACATGCCAAATGGGCTCTGGCCTAGTCAATTACATAGTGGGAGACCCATGCATTGGTACCTCTTCAGGTTAACTAGAATTATGCATTGGAGGTTTATCCTTGCATTGGTGCCTGGTAGATGTGCTGGCATTATGTATTGGGAGGACTTCTATGGAAAGACTTTGTCACATTCTCGATCTGCCGGTACTCCATCTTGGTGAGTACTAATCCAGCGGCCACTGGTGGCGTCAAGACGAGATTGTGTCTTGTGGGTAAAGTGTACAACTTCTGCAGAAGATCAAATTCTAAGTACTTAGCCGTGTCCCCGGTTGTGGAAAACTCTGAGCAACTAAGTCCTGAAGCTATGGAAGATCTCGACATTCTAATTTCTCAAAGTAAAACTTGATGGTGACAACAAGAGAGTAGAAGCACTTGGAGTTTGCCAAGGAGTTCAGACAGTTATTGAAAGATCAAAAACTATTTTTGCAAACATAGGATAAAACCATGTTGCTTTCTGCAAATAAGCCTAAGCTCTACTTAGACAAATATGCATGTAGTGATAGTCCTACTTATATTCACCAACTTGTGACACTTGCCAATACATTCAAAGTATTGACCCTTTGTGGCTGCAACCTATCATGTTGCAGGTTATTCTATTGATGAGTATGGATTGATGGAAGAGGTTATGAGTCTACACCCAACATGTTTGCCTGTGGCACATGAAGATGAAGGACTCCATGCTTTACTTGTATTCTGCTGCTTTGTAATAAGATAGCCTATGGCTATGAGTATGTAATAAAGTATTTATATTCTGGATCATGCGATGTAATATGACCTTTGTATCTTGATATTACATCTTAAACTTGGGTGCTAGCTATTCGATCCAGGGACTAGCACTGTAATCATAGGGATTCAAACCAAGCCAGGTTTGGGTCTTTACAGTTGGGGTGATACCCCCAGGTAGGGTCATGCCAGGGTATAAAGGCCGAGTTAGCCGAGGTACGGTGCGGTCAAAGGAAGAGTTGGCCGGGTCACCTCAAGGCAGGCCGACTTACAGAGTAACCCGACCCGGTGGGTATTTGCCTAACATTAATCCGGTTGGCATAAAATATATGTCGGCTATACTTAACCTATCATGTGTGCAGGTACCCTCGTAGCCGAGTTAGCCAGGCACTAGCCGGGCTACTGCTTGGCTTCTAAGAGAAGGAAGGAATCTCCCGCTGGTGAAAAGGTGGCCTTGTCCCACTGTAGCGTGAGCAAAGTGAGCAGAGGAGAGGACCAGCGGGGCGTGGCCGACAAATGTGACACGAGTGAAGCCTGCTAACGTAAACCGTGTCTAGTGACGCCAAAATACAAGGGGCACGCAGAGGGTTACGTTCAAAGCCCGGACGAGCCGTTAAAGTGAATAAAGAAGCATCTAGCTTTAGCCAAGGGGCATATTTGGGGAATATGCCTCCACATATGCCCTAACTTTGTAACCTGGGCTCCCCCTATATAAGGAGCACCAGGACCTCCATAGCGGTGGATCGATCATTATGTCTTGGAAGAACTCTAGGGCATTGTAGTGGGGGTAAGAGAACTAGTCTCCTTCTCACGAACAGATCGAGGAGCCCTTGTAATCCACCATTGATAGAGTGAAATACAAACACCTGCATGTGGAATCACCACACTATCCCTCCCTGGATTCCTCTAGTGCTCATTGGCTCCATCTTTAGCCTATCCATGGCATCTGTCGTGCTACCACCATGATAGTTGGAGCCCACCGTGGGGCTAGCGGTGCTAGCAGGGGTTAAAATCCGGACGGGAAACATCTTTGGCACCGGCGAGCGCGTTGTCTCCGACCTCGTTTAGCGCTTTGGAGCGCCGGACTACGTCAACAACAACGCAAGGAGATTCGGCAGGAACCCTCCTCCGCGCAACGTCCTCTTCATCAAGCTTGGCACGCACAAGGTCTACGTTGGCATCGACGAGTGCTGACTCGTGTATTAACGAGCTCGTTGGGTAACCCCAAGAGGAAGGTATGATGAGCATAGTAGTAAGTTTTCCCTCAGTTATGAAACCAAGGTTATCAATCAAGTAGGAGCAAGGAAACACCCCAAAGGTGTAGCTAGCTGAACTTTGGCAGGGCGCACTACTGGTGCCAACAACAACGTGGAGACCTGCACAACACAAACACAGAACTCTGTCCCCAACTTGCGATGAGGTTGTCAATCTCACCGGTTTTGCTGAAAACAAAGGATTAAGCGTACCGAATGGAAGAAGGTAATAGTTTGCAGAAAGTAAACACAAAGCAGTAAACAGTTGATTGTAGATTTATAGTAAAAGAAAGGACCGGGGTCCATAGTTCACTAGAGGTGGCTCTCCTTAAGATAGATAAATGCTGGGTGAACAAATTACAGCGGGGCCATTGACAAACATCAAGAAATCATACAAGCATATACTACTCATCTTGAATCCTTTGGAACTTGATTGGGCATTACAACATTATACATAGACCGCCATCCAACTGCATCTATGACTAATAATCCACCTTCAGGTTATCATCCGAACCCCCTCCAGTATTAAGTTGCAAGCAACGGATAATTGCATTACGAATTGCATGTAAAGTAAACAATACGATTGTTCTATGAACAAAGGATTGTTGTTTTCTCCCTAGTAGCAACAGCACATCTAGTACCTTAGAGATTTCTGTCACTTCCCCAGATTACTAGAGGCATGAACCCACTATCGATCATAAATACTAACTCTTGGAGTTGCTAGCATCTACTTGGCCAAGATAGCTACTAACAACAGAAAGCATGCAAGATCACAAATAACAAAGACATGATAGAATCAATAATCAATCTGAAATAGCATCTCAATATCCATCGGATCCCCGCAAACACAACATGCAGAATCACAAATAGATGATCTTGATCATCAACGGAGCTCACAAGATCTAAACATGATAGCACAAAGGAGGAGAACCAGCCATATAGCTACTACATGGACCCGTAGTCCAGATATGAACTACTCACGCATCAGACTGGAGGCTTGCATGATGATGAAGAAGGCCTCTAGGGTGAATTCCCCTCTCTGGCAGGGTGCCGGGAAGAGCTTCAGATCCCTCTCGATCTAGGGATGGAGATGACGGCGGCTACAGACTCTTTTGTGGAATTTTGATTGGGTACTTAGGGTTTCTATATTGGAGGCAACTTATAGGCGAAAGGGGAGGCCGAGGGGGTGCCTGGGCTGGCCACACCACCCCTGGCATTGGCCAGGCCTGGCTGGCGGCTAGGTGGTGTGGCCGCCCTCTGGCCCCTCTCCGTCTCATATTCTGGCTCCAGGTGTCCCTCGGTGAAAAACTGACTTTGGCTTTTGTCCCGTCCAATTCCGAGAATATTCATTTTCTGACTTCCTGAAACCAAAAACAGCAGAAAACAGGCAGCTGGCACTGTGGCTCTTTGTTAATAGGTTAGTCCAAGAAATCATAAGAAAAGTACTCCAAAGTGTGGACAAAATATAAGAAAGTAGATAAAACCAAGCATGGAACATCAAAAATTATGGATACATTAGCTACATATCAACATCCCCAAGCTTAACTCCTGCTCGTCCTCGAGTAGGTAAGTGATAAAAAGGAAGAATAATTTTTGAGGTGACATGCACCATCATAAACTTGATCAAAGTATTTGTAAAACATTCAAAGCTGGGATCATAGTACTCCAATCATAACATGAAATACAAAGTTCTAGCAATAAGACAAAGCAACTATGTTGCAACATGAAAAGGCACAAACAAAAGATTCATGAATAACAATACTTTGCAAGACGTTTGTTTGTTTCACATAAAGAAAACATAGCATAGTATCATTCAACTTGTCCCTCATAGAGTAGCAAATATAAATGCATTGGACACCTTCAAAGTTTATAAGAGTGACTAGATACAAATAGTTTAAAACAAGCAATATCAAAGTTATGCATCAATCAACAAGTCTTGGGACAATGCACATAGAACTAATAATGGCCACTATGCTCTCAAAGTAGGTGCATAAATATAGAAGTTGGAGACTCGATATAAAATAGGAAGAAAGGCCTTCATAGAAGGAAGCAGAGATTCAAGTTTCATAAAGAGCTTCCAAAAATTATGGTACTTATTAGCTTTCAGCTCTCATTGCCCCTATCATAAGCATCTTGAAGTGATTAAGGTTAAAGTGAACAAACTATGAAGTATATGCTTGACGAAGTATAAGTTGGAAATCTCATGTCCCTTGAATACGAGGGCCGCTCCTCATGCTACTCAAGTTTAGTCACCGGTAAGTTCTTGTCATCGTAAGTACATGTGTATCATACAGAACCGCCAACGTGGTACCCCTTGCCCGATGATACGGAAGAATCCCCATATCAAAGTGACAAGGCAAGCAGACAATGCGCATCTCAGCAATCTTCTTATTTACCATGGGAATATGGTGCTTTTTTCTCTCTTTTCTCTTTTCTCATATCTCTTTTTTCTTTTCTTTTTCTCTTTTTTTCAATATCTGACTCTTTTTTTATAAGAAGAATGCTTCATAGACAGCTCATTATGGTTTCGCTGCAGGTTTCCACCATGTCAGCATGGATTAGACCAGTGGCCCAGGCGTTTCTCTAACACATATACATAACTCCATGGACTTACAAGCTCCCCTTTCATTTCACACCGATGACATCCATAGACAAAAGAGCATGATATCAACTAGGTACAAAGTACAAGTGCAATGTTGAGAGCGTTCCCCATGACAGCATGGTTCTGCTAATCCCCAACAAATAAGTGCAAGCATATACAACATAGACGACACAATGGTTCAAGTTTATTAAGGGCAAGAAAAGTAAAGTGTGCCATCAAGTTCGTGAGAGCTTTAATAACTAGTTTTCTCATAACAAGTTTAATTCGGAAGGTAGATAAAAACATGAATATACTTGGAATAGCATAATCTAGTAGGTAGGTATGGTGGACTCTTTGGAAAAACTTGGTTTTAGGAATTGGATGCATGAGTGGAACTCATACTTGGTTGTGGAGGCTAGCAAAAGACTGGTAGCGACAAACTAAGAGAGCAATAATGGCCACAATCATGCAGAGCGATAAAACATCATTGATCAAAGCATAAAGTGATATTACAAGTTGAAAACTAAAGGATCATCAAGGCTATGGTGACTTTGGATAGTCATAACATGGTGTGAGCATGTGTCAAGTCAACCCAAATAAAGCATCAAAGGAGAATACCACAATATTATGCTTTAATATGCTAAAACAACGCATGATCCTTCCAAGGCACATTAAACAATCTCAATTGTTTATAACAAGTCATGCTACAGCAAAGAATACTAAGCATAAAGCCAAAACAATATCAAGCAGTATAGGCCACAGTCAAAAACAAGCTCTCTTTACCACTTAAGCATGAACTTTCCTACTCCTTTCCAATCCAAACCAAACTATTTGAAAACCAATATATGAAAGAGGGGGTCCAACCAATTTATTCAGCAAACTAATAAAACCAAGAAAACAAAAACCAAAATGAAAACAAAAAAGAAGACGCTCCAAGAACAACACATATGTGCATGAAACAATAAAAATGAAGCGTTTGGAAGAAACTTGGGATTTTTATTGATGAAGAAGGGGATTCCTTGGGCATCCCCAAGCTTTGAAGCTTGTACTTCTTAGATATTTCTTGGGGTGACACGCGTGGCATCCCCAAGCTTAAGCTTTAGTCCATCATTCATCTCATTACTCTTTCCTTCCATACACCTGGAATATTTCCTTCATACAAAACTTCACACAATCTTTATTAGCAACATTAGTGCACTCAAGATAATAAGTCTTTAGGTTAAAACTTCCATTAAAACACTAGATACTGTAGTCTTTGGGTTCAGTTCCAACACCAATAAAACTTCCAATAAAACACAAGCTACTGTAGCACTTCCCTCAAAAATCTCAATTCCCCAAAAGAACTCAAAAAGGAACCAACAAGAAGCAAATGCAAATAATGGCAAAAATCTATCAAAACAGACCAGCAGGTAAAGACGAATTTTTTCGAAGACCTTCTGTTGCTCAAATTAAAAAGTGTTGAGCTAATGAAAGTTAGATAACAACCTGGGGGAGAAGCACAAAAATTCACGCCTCAAAAGGAAGTACAGAGATTTGACACGAATTTTTACGGTGAAGCATAGAAATCTGTTTCGGGACAACAACTTTCCCAATCATTACTTCTCTGTCATTAGAGGTTACTCTTGGCACAAAAAGCAAATAAAAAGGATTATGAGCGGTTATTACAGAGGTAATAACTTCCAAGACTCATCTAAAACTTTTGGGTTATCTCCCAATAAGTACTTTTCTTTAACACATTTAAGTTAGGCATAAGAATCAAGAAAAGGATCAAGTGTTTGAAGAAGCATTAAAACCAAATTTCTTGCCCTTAACTCTCTTACTTTTATTCTTAACCTTGGGGAACTTGTGAATTCTTCGTGGAGAAACAAAGTGCATGGTTCCCTTTTCCACATCTATTATTGCTCCAAGGAGTTTCAATAGGGATCGTCCAAGTGTGATTTGTCCTTTTCCTACACATTCAATAACAAGATAATCAGTAGAGACCATTTTCCCTAGGATCTTTGTAAACACTCCTTCAGCTATTCCAATGGGTAATATTGTAGCATTATTAGCAAGAAAAATTTCTTCTCCTCCTTCAGAAATCCCCCAAAGATTCAAAGATTCATAAATGTCTTTGGGCATAAGACAAAATTCAGACATGATATGACAGCGAGCATGAAAAGTTTCATTGTTTATAGCAATCTTTACTGTGGGAAGCCATTCTGAGGGTTCAGAATTTATTGGAACATAGTTATGATGCTCTCTAAGCGTATTATAGCAATCCTTTAAACTAGTAGTGCGGGTCTCAAGAGTGTTCAATCTAGCAAATATGTTCATAAAGGAAGAATCGGATTTGCTAGGCAAGTTGTAAGTAAAGATCAACTTCTTTATGGCATTAATAGCATCATCCTCATTACATTGGAGGAAATCTCCTCCCACAACATCATCCAAAGCATATCTATAGCAAAGAGCAATTCCAAGGTAAAAACTGCTAAAGAACAAGCTTTGAGTCATTTTAGGTTCAGTTTTTTCATGTAGATCAGAGATTCTAGACCAAGCTTCTTTGAAACTCTCTTCAATTCCTTGTTTAAAAGTGAAAATCATTTCCTCAGGTGACATAGTGATTGGAGCAATGCTAGACATAATGGCAACTTAAGATAAGAACTAATTTTTTGTGTGTTTTTAATAAATAAAGCAAAACTAGTAAAACTAAATTTTGTGTGTTTTTGATAAAGAAACAAGCAAACAAAACAAAAAGAAACTAAGCAAAACAAAAATAACAAAGTAAAGAGATTGGTTATGAGGAAATCCCCTTGTGAAGATGTCCTTGACTCCCCGGCAACGGCGCCAGAAAAAGTACTTGTTAACTCATGTATTAACGAGCTCGTTGGGGAACCCCAAGAGGAAGGTATGATGAGCACAGCAGTAAGTTTTCCCTCAGTTATGAAACCAAGGTTATCAATCCAGTAGGAGCAAGGAAACACCCCAAAGGTGTAGCTAGCTGAACCTTGGCAGGGCGCACTACCGGTGCCAGCAGCAACGTGGAGACCTACACAACACAACCACGAAACTTTGTCCCCAACTTGCGATGAGGTTGTCAATCTCACCGGTTTTGCTGAAAACAAAGGATTAAGCATACCGAATGGAAGAAGGTAATAGTTTGCAGAAAGTAAACACAAAGCAGTAAATAGTTGATTTTAGATTTATAGTAAAATAAAGGACCGGGGTCCATAGTTCACTAGAGGTGGCTCTCCTTAAGATAGATAACATGCTGGGTGAACAAATTACAGCGGGGCAATTAACAAACATTGAGAAAGCATACAAGCATATACTACTCATCTTGTCTCCTTTGGAACTTTATTGGGCATTACAACATTATACATAGACCGCCATCCAACTGCATCTATGACTAATAATCCACCTTCAGATTATCATCCAAACCCCTCCAGTATTAAGTTGCAAGCAACGGATAATTGTATTACGAATTGCGTGTAAAGTAAACAATAACATTGTTCTATGAACAAAGGATTGTTGTTTTCTCCCTAGTAGCAACAACACATCTAGTACCTTAGAGATTTCTGTCACTTCCCCAGATTACTAGAGGCATGAACCCACTATCGAGCATAAATACTAACTCTTGGAGTTGCTAGAATCTACTAGGCCAATATAGCTACTAACAACGGAAAGCATGCAAGATCACAAATAACAAAGACATGATAGAATCAATAATTAATCTGAAATAGCATCTCAATATCCATCGGATCCCCACAAACACAACATGCAGAATTACAAATAGATGATCTTGATCATGAACGGAGCTCACAAGATCTAAACATGATAGCACAAAGGAGGAGAACAAGCCATCTAGCTACTACATGGACCCGTAGTCCAGAGATGAACTACTCACGCATCACACCGAAGGCTTGCATGATGATGAAGAAGGCCTCCAGGGTGAATTCCCCTCTCCGACAGGGTGCCGGGAAGAGGTTCAGATCCCTCCCGATCTAGGGATGGAGATGACAGCGGCTATAGACTCTTTCGTGGAATTTTGATCGGGTACTTAGGGTTTCTGTATCGGAGGCATCTTATAGGCGAAAGGGGAGGCCGAGGGGGTGCCTGGGCTGGCCACACCACCCCCTGGCGCGGGCCAAGCCTGGCCACACGGCCAGGTGGTGTGGCCACCCTCTGGCCCCTCTCTGTCTCATATTCTGGCTCCAGGTGTCCCTCGGTGAAAAACTGACTTTGGCTTTTGTCCCATCCAATTCCGAGAATATTCATTTTATGACTTCCTGGAACCAAAAATAGCAGAAAACAGGTAGCTGGCACTGTGGCTCTTTGTTAATAGGTTAGTCCAAGAAATCATAAGAAAAGTACTCCAAAGTGTGGACAAAACATAAGAAAGTAGATAAAACCAAGCATGGAACATCAAAATTATGGATACGTTAGCAACGTATCAACGAGTCCTACGCGTATCCGTGGCATGTCGTCGAGGGAGGTGAACCATCTCTCAGCGTGGCTCACGGCATGTGTATCATTCGCCCAGCAAGCTGCGTCGAGGTCATGATGATGGCGCCAGATGCTGGAGCGAGCAAGGACCCGGCGCCAGAGCTGGACGTGACGCGAAAGCAGGCAAGATCTAGGTTTCCTCCACTAGAGAGGCCAGAGAATGTGTTGCAGCAGGCAATAGATAGCTTAGCAACACCCATAGCACCAGTAGTAGATCCGGCTCAAGCGCAGGCCGAGTTAGAGGAAACTAGGCAGAAGATGCTAGCTGGAGCGAAAAAAGTAGTTGAGCTGTAGCAGTCACTGAATATCACTCTACGGGAGTATGCGAAAGCAAACCGTATAGATGGACTGAAAATCCGAGGTAGAAACCTGATTACTGAGATTGACAGGGAGTATGTGCCCAAGCCGGGTCAGACCGCTACTATAGTAATAGGAGGACTGGAGAGGTATAGTACCCCAGCAAAGAACCTCAGGGCTGCGAACGCAGCAGCGTCCGAGTTAGAAAGTCTAACCGGGGAAGCCTGGGTGTCGTGGTGGTGTCACGGTAGATGCCATGGATAGGCTAAAGGTGGGGACTAAATGCACTAGAGGAATCCAGGGAGGGATAGTGTGGTGATTGCACACACAGTTGCTTTGTATTTGATTTACTTCTTCGGTTTACAAGTGCTCCTTGAGCTGTATTGGGGAGAGGAGGAAGAAGGAACTCTCTTACTCTCACCACTGGCTAGCCCTCAGGGACACGCTAGTAAAACTCAACCAACTAGAGATCAACCCCCTCTATAGAGGCCCTAGCCCTCCTTATATAGGGGTGGCTAGGTCTCCAATTAGGGCATACGTGGAAGCATATTCCAGGGAATATGCCTCTTCCCAAAATAGTAAGCCGATCGGGTCACTTTAGCCCAGCGTCATCCATGCAGAGGCTACGTGAGCCTCTGTGGCGCCTGCATCATCCGACATTGGTATCGTCACCCTTGTCGGCCACGCCTCGTTGGTCCTGGCTCCTGTCCGCTTTGCTCACGCTCTACGTATAGTGGTCACCCTTTGACCAGCGAGATACCTTCCTTCTCTTACAATCTTGAGATAGCCCGGATCGCACCTAGTTGATCCGGCCACACCTGTACCTGCATACGAGTTAAATTCGTCTTACCGACATACTACATAAGTCGGCTGAGACCCAGTTAGGTGAACATCCCCTGGTCCGGGTTACCCCGTGATTCAGCCTGCCTTGAGGTGACTCGGCCAGCTCTTGCTTTGACCTTGCCGTACCTCAGCTAACTCGGCCTTTATACCCTGGCGTGACCCTACCCGGGGGTATGCCCCCAACATTAGTCCTCGAAGCTGGTGCGGTCTTAGTTGCCTTAGCCGCTAAGGCCACAACAGGTTCAACTTTACCGATCCTTTTGCTCCTTTTTTGAGTTATCTCATAGTCCGGATTTCATAGGTTTACTTTCCCTTGGCACATTCCGAGTTTTCACTCGCTGGCCGGGTCACCTCATACTCATCCGGGTCATTCTTCCTTCTCTTGTATGCTTCCCCACGTGGAGGCTAATCATTACTTTGCCTCATTTTAAGGGCCTGCGCGCCGATAACCGCTTGATTATTGTCAGATATTACTGTAGCACACGTCACATCGTGCCTGCCTCCTCGTTAACTGTATCATAACGTCACATCGTGGGATCCGCTGCGCCATGTGGCCCTTCCTGTGGCTCGTCGCTGATTGGTTGATCCGGGTAATACACGGCCACACCATGTGGCCCGTCCACACAGCGTGATCCCACTACCCCTCAAGGGCGTGGTTGAATAGGGGAGGGGCGCGTCCCTTGGGTCTTTTCCCCACTCTCGTGCCCCTCTGCCTCTTCTTCTTCCTCTTCCTCTCCAGCGACAGCGCCGCCGCCATCAAGACTTTGCGCCCTTGCCACCGTGCTTCTCGCGCACTTGCGTCGCTGCCACTCCCGCGCATCTCCATCGCCATGGGTCGCGCGGTCCAGGCCACGCCCCCACGCCGATTGGGCGGTGAGGGCGACCTAGAAATGACAGAAGAAGAACTCGTCGTCGCGGAACAGGAGATGGAGGAGGACGCGGAGAATGCCGATTGCGGTGCCTGGGCTGGGTCCTGGGTGTGTGAGGATGACCTCCACTGCTCTACCGAACGCGCCTTATCTCGGAGGGCGTCATCGCCCGCCTTGCCGCCGTGGAGCTCGCTCCCTCACCCAATCCGGGTGAGTTCGTGGTCTTTTTCTCCCACTTCCAGCGTGGGATCGGCCTCCCTGTCGGCGACTTTTTCCACGACTAGCTCAACACCTACGAGCTTCAGCCGCATCATCTTCCGGCTAACGCCATCACTTCTCTCTCCGCCTTCACTTCCACCATCGAGGTTTACACCGGACTATGGCCCACCAAGGAGCTCTGGATCCGGTTTTTCGGTCTCCGCCGGAACGTGATTCTGAATAAGGAACTTGACCCGGAGGACAAGCAACTCACACAGTTCGGTGCTGCCTCCATTTCTCCCTGGAAACAGTCCGTCTTTCCCTGGGTCACGGGGCTTGAATCGTGCAAGGGCTGGGCCCGAACCTTCTTCTATGTCAGAAATGGCACAGACGAAGATCTAATCTGGTTGCGCCCCTACGCTCCGGGTCCTCCTAATCCAGATCTATGGGACCGGGTTTCCAAGAAGCCCACTGCCCTGGGGAACCAAGTCAACAAAAGGTTCCAGGAGCTAAAGGACGTCGGGATGCACAATGAGGATGCAATGATCACCTTCGTCCGCAACCGGATCTCCCCTCTCCAGAAACGCACACATAAACTTTAACATATGAGCTGGCGCCTTGACCCCAACCGGACCTCGTCATTCGAGTTGAGCAACACCGATATTTACTGCCGGGTCAAGGCCATCTTCACCACTAGCAAGAACTTCTCCGCAGAGTGGGAGTGGGGGGTCGAGCATTTCTGCCGAGATAGGCTTCCCCCTGCGGTAAGTCTCGTGCCCCCAATCTTTCTCCAAGTTAAATCATATGTCAGATTTTGTTGTAGATTTGATCTCTTTGCCTTTTCTTTCGCTTAGATGTTTCTTCAGCAAACTCTTGAGGATGGCACCGAGCCTTCTCTCAAGTGGGCGCCTGACCGTGATGCCCCGGACGAGGAGGAGCCGGATCAGGAGATGTTCCTGCCGCTCCTCGATGCCACCAAGCGACCCACTGGTAAATTCTCTTCCTTAAGAGATTGGCCTGACGATGAAGACGATTCCGACGTTGAGGTGATAGAAGCATTTGACACTATCCCCCTTTCTTATGCCTTTCCGGCATCAGCTTACCCCGGTGGGCAGATCCATGAAGATCCTTCCCTTGCCACGGGTGAACCAGTCCCGGCCACATCGAAGAAAAGGGGGGCCGCATCCGCCTCTTCTTCCGGACCTTCTAAACCAACCAAAAGGCGAAAGAAGTCCGTAGACAAAACTGCCACCAAGTCCATGAGCAAGGCTGTAGCCCTGAGAGCTCGCAAACCAAAGGAGCCTTTGACCTCAAATGAGTAAGTCATTTCTCTCTTTGCTATTCATTTGTTTTTTCTTTGGTATAGTTTCTCATTGTTCACCATCTGATTTGGCAGGGCCGTGGTGGAGGTTCCTCAGAGTGGATCTGGCATTGCCTCGCCGCTCCGACATAGCCCTTCTCCCCCTAGTGGCAACGATGCACGCCCATTGAGCCCCATTCAGGAGGGTACAGCGGTTGCTCCGGGTTCTAGCCCACCTCGTCAAGAGGAGGGCAACCCCGGAACGGGGGAAAGCGGTTCTACCAAGGCTGCAGTTGCTCCTTCTTCGGCACAACCACAACTAGCCACCACCGAGGTTCCTCCAGCACCCCGGCCGAAACAGAAATCAGCACCAGCATCATCTCCAGTACCAGCAGCAACAGCAAAAGCGCCAGCAACAACACCAAGCCCCTCCGCCTCGTCCGAGTCTTCCAAGACTCGGCGAGAAGGCACCAGCAGTACCAAGGCTAGCATCAAGGCATCTCCCAAGGGCAAATCCGCTGCAGCAACTTCAACCTCTCAGCAGCAGCCCAAGGGCAAAAAGGCTCCTGACACTGCCAAGGCATCGTCAATCGAGGCTGGACAGCATACACTTGCGTCCATGCTTCCGAAGAAGACCCCAACGACAACAAATACCTCTGCCGGGTCAGCTGATGTGCAACTCGTTTTGCACACCAGCCTTGTTGCTGCCCAATCTGAGAGGAGGGAAGCCCATGCTAAGGGTTTGGTCGCGTCCCACATGCTTACCGGAGAGTGCTATCCTCCGACCTTGATCGAGTTTGTTAATAACTGGAACAAGGTGGAGTTCATCCATAATGATGATCTCCCGGAAAAATTTGGGCCAGCCGAGTTTGCTGCGCAGATGAATACCGCTGCAAAGGCAATTAACCTTGCAGGTCAGATGATGGAGGTACGTTACTTCGTCTTTTCCTTAATATGTAGTAAATATTAGTGATATAGCCATTAGTCCCCGAGCCTCCGGGGAGTAACTTGTTACTCGGCCGGATGCTCCTTAGAGATCTAACGTAGCTCCATAATAACTTCGAATATGCACACACCTAGAGCTGGGTTAAGTTCCACCTGGCCTGGATTTTGTACACTTCGAATATGCACACACCTAGAGCCGGGTTAAGTTCCACTTGGCCTGGATTTTGTACACTTCGAATATGCACACACCTAGAGCCGGGTTAAGTTCCACTTGGCCCAGATTTTGTACACTTCGAATATGCACACACCTAGAGCCGGGTTAAGTTCCACTTGGCCCGGATTTTGTACACTTCGAATATGCACACACCTAGAGCCGGGTTAAGTTCCACTTGGCCCGGATCTTGTACACTTCGAATATGCACACACCTAGAGCCGGGTTAAGTTCCACTTGGCCCGGATCTTGTACACTTCGAATATGCACACACCTAGAGCCGGGTTAAGTTCCACTTGGCCCGGATTTTGTACACTTCGAATATGCACACACCTAGAGCCAGGTTAAGTTCCACTTGGCCCGGATTTTGTACACTTCGAATATGCACACACCTAGAGCCGGGTTAAGTTCCACTTGGCCCGGATTTTGTACACTTTGAATATGCACACACCTAGAGTTGGGTTAAGTTCCACTTGGCCCGGATTTTGTACACTTCGAATATGCACATGACTAATCTATCCTCTTGCTCCTTTCAGGTGACCACCAATCGCCGGAGCGCTGAGTTTCAGCGTCTCTTGGACACCCACAAGATGCTGCGCTCAAAACATACTACGCTTCTCGCTGAATACGAGAAATGGGGTAAGTTTTTTCCTTGACATATTTCCCATTCCTCTTTGTCTATTTCCACCGAACTAATCTGTTATTCAGATTGTGCAGCCGGAGTAGAGGCCGAGAACATACTTATGAGGAGAAATTTGGACCAGATAAAGGGTAAGTCACTTTTGCTTAATCTTCCTCTGCACTCTATCTCCCTTTCTTCTTGGCTCGGCAAATATTCATACCTCACCTTTGCCGGATCCACAAACTATTTCAGCATCTCTTGAAGATAGTGTGCCCGTGCCTGATATGATGCTGCATTTTCTCGAACAAGCAGAGTAGCACCAAGCCGAACTCAAGAAGGAGGATGATGAGCTCGTCCTCCTACGAACCAAGGATGATGAAATTGCCAAGCTCAAGGCAGACATGAAGAAGCTCAAGGCGCAGCACAAGTCCGAATTGGAGAAAGCAGGCCAAGACTTTACTGAAGAGCGCGAGCGTCTCAACCTTCAAATTGCTAAGGACCAAGAACTGCTGAAAGATGTCGACACTAAGCTTGAGTCGGCGAATGCTGAACTTGTGCAACTCTGGAAGAGGCGTGATAATTGCACCAAGGAGCTGACCCAGATCCATAGCCACATTTCTCGTAAGTTTCTTTTCCTTTATCCGACCTGAATCCTTCCGGGTCAACCTCCTTTACTTTTTTCACTTGTCTCGTTTTCAGGCAAATTTCCGGAGGGTGATGCCATTGCGGCTACTGCCGTTACCAAGTTCCGCCAGAAGAGGGGTACCCCAACTGGTCCTGGTGCTGAAAATATTCCCCTTGACATGGAGGATCTGTTGGTCAGCTTATCTTCTTGCGTCGAGATAGTGAGGAACTATGGCTCGGGCTTCCTAGATGCGGCAGTCCGGATCTTTAATGCCCTTTGGCCTGGTGAAGATGCTCCGAAGGGATCCACTTCTTTAATCAACAAGTTAATGGAGTGCGAGACCCAGCTTGATCTATGGAGGGAATCCGCCGGACGCGTCGGAGCTGAAACCATCCTCCACTACGTGCTCACGTGGTATGAGAAAATAAACCTCGGTCTCCTCGAGCGCATGCGCACCGGATCAAGGTGGTCCAATGATCCGGATTGGATAGCTCAACGCAAGGCTTGTGCCCATAACCTCATCCAGTATGCCCCCATCCATCAATGGAACAAGGGACCAAGCTTTCTTGAAGCTATTGACGACGAATACGCCAAAGATGGCTCGGATGAGGAGGAAGAGGACGATGCCTCGGACGTCGAAGAAAATGAAGATGACGTTGAAGCTGAAGCTGGAGCTGCACCCGCTGGCGCCGAATTACCTCCTCTCGCTGCTCCTTGATTAGAAACACTTTGAATTTCATCAGATCCCCGGTATGCCGGGTGCAATTGTATTAAGCACATGAATAGTATTTTGCTACTAAGTTTTTGTGCCGGATTAACTTGGGCGTAGTCCCCGAGTTTCATTTTCTTGTTCCTCCAATTTCTTGGCTTGGCTCGTGTCTACCTTGGTTCGGTTTTATGACTTACGAGTCCAAGCTTCAAAAATTGACTTAACAATACTTGGAAACTTTAGGATTAGCTCAAAATAATTCAGCATAGTAAACATAAAATAAGCATAAGGTTAGTCCGGAAAACAAACGTCGGCTCGATTAAGTTCCTTTCCTTAGTCGTTTTTCATGTGTTGCACAATTCCAAACTTGTTCTCTTGCTTGCCATGAAGCCAAATCTTGTTGGACAGCAGCAAGTCGAAGAGTTAGGTTTTTGGTGCTCACACACTACTAATCCGGCTTAGGTAGAAGCGACTTACGCCAGCCGACATATAAATAATAAATACCAAATACAACAAATATTATTAAGGCGGTCCCTGAGTTACTGCTCGAGGTGCCAAGATTTCATTGATAAGTTCATTGCCGACATACATACCGACATATGAGAGACTCAGATACATACACTTCTTTACTAAGTGTAGAAAGGACGAAGTAGTGCTACATTCCATGGACGTTTAGATTCCTCGCCGGACCTGTCCGCCTTGTTCTTCTCCTGTGGTTTTGCATCGATAAGATAATATGAGTCATTGTGCAAAGCTTTGCTCACAATGAATGGCCCTTCCCATGGGGGGATAAGTTATGCATGCTAGCGGTACGTTGTACCAACCGGAGTACCAGATCTCCTCCCCGGAAGATTCGGGGGCTTACTTTCTGGCTATGATAGCGTCGGAGATTTTGCTGATATATGGTGAATCTGGACAATGCCAATTCTCTCGCTTCTTCTAGCAAATCAACATCATTTTGCCGGGCTTCTCGCACTTAGGCTTCTGTGTATTGGGTGACCCTAGGCGAATCATGCTCTATGTCGGCTGGTAATACAGCTTCCGCCCCATATACCAGGAAAAATGGCGTATAGCCTGTTGATCGATTCAGAGTTGTTCTTAAACTCCAAAGTACCGCTGGTAGTTCCTCTATCTAGCACCCCGCTGATCTTTGCAGCGGCTCAATGAGCCGGGGTTTTATCCCAGATAATACTAATCCGTTGGACCGTTCCACTTGTCTGTTCGATGCGGGGTGGGCTACCGAGGCTACGTCTAGCTGGATTTTCTTATCCCGGTAGAATCTCGCAAATGCCCCTTCAGTAAAATCCGTGCCATTATCTGTTATGATACTGTGAGGATAGCCGTATCTCAAGATGATATCTTTGAGAAAGGTCACGGCCGTAGCTCCATCACATTTTCTTATTGGCTTTACTTCAATCCACTTTGTAAATTTGTCAACCATGACCAAGATATGGGTCATGTTGCCTTTTGCTGGTTTAAACGGGCCAACCATATCCAAACACCATACAACAAACGGCCATGTGATTGGTATAGTCTTGAGTTTTGACATTGGCATATGTGTCTTGGTAGCATACCTCTGACAACCATTGCATTTTCTTACCAAGTCCTCTGCTTGTTCTAAGGCACTTGGCCAGTAGAATCCATGCTGAAAAGCTTTTGCCACCAATGCTTTGGATGAGGCGTGATGCCCACATTCCCCTTGATGTATATCCCGGAGGATGCCAAGTCCTTCTTCCAGGTCAACACATCGTTGGAGGACGCTTGTCACACTCCTTTTGTATAGTTCGGCATTGATAATTGTGTACGCCTTCGCGCGCCTCTGCACTTGCCTGGAAAGCACCTCTTCACTGGGCAAAGTCCCATCCTT
Organism: Avena insularis; assembly: GCA_023614405.1. Lineage (NCBI taxonomy): Eukaryota > Viridiplantae > Streptophyta > Magnoliopsida > Poales > Poaceae > Avena > Avena insularis. Next base: position 674,237,575 of record CM042690.1, read on the forward strand.
CAAGAAATGAAATATAGGTTGTGCCCAAGCTGGTATGGCCCGCACAGGGAACACGTCCTCATATATTTCCATTTGCTCCAAAGGCATAACCTCAGCCAGATCACGCTGCGCAGTCCCCGGGTTCTGCGAAGCAGTCCCTGGGTTTTCTGAACCACTTCCCACGTCAATGTCCATCGGTACAGCTCCAGACTCCGGATCCGCCAGGATATAGATTGACTCAGACTCCGGGGATGGCCTGATAGATGGTTTTCTGAGGTGCTCTAGCGCTACATCCGGTGGAATTGCCTGTCGGGTTGATCCGAGCTTCGACAATACATCGGCAGCCTCATTTTCCAGTCGGGGTACATGATGAAACTCGCATCCCTCGAAGTATCCGGATATTTTCTGCACATGAAATTTGTACGATGCCATGTTTGCATCCAAAGCATCCCATTGCCCTGAGACTTGCTGGACTACTAGATCCGAGTTACCAAAGCACTGGATCCGACGTATTCCAATTTACTTTGCCACTCTGAGCCCATGCACAAGTGCTTCATACTCCGCAACATTATTCGATGTTGTAAAGTGGATCTGCAGCACATACTTCGGCTGGTCTTTCTTGGGTGAGGTAAGCACTACTCCGGCACCTAACCCGGTTTTTGTTTTTGATCCGTCAAAATGCATTCTCTAGTAGTTCGGATCAGGCAACGGTGGCTCATATTGCATCTCGGCCCAATCTACGAAAAAGTCGGCCACGGCCTGAGACTTGATCGCATCTGGCCTGTCATACTGCGGAGCATAAGGGGCTAGCTCAATTTCCCATTTTGCGATCCGGCCGCTTGCGTCCTTGTTGCTCATTATCTCGGATATGGGAGATTCACATATTACTTTAATGGGGTGTTCTTCAAAATAGTGCTTCAGCTTCTTTGCTGCCATATACACTCCATATGCCATCTTCTGATAATGGGGATAATTTTGGTTCGAGGCTGATAGTACCTCGCTTAGATAATATACTGGCCTTTGCACTGACTTACCCTCTTCATCGCGCTCTACCACAATTACTGCACTTACAACTCGGTTGGTTGTGGCTATATAGAGCAACATTGGCTCCTTTGACAGTGGAGAGGCTAACACTGGTGCAGTGGTTAACATCTTCTTTAATTGGACAAAGGCTTCGTTGGCCTGTGGCGTCCAAATAAACTTGTCCGACTTTTTCATCCGTTGATAGAGAGGCAATGCCTTTTCTCCCAACCGACATACAAACCGACTTAAGGATGCCAGGCAACCAGTGAACTTCTGGACATCATTAAGGCACTTCGGCAGTTCCATTCGCTCTATGGATCGGATTTTAGTTGGGTTAACTTCGATACCTCGGCTGGAGACAAGAAATCCGAGTAACTTTCCAGCCGGGACACCGAAGGTACACTTCTCCGGATTAAGCTTCATTCGGAACCTCCTTAAGTTCGCGAATGTCTGCCTGATATCGTCAAGGAGCGTTTTGCTTTCCTTGGTCTTTATAACAACATCATCCACATATACCTGCACATTTTGACCAATTTGGTCGTGCAAACATTTCTGCATACATCTTTGGTACGTTGCCCCTGCATTACGTAAACCAAATGGCATGGTGCGATAGCAATAAGCCCCATATGGGGTGATAAATGCAGTCTTTATTTGATCACTCGGATTTAGAGGTATCTGGTGAAAACCAGAATATGCATCTATGAATGACAACAGTTCACACCTAGCAGTTGAATCTATGACTTGATCTATCCTTGGCAGTGGAAATGGATCTTTTGGACACGCCTTATTCAGGTTCATGTAATCGATACACATATGCCAAACCACTTCCACATTCGGATCATCTTTCTTCTTCTCCACCAGCACCGGATTAGATAGCCAATCCGGGTAAAGCACTTCCATGATGAACCCAGCTGCTAGGAGCCGAGCTATCTCATCTCCAATGACTTTTCTCCTATCCTCGGCGAAGCGACGGAGAGATTGCTTCACCGACCTTGCTCCGGTCTCACATTTAAAGAGTGCTCGGCCAACTCCCTCGGAACACCTTGCAAGTCCTGTGTGGACCAGGCAAAAATATCCCGATTCTCATAGAGGAAGTTGACGAGCTCGCTTTCCTATTTGTCATTTAACCCGACACCAATTGTTACGGTGCGCTCTGGGAACATATCATCAACTGGCACTTTCTTTGTATCCTTTGTTGCTTGAAACGAGACACTTCCATGCGGGTTACTCAGCGCCGGCATATACTGCTGAGAGGATTGAGCCAATGCCGCCACCTCCTGGATCTTTCTCTTTTCCTGTGCGATCACGAGTGACTCGGCCAGGTTAGACCCGGCCGACGCACACTCAATGGAACGCCGGAAATCCCCTGCTATAGTGATCACTCCATTTGGCCCGGGTAGCTTCATCTTCAAGTAACTGATGTGAGTACTTGCCATGAATTTGTTCAAGGCAGGTCTGCCGAGTAACGCGTGGTACACACTTTCCAAATTCACAACCTCAAACTCCAAGTTCTCAGTTCTGCAGTTATCTCGCGTGCCGAATAACACATCAACACAGACCTTGCCAATGGGTTCACAGGAAATGCCTGGCACTATGCCATGGAATGTTGTCCTCGTAGCTTGGGGCATGTTCTCCGAGATACCCAACTTGCGCATCGTGTCCATGTACAAAATATTTATGTTGTTGCCATTGTCAATCAACACCTTTGAGAATCTCACATTAATGTTTGGCCCAATGAATGTTGGGTCCCACACTAGCGCATACGAACCAGGACTTGGCATAAGCTTGGGATGATCTTTGATGCTCCAGGTAATTTCCTGGTCTGACCAAGGCATATACCTCGTCACCGCGGGCATTACCGCATTCACTTCCGTATGTCGGCGCTGCAAGCTCTTTCTATCTGTTTCCTCTGTGGTAAACACACAATAACTCTGGTGATGCTCTCTGTATTCATTTATCCCCTCATTTCCGGGGTATCCTTGATCTGGTTGACGCTGATTTTCCACCTGATGCATTGCATCTCTTCTCTCATGGTTTTCATACCTCGGTGGAGGGGGTGGCAACATTAACTGTTGCGCGTTTGTTCCGGAGAGCAATTGATGCCGGGGTAACTCCTGCTGAGGTTGATCATTCCGAGGTGCCTGAGCATTCCCCGAACCACTTTGTTCTATCTTCCTCATCCACTCACACTGCCGAGTTGTGTGACCCGCCGGGTTACTCGGATTTGGCATGTGAAATTTACACGGCTGATCCAGCATTGCCTCATAAGTATACCTCGGACGGTCCTTCTTTTCTTGCCATTGCTTCTTTTGCTCTGGCGTCCAAGTTTTCTTGCCATCACTTCTTGGAGTCCATTGTTGCCCTTTAGTTTTCTGCCGCTGATTACTCCCTGCCCCGGGTTGATCCTGATTTACAGCTGCAACTTGATGCGAACTGTATCTGTAATCTGGCCTGTCATCTCTTCTCTTACCCCGGTAATCATTCCTCCGGGATGATCTGGCTCCATCTCGCTGGTAGTATCTCATTTGACTCCCTGGACATAAGCCTAGGTTGAGTTGGATCACCCAGTGCATACGAATCAGCAATCCGGATTGTCTCTGCCAGTGTAGTTGGCATATCCCTTTGTAATCTTTGCCACAGCATGCTTGCATATCTACACCCCTGTGCAAACCAGGCTATGGCCTGTGACTCAATCACACCTTCACATGAATTTCGCACATTGCACCAACGAGTCAAGAACTCCCAGTCTGTCTCATTCGGTCTTTGCCTGCACATTGCTAGGGTATGTGGCCTATTCGGCCTCTGATACGTGCTCGAGAAGTTACTGACAAACATCTCCTCAAAGTCAATCCAACAGTTGATACTCCCGGGTGGTAAATTGTTCAGCCAAACCCTCGCTGGCCCTTCCAGCATCTGAGGTACATATCTCATAGCCCATCTCAAGTTGCCTGTTGCAATCTTCACTGATGTAGCATAGTTGATTAACCAATCCTCTGGTTTGGTGCTACCGTCATATGTTTTTGTGCCTCTGGGTAACTGGAAGTTCGGCACCGGAGGTTCCTTCATGATCCGGGGCCCAAAACACGCTGGACCCGTGGGACCTTGACACTCGATTTGCTCCGATCTATAAAGCCGATCCAGTTTTAACCTGGCATCATCAGGCATCAAGTTCCTGCTTCCCAATCTTGACCCTATCACATGATAGTCCGGCCTAGGGTATCCGGTGTTCACCATTTCCGAATCTCCATCATTATACCTGTCTTGCTCCTATGGAGCTGCTCTCTGTTGCATACCTCGGCCGACACTTTGCTCTTGCCGTGGTATATTCCGCTGCTGCGATTGCCCTGCTCCCACCGAGTTGCGCTGTCATTGCCGTTTACAGCGTTTCCTTAACCGACATTGCCTTGGTCGTGGTTACCTCAGCCAGCTTCACCTCAGCTCGCACTTTGTCGATCCTCGTTTCTCTGCACTTCTTTTCCTTTCCCTGCCCTTGTCGGGTCATCTGGGACTATCTGCTTTTTTCTCCTCGCCGAGGTTACAACTTCATGTCTTCTTGGTTCTCCATGAGGTGACGATGCAGCTCCTGCGGATTTCTCCGGGTTACCCACTGGCGAATGAACAACTTTGGATGCACCAGCTCTTCCCTGATTAGCCCTGAGCAATTCTTCATTCTATCTGTTCGTGATCCGAACCAACTCATTGACCCTTTCTTGCTGTCTTTGCCGGGCTTCACCTGTCAAACCCTCTAACTTGGATGCTGCTATGTCTGCTGCTCCGAGGTTCTTCGCCGGGGTACTATACTTCGGCAGCCCCTCGGACAAACAGTTCTCTGATTCCTCAATCCTAGTATCACCCTCTTTGTTCATTTCACTCATGAGGTTTCTCCCCTTCACTTTTACAGCATCTACCTTGTTTGCCTTTGCGTACTCACGCAGCGTCATGTTCAACGACTGCTGAGCTATTGCTATCTTTTTAGCACCCTCTAGTATTTTTTGCCTAGTCTCCTCTAGCTCGGCCTGTGCCTGAGCCGGATCTACTACTGCCGCTACTGGGTTTGCCAAGCTATCCATTGCCTGCTGCAGCACATTCTCTAGCCTCTCTAGTGGAGGACCTCTACTTTTCCTTGGTGCCTTTGGTGTCACCTCCGGATCTGGTGCCGGATATTTGCTCGCGCCAGCGTCAGGCGCAGTCATCATCACCTCGGTGTGGTCAGGGGAGCGAGCAATACGTGCCCCACGAGCCGCGCTAAGGGGTGGCTCGCCTCCTTTGACGACGTACTGTGGATGAACACACGACACATCGACAGCGACGTAGATCTTGTGCGCGCCGAGCTTGACGAAGAGGCCGTTGCGCGGGAGAGGTCGCTTGCCGAAGCAGCTAGCGTTGTCGCTGACAAAGTCCAGCGCTCCAAAGCGCTGAACAAGCCCGGAGACGATGCGTTCGTCGGTGCCAATGAGGTTTCCCGTCCAGATCTTCACTCCTGCTAGCACCGCTAGCCCACGGTGGGTGCCAACTATCGTGGTGGTGTCACGGCAGATGCCATGGATAGGCTAAAGGTGGGGACTAAATGCGCTAGAGGAATCCAGGGAGGGATAGTGTGGTGATTCCACACACAGTTGATTTGTATTTGATTTACTTCTTCGGTTTACAAGTGCTCCTTGAGCTGTATTGGGGAGAGGAGGAAGAAGGAACTCTCTTACTCTCACCACTGGCTAGCCCTCAGGGACACACTAGTAAAACTCAACCAACTAGAGATCAAACCCCTCTACAGAGGCCCTAGCCCTCCTTATATAGGGGTGGCTAGGTCTCCAAAATAGTAAGCCGACCGGGTCACTTTAGCCCAGCGTCATCCATGTAGAGTCTACGTGAGCCACTGCGGCGCCTGCGTCATCTGACATTGGTATCGTCACCCTTGCCGACCACGCCTCGGTGGTCCTGGCCCCTGTTCGCTTTGCTCACGCTCTGCGTACAGTGGTCACCCTTTGACCAGCGAGATACCTTCCTTCTCTTACAAGCTTGAGATAGCCCGGATCACACCTAGTTGATTCGGCCACACCTGTACCTGCATACGAGTTAAATTCGTCTTACCGACATACTACATAAGTCGGCTGAGACCCAGTTAGGTGGACATCCCCTGGTCTGGGTTACCCCGTGATTCGGCCTGCCTTGAGGTGACTCGGCCAGCTCTTGCTTTGACCTTGCCGTACCTCGGCTAACTCAGCCTTTATACCCCGGCGTGACCCTACCCAGGGGTATCCCCCCAACACCGGGAAAGACAACAGGAGAGGGTAAACCACTTGCTGAGAGTGGCTTGCCAGCAAAATGAGGAAATGAACAAGGCAAACCCGGCGGAGCCCGGAGCATCTCACGTGGTTCATTCGGCAAGGAATAACCTAGCAAAATCTACTGGAGCCACGTCATCCCCGGGTCATGCTCCTAGGAGAGAGGAGTTGATAACCTCGGGGAGGTGAGACAAACAAATGATCCCGTATGGCCCAAGTGAGAGCCGGAAAAGGAAAAGCAGGGAAAGTGGACGAAGATCGCCACAATACCAGTCAAGGAGAAGCTGGCCGAGGTAACCGCGACCAAGGCAAGGCTAGTCAATGGAACGATGCCAACGACAATACCGGGCAACGTGATCTGGCAGGATTAGGGAAAAATACACCCCGGCAACAGCAGAATCAGCAGTACGCACCCCGGCAAAAGAGAAGCACGGGCCTAGCAATGCAGCAGCAAAACGCTTGTTTGGGTCAAGACAGGTACAATGATGGTTATTCGACAATGGTTGATGCCGGATTCCCCAGACCGGAGCACCATGTGATTGGATCAAGATTGGGGAACGGGAATTTGCAACCGGATGATGCCAGACTGAAGCTAGACCGAATCTATAGGTCGGAGCTGATTGAGGTACAAGGTCCTCCAGGTCCAGCATGTTTTGGGCTTCGGATCATGAGGGAACCACTAGTGCCGAACTTTCAACTGGCCATAGGAACGAAGACGTATGATGGTAGTACGAAGCCAGATGATTGGCTCATTGATTATGCAACTTTAGTGAATATAGCCAAAGGAACCTTGAGATGGGCTGTGAGATACCCACCACAAATGCTGGAAGGACCAGCAAGGGTTTGGCTAAACAACTTACTGCTAGGGAGCATCAAATGTTGGTTGGAATTTGAGGAATTGTTCGTCAGCAACTTCTCGAGCACCTACAAGAGGCCAAACAGGCCACAAACTCTAGCGTTATGCAAACAGAGGCCAAATGAACCAGACAGAGAATTTCTGACCCAATGGTGTAATGTGCGCAATTCATGCGAAGGGATAATTGAATCACAAGCTATAGCATGGTTTGCCGAAGGTTGTAGATATGCAAGTATGCTATGGCAGAGGTTGCAGCGAGATATGCCAACTACGCTGGCTGAGACAATCCAGATCATAGATTCGTATGCCTTGGGAGACCCGACGCATCCCCAGTTAATGTCAAGCGAGTCCAACGAGGAGTACTACAACAGAGATGGTTCTAGATCATCCAGTAGGAATTATTTCCGAGGTAAAAGAAGGAACGATCGTCCGGATTACCGGTACAACTCCCAGCAAGTGGCTGCAATGGACCGAGATCAGCCCAATGCCGGTGCGAACCAGCATCAGAAAGCTGGAGGGCAACAGTGGCAACGAAAGAGTGAAGGAAAGAAGCCTGATGCACTCGACTTTCAATGTAGAGCTCGTTGGGAACCCCAAGAGGAAGGTATGATGAGCACAGTAGTAAGTTTTCCCTCAGTTATGAAACCAAGGTTTAATCGAACCAGTGGGAGCAAGGAAACACCCCAAAGGTATTACTAGCTGAGCTTTGGCAGGGCGCACTATCGGTGCTAGTAGCAACGTGGAGACCTGCACAACACAACCATAGAACTTTGTCCCCAACTTGCGATGAGGTTGTCAATCTCACCGTGTTTTGCAAAAAACAAAGGATTAAACGTCTCGAATGGAAAGAAGTAATAGTTTGCAGAAAGTAAACACAAAGCAGTAAAAGATTGTAGATTGTATATAAAAGACAAGGACCGGGATCCATAGTTCACTAGAGGTGGCTCTCCTTAGATAGATAACATGCTGGGTGAACAAATTATAGCGGGGCAATTGACAAACACCGAGAAAGCAATACATGCATATACTAATCATCTTGACTCCTTTGAGACTTGATTGGGCATTACAACATAATACATAGACCGCCATCCAACTGCATCTATGACTAATAATCCACCTTTAGGTTATCATCCAAACCCCCTCCAATATTAAGTTGCAAGCAACAGATTATTGCTTTACGAACCGCGTGTAAAGTAAACAATACAATTTTCTATGAACAAAGGATCGTTGTTTTATCCCTAGTAGCAACAACACACCTAGTACCTTAGAGATTTTTGTCACTTCCCCAGATTACCAGAGGCATGAACCCACTATCGAGCATAAATACTAAATCTTGGAGTTGCTAGCATCTACTTGGCCAAGATAGCTACTAACAACGGAAAGCATGCAAGATCTCAAATAACAAAGACATGATAGAATCAATAATCAATCTGAAATAGCATCTCAATATCCATCGGATCCCCGCAAACACAAAATGTATGAATTACAAATAGATGATCTTGATCATGAATGGAGCTCACAAGATCTAAACATGAAAGCACAAAGGAGGAGAAACCAGCCATCTAGCTACTACATGGATCCGTAGTCCAAGGATGAACTACTCATGCATCACACCGGAGGCTTGCATCGTGATGAAGAAGGCCTCCAGGGTGAATTCCCCTCTCCGGCAGAGTGCCGGGAAGAGCTTCAGATCCCTCCCGATCTAGGGATGGAGATGACGGCGGCTATAGACTCTTTCGTGGATTTTTGATCGGGTACCTAGGGTTTTCGTCCTAAGGGCAACTTATAGGCGGAAGGAGAGGCCGAGGGGGTGCTGGGGTCGGCCAGACCACCCCCTGGCGCGGGCCAAGCCTGGCTGCGCGGCCAGGTGGTGTGGACAGCCCCTGGCCCCTCTCTGTCTCGTATTCTGGCACTTGATCCCTTCCGGAAAAATAGGCACTTTGGCTTTTGTACCGTCCAATTTCGAGAATATTCATTTTCTGACTTTCCTGGAACCAAAAACAGCAGAAAATAGGCAGCTGGCACTGTGGCTCTTATTAATAGGTTAGTCCAAGAAATCATATGAAAAGTACATCCAAAGTTGGAACAAAACACAAGAAAGTGGATAAAACCAAGCATGGAACATCAAAAATTATAGATACATTTGCAATGTATCAACATCCCCAAGCTTAACTCCTGCTCATCCTCAAGTAGGTAAGTGATAAAAAGAAATAATTTTTGAGGTGACATGCACCATCAAAGACTTGATCAAAGTATTTGCAAAACATTCAAACCTGGGATCAAAGTACTTCAATCATAACATGAAAGACAAAGTTCTAGCAATAAGCAAAGAGACTATGATGCAACATAAAAAGGCACAAACAAAAGATTCATGAATAAAGATGCTTTGCAAGACGTTTTTTTGTTTCACATAAAGAAAACATAGCATAAAAGTATTCAGCTTGTCCCTCAATAGAGTAGCAAATATAAATGCATAGGACACCTTCAAAGTTCATAAGAGTGACTAGATACAATAGTTTAAAACAAGCAATATCAAGTTATGCATCAATCAACTAGTCTTGGGACAATGCACATAGAACTAAGAATGGCCACTATGCTCTCAAAGTAGGTGCATAAAGATAGAAGATGGAGACTCAATATAATGGTGGAAGAAAGGCCTTTTGTAAAAGGAAGTAGGGATTCAAGTCTCATAAAGAGATTCCAAAAATTATGGTACTTATAGCTTTCTGCTCTCATTGCCCCTATCATAAGCATCTTTAAGGTGATTAAGGTTAAAGTGACACAACTAAGAGGATATGCTTGACAAGTTATAAACCGAAATCTCATGCCCCTTACTTACGAAGACCGATCCTCATGCTACTCAACTTTAGTCACGAGTAAGCTCTTGTCATTGTAAGTATATGTGTATCATTAAGAACCACCAATGGGGTACCCCTTGTACATGATACGGGAGCTTTCCCATAATCAAAATGACAAGGCAAGCAGACAATGAGCATCTCAGCGATCTTTTTATTTGCTATTTGCATAGGTTTTAGTGAGGATGCTTCATAGAGTGCTCATTATGGTGATGCTGCAAGTTTCCACCATGATTAGGCATGTCTTAGGCTATCGGCCCAGGTGTTTCTCTAACACACATACAAACTCCATGATCTTACAAGTTCCACTTATATTTCACACCGCCGGGATGCGTAAGCAAAAGAACATGATATCAACGGGGTACAAAGTACAAGTGCAATGTTGAAAGAGTTCCCCATGAAACATGGTTCTGCTAATTTCAACTTATAAAGCGCAAGCATATACGCAACAAAGAAGGACCCAATGGTTCAAGTTTATTAGAGGCAATAAAGTAAAGTGTGCCATCAAGTTCGTGAGAGCTTTAATCACTAGTTTTATCATAACAAGTGAAAGGTAGACAAAAGCATGAATATACTTGGAATAGCATAAGCTAGTAGGTAGGTATGGTGGACACTTTGGAATAACTTGGTTTAGGGAGTTGGATGCATGAGTGGAACTCATACTTTATTGTGGAGGCTAGCAAAAGACTGGGAGCGACAAACTAAGAGAGCAATAATGGCCATAATCATGCAGAGCGACAAAACATCATTGATCAAAGCATAAAGTGATACTACAAGTTGAAAACTAAAGGATCATAAAGGCTATGGTGACTTGAGATAGTCATAACATGGTGTAAGCATGTGCCAAGTCAACCCAAAGAAAGCATCAAAGGAGAATACCACAATACTATGCTTTAATATGCTAAAACAACGCATGATTCATCCAAGGTACATTAAGCAATCTCAATTGTTTATAACAAGTCATGCTACAACAAAGAATACTAAGCATAAAGCCAAAACAATATCAAGCATGGCATGACAGAGCATAGCCACAGTCAAAAACGAGCTATTTTTACCACATAAGCATGAGCTTTCCTACTCTTTTCCAAACCAAACCAAACTAATTGCAAACCAAAGTATGAAAGAGGGGGTCCAACAAACTTATTCAGAAAACTAAGCAAACTAAAAACCAAAAACGAAAAAGAAGACGCTCCAAGAAAAACACAACTATGTATGAAACAATAAAAATGAAGCGTTTGGAGGAAACCTGGGATTTTTATTGATGAAGAAGGGGATGCCTTGGGAATCCCCAAGCTTTGACGCTTGCACTTCTTGGATATTTCTTGGGGTGACACGCGTGGCATCCCCAAGCTTGAGCTTTAGTCCATCCTTCATCTCATTACTCATTCCTTCCATACACCTGAAAATTTTCCTTCATACAAAACTTCACACAATCTCATTAGCAACATTAGTGCACTTAAGATAAATAAGTCTCAAGGTTCAGCTCTAACACCAAATAAAATTCCATTAGAACACTAGCTACTGTAGCACTTCCTTCAAAAAGCTCAATTCCCCAAAGGAACTCAAGAAGGAACTAACAAGAAGCAAATGCAGAAAATGGCAGAAATCTATCAAAACAGACCAGCAGGTAAAGACGAATTTTTTCAAAGACCTTCTGTTGCTCAAATCAAAAAGTGTTGAACTAACGAAAGTTAGATAAGAACCTGGGGCAGAAGCACAATACATTACAGCTCAATCCGACGTACAGAACTCTCTCAGGAATTTTTATGGTGAAGCACAGAAATCTGTTTCGGGACAGCAACTTTCCAATCATTACTTCACTCTCATTAGAGGTTACTCTTGGCTCAAAAAGCAAATAAAAAGGATAAGGAGAGGTTATTACAGAGGTAATAACTTCCAAGACTCATCTAAAACTCTTGGGTTATCTCCCAACAAGTACTTTTCTTTAACGTCTTTAAGTTAGGCATAAGAAGCAAAGAAAGAATCAAGTGTTCTCAAATGAAGAAGCATTAAGACCAAATTTTGTTTTCATAGGAGAAGAAAAAGAAATCTTTTCTCTCTTTTTAGGGAAGTGTTCTATACCTTTCTTGAGTGGGAGTTGATATTTAATGGTGCCTTCTTTCATATCAATGATGGCACCAACAGTTCTAAGAAAAGGTCTTCCCAAAGTAATAGGACAAGAAGCATTATATTCAACATCCAAAACATAGAAATCAACGGGGACATAGGAATCATTAACCATAATAAGAACATCATTAAGACTCCCCATGAGTTTATTTTTAGCATTATCATCAAGTGGGACATTCAAATAGCAATCTTCAAGAGGAGGCAAATCAAGCATATCATAAATCCTTCTAGGCATAATAGAAACACTACTATCAAGATCACACAAAGCTTTGAAATCAAAGTCATTCACTTTCATATTAATGATGGGTTCCCAACCATCTTCTTGCTTTATAGGAATAGAAGTTTTATGTTTCATCTTTTCTTCTTTAATTTTTATGAGAGCATCAGTAATGTGTTTTGTAAAAGCCATGTTCATAGCACTAGCATTAGGACTTTTAGGAAGCTTTTGTAGGAACTTAATAACTTCAGAGATGTTGCAACCATCAAGATCAAAATCAACTTTATCATCTAAAGTAGTAGGACTATTAGTAGCTTCAACACTAGTGGTGGTAATAGTAGAAACACTAATGTTTCTAGCAATTTCATCTTCTCTTTCCCACTTAGCATGTAATTCAGCTAATAGTCTAACATTTTCATCAATTCTTACTTGTATGGCATTAGTAGCTGAAAAGGGATTCTCATTAGTTTCAGGTTTAGCAGCCATTTTATTCAAAGTAGATTGAGCTTCAGCCAAAGATGCTATATTTCTTTCAGCATTAGAGAGTTTTTCCTCAATAGTTTTATTGAAAGCAGTTTGTTTACTAATAAACTCTTTAAGCATAACTTCAAGTTCAGAGGGAGCACTCTTATTATTGTTGTAAGAATTTCCATAAGCATTACCATTGTTGGGAGGATAAGGTTTATAATTGTTGTTACCAAAATTGTTCCTATAAGCATTATTACCATAAGCATTGTTGCCAAAGTTGTTATTTCTTATGAAGTTCACATCAACTTGCTCTTCTTGAGCAACCAAAGAGGCTAAAGGAACATTATTTGGATCAATATGGGCTTTCCCATTAACAAGCATAGACATAATAATATCAATCTTATCACTCAAGGAGGAGGTTTCTTCAACAGAATTTACCTTCTTACCTTGTGGAGCTCTCTCAGTATGCCATTCAGAATAATTAAGCATCATATTATCCAATAGTTTTGTTGCAGCACCCAAAGTGATGGTCATAAAGGTACCAATAGATTTCATTATTTCCCAAGCTTGAGCAACATGCTCATTATCAGGTTGTTTAAACTTCATTATTTCACTTCTCATGGATATAATCTTAGCAGGAGGATAGTATTTTCCAACAAAAGCATCTTTGCACTTAGTCCAAGAATCAACACTATTCCTAGTTAAGGAATTCAACCATTCTTTAGCTTTTCCTCTCAAAGAGAAAGGAAACAATTTCAGTTTAATAATATCACCATCTATATCCCTGTGCTTTTGCATCTCACAAAGTTCAACAAAGTTATTTAGATGGGAAGCAGCATCTTCATTACCAATACCAGAAAATTGTTCTCTCATAACAAGATTGAGCAAGGCATGTTTTATCTCAAAGAAAGTATTTTCAGCCACAAGTGGAGCAATAGGAGTGCTCATAAAATCATTGTTGTTGGTGCTAGTGAAGTCACACAACTTAGTGTTTTCAAGGGTAGTCATTTTTTTTGGGTTTTCAAATAAGAAAGCAAACAAGTAAAACTAATTTTTTTTTCTGTTTTTGAAGAACAAAACAAGCAAACAAAGCAAAAAAAGAAACTAAGCAAAACAAAAACAACAAAGTAAAGAGATTGGTTATGAGGGACTCCCCTTGTGAAGATGTCCTTGACTCCCCGGCAACGGCGCCAGAAAAGATCTTGATCCACTCGACTTTCAACATAGAGCTCGTTGGGAACCCCAAGAGGAAGGTATGATGAGCACATCAGTAAGTTTTCCCTCAGTTATGAAACCAAGGTTTAATCGAACCAGTAGGAGCAAGGAAACACCCCAAAGGTGTTACTAGCTGAGCTTTGGCAGGGCGCACTACCGGTGCTAGTAGCAACGTGGAGACCTGCACAACACAACCACAGAACTTTGTCCCCAACTTGCGATGAGGTTGTCAATCTCACCGTGTTTTGCGGAAAACAAAGGATTAAACGTATCGAATGGAAAGAAGTAATAGTTTGCAGAAAGTAAACACAAAGCAGTAAAAGATTGTAGATTGTATATAAAAGACAAGGACCGGGATCCATTGTTCACTAGAGGTGGCTCTCCTTAGATAGATAACATGCTGGGTGAACAAATTACAGCGGGGCAATTGACAAACACCGAGAAAGCAATACATGCATATACTAATCATCTGGACTCCTTTGAGACTTGATTGGGCATTACAACATAATACATAGACCGCCATCCAACTGCATCTATTACTAATAATCCACCTTCAGGTTATCATCCGAACCCCCTCTAGTATTAAGTTGCAAGCAACAGATTATTGCTTTACAAACTGCGTGTAAAGTAAACAATACAATTGTTCTATGAACAAAGGATCGCTGTTTTCTCCCTAGTAGCAACAGCACATCTAGTACCTTAGAGATTTCTGTCACTTCCCCAGATTACCAGAGGCATGAACCCACTATCGAGCATAAATACTAACTCTTGGAGTTGCTAGCATCTATTGGCCAAGATAGCTACTAACAACGAAAAGCATGCAAGATCTCAAATAACAAAGACATGATAGAATCAATAATCAATCTGAAATAGCATCTCAATATCCATCGGATCCCCGCAAACACAACATGTATGAATTACAAATAGATGATCTTGATCATGAACGGAGCTCACAATATCTAAACATGAAAGCACAAAGGAGGAGAAACCAGCCATCTAGCTACTACATGGATCCGTAGTCCAAGGATGAACTACTCACGCATCACACCGGAGGCTTGCATGGTGATGAAGAAGGCCTCCAGGGTGAATTTCCCTCTCTGGCAGGGTGCCGGGAAGAGCTTCAGATCCCTCTCGATCTAGGGATGGAGATGACGGTGACTACAGATTCTTTCGTGGATTTTTGATCGGGTACCTAGGGTTTTCGTCCCGTGGGCAACTTATAGGCGGAAGGAGAGGCCGAGGGGGTGCTGTGGTCAGCCAGACCACCCCCTGGCGCGGGCCAAGCCTGGCCGCGCGGCCAGGTGGTGTGGCCGGCCCCTGGCCCCTCTTCGTCTCGTATTCTGGCACTTGATCCCTTCCGGAAAAATAGGCACTTTGGCTTTTGTCCCGTCCAATTCCGAGAATATTCATTTTTTGACTTTCCTGGAACCAAAAACAGCAGAAAACAGGCAGCTGACACTATGGCTCTTGTTAATAGGTTAGTCCAAGAAATCATATGAAAAGTACATCCAAAGTTGGAACAAAACACAAGAAAGTGGATAAAACCAAGGATGGAACATCAAAACTTATAGATACATTTGTAATGTATCAAAGCCCTAGACTCCGGAGCAGAAGAAACAGTGGCAAGAGAGAAAGGGCCGTACGAGGTACACGTTTGAGTTTATGTTGGATCAGCCATGCAAGTTCCATACGCCAAGTCCAAATAGCCCGGCGAACCATACAACCCGGCAGTGTGAATGGATGCGGAAGTTAGAGCAAGGCAGTTCAGGGAATGCTCAGGCACCTCGGCACGATGCACCTCGGTACGATGGACCTCGAAATGAAGCACCTCGGCAGCAACTGTTAAGTGGGAGGAATGGGCAGCAGCTTATGTTGCCACCGCCTCCACCAAGGTATGAGAACCAGGAAAGGAGGGATGCAATTCATCAAGTGAATAACCAACAGCAACAAGACCAGGGGTACCATGGCCATGAGGGGAGAAATGAGTATAGAGAGCATCATCAGAGTTACTGTGTGTTTACCACCGAAGAGATGGACAGAAAGAGCTTGCAGCACCGGCATATGGAGGTGAATGCAATAATGCCGGCAGTGGTGAGGTATATGCATTAGTCGGACCAGAAGATTACTTGGAGTATCAAGGATCACCCAAAACTTATGCCCAGTCCAGGGACCTACGCGTTAGTCCTGGATCCGACATTCATTGGGCCAAATATCAGTGTGAGATTCTCCAAGGTACTGATCGACAACGGCAGTAGCATTAACATCATGTACAAGGATACCATGCACAAGTTGGGGATATCAGAGAATATGCTCCAAGCAACTAGGACCACATTTCATGGCATTGTGCTAGGTATATCATGTGAACCAATTGGAAAGGTCTGGGTTGATGTGTTATTCGGCACCAGGGACAATTGCCGGACTGAGAACTTGGAGTTTGAGGTGGTAAACTTGGAAAGCGCATATCACGGGTTACTTGGCAGGCCTGCTCTAAAAAAAATTATGGCAAGTACTCATATCAGTTACCTGAAGATGAAATTACCCGGACCAAGGGGAGTGATAACCATAGCTAGAGACTTCAGGCATTCCATTGAATGTGCATCTGCCAGATCAAACCTGGCTGAATCACTAGTGATCGCTCAGGAGAAGAGGAGAATCATGGAAGTGGCAGCACTGGCTCAGTCTGCGCAGCAGCATATGCCGGCTCTAAGTAACCCACATGGGAGTGTGTCATTTCAAGCGACGAAAGATACGAATAAGGTACCTATTGATGATCAGTTTCCGGAGCACATCGTGACCATTGGTGCCGGGTTAAATGACAAATAGGAAAGCGAGCTCGTCAACTTCCTCTGTGAGAATCGGGACATCTTTGCCTGGTCTACATAGGACCTACAAGGTGTGCCGAGGGAGTTGGCCAAGCACTCTCTGAATGTGAGACCTGGGGCAATGCCGGTGAAGCAACCTCTCCGCCGCTTCACCGAGGATAGGAGAAAACCAATTGGAGATGAGATAGCTCAGCTCCTTGCAGCCGGATTTATCATGGAAGTACTTTACCTGGATTGTCTCTCTAATTCGGTGCTCGTGGAGAAAAAGAAGAACGATCTGAACGTGGCTGTGGTGTGGTGTATGTGCATTGATTACACGAACCTAAACAAGGCGTGTTCGAAAGATCCATTCCCACTACCTAGGATAGACCAAGTCATAGACTCAACTGCCGGATGTGAATTGTTATCATTCATATATGCATATTTTGGTTTCTACTAGATACCCTTGAATCCAGATGATCAAATAAAGATTGCGTTTGTCACCTCGTATGGGGCTTATTTCTATCGCACAATGTCGTTCGGATTACGTAATGCTGGAGCAACGTACCAGCGATGCATGCAAAAATGTCTACATGACCAAATAGGTCAGAATGTGCAAGTTTATGTGGATGATGTGGTGATAAAGACCAAGGAAAGCAACACGCTCCTTGAGGATATCCGGCAAACATTCGCGAACCTAAGGAGGTTCCGGATAAAGCTTAACCTGGAAAAATGTACCTTTGGAGTGCCAGTGGGAAAGTTACTCGGTTTTCTTGTCTCTAGCCGAGGTATTGAAACCAATCCCACAAAAATCCAGGCCATAGAAAGAATGGAACTGCCAAAGTGCCTTAACGATGTGCAGAAGTTCGCTGGTTGCCTGGTGTCGTTAAGCCGGTTTGTAAGTCAGCTGGGAGAGAAGGCCTTGCCCCTCTACCAGTTAATGAAAAAGGTAGATATGTTTACATGGACACTGCAAGCGGATAGCGTGTTCCATTAGTTGAAAAATATGTTGTCATCTGCACCAATATTAGTTGCGCCACTACCCAAGGAGCCAATGTTGCTCTATATACCCATGACCAATCCAGTCGTAAGTGCAGTAATCATACTGGAACGTGACGAAGAAGGAAAATCAGTGCAAAGGACTGTGTATTACTTGAGCGAGGTATTGTCTGCCTTAAGACAGAACTACCCTCACTACCAAAAGATGGCGTATGGCGTGTATATGTCGGCTAAGAAACTGAAACATTACTTTGAGGAGCATCCCACCAAGGTGGTGTGCGAAGCACCCATATCTAAGATTATGGGTAATAAAGACGCTAGCGGACGAATTGCAAAATGGGCGATTGAGTTAGCCCCGTATGCGCCACAATTTGATAGAAGGGATGCAATCAAGTCACAAGCAGTGGCGGATTTATTTGTGGATTGGGCTGAGATGCAGTATGAACCACCTTTGTGGGACTCAAACTACTGGCGAATGCACTTTGACGGATCAAAACTGAAGGAAGGACTGGGGGCTGGGGTAGTGCTTACCTCGCCCAAGAAGGACCAATTGAAATACGTCCTCCAAATCCATTTTAGCGCATCAAACAATGTGGCCGAATATGAAGCACTTGTGCATGGACTCAAAGTAGCGAAGGAGGTAGGCATATGTCGGATACTATGTTTTGGTGATTCGGATTCGGTGGTGCAACAAGTGTCTGGCAATTGGGATGCCCTAGATGCAAACATGGCACTCTACAGATTTTATGTCCAAAAGATAAGTGGTTTCTTCGAGGGATGTGCATTCCATCATGTACCTCGGATTGAAAATGAAGTAGCTGACATATTATCCAAGTTGGGATCATCCCGACAGCCAATTCCACTAGGCATTGCATTAGAGCACTTGAGAAAACCATCTATTACACCGTCACCAGAATCCGAGTCAATATATATCCCGACACTTCCCGGATCAGAAGCTACTCCAATGGAAATAAACTGGGGAAGCACCTCAGCAAACCCGGGGACTGCCTCAGCAGACCCGGGGACTGTCGCGCAGAACCCGGGGACTATTCAACTCAGTTTGGCCGGAGTAATGACAGTGGATGCAATGGAAGTTGATGAGGAGATTTTTCCCATCCGAGCTATACCTGCATGGGCAAAACCGATATTTGAATTCCTAAAAGAGGGAACTTTGTCAAATGATGAGGTACTCTCAAGACAAATCCATAGAAGGGAAAAGGCATACACCATCATCAACACCGAACTATACAAAAGAAGCATAACCACTGTGCTGCAGCGATGTGTAGACCAGGCAGAAGGGCTCGACATACTCTAAGATATTCATCAAGGGGAATGTGGCCATCACGCATCCTCCAGAGCATTAGTGGCAAAGGCTTTTCGGCATGGATTCTATTGTCCAAGTGCCTTAGAACAAGCATAGGATCTGGTGAGAAAATGCAATGGTTGTCAGAGATACGCCACAAAAACCCATATGCCAATGTTGGAACTCAAGACTATCCCTATCACTTGGCCATTTGTTGTGTGGTGCCTAGACATGGTAGGACCATTTAAGCCGGCTAAGGGAGGAATGACCCATATCTTGGTAATGGTGGACAAGTTCACCAAATGGATTAAGGTTAAGCCAATCAGGAAATGTGATGGGGCGACAGCAGTAACATTCTTCAAGGACATAATCTTGAGATATGGCTATCCCCACAGTATCATAACTGATAATGGCACAAATTTTGCTGAAGGAGCATTTGCGAGATTATGCCGAGAGAAGAAGATCTGGCTAGATGTTGCCTCTATAGCACACCCCGCATCAAACGGACAAGTGGAAAGATCCAACGGACTGGCATGGTCCGGGATAAAACCCCAGCTCATTGAGCCACTGCAAAGATCAGCGGGGTGTTGGATAGAAGAACTACCAGCGGTACTATGGAGTTTAAGAACAACTCCGAATCGATCAGCAGGCTATACGCCATTCTTTCTGGTATATGGGGCAGAAGCTGTATTACCATCCGACATAGAGCATGATTCACCAAGGGTCACCCAATACACAAAGGTCGAAGTGCGTGAAGCCCGACAAAATGATGTTGATCTGCTGGAAGAAGCGAGAGAACTCGCCTTGTCCAGATCTGCCATATATCAACAGAATCTCCGAAGCTACCATAGCCAAAAAGTAAATCCTCGAGTTTTCCGGGAAGGTGATCTCGTACTTCGGCTGGTGCAATGCACTGCTGGCATGCATAAGCTACCCCCCCATGGGAAGGACCTTTCATTATAAGCAACGCTTTGCACAATGATTCCCACTATCTTATTAATGCACAGCCACAGGAGAAGAACAAGGCAGACGGGTCCGGAGAGGAATCTAACCGTCCATGGAATATAGCACTACTTTGTCCTTTTTACACCTAACAAAGAGGTGAATGTATCTGAGTTACTCATATGTCGATATGTATGTCGGCAATGAGCTTAGCAATGAAACCTCAGCACCCCTAGCAGAAACTCGAGGACTGCCATAATAATTGTCTTTCTTGCTTTTATGTTTTTATGTACGTCGGTTGGCTTAAGTTGCCTATACCTTAGCCAGATTAGTAGTGTGTGAGAACCAAAAACCCAACTCTTTGACTTTGCTGCTGTCCAACAAGAATTGGCTTCATGGCAAGCAAGAGAACAAGTTTGGAATCGCAAAGCACATGAAACACGACTAAGGAAAGGAAGGAAATCGAGTCAAAGTTTGTTATTTGGACTAACCCTATATTTACTTCATTATTTTTTGCCGGATTATTTTGAGCTAATCTCAAAGTTTCAAGTATTGTTAAGTACATTTTTTGAACCTCGGACTCATAAGTCAAAAAACCGAATCAAGGTAGATGCGAGCCGAGTCATAAAATTGGAGGAACAAGAAAAGGGAACTCGGGGACTTCGCCCATGTTAATCTGATGTAAAGAACTTAGTAGCAAACAAAACTAGTTGTAGCAAACCAAATCATTGTGCTTAAGTACAACTTCACCCGGCATACCAGGGATCTGACCAATATTGTTAAGTGTTTTTCAAGCTCAAGGAGCAGCAGCTGGAGCCGGATCATTTGCAGAGGGAGGAGATACTTTGGCGTTTGTGGGCGGGGCGCTAACCTCGGCCTCATCTTCGGGATTGGCCTCCTCATCCTACGGGTCTTCGGCATCATCGCCAAGCTCGGAGGCCTCCTCCTCACCCTCTTCACCCTTAGTGTCATCAGAAACATAGGCATTGTCAAATGCATCAAGGTAGCTCGGACCCTCGTTCCAACTATGGCAGAAGGCATATTGGATGAGCTTGTTGGCACAGGCCTTGTGTTGAGCGATGCACTCCAGGTCATTGGACCATTTTGATCTGGTGCGCATGCGGTCAAGAAACCCCAAATCCAGCTCTTCATACCAAGAGAGAACAAACTACAATGCTGTATCAGCTCCGGCTTGAGCAACAGATTCCCGCCAAAGGTGAACTTGGGTCGTGCACTCCATAAGTTTTGCCAGAAAGGCAGTGCTTCCTTTGGGGGTGGGATCAGTAGGCCAGAGAGCGTTGAACATCCGAACTGCCGCCGGCATTATGTCTACGCCATAGTTCTTCACAAGTTCCATGCGGGCAGCGAGGCTCACTAGCAGATCCTCCGTGTCATAAGGAATTGACCCAGTGATAGGACCCATGGAATACCCTGCTGCTGGCGAGACCTAGCCACAACCCCAGAAGCAATAGAGTCACCCTCTGGGAACTTGCCCGAGAATAGAACGAAGGATATCAATGAGCAAGAAAACTTAATCCGGAGAGATAAGAATTGGACAGAGGAAGGGAACTCACGTGAAATCTAGAAAAGGATACAAGTAAGCTCAGCATACACATCTGCTTGGCTGGCCTAGAGCTTCTCATATTCGGAGGTCACCGATGTAAGTTTTACATCGGCTTCCTGTAGCAAGTCTTTATCCTTGGAGATCTAGGTCTTCAACTGCTCTTTCTCCTCGGAGAATTCCTGGTCGGCCTTGTCTAGTTCAGATTTGTGCAAGTCCTTAAGCCTCTGGATTTTGGCATTCAGCCGGATGATCTCTGAGTCCTTGAGACGAAGTTGAGCAATCTCGTCATCCTTTTACCTTAATTCAGCCTAGTGCTTCCCTACTTGTTCGAGAAAATGAGTCATCATATCAGGAATGGGCATGCTATCTTCGAGTGTAACTGCAATAGTGAGTTGATCCGGCAGAGCCAAGATATAAATATCTACCAAGTCATGGTAAGAGCACGCAATGGATAAGTGAGCAAGGAAAATTACCTTGGATTTCAGCCAGATCTTTGCGCATAATGACATTTCCAGCCTCGACCTCGGCTGTATAATTCGTATAACAAGTTAATACGGATAGCGACTAACTCAAAGGAATGATAAGGAAAAGGTCTTAAGCAAGGAAAAGTACCCTTCTTCTGGTGATCAACCAACAACTTGCCGTATCTGGCACGGAGATCCTTGTATGAGTCCAGCAGGCACTAGAACTCAGAAGTTCGGTGGTTGGTGGTGATCTAAAAAACGAGCCAATGTTAGTTCACAGATAAAAAGAAGGATATTCAAAGTATACAAGATCCGGGCCAAGTGGAACTTAACCTGGCTCTAGGTGTGTGTATATTTGAAGTATACAATATCCAGGCCAAGTGGAACTTAACCCGACTCTAGGTGTGTGGATATTCGAAGTATACAAGATCCGGGCCAAGTGGAACTTAACCTGGCTCTAGGTGTGTGGATATTCTAAGTATACAAGATCCAGGCCAAGTCGAACGTAACCCGACTCTAGGTGTGTGGATATTCAAAGTATACAAGATCCCGGCCAAGTGGAACTTAACCCGGCTCTAGGTGTGTGTGGATATTCGAAGTATACAAGATCCGGGCCAAGTGGAACTTAACCCGGCTCTAGGTGTGTGCATATTTGAAAATGCTAAGGACTTACACTAAATTCTCTAAGAGCATCCGACCGAGTAATAAATTACTCCCTCAGAGGCTCAGGGACTAGTAGGTATATCTATGAGTGTTTGCGTACATAAAGAAACATAGCAGAAAAAGGGGATTACCTCCATCATCCGACCAGCCAGAGAGATAGCATTGGTAGCGGAGTTCATTTGAGCGCTAAACTCCATCGGGCCAAACTTCTTCGGCAGATCATCTTGCGGGTCAATAAACTAGGCGTTATTCCAGTTGTGCACATATTCTATGAGCGTCGGACTGTAGGTTTCACTGCTAAGAGAATGGCTTGTCACCAAGCCCTTGGCATGGGCCTCTCGCCTCGCGGACTAAGCAGTAGCAGGACTAGTATGCAAGGTTAATTGCTTACTGCTCTCAGATCCGGCGGCAGGTGAGCCAGAAGTTGAATCCTTGGCTAGCTCGGCGGCTTTCTTGCTCTTGCCAGATGGTGTTGGCTGCTGGAGAAGATCCAAGGCTATAGAGCCGGACTGAGCTTGGGAGGCTGGCTGAAAAATGTCTTTAATAGACACCGTCAATCCGGAGGCAAAGGACTGAGATTTCTTCTTCAAAGAGGGCTTAGCTGTGGCTGATGCTTCTGCTACTGATGTTGCTGCTGGTTGTGCTACTGGTGCTTGTGCTGGTGCTGCTGGCTTTGCTGCTGGTGCTGGTACTGGTGCTGCTGGTACTACTGGTGATGGTGGAGAGACTAGAACTGAGGAAGAAGCTATTTGGGGCAGTGCCGATGAAGCTGGCACCTTGGAACTGGACGGTTGTGGCAGAGCAGAGGAGTTAGGGAGATCCGGCATCGCCGTAACCTCGGCCGCTCCAATGCCCCCCATGTTGACGTTGCCCCTCTCATGGCGAGGTGGGCTCTGATCTGGCGCAGCCGCAGAGTCCTCTTGGATAGGACTCAGCGGGCGAACGTCATCGTCGCGGGGGCGAGATGGGTTGCTTTGGATCAGAGAAGAAATGATGGGGCCACTCTGGGGAATAACCCTAGGAGCACTAAAGGGACGAAAAAACAGCAAGTCAAAAGGAGAAAGAAAGGCAGAGGCAGAAGTAGAAAGACTCAAAAGTAAACGGGAAAGGAAAAGCGACTTACTCGTTCGAGGTTGGGGGCGCCCGAGGTTTGGGTGCCCTCCGGACTGTGCTCCTAACCGTGGGCTTAGTCAAAGCCTTAACCCTGGATTTCTTCTGCCTCTTCTTAGGCGGTGGCGCCTCTGAAGCTGTGGCCGAGGTAGCCGTACGCTTCTGGGAAGGGGCAGGAGCTGGATCATCCGTGGTGAGAGGAGGAACCTTGAGGACCTAACCGGCCGGGTTAGCTGAAGATTCGGACATAACCGGGAATGTGTAAGAAATGGGCACCAGGTCAAGTACCTCCAGAACCTCGACGTTGGAATCATCGTCATCCGACCAATCCCTTAGAGAAGAGGCCTTGCTAGAGGGTCATTTGGTGCCGTCAAGAGTAGGCAAGAATCTCTCCGAGTCAGGCTCCACCTCGTCCGGCTCTACACGGTCTACAACCCATTTTAGGGTCAGCTCCTTGCCATCCTCAATTGACTGCTTGAGAAACAACTGGGAGCAAAAATTCTAAACGGTTAAGTTAGGAAGCTATCTGACATACAGCGAGACCCGAAAAAATACCCAGAGGAGAGTTCACCTTAGGAGGCGGGTTGGCCCGGGTAAAGGGAGCGAGCCCCCATTCCCATGCCTCAGAGAACTCCTTCTCCACCTTGAAGATGGCCTTAACCCGTCGGAACACCTCGGAGTTGTTAAGCTCGAAGGAGGAGATCTGGTGGGGGTCAAGGGGGGTGCTAAGATAGCAGATCTTGTGGGCACGCTTCTAAAGGGGGAGACCCGGCTGCGAACGAAGGTGATCATAACATCCTCACCCCGCAACTCCATCTTGACCAACTCCTTGATCCGGTGATCAACCTGATTTGCCAAGGCTATGGGCCGCTTCAGGATCTTCGCCCATAGAGAGGTTCCTGGGACACCCATCTTGAAGGGGAGGAGCCGGATCAAGTCCACGTCTGAAGTATTCCAGACATAGAAGAAGGTTCGGGCCTAGCCCTTGCAAGATTCAAGACCTGTAACCTGGGGGAAAACGGAGTTTTCGCAGGGAGAAATGGAGGCTCCACCGCACTGGGTAAGGTGTTTGTCAGCAGGCTGGAGATTAGGATCTGGGATGACATTCTTGCATAGACCAAAAAACTTGATCCACATTTCTTTGGAGGGCCAAAGGCTGAGGTATCCCTCTATGCCGGAGGCGAAAGAGGAAAGAGAGGTGATTGCGTTGGCAGGAAGATGGTGAGGCTGTAGCTGGTAGATGGAGATGAAATCATGGAAAAAAAATCAGAAACAGGCAAGCCGAAGCCACGCTGAAAATGGGAGAGGAAGACAACGTACTCGCTTGGATTTGGCCAAGGGGAAATATCCTCAGCGGCGAGGCGGTAGGCGACGCCCGCAGGGATGCGGCGGGTCGGATAGAGCCAGTCTAGGTCGTCCTGGCAGATGAAAGTGCCCGCCCAAGTGCCAAGCTCGTGGGCTTCATCCTCCTCCTCCTCCTCAGCAACAATGGAGGCCTCCTCCTCTGTCATACCTAAATCAAGATCCAGGAGGATATAATCAGAGAAGAGGTAGCCGACCATGGGAAACTTGGAAGCGCAAGGCCTCGTGGCGAACGGCTCGAGCAGAGGCGGTGGCACGGTCACAAAGAGCGGCCGGGCGCGGCAGCAGCGACGTAACACTAGCACAGAAGCGGTGGCAGCGGTGGCATCGCTGTGGAGAAGGAGAGGGGAAGGGGGCATGCGAAGTGGGGGAACTTCCCCAAGGGCCACCCCTGCCCCCCTATTTAACCGTACCCATGAAGCGTGTAGTGGGATCGTGCGCTATGGCATAACTGCATGTTGTGGCCGCGTATCCTCCAAATCAGCGAATCAGGCACATGCCACAACAAGGGTTACAAGGCGCGGCAGATCCTGCGACCTGACGTTATGATACAGTTAACAAGGGGCTACTGCGACGGGACGTGCGGAGCAATTATTCCTGACATTTACAATAGTAACCGGCGCAGTAAACTGGCGCGACCCTTAAAATGAGGCAAAGTGATGATTACCCTCCACGTAGGACGTGGGGAAGTGTATGAGAGAAGAAAAGGAAACCCGGATACCTAGGCAAAAACCCGGACAGCGAGAAATAATTCGGATTGGGCCAAGGGAACGTCGAAGCAAAGAGTCCGGGTTACGGAATAAATCGGCTGAAAGAAACGCGGATTCGGATAAGGGGAAGTTGTTGTGGCCTTGTTAAGACCGCACCAGCTTCGGGGATTAATGTTGGGGGGATACCCTCGGGTAGGGTCATGCCGGGGTATAAAGGCCGAGTTAGCCGAGGTACGACGCGGTCAAAGGAAGAGCTGGCCGGGTGACCTCAAGGCAGGACAACTTACAGAGTAACCCGGCCCGGTGGGTATTTGCCTAACATTAATCCGGTCGGCATAAAATATATGTTGGCTATACTTAATCTATCATGTGTACAGGTACCCTCATAGCCGAGTTAGCCAGGCGCTAGTCGGGCTACCGCTTGGCTTCTAAGAGAAGGAAGGAATCTCCCATTGGTAAAAAGGTGGCCTTTGCCTGCTGTAGCGTGAGCGAAGCGAGCAGAGGAGAGGACCAACAGGGCATGGCCGACAAAGGCGACGCGGGCAAAGCCGGCTGATGTAAACCGTGTTTGGTGACGCCAAAAGACAAGGGCACACAGAGGGTTACGTCCAAAGCCCGGACAGGCCGTTAAAGTGAATAAAGAAGCATCTAGCTTTAGCCAAGGGACATATTCGGGGAATATGCCTCCATGTATGCCCTAACTTTGTAACCTGGGCTCCCCCTATATAAGGAGCACTAGGACCTCCATAGCGGAGGATCGATCATTCTGTCTTGGAAGAACTCTAGGGCATTGTAGTGGGGGGTAAGAGAACTAGTCCCCTTCTCACGAACAGCTCGAGGAGCCCTTGTAATCCACCATTGATAGAATGAAATACAAACACCTTTGTGTGGAATCACCACACTATTCATCTCTGCATTCCTCTAGTGCTCATTGGCCCCATCTTTAGCCTATCCATGGCATCTGCCATGCCACCACAATGACAGTGAGAACAACGACTTCTTTTTTTGGCCATACCGGCGGAGTATGTGACCTTCTTCTCGGCGAGGATGGTCAGGGAGGCCTCCTCAGCTACTGCAACATCCATGGCAGGTGCTCGCCTTTTCCTCGCGGGGGCTTCCCTGCCACCAGAGGCACCATCCTCCTCGGGGCACGCAGCTACGACTCCCTTGTAGGCCTGCTCTAGGGAGCACATAGCTTCCCCTTCATCGTAGTGGATCGAGATGGTGCCCCTGCTGCCGTCGGGCATGTTGATGACGTTGTAGGCATTGTGGGTGACTACCATGAATTTGGCCAGCAATGGGTAGCCCGAGATGGTGTTGTAAGGTAAGCTGATGCGGGCGACGTCAAAGTCGATGAGCTCGGTGTGATAGTTGCTGCGTGTTTCGAACGTGACGAGGAGCCGCACCTTCCCGATGGGCATAGCGTCTCCCTCCATCACCCTAGAGAATGGTAGCGCTGACATCAGCCAAGCATGCAGCACCTGCATCCTCCTGAACGTCTCTTCCGAGAGCACGTTCAGTCTAGTGCCGCCATCGATGAGCGTTTTGGTGATGGCGTTGATGGTGGGAGTACATATCATTGGTATGATACCCACTTCCCGGGTAGAAGCTGGGTGGTCTTTAATGTTGAAGGAGACCAGTTGTTGCAACCACTTGAGTCGCGAAGTGGTAGCGCTGGGTCTTGCCGCCGCGAGCTCGCAAGAGAGTGTTGGGTCCGCAGCATAGAAAACAAAAAAATTCCTACGATGAGAACTATACGCCAAGATCTATCTACTAGATACAGAGCAACGGGTGGACATACATCCATGGAGAACTTACCCTCGAAGACAACGAGTTTTGTTAACGAGTAGGAACTCGTGGTTGATGTAGTCGTACGCTTGCCGATCTCAAGATCGTGTGGAAGTCCGAGCACCGCAAATCAGCAGCGCATCCGTCCTCGCACACACGTTCAAGCCACCGGACAACCTCCACCTCCTCGCTCCAGCGATCCAGTGAAGCAGAACTCCTTCCGCATTTAAATGCCACTGGGAACATGTATCTCGCTAATCCGAGACCATGGGGAATAATTCTAGAAGGGAGAGAGATCCTTCACAAGGAGGTGTGTGGATGAAGGAGGAATGGGTGTCCTTTATAGGAGGAGGGGTGCCCCTCTCTCCATGGTCGCATGGGGGTGATCCTCACCTCCCCATTCATGTGGTGGTAACCTCCACATTAAAATGCCTCTTCACATTCCCTTTTAAAGTCTCCACTTTAAATGCATTAAATTTCTCCAAATTTAATGCTCTCTCATTTAATAAAACTCTTTTTATTAAATTTATTCAGAATTTTGTTAACAAACATTCACATATAGCCCCTTGCAATATTTCAAAATCACATGCAGAACCACCTTCTGCAATTTCACCCGAAACAATTTCCGGTTTCTAATGAAACAATTCTAGTGCTTTGCAATTCTTTCGTCTGAAACATATGTGCTCCAAAATGGTGTTCGGTAACTCTTAAGTGTGCCACCCTACGGTTCGCGAATAATGCAGACATGATCGAGACCCTTCTCCGATCAATAATCAGCAGCGGGACCTGGAGATCGGATTCTGACTCTTACACATTCAACAATGACTCCTGTGATCGTGAGAACCTTTAACGCTTGTAACTAAATCCCTTTGTCTCTCGATATATTACATGTCCGAGATTCGATCATCGGTATCTCCATACCTAGTTTGATCTCGTTACCGACATGCACTCTTTTCTCGTTCCCGTGATATAACATTCTAGTGATCACATCACTTGCTTGCAAGCTATCCTAATGTGATATCACCGAGAGGGCCCAGAGTATATCTATCCGTCATCTGGATTGACAAATTCCACTCTTTATCCATGAGCCTCAACATAACACCTTCGTAGTACTGAACCCATCTTTATAGTCACCCTGTTATGGTGTGACGTTTGATGTTATCAAGATACTCTTCCGGTGTTAGCAATTAACATGATCTCATGGTCTAAGGATAAAGATTACTTCGTATGATGTTATAGCAATATAAACATAATGACTTGATCGTAATGCTATACTTCGGATGAATGTTCATCACATCATTTCACAAATGATGTGACCTTGTTATTAACAACATCCAATGTCCATGATCAGGAAACCTTGATCATCTTGTTAATCAACAAGCTAGTCTATAAGAGAGGCATAACTAGGAACCCTTTTTGTTTATTAAACACACATGTATTGATGTTTCCTATCAATACAATTATAGCATGCAAAATAAACATCTATCATATACAAGGAATACATAAGAACAACTTTATTATTGCCTCTCAGGGCATATTTCCTTCAGTCTCCCACTTGCACTAGAGACAATAATCTAGTTTATATAGTGATAAATCTAACACCCATGGAGTTCTGGTGTTGATAATGTTTTGCCCTAGGGAGTACTTTAGTCAACGGATCTGCTACATTCAGGTCCGTGTGCACTTTACAAATTGTTATATCTCCATCCTTGACAAGCTCGAGGATGGAGTGAAACCGGCGCTTAATATGCTTGGAATTCTTGTGAGACCTTGGTTCCTTGGCGTTGGCTATGGATCCATTATTGTCACAATAGATCACCATTGGGTCCAACACACTAGGAACCACACCTAGTTCCGTTATGAACTCCTTCATCCAAGCCGCTTCCTGCACTGCTTCTGAAGCAGCAACATATTCCGCCTCCGTCGTTGATCCAGCCACCACAGGTTCTTTGGAGCTCCTCCAACTAGCTGCTGCTCCGTTCAAGAGAAATACGTATCCGGATTGAGACTTATTCATCCGGATCAGTGTCAAAGCTAGCATCAACATAACACTTAGCGACTAGCTCTTCTTCACCTCCGTATACAACAAAAATATCCTTAGTTCTTCTCAAGTACTTAAGGATATTCTTGACCGCTATCCAGTGTTCCGAACCTGGATCAGATTGGTACCTACTAGTCAAACTAATAGCATGTGCCACATCCGGTCTTGTACATAGCATGGCATACATTATAGAGCCTGTGGCTGAGGCATAGGGGATCTTATCCATCATCTCTCTTTCTTCCGCCGTAGCCGGACTTTGAGTCTTACTCAATGTCTTGTCTTGCAACATAGGTAAGAACCCCTTCTTACTTTCGTCCATATTAAACTTCTTTAATATCTTATCAAGGTATGTACTCTGCGATAGCCCAATTAGGCGCCTTGATCTATCTCTATAGATTTTAATGCCTAATATATATGACACTTCACCAAGGTCTTTCATCGAAAATTTGCTGTTTAGATAACTTTTAACACTGTTTAAAAGATCTATATCATTTCCAATCAATAATATGTCATCCACATATAATATCAGAAATGCCACATTGCTCCCACTCACTTTCTTGTAAATACAAGCCTCTCCATAGGTTTGGACAAATCCAAACTCTTTGATCACCTCATCAAAGCGGAGATTCCAACTCCGGGATGCTTGCTTCAGTCCATAGATGGATCGCTGAAGTTTGCACACCTTATCAGCATCCTTAGGATCGACAAAACCCTCAGGTTGTATCATATACAACTCTTCTTCAATATTACCATTGAGGGACGCAGTTTTGACATCCATCTGCCATATTTCATAATCGAAATATGCAGCAATTGCTAACATAATCCAAACCGACTTAAGCATCGCTACGGGAGAGAATGTCTCATCATAGTCAACTCCTTGAATTTGTCGAAACCCCTTTGCGACAAGTCGAGCCTTATAGATGGTTACATTACCATCAGCATCAGTTTTTCTTTTGAAAATCCATTTATTCTCAACGACCTTTCGATCGTGAGGTAAGTCCATCAAGGTCCAAACCTGGTTTTCGTACATGGATTCCATCTCGGATTTCATGGCTTCTAGCCATTTGTTGGAATCAGGGCTCATCATCACTTCTTCATACGTCGCAGGGTCATCTATTTCATCAATCATGAAATTCATAACAGGATTGTCGTACAGTTCAGGAGTTGCACGTGTCCTGCTTGTGCGAGGTTCGGTAGTGTCCTCTTTCGGAGTTTCATGATCAATATCATTAGCTCTCTCTTCATTAGGTGAAGTCAACTCCGAAACAACTTCTGGAGCTGCGCTACTCGCCATTTCATGAAGAGAAGGTTCAACAACCTCTTCGAGTTCTACCTTCCGACTACTCACACCTTTCGCGAGAAACTCCTTCTCAAGAAAGGAACCATTCTTGGCAACAAAAACCTTGCCCGCGGATCTATGATAGAAGGTATACCCAATTGTTTCCTTAGGGTATCCTATGAAGACGCATTTTTCCACTTTGGGTTCGAGTTTATCCGGTTGAAGTTTCTTCACATAAACATCGCATCCCCAAACTTTAAGAAATGACAGCTTAGGTTTGTTTCCAAACCATAATTCATACAGTGTCTTTTCAACGGATTTAGATGGTGCCCTATTTAAAGTGAATGCAGCGGTCTCCAGTGCATAACCCCAAAATGATAGTGGCAAGTTAGTCAGAGACATCATAGATCGAACCATATCCAATAAAGTACGATTACGATGTTCTGACACACCATTACTTTGTGGTGTTCCGGAAGGCGTGAGTTGTGAAACTATTCCACAGTCTTTCATATGTGTGCTAAACTCGTAACTAAGATACTCTCCTCCACGGTCGGACCGCAGAAACTTGATCTTTCTGTTACGATGATTTTCCACTTCATTCTGAAATTCTTTGAACCTTTCAAAGGTTTCAGACTTATGTTTCATCAAATAGATATACCAGTATCTACTCAAATCATCCGTGAAAGTAACAAAATAACGATATCCACCTCGCGCCGACACACTCATTGGTCCACACACATCAGTATGTATGATTTCCAATAAATCTATCGCCCGTTCCATTGAACCAGAAAACGGCATTCTAGTCATCTTGCCCATATGGCATGGCTCACATGTATCAAATGATTCAAAATCAAGTGATTCCAAAAGTCCATCAGAATGGAGTTTCTTCATGCGTTTCATGCCAATATGACCTAGACGGCAGTGCCACATATATGTAGATATATCATTATCAAGTTTAATCCTTTTAGCATCAACATTATGAATATGCGTAATACTACTATCGAGATCCAACAGAAATAAACCATTCAACACAGGTGCATGACCATAAAAGATATTATTCATATAAATCGAACAACCATTGTTTTCAGACTTAAACAAATAACCACTTTGCATCAAACACGATATGGATACAATGTTCATGCTCAGTGCAGGCACCAAATAACAATTATTCAGGTTTATAACTAATCCCGACGGCATATGGAGAGGCAGTGTTCCGACGGCGATCACATCAACTCTTGATCCATTGCCGACCCGCATCGTGACCTCATCCCTTGCTAGTTGTCGCTTGTTCCGCAGCCCCTGAACCGAGTTACATATATTAGCAACCGATCCCGTATCAAATACCCAAAAGCTCTGCAGTACTAGTCAAGTACACATCAATAACATGTATATCACATATACCTTTGTTTGCCTTGCCGGCCTTCTTGTCCGCCAAATACTTGGGGCAATTGCGCTTCCAATGGCCAGTCCCCTTGCAATAGTAGCACTCGGTGTCAGACTTAGGGCCAGCTCGGGGTTTCTTTTCAGGCGCGGCAACAGATTTGCCGCCCTTCTTTCCCTTCTTCTTGCCTTTCTTGTCCTTCTTGAAACCGGTGGTCTTATTGATCATCAACACTTGATGTTCTTTCCTAATCTCCACTTCTGCAGTCTTAAGCATTGACAGAAGCTCGGGAAGAGACTTCTTCATGCCCTGCATATTATAGTTCATCACGAAGCTCTTGTAGCTAGGTGGCAGAGATTGGAGAACACGATGTATGCCTAAGTCAATGGGAATCGTTATTCCCAAGGACACAAGCTTATCGGTGTACCCAGACATTTTGAGTACGTGCTCACTAACAGAGCTATTCTCTTCCATCATGCAGCTAAAGAACTTTTCAGAAGCATTATAACTCTCTACGGCAGCATGGGTATCGAAAATCATTTTCAATTCTCCCATGGTATCAAAGGCATTGCCATTTTCGAAACGTTTTCGAAGTTTTGGCTCTAGCCCATACAATATGCCGCAATGAACTAAGTTGTGGTCCTCCTGACGAGTTATATAGATGTTCTTTTCCTCGTCAGGGGCATCAGGAGCTGGTGGGGGGCCTAGTGGCGCCTCTAGCACATATTGCTTTTGTGCAGCAGTGAGGAAAATCCTCAAATTCATAGCCCAGTTGGTGAAGTTGCTACCATTCGTAGCAAGCTTCTCTTTCTCCATGAACACATTGAAATTAAAAGCAGGTGGTGCCATCTACAACAGAATTTGTAAAATATATTTAGACTAAGTTTATGATAGATTGAGTTCAACTAATCCAAATTACTAATGAACTCCCACTCAAAAACAACATCCCTCGTGTCCTTTTGGTGATTACATGAACCAAATCCACTACACCAAGTCCGATCATCACGTGATTCGGTGTAGCTTCAAAGGCGAGCATCTATATGGGCATCATATCAACTATATGACTCATGCTTAACCTTCCGGTCCGTGTTCCGAGGCCATGTCTGTACATGCTAGGCTCGTCAAGTAAGAACCTTAGTATTCACGTGTGTAAAACTGTCTTACACCCGTTGTATGAAAGCGTAGAGTCGAGAACACCCAATCATCACGTGATGCCTCAAAACATGATCCACAAAACGGTGCATACTTAAGGAAGAACACATTTTATCTTGATATCTAAATGAGGGATCATCTTATAATGCTACCAAAAGCGCCAAACTAGCAATATAAGATGCTAACATCTAATGTGTGAAGTGAGGTGATATGGTCCATGCATTTGATCTCTATCATTTGCATCATGGTATGATCTCTATCATTCCTTTGTGTGTAAGGCCAAGGTCTATGGAACTTACACGTTAAGTGAGTTGTAAGAGTATCTATCATACATCTACTTACAACAATACCATATCAAGACACTAGCCCAGCAACGATCTAAACTAGACGCCTCTAATTTATCAATTGCAAGTTTTACGTGGCTTAGGGCTTTCGGAGATAGAACCGGTCTTACCTACGAACATGAACCACAACAAGGATAACCAAGTTATTAGCAACTCGTTGTAAATCAGATATTGACTATAGTAGGAGAGACAGACACCCGCTAGCCACTTATGCAAAACTAGTTGCATGTCAGTCGTGGAACCGGTCTCATGTACGATGACATGTAAGGTTGGTCCGGGCCGCTTCATCCCACTATGCCACCAATATCCAAAGTACATAGAAGATGCAATAACATGATCATCATCGCCCACATATAAACATATGTGTACTACCCGTGCAAAGCACCTACGCATAAATCAGACTCTGACCACTGTTGGGTCCGCAGCATAGAAAACAAAAAAAATCCTACGATGAGAACTATACGCCAAGATCTATCTACTAGATACAGAGCAACGGGTGGACATACATCCATGGAGAACTTACCCTCGAAGACAACGAGTTTTGTTAACGAGTAGGAACTCGTGGTTGATGTAGTCGTACGCTTGCCAATCTCAAGATCGTGTGGAAGTCCGAGCGCCGCAAATCAGCAGCGCATCTGTCCTT
Organism: Avena insularis; assembly: GCA_023614405.1. Lineage (NCBI taxonomy): Eukaryota > Viridiplantae > Streptophyta > Magnoliopsida > Poales > Poaceae > Avena > Avena insularis. The sequence goes on from CM042690.1 coordinate 674,272,143, forward strand.
GCACAAACGTTCAAGCCACCGGACAACCTCCACCTCCTCGCTCCAGCGATCCAGCGGAAGCAGCAACTCCTTCCAGACAAAATGCCACCGGGAACATGTATCTCGCTAATCCGAGACCATGGGGGAATAATTTTAGAGGGGGAGAGAGATCCTTCACAAGGAGGTGTGTGGATGAAGGAGGGAATGGGTGGCCTTTTATAGGAGGAGGGGGTGCCCCCTCTCTCCATGGCCGGCACATGGGGGGTGATCCCTCACCTCCCCCATTCATGTGGTGGTAACCCCTCCACATTAAAATGCCTCTTCACATTCCCTTTTAAAGTCTCCACTTTAAATGCATTAAATTTCTCCAAATTTAATGCTGTCTCATTTAATAAAACTCTTTTTATTAAATTTATTCAGAATTTTGTTAATTACTTTAATTAACAAACATTCACATATAGCCCCTTGCAATATTTCAATATCACATGCAGAACCACCTTCTGCAATTTCACCCGAAACAATTTCCGGTTTCTAATGAAACAATTCTGGTGCTTTGCAATTCTTTCGTCTGAAACATATGTGCTCCAAAATGGTGTCCGGTAACTCTTAAGTGTGCCACCCTACGGTTCGCGAATAATGCAGACATGATCGAGACCCTTCTCCGATCAATAATCAGTAGCGGGACCTGGAGATCGGATTCTGACTCTTACACATTCAACAATGACTCCTATGATCGTGAGAACCTTTAACACTTGTAACTAAATCCCTTTGTCTCTCGATATATTACATGTCCGAGATTCGATCATCGGTATCTCCATACCTAGTTTGATCTCGTTACCGACATGCACTCTTTTCTCGTTCCCGTGATATAACATTCTAGTGATCACATCACTTGCTTGCAAGCTATCCTAATGTGATATCACCGAGAGGGCCCAGAGTATATCTATCCGTCATCTGGATTGACAAATTCCACTCTTTATCCATGAGCCTCAACATAACACCTTCGTAGTACTGAACCCATCTTTATAGTCACCCTGTTACGGTGTGACGTTTGATGTTATCAAGATACTCTTCCGGTGTTAGCAATTAACATGATCACATGGTCTAAGGATAAAGATTACTTCGTATGATGTTATAGAAATATAAACATAATGACTTGATCGTAATGCTATACTTCGGATGAATGTTCATCACATCATTTCACAAATGATGTGACCTTGTTATTAACAACATCCAATGTCCATGATCAGGAAACCTTGATCATCTTGTTAATCAACAAGCTAGTCTATAAGAGAGGCATAACTAGGAACCCTTTTTGTTTATTAAACACACATGTATTGATGTTTCCTATCAATACAATTATAGCATGCAAAATAAACATCTATCATATACAAGGAATACATAAGAACAACTTTATTATTGCCTCTCAGGGCATATTTCCTTCAGAGAGTTGGTTGAAGTGTCGCCCGGTGGAGAGTTCCTAGGACCCGCTAAGTATGCAGGCGATAGCCTCTGGCACCCTCTAGAGTTCGTCAGTGTGCTCGCCAGGAGCCCACCGTGGTCTGCACTACCGAGGATCTCAGCGAGGCGAGCATGCCACACCCTCCATTCGCCCGCCGTGAAGTAGCCTTTGAGCTTCGAGCAGCGCAACCCCCGATAAGAATGCACCGTATGGGTCCTCTCTCAGCTCGGCATGCATCCTGGCGTGGGCCTCCATGCCGATGGGGTTAGTGAGGATCTTGAAAGTGCGCCTCATCCCCTACCTAGCATGCCAAATGTCGAAGATTTTTGTTGCGCGAAAGAACAGGGGCATCGACAAGCCCTAGATTCGCCAAGGGACTGAACACGTGCCTAGATCTTCCCGGTGATGAAGATCGCGGCAGGACTTGCACACAACAGAGTGTTGACACAATGATTTTTTACCTAGGTTCGGGACCCTCGTGAGGAGGTAAAGCCCTACTCCTACTTGGTTGTATTTCTCGCGGTGCTTCGCGAGGGTACAATGGCGAGTGTAAGTCTAGGGTTTTAGATCGCATGGATCAACCCCTTCGAAGGTTGGTATGGCTCCCCTTTTATAGTGGCGCTGGACCTCTTCCCCCAATTATTTGGTTGGGAAAGGCTAGCACATTGCCGCCCAAGGGGAATAGGTCTACAAGACTACTTTGCATGAACTAGGTCCAAGATCTTCAGGGAGCATCGGTCTTCCATAATGCTCGTGAGGAGGTAATGCCCTACTCCTACTTGGTTGTATTGCTCACGGTGCTTCGCGAGGGTACAATGGTGAGTGTAAGTCTAGGGTTTTAGATCGCAAGGATCAACCCCTTCGAAGGTCGGTATGGCTCCCCTTTTATAGTGGCACTGGACCTCTTCCCCCAATTATTTGGTTGGCAAAGGCTACCACATTGCCGCCCAAGGGGAACAGGTCTACAAGACTACTTTGCATGAACTAGGTCCAAGATCTTCAGGGAGCATCGGTCTTCCATAATGCCGCGATCATGGGTGACATCCTTCTGTGGGGGACACACCGTTTGCTAGCTCCTTCCACCAAAGTGGGGAGACATGGCCTCCACTGCCAGGGCTTCATCAGACCCGTCTTTAGCCAAGGAAAGGGCGTCGTGGTCGCACTCGGGCAGCATCCAATGCTCCCATTGGAGTTGTTTTCTTCCTCCGGGGTCAGTATATTACCTTAGTGACCCCGCTGGGGGCCAAAGGGATCCACAAGTCCTCCTTAAGGATGGCAATGGGTAGGGTATAGGCAGGGTAGAGCAATACCATACGCATATCTATGTAGTCAATGGGTACAAAAGTTTACCCATACCCATACCTGTGGGTATAAAACTTTACCCATACCCATACACGAGGGTACCCATACCAATTGGGTACCCAGTGGGTAGATCCAATAGTACACAAGTTATTCACAGTTTTACGTTCATCAAAAATATATCTAAAAAAGATAATTATATCTACTTAATAATAGGTAGACAAGTACATGAAAGTATCGAAGTTTAGAATTTACAATTGGATACTCGTTCCTAGGCTTCTCGGTCGCATAGGTTGAAACTCTACAAGTAAGTTTGACATGTTAGTTTAAACGTGTAGAAAGGGTTTGGGAGAAGCCTCGCACGGTTAAGGCCATGGGGTTCCAGTATTTATATTAGACACTAGGCTAGTTAGGGTTAAGTACAAGTTTGGTACAATACACGTACACATACATATACACAATATAACACCCATGCAGTCGCAGCAGGAGGCTCTTGAACACAAAGACTAGACTGAAAGTCGAAGAAGAGCTGACTAGGCAGCCCCTTAGTCATCACATCAGTGAACTGAAGTGAAGAGGGTACGTGCAACACTCGAACCTCACCAAGTGACACCTTCTCGCGAACGAAGTGGATGTCAATCTCGATGTGCTTAGTATGGTGGTGCTTGACTAGATTGGATGACATGTATATAGCAGACACGTTGTCACAATATACCAGAGTAGCAGAGTGTAGAGGTCGATGCCATTCCTGAAGCAACTATCACAACCAGCAACACTTAGCAACAGCGTGAGAAATAACTCGGTACTCAACTTCGGTGCTGGACCGGGACATAGTTGTCTATCACTTATAAGACCAAGAAATAAGACTGTCACCGTAGTAATTGCAGTAGCCCGATGTTGAATGATAGGAGTCAGGACATCCTTCCCAGTCGGCATCAGAGTAAGCTGTCAGGGTGGTCGAGGAAGAGGCTCGAAGATGAAAACCAAACTCCAAACTGGCTCACACATACTGAAGTACACGCTTCACAAGAGCGAGATGAGGAACACTAGGTGCATGCATGTGCAAGCATATTTGTTGCGCTGCATAGGAAATATCCGGACGTGTCAGAGTGAGGTACTGAAGAGCACCCGCGAGACTCCTATACTCAGTAGAATCAAGAAGAAGATCACCATCTGAACCAGAGAGCTTGGCCTATGTGTCAACAAGTGTCGTAGAAGAGTGACATTCAGACATACTAGCTCGCTGTAGGAGATCTAGGGAATATTACCATTGAGACAAAAAAAAAGGCCATCGGAGTTGCGTTATACTGCAATGTGAGGGAAGAAGTGAAGAGGCCAAGATCAGTCATAGCAAACTCACCTTGTAAGCTGTCAAGTAGTCACTGCATGGACTAAGACGATGAGGTTGTGATGATGATGTCATCAACATAGAGCAGTAAGTAAGCTATATCATCACCAGACTATAGAACAGACAGAGAGGTATCCGTGACAGATGCAACAAACCACAACATTGTAAGGTAAGCAGCAAAACCGTTGGTATCGTGCGCGGAAGCCTGCTTCAATCCATACAAGGACTTGTGGAGGCGACAGACATGATCAGGACGGGATGCATCAACGAATCTGGGAGGCTGCTAACAGTATACCACTTCATCAAGATAACCATTAAGGAAGGAATTCTTAACATCAAGCTGACGGATGGGCCAAGTGTTGGAAATTGTGATAGAAATAACCATGCGGATAGTAGTAGGCTTGACAACAGGACTAAATGTCTCGTCGTAGTCAATTCCAGGATGTTGAGGATAACCACAAACTACCCATCATGTCTTGTACCGAGCAAGAGTCCCATCAGAGTGGAATTTGTGCCGAAATATCCACTTTCCGGTGACGACATTGGCACGAGCTGGACGAGGAACAAGAGACCAAGTTTTGTTGTCAAGAAGAGCCTGGTGCTCATCAACCATAGTAGACCTCTAGTTGGGATCTTGCATGGCTTGTCAAGAATAGTTGTGCCGTTACCGAGAGTGACAAAGTGAGGAGGAGAAAGGGGTACCAAATAAGATATATTACCATCATCATTAGTCATGTGCAAGGATGCTCCCGAGTCCATGACCCAACCTCCCTATTGGAGGCAGAGGCCGTTCACCGTAGCGATGAGCGTGGAGTTGTCCCAGGTTAGTGAATAGGATGGTGACCACACCGATTGGAACAGGGGAGTCGCGGTGGTGTGGTAGTCCTAGGGCCATAGGCCAAGGATACCTGGGTCGACCGGGGCACACCATTGGTTGGAGCCCGACAAGAAGCACACCCACGGGCCCAAGGGTGCGGGAGACGCTGAGCGTTGGGGGTTGGCATAGCTGCCCCCATTATTCGGCTTGTTCTTCAGCATTTAATAGGGATTGTTAGGTTCGTGGCATAGAAAACAAAAAAATCCTATGATGGGAACTATTATATGTCAAGATCTATCTACTAGACACAAGCAAAGGGTAGATATACATCCATAGAGAACATACCCTCGAAGACCGACAAAGTGTAACGAGATTGAACTCGTGGATGATGTAGTCGAACGCTTTCCGATCTCAAGATCATGTGGAAGTCCTAGCGCCACAAATCAGCAGCGCATCCATCCTCGCACACACGTTCAGGCCACCGAACAACCTCCACCTCCTTGCTCCAGTGATGCAACGGAAGCAACAACTCCTTCTAGACAAAATGCCACCGGGAACATGTATCTCGCTAATCCGAGACCATGGGGGAATAATTCTAGAGGGGGAGAGAGATCCTTCACGATGAGGTGTGAGTGATAAGAAGAAAGAGGGGGGCCTTTTATAGGAGAGGGTGGGCTGACCCCCTCCCATGGCCGGCGCCCATGTGGGGTGCCCCACCTCTTCCTCATTCATGTGGTGGAAGATCCACTCACATAAATTTGGCCCTCCATTTTCTCCACTCAAAATCCCACTCAAAATGCATTAAATTTCCACCAAATTTAATACAACTCTCATTTAATAAAACTCTTTTATTTATTTTATTCAGAACTTTGTTAATTACTTTAATTAACAAACATTCACATAAAACCCCTTGCAACATTTCAATATCACATGTAGAACCAATTTTAGCAGTTTCACCCGAAACAATTTATGTGTCCATTGAAATAAATCCAGCACTTTGCAATTCTTTCGTCTAGAACATATTTGATCCAAATGGTGTTGGCAACCCTTAAGTGTGTCACCCTATGGTTCGCGAATAATGCAAACATGATCGAGACCCTCCTCGGATCAATAATCAGAAGCGGGACCTAGAGATCCATACTGACTCCCACACATTCAATGATGACTTCTGTGATCGTGAGAACCTTTAACGATAGTAACTAAATCCCTTATCTTGTGTTATATTACATGTCTGAGATTCGATCATCAGTATCTCAATACCTAGTTTGATCTCGTTACCGACATGCACTCTTTTCTTGTTCCCGTGATATAACATTCTAGTGATCACATCACTTGCTTGCAAGATATCTTAATGTGATATCACCGAGAGGGCCTAGAGTATATCTATCCATCATCGGGATTGAAAAATTACACTCTTGATCCATGAGCCTCAACATAACACCTTTGGAGTATCTAAACCCACCTCTATAGTCACCCTTTTACGGTGTGACGTTTGATGCTATCAAGTCACTCTTCCGGCGTTAGCAATTAACATGATCTCATGGTCTAAGGACTAAGATTACTTCGTATGATGTTATAGAAATATAAACATAATGACTTTGATCGTAATGCTATACTTCGGATGAATGTTCATCACATCATTCACCAATGTTGTGACCTCATTATTAACAACATCCAATGTCCATGATCAGGAAACCTTGATCATCTTGTTAATCAATGAGCTAGTTTATAAGAGAGGCATAAGTAGGAACTCTTTATTTGTTTATTAAACACACATGTATTAACATTTCCTTTTAATAAAATTATAGCATGTAAAATAAACATCTATAATATACTTGCAATACATATAATAACAACTTTATTATTGCCTCTTAGGACATATTCCTTTCAATCTCCCACTTGCACTAGAGACAATAATATAGTTTACATATATAGTTATAAATCTAACACCCATGGAGTTCTGGTGTTGATCATGTTTTTCTCTAGGGAGAACTTTAGTCAACTGATCTTCTACATTTAGGTTCGTGTGTACTTTACAAATCTTTATATCTCCATCCTTGACATGCTTGCGGATGGAGTGAAACCGGCGCTTAATATGCTTGGAATTCTTGTGAGACCTTGGTTCCTTGGCGTTGGCTATGGCTCCATTGTTTTCACAATAGATCACCATTGGGTCCAACGCACTAGGAACTACACCTAGTTCTGTTATGAAGTCCTTCATCCAAACTGCTTCTTATGCCGCTTCTGAAGCAGCAACATATCCCGCCTCCGTTGTTGATCCACCCACCACAGGTTGTTTGGAACTCCTCCAACTAACTGTTGCTCCGTTCAAGAGAAATACGTATCTAGATTGAGACTTAGAGTCATCCAGATTGGTGTCAAAGCTAGCATCGACATAACACTTAGCGACCAACTCTTCTTCACCTCCGTATACAAGAAACATATCCTTAGTTCTTATTAAGTACTTAAGGATATTCTTGACCGCTATCCAATGTTCCGAACCTGGATCAGATTGGTACCTACTAGTCAAACTAATAGCATGTGCCACATCCGGTCTTGTACATAGCATGGCATACATTATAGATCCTATAGCTGAAGCATAGGGGATCTTATCCATTATCTCTCTTTCTTCCGCCGTAGCCGGACTTTGAGTCTTACTCAATGTCTTGCCTTGCAACATAGGTAAGAACCCCTTCTTACTTTCGTCCATATTAAACTTCTTTAATATCTTATCAAGGTATGTACCTTGCGATAGCGCTATGAGGTGTCTTGATCTATCTCTATAGATCTTAATGCCTAATATATATGATGCTTCACCAAGGTCCTTCATCGAAAATTTGCTATTTAGATAACTTTTAGCACTGTTTAAAAGATCTATATCATTTCCAATCAATAATATGTCATCAACATATAATATCAGAAATGCCACATTGCTCCCACTCACTTTCTTGTAAATACAAGGCTCTCCATAAGTTTGGACAAATCCAAAATCTTTGATCACCTCATCAAAGCAGAGATTCCAACTCCGGGATGCTTGCTTCAGTCCATAGATGGATCGCTAAAGCTTGCATACCTTATCAACATCCTTAGGATCAACAAAACCCTTAGGTTGTATCATATACAACTCTTCTTCAATATTACCATTGAGGAACGCAGTTTTGACATCCATCTACCATATTTCATAATTGAAATATGCAGCAATTGCTAACATAATCCTAACCGACTTTAGCATCGCTACGAGAGAGCATGTCTCATCGTAGTCTACTCCTTGAATTTGTCGAAACCCCTTTGCGACAAGTGAAGCTTTATAGATGGTCACATTACCATCAGCATCAGTTTTTCTTTTGAAAATCCATATATTCTCAACGGCCTTTCGGTCGTGAGGTAAGTCCACCAAGGTCCAAACCTAGTTTTCGTACATGGATTCCGTCTCGGATTTCATGGCTTATAGCCATTTATTGTAATCCAGGCTCATCATTGCTTCTTCATACTTCACAGGGTCATCTATTTCATCAACCATGAAATTCATAACAGGATTTCCGTATAAATCAGGAGTTGCACGTGTCCTGCTTGACCTACGAGGTCCGGTAGTGTCCTCTTTCAGAGTTTCATGATCATTATCATTAGTTCCCTCTTCATTCGGTGAATTCAACTCCGGAACAATTTCTAGTGCTGCGCCACTCGTCGTTTCATGAAGAGAAGGTTCAATAACCTCTTCGAGTTCTACCTTCCGACTACACACGCCTTTCGCGAGAAACTCTTTCTCTAGAAAGGATACATTCTTGGCAACGAAAACCTTGCCCTCGGATCTGTGATAGAAGGAATACCCAATTGTTTCTTTAGGGTATCCTATGAAGACGCATTTTTCCTCTTTGGGTTCGAGTTTATCAGGCTGAAGTTTCTTCACATAAACATCGCATCCCCAAACTTTAAGAAATGATAGCTTAGGTTTGTTTCCAAACCACAATTCAAACGGTGTCGTTTGAACGGATTTAGATGGTGCCCGATTTAAAGTGAATGCCGCGGTTTCTAGTGCATAACCCCAAAATGACAGTGGCAAGTCAGTCAGAGACATCATTGATTGAACCATATCCAATAAAGTACAATTAGAACGTTCTGACACACCATTATGTTGTGGTGTTCCAGCAGGCATGAGTTGTGAAACTATTCCATAGTCTTTCATATGTGTGCTAAACTTGTAACTAAGATACTCTCCTCCATGGTCGGACCGTAGAAATTTGATCTTTCTGTTATGATGATTTTCCACTTCATTCTGAAATTCTTTAAACTTTTCAACGGTTTCAGACTTGTGTTTCGTCAAATAGATATACCCGTATCTACTCAAATCATTCGTGAAAGTAACAAAATAATGATATCCACCTACACACTCACTGGACCACATACATCAGTATGTATGATTTCTAATAAATCTGTCGCCCGTTCCATTGAACCGGAAAATGGTATTTTAGTCATCTTGCCCATAAGGCATGGCTCACATATATCAAATGATTCAAAATCAAGTGATTCCAAAAGTCTATCAGAATGGAGTTTCTTCATGTGTTTAACGCCAATATGACCTAGACGGCAGTGCCACATATATGCAGATATATCATCATCAAGTTTAATCCTTTTAGCATCAACATTATGAATATGCGTAATACTATTATCAAGATCCAACAGAAATAAACCATTCATCACAGGTGCATGACCATAAAAGATATCATTCATATAAATCGAGCAACCATTGTTTTTAGATTTAAAGGAATAACCACTTTGCATCAAACACGATCCGGATACAATGTTCATGCTTAGTGCAGGCACCAAATAGCAATTATTTAGATTTATCACTAATCCCAACGGCATATAGAGAGGCGGTGTTCTGACGGCGATCACATCAACTCTTGATCCATTGCCGACACGCATCGTGACCTCATCCCTTGCTAGTTGTCTCTTGTTCCGCAGCCCCTGAATCGAGTTACATATATTAGCAACTGATCCCGTATCAAGTACCCAAGTGCTACTGCGAGTACTAGTCAAGTACACATCAATAACATGTATATCACATATACCTTTGTTTGCCTTGCTGGCCTTCTTGTCCGCCAAATAATTGGGGCAGTTGCACTTCCAATGGCCAGTACCCTTGCAATAGTAACACTCAGTATCAGACTTAAGGCCAGCTCGAAATTTCTTTTCAGGTATGGCAACAGATTTGCCACCCTTCTTTCCCTTCTGTTTGCCCTTATTGTATTTCTTGACCGGTGGTCTTATTGATCATCAACACTTGATGTTCTTTCCTGATCTCCACTTCTGCAGTTTTAAGCATTGACAGAAGCTCGGGGAGAGACTTCTTCATGCCCTGCATATTATAGTTCATCACAAAGCTCTTGTAGCTAGGTGGCAGAGATTGGAGAACATGATGTATGCCTAAGTCAATGGGAATCGTTATTCACAAGGATACAAGCTTATCAGCGTACCTAGACATTTTGAGTACGTGCTCACTAACGGAGTTGTTCTCTTCCATCATGCAGCTAAAGAACTTTTTAGAAGCATTATAACTCACTACGGCAGCATGGGTATCGAAAATAATTTTCAATTCACCCATGGTATCAAAGGCATTACCATTTTCGAAATGATGTCGAATTTCCGACTCTAGCCCATACAGTATGCCACAATGCACTAAATTGCGGTCCTCCTGATGAGTCAAATAGACGTTCTTTTCCTCGTCAGGGGCATCACAAGCTGGTGGGGGGCCTAGCGGCGCTTCTAGCACATATTGATTTTGTGCAGCAGTGAGGAGAATCCTCAAATTCATGGCCCAGTTGGTAAAGTTGCTACCATTTGCTGCAAGTTTCTCTTTCTGCATTAACACAATGAAATTAAAAGCAGGTGGTGCCATCGACAACAGAATTTGTAAAGTTTAGACTAAGTTTATGATAGATCGAGTTCAACTAATCCAAATTACAAATGAACTCCCACTCAAAAAACAACACCCCCATGTCTTTTTGGTGATTACATGTGAAGGAAATATGCCCTAGATGTAATCATAGAGATGATTGTATTTCATGTGTATCCATGAGTTATTATAATGTTCCTTGAATATCCATATATCAGGCAACTTGTATTGATTGGCAATTATGTGAATTGTTTGTGAAACTCTTTACTCATATGGTTATCTAATAGTTGTCCCTAGTCGGAGTTCATGTGAGGACACACGTGAATATTAGACTAGCACATCGATTGGTTGATGACTATGTTTCACAAGTCATAGACATGGAGATGTCAAACCAATGATGTGGACACATGTTATGAACATGGGGTTGGACTGACCCAACTTGAGACTGGCAATAATACTTGCAGCTCTCTCTACACATCGTGTACGTTTTGTCCTTAGACCTGAGATTGTCGCATGTTCTTGAGATGTGGATCGACCTACTTTGGGGCTATCAAACAGTACTCCGTAACTGGGCAGTTATAAAGGTAGCTTTCGGGTTTGTCCTGATACATGCTGCAAGGCATCGGTCAATCAAGATGGGATTTTCCCCTCTCTACTTGAGAGAGATATCTCTAGGCCCCTCGAGTAATCGGATCCAGAAATGCATGGTCGTGCTACATATGGTTAAGAGTTAACCTTGTAAAGGGATTCCGAATCATAGTATCGAGAAAGAGAGGTCAGCTTGGAGCTAGACCAAATATCGTGAGGCAAAGGGAAAGACATGTACTCAACCTTGTGATGGTTCGTCTGAATGATCTTTATATGCGTTTAGGAGTTGGCACGTCTTGCTAGAGGCCGCTACCAACTATTGACGGAGTAAGTGTACTCGTATCATGTCTATACGTGTATGAACCTATAGGGTCACATACTTCCGCCTGTATTGCACGTGCAGACCTAGCAGTCTGGCGTGTGACGGCTTCCACTCTGGACGTGTGGATACCTCTGAGGTGCTACATCTGTAGCACTCGGACAAGCCGAACAAAGGGGAGCTGCTCGTGGGACGAGGGCAAGGAGGAGAAGTAGAACATCTATACTGCCGTGACGTGCTTCATCGAGTTCCACACCTGCGCGTCTAGCGGTAATCCCGTCATCTATGACAATAGTATTCCTGGTTGACGAGGCAGAAAATTTTGATTTTACGCTAGTGTAGCCTACCTGTTTCCCTACAGTGGTATCAGATCCGATGCTGTTCAGTCATAGGTTCAGGAAGTTTGCATATGGTGATATGTAGATTCATATGGATGATGTGATCGTCTGTATGGCGGTGGTTCTGGATTGATCTATGATCTTATTTTCTGTGATTGTGATTCTAAGGTCGTCGAACGACTTACCCCTACCGGTCGGTTTCCGCCATCGGGGTAGACAGTGACACATAAATCCTTTTGAATCACGCGAAGATCAATATGATTAATCGAATCGGGAATTAGATCTGAATCGATGTACCGTGATCAAAGGAGTTTGGTCGAATCGGAACTATGGTCGGTTTATGGTAAATTTGATTTGCCGATCAAAATCCTTAAAGAAAATTGTATAGATACCGCGAGGGGCGTTGCCCCTTTGAACCCTGCAGGGGGAGACCCCCTAGACCCCCCTTAGTCATAGTCCCTTTTGTATCTCGTTAAGGTTCATAGGTGCTACGATTTCACATGATCTGGTAGAATGTGATTCTATGCACAACTTGTTTTTGCAGGATGTATGTGATCAGTATGGCCCAAAAATGTATGTGATGCATGTATGTATTTTTTTCATGACCTGCGTGTCGTGAGTAGGGCAACACGGCTAGAGCCATATGTGTTGTCAATTATTGTAATGGCTTGCGTGCCCACTTGTGATGATCCCAATACCATGTGAGTTTTATTACTAGCTGTTAGGAGTAATAGCTTGTATTAGTTCTTGGAGAACTCATCACTTGGAGGATGGCTCGCATAGAGCATGAAGATGGAGATCATCATGGTGGACAAGTTCTATGGCGATGGAGATCACCATGAGAAAAATGGGCCATACTGTATCACATCTATGTGAATGCTATTCTTATATGTTTTACTACTATGCATGCTTAGATGATAGAAGTAGAACAATCCCTCACAAAGTTTAAGTTAAACCATGCCCTCCCAACCAAACCTTGCACCATCCTATGCCCTGTACAATCGTTGGTGGGTCTATGAAATTAGGGTACCGCGGTTTTCCTTGGCTTGATGGGTTTGTATCGGATACCTACACGCATAAGGGTTGGTGAGCTTAACAAGGTCATCTTAACAGTTAAGGACCTTGGGGCATAAAGGTTGGGCGCCTAGTTTTGACATAGAGATGTCACCCAGCAACAAGAGTCATATGTGATATGATTAGCAAAGGTTGCTTACCGATTTACCTTGTCTACTAGCAGTGATGCTAAAGCTCACTAGTCGAATTGTTAATTGTGGATCTTGAATCACTTAGTATCAATAGAGGGATGTTGATTTAAGTGGGAGTATATGCTATTAAATTGTTTAATATGTTTTACTCTTTCATGGTTACATGTCTTAGTATTTTGCATATTTTTTGTTGTAGATCAATGGCACCGAACAATTCATCACCTTTTGCTTTGCGTTCGATTCTTGAAAAGGATAAACTAAATGGAACAAACTATTCGAACTGGGTCCGTAACCTAAGAATTGTTCTCAGGGCTTAGAAAAAGGAAACTGTTCTGGATACCCCAATCCCGGATGAATGTGGCATCCCGCAAAAACCACTACTAGAAAATCGCGTTGATTTTGTGCTTTGCATCATCATGACCGCATGCTCATGTCATCATGCCACATTGCATTTGAGCATCGTCATCATCTTGCATTTGCTTGCATAAAACTAATTTCGGAAAAACACATTTGTGTTTTCTAAACGCCCGTCTTTGTTCAAGCATAAAACCGGGTCACGGATTATTTTGTTTTGTTTGCTAGCGGGTTGCAAAGTCTGTTTGAAACAAATAAAATATTTAATTATTTTAGTGGGGGGCAGCAGGGCGGCCGAACCGATCGACCACCCCAATAAAAGCAGTCCACCTAAACCAGCCCCCCCCTAAATCCTAGTCCCACCAAATCCTATCCTACCCACCTCTCACAGCCCGCCACCTCACCCTCTCACCCAATTCCTACCCACCTGCCACCTCATCAATCCACCACTTTTCCCCTCCCCCTTCTTTCTCTCACCCACAGCCTCCCTACCCCCTCTCTATGCAGCCCGGCCCCACCTCCTGCGCCGGCCCCACTCCCTGGCCAACCTCCCACTCTCCCCGCCCCCAGCCCAACCACCTCACACGCCACACCGCACGCACGCGCCTCGCGCGGCCACCGCGGGTCCCACACAGCCCCCCACGCGGTGCCCGGCCCCACCACGCGCGCCCCCCGCTCGCCCGCACCTCTCCTCCTCTCCCGACGCTCTGCTCGCAGTCGCCGCCCTCCTCCTTGCTCGCCTCCCCTCCCCGTCGCTCCTGACCGCCCCGCTTGGCCTCCCTCTCTCCCCCGGCGTCGGCCGCTTCCCCCCAGTCCTCCGCCGCCACCCTCTCTGCAACCCCGAGCGCCGCCTCCTCCCGCTCGGCCGTGCCGCCGCTCGGTTCGCCTCCCAGTCCGGCCGCCGGCCCCGACCTCGCCTCGTCGCCGGCTCCTCCTCCCGCGCCTCTCTCTGGCGCCTCCCGTCTCCCGAGCTCATGCCGACCCGGCCCCCGTCGCCCCCTCGAGCTCGCCGACCCGAGCCGGCCGCGTCCTCCCCGCCCTCTGCAAGCGCCTCCGGCCCCACCGCCGGTGGCCTCCCGCGCGTCCTCGGGCGCGTCCCCGGCCGCCGTCCTTCTCCCCTCCGGCGCTGTCCGGCTCGTCGACCTCGCCGGCCCCGCCCGCGGGCCTCTCCCGAGCTTCCCCTTGGCCTCGCCCGCCGCCGCCTGCAGGCCCCGCCTCCTCCGATCCCCGATGTCCAAGACCGGCCTCGATAAGAACTATATGTAAGCCATGCACTCGTGAGGTGACAAGATACTACAAGATCTTCACGTCGAGAGGGTATCGAAAGAATGAGCATGGTGACGCTCGATGGACCATCGACAAGTAATTCGACATGGAACCCAACGAGACACCGCCAAAACTCAAGTCCTCCACCCCGGACCCGGAGCATCCCTGGACACCAAGAACTACCGGCGACCCGACCAAGACCTGGACCCCAATGACCCCATGATCTCCGCTGCAGAACAAGGTCTTCGGAGTGGAGTCAACAAGATCTACCGAGGACGCGAGAAGTTCGATACGCCAAGATCGTCGAACCCCGAAGACCGAACCCTGGCGCGTCAAGTTCTCCTTCCCGGATTCAAGGACTCCGACATGGTGCGACAAGTACTCCTACCCGAGCATAAGGCCGGTGCCGCGTCAAGAACCACGACTCAGAGATGCCAGAACACCAAGTTCGTCGAGACCCTGAGGACCGTTCCCGGAGGCGAAGTCCGGACCCGAAGACCGCCAAGATCGTCACCGGTACAACAAGCACTTCGCCACGGAACGCCAAGATCTCCGCGTGAGACGACAAGACCGACAACATGGCCCGACCACCGCGGATGCGACAAGATCTACTTCTGTTGTCCGAGACCGATCCGTGAACCACGAACCTGAGGCGAACCGAAACCCTCGGCACCCCAAGTTCCGAACCCTAATGTGTGACCCTTTATCCGAGCCCTATTTTATAATATGATATTGATCACCTGACGCATATTTAATTGTTCATGCATGCATACTTGTCTGTGGTTTGGGGGCATTATGCCGATTCACCATATAATTAAATATGGGTCCCATATGCGGACAAATCTAGCCTTATATTGGCCTCATTTAAATTTGTGTAGCGAACCGGTGCTATCTTTTGCCATGCTAAAACAACATTTAATTGGCGGGGTAGATAAACAACTTGAACCATCTAACTAGTTGTCGGGACCCCGGGTCCGCTTAATATGGCCTAAATGCATCGCACCTTTGCCATGTCATACATCATACATGCATCATGCCCGATCTTTTGCCGTAGTATTAAATAGTGCATCCGGTGTTTATTCTAGTGTTTTGCTTCTTCGCGGATAAGGCCGTTGAGTTGATGTGAGCTTCGCCCCGATCTTCGGTTGAACCTTCGGCAATGTTTTCAGGCGAGCATCTCCCCCTTTCTACCTATCTTACTTTTATAGTCTTTATTTCCTCCTGTTGATCTTTTGCTAGCTGTGTTGCGATGCTCTAGTTTTCGTACCCGTGATATCCCTTCCCGCCTCATATTGCCTTGGACACATCCTATTACCTGTTGTTGGTAGATAGTTGGACCTGCGCGCCGTAGTTGCTCAAGTGTTGTTGCGTGTCGCCAAGAACCACAGTGTTGGAGTAATTGCCGCATGTTGATATTGGAGATGATCATGGCTTTACTTTTCGTTCACTTTAATTACTGTTTAACAACTAAAATTGAAGTAAGTAAGCAGAGGCATCGGTGGGTGATAGATAATGTTGGTTTCCGACCGCCCACTTGTGTCCCGTAGGACCCCGAGTTCTTGACACTTTGTTAGAGATCGAGCGCTAACCACAGGTGGGGAGATATGGGCCCCCCATTGATTATTACCTGATTTCAAAGTATTGTACTGGGGGCCACAACTAGTTTGAGGTTTTATTTACTATCCTGTACTTATGCCATGCTTTACTGCTTTATTTAAATTGTGCGATGGATAGCACACTGTTAGGAAGCGGAGTGTTTTCGCGGTATCGACAGTCCCAGTTTTGGGATTTGCTGTCGTTTACAGCCACTGGCGCAAACCCTAAGTCCGTCTCGGAGACCGGCCGACTTCGTTGCGGGTAGACTTAGTGGGGTGGCCCCCCGTGCTTGCTTTGGGTCTGGGAACGTCATGACTTAGGCCCCGCCGACATACCGATGGGTGTATGTTAACTGATCTGGCAAAAAGGGTCGAAGTGCTTGTGGATACTTTGGTGCACCTGCAGGTTTAATCTTTTCGAGAAGCCGTGTCCGCGGTTATGGACGACTTGGAGCACAGTGCTTGATCATAGACAACTATAACTAAAGTTTATTGTTATAAATTGACTTGTATCCGATATGACTAGTAATCAGCTTCACTACAACGGAATGGCTAAGTAAAAGTACCAACAACTGCTGGGTTTTGAGGTTATCTCATGCTAATTGTATCTGACTAGTAAGTGTTGCAACTATCACGGAATGGTCAACTAAAAGTGCCCACTGCTTATTTTATCAGGATGATTATCTAAACCTGACTAGTAATTGCTGCAACGATAACTGAATAAATAAAACTACCAACTGTGTGAGTTCCTCGGTTGACTTCCTCGTTTGGTCTCGAGGGGGAATACCAGGATGGGATTGTTTGGTGTTGGTATCAGGCTGGTTCCGGATAGGTCTTTCTTACCCCTCTCTGATAGCCGTCAGTGACATCGAGTCTCTATAGGTTGTTTAGTGCATGCTGCCGCTGCCGCTTCAGTCCACCATACCTATGTAGGCGAGACCTGAATTCTAGCCTGCCTCGCTGTCTTGGCCTCAAGATCGACGCCTCTTTTTTCCTTTGCCCTTTGTCGGCACCCTTTTTTTTGTTTAAGCAGGTTTTGAGATCGACGCCGTTAGCAGGGTTACCCTTCCGGCTTGGCCTGGGCAGGGTTATGGACGCCATTGGTTATTCTTCAGGGCTCTTAGCCCCATTTGCATCTTGTCCGTAGCTGGACGCTCCCTCGTTTTCAAGGTGTTTTGGATCTTTGTCTTGTATCTCTGTATTCTTGACTCTTTGAGTCGCTGTTGTATATATATGTTCTGTGGGTCCCATCGAGGACTGTTGTGTAATGTTATTACTTCGTTTTCCACCCGCACGCAAGTGCCTGGTGGGCACCTTTGAATCGTTTCTATGCGGGTTTGGCGGGTTTCGCTAAAACTTGCATAGGGCCGATTCTGAGGGTGTTACAGAGTGGTATCAGAGCTCAGCAGTTGCGATCCCCCACACGTCCAGCCTGTAGGATAACCTAGCTAACGGCCGAAGTAGAGTGTCAACACTATTTTGCAAAATCGGTTGGATAGTTCTGATTAGGTCTGATTTTACTCCTTACCCCTCTGCTGCTCTCCTCTCCCCTCTGCGTGTTTTGAATCCGCTCTCTTCTCTCTCTTCGAGTCCAGGATTTCTCGTGGTTGGGTTCCATCGTACCTTCAGGGTTTCGCTTCCTCCTTTGGTAACGGTGTTGCTACATCTGGTCTTCATGCTATCCGAGGAATCCTTCGTCTGGTGGACTTCTCTTTGTTTCTTGTTGTGCCTTCCGGTGTTTTCCGACGCGACGACATCATCTACGCCAGATCCGGCGATGCGCATCACTCCTTTGCCGAACCTCATCGCCGAGATCTTGATCGATTCGAGAATGGTTGCACGCTTTTCTACTGATTGTGCAGAGTAATAGTTTGGGTGCGTGATGGATTGGCCCCCATGCCGACTACCCCTTCTATTCGCTTTTGTACATTGAAGTGGATGAGAATGCATCGGTTCCCTCTTTCTATCGAAGCTAGAGGTGGCTTTATTTGTTGATACCTCTACCTTCGACCTTTTGTTCCCGGAGTGTTCTCTCGACGGTCACGGACAACGACCTCTTGTTAGTGGTGTCGCGAGGATCTACACGATGCGAGAAGATTCACGTCGCCGCCCTTCTTCCCGGTACCATGAGGCGGATCTCGAGGGCGAGATCCATTGTTAGTGGTGTCGAATTGTGGCATCCCGCAAAAACCACTACTAGAAAATCGCGTTGATTTTGTGCTTTGCATCATCATGACCGCATGCTCATGTCATCATGCCACATTGCATTTGAGCATCGTCATCATCTTGCATTTGCTTGCATAAAACTAATTTCGGAAAAAACCTGTTTGTGTTTTCTAAACGCCCCGTCTTTGTTCAAACGCAAAACCCGGGTCACCGGATTATTTTGTTTTGTTTGCTAGCGGGTTGCAAAAGTCTGTTTGAAACAAATAAAATATTTAATTATTTTAGTGGGGGCAGTCGAACGGGCCGAACCGACCCAGTCGACCACCCCCAATACAAAAACGGTCCACCTAAACCAGCCCCCCCCTAAATCCTAGTCCTACCAAATCCTATCCTACCCACCTCTCACAGCCCGCCACCTCACCCTCTCACCCAATTCCTACCCACCTGCCACCTCATCAATCCACCACTTTTCCCCTCCCCCTTCTTTCTCTCACCCACAGCCTCCCTACCCCCTCTCTATGCAGCCCGGCCCCACCTCCTGCGCCGGCCCCACTCCCTGGCCAACCTCCCACTCTCCCCGCCCCCAGCCCAACCACCTCACACGCCACACGCGACATGACGCTCACATACACCGCTGGTCCCACAGCCCCCACGCGGTGCCCGGCCCCACCACGCGCCCCCGCTTGCACCTCTCTCCTCTCTGTCAGCCGCCTCCTCCTTGTTTCGCCTCCCTCCCGTGCCTCCCGACCGCCTGCTTGGCCTCCTCTCTCCCGGCGGCCGCTTCCCCCCAGTCCTCCGCCGCCACCCTCTCTGCAACCCCGAGCGCCGCCTCCCGCTCGGCCGTTCGCCTCCCGTCCCGGCCCCGACCTCGCCTCGTCGCCGGCTCCTCCTCCCGCGCCTCTCTCTGGCGCCTCCGCGCGTCCTCCCCCGAGCTCGCGCGCCGACCCGGCCCCCGTCGCCCCCTCGAGCTCGCCGACCCGAGCCGGCCGCGTCCTCCCCGCCCTCTGCAAGCGCCTCCGGCCCCACCGCCGGTGGCCTCCTGGATCTCGGGCGCGTCCCCGGCCGCCGTCCTTCTCCCCTCCGGCGCTGTCCGGCTCGTCGACCTCGCCGGCCCCGCCCGCGGGCCTCTCCCGAGCTTCCCCTTGGCCTCGCCCGCCGCCGCCTGCAGGCCCCGCCTCCTCCGATCCCCGATGTCCAAGACCGGCCTCGATAAGAACTATATGTAAGCCATGCACTCGTGAGGTGACAAGATACTACAAGATCTTCGCGTCGAGAGGGTATCGAAAGAATGAGCATGGTGACGCTCGATGGACCATCGACAAGTAATTCGACATGGAACCCAACGAGACACCGCCAAAACTCAAGTCCTCCACCCCGGACCCGGAGCATCCCTGGACACCAAGAACTACCGGCGACCCGACCAAGACCTGGACCCCAATGACCCCATGATCTCCGCTGCAGAACAAGGTCTTCGGAGTGGAGTCAACAAGATCTACCGAGGACGCGAGAAGTTCGATACGCCAAGATCGTCGAACCCCGAAGACCGAACCCTGGCGCGTCAAGTTCTCCTTCCCGGATTCAAGGACTCCGACATGGTGCGACAAGTACTCCTACCCGAGCATAAGGCCGGTGCCGCGTCAAGAACCACGACTCAGAGATGCCAGAACACCAAGTTTGTCGAGACCTTGAGGACCGTTCCCGGAGGCGAAGTCCGGACCCGAAGACCGCCAAGATCGTCACCGGTACAACAAGCACTTCGCCACGGAACGCCAAGATCTCCGTGTGAGACGACAAGACCGACAACATGGCCCGACCACCGCGGATGCGACAAGATCTACTTCTGTTGTCCGAGACCGATCCCGTCGAACCCTGAACCCTGAGGCCGAACCCCGAAACCCTCGGCACCCCAAGTTCGCCGAACCCTAATGTGTGACCCTTTATCCGAGCCCCTATTTTTATAATATGATATTGATCACCTGACGCATATTTAATTGTTCATGCATGCATACTTGTCTGTGGTTTGGGGGCATTATGCCGATTCACCATATAATTAAATATGGGGCCCATATGCGGACAAATCTAGCCTTATATTGGCCTCATTTAAATTTGTGTAGCGAACTGGTGCTATCTTTTGCCATGCTAAAACAACATTTAATTGGCGGGGTAGATAAACAACTTGAACCATCTAACTAGTTGTCGGGACCCCGGTTCCGCTTAATATGGCCTAAATGCATCGCACCTTTGCCATGTCATACATCATACATGCATCATGCCCGATCTTTTGCCGTAGTATTAAATAGTGCATCCGGTGTTTATTCTAGTGTTTTGCTTCTTCGCGGATAAGGCCGTTGAGTTGATGTGAGCTTCGCCCCGATCTTCGGTTGAACCTTCGGCAATGTTTTCAGGCGAGCATCTCCCCCTTTCTACCTATCTTACTTTTATAGTCTTTATTTCCTCCTGTTGATCTTTTGCTAGCTGTGTTGCGATGCTCTAGTTTTCGTACCCGTGATATCCCTTCCCGCCTCATATTGCCTTGGACACATCCTATTACCTGTTGTTGGTAGATAGTTGGACCTGCGCGCCGTAGTCGCTTGCTCAAGTGTTGTTGCGTGTCGCCAAGAACCACAGTGTTGGAGTAATTGCCGCATGTTGATATTGGAGATGATCATGGCTTTACTTTTCGTTCACTTTAATTACTGTTTAACAACTAAAATTGAAGTAAGTAAGCAGAGGCATCGGTGGGTGATAGATAATGTTGGTTTCCGACCGCCCACTTGTGTCCGTGGGACCCGAGTTCTTGACACTGTTCCGAGATCGAGCGCTAACCACGGTGGGAGATATGGGCCCCCATTGATTATTACCTGATTTCAAAGTATTGTCTGGGGCCACAACTAGTTTGAGGTTTTATTTACTATCCTGTACTTATGCCATGCTTCTTGCTTTATTTAAATTGTGCGATGGATAGCACCTTTGTCTTTAGGAAGCGGAGTGTTTTCGCGGTCAGCAGTCCAGTTTGGGATTCTTTGTCGTTTATAGCCATGGCGAAACCCTAAGTCCGTCTCGAGACCGGCCGACTTCGCTATGGTAGACTTAGTGGGGTGGCCCCCCGTGCTTGCTTTGGGTCTGGGAACGTCATGACTTAGGCCCCGCCGACATACCGATGGGTGTATGTTAACTGATCTGGCAAAAAGGGTCGAAGTGCTTGTGGATACTTTGGTGCACCCTAGGTTTAATCTTTTCGAGAAGCCGTGTCGCGGTTATGGACGACTTGACAGCGTGTTTGATCATAGACAACTATAACTAAAGTTTATTGTTATAAATTGACTTGTATCCGATATGACTAGTAATCAGCTTCACTACAACGGAATGGCTAAGTAAAAGTACCAACAACTGCTGGGTTTTGAGGTTATCTCATGCTAATTGTATCTGACTAGTAAGTGTTGCAACTATCACGGAATGGTCAACTAAAAGTGCCCACTGCTTATTTTATCAGGATGATTATCTAAACCTGACTAGTAATTGCTGCAACGATAACTGAATAAATAAAACTGCCAACTGTGTGAGTTCCTCGGTTGACTTCCTCGTTTGGTCTCGAGGGGGAATACCAGGATGGGATTGTTTGGTGTTAGTATCGCTGGTTCGGATAGGTCTTTCTTACCCCTCTCGATAGCCGTCGGTGACATCGAGTCTCTATAGGTTGTTTAGTGCATCTTTGCTGCGCTTGATCCACCATACCTATGTAGGCGAGGACCGCCGAATTCTAGCCTTGCCGTGTACTGGCCTCAGTACTGACGCTCCTCTTTTTCCTTTGCCCTTTGTCGGCACCCTTTTTTTTTGTTTAAGCAGGTTTTGAGATCGACGCCGTTAGCAGGGTTACCCTTCCGGCTTGGCCTGGGCAGGGTTATGGACGCCATTGGTTATTCTTCAGGGCTCTTAGCCCCATTTGCATCTTGTCCATAGCTGGACGCTCCCTCGTTTTCAAGGTGTTTTGGATCTTTGTCTTGTATCTCTGTATTCTTGACTCTTTGAGTCGCTGTTGTATATATATGTTCTGTGGGTCCCATCGAGGACTGTTGTGTAATGTTATTACTTCGTTTTCCACCCGCACGCAAGTGCCTGGTGGGCACCTTTGAATCGTTTCTATGCGGGTTTGGCGGGTTTCGCTAAAACTTGCATAGGGCCGATTCTGAGGGTGTTACAATGAACCTGCTGATAATGCAACTGCTGCCCTTAAGAATGCCTACAAGAAAGCATGTGATGAATCTCTTAAGGTTAGTTGTCTTATGCTTGCATGCATGGAACCTGATCTTCAAAAGCAGTTTGAGGATCAGGAAGCGTACGATATGATCGTTGCACTTAAGGACATGTTCCTGACTCAGGCTAGGACTGAGAGGTACAATGTCGCTAAGTCCTTTGTGGAATGCAAGCTGGCAGAGCAGGCTTGTAGGCCCCATGTGATCAAAATGGTTGGTTCTGATCAGGACTTTGGAAAGCTTGGTTTTCCATTAGGCCAAGAGTTGGCCACTGATTTCATTTTGGCATCTCTTCCATCTAGCTATGGGCATTTCATTTCGAACTACCATATGCATGGGGTGGAGAGGGGCCTTAATGAATTATGTGGGATGCTGA
Source organism: Avena insularis (assembly GCA_023614405.1). Lineage (NCBI taxonomy): Eukaryota > Viridiplantae > Streptophyta > Magnoliopsida > Poales > Poaceae > Avena > Avena insularis. The sequence continues at coordinate 674,295,401 of CM042690.1, forward strand.
AAACAGCAGAATGTGACATTAAGAAGTGTGCAGGGCATAGCCATGTGATGGCTGTGCAGAACAAGCCTAGCTTCAAGAAAAAGGGCACTTCTTGGCAGAAGAAGAAGGGCAAGGCTAAGGATATGATCCCTAAGCCAAACCCTGCACCCAAGCAAAAGGCTGGACCTGCAGGAGACACTGAGTGTTTCTTTTGTCATGAATATGGCCACTAGAAGAGAAACTGCAGCAAGTACCAGGCTTCTTTGAAGAAGGGTGGAAGTAAGAGTACTTCCCACTCAGGTATGCTTGTTGTAAATGTTGTGGACATTTTTCTCGCAGATTCTTATGTTAACTCTTGGGTATTTGATACTGGATCGGTTGCTCATATTTGCAATTCGATGCAGGGGCTAATAAGAACTAGAGAAGTGCAGAAAGGCGAAGTGGATTTTCACGTCGGAAATAAAGCAAGGGTTGCTGCATTGTTCGTCGACGTCATGCAACTTCACCTTCCGTCAGGATTTATTATAGAGTTAAATAATTGTTATTACATTCCTAGTATGGGTCGAAACATTTTATCACCTTCATGTTTGATGAGGGATGGTTATTCATTCGCGAGTACAAACAATGGTTGTGTAATCTCTAAGAATGCTATGTTTATGGCTGATGCTCCCATTGTGAATGGGTTATTTGTTTTAAATCTTGATAATGCATGTGTTTACAATGTTAGTGCTAAAAGGCTTCGGCCTAATGATTTGAGTCCTACCTATTTATGGCATTGTCGTTTGGGGCATATAAGTGAAAAGCGCATGAAGAAGCTCCATGGTGATGGTCTTCTAACTTCGTTTGATTTCGAATCATACGAGACATGTCAAGCTTGTTTACTTGGAAAGATGACCAAGACGCCTTTTACGGGTTTTCCCAAGAGAGCGACAGACTTGTTGGAACTCATACATACTGTATGTGGACCAATGAGCACGACAGCCAGAGGAGGATATCACTACTTGATTACTTTCACTGATGATTTCAGTAGATATGGCTATGTCTACTTGATGAAGCATAAGTCGGAAACTTTTGAAAACTTCAAAGAGTTTCACAATGAGGCAGAGAATCAACGTGGCAAGAAAATAAAGGCCTTGTGATCTGATCGTGGAGGTGAATATTTGAGTCATGAGTTTAGCAATCATCTTAAGAGTTGCGAAATTGTTCCACAGCTCACGCCGCCCGAAACGCCTCAAAGAAACGGGGTCTCTGAACAGCATAATCGAACTTTGTTGGACATGATTCGATCGATGATGAGCCAGTCGGATTTACCATTATCATTTTGGGGTTACGCACTAGAAACAACAGCTTTCACACTAAACAGGGTATCGTCTAAATCCGTAGTTAAGACACCATATGAGATGTGGACTGGAAAGAATCCCAGTTTATCTTTTCTAAAGATTTGGGGTTGTGATGCATTTGTCAAGCGACTTCAGTCGGACAAGCTAACACCCAAATCGAATAAGTGCATTTTTGTGGGATACCCAAGGGAAACCTTAGGGTATTACTTCTACAACCGAGAAGAGGGCAAAGTGTTTGTCGCTCGTAGCGGTGTTTTCCTAGAGAAAGAGTTTCTCACAAAGGGAACGAGTGGAAGGTCGGTGCGACTTGAAGAAGTTCAATATGAGCCAGTCGGGGATGCTTCTACGAGTGATGCTATTGTAGCAGAACAAGTTGAGGAACCCGTGGCAATAGAAGCACCACAGCCACGAAGGTCGGCGAGGCTCCGCGAAGCGCGAGAGTTATTATTGTTAGACAATGATGAGCCTGCGACCTATGCAGAAGCGATGATGGACCCAGACTCTAAGAAATGGCTGATTGCCATGAGATCCGAGATAGAGTCCATGGGAGACAATCAAGTTTGGAACTTGGTTGACCTGCCTGATGGTTTTAAAGCCATCAAGTGCAAATGGATCTATAAGAAGAAGATTGATATGGATGGAAATGTTCACATCCATAAAGCTCGACTTATTGCAAAAGGTTTTTGACAAGTTCAAGGAGTTGACTACGACGAGACTTTCTCGCCCGTAACGATGCTTAAATCTATACGGATCATTCTAGCCATTGCTGCATATTTCGATTATGAGATATGGCAGATGGACGTCAAGACGGCTTTCTTAAATGGAATCCTTACTGAGGACATGTATATGATGTAGCCCGAAGGTTTTGTCGATCCAAACAATGCTGGAAAGGTATGCAAACTTCAAAAGTCCATTTATGGGCTGAAGCAAGCATCTTGCAGTTGGAACATTCGATTTGATGAAGTTGTAAAGGAGTTTGGCTTCACTAAAAACGAACAAGAACCTTGTGTGTATAAGAAAGAAAATGGGAAATCACTTGTGTTTCTAATCTTATATGTGGATGACATATTACTGATTGGAAATGACATTCCTATGCTCGAGTCTATTAAGACCTCATTGAAAAATAGTTTTTCTATGAAGGACTTGGGAGAAGCGGCATATATTCTGGGCATCAAGATCTATAGAGATAGATCAAGGAGGCTAATTGGATTAAGCCAGAGTACGTACATTGACAAAGTGTTGAAACGGTTTAGCATGGAAGAGGCTAAGAAGGGGTTCTTGCCCATGTCTCACGGCATTAAACTTAGCAAGACTCAGTGTCCTTTGACCACTGATGAGCGAGAGCGCATGAGTAGGGTTCCATATGCTTCGGCTATTGGATCCATCATGTATGCGATGACATGTACTCGCCTAGATGTTTCCTATGCTCTAAGTGTTACGAGCAGATACCAGGCTGATCCAGGTGAGAGTCACTGGACAGCGGTAAAGAATATCCTTAAGTACTTGAGAAGGACTAAGGATATGTTCCTAGTTTATGGAGGTGAGGTTGAACTCAGTGTAAAGGGTTACACAGATGCGAGTTACCTTAATGACTCAGATGACTCGAAATCGCAATCAGGTTATGTGTTTGTCATGAATGGTGGTGCTGTGAGCTGGAAAAGTTCCAAGCAAGATACAGTGGCCTCCTCTTCAACAGAAGCTGAATATATTGCTACCTCGGAGGCTACAAAGGAAGCTGTTTGGATTAGGAATTTCCTGATCGCTCTTGGTGTGGTTCAGGGCTCGTCCAATCCCTTGGACGTTTATTGTGACAACAATGGTGCTATTGCACAAGCCAAGGAACCTAGACAGCACCAGAAGAACAAACATATTCGCATGCGTTACCATCTGATTCGTGAGTTCATTGATGATGGTAGTGTCATGTTATGCAAAATACATACGGACTCAAATGTTGTTGATCCCTTGACTAAGCCACTCCCGCAGCCTACGCATGAAGCGCACACAAGAGCAATAGGAATTAGATACTATCTAGATTGACTCTAGTGCAAGTGGGAGACTGAAGGAAATATGCCCTAGAGGAAATCATAGAGATGATTGTATTTCATGTGTATCCATGAGTTATTATAATGTTCCTTGAATATCCATATATCAGGCAACTTGTATTGATTGGAAATTATGTGAATTGTTTGTGAAACTCTTTACTCATATGGTTATCTAATAGTTGTCCCTAGTCGGAGTTCATGTGAGGACACACGTGAATATTAGACTAGCATATCGATTGGTTGATGACTATGTTTCGCAAGTCATAGACATGGAGATGTCAAACCAATGATGTGGACACATGTTATGAACATGGGGTTGGACTGACCCAACTTGAGACTGGCAATAATACTTGCAGCTCTCTCTACACATCGTGTATGTTTTGTCCTTAGACCTGAGATTGTCGCATGTTCTTGAGATGTGGATCGACCTACTTTGGGGCTATCAAACAGTACTCCGTAACTGGGTAGTTATAAAGGTAGCTTTCGGGTTTGTCCTGATACATGCTACAAGGCATCGGTCAATCAAGATTGGATTTGCCCCTCTCTACTTGAGAGAGATATCTCTGGGACCCTCGAGTGATCAGATCTAGAAATGCATGGCCGTGCTACATATGGTTAAGAGTTAACCTTGTAAAGGGATTCCGAATCATACTATCGAGAAAGAGAGGTCAGCTTGGAGCTAGACCAAATATCGTGAGGCAAAGAGAAAGACATGTACTCAACCTTATGATGGTTCGTCCGAATGATCTTTATATGCGTTTAGGAGTTGGCACGTCTTGCTAGAGGCCGCTACCAACTATTGACGGAGTAAGTGTACTCGTGTCATGTCTATACATGTATGAACCTATAGGGTCACACACTTTAGGGGCTGGAAGCCTAATGAGGATTGGATCCGAATTAGACCAGGCTTAGGCTGCTAATGGGCTGCTAATGTAGAAGCCCACCAGGGATGCCTATATAAGAGAGAGTGAGGCGAGCTGAATAGGGTTGAGAATTCCACCCAGCCGCCACTCCTCTTCCGCATGTATTGCACGTGCAGACCTAGCAGTCTGGCGTGTGACGACTTCCACTCCGGACGTGTGGATACCTCGGAGGTGCTGCATCTGTAGCACTCGGACGAGCCGCGCAAAGGGGAGCTGCTCGTGGGACGAGGGCAAGGAGGAGACGTAGAACATCTACACTGCCGCGACATGCTTCATCGAGTTCCGCACCTGCGCGTCTAGCGGTAATCCCGTGATCTATGACAATAGTATTCCTGGTTGACGTGGTAGAAAACTTGATTTTACGCTAGTGTAGCCTACCCGTTTCCCTACAACATGAACCAAATCCACTACACCAAGTTTGATTATCAGGTGAGTCGGTGTAGCTTCAAAGGCGAGCATCTATATGGGCATCATATCAACTATATGACTTATGCTTAACCTTTTGGTCCATGTTCCGAGGCCATGTATGTACATGCTAGGCTCGCCAAGTAAGAACCTTAGTACTTGCGTGTGTAAAACCGTCTAACACCCGTTGTATGAAAGCATAGAGTCGAGTACACCCAATCATCATGTGATGTCTCAAAACATGATCCATAGAATGGTGCATTGATACCTTCGATCCGGATTCACCGATGTAGTATAATAGATTTTTCCCTAGAAGACCTAGGTTTCATCGAACCTTGGAAAGCACTTCTAAAAGGTAATAAGAAAGGACACGTCTACAAGACTTTATTTGTTCGTTTTACCTTAGTTGACCGGACCAATCTAGTTTACTTTATGATGGGTTTGAATCAATGGATGGAGATAGGCCAGGGTTGAAGATCCACCTACAACTGCACATCAAATGGGATGAAAGATAATAATAAGCATAGTCATGTATCATGTTTGTATTGAGATAATATTTTGTGGGTAACACATCCTAATATTCTAGAGCCCTCGTGATGCAGCGGGCATAGCAATAGACTTTTAATCCAACCGAGAACACACTAAAGCCACGGGTTGAAAATGATTATTAAGTGTAAACATAGATCAAAGCTTTAAGTGGTGATGTTGTTGTTGATCCCGAATGGGGGCTAAGTGATGGCTCGTGTATTAACAAGCTCATTGGGGAACCCCAAAAGGAAGGTATGATGAGCACAGCAGCAAGTTTCCCTCAGTTATGAAACCAAGGTTTAATCAAACCAGTAGGAGCAAGGAAACACCCCGAAGGTGTTGCTAGTTGGACCTTGGCAGGGCGCACTACCGGTGCTAGTCGTAACATGGAGACCTGCACAACACAACCACAGAACTTTGTCCCCAACTTGCGATGAGGTTGTCAATCTCACTGGTTTTGCTGAAAACAAAGGATTAAACGTATCGAATGGAAGGAAGTAATAGTTTGCAGAAAGTAAACACAAAGCAGTAAACAGTTTGTAGATTGTATGTAAAGAAAAAGGACTGGGATCCATAGTTCACTAGAGGTGGCTCTCCTTAAGATAGATAACATGCTGGGTGAACAAATTACAGCGGGGCAATTGACAAACATCGAGAAAGCAATACATGCATATACTAATCATCTTGACTCCTTTGGAACTTGATTGGGCATTACATTGGGCATTACGACATTATACATAGACTGCCATCCAACTGCATCTATGACTAATAATCCACCTTCAGGTTATCATCCGAACATCCTCTAGTATTAAGTTGCAAGAAAAAGATTATTGCTTTATGAATTGCATGTAATGTAAACAATACGATTGTTCTATGAATAAAGGATTGTTGTTTTCTCCCTAGTAGAAACAGCACATCTAGTACCTTAGAGATTTTTGTCACTTCCCCAGATTGCCAGAGGCATGAACCCACTATCGAGCATAAATACTAACTCTTGGAGTTGCTAGCATCTAGTTGGCCAAGATAGCTACTAACAACGAAAAGCATGCAAGATCACAAATAACAAAGACATGATAGAATCAATAATCAATCTGAAATAGCATCTCAATATCCATCGGATCCCTGCAAACACAACATGCAGAATTACAAATAGATGATCTTGATCATGAACGGAGCTCACAAGATCTAGACATGAAAGCACAAAGGAGGAGAACCAACCATCTAGCTACTACATGGACCCGTATTCCAGAGATGAACTACTCACACATCACACCGGAGGCTTGCATGATGATGAAGAAGGCCTCCAGGGTGAAGTCCCCTCTCCGGCAGGGTGCCGGGAAGAGCTTCAGATCCCTCCCGATCTAGGGATGGAGACGACGGCGGCTACAGACTCTTTCGTGGATTTTTGATCTATAATTGCAAATGTATCTATAATTTTTGATGTTCCATGCTTAGTCTTATCCACTTTCTTGTGTTTTGTTCCAACTTTGGAGTACTTTTATTATGATTTCTTGGACTAACCTATTAACAAGAGCCATAGTGCCAGCTGCCTGTTTTCTGTTGTTTTTGGTTCTAGAAAAGTCAGAAAAATGAATATTCTCGGAATTGGACGGGACAAAAGCCAAAGTGCCTATTTTTTAGAAGGGATCAAGTGCCAGAATACGAGACGGAGAGGGGCCAGGGGCCAGCCACACCACCTGTCACATGGCCAGGCCTGCCCAAGGCCAGGGGTGGTGCCGACCCAAAGACCCTCGGCCTATCCTTCCGCCTATAAGTTGCCCTCGGGACGAAAACCCTAAGTACCTGATCAAAAATCCATGAAAGAGTCTGTAGCCGCCATCATCTCCATCCCTAGATCAGGAGGGATCTGAAGCTCTTCCCGGCACCCTACCGGAGAGGGGAATTCACCCTAGAGGCCTTCTTCATCACCATGCAAGCCTCCGGTGTGATGCGTGAGTATTTCATCCTTGGACTACGGATCCATGTAGTAGCTAGATGGTTGGTTTCTCCTCCTTTGTGCTTTCATGTTTAGATCTTGTGAGCTCCGTTCATGATCAAGATCATCTATTTGTAATCCATACATGTTGTGTTTATGGGATCCGATGGATATTGAGATGTTATTTCAGATTGATTATTGATTCTATCATGTCTTTGTTATTTGAGATCTTGCATGCTTTCCGTTGTTAGTAGCTATCTTGGCCAAGTAGATGCTAGCAACTCAAAGAGTTAGTATTTATGCTCGATAGTGGGTTCATGCCTCCGTAACTGGGAAGTGACAGAAATCTCTAAGGTACTAGATGTGCTGTTGCTACTAGGGAGAAAACAACAATCTTTTGTTCATAGAACAATTGTATTGTTTACTTTACACGCAGTTCGTAGGGCAATAATCTGTTGCTTGCAACTTAATACTGGAGGGGGTTTGGATGGTAACCTGAAGGTGGACTATTAGTCATAGATGCAGTTGGATGGCAGTCTATGTATTATGTTGTAATGCCCAATCAAGTCTCAAAGGAGTCAAGATGATTAGTATATGCATGTATTGCTTTCTCGGTGTTTGACAATTGCCCCGTTGTAATTTGTTCACCCAGCATGTTATCTATCTAAGGAGAGCCACCTCTAGTGAACTATGGATCCCGGTCCTTTTTCTTTACATACAATCTACAATCTTTTACTGCTTTGTGTTTACTTTCTGCAAACTTTTACTTCTTTCCATTCGATACGTTTAATCCTTTGTTTTCCGCAAAACACGGTGAGATTGACAACCTCATTGCAAGTTGGGGACAAAGTTCTGTAGTTGTGTTGTGCAGGTCTCCACGTTGCTACTAGCACCAGTAGTGCGCCCTGCCAAAGCTTAGCTAGTAACAGCTTTGAGGTGTTTCCTTGCTCCTACTGGTTCGATTAAACCTTGGTTTCATAACTGAGGGAAACTTGTTGCTGTGCTCATCGTACCTTCCTCTTGGGGTTCCCAACGAGCTCTACATCAACACAACGCACCAAGCACTTTTCTGGGCGCCGTGTATTGAGCCATCAAGCGATTTTCTAGGGCCATTGCCGGGGGGTCAAGGACATATTTACAAGGGGAGTCCCTCATAACCAATCCCTTTACTTTGTTGTTTTGGTTTTGCTTAGCTTCTTTTTGCTTTGTTTGCTTGTTGTGTTCTTTCAAAAACACAAAAAATTAGTTTTACTAGTTTGCTTTCTTATTGGAAAAACAAAAAAAAAGTTCCTTTCTTAAGTTGCCTTTATGACTAGCTCTGCTCCAATCACTATTTCATTATGGATAGCTCACTCAGTTTCCTATTTGGGAACAGTATTATGACTGCTAAGGTAATAGATGAACCACCGCCTGCTAGAACCTCCATGGAAGAAGAAATTGCTGAACCTGAAAGCTCATTAGATGAAAAAGAGGAGGAGGGTGATGTACAAAAGGAGGAAGAATGGATCTACCCATGCCTACCTTCTAATGAGAGTAAGTCTTTATCCCTTACATTATTTGATTGTCCCCCATGCTTATCAAAGGAGGGTGAATGTTATGTTCCCGTGGATTCTTTTGAAAATGTTTATAATAAAGCTCTAGTGCTTATAAATCATGAAAAGCATGCCTTATGTGATAGTTATACTGTTGAGTTTATTCATGAGGCTACTGAAAATTATTATGAGAGAGGAAAATATGGTTGTAGAAGTTTTTATGGTAATGAAACACCTCTCTATGTGCTGAAAGTTTTGAAGTTACTTTTGTTTTATCTTCCTATGCCTGTCACTTTGCTCTTTGTGCATTTATTTGCATACAAGATTCCTATGCATAGGAAGTGGGTTAGACTTAAATGTGTTTTGAATTTGCTTTTTGATGCTCTCTTTTACTTCAATTCATATTTCCTATGAGAGCATCTTCTCAAATTTTCATGCCTAACTTAAAGGCGTTAAAGAAAAGTACTTATTGGGAGATAACCCAAAAGTTTTAGTTGAGTATAGGAAGTTATTACCTCTGTAATAACCTCTCATTATCCTTTTTATTTGCTTTTTGTGCCAAGAGTAACCTCTAATGAGAGTGAAGTAATGATTGGGAAAGTTGTTGTCCCGAAACAGATTTATGTGTTTCACCGTAAAAATTCCTGAGAGAGCTCTGTACGTCGGATGGAGCTGTAATTTTTTGTGCTTCTGCCCCAGGTTGTTATATAACTGTCGTTAGTTCAACACTTTTTGATTTGAGCAACAGAAGGTCTTCAAAAAATTCGTATTTACCTGCTGGTCTGTTTTGACAGATTTCTGCCATTTTCTTCATTTGCTTCTTGTTAGTTCCTTCTTGAGTTCCTTTGGGGAATTGAGCTTTTTGAGGGAAGTTCTACAGTAGCTAGTGTTCTAATGGAAGTTTATTTGGTGTAAGAACTGAACCTTGAGACTTATTTATCTTAAGTGCACTAATGTTGCTAATGAGATTGTGTGAAGTTTTGTATGAAGGAAAATTTTCAGGTGTATGGAAGGAATGAGTAATGGGATGAAGGATGGACTAAAGCTCAAGCTTGGGGATTCCATGCGTGTCACCCCAAGAAATATCCAAGAAGTACAAGCGTAAAAGCTTGGGGATGCCCAAGGCATCCCCTTCTTCATCAATAAAAATTCCAGGTTTCTTCCAAACGCTTCATTTTTATTGTTTCGTGCACAGTTGTGTTTCTCTTGGAGCGTCTTCTTTTTTGTTTTCGTTTTTGTTTTTAGTTTGCTTGGTTTGTTTAGTTTTCTGAATAAGTTGGTTGGACCCCCTCTTTCACACTTTGGTTTGCAAATAGTTTGGTTTGGTTTGGAAAAGAGTAGGAAAGTTCATGCTTATGTGGTAAAAAGAGCTCGTTTTTTACTGTGGCTATGCTTTGTCATGTCGTGCTTGATATTGTTTTGGCTTTATGCTTAGTATTATTTGCTGTAGCATGACTTGTTATAAACAATTGAGATTGCTTAATGTGCCTTGGATGAATCATGCGTTGTTTTAGCATATTAAAGCATAGTATAGTGGTATTCTCCTTTGATGCTTTATTTGGGTTGACTTGGCGCATGCTCACACCATGTTATGACTATCTCAAGTCACCATAGCCTTTATGATCCTTTAGTTTTCAACTTGTAGTGTCACTTTATGCTTTGATCAATGATGTTTTGTCGCTCTGCATGATTATGGCCATTATTGCTCTCTTAGTTTGTCGCCCCGCCTTTTGCTAGCCTCCACAACAAAGTATGAGTTCCACTCATGCATCCAACTCCCTAAACCAAGTTTTTCCAAAGAGTCCACCATACCTACCTACTAGATTATGCTATTCCAAGTATATTCATGCTTTTGTTTACCTTCCACATGTTATGAGAAAACTAGTGATTAAAGCTCTCACGAACTTGATGGCACACTTTACTTGATTGCCTCTAATAAACTTGAACCATTGTGTCTTCTATGTTGTATATGCTTGCACTTATTTGTTGGGAATTAGCAGAACCATGCTTTCATGGGGAACGCTTTCAACATTGCACTTGGTACTTGTACCTAGTTGATATCATGCTCTTTTGTATATGGATGTCGTCGGTGTGAAATGAAAGGGGAGCTTGTAAGTCCATGGAGTTATGTATATGTGTTAGAGAAACGCTTGGGCCGCTGGTCTAATCCATGCTGACATGGTGGAAACCTGCAGCGTAGCCATAATGAGCTGTCTATGAAGCATTCTTCTTATAAAAAAAGAGTCCTATTGAGAAAAAAGAGAAAAAAAAAGATACTATGCAAAGAGGAAAGAGAGGAAAAAAAGCACCATATTCCCATGGTAAATAAGAAGAATGCTGAGATGCTCGTTGTCTGCTTGCCTTGTCATTTTGATATGGGGATTCTTTCGTATCATCGGGCAAGGGGTACCCCGTTGGCGGTTCTCTATGATACACATGTACTTACGATGGCAAGAACTTACCGGTGACTAAACTTGAGTAGCATGAGGAGCGGCCCTCGTATACAAGGGACATGAGATTTCTGACTTATACTTCGTCAAGCATGTACACCATAGTTTGTTCACTTTAACCTTAATCACTTCAAGATGCTTATGATAGGGGCAATGAGAGCTGAAAGCAATAAGTATCATAATTTTTGGAAGCTCTTTATGAGACTTGAATCCCTACTTCCTTTTACAAAAGGCTTTTCTTCCACCATTATATTGAGTCTCCACCTTCTATATTTATGCACTTACTTTGAGAGCATAGTGGCCATTCTTAGTTCTATGTGCATTGTCCCAAGACTAGTTGATTGATGCATAACTTGTTATTGCTTGTTTGAAACTATTGTATCTAGTCACTCTTATGAACTTTGAAGGTGTCCTATGCATTTATATTTGCTACTCTATTGAGGGACAAGCTGAATACTATTATGCTATGTTTTCTTTATGTGAAACAAACAAACGTCTTGTAAAGCATGTTATTCATGAATCTTTTGTTTGTGCCTTTTCATGTTGCATCTTAGTTTCTTTGCTTATTGCTAGAACTTTGTCTTTCATGTTATGATTGAAGTACTATGATCCCAGCCTTGAATGTTTTGCAAATACTTTGATCAAGTCTTTGATGGTGCATGTCACCTCAAAAATTATTTCTTTTTATCATTTACCTACTCGAGGACGAGCAGGAGTTAAGCTTGGGGATGTTGATACATTGCAAATGTATCTATAATTTTTGATGCTCCATGCTTAGTTTTATCCACTTTCTTGTGTTTTGTTCCAACTTTGGAGTACTTTTATTATGATTTCTTGGACTAACCTATTAACAAGAGCCACAGTGCCAGCTGCCTGTTTTCTGTTGTTTTTGGTTCCAGAAAAGTCAGAAAATGAATATTCTCGGAATTGGACAGGACAAAAGCCAAAGTGCCTATTTTCCGGAAGGGATCAAGTGCCAGAATACGAGACGAAGAGGGGCCAGGGGCCGGCCACACCACCTGGCCACACGGTCGGGCCTGGCCCGCGCCAGGGGGTGGTCTGGCCGACCCCAGCACCCCCTCGGCCTCTCCTTCCGCCTATAAGTTGCCCTCGAGACGAAACCCCTAAGTACCCGATCAAAAATCCATGAAAGAGTCTGTAGCCGCCGTCATTTCCATCCCTAGATTGGGAGGGATCTGAAGCTCTTCTCGGCACCCTGCCAGAGAGGGGAATTCACCCTGGAGGCCTTCTTCATCACCATGCAAGCCTCCGGTGTGATGCGTGAGTAGTTCATCCTTGGACTACGGATCCATGTAGTAGCTAGATGGCTGGTTTCTCCTCCTTTGTGCTTTCATGTTTAGATCTTGTGAGCTCCGTTAATGATCAATATCATCTATTTGTAATCCATACATGTTGTGTTTGCGGGATCCGATGGATATTGAGATGCTATTTCAGATTGATTATTGATTCTATCATGTCTTTGTTATTTGAGATCTTGCATGCTTTCCATTGTTAGTAGCTATCTTGGCCAAGTAGATGCTAGCAACTCCAAGAGTTAGTATTTATGCTCGATAGTGTGTTCATGCCTCTGGTAATCTGGGGAAGTGACAGAAATCTCTAAGGTACTAGATGTGTTGTTTCTACTAGGGAGAAAACAGCGATCTTTTGTTCATAGAACAATTGTATTGTTTACTTTACACACAGTTCGTAAAGCAATAATCTGTTGCTTGCAACTTAATACTGGAGGGGGTTCGGATGATAACCTGAAGGTGGATTATTAGTCATAGATGCAGTTGTATGGCGCTCTATGTATTATGTTGTAATGCCCAATCAAGTCTCAAAGGAGTCAAGATGATTAGTATATGCATGTATTGCTTTCTCGGTGTTTGTCAATTACCCCGCTGTAATTTGTTCACCCAAAGATGTTATCTATCTAAGGAGAGCCACCTCTAGTGAACTATGGATCGGTCATTTTCTTTACATACAATCTACAATCTTTTACTGCTTTGTGTTTACTTTCGCAAACTTTTACTTCTTTCCATTCGATCGTTTAATCCTTTGTTTTCCATAAAACACGGTGAGATTGACAACCTCATCGCAAGTTGGGGACAAAGTTACGTGGTTGTGTTGTGCACGTCCACGCTGCTACTAGCACCGGTAGCGCTCGCCAAAAGCTCAGCTAGTAACACCTTTGAGGTGTTTCCTTGCTCCTACTGGTTCGATTAAACCTTGGTTTCATAACTGAGGGAAACTTGTTGCTGTGCTCATCATACCTTCCTCTTGGGGTTCCCAACGAGCTCTACATCAACACCACGCACCAAGCACTTTTCTGGGCGCCGTGTATTGAGCCATCAATCAACATCCCCAAGCTTAACTCCTGCTCGTCCTCGAGTAGGTAAGTGATAAAAAGAAAGAATGATTTTTGAGGTGACATGCAATCAAATACTTGATCAAAGTATTTGTAAAACATTCAAAGCTGGGATCATAGTACTTCAATCATAACATGAAAGACAAGGTTCTAGCAATAAGACAAAGAAACTATGATGCGACATGAAAAGGCACAAACAGAAGATTAATGAATAACAATGCTTTGCAAGATGTTTGTTTGTTTCACATAAATAAAACATAGCATAATAGTATTCAGCTTGTCCCTCATAGAGTAGCAAATATAAATGCATAGGACACCTTTAAAGTTCATAAGAGTGACTAGATACAAATAGTTTAAAACAAGCAATATCAAGTTATGCATCAGCCAACTAGTCTTGGGACTATGCACATAGAACTAATAATGGCCACTATGCTCTCAAAGAAGGTGCATAAAGATAGAAGGTGGAGACTCAATATAATGGTGGAAGAAAGGCCTTCATAGAAGGAAGTAGGGATTGAAGTTTCATAAAGAGCTTCCAAAAATTATGGTACTTATAGCTTTCAGCTCTCATTGCCCCTGTCATAAGCATCTTGAAGGTGATTAAGGTTGAAGTGACACAACTAAGAGGATATGCTTGACAAGTTATAAACCGAAATCTCATGCCCCTTACTTACAAAGACCAAACCTCATGCTACTCAACTTTAGTCACAAGTAAGCTCTTGTCATTTTAAGTACATTTGTATCATTAAGAACAGCCAACGGGGTACCCCTTGCACATGATACAGGAGCTATCCCATAATCAAAATGACAAGCCAAGCAGACAATGAGCATCTCAGTGATCTTTTTATTTGATGTTTGCATAGGTTTTTATTGAGGATGCTTCATAGAGTGCTCATTATGGTGATGCTACAAGTTTCCACCATGATTAGGCATGGCTTAGGCTAGCGGCCAAGGCGTTTCTCTAACACACATACAAACTCCATGATCTTACAAGTTCCACTTTTATTTCAAACCCGCCGGGATCCATAAGCAAAAGAACATGATATCAACGGGGTACAAAGTACACGTGCAATGTTGAAAGCGTTCCCCATGGTACATGGTTCTGCTAATTTCAACTTATAAAGCGCAAGCATATACGCAACAAAGAAGGACCCAATGGTTCAAGTTTATTAAATGCAAAAAAAGTAAAGTGTGCCATTAAGTTCGTGAGAGCTTTAATCACTAGTTTTCTCATAACAAGTTTAATTTGGAAGGTAAACAAAAGCATGAATATACTTGGAATAGCATATGCTAATAGGTAGGTATGGTGGACTCTTTGGAATAACTTGGTTTAGGGAGTTGGATGCATGAGTGGAACTCATACTTGGTTGTGGAGGCTAGCAAAATACTGGGAGCGACAAACTAAGAGAGCAGTAATGGCCATAATCATGTAGAGCGACAAAACATCATTGATCAAAGCATAAAGTGATACTACAAGTTGAAAACTAAAGGATCATAAAGGCTATGGTGACTTGAGATAGTCATAACATGGTGTGATCATGCGCCAAGTCAACCCAAATAAAGCATCAAAGGAGAATACCACTATACTATGCTTTAATATGCTAAAACAACGCATGATTCGTCCAAGGCACATTAAGCAATCTCAATTGTTTATAACAAGTCATGCTAAAGCAAAGAATACTAAGCATAAAGCCAAAACAATATCAAGCATGGCATGACAGAGCATAGGCCACAGTCAAAAACGAGCTCTTTTTACCACATAAGTATGAACTTTTCTTACTCTTTTTCAAACCAAACTAAACTATTTGCAAACCAATATATGAAAGAGGGGGTCCAACCAATTTATTCAGCAAACTAAGCAAACAAATAAAACTAAAAACCAAAACAAAAACGAAAAAGAAGACGCTCCAAGAACAACACAACTGTGCATGAAACAATAAAAATGAAGCGTTTGGAAGAAACCTAGGATTTTTATTGATGAAGAAGGGGATGCCTTGGGCATCCCCAAGCTTTGACGCTTGTACTTCTTGGATATTTCTTGGGGTGACACGCGTGGCATCCCCAAGTTTGAGCTTTAGTCCATCCTTTATCTCATTACTCATTCCTTCCATACACCTGAAATTTTTCCTTCATACAAAACTTCACACAATCTTTATTAGCAACATTAGTGCACTCAAGATAATAAGTCTTAAGGTTCAGTTATAACACCAAATAAACTTCCATTAGAACACTAGCTACTGTATCACTTCCCTCAAAAAGCTCAATTCCCCAAAAGAACTCAAAAAGGAACCAACAAGAAGCAAATGCAGAAAATGGCAGAAATCTATCAAAACAGACCAGCAGGTAAATACGAATTTTTTCGATGACCTTATGTTGCTCAAATCAAAAAGTGTTGAACTAACGAAAGTTAGATAACAACCTGGGACAGAAGCACAAAAATTCAAGCCTCAAAAAGACGTTCAGATATTTTACACGAATGTTTACGGTGAAGCACAGAAATTCAATCTCAAGTGTTCTCAAATGAAGAAGCATTAAGACCAAATTTTGTTTTCATAGGAGAAGCAAAAGAAATCTTCTCTCTCTTCTTAGGGAAGTGTTCTATACCTTTTTGAGTGGGAGTTGATATTTAATGGTGCATTCTTTCATATCAATAATGGCACCAACAGTTCTAAGAAAAGGTCTTCCCAAAGTAATAGGACAAGAAGCATTGCATTCAACATCCAAAACATAGAAATCAACAGGGACATAGGCATTGTTAACCATAATAAGAACATCATTAATACTCCCCATGAGTTTCTTTTTAGCATTATCATCAAGTGGGACATTCAAATAACAATCTTCGAGTGGAGGCAAATCAAGCATATCATAAATCCTTCTAGGCATAATAGAAACACTACTATCAAGATCACATAAAGCTTTTAAATCGAAATCATTCACTTTCATATTAATGATGGGTTCCCAACCATCTTCTTGTTTTATAGGAATAGAAGCTTTATGTTTCATCTTTTCTTCTTTGATCTTTATGAGAGCATTAGTAATGTGTTTTGTAAAGGCCATGTTCATAGCACTAGCATTAGGACTTTTAGCAAGCTTTTGTAGGAACTTAATAACTTCAGAGATATTGCAACCATCAAGATCAAAATCAAAATTATCATCTAAAGTAGTAGAACTATTACTAGCCTCAACACTAGTGGTGTGATACGTCCAAAATGTATCTACTTTCTCGAACACTTTTGCTATTGTTTCTCCTCTATACTTGTGTGATTTGGATGCAACTAATGCGAACTGACGCTGTTTTCAGCAGAATTGCCTTGGTGTCTACTTTTGTGCAGAAAATCAACTATCGTGAAAAATCCGGAAAATATGCCAAAATCCTATTTTACCGAAGACTCAGAGCGAATACGAGACGGAGAAGGGCCTGGGTGGCCACACCACTGGCGGGCAGGCTGGCCAGCAGCCGCCAGGGTGGTGGGCCCCTGTGCACCCCTCGGTCTCTCTCTTTGCCTATATAAGGAGCCTTCTGACCTAAAAACTTGGGGTCGATGTTTTCGAAGGAGTTCCGCTCCGCCACCACCAGATTCCACGAAACAGCACCAGAAACTCCGTTCTGGCACCCTGCCGGGACGGGGAATTGGAGGAGATCATCGCCATCATCATCACCATCGCTTCTCCATCAACCATCTATGTTTCCCCCATCTATGAGTGAGTAATCCCCCGCTGTAGGCTATGGGGATGGTAGGGATTGGATGAGATCGTTCATGTAATGGCATCAGATTGTTAGGGCATAGTGCCTAGTATCTCTATTAGTGCTTTATGACTTTGTTGCAACCTTGTTGTGCTTAATGCTTGTCACTAGGGCCTGAGTGCCATGATTTCAGATCTGAACTTATTATTGATTCATCATGATAGTATTGTTTTGGGTCTTATCTACAAGTTGTTTACACACGTCGTTGTCCGGAACCTATGGTCCCAAAGTGACAGAAATCAGGGTAGCCAGAAGGGAAAGGCTTTGATGTGAGGATCACGTGTGTTCACGGAGTGTTAATGCTTTGCTCCGGTGCTTTATTAAAAGGAGCACCTTAATTGCCAGTAGTTCCCTAGAGGCCCCGCTGCAAACGGGCTGGCAGGACAAAAAATGTTGTGCAAGTTCTCATTGCGAGCATGTATGACTATATATGGAACACATGCCTAGGATTGTCTAGTACTTGGGTGCTTTATCTTCTTTATTTGAAATTGCCCTTTGTTCTAATTGCTATGTGAATTGTTTTGTCCATGCAACGCCCGTCCATCCATCCCTATGCCTACCTCACCCGAATCCCACTGTTTACTGCTTTTGTTACTATTGTCTTTGTTTTGCTGCTACTGTTACTTTACTATTCCTACTACAAAACTGTTGCTACTGATAAACTGCTGTGAGCAAGATTGTTTCCAGGTGCAGCTGAATTGACAACTCAGTTGTTAAGGCTAATAAGTATTCTTTGGCTCCCCTTGTGTCGAATCAATAAATTGGGTTTCACTTCCCTCGAAAATACTGCGATACACCCCCTATACTTGTGGGTCATCAAGACTATTTTCTAGCGTCGTTGCCGGGGAGCATAGCTTTATTTATCAAGTTCACTTGGATTCTCTATTGTTCGCTGCTTTCCATCCATCATGGGTAAGTCTCGTGATGGCAAGGTTCCTATTTTACCATCCACTACAAGAAGAGGTACGGTTCTGAACACCTCTACCGCTCTTGATTCACCGTCTGTTCTGAGTAAGTTCCTTACACCACCACATACACATGCTACACATACTGCTACTACTGCTGAATCTGAAACTTCTGATGCTTATGATGCTGCTTCTACTGTGCTTGATAAGAGTGGTTCATTAGGTCCTTTCCTAGATGCTATGATTGCTAGAACTATAGTTGGAAATACCGAAACTCCTAATGAACACACTGCTACACCTGTTAGCTCACCTGAGTCTAGTGAGAGTTATGATGCTAAAGAAGATTATGTTGAGATGACTGGTGAGTTTATTTAAGAATGTAGGAACCCCCATGATAGGAGAGCCACTAAGAATCTCCTTGAGAGGCGTACTATTAGACCCAAATTATCTCATGCTACTAAGTTTGCTGCTTCTCCCATAAACATTATAGATGAAGATTATGATTTCTCTCTCGATCTATCTTACATAGCTATTGTCAAGAAAGAACCTTTTGGCGGAACTAAGAATGAAAGTGTGGTAGCACATATGAATCAACTTTCTACCATGAGTGGCTTGTTTTCTGATGATATTAAAATGCGTACTTACTTTGTTGCTAAGATTTTCCCTTTTTCACTAAAAGGAGAAGCTAAAACTTGGTTTGGTAATTTACCTCATGAATCTATTGATAGCCCTGAGTGCTTGTTTAATACTTTCCTGCAGAAATATTTCCCTCCTAGTGCTAGACATGCTGTTTTGCAGGAACTTTTTGATTTTAAACAGGGAGAAAAAGAGGTATTGCCCGAATCTTGGGCAAGGTTTTGTGCTTTGATTCATGCATAGGCTGGAAGTCCATTACCAAAGAATGAACTACTTGATATATTTTATAATGGACTAACCGAAGAATCTAGGACATACCTAGATAGTTGTGCTGATTGTGTTTTCAGGAATAGGACTCCCAAGGAAGCTGAGGAATTAATGGCTAAAATAAGCAAGAATTATGAAGATTGGACTCCTCCTAAACAAGCTATACCTGAAGTAATTGTACCTGAACCATCTATTCCTATGCCTATTCCAACATCAAAGAAGAGGGGAGTTATTGAATTAAATGATGAAGTGATGAAGGAAGCTAAGAAATGTCTTAAGGAGGAGGGAATTAAAGCTGTAGCTGTCAAGAATTTACCTCCTATAGAAGAATTATGTAAGCCTATTCCCTATTCATCCACTATTGAGGTACACTCTCTCCAGCACTTTGATGAAGGTGATATCCCTTACTTGAAACCTCCTGATCAATGCTTAGAAGAATTTGATATCTTTATTGTTAAGCAAGATAACTTTCATAAAAGGGTGCAAAATCATCTAATGGAAAACACTAGAGCTATTGTTGAGTTGAAAGATATTGTGGAAAGAACCTCTAATGATGTTAAAATGATTGTTAAACACTTTCAAATGGTTCAAACTCAAATAGATCAACTCGTTAAAGTGCAAAACGACTTGCTAGTTAATGCTGCTAAAGAAAAACATGCTTATGAAATTAGAACCAGAAGTGGTGCTGCTACCCAGGATCCTTTATATCCTGAGGGGCATCCCAAAAGAATTGAGAAGGATTCTCAACAAGCTGAAAATAGTGGTTCAACTCGTAAGAAAAGGAGAAAGAAACATTAAACTATTGTAGAACCCTCTAAACCTGCTATAGATCCTAATAGTATATCTATCTCTGATGCTGAAACTGAAACTGAAAGTGGTAATGAAGAAAATGAAGTGCCTAATGAAGAAAAAGTTGAAGAAGAAGCTGAAAACCACACTAAGAATACTAAATACACTAAAGAAGATTTTATTGCTAAGAAACTGAAGGAAATATGCCCTGAGAGGCAATAATAAAGTTGTTATTATATATTCCTTATATATGATACATGTTTATTTTACATGCTAGAAATGTATTGATTCGGAAACATCAATACATGTGTGTTTAATAAACAAAAAGGGTTCCTAGTCATGCCTCTCTTATAGACTAGCTTGTTGATTAACAGGATGATCAAGGTTTCCTGATCATGGACATTGGATGTTGTTACTAACAAGGTCACACCATTGGTGGAATGATGTGATGAACATTCATCCGAAGTATAGCATTACGATCAAGTCATTATGTTTATATTGCTATAACATCATACGAAGTAATCTTTATCCTTAGACCATGAGATCATGTTAATTGCTAACACCGGAAGAGTATCTTGATAACATCAAACGTCACACCGTAACAGGGTGACTATAAAGATGGGTTCAGTACTACGAAGGGGCACACTTAAGAGTTACCGGACACCATTCAGGTCTCGATCATGTCTGCATTATTCGCGAACTGTAGGGTGGCACACTTAAGAGTTACCGGACACCATTTTGGAGCACATATGTTTCAGACGAAAGAATTGCAAAGCGCCGGAATTGTTTCAATAGAAACCGGAAATTGTTTCGGGTGAAATTGCAGAAGGTGGTTCTGCATGTGATATTGAAATATTGCAAGGGGCTATATGTGAATGTTTGTTAATTAAAGTAATTAACAAAATTCTGAATAAATTTAATAAAAAGAGTTTTATTAAATGAGAGAGCATTGAATTTGGAGAAATTTAATGCATTTAAAGTGGAGACTTTAAAAGGGAATGTGAAGAGGCATTTTAATGTGGAGGGGTTACCACCACATGAATGGGGGAGGTGAGGGGTCACCCCCCCATACGCCGGCCATGGAGAGAGGGGGCACCCTCCCTCCTCCTATAAAAGGCCACCCATTCCCTCATTCATCCTCACACCTCCTTGTGAAGGATCTCTCTCCCCCTCTAGAATTATTCCCCCATGGTCTCGGATTAGCGAGATACATGTTCCCGGTGGCATTTTGTCTGGAAGGAGTTGCTGCTTCCGCTGGATCGCTGGAGCAAGGAGGTGGAGGTTGTCCGGTGGCTTGAACGTGTGTGCGAGTGCGGATGTGCTGCTGAGTTGTGGCGCTCGGACTTCCTCACGATCTTGAGATCGGCAAGTGTACGACTACATCAACCACGAGTTCCTACTCGTTAACAAAGCTCGTTGTCTACGAGGGTAAGTTCTCGTTGGATGTATGTCCACCCGTTGCTTTGTACCTAGTAGATAGATCTTGGCGTGTAGTTCACACCGTAGGAAAATTTTTGTTTTCTATGCTGCGGACCCAACAGTGGTATCAGAGCCTGATCTATGCGTATGTGCTTAGCACGAGTAGTACACATATGGTTGATATGTGGGTGATGATGATCATGTTATTGCATCTTCTATGTATTTTGGATATTGGTGGCATAGTGGGATGAAGCGGCCCGGACCAACCTTACATGTCATCGTACATGAGACCGGTTCCACGACTGACATGCAACTTGTTTTGCATAAGTGGCCGGCGGGTGTCTGTCTCTCCTACTATAGTCAATATCTAATTTACAATGAGTTGCTAATAACTTAGTTATCCTCGTTGTGGTTCATGTTCGTAGATAAGAACGGTTCTATCTCCGAAGGCCCTAAGCCACGTAAAACTTGCAATTGATAAATTAGAGGCGTCTAGTTTAGATCGTTGCTGGGCTAGTGTATTGATATGGTATTGTTGTAAGTAAATGTATGGTGGATACTCTTACAACACACTCAACGTGTAAGTTCCATAGACCTTGGCCTTACACACAAAGGAATGATAGAGATCATACCACGATGCAAGTGATAGAGATCAAATGCATGGACCATATCATCTCACTTTACACATTAGATGTTAGCATCTTATACTACTAGTTTGGCGTGTTTGATAGCATTATAAGATGATCCCTCTTTTAGATATCAAGATAAAAATGTGTTCTTCCTTGAGTATGCACCGTTCTATGGATCGTGTTTCGAGACATCACGTGATGATCGGGTGTACTCGAATCTACGCTTTCATAGGAACGGGTGTAAGACAGTTTTACACACGTGAATACTAAGGTTCTTACTTGGCGAGCCTAGCATGTACAGACATGGCCTCGGAACACGGACCGAAAGGTTAAGCATGAGTCATATGGTTGATATGATGCCCATATAGATGCTCGCCTTTGAAGCTATATCAACTCACGTGATGATCGGACTTGGTATAGTGGATTTGGTTCATGTAATCACCAAAAGGACACGAGGGATGTCGTTTTTGAGTGGGAGTTCACTAGTAATTTGGATTAGTTGAACTCAATCTATCATAAACTTAGTCTAAATAAACTTTACAAATTTTGTTGTAGATGGCACCACCTGCTTTTAATTTCAATGTGTTCATGGAGAAAGAGAAACTTGCTGCGAATGGTAGCAACTTCACCAACTAGGCTATGAATTTGAGGATTCTCCTCACTTTGCTAAAACCAATATGTGCTAGATGCGCTAGGCCCCCACCAGCTCCGATGCCTCGATGCCCGACAAGGAAAAGAATGTCTATGTGACTCGTCAGAGGACCACAACTTAGTTCATTGTGGCATCTTGTATGGGCTAGAGCGAACTTCGAAAGCATTTCGAAAATGGCAATGCCTTTGATACCATGGGAGAATTGAAAATGATTTTCGATACCCATGCTGCCGTAGAGAGTTATAATGCTACAGAAAAGTTCTTTAGCTGCATGATGGAGGAAACAACTCCGTTAGTGAGCACGTACTCAAAATGTCTGGGTACGTCGATAAGCTTGTGTCCTTGGGAATAACGATTCCCATTGACTTAGGCATACATCATGTTCTCCAATCTCTGCCACCTAGCTACAAGAGCTTCGTGATGAACTATAATATGCAGGGCATGAAGAAGTCCTTCGAGCTTCATCAATGCTTAAGACTGCAGAAGTGGAGATTAGGAAAGAACATCAAGTGTTGATGATCAATAGGACCACCGGTTTCAAGAAGGACAAGAAAGGCAAGCACAAGGGAAAGAAGGGTGGCAAGTATGTTGCCACGCCTGAAAAGAAACCCTGGGCTGGCCCTAAGTCTGACACCAAGTGCTACTATTGCAAGGGGACTGGCCATTGGAAGCGCAACTTCCCCAAGTATTTGGCGGACAAGAAGTCCAGCAAGGCAAACAAAGGTATATGTGATATACATGTTATTGATGTGTACTTAACTAGTACTCGCAGTAGCACCTAGATATTTGATACTGGATCGGTCGCTAATATATGTAACTCGATTCAGGGGCTACGGAACAAGCGACAGCTAACAAGGGATGAGGTCAGGATGCGGGTCGGCAATGGATCAAGAGTTGATGTGATTGTCGTCGGGACGCTACCTCTCCATTTGCCATCGGGATTAGTTATAAACCTAAATAATTGTTATTTGGTGCCTGCACTGAGCATGAACATTGTATCTGGATCGTGTTTGATGCAAAGTGGTCATTCCTTTAAATCTGAGAACAATGGTTGTTCGATTTATAAGAATGATATCTTTTATGGTCATGCACCTATGTTGAATGGTTTATTTCTATTGGATCTCGATAGAAATATTAAGCACATTCATAATGTTAATGCTAAAAAGATTAAACTTGATGCTGATATGTCTACATATATGTGGCACTGCCGTCTAGGTCATATTGGCGTTAAACGCATGAAGAAACTCCATTCTGATGGACTTTTGGAATCACTTGATTTTGAATGATTTGATACATGTGAGCCATGCCTTATGGGCAAGATGACTAGAACGCCGTTTTCTGGTTCAATGGAATGGGCAACAAATCTGTTGGAGATCATACATACTGATGTGTGTGGACCAATGAGTGTGTCGGCGCGAGGTGGATATCGTTATTTTGTTACTTTCACGGATGATTTGAGTAGATACGGGTATATCTATTTGATGAAACACAAGTTCGAAACTTTTGAAAAGTTCAAGGAATTTCAGAATGAAGTGGAAAATCATCGTAATAGAAAGATCAAGTTTCTATGGTCCGACCGTGGAGGACAGTATCTAAGTTATGAGTTTAGCACACACATGAAAGAGTGTGGAATAGTTTCACAACTCACGCCTGCCGGAACACCACAACGTAATGGTGTGTCGGAACGTCATAATCGTACCTTATTGGATATGGTTCGATCTATGATGTCTCTGACTGACTTACCTCTGTCATTTTGGGGTTATGCACTAGAAACAGCTGCATTCACTTTAAATCGGGCACCATCTAAATCCGTTGAAACGACACCATATGAATTATGGTTTGGAAACAAACCTAAGCTATCATTTCTTAAGGTTTGGGGATGCGATGTTTATGTGAAGAAACTTCAATCGGATAAACTCGAACCCAAAGCGGAAAAATGTGTCTTCATAGGATACCCTAAGGAAACAATTGGGTATACCCTCTATCACAGATCCGAGGGCAAGGTTTTTGTTGTGAAGAATGGATCCTTTCTTGAGAAGGAGTTTCTCGCGAAAGGTGTGAGTAGTCGGAAGGTAGAACTCGAAGAGGTTATTGAACCTTCTCTTCATGGAATGGCGAGTGGCGCAGCACCGGAAGTTGTTTCAGAGTTGACTTCACTTGATTAAGAGAGAGCTAATGATAATGATCATGAAACTCCGAAAGAGGACACTACCGAACCTCGCAGGTCAAGCAGGACACGTGCAGCTCCTGATCTGTACGGCAATCCTGTTGTGAATTTCATGGTTGATGAAATGGATGACCCTGCGACGTATGAAGAAGCGATGATGAGCCCGGATTCCAACAAATGGCTAGAAGCCATGAAATCCGAGATGGAATCCATGTACGAGAACCAAGTTTGGAACTTGGTGGACTTACCTCACGACTGAAAGGCCGTTGAGAATAAATGGATTTTCAAAAGGAAAACTGATGCTGATGGTAATGTGACCATCTATAAGGCTCGACTTGTCACAAAGGGGTTTCGACAAATTCAAGGAGTTGACTACGATGAGACATTCTCTCCCGTAGCGATGCTTAAATCGGTTAGGATTATGTTAGCAATTGCTGCATATTTCGATTATGAAATATGGCAGATGGATGTCAAAACTGCATTCCTCAATGGTAAGATTGAAGAAGAGTTGTATATGATACAACCTAAGGGTTTTTTTGATCCTAAGGATGTTAATAAGGTGTGTAAACTTCAGCGATCCATCTATGGACTGAAGCAAGCTCATGAAGTTGGAATCTCCGCTTTGATGAGGTGATCAAAGAGTTTGGATTTGTCCAAACTTATGGAGAGGCTTGTATTTACAAGAAAGTGAGTGGGAGCAATGTGGAATTTCTGATATTATATGTGGATGACATATTATTGATTGGAAATGATATAGATCTTTTAAACAGTGTTAAAAGTTATCTAAACAGCAAATTTTCGATGAAAGACCTTGGTGAAGGTCATATATATTAGGCATTAAAATCTATAGAGATAGATCAAGGCGCCTAATTGGGCTATCGTAGAGTACATACCTTGATAAGATATTAAAGAAGTTTAATATGGACGAAAGTAAGAAGGGGTTCTTACCTATGTTGCAAGGCAAGACATTGAGTAAGACTCAAAGTCCGGCTACGGCAGAAGAAAGATAGATGATGGATAAGATCCCCTATGCCTCGGCCATAGGTTCTATTATGTATGCCATGTTATGTACAAGACCGGATGTGGCACATGCTATTAGTTTGACTAGTAGGTACCAATCTGATCCAGGTTCGGAACACTGGATAGCGGTAAAGAACATCCTCAAGTACTTGAGAAGAACTAAGGATATGTTTCTCATATACGAAGGTGAAGAAGAGCTAGTCGCTAAGTGTTATGTCGATGCTAGCTTTGACACCGATCCGGATGACTCTAAGTCTCAATCCGGATACGTATTTCTCTTGAACGGAGCAGTAGTTAGTTGGAGGAGTTCCAAACAACCTATGGTGGCTGGATCAACAACGGAGGCGGAATATGTTGTTTGCTTAAGGAAGCGAGAGATTTGGATGAAAGAGTTCATTACGGAACTGGGTGTGGTTCCCAGTGCGTTGGACCCGATGGTGATCTATTGTGACAACAATGGAGCCATAGCCAATGCAAAGAAACCAAGGTCTCGCAAGAATTCCAAACATATTAAGCGCCGATTTCACTCCATCCGCGAGCATGTCAAGGATGGAGATATAAAGATTTGTAAAGTACACACGGACCTGAATGTAGCAAATCCGTTGACTAAAGTTCTCCCTAGGGAAAAACATGATCAACACCATAACTCCATGGGTGTTAGATTTATCACTATGTGAACTAGATTATTGTCTCTAGTGCAAGTGGGAGACTGAAGGAAATATGCCCTGAGAGGCAATAATAAAGTTGTTATTATATATTCCTTATAAATGATAGATGTTTATTTTACATGCTAGAAATGTATTGATTCGAAAACATCAATACATGTGTGTTTAATAAACAAAAAGGGTTCCTAGTCATGCCTCTCTTATAGACTAGCTTGTTGATTAACAGGATGATCAAGGTTTCCTGATCATGGACATTGGATGTTGTTAATAACAAGGTCACACCATTGGTGGAATGATGTGATGAACATTCATCCGAAGTATAGCATTACAATCAAGTCATTATGTTTATATTGCTATAACATCATACGAAGTAATCTTTATCCTTAGACCATGAGATCATGTTAATTGCTAACACCGGAAGAGTATCTTGATAACATCAAACGTCACACCATAACAGGGTGACTATAAAGATGGGTTCAGTACAACGAAGGTGTTATGTTGAGGCTCATGGATCAAGAGTGGAATTTTTTAATCCAGATGACGGATAGATATACTCTGGGCCCTCTCGGTGATATCACATTAGGATAGCTTGCAAGCAAGTGATGTGATCACTAGAATGTTATATCACGGGAACGAGAAAAGAGTGCATGTCGGTAACGAGATCAAACTAGGTATGGAGATACCGATGATCGAATCTCGGACATGTAATATATCGAGAGACAAAGGGATTTAGTTACAAGTGTTAAAGGTTCTCACGATCACAGGAGTCATCGTTGAATGTGTAGGAGTCAGTACGGATCTCTAGGTCCCGCTGCTGATTATTGATCGGAGAAGGGTCTCGATCATGTCTGCATTATTCGCGAACTGTAGGGTGGCACACTTAAGAGTTACCGGACACCATTTTGGAGCACATATGTTTCAGACGAAAGAATTGCAAAGCGCAGGAATTGTTTCAATAGAAATCGGAAATTGTTTCGGGTGAAATTGCAGAAGGTGGTTTTGCATGTGATATTGAAATATTGCAAGGGCTATATGTGAATGTTTGTTAATTAAAGTAATTAACAAAGTTCTGAATAAATTTAATAAAAAGAGTTTTATTAAATGAGAGAGCATTAAATTTGGAGAAATTTAATGCATTTAAAGTGGAGACTTTAAAAGGGAATGTGAAGAGGCATTTTAATGTGGAGGGGTTACCACCACATGAATGGGGGAGGTGAGGGGTCACCCCCCCATGCGCTGGCCATGGAGAGAGGGGGCACCCCCCTCCTCCTATAAAAGGGCACCCATTCTCTCCTTCATCCTCACACCTCCTTGTGAAGGATCTCTCTCCCCCTCTAGAATTATTCCCCCATGGTCTCGGATTAGCGAGATACATGTTCCCGGTGGCATTTCGTCTGGAAGGAGTTGCTGCTTATTTGGATCACTGGGCGAGGAGGTGGAGGTTGTCCGGTGGCTTGAACGTGTGTGAAAAGCGGATCGCTGCTGAGTTGTGGCGCTCAGACTTCCTCACGATCTTGAGATCGGCAAGTGTACGACTACATCAACCACGAGTTCCTACTCGTTAACAAAGCTCGTTGTCTACGAGGGTAAGTTCTCGTTGGATGTATGTCCACCCGTTGCTTTGTACCTAGTAGATAGATCTTGGCGTGTAGTTCACACCATAGGAAAATTTTTGTTTTCTATGCTGCGGACCCAACAGAAACATCGTAGTGAAAGAGAACCTTGGGTCCAAAATCCTATGTCTTTCCCTGATAAGAAACACAAGTCAATAGAAGATGAACACTATAATAAGTTTTGTGAGTGGATGAAACCTTTATTCTTGCAAATTCCTTTGACTGATGCTATTAAATTGCCTCCTTACTCAAAGTATATGAAGGATATTGCCTCGAATAAAAGGAAGATCCCTAATGAAGAAATCTCTACTTTGCTTGCTAATTATTCCTTCAATGGTAAGGTTCCTAAGAAACTTGGAGACCCAGGGATTCCAACTATCCCTTGCTCTATTAAGAACAGTTATGTTAGAACTGCTTTGTGTGATTTGGGAGCTGGAGTTAGTGTTATGCCTTTCTCTCTCTATAAGAGGCTTCAGCTTGAAAAATTGATACCAATTGATATATCTTTGCAAATGGCTGATAAGTCTACCACTATTCCTGTGGGTATATGTGAGGATGTACCTGTCCAGGTGGCTCATAATTGCTTGATATTAACTAATTTTGTTGTGCTTGAAATGCCTGAAGATGATAATATGTCTATTATTCTTGGGAGACCTTTTCTTAATACTGCAGGAGTTGTTATTAACTGTAATCAAGGAAAGGTGACCTTCAATGTCAATGACAAGGAACATACTGTCTATTTCCCCAAGAAGATTGAAAGGACTTATGGTTTAAATTCAATTGAACATGTTGAAGGCATTCAAGTTGGAGAAATATATTGTCCCATACCAAAAGAAAAAATTGAAACTATTATGATTGGGACCATTGCTATCAAAGTTGAGGTAACATAATCGTTAGTGGAATACAAAGTTTTGTCTCATATGCAATTGTTTTGGTGGCAAGACTTGATCAACCTTGCTAACAAAAGGATTCCATTGAACAAAACAATGTTTTCATTATGATTATCTCCGTTTATTTCTATCCTTTGTATTTTAGTTTTTGCTTTCATTTAGTTTTCTTTGTGTTGTTAGTTTGCTTGCATGCTAGAACTTCTGTAGTTCTAGCCTTGTTTTGTCCTTGCATCATGTTTCCAAAGAAAAAATATGTCTGTCAGAAAAATCATTCTTCTATTTCTGAAAAATGCCTAAAAATAAAGTGTCTCGAAAAATTCCAGAAAATTCATATTAAATTTTTACATGAAAAAAGGGGCAGAGGAGTGCCTGGTAGGTACCAGGGGGCCCACCAGGCAGTCACACCACATGGTGGTGCGGCCAGACCTGGGTGGCGCCATGCCCTGGTGTGGGCCACCCTTGGCCCTCCACTACCTCTCTCACCTGCCACTTTCATCTCTCTCCCGAGTAAGCTCTAGTTCATAGCTCGAAATCGCGTTCTCTTTGTGCTTGCCCTCGATTTCTTTGATCTCTTTGCTCAGCCTATCTTTCTTGTTGAAATTTGGAGCAATTGTTCCCTGGTATGTTACTCCTCCCCCTGTCCAAGTAGATTTGTGTTTAGTGGATTATATGTTGAGTATTTTGCTACTGTAGGTGACTAGTTATGAGAGCTTGTAAGCTTGTTTGATGCCTAGAGATATAGTTTTGATGCATGTTTAGGCCTCTTGCTAGTCCCTATGAGTAGAATCCTTCATTATATTTACTTTGCAATCACTTGTTTAATAGGTGTTTAAATTTCAGAATAAAAGATGAGTGAACACCACCTAAACCAACATGAGCTTTGGGTGCCTGAAGTCATGAAGGTCCACAGGGAGGAGGAAGTTTTTCCCTCCATATATCCATGCCCTGAGTTCATGAGAGCTGCAGGAATTCTACAAGATTTCTACACTTTGGTTTCTAATGCAGGGTTAGAGCGTTTCTTGGAAGATGAACCTTGTCAATTTGTGAAGCTAACCATGTCTGTGGTGCAGGATTTCCAATTTAGTCACTCTTTGCCTAACCCCATGGTCCATTACAAAATTTACAATATTGCTGTCAATCTTTCTCTTGATGATTTTTGTGCAGCCATTAAGGTACCTCAATGGGGATCATGTAAGAAGATTAAAGAGAGACCGGAACCACTCATGGATTTATACACAGAAATTTGTCAAGGGAGTAGCTTCTCAAAGGAGAATGGAAAAATCCGTAACATTCATCTTCCCTCCATTCGCTACTTTGCTTACTTTATTGCCAAGTGTGTTCTTGCTAGGAAAACTGCCAATAAGTTATCTTCGTTTGATCTAGCATTTATCTCTGCTGCTCTTAAACGAGATAGGTCTTACAACTTAGGTGCTTTGATAGCCTTTCGTCTTGCTGCTAACCATGAGAAAGGTGGAATCTGTGGAGGCCTTATTGCTTCTCGTTTACTAGCATTGCATGGTTTAGTGCCTCATCATCTAGACCTTCAGTTTCCCATAGAGAGGCTTGATTTTAATTCCATGGTACAGCATAAATTTATTTCCTCGTGGGCTAGCTTGAGTGAGTTGTCTTATGAAATAACCTTTCTCAAAGCTGGATGGAGAAAGAGCAAGTCCGAACGTGTTGTTCTTTTGCCTGCACCTGTTTTGTTTAACCTTGATAACAGGGAAGGATGGTCCCTCACTGAGGAGGAGCTTGACACGTACTTGGGAGAGCTCTCCCAACAGGAGCAGGACACTAGAAGGGAGGTCACGGATGATTCGGTCCAGCCCACGAATGAGGGAGAGTCTTCATATCAGCAGCCCGCTTATGATTGGGTAGCTTCTTCTTCTTCTCATGGGCCTAGCTACAACCATTCTTACCAAGATCCGCCCGCTTGGAACCCCTATTCGTACATGGATTGATACCCACTTAGGCCAAAAGCCTAAGCTTGGGGGAGGTACGCCGACACCGCACTCATCTCCATATCATGATGCGTCGGTTCTTTATATATTCATGCTTTCGTTCTGTTTTTAGTTTTTGTTCTTCTTTGCTTTTGCTTTCTAAAACATAAAAAGACCAAAAATATTTTTGTTGTTTCTCTTTGGTTTGCTTCTTCTTTTTGCTTTGGTTTGCTTGTTCCTTTTTGCTTTGTTTGAACTATTCGAAAAACCCAAAAAGATTTTGCTTTGCTTGTTTTTCTCTTTTGGTTTTTGTTTAAAATCGAAAACACCAAAAATACTTGTCGTTCTTCTTTCGTTTTTGCGAGTTGGATACAGGGTTCAGCAGTTCTCAGTGGATTATTGGTTTCATATTATTATTCAAGCCACACAAGTGAAGAGCAATAATGAGGATTAATGACAACTTGAGGCGTGGTAAGAGGCTGGTAACGAACTCTATTTGTCTTCATTTTTGTACATATACTCATCTATGTGAGCTTGCTTAGTCCGTTCATGTAGGGTGTATGTTATCTTTGAATGCTTAGTAGTTCTTGCTTTCTTGTGATTAGCTCCAGCCCGCTAATAGTTTGTAGCATGTCTCATGAATATTTGCTTGCATTACTCTATTCATAAATTGGTATAACACTGTGGTATCCTCTTCTGAATGTTTCATTTGATTGACTTGGCACATGCTCACGCATGCACATGACTGTAATAATTAGTTAAGCCTTGACGAATTATTTTGCCTTGAAGATCTTGAATCATTTTCGTGCCATGAGTAGTCCTGTTTTGTTGCAAGCATGATAATGACAGCTATTGCTCTCTCGTTTGTCGCTCCCTTACTATTGCTAGCCTTCACTTCCACTGAATGTTTTACTCATGTTTCCAACTCCCTAAACCAAATATTTCCAAAGTGTCCACCATACCTACCTATTAGCATCGTTTTCTATCTCCGTGCATATTCAATATGCCTTGTTTTCTTCCGAATAAAATGTTGCTTGTTATGAGAAAGTTAGTTAGTAAAGCTCTCACGAACTTGATGGCACACTTTATTTTCTTGCACTTAATAAACCTGAACCATTGTGTCCTTCTTTGTTGCGCATATGCTTGCGTTTTATGAGTTGAAGTTAGCAGAACCATGTATCATGGGGACCGCTTTCAGCGCTTCATAGGTACTTTGTACTTAGTTGATATCATGTTCTTTTGCTTACGGATCCCGGCGGTGTGAAATAAAAGTGGAACTTGTAAGATCATGGAGTTTGTATGTATGTTAGAGAAACGCCTGGGCCGCTAGCCTAAGCCATGCCTAATCATGGTGGAAACTTGCAGCATAACCGTAATGAGCATTCTATGAAGCATCCTCAATAAAAATCTATGCACATAGTAAATAAAAAGATCGCTGAGATTGCTCATTGTCTGCTCGCCTTGTCATTTTGATTATGGGATAGCTCCTGTATCATATGCAAGGGGTACCCCGTTGGCGGTTCTCTATGATACGTATGTACTTACAATGACAAGAGCTTACTTGTGACTGAAGTTGAGTAGCATGAGGATCGGTCTTCGTAAGTAAGGGGCATGAGACTTCAATTTATAACTTGTCAAGCATATCCTCTTAGTTGTGTCACTTTCACCTTAACCACATTAAAGATGCTTATGATAGGGGCAATGAGAGCTCAAAGCTAACAAGTACCATACTTTCAGCATTTGGAAGCCTTTCAAAATTATTCAAAACCTTTTTCTTCTACTTGTTGAGTCTCCACATATTCTTTGAGCACCTTCTTGAGAGCATTAGTTGTCATTTTTTGTGTTTGTTCCATTACTTGATTACTTGTGTTATGACTTTGATGCTTGTATCTTTGATATCTTTACTTCTAGTCATCACTTGAACTTCAGAGGTGCCTTGACATTCATAATCAAAGGCAAGCGAGATACCACTCTATCATACCTTTCTATGAGCATTGTAATGTTGCTTATTATTCTTGAGTTGGAATCTCTTCATAGCTTGCAATGACTATTAAGTAGACTCAGTTGCATACTCTTTATTATGAATTGTCTAAGTAGTTGATCACATTGCTGAGAATATTTACATCATATGAAGCAAATGTGTTCGTGAAAATTCTTTTATCGCACTCAGTTTTCAACTGAATTGCTTGAAGACAAGCAATAAGCTAAGCTTGGGGGGAGTTGATACGTCCAAAATGTATCTACTTTCTCGAACACTTTTGCTATTGTTTCTCCTCTATACTTGTGTGATTTGGATGTAACTAATGCGAATTGACGCTGTTTTCAGCAGAATTGCCTTGGTGTCTACTTTTTGTGTAGAAAATCAACTATCAGGAAAAATCCCGGAAAATATGCCAAAAATCCTATTTTACCCAAAGACTCCAGGAGCCAGAATACGAGACGGAGAAGGGCCCTGGGGTGGCCACCACTGGCCGGGCGCAGGCCGTGCCGTGCCGTGGTGGTGGGCCCCCTGTGCACCCTCGGTCTCTCTTCGCCTATAAGGAGCCTTCTGACCTAAAAACTTCGGGGGGGTCGACGTTTTTCCAGAAGGAGTTCCGCTCTGCCGCCACCACCAGATTCCATGAAACAGCACCAGAAACTCCGTTCTGGCACCCTGCCGGGACGAGGAATTTGAGGAGATCATCGCCATCATCATCACCATCGCTTCTCCATCGACCATCCATGTTTCCCCCATCTATGAGTGAGTAATCCCCCGCTGTAGGCTATGGGGTACTTGGGTGCTTTATCTTCTTTATTTGCAATTGCCCTTTGTTCTGATTGCTATGTGAATTGTCTTGTCCATGCAATGCCCGTCCATCCATCCCTATGCCTACCGCACTTGAATCCCATTGTTTACTGCTTTTGTTACTACTGTCTTTGTTTTGCCGCTACTGTTACTTTACTATTCCTACTAGAAAACTGTTGCTACTGATAAACTGCTGTGAGCAAGATTGTTTCCAGGTGCAGCTGAATTGACAACTCAGTTGTTAAGGCTGATAAGTATTCTTTGGCTCCCTTGGTGTCGAATCAATAAATTGGGTTTCACTTCCCTCGAAAATACTGCGATACACCCCCTATACTTGTGGGTCATCATGGTGGTGATAGTAGAAACACTAATGTTTCTAGCAATTTCATCCTCTCTTTCCCACTTAGCATGCAATTCAGCTAATAGTCTAACATTTTCATCAATTTTTACTTGTATGGCATTAGTAGCTGCAAAGGGATTGTCATTAGTTTCAGGTTTAGCAGCCATTTTGTTAATCAAAGAGTATTGTGCTTCAGACAAAGATGATATATTTCTTTCAGCATTAGAGAATTTTAATTGCAAACTAGGAATTTCTCTATTCAAACTCTCAAGTTGATGACTAATATTCTTCAAGATTGTTCCTCCATAGTTTTAGTAAACAACTTATTTTGTTCATACTGCATTTGCATGAAGTTTTTAGTGGCTCTTTCAACTTCTAAAATTCTTCCTTCACTAGGTATTCCAGGTTTTCCATTATAACCATAAGTATTATTAGGAGGGTAAGGCCTATAATTGTTATTACCATAAGCATTGTTGCCAAAATTATTATTTCTTATGAAGTTCACATCAACTTGCTCTTCTTGAGCAACCAAAGAAGCTAAAGGAACATTATTTGGATCAATATGGGCTTTCCCATTCACAAGCATAGACATAATAATATCAATCTTATCACTCAAGGAGGAGGTTTCCTCAACAGAATTTACCTTCTTACCTTGTGGAGCTCTCTCAGTATGCCATTCAGAATAGTTAACCATCATATTATCCAGAAGCTTTGTTGCAGCTCCCAAAGTAATGGTCATAAAGGTACCTCCAGCAGCAGAATCCAATAGGTTCCTTGAAGAGTAGTTCAATCCTGCAAAAAAAGTTTGGATGATCATCCAAGCAGTCAGTCCATGAGTGGGACAATTCTTAACCAAAGATTTCATTCTTTCCCAAGCTTGAGCAACATATTCATTATCAAATTGTTTAAACTTCATTATTTCACTTCTCATAGATATAATCTTAGCAGGAGGATAGTATTTTCCAATAAAAGCATCTTTGCACTTAGTACAAGAATCAATACTATTCCTAGTTAAGGAATTCAACAATTCTTTAGCTTTTCCTCTCAAAGAGAAAGGAAAGAATTTCAGCTTAATAATATCACCATCTACATCCCTATGCTTCTGCATCTCACAAAGTTCAACAAAGTTATTTAGATGGTCAGTAGCATCTCCATTACCAATACCAAAAAATTGTTCTCTCATAACAAGATTGAGTAAAGCAGGTTTTATCTCAAAGAAAGTAGCTTCAGGAACATGTGGAGCAATAGGTGTGCTCATAAAATCATTGTTGTTGGTGCTAGTGAAGTCACACAACTTAGTGTTTTCAAGAGTAGTCATTTTTTTGTGTTTTTGATAAAGAAAGCAAACTAGGAAAACTAATTTTTTTTGTGTTTTTGATAAAGAAACAAGCAAACAAAACAAAAGAAACTAAGCAAAACAAAAATAACAAAGTAAAGATATTGGTTATGAAGGACTCCCCTTGTGAAGATGTCCTTGACTCCCCGGCAACGGCGCCATAAAAGTGCTTGATGGCTCGTGTATTAACAAGCTCGTTGGGGAACCCCAAGAGGAAGGTATGATGAGCACAATAGCAAGTTTCCCTCAGTTATGAAACCAAGGTTTAATCGAACCATTAGGAGCAAGGAAACACCCCAAAGGTGTTGCTAGCTGGGCCTTGGCAGGGCGCACTACCGGTGCTAGTAGCAACGTGGAGACCTGCACAACACAACCATACAACTTTGTCCCCAACTTGCGATGAGGTTGTCAATATCACCGGTTTTGCTAAAAACAAAGGATTAAACATATCGAATGGAAGGA
The DNA here is from genome assembly GCA_023614405.1 of Avena insularis. Taxonomy (NCBI): domain Eukaryota; kingdom Viridiplantae; phylum Streptophyta; class Magnoliopsida; order Poales; family Poaceae; genus Avena; species Avena insularis. The sequence goes on from CM042690.1 coordinate 674,331,164, forward strand.
AGTAATAGTTTGCAGAAAGTAAACACAAAGCACTAAACAGTTTGTATATTGTATGTAAAGAAAAAGGACCGGGATCCATAGTTCACTAGAGGTGGCTCTCCTTAAGATAGATAGCATGCTGGGTGAACAAATTATAGCGGGGCAATTGACAAACATCAATAAAGCAATACATGCATATACTAATCATCTTGACTCCTTTGGAACTTGATTGGGCATTACAACATTATACATAGACCGCCATCCAACTGCATCTATGACTAATAATCCACCTTCAGGTTATCATCCGAACCCCCTCCAATATGAAGTTGCAAGCAACAGATTATTGCTTTACGAATTGTGTGTAATGTAAACAATACGATTGTTCTATGAACAAAGGATTGTTGTTTTCTCCCTAGTAGCAACATCACATCTAGTATCTTAGAGATTTCTATCACTTCCCCAGATTACCAGAGGCATGAACCCACTATCGAGCATAAGTACTAACTCTTGGAGTTGCTAGCATCTACTTGGCCAAGATAGCTACTAACAACGGAAAGCATGCAAGATCACAAATAACAAAGACATGATAGAATCAATAATCAATCTAAAATAGCATCTCAATATCCATCGGATCCCCGCAAACACAACATGCAGAATTACAAATAGATGATCTTGATCATGAACGGAGCTCACAAGATCTAGACATGAAAGCACAAAGGAGGAGAACCAGCCATCTAGCTACTACATGGACCCGTAGTCTAGAGATGAACTACTCACGCATCACACCGGAGGCTTGCATGCTGATGAAGAAGGCCTCTAGGGTGAAATCCCCTCTTCGGCAGGATGCCGGGAAGAGCTTCAGATCCCTCCCGATCTAGGGATGGAGACGACGGCGGCTACAGACTCTTTCGTGGATTTTTGATCGGGTACTTAGGGTTTTCGTCCAGAGGGCAATATATAGCGGAAGGAGAGGCCGAGGGGGTGCTGGGGTCGGCCAGACCACCCCCTAGAGCGAGCCAGGCCTGGCCGTGCGGCCAGGTGGTGTGGCCGGCCCCCAGCCCTTCTTCGTCTCATATTTTGGCATCTGATGACTTCCGAAAAAATAGGCACTTTGGCTTTTGTCCCGTCCAATTCCGAGAATATTCATTTTCTGACTTTCCTGGAAGCAAAAATAGCAGAAAATAGGCAGCTGGCACTGTGACTCTTGTTAATAGGTTAGTCCAAGAAATCATATGAAAAGTACTCCAAAGTGTGGACAAAACACAAGAAAGTGGATAAAACCAAGCATGGAACATCAAAAATTATAAATACATTTGCAATGTATCACTAAGCAAAGACCATACTTCCCTTTATGTCACTGACTTTCCTATGAGATTTCCGATAGCTAAGTATCTCACCTCAAGCCTTTATCAATCTATGGGATCTTGGGTACCTACAAGTCCACAGATCGAGGCGAGAGACGAAGAAACAAAAGATACAAATCACAAATCCAAACAAAACACAATTCTCCCATGATCTTGATGCACATAATTCCTGCGAGGTTTCTCTCCAACCCGCAGCCCGTGAGGACTACTCACTCGTAACAAATAGATCGGAGATAGAAAACATCATGCAAATACTTAGATTGAAATCAAATATTCTTACAGTGGTCACCAAATCACAAGGAGATCTAAAAGTACAAAGCAATGGCTATGGCTAGTGGAGGGAAGGATGGTGGAAGTGATGACCAATGGATGAACAATGGTGTGGATATCCTTTGGTGGTGTTGTGATGTAATATGAGAATGGCGGCTCTCTGGCCGGTGGCTGGAGCCTCAAAATATATAGGCGTCTTCATGAAAGTTGTAGGGTTTGACGAGACGGATCCATCACCACATGGTATGGGCGGTCGGTATGGGCGGTTCGCGCCCGTACCAGTGGTTGTTAAACACTCTATCGCCTTGGAATTGCTTCCCAATTACTTGGCCGTGTGTACTTCCTCAAAATCCTTCATTATGACTCCATATTTCGCCTTAAAAGCAGCGATTTCCCGCACAACATAAATCAAAGAAGGGATTTGCACATCTTTGCAATTATTAGTCATTAGTGGCAAGGTTGAGAGTTTGGCAATTGCTTGACCAAAAACAACGTTTAAACGCGATGGAAGATAGCAAAAATCAGAGTCATCAACTTCCCCACAGCTCAAACCTTGATCGTCCTCGAGCAAGAAGAACCAAAAGAACTATAAGGAATTCAGCGTTTAAACTTGAAACAACGAGAATAGGAGTTCACTTATAGTAGGTAGTCGTATGTGCTCAACACTTCATTCATTTGCAAAGCTTATCAAAGTTAGAGAGATGACAAGAATACTATACAAGCTTCAGTAAGTCAAGATAATCAAAGTAAAATTTAATATAAGTATAAATAACTAGAAGTGTAGCAATCAATCCAATTCCTCTAATTAACTCTCAGCTTGCCAAGGAACACTTAATATGTTTAAATGGCATAATTGAGTAAGAGAGTTTCATGTCCCAAGTAGTATAACAATGAAGTGTCTTATTTACACCCACATCAATAGATCAAGTCAATCTAAAACACTTCTAATCCAATTATTGTCTTTCAAGAAAAATTCATAAAGTAGTAATGCGACCATGCCAAGGACTTATTATGTGGATCCTCATAGATATCTCTTTCTTTCTTTTTCATCTCATTTTTCAAGGATTGTTGTTTGTTTCTTTTTGCTAGTATTTGCACAACCTTTGAGAGTACCAATACTTTTGCCCATACATTGACACGGATGCCAATCATGTCATCAACTCATAGCCGAAATCTGGGGTTATACCATAGATCATTCAAATGCTAGCGGAGTTGTTGTCATCCCAAAGGTGTGCATCAGAGACATGGAACATAGTTGTCTCACAGCTTTTTCTCTTTTTTGAGCTAGAACCGTGGTTTGATCCACAAGGTTAGCTTTGGCATGCGTCACAATTACCACTAGACTTTATTTCAATCAAACAATTCATTTCATGAGTGTTGTCGAGATTCTCAAAATATCTATGGGGTTAAGTATAATCAAGGGTATACTCTCAAGACAATCATTCATCAAACAAGTCGTAAATTTCAGACTTATTCTTGTTGTACTTGTTTGGCATTATTATTTCCAAGGCAAGACTCGGTTAACTAAAATAACTAGAGCAAGAGCTTCAACAACTAATCATCATACTAATAAAAAAGCCTTACTCTAACCATATTAAATTACTTCCCACTAGCATGCATCTTAGCAAATTAACCAACTAAGATAAACAATTCAAACTTCATAAGTGGGAGACATAGGACATACCTCTCATAAGTAACTTCTTGATCCTCTTCCTTATAGGGATTTGTTCCTTCAAAATCGTAACACGATTACTCTCGAAAATGATATCAAAGCAAAGAGGCAAAGTATGAATCCATGTTTATGAAAGATAAACAGAAAAATCTTTTTGTGTTTTCGAGGATAGGGATTAAAGAATAGAAAAGAACTTGCAACCAAGCAAGGACTAAAGAAAAACAAAATAAAACTAAAATGAAAGCAAATTTAAAAAGCAAAGGAAAAAAGCAAAGTGTTGGAACAAGCCAACACGAGTGTTTCAAAGCTCACAAGGAGTTGGAGTATAACCTCATTCTTACACAAATAAATTTGCTAGGGAACACATCCCCAAGCTCAGGCTTTTGCAAGCCCCTTTGTTGTTCATTGTGGTGGCGGTGGATAGTGTCCCATGTTCCATTGGCTGCTCCAATCATGGAACTGGGTGGCAAGGCTTGCAGCGGCATCTCGAAGGTTGATGGAGAGGTTATTCATGGTGTGAATATTCCCTTTGAGTGCATGGATATCTTCATAGGTGGTGTAGTAGTTTGGTGGATGCACATCATGTTCGAGTCCTTCTTGTTTTACTTCTTCATCTTCTCCTCCTCCCATGGGTATTTCTTGTTGGGGTAGGTTAGCTTAGACCTGCGCGTCAAAACGCAAACATCCATCCTTGATAGAGAATAGACAGTTAGGCAAAGGAGCAGGGATCAAGTGATCTTCTCCAGGTATAACGAAGAAATATCTACCATGATTTTTAGAAATCATACCACATGCTCCTAGAGTAGATAGACCGAGACGGTTACCTCCAGTCAACGGTTGGATGTTACCTAGGTTGATGTGAAGTGTGCGTGCAAGAACGGTCACAACTCATCCTCCGCATATGGGACCTTGAGATTGAAGAGCTTGATGCTTAAGATAAAACACAGGTAAAGTGCCCAAATTTGGCATTGAATTACAATTGACAAGTGCAGCTTTTGCGAGGATCAACATGTCCTCCTCATTAACTCTAGTAAACTCACCACATGCCTACAATGTGTTAGCAATAACATAGAACAAATATCGAATGGCAGGATGATCAATTTGGTTCCCCTTGGGTGTGTGTCCACGAATTCTCATCAAGTTAAAGTATTGTGAAGGGGAAGGATCTAAAACAAAGGTAGTTGTGCATACATCAGTGGTGTTGTTGGTAAACCCAAAGCATTGAGCCCATTGGCTGAGTGTCAAAGTATACTCACAGTTCATAAGGAGGAATTTGATTTGATCAACTCCAGGCCTTTGTTCCTTGGAACAACCATAAGGATCCATCGTGTGTGTCAAGGTGCTGAAGAACTCAAGTGTCAAGCGGCGATACGTTGCGACATCCTAAAAGACAAAATTGTACAAACCAACATTGTTGCAAAGTAAATCAAAATCAGCATGAATGCCAAGTTGGTTCAGGATATAAGGACATGCCCACTTGGTGTACTTGATCTCTCGAATCTTGAGATGATCGAAATGGGTAAGATGGAATTCCTCGGTGAACTCGATGCCAAGTGACTCGGGGTTCATGTATCAATGGGTGGTGCGGACGATTCCATAGCTATCTCACATGTACGACTCCTCGTGTTCATCTAGTAAATAAAAACAAGACAAAGTAAATAAAATTGCTAATAAATTTTTTTGTCTAATAGAAACATACCATAAGTGATTCTCTGCACTAACTACAAAAGAAATTTCCTCTAAAGACAATGCTAAGCATACTTAGTACCAAGATTGAATCAAGAACAAGACCTATGTCTAGATTGACAATGATGAATGGCTAACCCAAGCTTTTGCATAAATAAGTTGGGGATTAGAGGAGAATCATACCTTAGATTGAGTGAGTGCAAAGAATCAAAGAGAGATTGAGTAAATTTGAAGATCCAATGATGGTGGTTTGAAGTTTGGAGGAAGAAGAAAGTGAAAATAGAAGAATTGGGATTTTTAGGTTACTCCTCAAGAAGATTATGGCATCCGCATACATGGTACGGGCGGGCGGTATGGCCGGAGCCCGCCCGTACCAGGTGTCTTACCTTGGGGGCAACAATAGCTCCCAGGCGGTGCACTCGGTACGGGCGCGCGATACGGTCGCGCGCGCATGTACTGTTGGTCGTTATCTATTCAGAGACTTTGCTTAAAATCTGATGTTTGCTCGGGTGTACGGTACGGGCGCGCGATACGGGCGTGTCCGGCCGTACCACTGGTCGTTATCGCCACTAACTCCTGCGGCAATCATCAAAATTTCTATCCCCCTTTGCCTTGAGGTGGTACGGGCGCACGGTATGGGCCACTCCGGCCGTACTAGTGGTCATTATCGACTCTGTGAATAATAAACTCAAAATTTAATTAGTACGTCCATGCGCCTTTGCACATCTTATCAAAGGGTTAGATAGCAGCAAAAAAAATACAAAGTAATGATCCAGCAATACTTCTTAGGCCATGTGTTAGTAAAATAGAGGATTACCTTATTTCTTCTCCTCTTTTCATAGATCTTCTTGAACACTCTTTATTAAAAACAAAAACAAAACTAAACTAACACGAAAATAAAACATAATAAAAAACTTAGAGAAAATTTATTTCACATGGGTTGCCTCCCATGAAGTGTTTCTAGTTAAGGTCAATTAGCTTGACCTTGATGGCGATCACTTAGGTTTGGGGAGTGGAATGCCCACTCCAAAATAGTTTGCTTTTAAAGTAATCACATCATCATCATTAGGCTTGGCCTGCTTTTTCCTAGGGAAGTGGACTACAAACGGATCTCTAGATGGTAGCCCTATCCTTACATTCTCTTCATGTAAATTAATCAAAGCTTTAATAGTTCTTAGAAATGGCCTACAAAGAATTATAGGTTCTATGGGATCTTTAGGCATGTCCACAATAACTAGATCAAGAGCGGGACTTTCTTTAATTTCAACAACTATATTTTCTTTGATCCCAACGGCTTGTTTATAAGTTGAATCAGCTAGATGGAGTCTTAGTTCAGTTGTAACAAATGGCCCCAAGTTTAGTTTATCGAATAGGCTTTTGGAAATTGTTGAGACACTTGCACCAAGATCACAAAGTGCAGATATCTCATTAACTCCCAACTTAATTTTAATAGTGGTCTCAAATATATCATCTAGCTTAGCTGGAAGTTTATCATCTAGTTTTTTATACTCCATCTCTAAATCACGAACCTTAGATGTTACTTGTTGTATGAATTGTTGGTATATAGCATTGTTACCTTGTTCTATACCTAGATTCTTAACGGTGATCATCTTCAATAAATCTTCCACGGTATATTCCGGTGTTGGCGCGTTGCTATAATCTAGCTCTTTAGCCTTTTTATCATTTGTTACCACCCTCATCATTTTGAGGTCCTCTACCGGATTTGGCCAGGGTTTGCCTATGAACTTTGCTAGTATGAGAGCTGGGCTCTCGGCCACCTTACCCAGCTAAGCCTCCACGGTCTTTGTTCTTTCCTGTAGAGCCTGCATATCATTTCTAATTCAACGGCCTGATTAGATAATCTTCCTAAACTACTTTCATGGTTCTCCGTAATCTTAATAAGCATATTGTTTTGTTCGGTTTGAGCTTGCATAAATGTTCTAATAGTTTGCTCAAACGGGAGATTGCCATGATTTGCTCCATTAGTATTATCATAATTATTATAAGGAGCTCCTGCAAGATTAGGATGATATTTTTGAACATTAGAAGCATAATTATTTTTCCATGCAGGATTAAAAGGAGTGCGAGCTATAAAATTGACATCATTAACATCGGTAGTGATAGCATTGTTTACCTCGGTAATTAAACTTACTCTCTTTAAGGTTCTTTCCACATGCCATTGGGCATGGTTATTTTGCATATCATCAAGTAACTTCTTTGCAACACTTACATGTTTTCCCATGATTGTTCCTCCTGCTGCAGTATCTAGCATAGACTTAGACATTGGGTTAAGACCATTATAAAATAAATGTAGTATAAGCCATTCTTCCATCCCATGATTAGGACAATTCATTACGGCTTCTTTCATCCTCTCCCGCGCAAGCGCTAGTGTCTCACAGTCTTCTTGTTTAAAGCTTGTGATGTTAGATCTTAGTTGCATAGTCTTAGCTGGGGGAAAATTTAGTCATAAACAAATTAGTGCATTCCTCCCAAGATTTAATAGTGCCCTTTGTCCTTTCCTCTAAGAGAGAAAGGGAATAATCTTAGCTTAACAGCATTTGGATCTACGTCTTTAATATGCATCATGTCACAAATTTTAGTAAAAGTATTTAAGTGCAATCCCGAATCCTCAGAAGATGAACCCCCAAATTGGTTTTGTTGAACCAAACTTAAAAGGTTAGGTTTTATCTCATAAGTTTCTGCATCAACTGTGGGTTGAGTGATGGGTGCATGAATAAAATCATCGGTGGGAGTAGCATACTCTCCAAGTCTCTTTTAAGCCATGGCTCTTATATTTTTGGTAATTTAAAGTAATGAAAACAAATAACAAGTAACTAATTTTTTTGGGTTTTTAAATAGATAACAAGAAAGTAAATTAATAACAAGAATTAAACTACAACTAATAATAAAACTAAAAACAAGGTCTCTAATGACCTCACCAGGATAGCAAAATTGCTTCCCTGGCAACGACGCTAGAAAAAGGGTTGATACCTTCGATCTGAATTCACGGATGTAGTATAATAGCTTTTTCCCTAGAAGACCTAGGTTTAATCAAACCTTGGAAAGCACTGCTAAAAAGTAATAATAAAGGACACGTCTACAAGACTTTGTTTGTTCTTTTTACCTTAGTTGACCGGACCAATCTAGTTTACTTTATAATGGGTTTGAATCAATGGATGGAGATAGGCTAGGGTTGAAGATCCACCTGCAACTACACATCAAATGGGATGAAAGATAATAATAAGCATAGGCATATATCATGTTTGTATTGAGATAATCTTTTGTGGGCAACACATCCTAATATTCTAGAGCCCCTGTGATGCAGCGGGCATAGCAATAGACTTTTAATGCAACCGAGAACACACTGAAGCCACGGGTTGCAAACGATTATTAAGTGTAAACACAAATCAAAGCTTTAAGTGGTGATGTTGTTGTTGATCCTGAATGGGGCGCTAAGCAAAGACCGTACTTCCCTTTCTGTCACTGAGTTTCTGATGACTATATTCCTGCACTAACAACAGGGTTATTGCAGTACTTGTAGCAGCAAATATTTAAGAGTTTGTCCCGATGGGAGATCGATGAACGGAAACAACATGACCCCCGCAGCCACGTTGTTAATGCGGCCACGTTTCGCACCCAAACCGTGGTTTGGAAATAGCCTATTATATAAGTTACTAGAGCATCGATAATTGAGAGAGGTTTAAAGTATCTAATAACAAAGAACTTTTAACAAGAACAAAAATAAACTAAGATGGAAAGTAAATAGGAATATGAACTGAATTAAAGAGATTGTAGTTGTAGGATTGAATGGAATGAGAGAGGGCTTCTAGGCTTCGGTCTCACTAGTACTAGATGGGCAAATATATGTGTGATCTATGATACCTTCGATCCGGATTACGGATGTAGTATAGCTCTTTTTCCCTAGTAGACCTAGGTTATCGAATCTTCGGGAAGCAAATGCATAGTGAAGTTACTTTAACAGACCTTCAGGAGTTTTAGAATTCCTTTTGTGTTTTCATCGGACCAGTAGCTTGCGTCTTTTTGTTGTTTTCGATCATGGAGAGAGAGGGCCTAGGGCATTCGGTTTCACCTATAACTGTGCAAAAACATATCATGGAAATAAAAGATAGAAATAAAGTATGTGTGTACTTGTTAGAGCAAGATAAATTATAGGGTTTTTATCATTTCTGCCACTATGACCAACCACAACCTCAATTTTGCCATTTGACCGCTCGAAACTCCATTTTTGCCACTACTCCATTACAATGTTCCTCAGTTTTGCCATTCCATCATCTCTCCACCGTTAGTTTATAATCAGTTTTGCCATTTGAAGATTCGGGCAGCTAGAAACACATCTAATACTAGAGGATTGCAGTGGGAATTGAAAAATAATTTATAGATATACATAACGAAAGGATTTTTACAGTGATATTTCTCAAAGTGACACAACTTTGTAGGGAAAAGTTAGCACATACATATGCATCATCTCAATTTGAATCTTGTCAATCTAAATTGTAATATACATCTATAGTTTAGTCTAAGTGCTTAGAAAAGATGTGCATCTGCGGTTCGGTTAGGTGGTTAAAAAAAGTTTAGACCATGATTAATGTAGAAACAGCTTTGAAGTAGACTACGATATAAGTCGACGCTGATGCATCTATGCAATTCCAAAACATGTCGAATTTAACACCGATATCTTATAAAATCGTAACTGAAGGAGTGACTACTGCATGCTCAATAAGAAGAAATTAGATACAGAAAAAACTATTTTTTTTCTAAATTGCCCACATGTAGGCTCGACAGGGTAATGGTTACTAGAAATACATTAGATACAATAAAACTGAACTGCTATAGGACACACGACTTGTTGCACATCCACAACCAATCAGTGAGATATAAAATAATTAAGGAGAAACGATGAAGAACCTAAGAATGGCAAAACTGATTATAGACTAACGGTAAAGAGATGACGGAATGGCAAAACTGAGGAGCCTTATAACGGAGCAGTGGAAAATTGGAGTTTCGAGCAGTCAAATGGCAAAACTGAGGTTGAGGTCGGTCATAGTGGCAGAAATGATAAAAACCCTAAATTATATGTAGGCAGTGCATCCATAATTTTTATTGCCTCCACAACCGCTTATAGCAATAACTGTAGGGGTTCCGCGTATAAAAACAATAAATTTTATCCTACGCTCTTGAACCCCTGAAGCTGCCAGGACCTATCTATTAGTAATACAGTAACGAGAGGGGCTTTTCACGAACTTACCCTTGAAGACCGAAAAGCGTTGTCAACGCTTAGGAGAGCATGGTTGATATAGACGAGTCGAAACTGACCTCAAGGTCGTGATGAAGTCCTTGCGCTCCTTGGCTCCAACGACTTGAGTGCCTCAAGTGTGACACCTCGCGGGGAGTTACACATGTCTGGTGCCTAACGATGACTCCCGCTTCCCCGATCCAGCAGCAGTTGCGGAAGTAGAGCTCCCTAATCCGAATCCCGCAGCGCGACGACGCTCCGTGGTGAAGATGTCTCTCATTCGTGCAGTCCAGACTTGGGACCACGGTCACAGGAGAGAGAGGGGGAGAGAGAAAATATCAATTAGAGGTCCTCCCAAAAGTGAGAAGACCTTTATTGATTATTGGTGTATTTTATTTGGCCAAATACCCCCACTATATATAGGGGGAGGTACTACCTCCATCAAAGTCCCGGGGTGGGACTAAAGGAGAGGAGGGGGGGGGGAGGCCACCGGCTAGGCCCAGCCGGCCAGCCCCCTTGCCCCTTCTCCCTCTCTCCTTTCCCTAATGGGCCCTCTCCCTCTAGAAATTGGCCCATTAAGCCTTTGACCATTTAAATTGATTTTCTTTTTATTAAATAATTATGAATAAATGATTAAATCAACATTTAACATTCATTCACATATTATTCAACCTCCATGGCTATGGAACACCTTCCACCTCCACTCCGAACATCCTCCGGACTTCACAAACCCTTCGGTTTCTCTCTACTATTCTTCGATTCCTCCGATCCTATAAACACTCTCTAAGCATCATCAAGCCCTTAAGCATGATACCCTATGGTTCAGAACACTCTGGACATGGTCGGACACTCCACCAATGATCGATGAGGGACTTGATGACCATGTGACTTCGTATGCTCCACGAAGATCTTTCGTCGTTTGAACCGGGACAGTCATGTCTTATTCCCTTTGTCTCTTGATACTTGCATTGCCCGAGATCTGATCAATGAAATCACCATGTCATGTTCAATCTCGTTACTGAACAATGCTACTTGACTCGTTCTGACAAGTGATATCCCTGTGATCAAATCACACGTTGCGCAGCTATTGGATATTACTTCTCCGAGTGGGCCCTTGAGTATCTTCCTGTCACATGGACGGACAAATCCCGCAATTGACATATATTGCCTCTATGGTTTCCTCTGAGTACCTGAACACACCTTTATAACCACTGTATTACCAAGTGGCGCTTGATGCTATCTAAGCACTCTCGGGAGACAGTGATTGATATAGCCTCACGGTCTAAGGAATAGTCTACGAGGATCTATTTCTAATCATCGTAACTTGAAATTCGTGACATGATCAGGTCCCGATGTTTAGGTTGGGTATTGGTTCATCATCTCATTCTTAGAATGAGATGACTCCATTTCCAACTAGCATAAATGCCACATGATCAGGAAACATGATCATCTGTTGACCAATGAACCAGTGACTAGAGTTTCATTGGGAACCCCTGGTTGTTTATATATAACACGTGTATTGATGTTTCCACTCAATACAGTTATAGCATGATATAAAACTTAATCATAAACTATATGAAATATGATAATGGTCCTTATAACTATTTGTCTCTAGGGCATATTTCCAACAATAACCTACTAGTCTCATCCATAGAAGAAAGAGAACTAATGATATGCATAGTGATGTCACCATTAATCCCAAGCAAATCCCTCACATACATTGTACATTTACCCCTTCTCATCTTGGGCTTCCCAACCTGCAGATCAGTCATCACTCATACTCCCTATACCTAGCTCAACCCTCGGGGTATTGGGTACCTGACAAGTCCTTAGATTGAGGCAAGAGAGGATAAAATAATCATCACGTCATACAAACTAATACATGATCCCATCTATGATAAATCACATGCACAATTGCTACATGGCTAGGCCGAAGCCCTTAGCCCAAGGAGAATCACTCACACATAGAGATGAGATCAACAATCACAAACATTGTAACGAAAATCATCAGATTGATAGGAATAGTCTTACAATGTCGCCAATCGGAGAAGAGATCTACTATTACAAGTGGTGGAATATGGCTATGGAGATGGAGAAGGGTTTGGAGATCTGGAGGCGGCTTTCCGGCGAGGTATGGCTTCTGGGGCGTGGTGTCTCTCTGTTTTGTCGTCGCCTGAGGCTTCTTTATATAGGGTCCCTTCATGAAAGTTGTTCTGTTTGGCCTAACGGAGGCTGCGCCAACTATACGACCGGAGCTATACGGTCAGAATTTTTGCTCCGGCCGTATAGTTGGTTGTTACGGCATCTACCTTTGTTGGACGGCTCCTGGTTTCTTCTGATCGAAGGAAATATCGTATCTTTGACTTTAATATAGTGATTCCCTCCTTTAAACGACATTTTCAGGGGTGTCAATTGTATCAAGAAATAAGCCTTCAAGACTAAACACTACAACACCCAAGCCTTCAATTGTGAGACTTTTTCTTATTACAATTGTTTAGCAATTTTTAGGCAAGACTTGGTTAATTACGAGAACTGGAACAAAATGAGCCCAATTAAATACCCATGCAAACGACAATCTTACTATGATACAAAGACTAACTCCACCAATATAATATCTCAATATTTACAACTAACTAGCATGGGTTTCTCAAACTTTAAAAGTGGGGAGTCATAAGCATACCTCTCATGTTTGGTTCCACTTCTCTCTTCCTTTTTTTATTTGTTTCTTGGAAACTCAAAGTCGATCACTCTCCTGCAAACATACGAAGACCTCGAGGCGACAAGAAAAGAAAGAGGGAAAGTAAGGAAAAATGGAGAAATCTTTTTGTGATTTTTAAGAGAGGGAAATAAAGAATGGAAAATTAGCGACAAAGTTTGGCTAGAAAATTTCGAAAGCAAATAAAAAGAACTAAAGATAAAGTGTTGGGGAAACCAACACGAGTGCTTATAAACTCAAATAAAAACATAACCTCGAAAAATAAAAGCAAATGAACGCCAAATAAAGATACATGAGGAAACTTCCCCAAGCTTAGGCTTTTGCAAGCCCTTCAAATCATTGTGGTGGCGGGAAAAGTCATTACTCCAGTTCACGAATTGAGTGAAGAGGTTACTTGTTGATTCTAGGAGGTTCAAAGAGAGGTTGTGCATCCTCTCCACAGTCCCTCCAAGTCCTTGAAAATCTTGGTATGTGGCAAACCGGGTTTGTGGCTCCTCTTCTTCTTGGTGAGGAACTTCTTGCTCCTCCTCTTGGTCCTCATCCTCTTCAGGAATCTCCTCCTCGGGTTGGTACTGCTCAACCTGCACATCATATAGCAAACATCCTTCCTCGATAGAGAAAAGACCATTAGGCAAAGGAGCAGGGTAGATACGCACAACTCTAGCAATATGCAGATAATAAACACCACTCTCCTAGTGAGCATTCCATAGGCCCTCAAGGTGGAGAAACCAACACGCGTCTTACCTAGTACGGGTTGTAACTCACCTAGATTGATATCTAGGGCGGTGGCAAGCACGGTGATGACGCCTCCTCCTATGATTGTCCCTTGGCTTTGGGAGGCTTGCTGCTCCAGGTAGCGCACAAGGATGGCACCCAAGTTGAGTGACAGGTTGCAGTTGATGTAAGCAGCATTGGCGAGGACTAGGATGTCCTCCTCGTTGAGTCTCATGAACCCATTGCGTGCCTGAAAGGTGTTAGAGATAACATAGAATAGAGAATTACAGGATGTTGAATATTCTTCTCCTTGTTCACTCTACTAGTGAGGCTCATTCCATTATAGTATTGATCTAGGGAAGGAATTAAGCTAGTAAAGGATGCGCGTAAAGCATGAATATCATTGTTTGGCAAATTAAAGCATGCACACCATTGATCTAACGTTAAGGTGTAGTTGTTGTTCATCAGACGGAAAGAAATAGTATCCTCTCCTTGCCACAGTTTAACAGTGCTTTGCAATGAACTTAGGAATTCAATGGTTAGGCGGCGATAAGTAGGTACATCATTATACACAAAGTTTTGCAGGATAGCTCTATTGCAAAGTAAATTGAAGTCATTAGAAATACCGAGTTGGTTCAATATAATGGGGCAAGCCCACTTAGTGGCCTTCACTTCGTGGTTCTTAATCTTGTTGAAGCGTTCACGATGAGCCTAATCCCTGAACCGTATCCCCATGCATTCCTGGGCGATTGCCCGAGAAGCGCTAGCAGTGGCACGAGCACGAGTTTGGCTCCTTGTGTTCATCTTCTAAAACATTGAAGAAAGGAAAAAATAAAATGTTTTGATCCAACAACAGTATGTATAATATGTTCCTCTTCTAAGCACACTAAAGAATCTCCTCAAGATAATAATCTAGGTAAGAAAATCATGGCAATTGGTTCATAGTAGGTCTCACCCTAGATTGATAATGACAATAGATCGAAGATGAATTTGCAAAAGGTAATTGGAGGATCAGAGGAGAAACATACCGTGGATCACTTGTGTGCGAGGAAATTGAACGAAATTGAGTAGAGATGAAGATCCCTTGAGGTTTTGAGAGATTTTTGAGGTAGAAGAAGGAAAAGGATTGAAGTTTTGGAGTTGGGAGTACCTTCCCGTGCGATTTTGTGGTCAGACGCAACTATATGGGCGGAACATGTGTTCCGGCCGTATAGTTGGCATTCTGTCAAAATATTAGGTCTTCCTCCTGGCGGCGCAACGATATGACCGCAACTATAGGGGTGGAACAAAATGTCCCGGCTGTATAGTTGGTCGTTAAATTGTCTATCCCTGTGAAAGAAAATTTGCAAAAGGCCTCGATATCTATACGACCGGAACTATACGGCCGGAATTTTTATTCCCGATGTATAGTTGGTCGTTAAACTCTCAGTACATATGAACAGAATTCGTACGGAGGCATTGATATCTATAAGACCGGAACTATATGGCCGGAATTTTTATTCCCGCCGTATAGTTGGTCGTTAAACTGTCTGTACATAAGAAAAGAAATTGTGCGGAGGCATTGATATCTATACGACCGGGACTATATAGCCCGAATTTTTTATTCCCACCATATAGTTGGTCGTTAAACTCTCAGTACATATTGCAGAAAAAATTTCGATGGCAAAGATAACTATACGACTAGGACTATATGGCCAGATTTTTTATTCTCGCCGTATAGTTGGTCGTTAAACCGTCTGTGTCCATAATTTTTTCTGTTTCTTCGTAAACTATTTCTTTTCCTGTAACTTAGCGTTATACCTTATTTTTGGCAGAAAATTGATAGAAAATATTGCCGACCAACAATAGCATGAATAATGCAAAAATTCAAGTACTACCAAATTTCATCTCCCCAAATGGAGTTTTCTAGCACTCTTTATTGAACATGAACTTAAACTAAAACTAAAAACTTAACTCAAACCTTAATTTAACATGGGTTGCCTCCCATAGAGCACTCTTTTACGGTCAATAGCTTGACCTTGATGATATTCACTTGGGCCAGATGAGTGGAACACCCACTCCAAAGTAATTGGCATTCAAAGTGATGGCCTCATTCTCGTCATGTTTGGCTTTCTTCTTCCTGGGGAAATGAATAACAAAAGGATCCCGTGAAGGCAATTGCAACTCCACATTCCCTTCATGAAGTTTAATTAAAGCCTTAATAGTTCTTAAGAAAGGACGACCTAGTATTATAGGAGCAGCAGTGTCTTCAGGCATGTCAACAATAACGAAATCAATAAGAGTAGGACAACCTTTGATGTAAACTAAAGTGTTCTCCTTAATCCCTACAGCTTGTTTGTAGGTAGAATCTGTTAGATACAATTTTAATTCAGTAATTTCAAAGGAGCCAAGATTTAACTTGTTAAATAGACTCTTTGGAATTGTTGAGACGCTTGCACCTAGATCACAAAGTGCAGCTATCTCATTACTTCCAATATTTATCTTAATAGTAGGCTCAAATATGTCATCTAGTTTAACAGGTAACTTTTCAGCGATTTTCTTATATTCCTCTTCAAGCTCGCGTACCTTAATTGCAACTTGATCAACAAAGTACTGATACATGGCTTCATCATTACCTTCACTCACCGGAATTTTGACATTGATCCTTTTTACGAGATCTTCGATGGTGTAGCTTGGTGAAGGGGCATTGCTATAGTCAAGTTCTTCAGGCTCCTCCCTTTGGATTCTCATCATTTTGAGTTCTTCAACAGGATTGGGCTCAACTTTTCCTGCAAATTTAGCTAGAATGAGAGTTTGACTCTCGGTTATCTTACCTAGTTGTGCCTCAACAATCCTTGTTCTTTATTGAAGGGCCCGCAAATCATTTCTCAAACTAACAGCTTGGTAGATAATTTACCAAGCATAGCATCATGGTTCTCCGTGATTTTGACTAGAATATTATTTTGTTCATTTTGTGAGTCTATGAAAGAGTTAAGCGTTCCTTGGAGACTACCATTACTAGTTCCCATATTATTATTAGAGTTATTTGTAGGACTGGCATAATGTTTCTGAAAATTAGGATTGTAACTCTTCTTCCAAGCAGGATTATAATCATTATGAGCTACAAAGTCTATTTCTTCTATATTTGTTTCGGGGGTGGCTCTTACCTGAGTTTCCTTACCTTTTACGGCTAGTATGAGCTCATCCAACTTAGCATTTAGATCTTCGTTCTCTTGTGGTGAGACGGAGTTCACCTTCTTCGTGTTTGATATTTCAACATGCCATTGGGCATGATTGTCTTGCATATTGTCTAGCACCTACTTTGCTTTGGTAATATGTTTACCCATGAATGTTCCTCCAGCTGCAGTATCAAGCATAGACTTAGACATAGGATTAAGAGCATTGTAAAATAAATGGAGGATTAACCAATCTTCCATCCCATGACTAGGATAGTTTCTTAGGCATTCTTTCATCCTCTCCCATGCAAGCGCTAGTGGCTCACGCTCTTCCTGTCTAAAACCAGTAATATTAGATCGGAGTTGCATAGTCTTTGTAGGTGGGAAAAATTTAGTCATAAATAAAGAAGTACATCCCACCCATGATGTAATAGTATTTTTAGGCAAAGATAGCAACCATTCTTTAGCTCTTCCTCTTAGAGAGAAAGGAAATAAACGTAATTTGACTACATCAGGGTCAACGTCTTTTATACGCATCATATCACATATTTCAATGAAAGTATTTAAGTGCATACCTATGTCTTCAACAGCAGAGCCTCCAAATTGATTCGGCTGAACCAAACTTAAATAATGGGGCTTAATTTCATAGTCATCGGCAGCAATTGTTGGCTGAGTAATAGAAGTACGCATATAATCATTATTGGGAGTAGCAAACTCCCCAAGCTTCTTTTCAGCCATACTTCCTATGTTTTTGGGTTTTCTTAGATTAAAAATTATAACAGTAAAAACAAGAATTTAAAGACTAACTATTTTTTTGGTTTATTGGATAAAGACTAAAAGGAAACTAACAAATTAAAAACAAGAATTAAAACTAGCAAGGTTCCTAATAACCTCACCAGGGTAGCTATTGCTTCCACGGCAACGGCGCTAGAAAAAGGGTTGATACCTTTTATCTGGATTACGGATATAGTATAGCTCTTTTTCCCTAGTAGACCTAGGTTATCGAATCCTCGGGAAGCGAATGCGTAGTGAAGTTACTTGAACGGATCTTCGGGAGTTTTAGAATTCCTTTTGTGTTTTCACTGGACCAGTAGCGTACGTATTTTTGTTGTTGTCGATGATGGAGAGAGAGGGCCTAGGGCGTTAGATTTCACCTATAGCCGTGCAAAAACATCTGATGGAAATAAAAGATAGAAATAAAGTATGTGTGTACTTGTTAGAGCAAGATAAATTATATGTGGGCAGTGCATCCATAATTCATATTGCCTCCGCAACTGCTTATAGCAATAACCTACTAGTCTCATCCATAGAAGAAAGAGAACTAATGATATGCATAGTGATGTCACCGTTAATCCCAAGCAAATCCCTCACATATAGTTGTACTACCCCTTCTGTCACTAGGGTTTCTGTAACTACCTCGGTGAATTACGCTCTTAGTTACAAGCCTGGATGAGCGGAAATGGTTAAAATAGTACGGTGGGGCCAAATGCCACTCACAGGTAGACCTTTCGGCCGTCCTAACCATTTCCAAACATCGGGACAAGAACGAGCGTGTCGGCGGTGAAGGATCAACTACATACACAAATGAGTATGTATGCAAGCCACCATACAACAGTCCTCAGAGCCATTCCATCTAAAAGAAATAGAAATATTGCAACGCCATACGGCAAGATCCAAATATCCTAGATAGATATAATAGTTTAGGATATCTCCTCATACATCAAACATCGAGTATCGGTGAGCGGAAAACAAGATCCGAGTACGGATAAGAAGAAAATCGGCATAAGATGCCCCATAAATAAACACATCCCCCCAGATCTCACGGATCCTCGTTCCGGAATCTCTACACCGAGTGATCGTTGCCCACATCGTCGTCTCCTCCACCCAAAGATCCATCTTGCGAGTTTACTGTTCATCCGAATCAAACAATTTATCGTGTGAGACCCTAGGGTACTCAGCAAGTCTTTATGCCTCTAAAGGGGACACAACTGGGGTGACGAATTGCAGAAAAGATAATACCTAACAATTCTAGGATACTGCTAACCATCCGCCTAACCAAAGATAGCGGATGTCCGTGACTTAATAACAACAGTTATAGCAATGTTAGCAGATCCATCCTCCTCCTCGCTACCAACGAGGAAGCGGACGAACAACCCCATCCGTTGGCAGTTTATTATCCATTCCGTGAGTGTTGCACTATTTACTAGTCGGTACTTAGTCAAATTAAAAGCGGTACTTTAGTTATACTTGTCTATGATCGAAACGGTGCTCCAAGTCGTCCATAACGCGGACACGGCTTTGAAAGTTTTACCTAGGGTGCACAAATAGCAACACACACTCGATCAACCTCGGAAAAACCAAATCAAAACCCAACGAGGCATTCACGACAAAGCGATCACAGGATTCAGAAATATTTCAGGGGGCTACCCCATTAAGCTACCCGCAATGAAGTTGGCCGGCTCCGAGACAGACTCAAGGTTTGCGTCAATGGTTGTAAACGACTGGGAACCCGAAAGTGTGACTGGGCTTGTCGATACCGCGAAAACACTCCGCTTACCTAAACAGTACAGGTGCTCCTCGCACAATCTTAAATAAAGCAGTAAAGCATGGCATAAGTACAGGATAGTAATAAAGCCCCAAACTACTTTGTGGCCCCAAGAAATAAGAATGAATCAAGCTCTGGCTCAGGGGGGGTCATAAGCCTCCCGGATGTGGATAGCGTGAATATTCAAGGAACAGGAATCAAGTACTCGGGGTCCTACGGGACACAAGTGAGCATGAAAAACCAAATAGCAGATATTGCTCACCGGTGCCACTTTCATTAGTTTTCCCATTACTACTCAGGTTAAGTTGTTTAGGTACCTCGTTATCCATCAGACACTCACATACCCTACACATACTGTTCTACGACCCGCATGGCTCAAACAACTCCTGAAGTAATGGCTCATGGGATGGAGGAACAAGCTTCGGTGGGGCTTAAAAGTAAAGGCTATGCGGTACTTGGGATTCAGTTTAATGCAATCACGACTCAATGATGCAAGAATAAGATAGAGGCAATAGGTACTATATGTATGCAAGCATGTGGTAGTGCTTGCCTGGCAGCTCAGTTGAAGCGAGAGAAGGATCTGGGTAGTGCTCCTGGGTTTCTTGATATATCCCCTGCTCAGCGTCTATTTGTAGAAGAACCAAACAAACAAGGGCCAACATAAATAAAGTGCACAACCATATGAATAAAATGCGACAAGCAACAATCATGCCATGATGAATGATGCACAATTTGCATGGCAATAAAGTAGCATGGCATGGGTGAGGTGTGGAATACAAGAATAAAGCATTTTATGGAGTTTTAGCCACATTTTATACTCAAATAAGTTGCTGTATACTTTATATTTACATGATGCATGCTGCAATTCAGAACAAGGGATGCATAAACAGAAAGGTCTCGTCGAGCTGATCATTTTAGACATATTAATTGTCAAATTCGGAGTTATAAAACAAAAGTTATTAATTATTTAAGGCAAAGGGCATTTTATTGTAATTTTAATCAACTCGAAATTTAAAGTGTTCAAAATATATTTTGAGGGGCATATTTGAAATCCTCACATTTTTCTGATTTCAAAACATATATTACATGTTTAAGTTGGAATTATAATTCAAAAGTTATTTAAAAACAGATTTAAATTTGAATTTTAAAACAAATTTGAAAAGTTTAAATTAAAACAGAAAACCGAAAAACGTTTTACACTCAGGTAATCCTAGCCACAGACGCTGACGGTGGGCCACTGCTGACCTGGCGAAAACAAACGACGCGGAGAGGCCTATCTCACCGCGAGCTGTGCTAGCCTATGCGGCTGACAGGTGGGGCCGGTGGCTACGGGTCCACGTGACAGCGACTTAACCCGCAGCGACTAACAAGCGGGGACGCGATGGAGCGCGGGTTGAGAGCTACGAAACCCGGAGTGCTTTCCTGCAAAACGCACACAATGGGCCGGCAGGTGGGGTCATGGGACCGCGGTTGGCCGAGAAAAAGGAGGGGCTATCTGCAAAACGGCGCGGTACTGCATGCCGTTCTCCTCGATCGACGAAAAAAGCACGCCAGCAGAGCGTAGACAGGACTCGATCCGCGACGCTGAGCGCCTTGTACAGAGTGGTGGATCCAGTCAGTGTAGGCTAGGGAGTTGATTGGGAGGAGGGCGGGCTAGATGTGGTTCTAGGTGGCGAAAACTTGCAGACAACGGCAACGACACGCACGGTGGGCATTCGATGAAAAGATCGGCGGGGCTAGGGCGGTACGGCGAGGCGGAGCGTGTCCAGGAGGTAGAGGAGCTCACCGCGGGGTGGACGACGGAGGTGGATCGGGTTGGGAGTCGACGGATCGATGAGGAAGCAGAGGCCGGGGCGGAGCTAGGGTTTCGGCGGGTGTCTCGGCGTGCAGCGGCTGGCGTCCTCCTCCTCCTGGCGCTGCACGAGGTGAAGCAGGAGGCGGCCCTCGGCGCCTCGACCACTCCCACGCCAACCACGACAGCAGGGGGAGCTAGGAGAAGCGGCAGTGTGAGGCAGTGGCGGCGATGGGGTAGATGGTGTCGGTGGAGAGGGAGTAGAGGAGCGACAGGGCTCTGGGCGAATCTGGGAGCGACAGAGGAGCCGTGTGGAGGGAGGAAAAGAGGGAGAGAGGAAGGAGGCAGCTGGGACACGGCAGAGATAAAGGTGGCCTCGTGCCACCTTTTTCCTCCTCCTCGAGCACGTGCTCGGCCGGCTGGGCTGGCTGGGGCTGGTCCAGGCGAGGCAGAGAGGCTGCAGGGTGGGGCTGGCGTGAGGGAGAGAAGAGAGGGAGGGACTAGCTCGAGTTAGGTTAGATGGTGGCCTCGGGTTAGGTTTAGCTAGGGTTAGGGTTTGGGGTTAGCTAGGTTAGAGAGAGGAGAGGCTGGGGTGGTGGGTCAGGTAGAGAGAGGGTCGGCATGGGTAAAGAGGAGAGGGTACGTGGGGTAGATCATGGTGGTGGTAGGGTTTAGAGATAGAAAAAGAGAGAGGGGGGTATAGGGTTTAGATGAGGTGTTAGGTGTTTAGAGAGAGGATAGAGAGAGAGGGTGATGGCTTAGGGTTTAGAGAGAGGGGGTGAGGTGGATTGTTTTTGACAAGATCAAGCAAAGATCAAACAAGATCTAGTCAAAGGAGTAGAAGAGATAATAAGGTGGTGAGGGTTGTTGGAGTAGATCATGGTGGTGGTAGGGTTTAGCTATGATCACCCTTGATTATGCCTGGATGGAGGTGAAAAGGAGAGGAAGGAGAGGTTTTTTTAAAGTCAAAAGCAAAAGAATAGGGCCAACATGAGATGGACTCTCAAAGATCCATGCTTCACTTGCAAAAATACATGAAAAACCCAAAGGAGGGAATGATGGTGAGATTTGCATGGCCCATGCATGGGTATTAAATGCCATGAGTCAATCTTGTGAGAACAATAATAACATGGCATTATCCTTATGCATTTCCAAGAAGTGGAATAAAGCCACAAAAGAATTTAAAGAATTAGATCCATCCTATCTCCCATGAGCTAGATTAAATACCAAAAGAAAATAAAATACAAGCTCATGGATAATGGGATGGTGGAATTATAAGGTGGTGAAAAGAAAGGTGGTGGAGTTGGAATAAAAGATATGCCCCCAACTCAACTTGGGCATTATACATTATATCAATAACCAAATACAATATCAAGAGGCAAATACAATTAATAATGCATATGAGAGAAGAACCAAAACAAAAAGGGTTTTATATGATGCTCAAATGCAAGGTGGCATGATGACATGAGCATGATATAATTATGATGCAACAATTATATATAGGAAGTAGCCATTATATAGACTAGGCTAGTAGCATTGCAATTGTTAGACAATTGGGATGCTACAACTCTCCCCCACTAAACAAGAATCTCGCCCCGAGATTCTAGGAAGAAGAAGAAGACTCAAAGAGGGTAGGATACTTGGCACGGAGCTCATCTTCACATTCCCAAGTGGCTTCATCAACAGAATGGTGCGACCACTGCACCTTGCAGAACTTGATGGACTTGTTGCGAGTCCTGCGTTTTGCTTGAGAAACAACGGGTTAGAAGAGTTGAAGGATTGTCGTGAGACAAGAAGCATAAGATGGACATAGCTCCGGTTTTCTCAAGAAACATGATAAGAGAAATAGAACCACTTGTGAAAGAAAGGACAAGATGATGTATCATGGATACAGAAAGGCACACCGTTAAGATTAAAGATTTACTGATACGAGAGAGGATGAAATCTTTGTCTCGCCGGAAGAAAAAGAGCTAGATTGGAGAGGTTTGAACCACTATGACAATAGCATCGTATCTTCTCTCGGATTTGAGAAATGAAGTACGGAAACAATATTGCCTTCAAACAATAGAGTCCCTTGATATCAACAGAAAGATTTAGTTAGACATCGTCGGATTAGATTCTTGTTGCGCCGGTAAGACCCAACGGATCACGCAATTGAGGTGCGCGGACATAACTTCCAGAGACGGATGTGAAGCTAGATCATGGTGGAATCCTGAGAAGCAAAGAATATGGAGGATCTGGAGTTTATTGTAGAGATACTTATTGCTTTCTTTAGCCTTGAGGCTAACGCAATAGATTTGCGGCTGATGGCATCAACCATAATTGGCTTTACCACAGAAAAAGAATTGATGAAACAAAGAGAGAGATAGTTTCCTTTCATCTTGTTTGGGGATGTCGAGCATCGGTAGAATGACGAGGACAGAAAAGAGTTTGCGTCTGTTTCCACCAGATAATTGAAGATTTTGCTCCATCTAGAATAGACAGACCACCAACAAGAGATTATTGATTACTTTCTTCGAGAGAGCACTCCGGAAGAACAAGGACGGAAGTAAAAGTATCAAGGGATAAAGGCCACTTCTAACTTCCGCGGAATGAGTGAAATCACATTAATTCACCAATTCAATGTACAAGAGCGAATGATAAGAGTAGTGGTATGGTAGCTACTCCATCCCGCACTCAAAGCATTACTCCGCACATGAATAAGAAAACCATGCAACCCAACTACCGAAACAGACTGAAGGTATTGACAAGAATAGCTCATGGAACTTCGTAAGAAAACAAAGATTGATGCAAACGATTCACCGGATCCAAGATAGATAAGGGTGATGATGTTGTCGTCATATCATAAGTAACCAGCCACCGGAAAGATATGAAGGAAGATCACGGAGACAACTACAAGATTCCACAGATAAAGAAAAAGATAGCACCACTTGAACAGAAGGAATACAAGATCTGGAAGGTCTTCATGGCCTCCGGTGGATTGAGCATAGACGATAGAGCGAGAGGGTTTCAAGAGATTACTTGACGAGACTGAGGTGAAAGAACTCCATGTTCTTCTTGAAATGATTGAGAGAGATTTAGCAGTCTTGAGGAAAATCTTGAGCGAAACGCTGATGATAACTCGCCAACAAGGAAAGACTCTAGGTTTGATTGAAGATGGAAGATGGAATTAACAATGAACTTGCTGATTCCAGAATTGAAGTGATGTATTTAGCAGAAGGACGTGGCCGAGATAGGTGACTTCAAAAAGTCAGAATTCTCACTTTGAGACTTTGCACGCAGGCAGTGCTCACGAAGCTTGAGAGAAAGAGACAGAGATGATGTTCCATGTCCTTCCATTGATATCGAATAGGCAAGCATATTATCAACATATACCACCATGGATTAACAGGATATCCCCAGAATATCAAGTTCAAGAGGCGAGAGAAACGAACAAATGCTCGAAACACTTTCTGAGCTCAACGCTCTTTGAAAGGTCGACGTTACGAGTAAGGATTCATGTTGGAAAGATGCACTGGTAGAATAGATTATCTGGTCCTTCGGAAGAGAACAGGAAATGCCACCTGGTTCACATTGTCGATCGGATCACCGGTTACAAAGATAAAGAGATCTTGGATAAGAACCGATGATAGCTCATACCTCAAGCAAAGCTATCAGAGACAAAAAGATGCAATTCCCTTGTCTCAAAGAGAATTTTGTAGATATGGAGTTCAAAAAGATGTGCAGCATGATGAACAGATGATAGACCGCCATAGTGCTTTGAGAAACTCCGGATTGCCAAA
This sequence comes from Avena insularis, assembly GCA_023614405.1. Lineage (NCBI taxonomy): Eukaryota > Viridiplantae > Streptophyta > Magnoliopsida > Poales > Poaceae > Avena > Avena insularis. Next base: position 674,356,093 of record CM042690.1, read on the forward strand.
GATGCTTGAATATGCATAGATATGATCGCGGTGTACTCAAAATCACAGGAGATAACCGTCACCATTTGGAGGATAGTGGTGATTGCATTTTCCATATTCCACTCATGATAAGTGTCATATAGCTATGCCGAGAACCAAATTACAATCACCAGCATCGGATCGACACATGTTATGTAATTAGCCCAAGAGAATTGGAGATGAAATGAAACTCTAGGATTAAGCGCCGGTGACAAAAGAATGAGTTAGCATGGACATGCTGATAAAAGGGAGATAGATAATGTTTCACACACGACTGAAAAGGAGTGTGGAAGCACAGATGTATCAAAGAATTTTTTTCCGCATTTTCGGCATTAAAATACCAATAGATGCGCAAAATCACTTAACAGGTAGAGATTAGCAACTCCACATTCTATGAAAGCATGCTGAAGGAAGAACACCCTTAAGAAGATGGCACCGGTTAACAAGGAGTCAGATAGATCGCGCCGGTTTTCAAAAGCACAGATTATGGAATGTACCAACATTGATAACCAAAGGCGATTGTGATAACAAATTGGATGCAACAGATAGACAAGGAATTACACACACACACACTTTCTATGGTACTACGGAAACCCGAACACGTGAATCCTAGTTTGAATTTTAAGAAGAGGATTGAAAGCGTTACACTTCCTTACCGTAAAAGGGTGGGTGGATGGTTAAGAAGAAAAGTGGAAGCAGTCCTACTCTCACGCTTTTGTTTTTCCCTAGTATACATAGCTACCAAAAATATTGCTAGACCGACAACGACCATTTGGTGAGACCACAAGGGCGGATGGCTCGATACCAATTGTAACTACCTCGGTGAATTACGCTCTTAGTTACAAGCACGGATGAGCGGAAATGGTTAAAATAGTACGGTGGGGCCAAATGCCACTCACAGTAGACCTTTCGGCCGTCCTAACCATTTCCAAACATCGGGACAAGAACGAGCGTAATGTCAAGAAGCGAAGGGATCAACTACATACACAAATGAGTATGTATGCAAGCCACCATACAACAGTCCTCGAGCCATTCCATCTAAAAGAAATAGAAATATTGCAACGCCCATACGGCAAGATCCAAATATCCTAGATAGATATAATAGTTTAGGATATCTCCTCATACATCAAACATCAGTATCAAAGTGAAGCGAAAACAAGATCCGAGTACGGATAAGAAGCAAATCGGCATAAGATGCCCCATAAATAAACACATCCCGCCCAGATCTCACGGATCCCGTTCCGGAATCTCTACACCGAGTGATCGTTGCCCACATCGTCTGCCTCCTCCACCCGGATCCATCTTGCGAGTTTACCTGCTCATCCGAATCAAACAATTTATCGTGGTGAGACCCTAGGGTACTCAGCAAGTCTTTATGCCTCTAAAGGGGACACAACCTGGGTGACGAATTGCAGCAAAAAGATAATACCTAACAATTCTAGGGATACTCGCTAACCATCCGCCTAACCAAAGATAGACGGATGTCCGTGACTTAATAACAATTATAGCGATAATGTTAAGATCCATCCTCCTCCTCGCCACCAACGAGGAAGCGGACGAATAGCCCCCATCCGTTGGCAGTTTTATTATCCATTCCGTGAGTGTTGCACTATTTACTAGTCAGGTACTTAGTCAAATTAAAAGCGGTACTTTAGTTATACTTGTCTATGATCGAGAAACGGTGCTCCAAGTCGTCCATAACCGCGGACACGGCTTTCAGAAAGTTTTACCCTGCAGGGGTGCACAAATAGCAACACACACTCGATCAACCTCGGGAAAACCAAATCAAAACCCAACGAGGCATTCACGACAAAGCGATCACAAGATTCAGAAATATTTCAGGGGGCCACCCCATTAAGCTACCATAGAAGTTGGCGGCTCGAGACGGACTCAAGGTTTGCGTCAATGGTCAGAACGACTGGAACCCGAAAGTGTGACTGGCTTGTCGACATCGAAAACACTCCGCTTACCTAAATAAAGACAGTGCTCCTCGCACAATCTTAAATAAAGCAGTAAAGCATGGCATAAGTACATGATAGTAATAAAGCCCCAAACTACTTTGTGGCCCCAAGAAATAAGAATGAATCAAGCTCTGGCTTAGGGGGGTTCATAAGCCTCCCGGATGTGGATAGCGCGAATATTCAAGGAACAGGAATCAAGTACTGGGTCCCACGGACACAAGTGAGCATGAAAAACCAAATAGCAGATATTGCTCACCGGTGCCACTTTCATTAGTTTTCCCATTACTACTCAGGTTAAGTTGTTTAGGTACCTCGTTATCCATCAGACACTCACATACCCTACACATACTGTTCTACGACCCGCATGGCTCAAACAACTCCTGAAGTAATGGCTCATGGGATGGAGGAACAAGCTTCGGTGGGGCTTAAAAGTAAAGGCTATGCGGTACTTGGGATTCAGTTTAATGCAATCGCGACTCAATGATGCAAGAATAAGATAGAGGCAATAGGTACTATATGTATGCAAGCATGTGGTAGTGCTTGCCTGGCAGCTCAGTTGAAGCGAGAGAAGGATCTGGGTAGTGCTCCTGGGTTTCTTGATATATCCCCTGCTCAGCGTCTATTCGTAGAAGAACCAAACAAACAAGGGCCAACATAAATAAAGTGCACAAGCATATGAATAAAATGCGACAAGCAACAATCATGCCATGATGAAAGATGCACAATTTGCATGGCAATAAAGTAGCATGGCATGGGTGAGGTGTGGAATACAAGAATAAAGCATTTTATGGAGTTTTAGCCACATTTTATACTCAAATAAGTTGCTGTATACTTTATATTTACATGATGCATGCTGCAATTCAGAACAAGGGATGCATAAACAGAAAGGTCTCGTCGAGCTGATCATTTTAGACATATTAATTGTCAAATTCGGAGTTATAAAACAAAAGTTATTAATTATTTAAGGCAAAGGGCATTTTATTGTAATTTTAATCAACTCGAAATTTAAAGTGTTCAAAATATATTTTGAGGGGCATATTTGAAATCCTCACATTTTTCTGATTTCAAAACATATATTACATGTTTAAGTTGGAATTATAATTCAAAAGTTATTTAAAAACAGATTTAAATTTGAATTTTAAAACAAATTTGAAAAGTTTAAATTAAAACAGAAAACCGAAAAACTTTTACACTCAGGTAATCCTAGCCACAGACGCTGATGGTGGGCCACTGCTGACCTGGCGAAAACAAACGACGCGGAGAGGCCTTTCTCACCTTGCAGCTAACCTATCGACAGGTGGGGCCGGTGGCTACGGGTCCACGTGACAGCGACTTAACCCGCAGTGACTGACAAGCGGGGACGCGATGGAGCGCGGGTTGAGAGCTACGAAACCCGGAGTGCTTTCCTGCAAAACGCACACAGCGGCTGGTAGGTGGGGTCGGCGGGACCGCGGTTGAGCGCGAGAAAAACGGAGGGCTATTCAAAACGAGCGGCTGGTATCAGATTCGTTCTCCTCGATCTGACGAAAAAAAAGCACGCCTTGTGAAACAGCGAGACAGAGGACTCGATCCCGTGGACGGAGCGCTTGAGAGCGGATCCAGTCTGGTAGGCTAGGGGAGTTGATTGGGAGGAGGCGCGGCTAGATGTGGTTCTGGCGGAAAAACTGCGACAAAGCAACGACACGCACGGTGGGCGTTCGATGAAAAGATCGGCGGGGCTAGGGCGGTACGGCGAGGCGGAGCGTGTCCAGGAGGTAGAGGAGCTCACCGCGGGGTGGACGACGAAGGTGGATCGGGCTGGGAGTCGACGGATCGGCGAGGAAGCAGAGGCGGTGAGCAAGGGTTTGGCGGGCATCTCGGCGCGGCAGCTGGGGTCCTCCTCCTCCTCGGCGCGCGTCTGAGGTGAAGCGGGGAGCGTCCTCGGCGCCTCGACCACTCCACGCCAACCACGACAGAGGGAGCTAGGAGTAGCGCGCAGTGCAGGCAGTGGCCGTGATAGGGTAGATGGTGTCGGTGGAGAGGGAGTAGAGGAGCGACAGGGCTCTGGGCGGATCTGGGAGCGGCAGAGGAGCCGTGTGGAGGGAGGAAAAGAGGGAGAGAGGAAGGAGGCAGCTGGGACACGGCAGAGATCAAGGTGGCCTCGTGCCACCTTTTTCCTCCTCCTCGAGCACGTGCTCGACCGGCTGGGCTGGCTGGGGCTGGTCCAGGCAAGGCAGAGAGGCTGCAGGGTGGGGCTGGCGTGAGGGAGAGAAGAGAGGGAGGGACTAGCTCGAGTTAGGTTAGATGGTGGCCTTGGGTTAGGTTTAGCTAGGGTTAGGGTTTGGGTTTAGCTAGGTTAGAGAGAGGAGAGGCTGTGGTGGTGGGCCAGGTAGAGAGAGGGTCGGCATGGGTAAAGAGGAGAGGGTACGTGGGGTAGATCATGGTGGTGGTAGGGTTTAGAGATAGAAAAAGAGAGAGGGGGGTATAGGGTTTAGATGAGGTGTTAGGTGTTTGGAGAGAGGATAGAGAGAGAGAGGGTGATGGCTTAGGGTTTAGAGAGAGGGGGTGAGGTGGAGTGTTTTTGACAAGATCAAGCAAAGATCAAACAAGATCTAGTCAAAGGAGTAGAAGAGATAATAAGGTGGTGAGGGTTGTTGGAGTAGATCATGGTGGTGGTAGGGTTTAGCTATGATCACCCTTGATTATGCCTGGATGGAGGTGAAAAGGAGAGGAAGGAGAGGTTTTTTTAAAGTCAAAAGCAAAAGAATAGGGCCAACATGAGATGGACTCTCAAAGATCCATGCTTCACTTGCAAAAATACATGAAAAACCCAAAGGAGGGAATGATGGTGAGATTTGCATGGCCCATGCATGGGTATTAAATGCCATGAGTCAATCTTGTGAGAACAATAATAACATGGCATTATCCTTATGCATTTCCAAGAAGTGGAATAAAGCCACAAAAGAATTTAAAGAAGTAGATCCATCCTATCTCCCATGAGCTAGATTAAATACCAAAATAAAATAAAATACAAGCTCATGGATAATGGGATGGTGGAATTATAAGGTGGTGAAAAGAAAGGTGGTGGAGTTGGAATAAAAGATATGCCCCCAACTCAACTTGGGCATTATACATTATATCAATAACCAAATACAATATCAAGAGGCAAATACAATTAATAATGCATATGAGAGAAGAACCAAAACAAAAAGGGTTTTATATGATGCTCAAATGCAAGGTGGCATGATGACATGAGCATGATATAATTATGATGCAACAATTATATATAGGAAGTAGCCATTATATAGACTAGGCTAGTAGCATTGCAATTGTTAGACAATTGGGATGCTACAGTTTCCAACCTGCAAATTAGTCATCACTCATACTCCCTAGACCTGGCTCAACCTTCGGGGTCTTGGGTACCTAAAAAGTCCTTAGATTGAGGCAAAAGAGGATACAATAATCATCATGTCATACAAACTAATACACGATCCCATCTATGATAAATCACATGCACAATTGGTACATGGCTAGGCTGAAGCCCTTAGCCCAAGGAGAATTACTCACACATAGAGATGAGATCAACAATCACAAACATTGTAGTGAAAATCATAAGATTGATAGCAATAGTATTACAATGTCATCAATCAGAGAAGAGATCTATTATTACAAGTGGTGGAAGATGGCTATGGAGATGGAGAAGGGTTTGGAGATCTGGAGGCGGCTTTCCGGCGAGGTATGGCTTCTGGGGCATGGTGTCTCTCTGTTTTCTCGTCGCCCGAGGATTCTTTATATCGGGGTCCCTTCATGAAAGTTGTTCTGTTTGACCTAACAGAGGTGGCGCCAACTATATGACCAAAGCTATACAGTCAGAATTTTTTCTCCGGCCGTATAGTTGGTCGTTACGGCGTCTGCCTTTGTTGGACGGCTCCTGGTTTCTTCTAGTTGAAGGAAATATCATATATTTGACTTTAATGTAGTGATTCCCTCCTTTAAATGACATTATCTGTGCAGGAAAAATACAAGAACAAAGTATTGCATACCCCTCTGAATATTAGCATTAGCGGAAGGGTTTAGAGAGATATTTCATGAAAAATATGATTACTATCTAGTTTAAATATGGAAGTAGATGGCTATATTTAAGAGCCATCAATCTATAAGAGATTTCTCAGACAAATAAATGGTCCCCAATTGATTACCGGGTTGTCACACTGTGTGCACTATGCATGGTTCTCGCTCGTCGCCGCAAGGCAAAAGGCACTTCTGGACCAAAGGATCACATAAACTCATCTTAGATCACAATAAATTCTAACTTAGCGCACTAGATCATACCTCAACCTAGAATTGAATCAATCACTCACACATGGATGAACAGGAAAACATATACTCCCTCCGTCCCAAAATAAGTGACTTGAGTTTGTCTAGATTCGCATGTACCTATGTACTAAAACGTGTCTAGATACATCCGAATCTACACAAACCCACGTCACTTATTTCGAGACGGAGGGAGTATAAATATATAATGATATCACAACCATGTTCAATCTTACAATTACTAAACACAAGAGAGAGAGGGAGATGGAGATGGAGATCGATGCATGGTGGTGGTGATGTCTTCCTTCTCCTCCCCTTCTTCTTTCTTGGATGCATTGATGGTGATGGTGTTGAGGGAGATCTAGATCTTGGAGGTGTGGTTGAGGCAGAGCTCCGCCGCAATGGAGATCGGATGGGTGGCGGCAGCGGTAGAGCTCTGCCCCTGAGGGGCTATGGCTTCGTGGCTCTCTCTTGGGTCCTCCCTCCTTTATATAGGCCTTGAGGGTGCCCTAGGGTTCCCCCAATACCGTCATAGACTTAGGGAAGGTTCTGAAGCTTTTCTGGGGTCAAATCCCGTCGTTTGTGACCTTTTTGGCAACTATACGGGTGGAGCTATACGACCAGAAAAATAGCTCCGGATGTATAGTTGCTCGTCAAACCGTGTGTCCCCTTTAGTATTTTAGCTGCCATTTCTTCATACAAACTCTGTTTTGGATGTTCTTGGGCTCGTTGAGTTTGTATCGTCGAGGGATACAACCCCATGGTATTGGATATTTATTTTGAGAAGTTGGGAAAAATCACTTTTTCAACCTCTTAAATGGCTAAGTTTGGTCCCTACAGCTCCTCCATACTATGCTCTCTTTGTCCCTTTTACCTTTGTTTTATCCATTATCATCAACACCTACACACATGTCATAGACAAGGAAAAGTGATAAAATTCTACCTAAACTACTAAATGTGCAAAGCTCATATGAAAGTAAATGAGAACTAGAAGTCATGCATATAAGGCATAGCTATAGCTGAAAGAAACATGATATGAGAGATAAATGGCTCATTTTATATGGCTAAAAGAGGTGGTATTTCACAGCCATCAACTTCCCCAAGCTAGACCTTGCTCGTCCTCGAGCAAGAAGGGTCGGTAATAAATTAATGGTTGTGAAATAGCTTATCATTGGAAATCAATGCCTTGCATCCTTATTTCTTATACAAGCTTGAAGAGAGAAAACATGTATTCATACAAGGAAACACAAGCTCAGTTATAAAGACCACTAAAGATTCATAAAAACTTATATGCTCCATGTCAACTGTAAATTTACTTGCAGACAAACTTGTGATCCTCTTATTGCACCTTTTGTATAACTTTTCATATCATTATTATTTTTTATGAGGCAAAACTTAGTCACAAATAGATGTCAAGCATAAATAGGATTCTACCCAATCATGTCATCTAGTTAATGCTCTCAAGTGCAAACATCAGTTATTGAGTTTCAGAAAGTTTATCTCTTTGTAACAAGATTTATGCCAAAAGGAAATGCGAGAACATGTCAAAAGAAACATAGCATTAGAGTGTCTCTTTTTGGTCATCCACATCAATGAATCATGGATATCAAACACTCATTTTCTATTCTTTGTCTTTCCAAAACTTCAGTTCATCAGTAATGAGATCAGGCCAAAACTTAATGTGTTTAATCAGACTGTGCATGCTAAGAATGGATATTCGTGACCATTACCAAGGTTTCTCTTTTTGGTATAATGATTTCTCATAACGGCTAGAGGAGTATGCCCTCTTTTGCTTTGAACGCAGGCCCATGAGAATACCAATGCATACCCAAATATAGCATTTATGCTACATATGTTGGGCAACTCATAGCCAAACTCCAAGAGTTTCCTCTTTTTGGACTATTCAAAGGCCAGCGGAGTTGTTAGCATCCCATGTTGTGCGATAGTGGTGCAGACACGCATAAAGCAATATCGTACTTTAATCAACATGTCATTATTTGGCATGCATCTCAATTACCGCTAAATATTAGTTTCTTCAAATAAATCCTTTCAAAGAGTACTATCAAGAGTATTATCACATCTATGGTGTTGAGTATCTTTAAGGCTAAACTCTTAAGACAATTAATCAACACCTTATTTAGCATAGAACTAAAAACTTCGAAATATCATTTCCAATTGATGACAACTTCCATAATCAAACTATCAAGTCTGTTGTTTTGACATTATGGGGTCGAGCATAACCTATTCATTTAAGACAAGGCTATTTAGTGAAAACCAACAAATTTCTAAAGATCTTGATCAAGTATTCATTCTTTCCAAGTGTAGATATTGTGGCAATGTTTTCTAGAGGATCACAAATAGTGTCACAAGCTTGATAAACAATTTGGCAAGATGCACACAAGCTCTAAGTCAACTCCGATGGTGCCTATCATGAGCAAGTGTAACCCCATATGAATACAGAACTAGACTCACTTAAACAAGCATTCAAAAACAGTGGTATACATGATTGCATTAAACCTTCATCGAATACGAATATTGCACAAGACTCTACACATGTAGAAGTAACCTCCCCAAGCTTAGAACTTTGCAAGAACCAAACTTGAGTATATCACCAAAAGAAAAGAGAAAATATAGTTTACAAAAGAGAGTGTGATAACTGGTTACCTCCCCAAGCTTAGTTGAAAACAAGGGTGACACACTTTACCATTGAGATACAAGTAACCTCTCTTTTGATGGACAAAGAACCTTTGCTTCAACATATATTTCTTGATATGGCCCGATGTGCCTTCCTTGAGGACCTGCTTAAAAACTAAAAATAAAACGATTTTTTTGTGTTTCTGAAGATACGGGTTTAGCTCACAAGTGATAAAAATACAAGTCCCACTAAGTCTGTTCATCAACCTAAGCACCACGCTTAAGTCAACAAACTAGTTCTAGAAGATGCCTCTCCTAGATTTTGATGAAGTGCAAATGAGACAAAATATGAAACACGAGTGTGCAGCCCCTATGTGCTTAATAAAAGAGGTTCGAGTTGGAAGATTTTACCAGAAATTGATTGTCGAATCATTGAATTGAAGAAACCAAGTGGCTCATGTGAGTGTTTGCACGGTCGGCACTACCGTACACGTCGTCACACAAGGTTCAAGTCCCTGCAAAAATAACACAAAAAAATGCATCGGTTTGGTATATGAACATAGTTTGTTTACCCCACCGATAAAAGGAAAGTAAAAAGAAAACATAAACTTCTATAAAGAATTACAGTCTAGGAGGTTTATGAGGTAGAATTTTGTTGCTTACATATGCTCGGCTTCTCTAGATCATGGGAGAAGCTCCCAGGTGGTGTTTCGATATTTTTAGAAGAAGAAAGAATAAAATTTTGAGCAATGGTTACCTTCCAGTTGACATTTGAGGGGTTTTCTGAACTATACGGGCATAACTATACGGTCGGACAAAAAGTTTCCTGTCGTATAGTTGGTCGCCAAACTATCTATCCCTGGGAAAACAAAATATACAAAGGCATCGATATCTATACGACCGGAACTATACGGCCAGAATTTTATTCCCGCCATATAGGTGGTCGTTAAAATGTCAGTACATTGGAAAATAATTCGTACGGAGGCACCGATATCTATACGACCGGAACTATACAGCCGAAATTTTTATTCCCGCCATATAGTTGGTCGTTAAACTCTCTGTATCCATAAAAAAATTTTGTTTCTTCGAAAATTATTGCTTATCCTGTAACTTAGTGATATACCTTGTTTTGACAGTAAAATAACAACTTAAATTTTCGACCAACATTAACATGTATAGGATGAGATTTAGGTACAACTGAGTTGTGCAATACATAGTAACAATAAATTCTACCTTTTGAAAACTACAACAAGATAACTCTAATAGCAAATCATGCAAAAAATAAAAATGCCAATGCAACATGAATGCATCTAGACTCAAGACACAAAACTAAGAAAGACACCTAATGACTTACGGGTTGCCTCCCGGGAAGCACTTTCTTATAACCAAGTAGCCAGGTTTTTATACTCCATATTTATTTGGCAATGGAGGCAGTTATAGGAGTAATTTTTCTTACCTCCAACGAGTATTTTCAGGATTTATGTCATACTTTTTTCTTCTAAGACGTACCCTCTTGCGGTACATTGGTATCTTGTAAGTGTTCTCGTTGCCACGTGAGGATGGATGCACCAAGCTCGGTAAATATGTATTCTTTCCTTCCTGCATAGAGGGTGTTAAAGATTTATTATCAAACTTTGAATCTTTACCTTGATTACTATTTTGAGGGTATAGCACATAATGTTCTTTTGGGTCCCGTAGCTTGGTCTTTGCCACCGGAATTTCCTGCACCTCATTAGTAAAACAAAAGTCATAGCAAACAGGTATCGGAGGCACATAGGATTCCGTCTTTGGCTCATCATAATTGATTTCCCCGAAAAGAGTATTTAAACAAACACTACTAGAATCATCAAAAACTTCTTCAGGGCAATTATCAGGGATTATAGAATAATTTAAGTCCTCATCATCACTAAAGTCAAAATAATAATAAAGATCAGGAATAGGTGGGGGATAAGGTTTGAGAGCTGCTTTCAATTCATTCCATTCCTTGATTTCTTTTTCTTCTTTCTCCTTGATGTGTCTTTCATTTCTCTGATATTCTTCATAATTTCGTTTCACTTCATCTGCAGGTGTCAGATGTATGGGATATTCAACACGAGGCTTCTTATTTTTATTTTTCTTGGTTTGAGGCTTCTTGGATTTACCCTTCTTTCCTGCTTCAATGATGTAACAAGTGGAAGATATGGGAGTAACAGTAGAGGGTTGTTCTCCATCATTAGTAGCAGCAATTCTAATATGATTAAAATAATCAGCTATGAAAGGCATTGCTTTAGAAAGAACATCTCTAATTAAGGTATCATCATAAGGAATTTCCCCTCTTCTATTTTCATCTTTAAGAAACTCATTGACCAAGTTCTCTAGATCAGTAGGGAGAGGTTTTTCTTGATGCACAATTTCACATTGCCATTGATGAAAATTATTATGTATATCTCTTAAGAGTTGCCAAGCTTCTTCCAAAGTTTTTCCAAGGAATGCACCATCACACATCATATCTAGCTTATCCTTAGAAGAGTGATTTATGCCTCCATAAAAGTGATTCAACAATAACCAATCAGGTAAATTATGATGTGGACAATCATGCATTAATTTTGAGAACCTACTATAAGCTTGTATTAAATCCTCATTGTTGCTCTTCTTGCAACTAAGGATATGAAGCCTACGCTCATAAGTTTGCTTTTGTGAGAAATACTTACCGAGAAAAGCTTTAGAGATACCTTTACATGAATTGAAGTGTCCCCGGGATGCGATTTTAGCCAATCTTTAGCTTTTCCTTTCAGCGAGAACAGGAACAGATATAACTTCAGCTTATCATTTGTCCATCCATTTTCCTTCACCGTGGAACACAATGAAGTAAATTTGTCAATATGCTCATATGGATCATTGTCCGGATCTCCTGCAAAAGTTGTTTCCATGATCATATTTATCCACATAGGATTAATCTCATATTCATCCACATCAATAGTGGGCTGAACATTAGGAGCATGTAAATGATCAACACTCGGAGCACCATACACCGCAAGACTTTTACTTTCCATAGTTCCTATTTTTTAAAATTTCCTATAACTAAAATAAATAACAAGACTACTAACAAAAGGTAAACTATTTTGTTTCTTTTCAAATAATCAAAAGCAGTAAGATAAATAGCAACAAACAGAAATAAACTATGTGCGAGTAGGAAGGTAATAACCGGATGCTTAGCTCCCCGGTAACGGTGCCAATTTGATGACTGGATTCCTGCACCAACAACAGGGTTATTGCAGTACTTATAGCAGCAAATATTTAAGAGTTTGTCCTGATGGGAGATCGACAAACGGAAACAACACGACCCCGCAGCCACGTTGTTAATGCGACCATGTTTCGCACCCAAACCGTGGTTTGGAAATAGCCTATTCTATAAGTTACTATAATAACGATAACTGAGAGAGGTTTAAATTATCTAATAACAAAGAACTTTTAACAAGAACAAAATAAACTAAGACGGAAAGTAAACAGGAATATGAACTGAATTAAAGAGATTGTAGTTGTAGGATTGAATAGAATGAGAGAGGGCTTTTAGGCTTCGGTCTCACTAGTACTAGATGGGCAAATATATGTGTGATCTATAAGAGATTTCTCAGACAAATAAACGTTCCCCAATTGATTACTGGGCTATCACACTGTGTGCATTATGCATGGTTCTCGCGCGTCACTGCAAGGAAAAAGGCACTTCCAGACCAACAGACCAAAGGCACTTCCTGCACTAACAACAGGGTTATTGCAATACTTGTAGAAGTAAATATTTAAGAGTTTGTCCCGATGGGAGATCGACAAACGGAAACAACACGACCTCGCAGCCACGTTGTTAATGCGACCATGTTTCGCACCCAAACCGTGGTTTGGAAATAGCCTATTCTATAAGTTACTATAATAACGATAACTGAGAGAGGTTTAAATTATCTAATAACAAAGAACTTTTAACAAGAACACAATAAACTAAGACGGAAAGTAAACAGGAATATGAACTGAATTAAAGAGATTGTAGTTGTAGGATTGAATAGAATGAGAGAGGGCTTCTAGGCTTCGGTCTCACTTGTACTAGATAGGCAAATATATGTGTGATCTATAAGAGATTTCTCAGACAAATAAACGTTCCCCAATTGATTACTGGGCTATCACACTGTGTGCATTATGCATGGTTCTCGCGCATCACTGCAAGGCAAAAGGCACTTCCAGACCAAAGGATGACATAAACTCATCTTAGATCACAATAAATTCTAACTTAGCGCACTAGATCATAACTCAACCTAGAATTGAATCAATCACTCACACATGGATGAACAACAAAACATATATAGATATATAATGATATCACAACTGTGTTCAATCTTACAATTACTAAACACAAGAGAGAGAAGGATATGGAGATGATGGTGGAGATGGAGATCGATGCGTGGTGGTGGTGATGTCTTCCTTCTCCTCCCCTTCTTCTTGCTTGGATGCCTTGATGGTGATGGTGTTGAGGGAGATCTAGATCTTGGAGGTGTGGTTGAGCTTCGCCTCAATGGAGATCAGATGGGTGGCGGCGGCGGCAGAGCTCCGCCCCTGAGGGGCTATGTCTTTGTGGCTCTCTCTTGGGTCCTCCCTCCTTTATATAGGCCTTGGGGGTGCCCTAGGGTTCCCCCAATACTGTCATATGGCATAGGGAAGGTTCTGGAGCTTTTCTGGAGTCAAATCCCGTCATTTGCGACCTTTTTGGCAACTATACGGGCGGATCTATACGACCATAAAAATAGCTCTGGCTGTATAGTTGCTCGTCAAACCGTCTGCCCCCTTTAGTATTTTGGCCGCCATTTCTTCATACGAACTCCGTTTTGGGTGTTCTTAGACTCGTTGAGTTCGTATCATCGAGGGCTACAACCCCATGGTCTTGGATATTTATTTTAAGAAGCTGGAAAATTTCACTTTTTCAACCTCTCAAATGGCTAAGTTTGGTCCCTGCAGCTCCTCCATACTATGCTCTCTTTGTCCCTTTTGCCTTTGTTTTATCCATAATCATTATCAACACCTACACACATATCATATACAAGGAAAAGTGATAAAATTCTACCTAAACTACTAAATGTGCAAAGCTCATATGAAAGTAAATGAGAACTAGAAGTCATGCAATAAGGCATAGCTATAGCTGAAAGAAACATGATATGAGAGATAAATGACTCATTTTATATGGCTAAAAGAGATGGTATTTCATAGTCATAAGTTTCCTATGAGATCGCCGCTAACCAAGTATCTCACCTCAAGCCTTTATCAATCTATGGGATCTTGGGTACCTACAAGTCCACAGACCGAGGCGAGAGATGAAGAAACAAAAGATACAAATCACGAATTCAAACAAAACACAATTCTCCCATGATCTAGATGCATATAATTGTTGCGAGGTTTCTCTCCAACCCGCAACTCATGAGGACTACTCACTCGTAACAAATAGATCAGAGATAGAAAACATCATGCAAATACTTAGATTGAAATCAAATATTCTTACAATGGTTACCAAATCATAAGGAGATCTAAAAGTACAAAGCAATGGATATGGATAGTGGAGGGATGGATGGTGGAAGTGATGAACAATGGATGAACAATGCTGTGGATCTCCTTTGGTGGTGTTGTGATGCAATCTGAGAATGGCAGCTCTCTGGCCGGTCGCTAGAGCCTCAAAATATATAAGCATCTTCATGAAAGTTGTAGGGTTTGACGATACCGAGCCATCGCCACCTGGTATGGGCGGGCGATACGGGCGGACCGCGCCATACCAGTGGTCGTTAAGCACTCTGTTGCCTTGGAATTGCTTTCCAATTACTTGGTTGTGTGTACTTCCTCAAAATCCTTCATTGTGACTCCTTATTTCGCCTTAAAAGTAGTGATTTCCTGCACAACATAAATCAAAGAAGGGATTTGTATATCTTTGCAATTATTAGTCATTAGTGGCAATGTTGAGAGTTTATTTGGCAATTGCTTGACCAAAAACAACGTTTAAACACGATGGAAGATGGCAAAAATCGAAGCCATCATGCATACTCAAGGAATAATACATTTTTATCTTGATATTGAAACGAGGGATCATCTTATAATGCTACTAAAACGCCAAACAAGCAATATAAGATGCAAACATCATATGTGTAAAGTGGAATGACATGGTTCTTGCACTTGATCACTATCATGTGCATCGTGGTATGATCTTTATCATTCCTTTGTGTGTAAGGCCAAGGTCTATAGAACTTACACGTTAGGTGTGTTCTAGGAGTATCAACTATACTTCAACTTACAACATTACCATATCATGACACTAGCCCATCAACGATCTAAACTAGACGCTTCTAATTTATCAATTGCAAGTTTTACGTGGCTTAGGGCTTTCAAAGATAGAACCGATCTTACCTATGAAAATGGAACCACAACGATAATAACCAAACTATTAGCAACTCGTTGTAAATCACATATTAACTATAGTAGGAGAGACAAACACCTGCTAGCCACTTATGCAAAACTAGTTGCATGTCAAGCGTGGAATAGGTCTCATGTGCGAGGACATGTAAAGTTAGTCCGGACCGCTTCATCCCACTATGCCACCAATATCTAAAATTAATATAAGATGCAATAACATGATCATCATCGCCCACATACTCATATGTGTACTACCCATACAAAGCATCTACGCATAGATCTGGCTCTGATACCACTGTTGGGTTCACAACATAGAAAACAAAAAAATTCCTACGATGGGAACTATTATACGCCAAGATCTATCTACTAGATACAAGCAACGGGTGGATATACATCTATAGAGAACATACCCTCGAAGACCAACAAAGTGTAACGAGAATAAACTCGTGGATGATGTAGTCGAACGCTTGTCGATCTCAAGATCGTGTGGAAGTCCTAGCACCGCAAATCAGCAACGCATCCGTCCTTGTACACACGTTCAGGCCACCTAACAACCTACACCTCCTCGTTCCAGTGATGCAGCGGAAGCAACAACTCCTTCTAGACGAAATGCCACCGGGAACATGTATCCCGCTAATCCGAGACCATGGGGGAATAATTCTAGAGGGGGATAGAGATCCTTCACGAGGAGGTGTGAGTGAGAAGGAGGGAGAGGGGGCCTTTTATAGGAGAGGGGGCTGCCCCCTCCCATGGTCGGAGCCCCCACCTCTTCCTCATTTTGTGGTGGAAGTTCCACTCACATACATTTGGCCCTCCATTTTCTCCACTCAAAATGCATTAAATTTCCACCAAATTTAATACAACTCTCATTTAATAAAACTCTCTTATTTATTTTATTCAGAATTTTGTTAATTACTTTAATTAACAAACATTCACATAAAACCCCTTGCAACATTTCAATATCACATGCAGAACCAATTTTGGCAATTTCACCCAAAACAATTTTGGTGTCCATTGAAACAATTCCAGCGCTTTGCAATTCTTTCATCTAGAACATATTTGCTCCAAATGGTGTTGACAACCCTTAAGTGTGTCACCCTACGGTTTGCGAATAATGCAGACATGATCGAGACCCTTCTCAAATCCATAATCAGAAGCGGGATCTGGAGATCCATATTGACTCCCACACATTCAAGGATGACTTCTATGATCGTGAGAACTTTTAATGATAGTAACTAAATCCCTTTGTCTTGTGATATATTACATGTCCGAGATTCGACCACCAGTATCTCAATACTGATACATTGCAAATGTATCTATAATTTTTGATGTTCCATGCTTAGTTTTATCCACTTTCTTGTGTTTGTTCCAACTTTTGAGTACTTTTATTATGATTTATTGGACTAACCTATTAACAAGAGCCACAGTGCCATCTGCCTGTTTTCTGTTGTTTTTGGTTCCAGAAAAGTCAGAAAATGAATATTCTCGGAATTGGACAGGACAAAAGCTAAAGTGCCTATTTTTCCGGAAGGGGTCAAGTGCCAGAATACGAGATGGAGAGGGGCCAGGGGCCGGCCACACCACCTGGCCGCACGGCCAGGCCTGGCCCGTGCCAGGGGGTGGTCTGGCTGACCCCAGCACCCCCTCGGCCCCTCCTTCTGACTATAAGTTGCCCTCGGGACGAAAACCCTAAGTACCCGATCAAAAATCCACGAAAGAGCCTGTAGCCGCCGTCATCTCCATCCCTAGATCGGGAGGGATCTGAAGCTCTTCCCGGCACCCTGCCAGAGAGGGGAATTCACCCTGGAGGCCTTCTTCATCACCATGCAAGCCTCCGGTGTGATGCGTGAGTAGTTCATCCTTGGACTACGGATCCATGTAGTAGCTAGATGGCTAGTTCTCCTCCTTTGTGCTTTCATGTTTAGATCTTGTGAGCTCCGTTCATGATCAAGATCATCTATTTGTATTCATACATGTTGTGTTTGTGGGGATCCGATGGATATTGAGATGCTATTTCAGATTGATTATTGATTCTATCATGTCTTTGTTATTTGAGATCTTGCATGCTTTCCGTTGTTAGTAGCTATCTTGGCCAAGTAGATGCTAGCAACTCCAAGAGTTAGTATTTATGCTCGATAATGGGTTCATGCCTCTGGTAATCTGGGGAAGTGACAGAAATCTCTAAGGTACTAGATGTGCTGTTGCTACTAGGGAGAAAACAACGATCTTTTGTTCATAGAACAATTGTATTGTTTACTTTACACGCAGTTTGTAAAGCAATAATCTGTTGCTTGCAACTTAATACTAGAGGGGGTTCGGATGATAACCTAAAGGTGGATTATTAGTCATAGATGCAGTTGGATGGCGGTCTATGTATTATGTTGTAATGCCCAATCAAGTCTCAAAGGAGTCAAGATGATTAGTATATGCATGTATTGCTTTCTCGGTGTTTGTCAATTGCCCCGATGTAATTTGTTCACCCAGCATGTTATCTATCTAAGGAGAGACACCTCTAGTGAACTATGGATCCCGGTCCTTTTCTTTACATACAATCTACAATCTTTTACTGCTTTGTGTTTACTTTCTGCAAACTTTTACTTCTTTCCATTCGATACGTTTAATCCTTTGTTTTCTGCAAAACACGGTGAGATTGACAACCTCATCGCAAGTTGGGGACAAAGTTCTGTGGTTGTGTTGTGCAGGTCTCCACGTTACTACTAGCACCCGAGTGCGCTCGCCAAAGCTTCACTAGTAACACCTTTGAGGTGTTTCCTTGCTCCTACTAGTTCGATTAAACCTTGGTTTCATAACTGAGGGAAACTTGTTGCTGTGCTCATCATACCTTCCTCTTGGGGTTCCCAACGAGCTCTACATCAACACCACGCACCAAGCACTTTTCTGGGCGCCGTGTATTGAGCCATCAAATACCTAGTTTGATCTCGTTACCCACATGCAAACTTTGCTTGTTCCCGTGATATAACATTCTAGTAACCACATCACTTGCTTGCAAGCTATCTTAATGTGATATCACCGAGAGGACTCAGAGTATATCTATCCGTCATCGGGATTGACAAATTCCACTCTTGATCCATGAGCCTCAACATAACACCTTCAGAGTATCTGAACCCACCTTTATAGTCACCCTTTTACGGTGTGACGTTTGATGTTATCAAGTCACTCTTCCGGTGTTAGCAATTAATATGATCTCATGGTCTAAAGACTAAGATTACTTCGTATGATGTTATAGCAATATAAACATAATTACTTTGATCATAATGCTATACTTTGAATGAATGTTCATCACATCATTCACCAATGATGTGACCTTGTTATTAACAATATCCAATGTCCATGATCAGAAAACCTTGATCATCTTGTTAATCAACGAGCTAGTTTATAAGAGAGGCATAACTAGAAACTCTTTATTTGTTTATTAAACACACATGTATTAATGTTTCTTTTTAATACAATTATAACATGTAAATATACATCTATCATATACTTGGAATATATATAATAACAACTTTATTATTGCCTCTCAGGACATATTCCCTTCAGGGCTTGCCTTTGTTGTTGTTGGAGGACTCGCCACGACAGGCCTTGCTAGTGCATAGGGTTGGAGGAGGGCACACCTGAGCAATGAGGGCGGAGGAGGCGGTGTTGACAGTCGCATTCGCCTGTTGCATCTCCTCCATGAGAAGCATGCTTCAGGCCCGAATGAAGGAGGGCAGCGTGTCGATCATCGATATGACTGTGGTGTCAGAGGAGAAGCGAGGTCTGACACCGCACAACATGTTGAGGACAAGGGCGCGGTTAGAGATGGGAGAGTCGTTGTCAGCGAGGTCGTCAGAGATTTTTTTCTGATGGCGGAAATACTCGATGATCGAGGATGTACCCTAGAGCAGCTAATGAAAATTGTTGTTGAGGTAGATCACTTTATTGGCCTTATTGGCGGAGAAGAGCTCAAGGATTGCAAGCCAGAGCTGGCACGCCGTATGGTCATGGGCGAGCACCATATCAGTGACATCTTCATCAATTCCTGCATGGAGAGAGTTGAGGACGGCGTAGTCGTTGGACGACCATGTCGCATAGGTCGGTGTTGCCGCGGTGGTGCCGTCAATGTGGCTAATCAGGTCGGTGCGGCCGAGAGAGGCCTTCATGTAGATGCTCCAATTGGTGTAGTTGGAGGCATCGAGGGAGAGGACGACGAGAGCGTGGGAGCGCAGGGCACCAATGGGAAGCAGGGCGCCGGAGGTGGCGCTGGTGGGGTTGGAGAAGAGGGCTCCGGTGGTAGAGTTGAGATGGCTTGAGGTGGTGGCCATAGTGGGCAGTGGGGGTGAAACGGCGGCGGCGACGATGACATGTTTGAGGGTAGGACCAATCTGGTACCATGTAGAAAGGGTTTGGGGGAAAGCCTCACATGGTTAAGGCCGTGGGGTTCCAGTATTTATATTAGGCACTAGGCCGATTATGGTTAAGTACAAGTTTTATACAATACACGTACACATACATATACACAATCTAACAAAACAGACAGGGTATGGGTATATCGATGGGTACAAGTATATACCCGTAACTTAATGGGTAGGGTATGGGTATTACCCGTGGGTATAAAACTATGGCCATATCCTGTCCATACGGGTACGGTACCCGCGAGTACCCGTACGCGTTGGTAAATTGCCATCTTTAGTCCTCCTGAAGGAGGGTTGTGGGTGAGAATCCTCCTTAGAGGTCCCTCGTGCGGAGATTCCCTCGCCGAACGATGGCGAGGCTTGGCGCTTCCCTCGCAGAGTGATTGGCCAAGCTGGGTGGTGGCCTAGGCGCCTAACCACCAGTGGGCCAGGGTACCCCCTAAAGCCCTGACCCAACATCGATGACAAATGTCATCAAGACCGAGTTGGTATTTACTTTTTTGGAGTTTGCCCTACCTTGGATTTTTTCCGTCCTCCGCCACAGGGACCAGTATGTAAGCGACACAGAAAGCTCGGTTGCCTGCGTCACTACCGCTTGATACAGTTCCCGCTGGTGGCATCCCCATCCCATCGGTGCCCCATTAGAGGCCATCTAACACGAATGTAATATGTGGTTCACCACGAAACAACCAGATAAAATTTCCATTCAATTTTAGAAGTTTTTACAAAGTTTGAATGGAAACAACAAGCTAAACTACATGTGTGGTGCGGCGACAGTGGCAACAATCCTCATAGGCAGTGGCGCCGCATGAGGGCTCCGACGTTGCCCGGGTGCGATGGGTCAGTGAGACCCCACTCCTCTGACAGAGAGCGGTAGATCGTCCTCTATGTGTCCATCTCCTCCTTTGCTAAGTTGAGGCGGACGCGCAACGCCTCGTCGTCCGGGCGGGCACACATAGTCTCGAGTATCTCCATGTACGACAACTCCAGTTCTTGTCGTCAGAGGTGCTGTGGCAACATGACATCGTTGAGGACATCCCAACTGAAGGGTTGGCCGATCATGCGGCGGACCCCCGTTCGCCACCGGGAGGGACCATCCTCAGGCCTCCGAGAACTCCCGCGTTGCTCGATTGGCGCCTCCATCGGCTGGTCGGAGTCGGAGAGGTCGTCCAACTCCTTCCCTGGGGCGGCGACACGGGCGCGACGAGTATTCACCGGAGCTTATACGCCAGGGTTGCCAGTGCAGGTGGTTGTAATGCGGCGGCCAGACATGGTGGGTGTTGTTCTGTGCCACCAGTCCAGTGCGTCGGCCTTTAAGGGCGCGGTGAAAAATCGCCAGAAACGGCGAGAACCGATGGCGGGAAAGGCCCCAGAGCGGATGGGTTGGGTCGCTCCGCTGGGCCCGCCGGCCAGACAGGTCGGACTGCAACCCAAATTTCTCCGGAGCAAATCGGATGGTCACGAGCAGCCCAGCACGAATCTTAAAGTGGACATAAACCCCGACCGGTTCGCGCCGAATAGTCTCGTCATGTGGCCTGGTCGAGCTAGCTCGAGTCCGCGCCGCAGCTTCTGTCTGGTTCCGGGTAAGAAACCCTAGCTCGCGCTCCGGGGAAGCGAAGGGGGAGAAGATGGCGACGACGGCGAAGGAGACGCGCGAGCCGTCTCGGCGGGAGGGCCGCGACTCGCACGGGAGGCGCCCCCACTCCTCATCCAGGTCGCGGCGGGATGATCCCCCCAGGTACCAAACCAATCGACTGCAATCCCATCCTTTTCCTCGATCCGTATCGCTGGATTTGGATTAGTGGTAGAACGGGGCACGGTGGATTCGTAGATTTCCTAGGACTCGCAATATTCGATCGGTGTATCTTACTCGTGTGACAATGCGGTTCGAGGCCGTATTAACCCCAATTCCGGAATTCATTTTTTGGTAGCCCGAGGAGGTGGAAAGATGACAGGAGGCATGAATCCGATAGGAGTCACTACAGGCGTCGAGCTGAGGAGAGTGCCAATGCAGTCGACCGCGATGAGAGGAGGAGCAGGCCCTTACAAGATGCCCAAGCCCGGCGCGACGATCCTGATCCTGTGCGCAGGGAGGGGAAGCGGCAGGATGATCCTGATCCGGTGCGCTGGGAGGGGAAGCGGCCCGATGACCCTGATCCTGTGCGCTGGGAGGGGAAGCGGCATGATGATTCTGGTCCTGTGCGCAGGGAGGGGAAGCGTCATGATGATCCCGATCCTCTGCGCAGGGAGGGGAAGCTGCCGAGCGATGTGAAAGATGACCCTCCCGCGAGGCACGAGAGATCTCCCAGGGGAACTAAGCGGTTTTCCGAGACGAGAGAGGCCTGGCAGCCTCGATCTTCTTTCTTTCAGGTTCTTGTCTTCTACTTTATGTACAGAAAGGGGCTACCAACGCCACCAGTGGTTTATGTTCTTTGCTTTCAGTGGCTTAATTGCTATGCACTTAACTCCCGATCAGCGGACCACGTCCTGAATGTTTACATGTGCTGGAGCAGTAGTAATCGCCAATTCTTGTGCTGGTTCTTGTTATGAAAGCTTTATCTGCTATCCTATCTAGGAATATTACTTACTAACAATAGGGCCACTTGGCTTCAATTACATCTCATCAGTTCATTTTGTTCTAAATTTTGTTCACACGTACATTACCGTCTTGTGTTATTCAGTATGTAGTACTGTATATTTGTACTCTGCCAATGGTATATTTTCTTCTGTTGGAGTCAGTTGTATAGAACTGTAGGTTAGTTAGACTACATCCATGGACTACCAACTGTGCCTCCTTACAATGTAGTTCCTCCATCTGCAGAGATAAGTCTTTTCTTTTTGTTTCTCCCAGTCCACAGTGCAAGATTTAGGCTATGATTTTTATACTAGAATGGAGGAAAATATACTATGGAGGGATTTGGCAAGACAAATCCAGTACCAAAGTTTCCATTTAGCCATTAGTGTCCATATGTTTTCACTTGTACTAATTGTCAGATTTTTGAAGATTGATCTTGGATCTCATGGCAACCTATATATTTAGAGATGGAAGGGAGTATAGTTTAATTGATGGCTTTCTGATTGAATTTGGTTGAGCTTACATTGGAATTAACACACATGTTCTAGAGTTCAGATTTTCTCCCCTAAGGATTTTCGATTTAAACACTTCATTTTTGTGTTTGGAATATGACTGCTCCAGTTGTATTAAAACACACATATCTTCTTGATCTTCTTCTACAACTCATGGGCAATAAATACTTGTTCTCCTTTACATTGGTATTCATGTTTCATGTTGTTTGCTCGTACTATTGCAGAACTAGGTAATTGTGTTGAGAATGTTGGGTTGTTGCTAAAACGTATCTGTTTGTTGTCAGGTCATCATGCATAAGTACTATGTTTCTGGTGATTTATTGGTAGTTCTTATGACACATACCTTCGAATGTCCACCATATTAACAACATTAGGCTACTTATGCTTGTATGTACAGCATGATGAACGTGACAGTGCTGGGCATGGTGGTCGACGCTATGTTCGCCAAGGTAGTGCAGAGCTGCCTTATCGGTTCTTACTTTCTGCACTAATTTATCTATCCATCCATTTGCTTAGATTACTTTTTGTTTCATAGACTATGGAAGACACAGGGGTCAAAACGAACATCTTGATGATAGAGATAAACACAAGTCTGAGGGACGTGGTTTTCAGGAAAAGGTTGCGCAAGCTCAACCACAGAGTGACGTTGATTCTACATGGAAGCATGATGGGTTTTTCAAGTTGGAAGAAGAAGTTCCCGTTGCCAAAAGGAGGCCAGGATTTAAGGAGATGCGGATGCCACTTGAGGAGCAAGAATCAGCTGTTACAGAACCAGATGCAAGATTCCGTAAACCTGATCAACCTGGGCTAACCTCTGGAATGGGAGAAGAAAGGAGGAATTACCACTCACGGGAATTCATGAGGCCCGATGATAGAGGTACCAGAAGGGGGTTTTCTGATTTCAGGGGTGCTAGTCAGAGAAATGGCTATGATTCAAGGGGTCGTTTTGCTGGTAGAGGGGGAAGGGGCAGAGACAGGTTCGAGTACCAGTATGGTGGAAGAAATGACATGCACGAGGCTGCAGGGGATCAAACAGAAAAATGGAAGCATGACCTTTATGATCAGACAGACAATACCCCAGCTCCGATGACTGAAGAAGAGCAGATTGCGAAAGTTGAAGCACTGTTGGCGCTGTAGCTACCTGTTTTGTTGTTGCCTGGAGCTATTTGCGATGGGCCGATGATAGTTATCTTTTGCATTTTTGTCTGGACTCTAGAGTTGTTTGGGATGGCTTGATTGTCATGTAACTTGGTTTCGTTGGTATTGAATGTTGACTATGTGGCACACTGCTGGAATTTGTCTGTCTTATGTCAGCCTTTTCATTTAGACGATGTTTCTTCTTCCGTCTTTTCAGTAATAGTATCAGTTCACTTCATCTGGGATCCATGGAACTCTGCATTTGGAAATAAAATTGGTCTCTTCTTCTCTTTGGAATGAAGTGTCTGCAACAAACAGCACCACTTCATGTTGGATCCATGGAACAAGTATGTTAGTAGTTAAAATGTTATATTCCCATGGAACAAGTATGTTGTCAAAATGTTATATTCCCATTGAACCTGTATCTGTTCAAATACCCTGAAGTGCTGTTCTATTTGCTCCCCAAATCCCCTTCTAGTGGATTCATCTTAGCATTGGATTTTCAGATGCAAAATTGCCTGTTTGGTTTGATGCTAGATCTGCCCAGGCTGAGCATTTCAAAGCTTAGTAAGCTTAATTTTCTCGTCATAACATGTGACGCTAGACCAGAAATAAGCTAAACATTCTCATTCTGGTAGTGTAAATCTGACGCTAGATAAAAAAAAGAAGCTAAATTTAGCTACTAGGAGTAGTAAAAAAAAGCCACCCCTAAATTTTCTCGTCAATTTGACGCTAAACACTGCACATAAATATCATCCATAATTTCTGGTGTCCAAATCAATTTATTACCGGGCTCCATTTCATTTCGGAGCCTCAGAGGCTCAAAACCCCCAAACCCAAACGCATTGCTTCAGCAATACACCTCGACTTCTCCCCTCCCCTTCCCCCTCCCTTCCGCCGCTCCCCCTCACATCCATGGCGTCGTCGTCTTCGCGGCCGTCGCACCGCTCCGTGTTCGACGCCGCCTACGTCCGCGCGGAGTTTGAAACCGCCGGCATCTCCCCCCACTTCATCCCTCTCATCTGGAAGTACGCTTCTAATGCCCTAGAACCCTACGCGCACTCCTCACCCCCATCTCCCTTCCCCCCTCCCTCCTTGTTCTGTTCTGACTGGTGGTGTCCTCTGTGCGCGTGCGTGTTCAGGTACGTGCTGCAGAATCCTAGGTGCGCCGACCTCGACGGCGTCCCGTCGCTCCCGGCGGCCGCGTACGCGCTCCTGCGGAACAAGTTCAGGCCGACCACCTCGACGCTCACCGCAGCCGCGGAATCCAAGGACCGGACCACAACCAAGCTGCTCATCCGCCTCCAGGTGACTGTTTATCTACCTGCGGTAGACCAAATTTAGGTTGTGGATGTAGGGAGCGACAATTTGGCCTGTTATAAGCCTGTATGACCTAATGATTTTTTGGGGATAAGGTGCGTTTCACAAACCGTGTTGCCTTTCCTGATTATTAGTTCCTCCACTGTTACCTGCATTCATGACATTGCACCATTGTGGTTCTGAGTATGCGGGTATCGTACTCTCAGTGGTTTCATTTTAGCAAAAAGCCAGCCCTTTGGTTCTACTAGGGTTTGAATGTATGTAGATACAGATAAACACATGCATAATTGAATCGTCTGAGAAATGTTTTAAGGATCAAGTCTCACCATGAACTTCTCTGGTGAAACTATCCATTACACACTAAAAATTAGGTTTTGTTAGTTTAATTCTTGGTGCTTTTGCCTAGGTTACGTATTTTCTGAAAGCTAATGATTTTTCACAGTTTTCCTGTCATGTAAATTTCTCTTTTCCTATCTTGAAACACCAGTAACCATATTTAAATTGTAGAGCTCATGTGCTAACACAAAATACTAAACTAGTGTTGACGTGTCCTCTAAGGTAGCACTGGCATACCGTTTCATGTTAATCATTTACTAGAGAAACAGACAGGGATTTATTTGCAAATATTTGTAAACGGCAAGTATATATACTAATTAACATGATATGATACTTTGGTTTGTTTTGTAACCTTTGGCAATGCTTCTGCACTTAGGTGGCTTGAGTAGTTAACTAGTTATGCAGTAGCCTTCCCAAAATTTCTCCTCTTCTATCTACTTTCCTATTTGACTGAATAGATTGAGGTTTAAGACAGCACCTGTATGTACAGGTCAAGTTGTAGCTGTGTTATTTTTCTTTCTCACAGTTTTGGATTTCTAGCACTTTTGATGATAAATAGTTGAAGTATGTGGCCAACATTGGTTAATTGGACTAACTTTTGTAGATTGGTAATGTTACAGCTCCCCTGGTTTGGACCTTATCTATGCAATTCACCGAGTCTTCCTAGTGTTGTCCATGCATTTCTGGTTTACAGATGTGGCGTTTTTTCATTGCATAAATTAGCCCTGGATAGTGTGTACTGTGTAGGGCCTATTGAAGACTTTTGTCGTCTAATGTGACCTACAATAATAAATATCTGAATTGTCTCAGGCTTATTACATGTGTGGCTACGTGTTTATGAGTTATGATACTAAGATAAAAAAAAATCTTTGTATTAAATGAAAATGCATAACTTCATTCCAATGCCGATAAGAACTGTGCTGTTTGATTCAAGTGCACTGGTTGAAGCAAGCAT
The DNA here is from genome assembly GCA_023614405.1 of Avena insularis. Classification (NCBI taxonomy): domain Eukaryota; kingdom Viridiplantae; phylum Streptophyta; class Magnoliopsida; order Poales; family Poaceae; genus Avena; species Avena insularis. The sequence continues at coordinate 674,382,660 of CM042690.1, forward strand.
CAGCCACTCATATAAATGTTTTTGAGGAAACTTATAGATAAATTGTTATCAGTACCTTCAGTGGCAATATGTTAGCATGTGTTTTTGCCCTCTAGATATGCCACCTGCCCGTTATCATGATAATTTTCATGAACTGGGATTCATGAGGATATATACCGACAGGAGAACCGGGCAGCACGTCTAATTGGGGAGAGGGGCTAGGTTAGGTATTGAAAGAACAAAGGAATTGCAATCTTCTTTCTTGATAAAAATGGGCGTGCCAAGGCTCTTTATACAGAGCTGATCCTAACAATCTTATCTCTAATTGGCTCAAGGCTCGAGCTTAGTGCTATTTTATGTCTAATTGGTTACTCCCTAGTCTAAATGATACTATTCCTAACTTGAAGATAACAGTAAGTATACTCCTTAATTGGAGCCAGCTAGAGTCAGCTGGATCTAGCGTGCGGGTGACCCATCCACAGGACAATAATACTCCTGATCCAAAGCTTGAATGCTTCAGGCCCTGTTCGGAACATCGGGTAAAAAATCAGAATAGTGCAAAATAGAGGAATAGGAAAGTTATGTACGTGTAAAACTTGGGAGTGGGAAACACAGGAAAATGCATTGGCTAATGTTTGGAACACAGAAAGGGAGTAGATACCAATAACATGACTAGATTGATTAAAATACTGAGAGCAGTCAGGCTTGCATGCTACTGTGTTGATGAACTTTATGGATGAAACTAGACCGTATGCATCACCTCTGTTTTCCTGTCACATGTTTTCCCTTGGTTCACCAAGACAAGGTCCACCCACTTCAGACTATTGTGTTTAGCAGAGGTTATCCAGTCCAGCGCTCCAACACAGTTTGTAGTTGCCTCGGGCTTACGCGATTAGTTTCCTGTGAAAAGCGAAAGAAAGGTTTCCTTTCCTATGGAATCAGGACTGCCGTTCCTTTCCAACCGCTGCCAAAGGGAAATTTTCCAGAGTAAACAAAACCTGCAAAATTCCTACATGTTTCCTCTGTTCCGAACGGAGGCTCAATGTGCGTGTGTTGTGACTTATGACAACATGTGCTGTATTACTTTTGTTGTTTTCTAATTATCTGAATTTTAACAGAACGATAAGTTGAACTATCATCACCACTGCCAATTTGAATTGATTCTTTTGCTTGTTTCTATTTGATGCCACAGATTATTTTACTTTTTAGCTTGTTCCAACTTCTAATATCAAAGGACATTGACTTATCACACTTAATATTCGTGGCTCTAGAATGGAGAATCTGTAGAAGCAGTGATCATGCGATATGATTCACGACTGGGGAAGTATGATGGGAAGACACGCCCTGGAGGAGTGCGTTCAACCCTGTGTGTATCATCACAGGTAGATATATTTGCCTTTCATATTGAACGACCAGTGCTTTAGTAAGATCATAACTTTTTTAATCGCTTAAATTGTTTAGCTAGTATTGCTTCTGTGGACCTGTTAATAACTTTGTGCGACAGCACACTATGATCCTTGATAATCTTGCGACTTTCTGATTACTGTGTTCACTTTGCTTCTACAATATAACACAGGTAGGGTGCAAGATGGGCTGTAGATTTTGTGCTACTGGAACAATGGGATTCAAAAGCAATCTTACTTCTGGAGAAATTGTGGAGCAGATGGTCCATGCATCCCGATATTCTCAAATTCGAAATATTGTTTTCATGGTAATTTAAATTCTCAACTTGTTGGGAGTTCCTGATATTTGGTTTCCAAAGTAAACCATGTCTGCTGAAGTCTGCAAAATAATGCAGCTTCAGATTCCCTGGTCTTATGTTTCAATCATCCTAACCCGATTCATTTGCGTTGTTTGGTATTTTGTTTTTCATGTGTAGTTAGCATAGTGAATTTACATACAGTCAGCAAGCCAAAGCCATGATGCATCTTTCAAGTGTTGCCACTGCATTTTTTGTTGTTATTTTCTTACTGATGTTTGTCAATTTTATGTGGCATAATGTTGATCGGCTGTATTAGTTTGTTCTTGTACTAGGCTAGGCAGGATTAAATGTCATCCTTTCATAAGGAAACTACAGAACCATGGTTCTTCATATTATATGCATGTCTTGACTCTTGACAAACATTCATGCAAGTTCAAATTATTATCTGGAAAACAATTTGTACATGTATGGGTGAGTGCGTTCACTGTCTTACTCATACAACATGTATTGGGATCTGCACCCACGATTAAGATGTTGAGTATGTTTGGTTCATGCCATCTAATGCCCCACCAATTTTTTACAACCATTGTCTAGCCAAAATACTGGTTAGAGATACCTTGGCCTCTTGTTGGCCAAAAAAATGGAAAGATTTGTGAAGGGAATGTGAGGTAGGTAGATTTCCTAGGCAACCCAAAAATTTGGCTACCAACCAAGTGAGGACTAAAAGATTATCAGCTGCCAAATTCGGTAGGGTATATTTGGGCTCCAACCAAACATTCCCATTATCTGTATATACTAGTGAGAAAATTGGCAGATTATGTTATTGGAATTGATGTCTGGTAAACAGTATTGTCCATATTGTTTTTATTTATGTACTTGCTCTGCTGTATATGCAGGGAATGGGGGAGCCATTGAACAACTATACTGCTTTGGTTGAAGCAATCCAAGTCTTGACAGCATCTCCCTTTCAGATTTCACCCAAGAGAGTTACCGTATCTACTGTAAGCATACCTGCATATATTGCTTGTTTGTATGTTGGCATCTTATTCTTGAGATGAACTTTGGATGAAAATCTTATGATAGTAGCTAACCTTATTGAACACTTCAAATGGCTTTCTTAATGAGCTATTACAACCCCTTTATTGTGATAAACCACACACTGAAAATTACGCCGAAGATATAGTTGATAATCGTGCAAAGATCACCCAGCAAATAGTGCACTGGGCATTGGATATTGTAAGGATGTACATGTCTGTTATGTGATTGTCTCCTATTTCAGTATCAGTATTGTAAAATTCTTTTACTGTCCAGCGATGACGTTGTTGGTTACCAAAAGATCATAGGCATTTCCCTTGACCCCACCTATTATTGAAGCTGCTTCCAGTCCTTACTCCATAGACTTGTATTGCAGTACAGCATTGGGCCTTTCCTTTTGTTTGGTGAAGATGTCTCTGTGCTTATAACTTGGTATTAACTTTTACTCATGTGTTATCCATACTCTTTGACTGATACTATCTTTGATATCATGGCTTGTGTGTCTATATGGTTTACCATGGTTAAATCTGTTAATATTTAGTTGAACTATTAAGTTTTGTTTAGGATTAGTGTAGCTGAAATATTGATCATCATTTAGGATTGAACTTGGAGCAACTATTGTAAATCTTATTAGTTTGTATTGTAACAGCATTATATGACATACTGCAGGTTGGGATTATTCATTCGATCAACAAGTTCAACAATGATCTTCCAAATATAAACTTAGCTGTGTCACTGCATGCTCCTGACCAAGACATACGTTGTCATATAATGCCTGCTGCACGAGCCTTTCCTTTAGCAAAGCTAATGAATGCATTGCAATCCTATCAAAGTGTGAGGTAAGATTCCAGAAATGTCACGACTCGTCAGTGCCAAATGTTAGAATGGGTAGATTTAAGCATTAACAACCACTTGTTCCATCACAGCAAGCAGACGATTTTTATCGAGTACATTATGCTTGATGGAGTCAATGATCAGGAGGAGCATGCCCACCAGCTTTGTAAACTACTTGAAACATTTAAAGTGGTAAGCTATGTTGTGTTGTTTTACTATGTTTTATCCTGTTTCTGCTCTTAACATTTTGAATCATCTAATACACTACGCTTACCCTGGATGTTTATGGTTGTGCATTTTCGAATTGCATAGGGATGATCTCATTTTTTAGTCATTGCATATTTGTGTTCAGCTGACCTTTTGGTGTACTTATTAGTTTTCGAAAATATGTTCCATGAACTCAAGGTACCTCAATGACAATCTCAAAGGTACCTTGAGTTCATGCAACATCTTTAGTTGGCCTCTCTGAGATTGCCATCTCTCTCTGGTAATTTTTTTTTCCAAAATTGTTGGCAACATCTTCAGTTTTTGTTTTATACAGCAAGCACATAATGCCATGAGCCCATGACCAGTTTAGCACAATGAATTTTGAAGGAATTTGTTATTTTGCTTATACGTCATAGCATGTTCATCTTGATGACCACTAAATGAAACCAATCTTCACTCTGTTCTCCTGATCACTGGCAGGTTGTGAACCTGATACCATTCAATCCAATTGGCTCGTCGAGCAATTTCAAGACAAGCAGTGAGCAGAACGTGAAGAAGTTCCAGAAGGTTCTGAGAGGCATCTACGGCATCAGAACCACTGTTCGCCAGGAGATGGGTCAAGACATAGCTGGTGCCTGTGGCCAATTGGTGGTTAGCCTACCCGATGAGAGATCGGCGGGTGGTGCCACCCTTCTTTCTGATATCGAAGACCTCAGGCTCTGATCTCTGTGCCGCCTGTTATTTTATCTGATATATATCATCGAGAAGTCAAACTCTTACCAATCAGCCTCGTCGCTTAATATTGTAACTAGCACTATATAGTCCCAGACTCCCAGGCTCTCAGACATGCTTTAAATTATAGTCCCGACTTTGGCCATTGTGGTGTCTCCCTTCCAACTCAGGGAAACACAATTTTGCTGCTGCTAACACAATGCCAAAGACCTGGGTTTTGTGGATAGCAACTGGAATGGTGGTAAACTTGGTAATCTAAACGTTGCAACGGACATATAGTGGCACTGCATCGCTGGGTTTATCTCCTGTCTAAGTTAGATGAATGTCTGTAGTGTTCGTCTGGATCTCCTTACTGTTATTTTGATGTGATTTGATGAGTCTGTTGCCCCTCGTGGTGAATCTCTGGACTTGAGATTTTCTTTGCTATTTGTTTGGGAACTGCTCATTGTTTGCCTGTGTCGGCGACTCGGCGTGTATTGTTTGGCATCGGAGACATTTTAAGGTGAGATAAGTGGAGATCTCCATCATCTGTGCTGTCTGGAGCTGGCAATTGTTGGAATCATGCGTATTTTTTTCTTTTAGCAAGGCTCAGGCGCAGCACATGAGCTGGGAATCATTCGTATTTTTTTTCTTTTAGCAAGGCGAAGGCACAGCACATGAGCTGGGAATCATTCGTATTTTTTTTTTCAGCATGGCGCAGGCGCAGCCGCAGCACTTTGGATTAGAGCATCTCCGCTCGGGGTCCTTAAAGCCCCCAAAGGCCTATAAGGACCGACGGCGTTAAAAACCGCGTCCAACCGCGGTCTCCATTTCAGAATTTCCGCCGGCGTGGTCCAATTATTTAGTCGGCGGTCCCACGCGAAACCCAATGTATAGGGAGGCGAGCCGGGCGCCGGCGTGTCGAGAAAACATTGCGGGCCAGCCTTGTCGGTGACAAACGACTAGAAATCCTGTCCTATCCCACCCTTTCGACCCCCGACCTCTTGGCGGCCGCCGCGACCACCCCTACCTTGTCGTCGGGAACCCGTTTCCGGTAGCACTCCCCACCGCCAAATAAACCCCTCCATAGCTCCAAACACCCACGCCGCCTCTTCCTCCGCCGTCCTTACGTCCAACCATCGGCCGGCGAACCTCTGCTCCCACCCGACTTCCTCCCGCACACAAGGTGCTCGACCATTTGCCAAGGTGATGGACTCGGACGACGAGGAGGTCATGACCGCTCTGATGGATGAGGAGGTCGCTGTGATCAATGCAGCTGCGGCCGGGGACGACGAGCACCTGTCTATCCTCCTCGCCCTCATGTCCATGATCATCGAGGAGGACCGCCCCCCATTTTTGATTTCGCGTCGGTACCCTCCCAATACGGGAAAAAATGGCCACGTCGGAGCCCGTATGGGGACCACGAGTGGAGATGCTCTTGCTCCCTCCATCCTGTAACAGGTTGCGCAGCACTTTGGAGTACTCCCTCCATCCCGTAACAGGTTGCGCATAATCTTTAACCAAGAATTTACAAAAAATATAAATATGTATGATATAAAATATACATAATATGAAAATATATTTTAAGCTAATTCTAATAATATCAATATTATATTATATATGTTCATATTTCTGTCAAACTACTTGTTCAAACATTGTAAAATTTAACTTCGATAAAATTTATATGCAATGCAACATAAATTGGGATGGAGGGAGTAGCTGTTTTGACTATTTAGGAAAATGCATCTATTCTACTCCCTCAAGTCCATATTAACGGTCTCAACTTTATCTAGATTCGTATGTATGGACCAGAGGGAGTATCTATAAACGACAACTTTATTGACCAAAAATTTAAGACAAAGGAGAAGGGGTAGAAAACCAAAAAAAGAAGAAGAGGGCCAGGACTTTCCCCCCACCGCTGTAGTCGGGGGAGGAAAAATCGATCTTGCCCTAGGGCACCAACCTTCTGACGCCGGCCTCCGGCGGCTCCCTCCGCCTACGATCTAGGTCATCGGTGGTGAAGGGTTTCGCCAAATCCACGCGTGTGGCTAGTTTTAGGCCAAAGTAGCTTCGTTTTTAGGTTGTTCATCGTCTTGGTTTTGGGGCGACGATGACGGCGCAGAATAATTTTTCTCCAAATCCTTTCCGATGGATTTGGAGACCAGTCTATTCAAGCAAGGATGGTGCGACAGTGGCGTCATCCTCGTGGTGGATGTGTGTCCCCAGGCTCCACCACTGCGATGGTGTTTGCTTCAGCACCGACGTGGAACCTGAGAGGTAGTCAAGGAGCGGATGCAGATTGTGGTCTACATCGACGACATCTGTAAGATGGTGGATCGTGTGCTTGGTCCGTGGTTCGTGGTCGTGCGGGGTGCTAGATCTGGAGTTTGATGACGTGGCCGGGGTGCTGCTCCAGTCTGATTTGTTCAACGACAATGGTCTCACCTTGGATGAGCCATCTTGGAGGTTTGCAAAGCTACATATTAGCGATTGAGCTGCATCTAGCTCAGGTGAGGAGGCGATCCGTCGTTTTTTTGCTTTGGTTGCTGCTTTTGTGGTGTCAGAGGCTGGCGACGAGGCGTTGGCATCAAGCTCACATGATTCTTTGGTTTGGTTATAGTTTTCTTTCTTGGGTGATAGTCCTTTGTACAAAGTCTTTGCATTCTGCTGTCTTTTCAGTTTTATCATATCGGTGTTTAGGTGACTTGTACTATGAACTTTATCATATATAAATGCGACGTATTATCATAAAAAAACCAAAAAGATCGCACAAAAGTTTCGGAAAACGAAAAGAAGTTTCGGGGGCTTTCGTCACGAAAGAACAGTCTGGAGCGTAAGATCTTGGGATTTTGAGATCGTGCGGCCTCGAGACTCCGGAATTCCTCTGTTCCGTCGCCCCCCGCACGGCACACACAATTACTAGTGGCGGAACGGGACTTGCTGGCATCTCTGACCCTCTCCTTTTCTCCTGCTCCTCCTCTTCGGCGGCCGCCTCCCCGCTCCTCGTCCAAGCCGCCGCCGCCGCCGCCATGGCCGCGAAGGGACCCGGCCTCTTCGCCAACATCGGCAAGTCCGCCAAGGGTATATCTCGTTCTCTCCATCCCCTCACCCGGCTCCTCTTCCTCCTCCCACTCTTCTTCTCATATCTCTAATCTGGCTGGTCTTCTGCGTTCCGTGATCTGCAGATCTGCTCACGAGGGACTACACCTACGACCAGAAGCTCACCGTGTCCTCCGTCAGCTCCTCCGGAGTGGTAAGGGTTCCTCCGATCCCATCTTGCTCGCGCGATCGACCGATTCGACTGCGTTTCCGTTAGTGTTCGCCTTTTCTTCCCGCTCGGTGGGCGGCCTACGATCTGGTTACGGCCCTGCCTCGCGCTCCGGCCTTGCCGTGGACTCGCGGCACGAGATGCATGCTAGATGTGGCTTGTATAAATTGTCGCTGACTCGCTGGCTGGATTCCAGTTTTTTCTTATATCGCTGATTGGGTTCTGGTCTGGGGTTGTTGCATCCCCATGTTAGTATGTTGGATGGATGCGGACCACGCCCTGTTTGGTAACCCTTCATGTTGTTTGCTGTGCGGTTGCCTGACGGGAGATCATAATTTTGTTGTATTCTTGTAGAGCAATGTAGTTACTTGTTGCCTTGGTGGGCAGAGTTGCTTAGGGAAACAAGACCATCAAATTCAACTTGCGCATATGGAGGGCCTCTGGCCGGTCGGAGTCGTTTGCATGCTTTGTCGTTGGCTCCTTTGTGGCCATGATCATTTGTTATCCTATTACGCGAAGGCTATGCAAATGTCCGAAGAAACAGCGTTGGTCCTTGACTCAGCCAGTTTTGGTGATTTCACTGTTTGGCGCCTTCTTTTGGCGCCATGTTCTCTTATTTATCTGCTGGCTTCCACTGGGTTTTGGGAATAATTATAATTAATAACCTTTTTTTGACCTAAAGAGCTTTCGCTCCCAATTTCATTGAAAATGCAACCACAGCATTCAGTTGTTACAAGACCCCCACCTCACTCAACTATATTTGTTCCAGGGCTCCTCCAAGAGTGCAGCCAAACTCCAAAACTACCACTTACTACAAAACACCTTACAGTTTCACGGAATTATAATTAATAAAGCTTATAAAGTATTATAGTCGCAAGGGAAGTTGAGATTCGAGAAATTATTTAATTCATGTCATGGTTAGGTGCCTGCATCATTGTTATTATTACATCCTTCTAAAATATTGTATGTGTGATACAAAGAGCTTGTCATTACTTCGTTTGTATTGTGTGTTGGGTCATGCAGTTTCTGCAGTCCACCCTCACCCTTTAGTCTATCTATCTATGTTATTTCACTTGCAAAAGTCTCATCGGTCAAAGTGCCCGACCAACACAAACTTGGTTCTGTTCTGAAATTGTTAAGAGAGTTGACACTTTTGCATTTGAGATATCCAAATTTTGATCGTGACACTTTGATAGCTATGCAAAGTACTTGTAGGGTTTCTGCTCCTTTGCATTATCTGTTTGTTCAGAACTTGATTTCTTCAATTGCTATTTTGAATCCTGTTAGCTGGAGTCAAATATTTCTTCTAGGATAAAACTACAATCATTAGATGTTTTGGTTGTACGCACAGTCATAAAAAAAACTGTTGTAACAGTGCAACTTGTGTGTTCATCTGTGCTATGGTGTTGATTACATAAATTCACTATCATGTCCTTTTCAAACACGAGAGTTTTGAGGAACTGAAATGCTCTAGTTCACTTCAGCCTAGGAAGGGTTGCATCTGGTTCTAAATCTTTGCCCTTCTCATTAAAACCAACACCTGATAAAAGATCCCCAATCCTTCCTGATTATCTTCGCTCAAAATCCTCAGCCCTTGATCTGAAATCCCGATGAGGCCCTGCTCCTGATCCAAAAGCTCCTCTCCAGATTAAAACTTCTTGCCTCTCCTTTCGAGGAGGAGCAGCCATGCCTGTGGCGGAGTAGAGAAGCAGTTGGTGGGAACGGAGAACCAGCGGCAGCGGAAATGGATTAGTGCCAGGGGACACATCTAGGAAACATAGATGACAACACCAAGCACAGGGACGTCCGAGGCACTGCCGCTGCGGCTCCCCGTCTCTCCTCTCCTCAGATGTGGCACCGTCTGTTAAGAAAAATACTGCTATCATGCGATACTATCAATGGCCCTTCCTCAAATCACATGTGTGCTGTGGGGTTTCAATAGTTTTAGTTTCTCAGTACCAAATGCTTATTCTAATTATAGCAATATATATTTTTTCGCTTAATTGGATCGTTGAGTATGAAACATTTGATGAGTTGATTTTTTTAATGATATGGTTTGCTTACCAAGTACTCCCTCCATCCCAAGGCTTAAGGCATATAACTTTTTTTAAAAGTCAAGCCATGTAAAGTTTGACCAAACTTTTAGAAAAAACTATCAAGAAATATTATATTATATAGATACCAAGAAATATTATATAGAAAATATGTTTCATGATGTATACCAAGAAAGTTTGACCTAAATATTATATCAAGAAATATTATATTATATAGAAAATATGTTTCATGATGTATGAAAGGGTATGGATTACGTAATGTAAAAATTAATATTTTTATCTAAAAACTTGGTCAAACTTTAGTTGGTTTGACTTTTGAAAAAAGTTATATGCCTTAAGCCTTGGGACAGAGATAGTATAATCAAGTCAATAACTGTGCAAGTGACGATGCAGTATTGTTTAGGTAAACCTATCTTCAACCGATCAACAATAGTGCATTCTCCACATAAGGAAGTTAAGCACTGCACAACCAAGATTGCTAAGTGAAAATGCAAATTAATTCCATCTTCAGTTCTGGAATATAACCTAATTAGCTCACTTGTTGGAACTACAAGAAGTATTGTATTTAGCTCACTTGCATTTTGAATCTGTTGATTACGCTCTTATATTATGTATTTCCCTTTGCACACAACTACCATTGATATGAAAATCACCCATCATATATTTGACCGATTTAATAGAGATGCTCTTCAGTTTGCTTGATTGCAATAACAATGCTTGGTGTACTGTATCTTTTAACTCAGCTTGTTTGCCCTGGGTGAACTGCTATGTCATGTATTTTGTTTTAAATTTTCCAGGCCGTTACTTCCACTGGTGTGAAGAAAGGAGGGCTTTATTCATTTGATGTCGGCGCGGTTTACAAGTATAAGAATACGCTTGTGGATGTTAAAGTGGATACACAATCAAATGTTAGTGATGTTGAACACCCAGATTTATGTTTCCCCTCTTTATAGCCTTTGGCTAGCTGTAACACAATTTATATTATATTTGCAGATCTCTACTACCTTGACTGTCTTGGATGTCCTGCCATCCACAAAGCTTGTGACATCTGTCAAGCTGCCTGACTACAATTCTGGAAAGGTATTTTCCTTTCGTCTGTTAAAACTGTCAATCTCCGGTTGATGAACTGAAGATAGCCTATGAGCTGAATTCTTTCTTAACAGGTGGAGCTGCAATACTTCCACGAGCATGCAACTTTTTCCACTGCAGTTGGCACGAAGCCATCTCCTGTGGTTGAATTTTCTGGAGCAGTAGGCCCTCAAGGACTTGCCATCGGTGGAGAAGCTGGGTTTGACACTTCTTCAGGAAAGTTCACCAAGTACACTGCCGGGATAGGTGTAACCAAGCCAGAATTTCATGCTTCATTTATCCTGTAAGTTCATGCTTTGCTGTGATTTGTCATGAATTGAGATTGTAACTAGCATTTGATACATTGCACAAACATGTACAGGGCCGACAAAGGTGACACCATTAAAGTGTCAGGTGTGTATCACCTTGATGAGAAGCAGAAGGCTTCAGCTGTGGCTGAATTTACCCGGAAGCTCTCAACAAACGAGAATGCACTCACTGTTGGTGGCCTGTACACAGTTGACCCCCAGACAACCGTGAAGGCAAGGCTCAACAACACTGGTACACTTGCTGCTCTTCTCCAGCATGAGCTTAAACCGAAGTCAATCTTGACAATCTCTGGTGAATTCGACACCAAGGCCTTGGACAGACCCCCCAAGTTTGGCCTGGCACTCGCCCTCAAGCCCTGATCAGATCATTAGTGATTGACGGCGGTTGAATTTCAGATTATTTGATTGCTTTTGGGAAGATGTGGCCAATAATTTGTTCCGCAGACCAGCTGCTAAATCTGTCAAAGTTTTGGTTCTCTGTGGGCGGGATCCAATGGACCTTTACCTGGATTTTATCCATGCGTTTTTGATTTGTTGATGAAATACATATCTTTTGTAGATGTATGCACCTTTGTTTCTTTCTGCTGTGGGTCCAGAATAGCTTTCGCAGTAGTCTGTTTCATGAGAAAGCTACATGTGATTTTTTCTGTACGGCGTTAGTTGATTTTACCTCTCGCTGATATTGAGTGCTTGTTTGGAATTCGTGCAAGAGCTCTATTTGCCTCTGCCATTCTATGAGTCGCTTCCTTTTTTTGCATCTTTCTATCGATTGAATAGCATTAAAGCTGTACATTCTTCATTGCCGTTGAGATCTTTGAGGATTTCTGTACTGCGAATTATAATTACCATGAAGCACGTCAACTTCGTTACAACTACACTATAACTCCTTAAAAACGGTGTTTGCTTTGTACAATCACGCTAATCATGTCAGATAAATAGATCCAATGAACTAAGCCATGACTTGGTTGTCACAAGTCATGGCTTGTGCCTCACATAAGAGCCATGTAACCGCAGCAAGATTGGTTAAAATTTACTTGAAGCATGGTACTCCGTAGAATATTTGAAATAATCATGCAAGTTGATTTCGATTTTTTATCAAGTCACTGGTTCCGAAATACTCTCTCCGTGTAGAAATAAGTAACTTGAATTCGCCTAAATTCGTATAAATCGTTATTCATGCGAATCTATCCAAATTCAAGTCACTTCTTTTCTAGACAAGGGGAGTATTTAGAGAAATTCTACTGTGCCGAAAAGATTGACATCTCACATAACGATTCGTTTGGTCTGGGGCCTGACATAATGATTCGTTTGGATAGGGAAAATACAGGCCATCACTACCAGTTATTAAAACGGATTTGCTAGTTCTCATGCGCATGAAAACTTATTAGTTTTCGGTCATCTCTTTTCTTGATTCGATTCTTACGTGATTAAATCTGATATAGAAGTTATCGTGAGTTGAATTAGAGATTATGGCGAAAACACATGAGTTGCAACTAGGAATTAGCATAAATTTTATAAGTTGCGTGTGGTGATGGCGTGTGCTCAACTGCTTCACTGTAGCACCACCTACGTATTTTTGTTCAGAAATTAGGTCACACTGACGAAATCATTATTGGATCCCCGTCGATCTCCTCAAGCCGTGATCGACCACGCGACGTGCTTGATCATGTGCTCAAGTGCCTCACTGTCTTTGTTCAGAGATTGGGTCAGATTTGCGGAATCGTTATGGGTCTCCGCTGATTTCGATCGCGCCATGTACTTACTACTTCCTCCGATCCACGTTCTCAAATTTGTCTAGATTCAAACGTATTCTGACACTAAAACATATTTAGATACATCCGAATTTATGTAAGATCGAAGAAGTGTTTGTTTAGATCGGAGGGAGTATTTGATTTGGATCGGATCGGAGGGAGTATTTGGTTCTGTCCTCGACCGCTCGTCAGTCGTCACTGTGTGGCAGTAGCACCATACTTTTGTTTAGTACTCGTCACTCGTCAGCACATCACGCACGCCCCGCACGCGGCCAGGCTGGGGTGTGCCCTGCTGATCCTTCTTCATCTCCCCCCTCCCCGCCCTCGCCAGCTCGCCGCGCTGCCCCACAGCCCACTCCGCCGCCGACGCGAGCACAACCCACCACTCGCCTCCCCTGCCCTCTAGATCCCAAGGCTTGCGCTCGCTCGGTCCCTGCCCAGCCCGCGCAATGCCCAGCTCCTGACCATGTCCTCGCCCTCGATCCCGCCTTCGCTCCTCCTCCGGGCGTCGACCTCGGCGCCAGTAGCGGTGAACTGGCGGAAGCACGCGGCGCGCGCTTCGGTGGTGGCGGCGCTGGCCGGCGACGGCGGGTGCGCGGGGAGCGGGATGGAGCAGCTCCGCCAGGGGAAAGCTTCCAGCAGCCCAGGTACGGTATCTCCCTCTCCTCTCCTCTCCTCCCATCGGGGAATCGGCTGCGGTGTCAGTGTCACTGTCCCAGTCAGTCAGTGGGGCTAGAATTTGGAATCTCCAAAAGGGATTGTACTACTATAGGATAGTGAGACCGGAATCTGGTGGCTCTAGGTGATCGTGTCCTATCCACTCGCCTTCCGTGGTCTACTGGTCTGGTGTACCGATCAGGAGGTGATGCTGATAGAACGTTGGATTGTGTACTGAACTACTGATTAGGACGTGATGATGATCTAACTTCGGATAGGATAGCATTGAATGTGCCGTGGACAATGGCACTGTCATTGCCTAAAGATTATTGGGGGAAGTAAATATGTATGGAACTAGAATTGAGTAATTTGAGTCAGTGGCACAGTCGGCAGCAATGCTCAGATTGTTGTTATTGGTGGAGGGAAAACAAGGGACTCTGCATAATTGCTCGTGATGCATTGTATGGGTCTGAAGCATGTACTTGGTGTATAGCTTAACTAGTAGCAATACAATTGACTGTGTTGTTGAGGTTAATTTACTCACAGAGTAGTTATTATGACCTCAAATAAAGTATCGAGTTCATGTATTACGTGCCATTTGTGAAATCTAGCTTAAAAAGAACGTGACTGAAAACCTGTCTGGTTGATGGGCAAGGTTGGAAGCTAAAAGGGGAATGCTAAGTGTAGGAAAATATAGAAGTCCTTCCCTTTTAGTGTTGTGTTTGGAGCATGAAGAAGTATATTCTGCAGACACTTTGAGTTGATAGGCAATAATGTGAAGGGAAAACGTTGTACAAAAGTACACAGCTTAGTTATTTCGATGTAGTTTATCCCCTGCTATGTTCTCTTGTACTTTTCTGCAAATGGGTTTGGTGAACAACAGGAATAGTCTCCCTAACCATTTCTTGGTACCCATTATCAGTGCAAGAGAAGCCTGTCATGTCAAACATTGGGAAATCGACTAATATTCTGTGGCATGATTGCCCTATTGGACAACCTGAGAGACAGAAATTGCTGGGGCAAAAAGGATGTGTCATATGGATCACAGGACTCAGTGGTTCAGGTATATTTTCAGTTGCCTTTTCGCATTCTTGGTCAAGTATCTATGGCACAGTTGTCACTTTTACCAAAATGGTTTCTTCCCCTTCTGATGATGTAGACTCTTCTTATTAATTTGTTGGTTTTGTGTTACGACAGAAGAATTGGTAGTTCAACTTTAGCATTCAATCTCTACCAATAAATTGATGTTTGTTTATAGGATTTCCATATTAATTTGACAAGACATTTCCAATTGACACGTCTAACCAAATCAAGCTTCAGAATTGAGCATTCACACAATCTAGTTACTTCTTCCATAGGCTAATACTGTGAGTGCTTATGCTCATATTAGTTCGGTGTCTGCTCTATAGGCAGCTGGCTCGTCGATGATCATGATTATGTAGAACATAGTGTTGATATGTTGACACAAGGGCATTTGCAGATTGTTACACTGCTTATGTAATAGGTACCACCTTCTCATAACTGTCGATTTTTCTGTACTAGCATCAGCACATGATCTTCACTGTACTGGCATCAGTATATGCTCTTCACTCTCACTTTGCTAGTCGTTCATGTTGAAGTCCATTTTCATTGTCATATAACATTTTTCCTTTGGTAGATAGTTTGGATAGTGATTAGCACCATATTATCCCGTGAGTATGATTTTAGCCTATGCTGTAATAGTTTGTTTGCTTACCCTGCCGTTCTGAATTAGATCCTGAGCTGCTTTTCTATCTAAAAGTAAACATGATCATATTGTAGCCGAGTAGGTGTATCATGAACCACCGTTAGGAATATCTTGGTTCTCTTGTAGCTTCAAAAGTTTCTGACACATAAGGAAGCCATCACAAGGACCTACCATGTTTTCATATGTCAGGGAAAAGCACCGTGGCTTGTGCATTGAGCCGGGAGTTACACTGCAGAGGCCACCACACATATGTCCTTGATGGCGACAACCTCAGACATGGCCTGAATCGAGATCTAAGCTTCAAGGCAGAAGACCGTACAGAAAATATACGCAGAGTTGGTAAGTTCTGGCAAAGAATACTCATTCATTATAAACGGTTTTGTACTTCTGTTACAGTCCTATTTTCTGGTGCAGGAGAAGTCGCAAAGCTTTTTGCAGATGCTGGTACTATATGCATTGCTAGTTTGATATCTCCATACAGGAGAGACCGTGATGCATGCCGAGCTCTGGTTCCAGATTCTAGATTTATTGAAGTATGCTCATCTTATGATCCCTTGAAGCCTTGTTAATGTTAACCATCTAGATTTATTGTGCGTGGCTGATAAATTTCTTATCTCCATGTAGGTCTTTATGGATTTACCACTAGAAATATGTGAAGCTCGTGATCCTAAAGGTCTATACAAGCTTGCACGAACAGGAAAGATTAAAGGTATGGATAGGATTTAACATTTAAGTTCCTTGTTATATTCAGGGCCAACTAAAATAACTTCCATGCTGAAAGTACTAGATTATTTATTTTATTTTAAACATTGCCTTTGACAAACAGGATTCACTGGAGTTGATGATCCATACGAATCACCAGTGAATAGTGAGGTGAGCTTTTCATCATACCTCGCCTTTCATTATTTCATTAACCAGGAAGAAAATCCATAGCTAAAAGGAAAAGAAACTCCAACTACTTTGAACAGGCATTAGTGCCCGGAGGTGTTTAGCATTTGCCTCGACCCAGCATATAAGAACATTAGTGAGCGGGGAATAGGGCTAGCCTTATTTTGCACTAGCCAGGCGAAGAATTTGCACTTTGGTCACCAGGTTTTTCAAATTAGTGTTCGTAAAGGAGTGGATACTGCCCTGAATGACTGGATGTGTTACTTGTTGGAGTATATTCTGTTCGGGGTGTATCATCTTTTGGTAGGATCTTCAGTGTTGGGTGATAGGTTTTTGTGGGACACTTGAGACCAGTGTGATGAATTCCTCGAGCTTGGTCACAATGATCCTTACTTGGTGAATAATTGGCAAAATGTAGAAGTTCAAAACTGAAGAATAGTTAGTGAGTCCAGTAGCATTTTGGTATGTCAATGTGTCCAATATTGATTTGTTAGCAGATGATCTAAGCAAACCATTGGTATTTGCTATGCGCTAATGCACTATGGGATGTCATCCTGACCCAGACTTGTGATTTGCCAACTCCTGCTTGTTTGATTTAAACTGGAGAAATAGAACTAGTACACATTGGCCCCCTACTTATTCATTTATTTTGAGTGGAAAGTCCTACTACTTATTTTTGCAACCTGAGATACATGTTGGTAGCTCATATAGGTTAATAACTGAACAGCATTTACTTGAACAATTCCAACATGCTAGAAACTTAGATAGCTCATCATTCAGCATTCAGCAACACATTAAGGGCCTTGATCCTTACTGCTACTTCCACCATGTAACTTGTTTGCTTAAAAAAGCTGAAAACAATCCTTGTATGATCTTTTACAGATAGTGATAAAGCTGGAAGAAGGGGAATGCCCTTCACCCAAAGCAATGGCCATGCAGGTTCTGCTCTACCTTGAACAGAACGGATATCTGCAGGCTTAGGGCTGTATATCTGAGAAGATTGATCTTATTCTTCTGTGTCCATAACTCGTGGACACAGGTACGATCCACTTGGTCCAGAATAAGAAGCGTTTGCCATTGACACAGCAAGCTGCCTTTTCATGAAGAGAGGGACGGACATCCATTTGTAAATTTTATTGTCCTATGCAACTCGTTTCTTGTGTATTTATGGCTATTATAGCTCTTTCAACGCTTGCTCATTTCGGTTAGGAAGGTGTATGAGTCGTGTGCTGATTCTTGGTGAAATGGTACTTAGTACATTTTCTTAGGAAGGAGTGAAGATTCTGAGAAGAAAATGCAGCACTGGCAACAATGTGTTACTTCTGTTTCAGCTTCATCCAGGCATGTTCTGCTGTCGATTTTCAGTCTGATATCCCGTTTTGTTTGGAAACAAGCTGAAGCAAAGTCTTCCGTTACCAAAAAAAAAAAAGGACGGTCCTCGCTTGGTGACTGCTATACATTCACATCACATTCGAAGGACCGATATCTGCTGTGATCATGCCGTCTTTTCAAGTGGAGATGATCCAATCTCCTATATATCATGCTCAACTACACTCCTGTGCTCTACAATCATGAGCACGAAAGCAGTGAGAGCACTGGGACAGCTGAGCCGCAAAGCGTAGATGAAAATGACGCCCCGCACACATCTGATCCCAGTAGAGCCGACCACCACCTGATCCTGCTTTGAGCCCCCGACCATTATTCATCGGGCACGGGCAGCATGACATGATCACTTGCAAAGTTGCTCTCCCCAGTGATTAGTGGGCCGCCGCCGTCGGCGAGTCGATCATCTCGAACGAAGCTTCGTTCAGATCACAGGCGTGTGGTCTCAAGTATGAATATCTTCCCGAGTTCTGACCACTTTCTTCTAGTAGTACTTGGAAACGAAAACAAATAGACTATGGATGGTGGTGCTGACCGGTGAGGCTGGGGGCACCGGATCACATCACATTGTGGCGTTGCACCAAGTCTCCTCCAGCCCAAACTACCTAACTAAGAGGAAGAAACAAGCAAGTTTCAGAAAGGAGGAACAGAGCAATATAGGAGTTCAAAAAGGAAGAAGTTGGAACAGTAAAACAACCAACGCGCGTTTCAGGTCGGTATACATCAATACACGAACCAAGTCTAACGTAGACGACGGTGCTATGCTAGCGCTACTATCTGCACAAGTAGAATCCAGCGGCTGTAAAATGAACAGCGGAGAACTGGTAGTATTCAGGTCAACCGGGCGGGGGGAGCTTGCCGTACGCCGTTGATCACCGAATGGCTGCCTCACGTTTAGTTTTGTTGTGTGGCTATGGCTACTACTACTATGGTCAAAGTCCTTTCGGATCCGAACGACGAACGAAAAAGAATGCAGAAAACCGACTGGATTGACCTTTCGGTTTTTGTCGCTCGATCCGCACTAGCTAACGGCCAGTGACTTTGGCTCGACCACGCCGGATTGACGACGATGCATGTTAGGTGGACTTTGGGAGGGGTACGTACTGTACGTTGCTGCGCCGCTGCTGCTACTGCAGTGCCTGTGCAGGAGGAGATTCAACGCGGAGCTCGACTGGCAGTTTGATTTGTTAACGTTCGTAGTCGTAGTGTGTCAAGGTCGGTTCGGTCCAGGATTTGGCGAGAGTTGGGCGCAGTGGCACCCGGCCTGACCGGGCGACCCAGGCGAACTGGGGGGAGAAGAAATCGTCTTGATTGAATGCCCTGGCTTCCTCCACGGTGTGTCCATCCTGCTTCTCAAAGCACCCTGGGCTAGACCCGCTAGGAAATGCCGATTCGGCCGTTTCTACCAAGCCACCCTCGATGCAGTGGAGGGAGATATAGCGTGAGCTCCGCCGCTGCGCCGAAATGTGGCCGGAGGTTTTTGGTCACCGCCCGGGTAAATTCACCGACCTATTTAGGAGTGCCGCCGTCACCCCAACCTGAAATCCACCATTCTCCCTCCTTTGAGCTCCTTCACAGTTCGAAATCGATGGTCAAGGCAGGAGCTTATGGACTTGACGGCGTCCCTCTCTTCAGTGACCTCTCCGATGGATCCCGTTTCACGGGTGGTGCTGCCAGCATCTCCGTCCACCCTAGAGACGGTGGATCTGACAAGTTCTCCATCTAGCACGTCGACGCTTGTCCTGCCAGGTACTCCCTTCGGCATGATGACCGTTGTCGGAGCCGTTCAGCTGACGTCACCCCCTTCTCCGACCTCTGTCATGAATCCAAAGGCTGTAAAATTCTCTTAACCCTAATGTTGTAGCCTAGATCTGAAAGCATGTTCGTGATTCCATGGACATAGGTTGTTTAGGACATGTGCAACTAGTTCATGTTTAACAATGTAGGGTTTCAGATTCAGCTAAGTCTGCTTCCTCGAAGAAGAAGATCGACTTAAGCTGAATGTAGCCTAACAACATTGTCCTCGATCTAGCTCTGTATGCCCACAAACCTGCAATGGTATGGGAGCCTGCTCTGTTTGAGTTCGTCCTGAATAGGATTGTTGAGTTCGTTAACAATAGAGTGAATATTTACTGTAGGTTTAGAGAAGCAGACATGAAGAAAGTAGTCAACGATGTTCTTGACTTCAATGGGATCATAGGCACCTGTGTTCAATCGTACAACCATGTCATGAACTGGAACCACATACTTTGACTTAAAATGGCTAAATGCATCCAATGGTGTATCGGAAAGCATGTCCTTCTTGTTCGAGGATGAGGAGAAGCTGATGCACTACATCGTGGTAAGTTAGCAAGGAACTAATAACCTACTGTTGTGACAATCTCAGCCTACTGTTGTTCGTTTCACTTGTTGCTAGCATTTCACTAACCCACTTCCATGTCTTTCATAGGCCTACCCTATCGTGTGTGGAAACACAAACACCAGGGGTAAAGGATATCCCCTTTTAGTTGTTCGGAGGTGGCGGCAAGGAAGCTCTAGCTCATCCTCTCTAGGTAAAGCACATAAATGCATCGAGATTTACCCAGGTTCAGGTCGTCCAAAGGCTAACAACCTTACTTTCTGGTTGTTTTGTAGATTTCTCGATGAGAGAACTAAGTGGTCATGAGGATTCCCCTTGCCCTATAGAGCGATTGGGCTGGCTATCCTAATATTTGATCTCTCTCTTCTCTCTCTTAGACATGACCCTCCTTTTATAGCTTCAAGGGGATACCACAGTGGCTTGCAGGATCCATCCTCTTCACTTGTGACTAGGAGTGAAGAGGCGACAATACAACTTCTACACGACAAACGGTAGTCATATATAAAAGGACACTGACATGGGCATAAACCTTGAGGTGCCCACTATTGGCATACACGGTACGACCCAACGGAAGGCTCACCGAAGATATGCCAAGATCCATGAAGCCCATGACGATTCAACAGATACGAAGCCTACAAGGATACAAACTCCTGGCGATACAAGACAAGGAAAATACAAGACTAGGCTAGATACAAACTCTAACTTGTAACCTACTCGTATTGGTACCCGAGACCTAGCCTCCTCATATATAAAGGATAGGAGGGGCCAACGAGGAGGATAACACAATACAATAGACACTCGACAATAGACATCATGCCCCTCTCTCTCGGCGAGATCGCATATAGTCGACTCAACGAGTTTGTACTCTCCAATAATAATATGAGCAGACAAGCAGGAAGTAGGATTTCCTCTACGAGGGCCTGAGCCTAGATAAATTGCTTCCCTTGTTTGTCTGTTAAGCCGACAAAATTCCTAGTGCTCTCCTTTTCCACGAAACACAAGTCCATAACCCTGGACATTGCCGAGGTTACCCCTCGTCAGACACGGTCCTAGCCTATCCTTTTGACATGTGCCAAGGCCCCGAGATGGTTTTTCTTTCTCGGGTCCTGTCCTTTTTTGTCTTCCTACATTGGACTATGCCTAGGCTTTCCCAATCTAGCCAAGCCCCGACCTTGCTCTCTTCCGCCCTTGGGAGCACCACTTGCATCACCACGGAATTGCTACGGAGCGAGGCCTCTATCAAGAATAAAAGGGACATGGGCGCCTTGCCTTCCATGATGTCGTTGGACCTCACACGCAGGAGCGGGGGTCGAGAGATGGTTGACGTGGGCCATTCTGGTCAAGGGGTGATGTCACGACTGACGTTCCCTTCCCGGCAACCACGAGCCGGGAGACGGATCCCACGACCCTACTCATACGGTTCTCTTCGGGCTTCTGTGTATGCTAACATGCTATTGATTGACAGGAGGTCCTAGCTTAGGACTTGGCTTCGCCGGCACTTTGATTAGTGCCGCTGATTTGCAATCATGTGCTATCGATTATGGTCATGATATGTTATTTGAGGTCATGTACATTTCGGGAGATGGTCTGATATCCCTTCATTAGCTAGGTTGTTGATGAAAACTGATCCATGGTATGTAATATTTCTGATGAACTTGTGATGCATCTCTTGATCGTGTTGTATCACTCCAATGAGTAAGTGTAAAATTGGATTCTACTGCTACAACTACTATGTTATGATGATGAACTGATTTTTATGTTGTGTGATGAGTTCTAGGTAACCTCACCACTCGAATGGAAGAGATTACCACAGCAGGTATCAGCCTGCAACCAAACAGGCAAAACCTGCATCTGTCTTGGTTGCCCTGTAGATATACAGCCAACCAAACATCCTCATGCGAGTATCGAGTTTACAGGCAACCAAACGTAGCGGGGAACATGTCCCAAGTCATGTTTTCGACGGGGCATGCCCCCAAGGCCTTGTTCTAGGGAGTTCTAGAATAGCTGCAGGTAATCAAATGCGCTAGTACAATATGGTAGATTTTGAGTTGGACCTCGCGACACGTGTATGGCCATGCTAGGAATTCGGGTGGGACCGCTTAGACTTCTATCAAGCAAAGAAAATAGGTAAACCAGTTAGACTTGTGGTAAAAAATATTTTGAAACATGGGCAAAAAGGTTTTTGCTCAACTTTATTGATTAGGAGAGAAGCAAGACAGAAGGTCAAAACGCCCAAAAAGAGAAACTCAGGAACTAGTCACTCCCATGGCATGATGTTCCCCAAGTTCTCCGCCCCTGTGATACTTTAGAGAATTGCCCCCTTTTAATATTGGCGAATATTGCCGCTACCCGCTGGCATGGTGGAGGCGGCATTCCACTTGTTTCATAGATACCAATATACAAGCATGGTTAATAGCGCAAAATACCTCCTCGGGGTGCCCTGAAGGTTTGTGATGACACACCATCAATCCTTGACTTTGATGAAAGAGATCCAAAGGTTGAAGTTCTAATCTAAGAGGCCAAGACACCAACGAGTCACGCGCAAACACGAATGGGGTATCAACAACCAAAGATGAAATGGGCAACCATCTTTGGCTCCCTTTTGCAAAGTTGAAAAGGCAGAAATTGGGCCAAACCCTATGGTGGAGACGATACATGGTCCAAACTTGCATTTCGGAGGGGCCCAATTACCCCAAACGACAAGTTTCATCATAGTATTCTCCACTGCTATGAATTGCAAAGAGTAGGTAGGAGCCAATGCTATTCTAAAGAATGGTGTTTGAAGTACCCTCCAGGAGGTAGAACTCTTGTAGTATCATCCAAAGCGAGACAAATTATGTCACATGTTGAACATTTAGCCCCCACCCCCACCCCTGCGATGAAGTGTCATCTTTTTCACGCATTCATTATCCAAAATTAATTGTGAACCACTAAATTCCTTGCTGTAGAGATGATATAAATAGAAGAGGGAACTTCCTTTGACTTCAGGCCAATTAACCATGTCTTATGCTAAAACGTTTTGCTTCTCCCATCACCAACTATGATTATTGTGAGAACATAGAATAGGTCCATTTGACATCATCATAAGGGCTATCGGTTCCCACCCAAGCTCGAGTCGGGAAAATCCATTCAAGACAATGCCATATAAGGTGAAGTGCGCACATGAATTTTGGAGAAACAACACCCCAAGGCATCCCAAGTTTTTGGCTGACACATCAGCTCCCAGTTAATCTTGCATTTACCTCGTGAGATCTTTTTCGTGCCATCCCATAGAACGAGGGTGCTATCAATCTTGCCAACAAACTGGTCAACGATTGTCACATGAAGCACATTGAGGTTCACCATCAATTCTTGAGAGATCTTGTGGCAAAGGGATACATCTACTTGTGTCATGTTGGAATCGAGAGGCAGTTAGCGGATATCTTCACTAAGCCATTGGATGAGAAGAGGTTCTCCGAGTTGCATAATGAACTATATATCATTGCTCCTCTAAACCTATGCCACCTAACTTAGTTTGAAGATTAGATGCAATGCACCAAAGATGAGCATTGTTCCCTTTATGGAAAAGTGCAACCAAGGTTCAACAAATCAAATGTTTTCTATATAGTTTTCCCTTATGCATAATGATGATCTTGATTCGTAGGTCCAACAAATCAAATGTTCGTGATGCCAGAACCAATAGTCATAGATGATGTCTACAAATCACCAAACCCTTCTTTAGGTTGCGTCTTATGCATCATGCTGAAGTTCAACATGTTCCTCATGTATTTTACTTAAGTCATTCTTAATGATACATCTTGTCGTGTATTGCATTTTAGAATGCTTCAAGTTGACTCTTTCTAAGAGGCTTCAAGAATAGCGTTCATTCGGATCCTCGGGCGTTGGTTTTCATCTACAGCGTCCAATCAGATGCCTACAAAGCACGGAAAAAGAGTCAGTTTCCAGTACAAAACAAGGACCCAGGGGCTTTGTGAAAAACTTACACAACATATTTTTTCTCGCTCTTGAGATTTCATCCAGTAGGAAAGCTTCACGTTCCTCAGCCTGCTAAGCCTTCGAATTAGAGACATCTACATTGGCCTTCATAGCCCGAAGCTCATCTTGCAGTTGTTTAATGCATCGAATTTTATACGCATACAATGGAGGATCAACAACACCAGTGACAATGTTCGCATTTTCGGGTGCACTTGCTCCCCTTAGTGATAATCCCTGACCCGATGAACTGGGAGCAGACGTAGGAAGGAGCGAGTCGTCATTTGTTTTTTGAAGAAGAGAAGGAAAAAGTTCAAGGGAAAAATCATTCGAGGCATGGGAAAAGCAAAAAATATTCAAACTTCAAATTTGTGCAACACAAAAGAGGGGTATTCCCATTACTAGTAATAGCCATACATATGGCAGGTTCATTACATTCACAAAAGATTACTAAAAGTTCATCTACTAAGCGCCGGTGGCGGAAGTCGCGCTAGATGAAGGCACATCACCCGAAGCTTTCGTGGCTTGGGCTTATTGTGCCTCCATGGCAATAAGCAACTTAGAGAATTTCTTCGCCTTCTTAAATAAGGGCCTGAGTGGCACCTCTTAGCCCGCTTCAGTTACTGGAACAGAAGATCTTACCTTCTCCCCGTCGACATTGGTGCCTTGAGCCATCGCAGCGCCATCAAAATTTTGGATCCGGTCTTCATTTGAGCGTGACTGTAGTCCACTAGTGGGCTCGGTTCCACAATGAAGACATCGCCAAGGTTGTTGAAAACTATGGGTTCCTCTGCCTTTGGGAAGATATCTCCATCGAGGCACTTGAAGGCTTGACGAGATCACATTAGCAGGTTCCTGGCCCTGACACTGTTCCCCTCTAGGACAGACATGGCACCCAATAATGGATTATATCAATGATCCTCTTCCAATTCCAAGGAATAGCTAGTAATTTCTGCATCAAGAAGAAACGACGGATTCAAAATCAAGGAAACAAGCGAGTTCAGGAGATAAGGGAATCAACAGTTAAGGAATATTACTTGTCAAGGGGGCGTTCAGGGATTCAAGACTTTGGCACAGGTCCTCTTCATGACTCACAATATTGGTAGCTTCTTCTTCACGTTTCTTTGCCTCGAATTTGGTCAAAGTCTAGGCCTTTTGAGTGCAGCTTCAGTGGCATTCAGCTTCTTCTCCAGATTATCAGCATGCTTCATAGCGGTTTCTTTGATAACTTTGGATTCCTCGAGAGTGACTACAATAGAAATAAAAGTCCCCATGTAAAACAAAAAATATCTACGAGTAGCAAAGGAAAGGCAAAGTTAAGTTTAAATACCATGGAGGGTGGCGGATTCATCTCTAATCTTGATAAAGCGAGTGGCCATGTCCACCATCTTGCGCATTATTGGCTACAAACTGAAAAAGGAAATCAACAAGGACTTGGGGGCTATCGAGGTTTTTGTAACCCAAAGAAGTATTAAGGATTGAACTTACATAACCCATAGGAGGATCAGATGGGTTTTCGGAAAGAACAATGCCCTTTTCCGCATCTTTCATTTCTTCCTGGGCGAAGCGATGGTGGCATCTGTAGGAGCTTTAGGCACCAACAAATCCACGGTTTGTTCTTGCGGGTCCACGAGCTTCATCGGTGATTTAGTAGGGCCTCCATCGACTTGTTTTTGAAGCAACGGGCGAGTTTGGAGCAGTTTCTTCCTCCTCATCCCTATAGGAAAATTTGCAACTATTGCTTCACGAAAATTTATCGGATTGGGTAAAGATTGAGAAGTTGATACTTGCGAGCTGATGTCTTTTGCCATATGAAAAAGCCCATATTTGTACAGCTGTGGGGTAGGAGGAGCCGACCTTATCGTAGAGATCGCCAACATCTTAGAGGCACATGAATGTTAGGAATCATCAATGGTCTCTCTTAGTTGGGTCGCTTACTCTTGCCCTTTGCGGCAATAACTATGAAATCCCAAGAATTGGCAGAGGGGATTATCGTTAGAGTGTGAGAAGATTTAGTAGAGGAACCCTCTTCGTTTTCTCCAACAACCCAGGGTTCCATGTCTCCTCCAGGGTCCTCGGCGGATTCAAGTATCGCACCTTCCTCGGGCTGAGGAGGAAGGGAGTAAATAGCAACATGGTCCTACAATCAAGAAAACCACGATTGAAGGGAAAAGGGACAATAGAAAAGCAAGATGAAAAGGAAACAGAAAATAAAGAACTCACAGCTGGTGGCATATTCTTTTGGCCAAAAGGCTCCACTAGACAAGATAAGGGAATCTTGTTGTCTTGAGTGATCTTGGTAAAGGACCTGACGGTCTTCTCGAGTTCGGTGGTGGAAAGGTTCTCTGGGGAAATCCTCATTGGTTTCTTCTTCCCAGAG
Source organism: Avena insularis (assembly GCA_023614405.1). NCBI lineage: Eukaryota > Viridiplantae > Streptophyta > Magnoliopsida > Poales > Poaceae > Avena > Avena insularis. The sequence goes on from CM042690.1 coordinate 674,408,963, forward strand.
TATGTCCACATGGATGAAATTATAGCTTGGAGAGGTTGGATTCGATGACGGAGAAAAAGAGAGATTATCTGAAGACCAGATAGTTCCTTACCCTTCTCGTACTGCAGAGCGTGGATCCGTGCTATCAACGGGTTTGTTTCTTCGATCTTGGCTTGGGATAATGTGTGATCCCAAGACTTTGCCTTCACCACGCCCTTTGTCAGGTCAAAGGGAGCTATCCCATACTGCTGGGACTCGAGCTTCTTGTCTTTGATATAGAACTACTTCTTCCTCTAATCCTGGATAGAGTCGACAACCTTGAAGTCAAAGAAGTCGACATCTCCTCAGATGGATATGATGGTGCCACCAACATCGTAGATGGCGTCCTTATCTGCGTTCCTCCAGACAAAGTACAAGTGCTTCCATAGTCCCCAATGCGGGTGGATGCCGAGGAAGCACTCACAAAGAGTGATGAAGCAAGCAACATGGAGAATGGAGTTTGGCATGAGATGGTGCATCTGCACGCCATACACAAAGAGAAGCCCATGAAGGAATTCATGGGTAGGGAGAGAGAGAGGTCGTGGTAGAGGAAGGAGAGGAACATTACCCTCCATCCCTCTTCGACCCTCCATCCCTCTTCGGGTGCCGGCATGGCCTTGTCATCGAGTCTTGACCTTCATATCATGCGACAAGAGACCGGCCTTGCGAGCATTGCACAGATCAGCTTTAGAGCATATGGACCTGCTCCAACCTCCAATCTTCATTTTCCATGCGGTGGAATCGGCACAACATAGCTCGTGGCCTTGGTTTTCCCTATCACGCGGAACGTGATTTCCCTCAGAGGAGCTGCATAGGAAGAAAAGCGCGAGCTCTCGGTGGCAATGGCGTAAGAGCTCAAGGAAGAAGAAGAGTGAGCGAGCGGAGGTAGGGAAAGTGTGTAGTAATTTCCCCCTTTGTTGCTTATAAAAGAAACATCGGCTAATGAATACCTTTGGATTCATATGGAGCGCATTTGTGCTGCCACATGGAGAGGATTAGAAGCAGACCAACAATATATTAGCCACATGGAGAGGACTTGAAATTGTTTTTCTCGGCGAGGTACTATCTTCGTCCAAGCAAAGGTACCCACACTACCAGAAGCTTGTGTATGGCGTATTCATGACATCGCGTAAACCACGCCACTATTTCTCAGAGCATCTGATAGTGGTGGTTAACAAGGCCCCCCTCTCTGATATCCTCAATAATCTTGAAGCTACAGGGCGTGTCGCTCTCTAGGAAATCAAACTATCCCCTCGAAACATCATGTATAAGAAGCACAAAACAATAAAGTCTTAGGTGCTACCTGACTTCATCACGGAGTGGATGGAACTCTAAAGTGTGGGTCCTCCAAATTTATCGAGTGCGTGGACAAGCCAAGAGAGTCGAAGGAGCCGGAGCCGGCGTGATGGATCCATAAATGGCCATATTCCACCGTGTTTAAACATTGTTTTTGGTAAAGCAATTGAAAAGAAACTCTCAATCCTTGCCACTAATGACTAATAATTGCAAAGATATGCAAAACCTTTCTTTGAATTATGTTGTATAGGAAATCACGCTTTTTAATGCGAAAATCAAGAGTCATAATGAAGGTTTTTGAGGAAGTCAACACGAAAAGTAATTGGAAAGTCATTCCCTAGCGTCTGCAAGCTTAACGACCACTAGTACAGGCAGGGCCCGCCCGTACTGTCTGCCCGTACCATGTGGTGACAGCTTCGTCTCGTCAAACCCTACAACTTTCGTGAAGACATCTATATATTTTGAGGCTCCAGCCGCCGGGCCAGAGAGCCGCCATTCTTAGATTACATCACAACACCACCAAAGGAGATCCACGCCATTGTTCATCCATTGTTCATCACTTCCATCATCCACCCCCTCCATTAGCCACAACCATTGCTTTGTACTTTAGATCTCCTTGTGATGGCGACCATTGTAAGAATATTTGATTTCAATCTAAGTATTTGCATGATGTTTTCTATCTCCGATATATTTGTTATGAGTGAGTAGTCCTCACGGGCTACGGGTTGGGGAGAAACCTCGCAGCAATTATGTGCATCTAATTCATGGGAGTATTGTGTTTTGTTTGCAAATAGAGATTTATATATTTTGTTTCTTTGTCTCTTGTCTCGATCTGTAGACTTGTTGGTACCCAAGATCCCATAGATTGATAAAGGATTGAGGTGAGATACTTGGCTAGCGGCGATCTCATAGGAACCCCAGTGACAAAAAGGGTAGTACGGTCTTCACTTAGCGACCCATTCAAGATCACAACAACATCACCACTTAATGCTTTGATGTATGTTTTACACTTAATAATCGTTTGTAGCCTGTTGCTTCAGTGTGCACTCAGTTGGATTAAAGTACTATTGCTATGCCCGCTGCATCACGGGGGGCTCTAGTATATTATGATGTGTTGCACACAAGAGATTATCCCTATTCAACCATTACACATGACTATGCTTATTTTTATCTTGTATCCCATATGATGTGCAGTTGCAGGTGGATCTTCAACCCTGGCCTATCTCCAACCATTGATTCAACCCATTATAAAAGTAAACTAGATTGGTTCGGTAAACTAAGATAAAACAAACAAACAAAGTCTTGTAGATGTGTCCTTTTTATTTACTGTAGCATTGCTTTCCAAGGTTCTATTAAATCTAGGTCTTCTAGGGAAAAACTATTATACTACATCTGTGAATCCGGATCAAAGGTATCAACCCTTTTTCTGGTGCCATTGCCGGGGAAGCAATTTTGCTATCCTGGTGAGGTCACTAGAGACCTTGTTTTTAGTTTTATTATTAGTTTGTAGTTTATTTCTTGTTATATATTTGAAAACCCAAAAATATTAGTTACTCATTATTTGTTTTTGTTACTAAAAAAATTACCAAAAATATAAGAGCCATGGCTCAAAAGATACTTGGGGAGTATGCTACTCCAAACGATGATTTTATTCATGCACCCATCACTCAGCCCACTGTTGATCTAGAAACCTATGAAATAAAGCCTAACATTTTAAGTTTGGTTCAACAAAACCAATTTGGAGGCTAATCTTCTGAGGATTCGGGTTTGCACTTAAAAACTTTTACTGAAATTTGCGACATGATGCGTATTAAGGACGTAGATCCAAATGTTGTTAAATTAAGATTGTTTCCTTTCTCTCTTAGAGGAAAGGCTAAGGATTGGTTGCTAGCTCTACCAAAGGGAACTATTAAATCTTAGGAGGAATGTACTAATTTGTTTATTACTAAAATTTTCCCCTAGCTAAAACTATGCAGCTAAGATCCAACATTACAAGTTTTAGACAAGAAGATCGTGAGTCACTAGCGCTTGCGTGGGAAAGGATGAAAGAAGCCGTAATGAACTGTCCTAGTCATGGGATGGAAGAGGGGCTTATATTACATTTGTTTTATAATTGTCTTAACCCAATGTCTAAGTCTATGCTAGATACTGCAGTAGGAGGAACAATTATGGGAAAGCAAGTGAGTGTTGCAAAGAAGTTACTTGATGATATGCAAAATAATCATGTCCAATGGCATGTGGAGAGAACCTCGAAGAGAGTAAGTTCAATTACCGAGGTAAATAATGAAGAGCTTACATCTAAGGTAGACGAGCTACTTAATATAGTAAAGGGTAAAGAAGATACCCAAGTTAATGCTATCGCTACCGATGTTAATGATGCCAATTTTATAGCTCGCACTCCTTTTAATCCTGCATGGAAAAATAATAATTATGCTTCTAATGTTTAAAAACATTATTCTAATCCTGCAGGAGCTCCTTACAATGATTATGATAATAATAATGGAGAAAATCATGGCAATCTCTCGTTCGAGCAAACTGTTAGAACTTTTATACAAGATCAAACCAAGCAAAATATGCTTATTAAAATCATGAAGAACCATGAAAGTAGTATAAGAAAATTATCTAACCAAGTCGTTGCAATTAGAAATGATGTGTAGGCTCTACAGGAAAGGACAAATATTGTGGAGGCTCAGCTAGGCAAAGTAGCTAAGAGCCAAGCTCTCATACTAGCAAAATTCGCTGGAAAACCCGATCCAAATCCGGTAGAAGACCTCAAGATGATGAGGGTGGTAAACAATGAAGAAAATCCTGAAGAGCTGGATTATAGCAACATGCCAACACCGAAATATACCGTGGAAGATCTGCTAATGATGATCATCGTAAAGAATCTCGGTATAGAAAAAGGTAATGATGTTATGTACCAACAATTTATACAATAAGTAGCATCTAAAGTTCAATATTTAGAGATGGAGTATAAGAGACCAGATGATAAGCTTCCTACTAAGCTAGATGATATATTTGAGCCCACTATTAAAATTAGGCTAGGAGTTAATGAGATATCCGCACTTTGTGATCTTGGTGCAAGCGTCTCAACAATTTCTAAAAGCCTATTTGATAAATTAAACTTTGGGCCATTTGTAACCACTGAATTAAGACTGCATCTAGAGGATTCAACATATTAACAAGTTGTTGGGATAAAAGAAAATATAGTTGTAGAAATCAAAGGTAGTCCCGCTCTTATTGATCTTGTTATTGTGGGCATGCCTGAAGATCCCATAGAACCTATAATTTTAGGTAGGACATTCCTAGAACTATCAAAGTTTTAATTAATCTACATGAGGGGAATGTGAGAATAGGGCTACCATATAGAAATCCTTTTATAGTCCACTTCCCTAGGAAGAAGAAGGCCAAGCCTAATGATGATGATGGTATAATTACTTTGAAAGCCAATTACTTTGGAGTGGGCATTGCACTCATTAAACCTAAATGATTGCCATCGGGGTCAAGCTAATTGACCTTAACGAGAAGCGCTTCATGGGAGGAAACCTGTGTGAAATATTTTTTTACTTATGTGTTAGTCTTGTTAGTTTTGTTTTGTTATTGTTTTGCTTATTTTCTAATAAAGAGTGTTCAAGAATACCTTTGGAGAGAGGAGAAGAAATAAGGTAATCTTTGATCTTTTATTTTACTAACACATGGCCTAAGAAGTATTGCTGATATTTATATAGTATACTTGATGTTATCTTGTCCTTTGATAAGATGTGCAAATACGCATGAAGCTACTAATCAAATTCTTTGAGTTTTGCAGCTCACAGGATGTTTAACGTCTTGCGGTACAGCTGGAAGGAACCATACCGTGTACCCGTACCAAATCGAGGCTCGAGAAAGAAATTCTGATTTTTGTCGCAGGAAACAAGGCTCTTAACGACCACCAGTGCGGTCAGGATGCGCCCGTACCGCACGCCCGTACTGTACCCTCAAGCAAAAGATCAGATTTCAAGCAAAGGTACCAAATGAATAACGACTAGCAGTACGGGCGCGCATGACCGTACCGCACACCCGTATCGAGTGCATCACCGGAAGGGATCGTCACCCCAAGGTATGTTACCCGATATGGGCGGGCTTCGGCCATACCACCCGCTCGTACCATGTATGCGGCCGCCATAAACACCACAAGGAGGTAACCTAAAAATCCCCAAAATAAATCATTCTCTTTCTTCTTCCTCCAAACTCCAAACCACCTCCATTGGATCTTCAAATTTTACTCGTTCTTTCTTCGATTCCTTGCACTCAATTGATCTAAGGTATGATTCTCCCCTGATCTTCAACTTATTTTTGCTAAATCTTCACTCAATCTTTCATTATTGTCAATCTAGACTTAGGTCTTGTTCTTGATCTAATCTTGATATTGAGCATGCTTAGTATTGTTTTAGAGCAGTTTGTTTTGTAACTAGTGTAGAGAATTATTTATGCTATGTTTCCACTGGATTAAAATCTTTTATTAGAAATCTTTATTTATTTGTTTTATTTAATTTCAGATGAACACGAGGAGCCATACACGCGTGATGGCTGCGGAACCTTCCGTACCACCCATTGATATGTTGACCCCCGAGACACTTGGTGAAAGGGCATTTATGCCCTTCCCTTTATTTTGATGTTTGTTGACAACACTAGGATGGTTTTAATCTGCTGCTGAAATGCTTCAGGATATATCTATATTACCTGCAGAATATTATCATATCATTATCTTGTCATAAGGAACAGAAGGCCCCAAGTTTTATCTGTGTTGGACCTTGTCTGCACCGGACTGTCCGGTTGAATTCAGCCGGAGTATCCGGCCTGGCCGGAATGTCCGGCTGGTCTTCACCGGAGTGTCCGGACCGAAGGATTTCTCGGAAGCCACGGACAGTCAGTACCCCTTTTTGAACACTACCTGGACTCTTCCCAAACACTGGCCGGATTCTTTGCCAGGCCAGATTGTCTGCTATACTATGGTCGGAGTGTCTGGTCCTGCGGGACTGTTCGAGTCATTTTTGCTGGATTGTTCGTGTTTAGTGGCTCCCAACGGCTCTAATTCCAGGGGCCCTATATAAAGGCCCCTTCTTCTACCTTGGGAGCTGCTCGACCAGTTCAAGAACAACATCACCATTTGAGCCACCAAATCCTCAAGATCTCTTCACTCAACCATCCAAAGTCATTGATCTTTGGAGAATTGAAGGAGGATGCCTTGATCTATAGCTTCACCAAGAGAGATCTTCATTTCCCCCTCATTCACTTGAGGGCCCCTTGCTCTAGTGTTTCTTTGGAAACCCTAGCTTTTGATTTGGTTCTTACAAGCTTGTCTTTGATTGTTGACAACTTGCTTGTATTCGGGAGCCCCCAATTAGGTTGTGGATGTGTGCCTCGAACTTGTTGTAAAGGTGCTGGCGTCCACCTCGAAGGTTGCCGATATAGTGGAAGAGGTGAATCGAACCTGTTGTGGTGAGGTTCATCGGAGAACAAGGGAGGCCTCTCGTGGCATTGGTGGTTTGAAACCACCCCCTCTCCAAACATAGATGTACTTCCCCTCAAAAGGAAGGAACTACGGGAAACAAACCCTTGTGTCTCCGCGTGCTCCACTTTGGTTACTTCTATCCTTTACCACACTTTACTTATCTTGTTCTTGCTTAGTGTTTGTGCTAAATTGACATATAGGTAAATTCACCATAGTTACATAATCTAGAGAATTTACCTTTTGTGTCCCTAATTTGAAAAGAGTAAAATTTGAAGTAGCACCTATTCACCCCTCCTCTAGGTGTCCATACGATCCTTTCAATTAGTATCAGAGCCTCGGCTCTTTATTCGGGCTTAACCTCCTAAGAGACTATGGGCAACCCAGGAGATGAGGGAGAGGGTGAGACTAGCACCTTGGTGACCATGGTAGATCTCAAGAATTTGGAAACAAACTTGAGATCTACTTTGGGCAACGAAATCCAACAATTGCGTCAACTTGTTGAGCGACTTGTTATGGAAAAGTCAGCCTCACCACCTACCTCTCAAGAGGAATCACCACCTAACCCTAAGGCAAATGCTCCGGCTAAGCCAATGGATGAAGTGCTGGGGGATGAACATAATTCCACTAAGTCCACCACCAAAAGGGGTGATGGGAAGAAAGAGCACCATGTGGTTACCGTATGGTACTCTCCCGACCCTCCAATCCCTCATCCCCATATAAATAATAGAGGTGACCCACCTAAGTTAGCTGCACATACTTTTTCTCAATGGCAAGTTTTAATGAAATCTCATGTGCGTAGCTCTTGCATTGACTTGTGGAACATTATTGAAGAAGGACTCAAAATTGAGGATCCAACCAACTTGACTAGAAGAGAAGTGGTCAATAGCTAACTCAATGCGACAGCCTTGCACATGATTCAACTTGGAGTGGGGCCAAAGGATTTTACCCATATTGAGCACTACAATACCACCAAGGAAGCTTGGGATGCTCTCATTGAGTTGTTTGTTGGCAATGAGAGCATGAGAAGAAATAGGTATGATGCCTTAAGCAATGAGGCTGAAGGTTTCTTTATGAAGGATGGTGAGGATCATGAAGACATGTATAAAAGACTCAAATCCACCACCACCGCCTTCAGGAATGTTGGTGCCTCTCACATTGATGATGCTTGTATCAAGAGGAAGTATGTGAGTGCACTCATGCCCTTCGAGCCCACTGACTTGAAGATTCTCCAAGGAAGACACAACTACCATCTCATGACCTCCAATGAAGTTATGCAAGAGATGGCCGCTTTCAAGGTTGCTGCCAAGAATGCCAACGACGCCCGTGCTCGTGCTATTGGAATGAGTAGTGGTGTCAATCTTGCCTTGAAGGCCAAGTTTGTGGAGTATGATGAAGAAGAAGGGAGTGATGATGCACTTTCAATGAGCCACCCCGAATATGTCAAGGTTTCTCATGGTGAATTCATGGCCTTCTATGCAAGAAACTTTTGGAAAGACCCCGCCAAGGCCACGATGGAGATGCAACGAAGAAGCAACCCTAATGGGAGAAGAGACAATGGGTCTAAATTGAGAACTTGCTTCAATTGTGGTGACCTCTATCACTCTGTTTCCGGTTGTCCCTATGAGAAAAGAGAAGATCATGGGGGTAAACTTGTGTTGAAGAAAACCTCCAAAGCTCCTTTCAAGAAACCCTTCATCAAGAAGAATCCCACCAACAAGAAGTTGGGTGAAATTTTCTTGATAACACATGAAGAATTCTCCTCCGACAATGATGATGATGAAGATGAAGAAGAGGAAACATCAAGTGGTGTGGCTGCTCTTGCCACTACTTCTGCACCTACCCTCTCCCTCTTTGACTCTCCAAATGATAATATCTCCAACAAGAATGTCACTTGCCTTATGGCAAGAGGAACAGAGGTATTATCATCGTCACACCCCACCTCCTTGGTTGATGATGAATTTGATGATGAGATATCTCTTAAGGTCAAAAAGGACTTAATTGCTTTTGATGTGTTTATGACTAACTTGCAAGGGGAGCACAAGAAACATTTTGTGGACCTCTTAAATCAACTTTCTCACACACAAGAGCTTCTTGATGAGAGATGTAAATTAGGAAGAGAGCACATGATTGAGGTAGAAGCTCTAAATAATGCTCTAGAAGAAGAACAAGAGACTAGGTTGTCTCTTGAAACTAAACTTGAAGGGCTTGATGAAGAAAATGACCTAATTATTAATAAACTCATCAAGGAACGTAACCATGCTATTGCTAAATATAAAAAGGCTAAAAAGGACAAGATTGAGTTTGGTGTTGTTCATGAAAAACTTGCCGAGGACTTTAGGATGCTTGACAAGGCTCACAAGGCCTTGGAGAGTGAACTCTTGTTACTCACAAAGTCTCTTGAAAAGCTTCAAACTCAATTGACCAATATTTCTTCACCTAGTACTTTCATGCCTTCTAGTTGTACAAATATACTTGAAGAAAATGCTAGGTTGAAGGGGGAGCTAGCTAAGGCCACCTTTCCCAAAGGAAACAAGTCAACTGATGACCTCTTGAGTAAGCAGATGCCAAATGGCGAGAAAGGGGGCATTGACTTTGTCTCCAAAGCCAAGAAGAACAACAACAACAAGAAGAAGGCCAAGCCCGCACAAGAAAAAGACAAGGCCATTGTGGGTAGTAAGACCACAAGTGGCAAAACTATGTCTCATGATGACTTTGCAAGAAGTGCTAACACTCACTATGTTTTAATGCGTGATTACTATGGTGATGTGTATGCACAATATGTTGGCCCATTTTATGGTTATATTGCTTGGTCTATTTAGGTTCCCAATACCCTTGTTGCTAACAAAATAGGACCCATTGAAAAATGGGCACCTAAAAACTAGTTTGATCTTTTGTAGACCTATGCTTCCGGAGGGTCAAAATGGGTGCTTAATAGTGGACGCACAAGTCATGTGACCGGAAGAGCATCTAGTGTCAAGGAGTTGAGACCAAATGATGATCAAATATCCGTGACATATACCGACAAGTCAAAGTCTAAGGTAATGGGTTTCAACAAGGTTGTGGTTGCCCACGATATTACTCTCGTGGACATCATGCTAGTTGAGACCCTTGGCTATAATTTGCTTTCAGTCCGTGCTCTTGGAAAGATGGGCTTTTGACGTCTTTATTGATAATGATATTGTGGTCCTCATGTGGAGAAAGTCTCTAAAGGTCGCTTTCATTGGGTACGTCGAAAATGACTTATATGTGGTGGACTTTTCGGGGAAAACCACTACAATTGCGATGTGCTTATTCGGAAAGGCCGATGTGGGTTGGTTATGGCATCACCGTCTAGCCCATGTCAACATGAGAACTTTGCAAAGTATCCACAAGGATAGCCATATTGTTGGACTAAAAGAAAATGTTTGTTTTGCCAAAGATCGTGTATGCATGGCTTGTGTTAAAGGAAAGATGCATGATTCTCCCCACAAGCCGAAGAACTACATCAAGTCCAAGAGGATCTTGGAGCTCCTTCATGTGGATCTCTTTGGTCCCCCATCTCATGCAAGTATTGGTGGGAAGAAATATTGTTTGGTGATTGTTGATGACTACTCAAGATACACATGGGTATATTTCTTCAAGCTGAAAAGTGAGACCCAAGAAAACTTCATTGACTTCATCAACATGGATCAACATCAACACTATGTCCCTGTGTTGATAATAAGGAGTTACAACGGCACCGAGTTCAAGAATTACACCTTGAATGGATTTCTTAGTGATGAGGGCATAAAACACCAATATTCCGCTGCATATACCCCTCAACAAAATGGTGTAGCTGAGAGGAAGAACCAGACTCTTATTGGTATGGCAAGGACCAAGTTGGCGGAGTTTAAATCTCCATACAATTTTTGGGCCGAAGCAATCTCCACCGCATGCCATGCATCAAACCGGATCTACCTCCGCAAAGAATTGATCAAGACTCCATATGAAATTCTTACCGATAACAAGCCCAATGTTTCATACTTCCGGATGTTCGGTTGTAAGTGTTTCTATCGCATAAAGGGTGTTTGTTTGTCCAAATTTGATTCCAAAGCATTAGAGGGTATTTTTGTTGGTTATGCTCTCGAATCCCACACTTATAGAATCTATGATAAGCTCTCTGGAATTGTCATAGAATCTTGTAGTGTGGTTTTTTTGAAGAATATGATGGTCCCCAAGGGGGGCGTCTTGATGTCTGTGATGTAGATGATGAAATGCCTCAGGATGCCATAGGAAGAATGGGTGCGGGATTCATCCGCCCCGTTGAGGAACCCCTTGTGGAGGATCGAGAAGAACTATGCTCTACTCAAGTGGAGCCCTCATCTTCACAACATCAACAAGCTCCTATCGAGGAGGACAATGACCCAAGCCAAAGACAAGTTGTGGACCCTCAACAAGTTGATCAGGGAGAAACCTCTAGCCAGGAGGAGCTTGAGTCTCCATTTTCCAGAATGTCCAACGCTGCTAAGTCTATTACACAAGGAAGATCTGTAAAATCTACCATAAGATTAGCTCAACGCCTGTCTAGAAGTGTGCCTGATCAAGACCAAGGTCAATCTTTGCCTCTTGATGAAGAGAATGATTCCGATGATGATCAAGGTCAAGTTAATGGTCAAGAAGAGGACCAAAATGATGAAGAGATCCCCATAAGAAACAACAAGGAGATCAAAACTTGTCGCCAAGCTAGAGTGGATAGAATGTTGGAATTAAGAGACCACACTCTAGAGAATGTGGTAGGGGATCTAAGAAGAGAGATGTCCACTAGAGCTCAATTGAAGAGTTTTGGTGAACACCAAGCACACATTTCCATGGTGGAACCAAAGAAAGTATGTGAAGCTCTTGAAGATTCAGATTAGTTGGAAGCAATGCACAAAGAGCTCAACAACTTTGAGAGAAACAAAGTATGGAAGTTAGTTGAAAGGCCAAAAGATTGCCACAATGTTATAGGCACCAAGTGGACATTCAAGAACAAGCAAGATGAGCATGGAATTGTTATGAGGAACAAGCCAAGATTGGTTACACAAGGGTTCTCTCAAATTGAAGGCATTGATTATGGAGAGACATATGCACCCGTGGCTCGGCTTGAGTCTATCCGTATCCTTCTTGCTTATGCAGCACATCATAACTTTAAATTACAACAAATGGATGTAGAAAGTGCATTTATTAATGGTCCATTGCATGAGTTGGTATATGTAAAGCAACCCCCAGGGTTTGAGGATCGCAACTTCCCAAACCACGTCTACAAACTTGATAAGGTGCTCTATGGGATCAAACAAGCCCCACACACGTGGTATGAGCACCTTAGAGAGTTGTTGTTAGACCGTGGGTTTGAGGTTGGGAAAATCGATCCCACTCTTTTTACTAAGAAGGTAAATGGGGAGCTTTTTGTATGCCAAATATATGTTAATGATATTATGTTTGGATCATCTACCAAAGCTTTTAATGATGAATTCTCAAAGCTTATTACTAATAGGTTCCGGATGTCTATGATGGGGGAATTGAGAGTATTTCTTGGTTTTGAGATCAAGCAAGTAAGAGGTGGAACATTCTTCAACCAAGCCAAGTATACTCAAGATATGCTCAAGAGATTCAACATGAAAGATCTAAATGGAGCTCCTACTCTCATGGCAACAAAGACTCATCTTGAACTAAACCCAAATGGTAAAGATGTGGATCAAAAGGTATACCAGTCTATGATTGGTTCTTTGCTTTACCTTTGTGCATCTAAACCATATATTGTGTTGAGTGTAGGAGTGTGTGCAAGATATCAAGCGGCTCCTAAAGAAAGCCATTTGATGGCGGTCAAGAGAATCTTTCGATATTTGGTTCATACCCCAAACTATGGTATTTGGTATCCTAGGGGTTCAACTTTCTCTCTTTATGGATACATGGATGCGGATTGGGCTGATGATAAGGATGATAGAAAATCAACCTCTAGGGCTTGCCAATTCCTTGGAAGGTCCTTGGTGTGTTGGTATTCTAAGAAGCGAAATTGTATATCTTTCTCCACCGCCGAAGCCGAGTATGTGGCATCTGCTAGTGCTTGTACTCCATTACTATGGATGAGGCAAACTTTAAAGGAATACAGTGTCCATTGTGACAAAGTGCCTCTTCTATGTGACAATGAAAGTGCTATCAAGATTGCCTACAACCCAGTGGATCATACAAGGACAAAGCATATTGAGATTCTTCATCACTTCATTAGATACCATGTTTCTCAAGGTGATATTGACCTATCTTATGTGTCAACCAAAGACTAACTTGCCAACATTTTCATGAAGCCACTTGATGAAGCAAGGTTTTGTTATTTGAGGAATGAACTAAATATCGTAGATTCAAGGAGCTTGACTTGATCACCTTGCATACTCACCTATGCCTTGACTCTTATTTGGTTTAGGTGTAGGCATGGAGATAGGGGGAGTGCGGTCCTAATACATTGGACTATCCCTCCCCCCATAATTCCAACATTAAGAAATTCAATTCTCTTAATATCATTTTGTGATATGTGAGATTCATTGATGAGTAGTGGCTATGAACCCAAGGATAATTCTTCGTGGTGTCATGCCACAAACTCTTACATGGTGGCCTCGGCCACCGCCCTCTTCTTATTGAAGAGTTGGTCTTGGTTCATTTGATTTGGAACTTAATTTGTCATCTTCTTGAATATCTATGTTTTCTTGGTTCTTCACAGTACATCTTCTGAATCCCAGGCCTATTCTCACCTTTAAACATGCTCATCTTGCCACACATTTGTCCATTACTTGAAACTGGGCTTTCTGGTTGCAGGGGGCCGGACTGTCCGCCCTAAACCAACCGGAGTGTCCAGCTATACCGGACTCTCCGCTTGATTCACCCCAGACATTCCGGTCGGGCCGGACACTCTGGTGCATTTCACCCAGACACTCCGGCCCCAGCAGTTTCGAACTCGTAAAAGGGGTCAGGGAGAAGTGGACGGTTCAGTCCTCCTTCTCCTCCCCGACTCCCTCTTGCACATAGCCTGCTGCCCCCGACCAAGAGCACCACCAGGAGGGCTCCTCCACCCCAGATCCTGCCATTGCCGCCGGCCATTGCCTTTGCTTTGCTGTTGGGATCCTTTCCCCTCCGGTGAAGGTCTCCATGGATGCTGGTATAGTGCCCCTCCCCTTCTCCATATCTAGGGTTTGCTATAGATGAATTTTTGAGGGCAATGTCATACCTAGATCCATGGGTACATCATATTTGCGTGCAATACTCGTCCTTGTAGTGGTTCTAGCAATCCCGATCTGCTCCGGTTGAACACTCATGAACTGCCCGAAAATCATCAAGGCTCGAGCTGAAATGTCTGGCGTGTACGGGTTGGACACTCCGGTCTAGCCAGAATGTCCGGCTCGTATGCACCGGAATGCCCGGGCATGGCGGAGTCTCCGGGGTGGTTATTCCAGACAGTCCGGGTGTTTTTAGCCAGAACAGCTCCTATATTACTTTGACTACTGCTATGTGTTTGTATCTCTAGGACAAATGTGCTTACCCCATATGCTATCCTTCTACTCTGATCTCACAGGTGGCTCTCGTCCTCGCCGGTCTCGGTCTAGTCAGCATCGCGGTTCTTACAATGAAGATAGAGATGTTCATGTGGATCCATCTGTGGTCAGGTAGTCTGCACGTGATCGTGCTGCAGCAAAACAGGAGAAGATGAGGTAGCTGAAAAAGGATGATGCCAAGCACGGAAAGTTTGAAGCTTTGTCTACCTTGGCTGAGTTGGGCACTGAAGAGTATGTGGAGATGAGGTTCCAACAGTTCTATTCTCTACCTCGCACCTCTCCTAATGATCGGTTTTGGAGGAATGAACAATTCCTCCTCTATTCCGAGGTGTATGGTGGGTTCAGATCTCCTGTGTGCCCCATGCAATGGTTGGAGATTGAGAAGCTGCATGCTCACAGTTACTTTTAGGATGCTCTGTGGGTTATAGAAAAGATGGGACTGCACACCATCTTTCAAGTAAAGGAAGACTACAACATTGAGTTGGTTCAGCAGTTCTATGCCACTGTTGTGTTTGGTGACACTGTGGATGTTCCGTTAGAGTGGATTTCTAGCACTACCAGATGCCATTCCAAATTGGTGCAATTTGCTAGCATTATTGGTGTACCATTCAACCCCAATAATGCTAGTGGTGAAAGAATGCATATTCATGGGCAAGCTTATGACAAGACACTATTAGCTCCTATCTATTCTCAGGGTGGTATATGTGGTCAAACCACCAACATGAAGATGCTCTACAACATTCTGATGCGCATGTTTCGCCACACTCTCACTCCAAAGGCAGGTAACAAGGATGAAATGCGAGGTGCTGAAATCAACCTCATGGCTCATGCTCACTCTGTATTTATTCACGGTCCTGACCATGAAGGTGGTGCTATTGATGTCATGGACTTCATTTATCAAGACTTGTACAAGTGCATTATGGACAAGAAGTGCCCTCTCTATGCCCATATGTGATGAAGCTCATTTCTACCCACACTCCAGCTACTCCTCTGCTCTTTGACAACCTTGTGTCTCACAAGCCTGCCAAGCTCCATAGGAAGGGGGCTCCCTCCACTCAGGTACCCCACGGTTATCCCCCTTCTTGCAGTGTCTTTAAGGATGAGGATGTGGATGATTCTGACAACAATGGAAGTGATGAGTCTGAGCAGGTGCAGAAGGTTGTGACCCGTGGTCCTCGCATGAAGCATGCTAGCAATGCATATCGCTTCAACACTTCTAGATATGAGGTGCACAAGAAGGTGAAGAAGGCTTCCTGGTGGAAAAGGCTGCTCCTGTGTCAGAACATTGACATCCTCCATGGTCAGTATGATGCCTACAAAGCCAACAGGGGTGTCATGAAGGAACTCAAGAAGATCAACTAGCCCATGGACGTTGACTCATCTCAGCAGGCTTCTGATGGTACGCTCTCCTATGGTCACTGGATCCAGGGCGTGTGGATTGGTCCATGTTTGAGGATGTGTCTTCCTCTTCTCGCCCTCACGGCAAGTCGACTGCTCAGGATGATGATGATGAGGACGAGGTGAAGGAAATATGCCCTGAGAGGCAATAATAAAGTTGTTATTATGTATTCCTTGTATATGATAGATGTTTATTTTGCATGCTATAATTGTATTGATAGGAAACATCAATACATGTGTGTTTAATAAACAAAAAGGGTTCCTAGTCATGCCTCTCTTATAGACTAGCTTGTTGATTAACAGGATGATCAAGGTTTCCTGATCATGGACATTGGATGTTGTTAATAACAAGGTCACACCATTGGTGGAATGATGTGATGAACATTCATCCGAAGTATAGCATTACGATCAAGTCATTGTGTTTATATTGCTATAACATCATACGAAGTAATCTTTATCCTTAGACCATGAGATCATGTTAATTGCTAACACCGGAAGAGTATCTTGATAACATCAAACGTCACACCGTAACAGGGTGACTATAAAGATGGGTTCAGTGCTACGAAGGTGTTATGTTGAGGCTCATGGATCAAGAGTGGAATTTGTCAATCCAGATGATGGATAGATATACTCTGGGCCCTCTCGGTGATATCACATTAGGATAGCTTGCAAGCAAGTGATGTGATCACTAGAATGTTATATCACAGGAACGAGAAAAGAGTGCATGTCGGTAACGAGATCAAACTAGGTATGGAGATACCGATGATCGAATCTCGGACATGTAATATATCGAGAGACAAAGGGATTTAGTTACAAGCGTTAAAGGTTCTCATGATCACAGGAGTCATCGTTGAATGTGTAGGAGTCAGTACGGATCTCCAGGTCCCGCTGCTGATTATTGATCGGAGAAGGGTCTCGATCATGTCTGCATTATTCACGAACCGTAGGGTGGCACACTTAAGAGTTATCGGACACCATTCTGGAGCACATATGTTTCAGACAAAAGAATTGCAAAGCGCAGGAATTGTTTCAATAGAAACCGGAAATTGTTTCGGGTGAAATTGCAGAAGGTGGTTCTGCATGTGATATTGAAATATTGCAAGGGGCTATATGTGAATGTTTGTTAATTAAAGTAATTAACAAAATTCTGAATAAATTTAATAAAAGAGTTTTATTAAATGAGAGAGCATTAAATTTGGAGAAACTTAATGCATTTAAAGTGGAGACTTTAAAAGGGAATGTGAAGAGGCATTTTAATGTGGAGGGGTTACCACCACATGAATGGGGAGGTGAGGGGTCACCCCCCCCATGCGCCGGCCATGGAGAGCGGGGGCACCCCCTCCTCCTATAAAAGGCCACCCATTCCGTCGTTCATCCTCACACCTCCTTGTGAAGGATCTCTCTCCCCCTCTAGAATTATTCCCCCATGGTCTCGGATTAGCGAGATACATGTTCCAGTGGCATTTAAATGCGGAAGGAGTTCTTGCTTCCGCTGGATCGCTGGAGCGAGGAGGTGGGAGGTTGTCCGGTGGCTTGAGCGTGTGTGCGATGCGGATCTGCTGAGTTGCGGCGCTCGGACTTCCTCACGATCTTGAGATCGGCAAGTGTACGACTACATCAACCACGAGTTCCTACTCGTTAACAAAGCTCGTTGTCTTCGAGGGTAAGTTCTCTATGGATGTATGTCCACCCGTTTGCTTTGTACCTAGTAGATAGATCTTGGCGTGTAGTTCACACCGTAGGAATTTTTTGTTTTCTATGTTGTGGACCCAATAGTGGTATCAGAGCCTGATCTATGCGTAGGTGCTTTGCACGGGTAGTACACATATGTTTATATGTGGGCGATGATGATCATGTTATTGCATCTTTTATGTACTTTGGATATTGGTGGCATAGTGGGATGAAGCGGCCCGGACCAACCTTACATGTCATCGTACATGAGACCGGTTCCACGACTGACATGCAAATTGTTTTGGATAAGTGGCTGGCGGGTGTCTGTCTCTCCTACTATAGTCAATATCTGATTACAACGAGTTGCTAATAACTTGGTTATCCTTGTTGTGGTTCATGTTCGTAGGTTAGACAGGTTCTATCTCCGAAAGCCCTAAGCCACGTAAAACTTGCAATTGATAAATAGGAGGCGTCTAGTTTAGATCGTTGCTGGGCTAGTGTTTTGATATGGTATTGTTGTAAGTAGATGTATAATAGATAGTCTTACAACTCACTTAACGTGTAAGTTCCATAGACCTTGGCCTTACACACAAAGGAATGATAGAGATCATACCACGATGCAAATGATAGAGATCAAATGCATGGACCATATCACCTCACTTCACACATTAGATGTTAGCATCTTATACTGCTAGTTTGGCGCGTTTGGTAGCATTATAAGATGATCCCTCATTTAGATATCAAGATAAAATGTGTTCTTCCTTAAGTATGCACCGTTATGTGGATCATGTTTTGAGGCATCACGTGATGATCGGGTGTTTTCAACTCTACGCTTTCATACAACGGGTGTAAGACAGTTTTACACACGCAAATACTAAGGTTCTTACTTGACGAGCCTAGCATGTACAGACATGGCCTCGGAACACGGACCGAAAGGTTAAGCATGAGTCATATAGTTGATATGATGCCCATATAGATGCTCGCCTTTGAAGCTACACCGACTCACGTGATGACCGGACTTGGTGTAGTGGATTTGGTTCATGTAATCACCAAAAGGACACGAGGGATGTTGTTTTTGAGTGGGAGTTCATTAGTAATTTGGATTAGTTGAACTCAATCTATCATAAACTTAGTCTAAATATACTTTAAAAATTCTGTTGTAGATGGCACCACCTGCTTTTAATTTCAATGTGTTCATGGAGAAAGAGAAACTTGCTGCGAATGGTAGCAAGTTCACCAACTGGGCTATGAATTTGAGGATTCTCCTCACTGCTGCACAAAAGCAATATGTGCTAGATGCGCCGCTAGGCCCCCCACCAGCTCCTGATGCCCCTGACGAGGAAAAGAACGTCTATATAACTCGTCAGGAGGACCACAACTTAGTTCATTGTGGCATACTGTATGGGCTAGAGCCAAAACTTCGAAAACGTTTAGAAAATGGCAATGCCTTTGATACCATGGGAGAATTGAAAATGATTTTCGATACCCATGCTGCCGTAGAGAGTTATAATGCTTCTGAAAAGTTCTTTAGCTGCATGATGGAAGAGAATAGCTCTGTTAGTGAGCACGTACTCAAAATGTCTGGGTACACCGATAAGCTTGTGTCCTTGGGAATAATGATTCCCATTGACTTAGGCATATATCGTGTTCTCCAATCTCTGCCACCTAGCTACAAGAGCTTCGTGATGAACTATAATATGCAGGGCATGAAGAAGTCTCTTCCCGAGCTTCTGTCAATGCTTAAGACTGCAGAAGTGGAGATTAGGAAAGAACATCAAGTGTTGATGATCAATAGGACCACCGGTTTCAAGAAGGACAAGAAAGGCAAGCACAAGGGAAAGAAGGATGGCAAGTCTATTGCCACGCCTGAAAAGAAACCCCGAGCTGGCCCTAAGTCTGACACCGAGTGCTACTATTGCAAGGGGTCGCCATTGGGCAAGCCCCAAGTATTTAGCGGACAAGAAGTCCGCAAGGCAAACAAAGGTATATGTGATATACATGTTATTGATGTGTACTTGACTAGTACTCGCAGTAGAACCTGGGTATTTGATACGGGATCGATTGCTAATATATGTAACTCGGTTCAGTGGCCGCTGAACAAGCGACAACTAGCAAGGGATGAGGTCACGATGCGAATCGGCAATGGATCAAGAGTTGATGTGATCGCCGTTGGAACACTGCCTCTCCATATGCCATCGGGATTAGTTATAAACCTAAATAATTGTTATTTGGTGCCTGCACTGAGCATGAACATTGTATCCGGATCGTGTTTGATGCAAAGTGGTTATTCATTTAAGTCTGAAAACAATGGTTGTTCGATTTATATGAATAATATCTTTTATGGTCATGCACCTATGTTGAATGGTTTGTTTCTGTTGGATCTCGATAGTAGTATTACGCATATTCATAATGTTGATGCTAAAAGGATTAAACTTGATAATGATATATCTACATATATGTGGCACTGCCATCTAGGTCATATTGGCGTTAAACGCATGAAGAAACTCCATTCTGATGGACTTTTGGAATCACTTGATTTTGAATCATTTGATACATGTGAGCCATGCCTTATGGGCAAGATGACTAGAACGCCATTTTCCGGTTCAATGGAACGGGCAATAGATTTATTGGAAATCATACATACTGATGTGTGTGAACCAATGAGTGTGTCGGCGCGAGGTGGATATTGTTATTTTGTTACTTTCACGGATGATTTGAGTAGATACTGGTATATCTATTTGATGAAACATAAGTCTGAAACCTTTGAAAGGTTCAAAGAATTTCAGAATGAAGTGGAAAATCATCGTAACATAAAGATCAAATTTCTGCGGTCCGACCGTGGAGGAGAGTATCTTAGTTACGAGTTTAGCACACATATGAAAGACTGTGGAATAGTTTCACAACTCACGCCTGCCGGAACACCACAACATAATGGTATGTCAGAACGTCGTAATCATATTTTATTGGATATGGTTCGATCTATGATGTCTCTTACTGACTTGCCACTGTCATTTTGGGGTTATGCACTGGAAACAGCTGCATTCACTTTAAATCGGGCACCATCTAAATCCGTTGAAACGACACCGTATGAATTATGGTTTGGAAACAAACCTAAGCTGTCATTTCTTAAAGTTTGGGGATGCGATGTTTATATGAAGAAACTTCAACCGGATAAACTCGAACCCAAAGAGGAAAAATGCATCTTCATATAATACCCTAAGGAAACGATTGGGTATACCTTCTATCACAGATCCGAGGGCAAGGTTTTTGTTGCCAATAATGGATCCTTTCTTGAGAAGGAGTTTCTCGCGAAAGGTGTGAGTAGTCGGAAGGTAGAACTCGAAAAGGTTATTGAACCTTCTCTTCATGAAATGGCGAGTAGCGCAGCTCCAGAAGTTGTTTCGGAGTTGACTTCACCTAATGAAGAGAGAGCTAATGATATTGATCATGAAACTCTGAAAGAGGACACTACCGAACCTCGCAGGTCAAGCAGGACATGTGCAGCTCCTGAACTGTACGGCAATCCTGTTGTGAATTTCATGGTTGATGAAATGGATGACCCTGCGACGTATGAAGAAGCGATGATGATCCCGGATTCCAACAAATGGCTAGAAGCCATGAAATCCGAGATGGAATCCATGTACGAGAACCAAGTTTGGAACTTGGTGGACTTACCTCATGACCGAAAGGCCGTTGAGAATAAATGGATTTTCAAAAGGAAAACTGATGCTGATGGTAATGTGACCATCTATAAGGCTCGACTTGTCGCAAAGGGGTTTCGACAAATTCAAGGAGTTGACTACGATGAGACATTCTCTCCCGTAGCGATGCTTAAGTCGGTTAGGATTATGTTAGCAATTGCTGCATATTTCGATTATGAAATATGGCAGATGGATGTCAAAACTGCGTTCCTCAATGGTAAGATTGAAGAAGAGTTGTATATGATACAACCTAAGGGTTTTGTCGATCCTAAGGATGCTAATAAGGTGTGCAAACTTCAGCGATCCATCTATGGACTGAAGCAAGCATCACGAAGTTGGAATCTCCGCTTTGATGAGGTGATCAAAGAGTTTGGATTTGTCCAAACTTATGGAGAGGCTTGTATTTACAAGAAAGTGAGTGGGAGCAATGTGGCATTTCTGATATTATATGTGGATGACATATTATTGATTGGAAATGATTTAGATCTTTTAAACAGTGTTAAAAGTTATCTAAACAAAGAAATTTTGATGAAGGACCTTGGTGAAGCTTCATATATATTAGGCATTAAAATCTATAGAGATAGATCAAGACGCCTAATTGGGCTATCGCAGAGTACATACCTTGATAAGATATTAAAGAAGTTTAATATGGACGGAAGTAAGAAGGATTCTTACCTATGTTGCAAGGCAAGACATTGAGTAAGACTCAAAGTCCGGCTACGGTGGAAGAAAGAGAGATAATGGATAAGATCCCCTATGCCTCAGCCATAGGCTCTATAATGTATGCCATGCTATGTACAAGACCGGATGTGGCACATGCTATTAGTTTGACTAGTAGGTACCAATCTGATCCAGGTTCGGAACACTGGATAGCGGTCAAGAATATCCTTAAGTACTTGAGAAGAACTAAGGATATGTTTCTTATATATAGAGGTGAAGAAGAGCTAGTCGCTAAGTGTTATGTCGATGCTAGCTTTGACACTGATCCGGATGACTCTAAGTCTCAATCCGGATACGTATTTCTCTTGAACGGAGCAGCAGTTAGTTGGAGGAGCTCCAAACAACCTGTGGTGGCTAGATCAACAACGGAGGCGGAATATGTTGCTGCTTCAGAAGCAGCGCAAGAAGCGGTTTGGATGAAGGAGTTCATAACATAACTGGGTGTGGTTCCTAGTGCGTTGGACCCGATGGTGATCTATTGTGACAACAATGGAGCCATATAGCATAAAGGAACCAAGGTCTCACAAGAATTCCAAGCATATTAGCGCGGTTTCACTCCATCCGCGAGCATGTGAAGGATGGAGATATAAAGATTTGTAAAGTGCACACGGACCTGAATGTAGCAGATCCGTTGACTAAAGTACTCCCTAGGGCAAAACATGATCTACACCAGAACTCCATGGGTGTTAGATTTATCACTATGTGAACTAGATTATTGTCTCTAGTGCAAGTGGGAGACTGAAGGAAATATGCCCTGAGAGGCAATAATAAAGTTGTTATTATGTATTCCTTGTATATGATAGATGTTTATTTTGCATGCTATAATTGTATTGATAGGAAAC
Organism: Avena insularis; assembly: GCA_023614405.1. NCBI lineage: Eukaryota > Viridiplantae > Streptophyta > Magnoliopsida > Poales > Poaceae > Avena > Avena insularis. The sequence continues at coordinate 674,431,641 of CM042690.1, forward strand.
ATCAATACATGTGTGTTTAATAAACAAAAAGGGTTCCTAGTCATGCCTCTCTTATAGACTAGCTTGTTGATTAACAGGATGATCAAGGTTTCCTGATCATGGACATTGGATGTTGTTAATAACAAGGTCACACCATTGGTGGAATGATGTGATGAACATTCATCCAAAGTATAGCATTACGATCAAGTCATTGTGTTTATATTGCTATAACATCATACGAAGTAATCTTTATCCTTAGACCATGAGATCATGTTAATTGCTAACACCGGAAGAGTATCTTGATAACATCAAACGTCACACCGTAATGAGGTGACTATAAAGATGGGTTCGATTGCTACGAAGGTGTTATGTTGAGGCTCATGGATCAAGAGTGGAATTTGTCAATCCAGATGATGGATAGATATACTCTGGGCCCTCTCGGTGATATCACATTAGGATAGCTTGCAAGCAAGTGATGTGATCACTAGAATGTTATATCACGGGAGGCGAAAAGAGTGCATGTCGATTGAGATCAAACTAGGTATGGAGATACCGATGATCGAATCTCGGACATGTAATATATCGAGACAAAGGGATTTAGTTACAAGCGTTAAAGGTTCTCACGATCACGAGTCATCGTTGAATGTGTAGGAGTCAAGACGGATCTCCGGTCCCGCTGATTATTGATCGGAGAAGGGTCTCGATCATGTACGCATTATTCGCGAACCGTAGGGTGACACACTTAAGAGTTACGGACACCATTTTGGAGCACATATGTTTCGCATTTAAAGAATTGCAAAGCTCAGGAATTATTTCAATAGAAACCGGAAATTGTTTCGGTGAAATTGCGGAAGGTGGTTACGCATGTGATATTGAAATATTGCAAGGGCTATATGTGAATGTTTGTTAATTAAAGTAATTAACAAAATTCTGAATAAATTTAATAAAAGAGTTTTATTAAATGAGAGAGCATTAAATTTGGAGAAACTTAATGCATTTAAAGTGGAGACTTTAAAAGGGAATGTGAAGAGGCATTTTAATGTGGAGGAGTTACCACCACATGAATGGGGAGGTGAGGGGTCACCCCCCCATGCACCAGCCATGGAGAGAGGGGGCACCCCCCTCCTCCTATAAAAGGCCACCCATTCCCTCCTTCATCCTCACACCTTCTTGTGAAGGATCTCTCTCCCCCTCTAGAATTATTCCCCATGGTCTCGGATTAGCGAGATACATGTTCCCGGTGGCATTTCGTCTGGAAGGAGTTCTTGCTTCCTGGATCGCTGGAGCGAGGAGGTGGAGGTTGTCCGGTGGCTTGAACGTGTGTGCGAGTGCGGATGCGCTGCTGAGTTGCGGCGCTCGGACTTCCTCACGATCTTGAGATCGGCAAGTGTACGACTACATTAACCACGAGTTCCTACTCGTTAACAAAGCTCGTTGTCTTCGAGGGTAAGTTCTCTATGGATGTATGTCCTCCCGTTTGCTTTGTACCTAGTAGATAGATCTTGGCGTGTAGTTCACACCGTAGGAATTTTTTTGTTTTCTATGCTGCGGACCCAACACGAGGATGGCGATGAGGATGAGGATGACAATGAGGAAGAGGAGGATGACAACTTCAGTGGCTAGAGTTGGTTTGGGGCGCTTTCATAGTGGTCTTTTCCCTTTTTGGCATCTCGATGCCAAAGGGGGATAAGTGACCATATTAGGTTGCTACCGGGGATTTGCATGGGTACACAAGCTTCACGTTATCTCGATTTGCCTCTTTGAAGCTTGTGTCTTTATGTCATTTATTTATGTACTTTGTCATATGTTGAACTCCGTTGTCTGTCATGTGTGGTAAGGCATGCGTACATGCGTACCCGGTATCGTTATTTCATTAAAAACCATGATATGCCTAGTTATTTGTCTACCCTCTTATTAACATCATGTCGTACCTTTGTGGTTATAAATTCTAGTGAGGTTGTGTGATATTATTTTCATATGCTCATTCAAAAGGGTCACACATCTAGGGGAGATTTCCTATAGGTTGTAAACTGGTTGTTGCTATGCTTATTGTTTATCATATGCAAATCTTTGGGTTGTCATCAAACACCAAAAAGGGGGAGATTGAAAGGGCATTTATGCCCTTCCCTTTATTTTGATGTTTGTTGACAACAGTAGGATGGTTTTAATCTGCTGCTGAAATGTTTCAGGATATATCTATATTACATGCTGATGACTACAAGTGCACATATCATTTGTAGCTAGTTTCAAAATACAGATATCGATCCCACAGGGAGCAGGAGTCTAAAGTCTAATAACTCTTGAAATAAATATTACGATAGAAATGCTAGATAAAGTTCTAAGTGACAAGATAAAATGCGAGTATTGTGTAAAAAGATGTTTTTGGGTTTTAGGTATAAGAGCAATAATAAAGTAAAATAAAACAACTGAGTACAGAAAGTAAGTATCGAGGATGTAAGAGAGTGGAACCATAGTAGGGGAAAAGCGTTCTCAGGGAATAGCGGATACACCACTAGCATTATAAGGATCTAAGATAAAGATTATCACCATGAACATTCTCGACTATGTATGTGTGGGAGGAACTTCGTAATTGGACAAATAGGTAGCAACCGCTGCTCACATCATCCTCATAACCACAGTAGTCAGCAATCGACATCAATCAAATTACTGCGCTATTAAGGGACGTAATTCTGTAGGACGTATCCCATGGCAAGAATAGTGTTCTGTGAGTTTCCTCGGTTTCCCAGATTGATACATAAGGGGTTCCAACAACTTTATAGTCACTATAAGTGCTAGCACACCTCCATCTACCAACAAGTAGTTTCCTCCATCAAGTCCCCATGAGAGGCAAATATTGAGAGGCCGACTTCTCTCAACATCAAGATGTAGAAAATCTAACACATGATCACAACGATGAATATCATAATAGACTTTATCTTATTTAAATCTCATACTAGGGTTTCTCCATCTCCCCAAGAACTAATGATCTACTCAGACATGTAGGCAATCAACATCATAGCAATGGTAATGGAAACAATCATAGATGAATAGTACTTGTATAAATACACAACGAGTACGGGAATTACAACAAGATCTAGACAAGATGTAGATGGGATGGATGGAGATGGTGGTGATGCAGCGGTGGATGATGAAGATCGATGCCTTAGCCTCCTGTATCTGCATAGGGCGAAGATGGATCCTAGGTGGATGAGTTCCCCTCTAGATGCCTTCTGGAGGTGAGGTTTCTGCGATTTTTGGGTGTTCTGTATGTCATCTCCTCGAACCAATTGCACGAGGTGAAACTATTTGACGAGGCAGAGGCAGCGCCAACTATATGGCCAGAAAATTTGCTTCGGTCGTATAGTTGGTTGTTGGACTCTCTGCCTCCCTTGTTCGCTTCTGGTTTTCTTCTGGTATTATTAATATTTCCCAAATAAGCGATTTACGTTGTTTTTGACTCCTTTTCTCCATAGTACAACTGCTCCAAGAATTGTATCATTGGATCCATCATCTGTCCTGATCCTGGTGAAAACAAACATAAAATGTGCGCGTGAGCGCCATAAAATACCAAGATCCTAAATCTACAATGCAAAATAATAATGTAAAACATGATGCAAATATGCCCTCATCACCTGCAAAATATTATCATATCATTATCTTGTCATAAGGAACAGAAGGCCCCAAGTTTTATCTTCGCTTGACCTTATCTACACCGGACTGTCCGATTGAATTCAGCCGGAGTATCCGGCCTGGCCAGAATGTCTAGCCCAAAGGATTTCTCAGAAGCCACTGACAGACAGTACCCCTTTTCGAACACTACCCGGACTCTTCCCGGACACTGGACATATTCTTTGCCAGGCCGGATTGTCCGCTGTACTGGGACCGGAGTGTCCGGTCCTGCCGGACTGTCCGGGTCATTTTTGCGGACTATCCAGGTTTAGTGGCTCCCAACAGCTCTAATTCTAGGGGCCCTATATAAAGGCCCCTTCTTCTACCTTGGGAGATGCTCGACCAGTTCAGGAGCAACATCACCATTTGAGCCACCAAATCCTCAAGATCTCTTCACTCAACCATCCAAAGTCATTGATCTTTGGAGAATCGAAGGAGGAGGCCTTGATCTATAGCTTCACCAAGAGAGATCTTCATTTCCCCCTCATTCACTTGAGGTCCCCTTGCTCTAGTATTTCTTTGGAAACCCTAGCTTTTGATTTGGTTCTTACAAGCTTGTCTTTGATTGTTTGACAGCTTGCTTGTATTCGGGAGCCTCCAATTAGGTTATGGATGTGTGCCTCGAACTTGTTGTAAAGGTGCCGGCGTCCACCTCGAAGGTTGTTGATATAGTGGAATAGGTGAATCGAACCTTTTGGGGTGAGGTTCATCGGAGAACAAGGGAGGCCTCTCGTGGCGTTGGTGGTTTGAAACCGCCCCCTCTCCAAATGTAGACGTACTTCCCCTCAAAAGGAAGGAACTATTGGAAACAAACCCTTGTGTCTCCGTGTGCTCCACTTTGGTTACTTCTATCCTTTACCGCACTTTACTTATATTGTTCTTGCTTAGTGTTTGTGCTAGATTTACATATAGGTAAATTCACCATAGTTGCATAATCTAAAGAATTTACCTTTTGTGTCAAACCCTAATTTGAAAAGGAGTAAAATTTGAAGTAGCACCTATTCACCCCCCCTCTAGGTGCCCATACGATCCTTTCACTTAGTATCGAGTTCACCGAGGAGTTTCAGCTGAACCGTTTCAACCATCTCAAGCTCCAAGAAATCAAGTCCACCAAGTGGGCGTGTCCCTATATCCTGAACCAACTTGGCATTTGTGCTGATTTTGATTTACGTTGCAACAATGTTTGTTTGTATGACTTTGTATTTTAGGATGTCGTCACATACCGCCGCTTGACACTTGAGTTCCTCAGCACCTTGACGCATACGGTGGAGCCTCACTATTGTTCCGAGGATCAAAGGCCTGGAGTTGATCGCATCAACTTCCGTCTCATGAACCGTGAGTATGGTTTGACACTCGACCAATGGGCTCAATACTTTGGGTTTGCCAACAATGCCACTGACATACGCTCCACTACTTTTGTTTTAAATCCTTCACCATTACAGTAATTTAGTTTAATGAGAATTCGTGGAAACACACCCAAGGGGAACCAAATTGATCATCCCTCTATTTGCTATTTGTTTTTTGGCATTGCTAACACCTTGCATGCACGTGGTGAGTTTACTAGAGTTAATTAGGAGGACATGATGATCCTCACAAAAGCTGCTATTATTAATTGTAACTTAATGCCAAATTTGGGCGCTCTTCTTGTGTTTAAACTTAAACATTAGGCTCTTCAATCTCGAGGATCCATATGCGGAGGAGGAGTTGTAACCGTTCTTACGCGTGCACTTCACATCAACCTAGGTAATATCCAACCATTTATAGGAAGTCACCGTCTCGGTCTTTCTACTGTAAGAGCATGTGGTATGATTTTTAGAACTAATGGTAGATACTTCCTTGATATACCTAGAGCGGATCACTTGATCCCAGCTCCTTTACCTAATGGTTTATTCTTTATCGAGGATGGATGTTTGTGTTTTGACGTGTAAGTTGAGGAAAATGTACCCCATCAAAAAATATCAGTGGGGGAAGGAGAAGATGAAGAAGTAGAACAAGAGGGACCCAAACAAGATGTGCATCCACCAAACTACTACACCAGCTATGAGGATATCTATGCGCTCAAAGGGAATATTCAAAACATGAACAACCTCTCCATCAACCTTCGAGATGCTTCTACAAACCTCGCCACCCAGTTCCATGATTGGAGCAACCAATGGAACATGGGAGACTATCCACTACCACCACAATGAGCAAAAAAAGGCTTGCAAAAGCCTAAGCTTGGGGATGTGTTCTGATATGGGTCTCCTTGTGGATTTACCCTTGGGGTGGCTCGGTCTTCATGGATTTGAGGCGGGGGGGGGGGGGGGGTAAGGGAACACGGGATGAACACGATGAACACAACTATAATGCAACGTAAAGATACAAACACACACCAAAACACACCCAATTTGATTTTCTCCCGTTAGTTCGAACAACCAATCCAATAGAATCCTCGGCGAGAGGCCTTGCGGTAGAATCACCAAAGGAGAGATCGACAAGCGGATGATAGAATCCAAATCAAGGAGAGAGTAGCAACTAAGTAGAATCCCAAAGGGGAGAGACCAAGCACTACTAGAATCCTTGATAGGGAGAGACCAAACACTTGAGGAGGGTCTTGATGACTTGGAGAAGGGCACCGACTCCAAGGCCTTGTACAACTCATAGATCTAGTATTGAGAGGGGGTTCCCATCTAGGGTTAGGCACATGCCTCAATTCATCATCATCTCTGCCTAGATCTGAGCACAAAGGGGTATTTATAGTACTAGGGGCTAATGGGTAGGTATGAGGGAATATTCTGGGCATCAAACCCTTCACAGTACGCAGACTGACATTCCGGCGATAAGTCTGGTCGTGCCGGAATGGGCGCCGGTATTTCTGGCGGTCGCCGGTTTGGTTCAACGGGCGCCAGTCTGGCCTTCTGTCTCGTGTTTTGGTGTTCGCCGGTTTTCTTTGGCAGCGACCGAGAATTCCGGCGTGGATTCCAGCGGCACTAGGCCTGGCGCCAAATTCCTTCTTCCGTATTCTTTTCCAAGCTTCTTGCTTGGGGGTCTTGGATCCAGGTTCATCCTTGTCTCCTCCTCTTGGCATCATGGTCATGGGACTAGTCATATCATACACATTTGTCTCAAGTAGGATCCCATTCAAATGATAACGAAAGGGAAGTGAGGTATGGAAGGAATTCACCTTTGGGGTGATGGTTAGCGTGACATGAGGTGGACCAATGGTGATTGCCATATGTTGGGCCATATAAACTCCTCCACTTGAAAATGAGTCGACCTCGACGATGTTCTTTCATCATGCAAGGAAGGATGTGTGCCCATGGCCTTGGTCTTGGTCATGGATGGATCACCGGTGTCGAAGCCATTCTCAAACATGTTGAAGAGCTTGTGGTACTTCTTGCCATCATGTTGTGGTTGGAGATCTTGTAGCATGATCCTTTTAGGTGGTGGTCTATTGCAAAACCGACAAGAAAGAGATAGAATTGTATGAAGGATTGTTAGTATGGGTCACACTCAAATCTCTCTTCTCACATTTGGTGGCTTGCGTCATGGAACTCATGATTTTCCACTCATTTTGGGCTTGTGGCACTCACTCTCTTGATGGTGGTTCACTCTCTCACCACTCATCTCATAAGGGTCCTTAGCTTGCTTTATCTTTTGCATGGATGTCATGTTGGATGTGATAACTTGGCTTGGCGTTATGGGTTGGAGCACGAATGTCTTGTCATTCCACTTGAAGGAGTATTGGTTAGTGGAACCATGGTGCATGGATTTTCTATCCTATTAACATGGTCTCCTAAGTAGCATGTGGCACACAGACATTGGCACGACATCACACTCGATGGTGTCTTCATATGGTCCAATCTTGAAGGAGATGTTGACCTTGGATGTTATCTTGAGTGCTCCATTATCATCAAGCCATTTTATATGATAGGGGTGAGGGTGATCTATGCATTGCAACTTGAGTTTTTCACAAAGATCCGTACTTGAGAGGTTATGGCAACTACCTCCATCGATGATAACCTTTATGGACTTGCCAACAATTCCGGCATGAGTTTGGAAGATATTGAGGCATTGGTCCTCTCTTGGTATGGAGTTTGTTGTCAATACTTGAGTAATTACTAGGGAAGGGCTTGGATCATGCTCGCATATGAGGGTGTAATCCACTTCCATTGTGGCTTCCCTTGCAATCACTCGTTGAGTCAAGGCTTCATATTCCTCTTCACTCACGGAGTAGGTTGCGCCATTCTCATCCGTAAGCACCACCCTTGTGTTGGTGCACTCATATGACTTGTGACCTTTCACTCCACACTTGAAGCAAGTGACTTGACTATCTGATGTCATGTTGGAGGAGGACGCTATCGCGGTCTTTGCTTGCTTGGGTGTGCTCGGTGCTTCATTTGTTGGCTTGTTGGAGGCATTTGCATTGATGGATGCAAAGTATGCCTTTGTCTTCTCATAAGCATTCTCTTTTTGCAAGATGGTTTAAAGTCAACAATCTTCCTTATTGGGCGGCTCAAACCATTTAGAAACCTTGCTATTGTTTGCTCTTTGAGCTCTCTCACATCGGCTCGCATCATAGCTTTCTCCATTTCCTTGAAGAACTCTTCAATTGACTTTGTGCCTTGCCTCAAATTTTGTAGCTTGTCAAAGAGATCTTGTGTATAATGCTCGGGGACGAATCTCTTGTACATCACTTCCTTCATCTCCGTCCAAGTTTCAATTAGAGGCTCGTCTTGGTTCTCACGGTGTTTTTGGTAGTCTTCCCACCAAACATTTGCATAGTCCTCAAACTTAAGGGATGCCATTGCAACTTTCTTCTCTTCAGAGTAGTTGTGGACTCGGAAGATTTTGTCAACTTTGAGCTCCCAATCAATGTATGCATCAACGTCTTCTTCTCCCTTGAACTTGGCAATAATGAACTTGAGCTTGCCAAACTTGCCATCTTCATGCTCACGGTGGTAGTTGCAGCGTTCTTGTCTTATGCTCGCTTCACTTGGTGCACTAGGTGGAGGAGGATGAGCTTTATTGCCTCGAGGAGGTGGTTGAGGAGGATCTTGATGCGCAAAGTCTCTTCGACGCCTTTGCTCGGGATCATTTGCATTCGTTGGTTGTTGATGACGATGGTAGGGTTGAGCATAGTGGTTGTTGAGTCTTGTGGGGCATGCATCCTCATCCTCATCACTTGTATCCCATCGCGGTGCTCGATGGACTTGTTGTTGTTGGCGATGGTCATGGTGTGGGTGTTGGTGCCTATCATTGCGGTTGTCTTCACCATGACGTTCTTCTTCTTGTTGAGGTTGTGCTTGTACCATTGCTTGTTGTGGAGGGTGACCATGTTCTTCTTGGTGTTGCGTATGCGCATGATGATCATGGTGCCGATGATGTCTTGCGTGGTGCAATTGTTGGGCTTATGGATCAACTGCTTGTTCATGGTGATGACGAGCTTGTTATTCCCCATTGTGGTGGTGGGGTTCTCCATGATGAGAGTTGGAGCACGGATTGTCGCCATGATGACTTGAGGAACGCGTACTAGACAAACTTGACGAGCTTGAATGGTGTCCATGATGGTTGCCAAGGTTGGCAATATCTTGGTGAAGAGCTTGGAATTGAGTGTTGTGCTCCACTTGGCGTTGCCGGTCATGGTAGTCAAACTCTCAAAAAGTTTCATCAAGCTGGTTCTCAAGCCTCTCAAATTGGGCATGGAATTCTTGGCGTTGCACCCATAAGTTGTGGCGCGTGGCGAAACCATCTTGGTTGTTGAAGTTGCCATCTCCGCTTTCTCCTCTTCCCCTAGACATGTTGTATGACCACAAGTGAAAGGACGAGTTGTATTGCTGGTATGGTATGTGCTACCTTGCCTCACCAAGTCAAAAATTGGAAAGGTTGTTCTTGCCGAGAGCAAAGCGAATACATAGGACACACACACACAAAGGCCTATGGTGGTAGGTTAGAAAGTTGAATAGCAAAAGGAACAACCAAATGAAAAGGTTATTGTTAAGGGTGGTAAAGAACCAAAGATCAAAAGCAAAAAGGATACGATCTACAAAAACACAAAGGATACACACATGTGGAGACGGATGTGGTTAGCACGACTATGAAAATGAGCACAAAATGTCCTAACAACGACTAAGCTCGGTTGTCGTGCCAACGCAAGGAGAGACTACAACTTGCTTGCCAAAAGAGGATAGAAATAGATTTGTGCACTTGCCTTGGTCGTGTTCTTTCTCTCTTTGCTTACAAGCTTGGGACTCTCTTTGTATTGGGAGACTATGTATCTTTTCTATTTTTCTTTTTTTTATTCTTTTTTGTCCCTTCTATACTACTATGTTAACTTTTGTATTTGCTTACACACTCTCACTTCTCCTAGGGCAAGTGCATAATGCTTAGGCAAACACAAAATGAGCTGCTCTCATAGGGTAGATACACACAAAGGAAGAAGGTTTAACAAGGTGGAGCAAGTTATACCTTTGGTATTGTTGACAACTTGCTACCAGTGTTAGGGATGATGTTCGGGCATAGCGGTGTCGAGGAGCGCGGGAGGTTATGATGTGCGGAAGTTGATGTTAGTCAGGGCAACATGCACGCGAAACAGGAACAACTCAAGAGGAAAAACAGTCAAAACTGGGTCAGAAATGCAATTTCGGCGGCCAAACCGACGGCGCCGGACCTATCGCCAAAATTTTCGGCGGGAATTCTGGTTTGCCGGCATCATCGCTGGAAATTTCAGCGGCACGGTCGGTCCGCTAGGCGCGGCGCCGGATTATGTTCATGAAGAACACCAAAAGTCAAATCTCGGCATTTTTTGCAAATCTGTTGGGATTGGGCTGGGAAAAGGTTTAAGGAAGGTAGATCGACATGATGGGTTCATAGCATGGAAAAAAATTCTACCGCAAGAACGAACAAAACCCAAATCTAATCTAGATAAAAGCCAAGATCTAATCTATTAGACAAGTGCAACGAGATAGATCTGTACTAACCCTTGTAGTTTCCAAAGCCTTGTTCGAGATCGGATCTCGTGGTTGATGTAGTCGATCACTTGCCGATCTCAAGATCGAGTAGATGATCCTTACGGCGCCGCGTTCCGGCAGCATTTCCGTAGACGGTCACACGTGCGGAGTCGAAGCAGACCTTCCTCTCCCTGTTCCAGCAAGCAGCGGAGGTAGTAGATCTTCTCCACGCAATCCCAGCAGCACGATGGCGTGGTGGTGGTGGTGGAGTAGAGAATTCTGCAGGGCTTCGCCTAAGCCGGAGCAGATGGAAGGAGGAAGAGAGAGGCGGCTAGGGTTTGGAGTGGGAAGGGGCAAGGAGGGGTGGCGCCTCCACCCCTCTATATATAGAGGGAGGGGTGTGGCCTAGGGTTCCCACCCCTAGGCCCACCCCTTAGGGCCGGCGCACTAGGGAGCTTGGGGGGAGAGTCCTTCCCCCCCAAGTTTCCCCTTTAAACTCCCCTTATCTTATCTTATCTTATCTTATCTTATCTCGGTTTTCAAATAAAATCCAAGATATCTTCTAGAACCTTCCGGAACATTCTGAAACCTTCTAGAATCCCCATACAAACACTCTGGAACATTTCCTAACTTAGAAAATGATCCCCATTATATGAATCTTATTCTCCAGACAATTCCGGATCTCCTCGTGATGTCCCAGATCCAATCCGAGACTCCGAACAACATTCGGTCTCCAACGCACATTCAATATCTACTTAAAACAACTTCGAACCTTAAGTGTGTCACCCTACGGTTCGTGAATAAGTGGACATGATGAAGACACCTCTCCGATCAATAACCATCAGCGGGATCTGGAGATCCATAACGGCTCCCACATACTCAACGATGACTTCGTGATTGATAGAACCATTAACATACGAAACCAATTCCCTTTGTCATGCGATACTCTACTTATCCGAGGTTTGATCATCGGTATCTCCATACCTAGTTCTACCTTGTTACTGATAAGCACTCTTTACTCGTTCCGTGTTATGTCATCCCTTGTGACCTAGTCACATGCTTGCAAGCTAACTAGATGACATTCCACCGAGAGGGCCCAGAGCATATCTATCCGTCATATGGATGGAAAAATCCCAATCTTGGTCCATGCGCTTCAACACATACTTTCAGAATACCCAATGATACCTTTATAACCACCCAGTTACGAAGTGGTGTTTGATGTCATCAAAGTACCCATCCGGTGATGGTGATTAACACAACCTCATGGTCGAAGGATTAGGTTACTATGTATCGAAAGCTTATAGCAATGTGAACTTAATGACTTGATCTTATGCTACGCTTACTATGGGTGTGTGTGTCCATTACATCATTCTCCTAATGATACAACCTTGTTATTAATGACATCCAATGTCCATGATCAGGAAACCATGATCATAAATTAATCAACAAGCTAGTTTAACAAGAGGCTTACTAGGGACTCTTTTATGTTTACAAAACACACATGTATTAGTGTTTCCTTATAATACAATTATAGCATGGGATGCAAACTTTCATCATAAACACAAAGATATAATAATAACCACTTTTATTATTGCCTCTTGGGCATATCTCCAACAGTCTCCCACTTGCACTAGAGTCAATAATCTAGATTACATGGTAATATACCTAACACCCATGGCGTTCTGGTGTTGGTCATGCTTTGCTCTAGGGAGAGGTTTAGTCAACGGATCTGCCACATTGGATCGGTGTGTACTTTGCAAATCTTTATGTCACCATCTCGGACATACTGCATGAATAGCATGGAAACGTAGCTTGATGTGCTTCACTTGCTATGTGACCTTGGCTCTGTGCATTAGCTATGGCACCTTTGTGTTGTCACGAGATGGCCATCGGGTCCAACGCACTAGGAACCACGCCAAGTTTAGTAATGAACTCCTTCATCCATATGGCTTCTTGTGCAGCCTCCGAAGCAACTATGTATTCCGATTCAGTTGAAGATTTCGCCACAACGCTTTGCTTGGCACTCCTCCAGCTCACTGTAGCACCATTCAAAATAAATGCGTATCCAGACTGTGACTTCGAGTCATCTGGATCGGTGTTCCAACTAGCATCAGTGTAACTGTTTACAACAAGCTGTTCGTCACCTCCATAAGAAAGAACCATATCCTTAGTCCTATTCAGGTACTTAAGGATATTCTTCACCGCTGTCCAGTGCTCCATTCCAGGATCACTTTGATATCTGCTAGTCAAACTAACAGCATGTGCTATATCCGGTCTTGTACACAACATGGCATACATGATAGAACCTATGGCTGAGGCATAGGGAACATTATTCATCTTCTCTCTATCTTCTGCCGTAGCTAGACTTTGAGTCTTACTCAAGGTCTTACCTGACAACATGGGCACGAACCCTTTCTTGCTCTCTTCCATTCTAAACTTCTTTAGAACTTTGTCCAAGTATGTACTTTGTGAAAGCGCTAGTAGGCGTCTTGATCTATCTCTATAAATCTTGATGCCTAGAATATATGCCGCTTCACCAAGATCCTTCATTGAAAAACTATTATTCAAATAGGCTTTGACGCTATTAAGAAGTTCTACGTCATTCCCAATCAACAATATGTCATCTACATACAGTACTAGGAATGCTACAGAGCTCCCACTCACTTTCTTGTAAATACAAGCTTCTCCATAAGTTTGTATAAATCCAATTTTTTTGATTACTTTATCAAAACGTTGATTCCAACTTCGGGATGCTTGCTTCAGTCCATAAATGGAGCGCTAAAGTTTGCATACCTTGTCAGCATCACTAGGATCGACAAAACCCTTGGGTTGTACCATGTACAACTCTTCCTCAATGTCACCATTAAGGAACGCCATTTTGACATCCATCTGCCATATCTCATAATCGAAATATGCAGCAATTGCTAACAAAATCCTCACAGACTTTAGCTTCGCTACTGGTGAGAAAGTCTCATCATAGTCAACACCTTGAATTTATCGGAACCCTTTCGCGACAAGTCGAGCTTTATAGACAGTAACATTACCATCAGCATCTGTTTTTCTTTTGAAAATCCATTTGTTCTCGACAGCCTTACGGCCATCCGGTAAGTCCACCAAAGTCCATACTTGGTTTTCGTACATGGATCCCATTTGGTTCATGGCTTCTAGCCATTTGTCGAATCTGGGCTCACCATAGCTTCTTCATACATCGCAGGTCATCAGTGTTGTCCACCAACATGACGTTGAAGGCCGAGTCATACCACTCAGGAGTGGTACGAACCCTCGTTGATCTGCGAGGTTCAGCAGTAACTTCGTTCGAAGTTTCATGATCACCATCATTAGCTTCCTCTCCGGTTGGTGCGGTGACACAAAAACATCTTCCGGTGCTGCGCTGCTCTCAACCCCGAGAGAAGGTTCAATAACCTCGTCGAGTTCTACTTTCCTTCCAGTCACTTCTTTCGAGAGAAACTCCTTCTCAAGAAAGGATCCATTCTTGGCAACAAAAACTTTGCCTTCGGATCTATGATAGAAGGTATACCCAATTGTTTCTTTAGGGTATCCTATGAAGACGCATTTCTCCGCTTTGGGTTCTAGCTTATCAGGTTGTAACTTCTTTACATATGCTTAAACCCCAAACTTTAAGGCGACAACTTAGGTTTCTTACCAAACCACAATTAAATGCGATGTCGTTTCAACGGATTTAGATGGTGCCCTATTTAAAGTGAATGCGGCTGTCTCTAATGCATAGCCCCAAAAAGATAGCGGTAAATCTGTAAGAGACATCATATACCGAACCATATCTAAGAGAGTTCGATTACGACGTTCGGACACACCATTATGCTGTGGTGTTCGGCATGTCAGCTGAAAGTATTCCACATTTCTTTAAATGCATGCCAAACTCATAACTTAGATATTCACCTCCGCGGTCAGAACGCAGAAACTTAATCTTCTTGTTACGATGATTTTCCACTTTACTTTGAAATTCCTTAAACTTCTCCAAAGTTTCGGACTTATGTTTCATAAAGTAGACATACCCATATCTACTTAAGTTATCCATGAAAGTGAGAACATAACGATATCCACCACGCGATGCTACACTCATTGGACCGCACACATCGGTATGTATTATTTCCAATAAGTCTGTAGCTCGCTCCATTATTCCAGAGAATGGAGTCTTAGTCATTTTTCCCATTAGACATGCTTCACATATTTCAAGTGATTCAAAATCAAGTGATTCAAGAAGTCCATCAGAATGGAGTTTCTTCATACGCTTCACTCCAATGTGACCAAGACGACAGTGCCACATGTATGTAGAACTATCATTCAGTTTTGTTCGTTTAGCATCTATGTTGTGAACATGTGTATCACTACTATCGAGATTCAGTAAGAATAAACCATTCATCTCAGGTGCATTACCATAAAAGATATTACTCATATAAATCGAACAACCTTTATTCTCGGACTTAAAAGAGTAACCGTCTCGCAATAAACAAGATCCAGATATAATGTTCATGCTTAACGCAGGCACCAAATAACAATTATTCAAATTTAAAACTAATCTCGAAGGTAGATGTAGAGGAGGCGTGACGGCGATCACATCAACCTTGGAGCCATTTCAACGCGCGCCGTCACCTCGTCTCTCGCCGGTCTTCGTTTATTCCGCAGCTCTGTTTGAGTTACAAATATGAGCAACCGAACCAGTATCAAATACCCAGGCACTACTACGATTACTAGTAAGATACACATCAATAACATGTATATCGAATATACCTTTCTTCTTGATGTTGCCGTTCTTCAGATCTGCCAGGTACTTGGGGCAGTTGCGCTTCCAGTGACCAGCACCCTTGCAGTAGAAGCATTCAGTTTCAGGCTTAGGACCAGCCTTGGGCTTCCTAGCAGGTGCGGCAGCTTTCTTGCCGTCCTTCTTGAAGTTGCCCTTGTTCTTAGGCTTGCCCTGTTTCTTGAAATTGGTGGTCTTATTGACCATCAACACTTGGTGCTCCTTCTTGATCTCCACTTCAGCAGTTTTTAGCATGGACGATAGTTCAGGCAACGTCTTGTTCATGCAGTGCATATTGTAGTTCATCACAAAGTTCTTATAACTCGGTGGCAGTGATTGGAGGACACGGTGAATCCCTAACTCATTAGGAATCGTTATCCCCAACTCTTGGATCTTGTTTGCGTGCCCAGACATGGTGAGCACGTGCTCGCTAACGGAGCTTCCCTCTTCCATCTTGTAGGTAAAGAACTTTTCGGAGGCCTCATAGCTCTCCACGGTCGTGTGAGTCTCAAAAATGAGCTTGAGCTCCTTAATGATCTCGAACGGGTCGTGGTGCTCAAAGCGCTTCTGAAGCTCCGTTTCTAGACCGTACAGGATGGCACACTGAACTGTGAAGTAATGATTTTTATGAGTGGCGTAAACATTTTTTACGTCATCGATGACATCTTCTGCAGGTGGGTCACCTAGCGGTGCATCGAGCACATAGGTCATTTGACCAGCCCTGAGGACAATCTTCAGACCACGGAGCCAGTCCGTGAAGTTGCTTCCATTGTTCTTAAGTTTTTCTTTCTCTAGGAACGCATTGAAATTGATGGAGAGGTTCGCCATAATCTACAACAAATTTGCAAGTAGTTTAGACTAAGTTTATGATAAATTGAGTTCAATTTTAATTCTTAAATTAACTAGGTGAACTCCCACTCAAAACAACATCCCTCACATTGTCTTAGTTTCATCGCCGAACAATCTTCATGTTCATCATATCATTCATATGACTCGTGCTCTACCTTTCGGTATTCTGTGTTCCGAGACCATGTCTGTACATGCTAGGCTCGTCAAGATTAACCTTAGTTTCCGCATGTGCAAATCTGGCTTGCACCCGTTGTATGCACACGTAGAATCTATCACACCCGATCATCACGAGATGCTTCAAGCAGCGAGTCTTAACGGTGCCAACTAAGGACGAACACTTTTATTACTTGATATTTAGTGAGAGGGATCATCTTATAATGCTACCGTCGCGATCTAAGCAATACAAGATGCATAAAGGATTAACATCACAGGCAATTCATAATTAGTGTGATATGATATGGCCCTTTCTTCTTGTGCCTTTGATCTCCATCTCCAAAGCACGGAATGATCTCCATCATCACCAGCATTGCGTCAAGGTCAATGGCGCCGCTTCATGGTTGTCCATCATCACAAGCAACTATTACAACTACTTGGAATAAAGCTATTACAAGATGAATAGACACGCAGGTCTTAACAGAATTAAAGACAACCATTAGGCTCCTGCCGGTTGCCATATTACAACAAGGATCATTGCATACATCAAATATAATCACAATCACATGATGGCCATATCACATCACAAAACCCCTGCAAAAACAAGTTAGACGTCTCTAATTTTCTTTGCAAGTTTTATGTGGTTTGGGGCTTTCGAATAAGAACGGATCTTACCTATGAAACTGAACCACAACGTTGATACAAGTGCTATCAAGTGCAAAGTGTAGATTTGATCTATACTATGATGGGAGAGACAGACACCCGCAAAGCCACTTGTGCAAAGCAAGTTGCACGTCAAGCGTGGAGAAAGTCTCATGTGCGATGACATGTAATGTTAGCCCGAGCCGCTTCATCCCACCATACCGCAAGATGCAAAGTACACACAGCAAAAGACGGCACGAGCACCAACGCCCACAACACCATTGTGTTCTACTCGTGCAACAGATCTACGCATAGACAAGGCTCTGATACCACTGATGGGTTCGTAGCATGGAAAACAAAAAATTTCTACCGCAAGAACGAACAAAACCCAGATCTAATCTAGATAAAAGCCAAGATCTAATCTATTAGACAAGTGCAACGAGATAGATCTGTACTAACCCTTGTAGTTTCCAAAGCCTTGTTCGAGATCGGATCTCGTGGTTGATGTAGTCGATCACTTGCCGATCTCAAGATCGAGTAGATGATCCTTCGCAGCGTTAAGCAGCGCTTCCAGACGGTCACTGCGTCTGGTCGAGCGCAGACCTTCCTCTCCCGTTCCAGCAAATGAGGTAGTAGATCTTCTCCACGCAATCCTAGCAGCCTGACGTGGTGGTGGTGGTGGAGTAGAGAATTCTGCAGGCTTCGCCTAAGCGGAGATGGAAGGAGGAAGAGAGAGGCGGCTAGGGTTTGGAGTGGGAAGGGCAGGAGGGTGGCGCCTCCACCCCTCTATATATAGAGGGAGGGTGTGGCCTAGGGTTCCCACCCTAGGCCCACCCCTTAGGGCAAGCACTAGGGAGCTTGGGGGGAGAGTCCTTCCCCCCAAGTTTCCCCTTTAAACTCCCCTTATCTTATCTTATCTTATCTTATCTTGGTTTTCAAATAAAATCCAAGATATCTTCTAGAACCTTCCGGAACATTCCGAAACCTTCTAGAATCCCCATACAAACACTCTGGAACATTTCCTAACTTAGAAAATGATCCCCATTATATGAATCTTATTCTCCGGACAATTCCGGATCTCCTTGTGATGTCCCGGATCCAATCCGAGACTTCGAACAACATTCGGTCTCCAACGCACATTCAATATCTACTTAAAACAACTTCGAACCTTAAGTGTGTCACCCTATGGTTCGTGAATAAGTGGACATGATGAAGACACCTCTCCGATCAATAACCATCAGCGGGATCTAGAGATCCATAACGGCTCCCACATACTCAACGATGACTTCGTGATCGATAGAACCATTAACATACCAAACCAATTCCCTTTGTCACGCGATACTCTACTTATCCGAGGTTTGATCATCGGTATATCCATACCTAGTTCTACCTTGTTACTGATAAGCACTCTTTACTCGTTCCGTATTATGTCATCCTTTGTGACCTAGTCACATGCTTGCAAGCTAACTAGATGACATTCCACCGAGAGGGCCCAGAGCATATCTATCCATCATATGGATGGACAAATCCCAATCTTGGTCCATGCGCTTCAACACATACTTTCAGAATACCCAATGATACCTTTATAACCACCCTGTTATGAAGTGGTGTTTTATGTCATCAAAGTACCCATCCGATGATGGTGATTAACACAACCTCATGGTCGAAGGATTAGGTTACTATGTATCGAAAGCTTATAACAATGTGAACTTAATGACTTGATCTTATGCTACGCTTACTATGGGTGTGTGTGTCCATTACATCATTCTCCTAATGATACAACCTTGTTATTAATGACATCCAATGTCCATGATCAGGAAACCATGATCATAAATTAATCAACAAGCTAGTTTAACAAGAGGCTTACTAGGGACTCTTTTATGTTTACAAAACACACATGTATTAGTGTTTCCTTATAATACAATTATAGCATGGGATGCAAACTTTCATCATAAACACAAAGATATAATAATAACCACTTTTATTATTGCCTCTTGGGCATATCTCCAACACGACACCCAAAGCAACATATCTATGGACCAAAACTACGAAAACTCACCAAATCAAGAGATTGATCCAAAAGCAATTTGGGGCAATATTTTTGGTATTTTTGAATTTATGGTGGAAATTGATGAACAAAGTCAAATCAGTGGCAAGTAAAAGTTGCTGATACCATGGATTTGATATGGGTCTCCTTGTGGATTTACCCTTAGGGTGGCCCGATCTTCATGGATTTGAGGCGGGGTGAGGGAACACGCGATGAACATGATGAGCACAACTCTAATGCAAGGTAAAGATACAAACACATGCCAAAACACACCCGATTCGATTTGCTCTCGTTGGTTCGAACAACCAATCGAATAGAATCCTCGGTGAGAGACCTTGCGGTAGAATCACCAAAGGAGAGATCGGCAAGCGGATGATAGAATCCAAATCAAGTAGAGAGTAGCAACTAAGTAGAATCCCAAAGGGAGAGACCAAGCACTACTAGAATCCTTGATAGGGAGAGACCAAACACTTGAGGAGGGTCTTGATGACTTGGAGAAGGGCACCGACTCCAAGGCTTGTACAACTCATAGATCTACTATTGAGAGGGGGTTCCCATCTAGGGTTATGCACATGCCTTAATTCATCATCATCTTTATCTAGATATGAGCCACAAGGGGGTATTTATAGTACTAGGGGCAAAGGGGTAGGTAGGAGGGAATATTTTGGGCATCAAACCCTTCACAGTGCTTAGACTAACATTCCGGCGATAAGTCTGGTCGCGCCGGAATGGGCGCCGGTATTTCT
The DNA here is from genome assembly GCA_023614405.1 of Avena insularis. Taxonomy (NCBI): domain Eukaryota; kingdom Viridiplantae; phylum Streptophyta; class Magnoliopsida; order Poales; family Poaceae; genus Avena; species Avena insularis. The sequence continues at coordinate 674,451,435 of CM042690.1, forward strand.
AGCGGTCGCCGGTTCGGTTCGACGGGCACCGGTCTAGCCTTCTATATCGTGTTTTGTCGTTCGCCGGTTTACTTCGGTGGTGATCGAGAATTCCGGCGTGGATTCCGGTCGGCCGGTCCTAGTGCTGGAAGTTCCAGCGTGGATTCCGGCGGCGCCGGGCCTGGCGCCGGATTCCTTCTTTCGTCTTCTTTTCCACACTTCTTGCTTGGGGTCTTGGATCTAGGTTCATCCTTGTCGCCTCCTCTTGGCATCATGGTCATGGGCCTAGTCATATCATACGCATTTGTCTCAAGTACGATCCCATTCAAATGATAACCAAAGGGAAGTGAGGTATGGAAGGAATTCACCTTTCGGGTGATGGTTAGCATGGCATGAGGTGGACCAATGGTGATTTCCATATGTTGGGCCACATCATGTCCCCCCTGCAAATTTATTTGTGTAATAACGAGGTTTTACTCTAGCTCCTTGGGAGCTTTGAAACACTCGTGTTGGCTTGTTCCAACACTTTGCTTTCATTTTTTAGTTCGCTTCTATTTTTTGTTTGTTTTTATTTTTTTAGTCCCTTGCTTGGTCGCAAGTTCTTTTCTATTCTTTAATACCTATCCTCAAAAATAGTAAAAGATTTTTTTTGTTTTTCTTTTTTAGTCCCTCGCTTGGTCGCAAGTTCTTTTCTATTCTTTAATCCCTATCCTCAAAAATACAAAAATATTTTTTTCTGTTTTTCCTTTTTTCGTAATTTTGGATTCGCACTTTGCCTCTTTTCTTTAATATTATTATGAGTGTAATCGTGTTTGAGTTTTGAAGGAACACATCCCTATAAGGAATATGATCATGAAGTTACTTATGAGAGGTATGTTCTATGTCTCCCACTATTGAAGTTTGAGTTGTTTATCCTAGTTGGTCGATTTGCTAAGATGCCATGCTAGTGGGAGTAATTTAATATGGTTAGAGTAGAGATTTTTATTAGTATGATGATTAGTTGTTGAAGCTTTTGCTCTAGTTCTTTTGGCTAACCGAGTCTTGCCTTGGAAATAATATTACCAAACAAATACAATAAGAAAATGTCTAAAATTTACGACTTGTTTGATGAATGATTGTCTTGAGAGTATACCCTTGAAGATACTTAACCCAATAGATGTTTTGATAGTCTTGACGGTACTCATGAAATGAGTTGTTTGATTGAAATGAAGTCTAGTGGTAATTGTGATGCATGCCAAAGCTAACCTTGTGGATCAAACCGCGATACTAGCATAAAAAGGAGAAAGAAAAAAGTTATATGTTTCTCATGCACACCTTTGGGATGCCAACAACTCCGCTAGCTTTTCAACGTCTATGGTATAACCCCGGATTTTGGCTATGAGTTGATGACATGAGTGGAATGCGTGTCAATATATGGGCAAAAGTATTGGTACTCTCAAAGGTTGTGCAAGCACTTGTAAAAGAAACAGCCAATGATCCTTGAAAGAGGAAGAAAATACATTGATGAGAAAAAGAAAAAAGATATGTATGAAGATCCACATAACAAGTCCTTGGCATGGTATCGTTACTACTTAATGAATTTTCTTGAAAAACAATGATTGGATTAGAAGTGTTTTAGATAGACTTGATTTATTGATGTGGGTGTAAATAAGACACTCCGCTATTATGCTACTTAGGACATGAACCTCTCTTACTCAATTATGCTATTTAAACATCCTAGTGTTCCTTGGCAAGCTGAGAGTTAACTAGAAGAATTGGACTAATTGCTACACTTCTAGTTGCTTATACTTATATTAAACTTTGCTTTGATTGTCTTGACTTAGCGAAGCTTGTATAGTACTCTTGTCATCTCTCTAAATTTGATAAGCTTCGCGAATGAATGAAGTGCTGAGTGCGTATGACTACCAACCATAAGTGAATTCTTATTCTCGTTGTTTCAAGTTTAAATGCTGAATTCCTTATAGTTCTTTTGTTTCTTCTTTCTCGAGGGCGATCAAGGTTTGAGCTTTGGGGAAGCTGATGGCTCCAAAAATGGCCATCTCCACCGTGTTTAAACATTGTTTTTTGTCAAGCAATTGATAAGAAGCTCGCAATCCTTTCCACTAATGACTAATAATTGCAAAGATATGCAAAAACATGCTTTGAATTGTGTTGTGTAGGAAATCGTGCTTTTTAATGCAAAATCAGGAGTCATAATGAAGGTTTTTGTGGAAGTCCACATGTCCAAGTAATTGGGAAGTCATTCCCTGGCGTATGCAACCTTAACGACCACTGGTACGGGCAGGGCCCGTCCGTATCGTCCGCCCGTACCATGTGGCGACGTCTTCATCTCTTCAAACCCTACAACTTTTGTGAAGACGCCTATATATTTTGAGGCTCCAACCGCGGGCCAGAGAGCCGCCATTCTCATATTACATCACACCACCACCAAAGGAGATCGATGCCATTATTCATCCATTGTTCATCACTTCCATCATCCATCCCCTCCATTAGCCACAACCATTGCTTTGTACTTTAGATCTCCTTGTGATTTGGCGACCATTGTAAGAATATTCGTTTTCAATCTAAGTATTTGCATGATGTTTTCTATCTTCGATCTATTTATTATGAGTGAGTAGTCCTCACGGGCTGCGGGTTGAGGAGAAACCTCATAGCAATTATGTGCATCTAATTCATGGGAGTATTGTGTTTTCTTTGCAAATAGAGATTTCTATATTTTGTTTATTTGCCTCTTGTTTCGATCTATGGACTTGTAGGTACCCAAGATCCCATAGATTGATAAAGTCTTGAGGTGAGATACTTGGCTAGCGGCGATTGATTTCTACGCACTTCTATTCTTGTAGACAGTTGTTGGGCCTCCAAGTGCATAGGTTTGTAGAACAGCAGCAAGTTTTCCCTTAAGTGGATTACCCAAGGTTTATCGAACTGAGGGAGGAAGTGGTCAAAGGTATCCCTTCTCAAGCAACCCTGCAATCAAGATACAAGAAGTCTATTGTGTCCCCAACACACCCAATACACTTGTCAGGTGTATAGGTGCACTAGTTCGGTGAAGAGATAGTGAAATACAAGTGGTATAGATAATTATAAGTGGTAACGGTGATAGAAAATACTTTGATGGCATGGAAGAGACTAAAGGCAAACTGAAGTAAAGATGGAAGCAAGAAAACATGTAACAGATCTAGTTGCAAACTGTGTTTCAATGCTTAGAAACAGGGCCTAGGGATCATACTTTCACTAGTGAGGACTATCATATAAATATCTTCTCTTTATGATACTACTCTTAACTACTCTCCGGTTGGACACTCTAATCCATGGTAGGGCTATAACAGCACTCCTCAAAGTTCGGTTTCCCCATTTAGATAACCCCACACTGTCACCTTGAGCACTAGATGGTTCAAACAAACACCACAATTTCATAAAGACATCCAACTCCAAATATAACTCATAACAAGTATTTGTAATCTCTAGCCTAAGTTCCACCATGGTGTGCACACTGTCAACTTCACACACATGGGGAGAGCAGAGATCTATTAAAGCACTTGAGTAGCAAGGTAGATCTATAGATTACAAGCTCATGATCTCAATAAGATCATGCATAGAGAGAGAGATGAACACATAGCTACTGGTAGAACCCTTAGCCTCGAGAGAGAACTACTCCCTCCTCATCATGGGAATTAGAAATGGTGATGGAGATAGCGGTGGAGATCGATGGAGATGGCTCCGGGGGCACTTCCCCGTCCCGGCAGGGTGCTGGAACAGAGACTTTCTGTCCCCCGAATCTCCCCTTCGGTGGCGGTGGCGCTGCGGAACTTTTCGTGGCTGGAGGCTTGATGATTTAGGGTTTTTGCATCGGGAGGCATCTTATAGGCGAAGAGGCAAGGTCGGTGGAGGCCAGGGGGCCCACACCACCTGGTGGCGCGGCCAGGGCTAGCCCGCGCCACCATATGGTGTGGCCACCCTGTGGCCCCTCTCCGTCTCGTCTTCTGGCTCCGTGAGTCTTCCGGTAAAATATCGACTTTGGATTTTGTCCGGTCCAATTCCGAGAATATTGATTTTTTGACTTTCCTGGAACCAAAAAACAGCAGAAAACAGGCAAATGGCACTGTGGCACTTGTTAATAGGTTAGTCCAAGGAAGTCTATAGAAAGTACTCCAAAGTTGGAACAAAACACAAGAAAGTAGATAAAACCAAGCATGGAACATCAAAAATTATGGATACGTTAGCAACGTATCAGCGATCTCATAGGAACCCCAGTGATAGAAAGGATAGTACGGTCTTCGCTTAGCGACCCATTCGGGATCACAACAACATCACCACTTAATGATTTGATTTGTGTTTTACACTTAATAATCATTTGTATCCCGTTGCTTCGGTGTGCACTCGGTTGGATTAAAAGACTATTACTATGCCCGCTGCATCACGTGGGCTCTAGTATATTAGGATGTGTTTCCCACAAGAGATTATCCCTATTCAACCATTATGCATGACTATGCTTATTATTATCTTTATCCCATATGATGTGTAGCTGTAGGTGGATCCTCAACCCTGGCCTATCACCAACAATTGATTCAAACCATTATAAAAGTAAACTAGATTGGGTCTTGTAGATGTGTCCTTATTATTTCCTTTTAACATTGTTTTCCAAGTTCGATTAAATCTAGGTCTTCTAGGGAAAAAGCTATTATACTACATCCGTGAGTCTGGATCGAAGGTATCACGACATCATCCTGATATCACCTCAAGGAAACAAGATGTGCTATATACTTCAAATGAGTTTCCCAAATGCATCCAACAATGAAGCAGAATACGAGTCCTTGCTGCATGACATGCGTATGGCCAAGGCATGCAGTGCAACTCGCCTCAAAATCTTCGAGGACTCAAACCTCCTCACAAAACAAGCAAGGAACAAGTGTGATGCCATCAACGGCAACATGGTAGCATACTATGACATGTACATCATAATGGAGGGTTGTTTCGACGGGTGCGAGGTATCCCACATCAGCAGAATAAGTAATTAAGAATCCGACAATCTTGCAAACATCGGGTATGTATGCCTACCGGTGCCACCCGAAGTTTTTTGGGAAGAGATCAGCGAGCGCTTCATCAAAATCAAGAAAATCACCAAAGCTGTAGAGCCAAATGAGCGCAAGGGGCTAAGCCGCAAGTTGACTCGGGGGATGTGATGTCTACGCACGCCTCTATTCTTGTAGACAGTGTTGGGCCTCCAAGTGCAGAGGTTTGTAGAACAGCAGCAAGTTTCCCTTAAGTGGATCACCCAAGGTTTATCGAACTCAGGGAAGAAGTGGTCAAAGGTATCCCTCTCAAGCAACCCTGCAATCAAGATACAATAAGTCTCTTGTGTCCCCAATACACCAAATACACTTGTCAGGTGTATAGGTGCACTAGTTTGGCGAAGAGATAGTGAAATACAAGTAATATGGATGATTATAAGTGGTAATTTGAATCTGAAATAAGAGTGGCAGCAAGCAAACATGTAACATGACTGATTGTAAATGGTGTTTCAATGCTTAGAAACAAGGCCTAGGGATCATACTTTCACTAGTGGACACTCTCATATAAATATCTTCTCTTTATGATGCTACCCTGAACTACTCTCCGGTTGGACGATGTAGGGCTATAACAGCACACCTTAAAGTTCATATTCCCCATTTAGATAACCCCTCACTATCACCTTGAGCGCTAGATGGTTCCAACAAACACCACAATCTCATAAAGACATCCAACTCAAATTATACTCATGATAAGTATTTATGTAACCTTAGTCAAAGTGCCACACGGTGTGCACACTGTCAACTTCACACACGTGGGCATAAGCAGAGATTAATTAAAGATCTATAGATTATAAAGCTCATGATCTCAATAAGATCACGCAAGAGAGAGATGAACACATAACTACCTGTAGAGCCCTTAGCCTCAAGAGAGAACTACTACCTCCTCATGATGGGAGTCAGCAACGGTGATGGATATGGCGGTGGAGTCGATGGAGATGGATCCGAGGGCACTTCCCCGTCCCGGCAGGGTGCCGGAACAGAGACTTCTGTCCCCCGAATCTCCTCTTCAGTGGCGGCGGCGCTGCAGAACTTTTTGTGGGATTCTGGTCTAGTACTTAGGGTTTTCGTCCCGTAGCGAATACATAGGTGAAGGGGCAAGGTCGGTGGAGGCCTGAGGGGCCCACACCACCCCCTGGTGCGGCCTAGCTTGGCCCGCGCCACCAGGTGGTGTGACCAGCTCCTGGCCCCTCTTCGTCTCCCCTCCGGATTCCGTGTTGCTTTGGGTAAAATATTGACTTTGGCTTTTGTCCGGTCCAATTCCAAGAATATTTCCTTACTAGCTTTTCTGAAACCAAAAACAGCAGAAAACAGGCAACTGGCACTGTGGCATCTTGTTAATAGGTTAGTTCTAGAAAATGTGTAAAAATACTCCAAAGTGTGGACAAAACATAAGAAAGTAGATATAAAATAAGCATGGAACATCAAAAATTATAGATACGTTTCCAATGTACATTCCCAAGCTTAACTCCTGCTCATCCTCGAGTAGGTAAGTGATAAAAAGAAGAATTTTTGAGGTGACATGCACCATCATAATCTTGATCAAGGTATTTGTAAAACATTGATAGCTGGGATCATAGTACATTAACATAGCATGAAAGATATAGTTCTAACAATAAGACATAGCAACTATGTTATAACATGAAAAGGCACAAACAAAAGATTCATGAATAACAATGCTTTGAAAGACGTTTGTTTGTTTCACATATAGAAAACATAATAAGAATGATATTCAACTTGTCCCTCATAGTGTAGCAAAACATAAATGCATAGGACACCTTCAAAGTTCATAAGGGTGACTAGATACAAATAATTTAAGAACAAGCAATATCAAATTTATGAACCAATCAACAAGTTTTGGGACAATGCACATTAAACTAAGAATGGCCACTATGCTCTCTCAATAGGTGCATAAAGATAGAAGATGGAGACTCAACATAAAAGTAAAAGAAAGGCCTTCATAGAAGGAAGCAGGGATTCAAGTTTCATAAAGAGCTTCCAAAAATTATGGTACTTATTAGCTTTCAGCTCTCATTGCCCCTATCATAAGTATCTTTAGGTGATTAAGGTTAAAGTGAACAAATATGAGGATATGCTTGACAAGTTATAAGCTGGAAATCTCATGCCCCTTACTTATGAGTACCGTTCCTCATGCTACTCAAGTTTAGTCACAAGTAAGTTCTTGTCATTGTAAGTACATGTGTATCATAGAGAACCGCCAACGGGGTACCCCTTTCCTGATGATACGGAAGATTCCCCATATCAAAATGACAAGGCAAGCAGACAATGAGCATCTCAGCAATCCATTTATTTCCTATTTGCATAGGCCTCTTTTTTTCTTTTTTCTTTCCTATTTGCATAGGCTTCTTTTTTTATAGAGGATGCTTCATAGATTTCTCACTATGGTTACGCTGCAGGTTTCCACCATGATTAGGCATGGATTAGACCAGCCGCCCAGGCGTTTCTCTAACACATATACAAACTCCATGAGCCTTACAAGCTCCCCTTTCATTTCACACCGCCAGGATCCATAAGCAAAAGAACATGATATCAACTGAATAAAGTGCAATGTTGAAAGTGTTCCCCATGATAACATGGTTCTGCTAATTCCCAACTTACAAAACGCAAGCATATACGCAACATAGATGGGCACAATGGTTCAAGTTTATTAAGTGCAATAAAACTAAAGTGTTCCATCAAGTTCGTGAGAGCTTTAATCACTAATTTTCACATAACAAGTTTAATTCAGAAGGTTGATAAAAACATGAATATACTTGGAATAGCAACTGCTAATAGGCAGGTATGGTGAACTCTTTGGAATAACTTGGTTTTATTTGGAGTTGGATGCATGAGTGGAACTCATACTTGGTATGGAGGCTAGCAAAAGACTGGGAGCAACCAACTAAGAGAGCAATAATGGCCATAATCATGCAAAGCGACAAAACATCATTAATTAAAGCATAAAGTGATATTACAAGTTGAAAACTAAATGATCATAGAGGCTATGGTGACTTGGGATAGTCTTAACATGGTGTGAGCATGCGCCAAGTCAACCCAAATAAAGCATCAAAGGAGAATACCACAATATTATGCTTTAATATGCTAAAACAACGCATGATTCTTTAAAGGCACATTAAGAAATCTCAGTTGTTTGGAACAAGTCATGCTACAGCAATAATCACTAAGCATAAAGTCAAAGCAATATCAAACATGACATGATAAAGTCTAAGTCACAATCAAAACAAGCTTCCTTTCATACCACTATAAGTATGAAACTTCCTACTCTTTTCCAACACTAAATCGACTTATTTGAAACAACTCTCAAAGATAATAATCAATAAATAACTGAGAGAATGTCTCACCCATCTACAAAGAAGAACTAAAAAGTTATAAGCCAAAAGAATAAGAAAACTAAAGCTAAACGCAGTGCTACCAAAGGAGAACACTCATAGAACAATAAGAGTGAAAACTAGAGTGTTCTAGGCAATGAATAACACGGTGTGTCTCTCTCCAAAAGAAGTGTGTTGGGATCCAACCAACTTATTTAAGCAAACCAAACAAAATAAAACTAAAAAAATATGAAGATGCTCCAAGAACTACACAATTGTGCATGAAACAATAAAAATGAAGTGTTTGGAAGAAACCTGAGATTTTTATTGATGAAGAAGGGGATGCCTTGGGCATCCCCAAGCTTTGACGCTTGTACTTCTTGAATATTTCTTGGGGTGATACGAGTGGCATCCCCATGCTTGATATTTTGTCCATACTTCATCTTATCACATTACTCTTCCCTACACTCTAAAATTTCCTTCATACAAACCTTCACACAATCTTCATTAGCAACATTAGTGTATTCAAGATAATAAGTCTTTTGGTTCAGTTTCAACACAAGTAAAACTTCCATTAAAACACAAGCTACTGTAGCACTTCCTTTAAAAAGTTCAAGTGATCAAAGAGAACTCAAAGAGAAAGAGATTAAGAGGCAAATGCAAATAATGGTAGAAATCTGTCAAAACAGACCAGCAGGTAAAAACCGATTTTTTCGAAGACCTTATGTTGCTCAAATCGAAAAGTGTTAAACTAACTAAAGTTGTATAACAACCTGGGGAAGAAGCACAAAAAATTACAGCTCAATCCGACGTACAGGGATTTTTCACGAGTTTTTATAGTGACGCACATAAATCTGTTTCAGCACAACAACTTTCCCAAGTCTTACTTCTCTCTCATTAGAGGTTATTCTTGGCACAAAAACCACACAAAAAGGATAAGTAGAGGTTATTACTGAAGCAATAACTTCCAAGACTCAACAAAACAAAAATAAATAAAAGCAAAAATATATTGGTTTGTCTCCCAAAAAGCTCTTTCTTTATAGTCATTAAGATAGGCATGATAAATTTCAATGATGCTCACATAAGGATATGAATTGAAGTAAAAGAGAGCATCAAGAAGCAAATATAGAACAAATTTAAGTCTAACCCACTTCCTATGAAAAATAATATTGTAAAGAAACAATTCATGAAAGCACAAAGCAACAAGCATAGGAAAGCAAAACAAGTGCAACTTCAAAAAATTTAACATAAAGAGGGGAAACTTAATATTGTTGAGACACATAAAACCATGTTTCCCTCTCTCATAATAACTTTCAGTAGCATCATGAATAAAATTAACAATATAACTATCACATAAAACATTCTTATCACGAGCCACATGCATAAAAGAATTAATACTCCCCACATAAACATAGTCATTCTTACTAATTGTAGTGGGAGAAAATTCAGCAAAATAACAATCATTATTATTCTCATCACCAAAATCATCAAATATAGGAGGCTTACTGTAATCATAATTAATTTTCTCCTCAATAGTAGGTGGACTGAAAATATCATATTCATCATTGTAATCATCATATACTGGAGATATAGTATCATCATAAGCAATAGAATAATTATCTTCCAAAGTGTGTTCATTTGTAAACATATCATCATTGGAAGGAACATGGATAGTACTAATAGTACAACAATTATTAATATCATCATTTTCAGAATTTGTACCGAAGAGATTTTCAATATCAAAAGTAATGTGCTTTTCCCAATCATGATCACTACTATAGGTAACAGGCATAGGAACATCATCAAGTTCAGACTCATCAAAAACTATAATAGGTGCAACATGCTTAGGGGAAAATATCGTTTCCTCTCTCCTTTTACTCCTCATGTTCTTCTTTTTCTTCTTCTCTTTAGGAGGGAGAGGCTTGAAAGGAAGCTTCTCCATATACCCTGGTTTATTGTTAGATACAATAGAAGAAACTTTGGAGGATTCCTTCTTTTCATTAATAAGATCAAAACACTTATTAGTCCTGTCATATTTTGGTAAAATCTCATATTTTATAATATTTTGTATGTATGTATTTGTGTGGCAATTATCAACACAATAAAGATGACAACCATGCAGGACACTATTCATATCAAAAGCACTCATATCTACAAAAGAGGTTTTTCTTGATAACTCTTCACACCCCAAAAACAATGTAAGTTCATCATGCTGATTAGGAGTGATCATGTCATCACAATACAAACTTGCAGTACTCATTGGATTAGAAGGGCTATTATTATGGCCTGAGCATTGAAAATTGAAATGACCCACTTCAAAGCAAAGTTCACAAATAAAAGGATAGAGGGCACAAACTTTTTTACCAAGATCATTTAGAGCCCTATACCACATTCTAGTTTTTTCATTCCTGTGGGTGATGCAATATTCTTATTCAATTTGATTCTTCTCACAAGGTCTATGTATTCCACAAAAAATAACATGCTTATAAGAAATAGTACTTTTAGAGGTTTGAGCATGTTTATTGCTATCATTAATAACAATTTCATTTTCCATGCAAGTGTCTTTAAAAGGCTCATGATACATGTCCCATTTTTCTTTAGGAGCATTAATATGAGAAGCAAAGGCTCTACAACAATCAATAAGAATTTGAGGATCAAGACCATATTTAGCACCAAGCTCTTGAAAGTCAGCAGTTTCAGCGAAAGACTTAATGCAATCATACTCATAGTTTATACCTGGTTCTTTACCTTTGTCGTTATCCCAATCTTCGGTATTGCTTTGAATTGTTTCAAGAAGATCCCACTTAGCTTTGACCTCCTTACTTGTGAAGGATCCCTTTAAACAAGTATCTAAGTAGTCCTTGTAATGTCCTGAAAGCCTTGCATAAAAATTATTGATAATAATATTACTAGGGAGCTCATGAATGGGACATTTGAGCATTAGTGACTTCAATCTCCCCCATGCTTGGGCAATACTTTCTCCATCATGTGGATGAAAAATATAAATGTAATTCCTATCTTTATGAACTTCATGAGGAGGATAGAATTTAGAGTAAAAGAGAGATTCAAGTTCCTTCCACTCTGAATGATGAGGATCGTCTAGTAGCAAATACCACTCCCTTGCTTTGCCCTTAAGTGATAAAGAGAATAGCTTCCTCTTAACTTGGTTCATTGAAATACATGTACACTTGAACAACCCGCATAATTCATGTATAAAGAGTAAATGATCACCAGGATGGACAGTTCCATCTCCAAAATAGTAGTTATTCATAACACGTTCAACAATTTCCATAGGTATTTTAAAAGGGATGCTTTCAGTATGTGGATTTAAAATATCACAAGTATCATTAGAATTACCACATATGGGAGATAAAGTATCATCAAAGCAAATTTTCTTCTTTAAAGCTGGGGAACTAAAAAGATCATTTTCATAAAAACAAACTTCCCCAAGCTTAGACGTTTCCATAGCATTAGTAACAAAGGTGTTCAAAAAATTCATACTAATAACATTGCTATTAGCAGGCAAAGAAAGTTCCATGGGGTTTTTAATTTTCTTTTCAGAACATTCATGTTCTACCTTAGGAAAAATACTAAAAATCTCTCTAATTTTGTTGTTGTTTTCCATTAAGCCTAACTAGTGAAAATAAAAACAAGAAACAAAAAGATATAATTGTAGAATCTAAAGGAAATAACTTCGAGCACTCACACACCAGCAACAGTACTAGAAGATAGCTTAGTAGCCAGCAGACATGAGTACCTTTTACCTTACCTCCCCGGCAACGGTGCCAAAAAATAACTTGATGTCTACGCACGCTTCTATTCTTGTAGACAGTGTTGGGCCTCCAAGTGCAGAGGTTCGTAGAATAGCAGCAAGTTTCCCTTAAGTGGATCACCCAAGGTTTATCAAACTCAGGGAGGAAGTGGTCAAAGGTATCCCTCTCAAGCAACCCTGCAATCAATATACAAGAAGTCTCTTGTGTCCCCAACACACCCAATACACTTGTCAGGTGTATAGGTACACTAGTTCGGCGAAGAGATAGTGAAATACAAGTAATATGGATGATTATAAGTGGTAATTGCAATCTGAAATAAGACTGGCAGCAAGCAAACATGTAACATGACTGGTTGTAAATGGTGTTTCAATGCTTAGAAACAAGGCCTAGGGATCATACTTTCACTAGTGGACACTCTCATATAAATATCTTCTCTTTATGATGTTACCCTGAACTACTCTCCGGTTGGACGATGTAGGGCTATAACAGCACACCTTAAAGTTCACATTCCCCATCTATATAACCCCTCACTATCACCTTGAGCGCTAGATGGTTCCAACAAACACCACAATCTCATAGAGACATCCAACTCAAATTATACTCATGATAAGTATTTATGTAACCTTAGCCAAAGTGCCACACAGTGTGCACACTGTCAACTTCACACATGTGGGGATAAGCAGAGATTAATAAAAGCACTTGAGTAACAGAATAGATCTATAGATTACAAAGCTCATGATCTCAATAAGATCACGCATAGAGAGAGATGAACATATAGCTACTTGTAGATCCCTTAGCCTCGAGAGAGAACTACTCCCTCCTTATCATGGGAGTCAGCAACGGCAATGGAGATGGCGGTGGAGTCGATGGAGATGGATCCGGGGCACTTCCTCATCCGTGAGTCTTGAACGAGACTTTGTCCCGAATCTCCTCTTCTTGGCGGCTGATGCGCTTGACTTTCAATGTAAAGCTCGTTGGGAACCCCAAGAGGAAGGTACGATGAGCACAACTTTAAGTTTTCCCTCAGTTATGAAACCAAGGTTTAATCGAACCAGTAGGAGCAAGGAAACACCCAAAAGGTGTTACTAGCTGAGCTTTGGCAGGGCGCACTACCGGTGCTAGTAGCAACGTGGAGACCTGCACAACACAACCACAGAACTTTGTCCCCAACTTGCGATGAGGTTGTCAATCTCACTGTGTTTTGCGGAAAACAAAGGATTAAACGTATCGAATGGAAAGAAGTAAAAGTTTGCAGAAAGTAAACACAAAGCAGAAACAATTTATAGATTGTATGTAAAGAAAAAGGACCGGGATCCATAGTTCACTAGAGGTGGCTCTCCTTAAATAGATAACATGCTGGGTAAAAAAATTACAGCGGGGCAATTGACAAACACCGAGAAAGCAATACATGCATATACTAATCATCTTGACTCATTTGAGACTTGATTGGGCATTACAACATTATACATAGACCGCCATCCAACTACATCTATGACTAATAATCCACCTTTAGGTTATCATCCGAACCCCCTCTAGTATTAAGTTGCAAGCAATAGATTATTGCTTTATGAATTGCGTGTAAAGTAAACAATACGATTGTTCTATGAACAAAGGTGTTGTTTTCTCCCTAGTAGCAACAGCACATCTAGTACCTTAGAGATTTCTGTCACTTCCCAGTTACGGAGGCATGAACCCACTATTGAGCATAAATACTAACTCTTGGAGTTGCTAGCATCTACTTGGCCAAGATAGCTACTAAGAACGGAAAGCATGCAAGATCACAAATAACAAAGACATGATAGAATCAATAATCAATCTAAAATAGGATCTCAATATCCATCGGATCCCCGCAAACACAACACGTATGAATTACAAATAGATGATCTTGATCATGAACGGAGCTCACAAGATCTAAACATGAAAGCACAAAGGAGGAGAAACCAACCATCTAGCTACTACATGGATCTGTAGTCCAAGGATGAACTACTCACGCATCACACCAGAGGCTTGCATGGTGATGAAGAAGGCCTCCAGGGTGAATTCCCCTCGTGAAGTCTTTGGGAAGAGCTTGATCCCTCCGATCTAGGGATGGAGATGATGATGGCTCTGAACTCTTTCGTGGATTTTGATCGGTACTTAGGGTTTTTGTCTGAGGGCAACTTATAGGCGGAAAGAGAGGTGAGGGGTGCTGTGGCTGGCCTCACCACCCCTGGCTGGGGCTGGGCCGCTGGCCAGTGTGTGTGGTGGCCCCCTGGTCCCTCTCTGTATCGTATTCTGGCACTTGATCCCTTCCGGAAAAATAGGCACTTTGGCTTTTTGTCCCGTCCAATTCCGAGAATTTTCATTTTCTGACTTTCCTAGAACCAAAAACAGCATAAAACAGGCAGCTGGCACTGTGGCTCTTGTTAATAGGTTAGTCCAAGAAATCATATGAAAAGTACTCCAAAGTTGGAACCAAACACAAGAAAGTGGATAAAACCAAGCATGGAACATCAAAAATTATAGATACATTTGCAATGTATCAGCGGCGCTGTGGAACTTTTTGTGGGATTCTGATCTGGTACTTAGGGTTTTCGTCCCGGGGCGAATATATAGGTGAAGGGTTAAGGTCGGTGGAGGCCTGAGGGGCCCACACCATCCCCTGGCCCGGCCTGGCTTAGCCCGCGCCACCAGGTGGTGTGGCCAGCTCCTGGACCCTCTTCGTCTCCCCTCCGAACTTCGTGTTGCTTCGGGTAAAATATTGACTTTGGCTTTTGTCCGGTCCAATTCCGAGAATATTTCCTTACTAGCTTTTCTGAAACCAAAAACAGCAGAAAATAGGTAACTGGCACTATGGCATCTTGTTAATAGGTTAGTTCTAGAAAATGTGTAAAAATACTCCAAAGTGTGGACAAAACATAAGAAAGTAGATATAAAACAAGCATGGAACATCAAAAATTATAGATACGTTTCCAACGTATCAACATCCCCAAGCTTAACTCCTGCTCATCCTCGAGTAGGTAAGTGATAAAAAAGAAGAATTTTTGAGGTGACATGCACCATCATAATCTTGATCAAGGTATTTGTAAAACATTGATAGATGGGATCATAGTACTTTAACATAGCATGAAAGATATAGTTCTAACAATAATACATAGCAACTATGTTATAACATGAAAAGGTACAAACAAAAGATTCATGAATAACAATGCTTTGAAAGACGTTTGTTTGTTTCACATATAGAAAACATAATAAGAATGATATTCAACTTGTCCCTCATAGTGTAGCAAAACATAAATGCATAGAACACCTTCAAAGTTCATAAGGGTGACTAGATACAAATAATTTAAGAACAAGCAATATCAAAGTTATGAACCAATCAACAAGTTTTGGGACAATGCACATTAAACTAAGAATGGCCACTATGCTCTCTCAATAGGTGCATAAAGATAGAAGATGGAAACTCAACATAAAAGTAAAAGAAGGCCTTCATAGAAGGAAGCAGGGATTCAAGTTTCATAAAGAGCTTCCAAAAATTATGATACTTATTAGATTTCAGCTCTCATTGCCCCTATCATAAGCATCTTTAGGTGATTAAGGTTAAAGTGAACAAATATGAGGATATGCTTGAAAAGTTATAAGCTGAAAATCTCATGCCCCTTACTTATGAGTACCGTTCCTCATGCTACTCAAGTTTAGTCACAAGTAAGTTCTTGTCATTGTAAGTACATGTGTATCATAGAGAACCGCCAATGGGGTACCCCTTGCCCAACGATACAGAAGATTCCCCATATCAAAATGACAAGGCAAGCAGACAATGAGCATCTCAGCAATCCTTTTATTTCCTATTTGCATAGGCCTCTTTTTTTTTCCTATTTGCATAGGCTTCTTTTTTATAGAGGATGCTTCATAGATTGCTCACTATGGTTACGCTGCAGGTTTCCACCATGATTAGGCATGGATTAGACCAGCCGCCCAGGCGTTTGTCTAACACATATACGAACTCCATGAGCCTTACAAGCTCCCCTTTCATTTCACACTGCCGGCATCCATAAGCAAAAGAACATGATATCAACTGAATAAAGTGCAATGTTGAAAGCATTCGCCATGATAACATGGTTCTGCTAATTCCCAACTTACAAAATGCAAGCATATACACAACCTAGATGGGCACAATGGTTCAAGTTTATTAAGTGCAAGAAAAGTAAAGTGTGCCATCAAGTTCGTGAGAGCTTTAATCACTAATTTTCACATAACAAGTTTAATTCGGAAGGTAGATAAAAACATGAATATACTTGGAATAGCAAATGCTAATAGGTAGGTATGGTGAACTCTTTGGAATAACTTGGTTTTATTTGGAGTTGGATGCATGAGTGGAACTCGTACTTGGTATGGAGGCTAGCAAAAGACTAGGAGTGACCAACTAAGAGAGCAATAATGGCCATAATCATGCAAAGCGACAAAACATCATTAATTAAAGCATAAAGTGATATTACAGTCGAAAACTAAATGATCATAGAGGCTATGGTGAATTGGGATAGTCTTAACATGGTGTGAGCATGCGCCAAGTCAACCCAAATAAAGCATCAAAGGAGAATACCACAATATTATGCTTTAATATGCTAAAACAACGCATGATTCTTTAAAGGCACAATAAGCAATCTCAATTGTTTGGAACAAGTCATGCTACATCAATAATCACTAAGCATAAAGTCAAAGCAATACCAACTCCTGGCCCCTCTTTGTCTCCCCTCCGGACTCCGTGTTGCTTCGGGTAAAATATTGATTTTGGCTTTTGTCCGGTCCAATTCCGAGAATATTTCCTTACTAGATTTTCTTAAACCAAAAACAGCAGAAAACAGGCATCTCGCACTATGGCATCTTGTTAATAGGTTAGTTCCAGAAAATGTGTAAAAATACTCCAAAGTGTGGACAAAACATAAGAAAGTAGATATAAAACAAGCATGGAACATCAAAAATTATAGATACGTTTCCAACGTATCAGGATGCACCGGCGCCAGAACTCGAAATTCTCGCTCCAAACGAGGGAGAAGAACCCAAAGATGTCATGATGATAGAACCCACATGGATGCAACCGTACTTGGCCAACGCACCCGCTGCAGAAGTGGCTCACATGCCTTTGGCCTCGCTGTTCACCCAATGGGGACTCGATATGGTGGATAAACTCCACAAATCATCGCCTAGAGGACACGTCTTTCTGCTTGTCGCAGTCGACAAATTCACAAAGTGGATCGAGGCAATGCCTATCACCATCCAAGGCACTACCTTGGTTGTGAACTTCATCAAGTCAATAGTTTTCTGCTTCGGGTGCCGCACAACATCATCACCGACAACTGAACCAATTTCACCTCAAATGAGTTCAAGGACTACTGCAAGGATATGGGCATACAAGTGAACTACACTTTGGTCACCCACCCGCAACGGGCTCGTAACCAATGGCATCAAAAAAAGAATCCTAGCACCACTCGATAGAGCAAAAGGCACTTGGATAGATGAATTGCCCTCTGTCCTATGGAATTTACGCACAACTCTGAACACCGCCACACAAGAAACACCTTTCTTTCTGGTCCACGTAGCCAAAGTTGTGCTTCCATTCAAAGTAACTCATTAAGCTCCTCGGGTCATCGCGTACGACGAAGAGGCCTCTACCGAAGCACTCAAAGACGATGTTGATGCACTCCATGAAGCTAGAGATGTGGCACTCGAAAGAGCAACAACATACCAGCAGAACTTGCACAATGACTACATCCTAGGTCCTTCATCTTGGGGGACCTGGTCCTTCCCCTCAAACAAGATGGCCATCGCAAGCTAGAGTCACCATGGGAAGGGCCCTACATCATCACTGAAGTAATCCCTGACAAAGAATATCGCCTCCAAGATAAGAAGACTAGAGTCAAGTACTCCAACCCGTGGAACGTTGTGCCGCTATGACGTTTCTATGCTTAGGACATTTATTTCCCACAATTTACTTTCAGTAAGGCCTACGGCCAGGCTCTTTAGCTGAAGACTCGCATTTACTTCCAATAAGGCCTAAGGCCAGATGACTATGCCAAAACAGCACCTCTAAACTCGATATTAAATAAAGCTAAGTTCTCTCAACCGAGTCTTAATTTCAATTCTTTACTTTTAGGCGACACCCGATACTCGGGGGCTCAAGTAATCTGTTTATCACAAAATCACACCCGCCGCTCAGGGGCTTCGCTAATCAGGGCAGAAAATCAAAATCTTTCGCTTCGTCGTCACTTATACCCCTAACATGCCATGACCTGAGTAACTGATCTGGCCTAACAGACATCAAGCTAATGAAAAGTTCTCATGAGGGATGCAATAAAAAGATCCATCAGTAGAAATAAAATCATAAGCAAGCTGAAAGATCGGTATAAGCGACTATAGGAGGGGTGAATAGGTGCTACTCAATTTTGAACTTCTTTTCAAATTAAGGCTTGACACAGAGTAAGTTATGTAGATATGCAACTAGGTGAGAGAGCCTATATGACAAGCAAGCATGCAACGACAATAATAGAGAGTAAAGGATAGAAATAATCGAGAGTAGACACAGAGATGTTTTCCAGAAGTTCCTTCCTTTTGAGGGAAAGTACGTCTCCGTTGGAGGGGTGGGCAGTATTAATACCACCAGCGCCATGGGAGGCCTCACCCTATTCCCCCGTGCACCCGCCTCAAGGCAAGCACATGATCCACTATACGGTGGCCTTGAAGGTGGCGACCGAAACCTTTACAGACATGTTTAGTAGACCTCCACGACACTTGGAGTCTCCCAACACAATCTCGAAGATTTACAACCAATGCGCAAGCTCCAAGACCGACCTCTTCCATCTAGGGATCCAAAGAATCCAACAGTAATAAGATCCACTAGATAAAACAAGGGGGAATCAACTTTGCTTTGGTGAAACCCTAGATCTAGATCTCCTCCACCAAATCCCAAAGTATCAAGGAGATTGGAGCACTATGGGAGGGAGATCTAGGAAATATCCAGCTCAAGAATGGTGGAGGACAAAGATAAAAGAGGCAACTTTCCCAATAGGGAAGAAGGGCTCTTTTATACTCAAAAGGGGAATCTGCCTATTTGGTGATGCGACGTCTAGTACTACCAGACCTCGACATGGTAGTACCGGAAAACACCGATACTACCAGACAGGTACCAAGCGTCTCATTTTGTGGACAAACCACCTTAGAGTCGTCTGGTAGTACCGTAGCTAGACATGGTACTACCACATAGCGGTAGTGCTAGAATAGGGAGCACTACCGCAAGCTGCGGTAGTACCGGACAGTGGTACCGAACACTCTAGAGGAGGAGCCTCAGCTTGCTGATGAGCGCAGATGAGTCCTATACCGCCAAGCGATACTACCGGTTCCAAGCGGTAGTACTGGTCAAAATGTCTAGTACTACCGGTTGGAACAGACAGCATAGGCAGGCTCCAATAGGGCACAGATTCAACATTTTCTTCTCTACCATTGAGGGAAAGTTGGATGGTCCAAAGAATTGTAGAGTTGATTCCACCCAAACTTTCCGACATGGACCCCCTCTTGATAGTATGGTTTTCCTACGACTCAAATAAAAGTCCTAGAAAAATGATGTCTTGCTATTGTCATTTTTGAGGGGAATCCTATTACTTGCAACACAGTGAGCCTATAAAGCACTTAACAAACGATTAGTCCGATACATGTGTCATTATCAAGCATCAATACCACTTAAGGAAGTAAATACCGTTTCAATCTCCCCCTTTTTGGTGTTTGATGACAACACACAAAATTTGCATAAAAGATGTTATGATAAAGCAAGAGGAATTGTAAAATAGAGACGGGCTCCCCTAGATGTGTGCATACCCAAGTTTGCTTTGCAACAAGCACACACTAGGATCAACACTCCCCCTCAATTTTACAAACCAACAATAGGTGCAAAAAAGAGTACTTGACTTGATATGCATACCTTTGCACAACCATATGACGTGAAGTATTATATAAGGGCATCAAATTTAGAGAGCTTCACCACATAAGATACATCCACAAAATGCATAACGACATAGTATTCACTTACATAGAGAACAAATAGGTAGCATATAGAGTTCACAAATAATATGTGGCAAATAAAGTTCACAAGCAACTAAAGATCAAAGAAATAACAAGCTTGTGACTTCCCATGCAAAACCCGCACGGCCTATGTTGCAACTTCTCCCCCTTTGGCATCAAGACACCAAAAAGGGACAAGAGAAAAACTAACACCCCAAATATCACTCCTAATCATCATCACCATGGAACCTCGGGTCCTGGTAGGAGGAAGTGGTATAATCATCATCCCAGTTTCTATGCTTGGAAATCCATTGATCTTCGGGGGTGATGTTGTCCTCGGAGCCTTTGGAAACAGTCAAACCTTGGGCTTCCATGAGCTCCTTTTGACGAGAGCATGCTTTCTAAGCATATACATGGGCTTCATACATGCGCTTCTAATTGTCGACTTGGAAGAAAAACACCTTATTGAGTTTGGGTTCAATCCTATTGGACCATGAGGGGAGCATCCTTGCTATGAGAAACAACAAAGTCATGACCACGGTGCCCACTTTCATATTCATCGGACCCTCCTAAATCAAATTTCCTTCTTCATAAATCTCTTTGCCATCTATGTTAATAGGTTTAGAATGCTTCTTGATCAATAATGACTTAGGTTTGTGAACCACAAGCCTGCTGTTGGGGAGATCATTGGCCATAGGGGAATGTGTAGATGATAGGTGTCATAACATAAGAAGCAAACAGAGGCACTCACCTAGTGAATGAGGCAGTGGCCATATCATTCCAAATGAAGTCCATCACATCCAATGGGACAACAGACTCACGATTGTCATGAGTGTTGATCATGAGGTCAACTAGGAAACCATGGATCTCATCAAAGTTGCCCACCCTAGGAGCAACGGTCTCACGGAAGATGTGATACAAAATGTCATAAGTGGGTAAGAGGTCCTTTATCTTGCCAGCGACACCCCTGCTAGGAATATAGATAGGTGCCAACACATCCTTATTCATGCGTCGACCAATGGCGTGACAACGAAAGCCATAGGGATTGTCCAGACCATGGTCCTCATAGCCAAGAATATGTGCAAACTCCACCAAAGGGGCTTCCTTGATATCCCCCTGAGTCATCCAAGTCATATTCCTTGACTCACCCTTACTGAAGTGCATAGTGGCATAGAATTGTGCCATAAGAGTAGGATCAAAGTCTTGCTTGAACTCCATAATAGGAAGCAAAGCAATGTTGGTACAGATCTCCTTGGCCTCACCAAAGTACTCGGCATTCTTGTCCATATGAGCCATATCAATATACTTCTGGGTCACAATGAGCTTGTCATTGTTCAAGAGGACCTCATTGTACACCCTCTCTTGGAAATCGGTGAAGAACAAGCTACCTTACCTGTCACTATCACAAGCGCGAAGGTAGGGGTTTTCATGCCTCATAACAGTGAACTCTTCATTAGATATATCAGAAAGAAGCTTTGGCCCTAATGTCCTAGAACTTTGACTCTTGGTGTGCACATTGGGATGAGGAGGAGGAGGAGCATGACCATGATCGGATGACCGCTTGGCAGCTCCTCCACGACCACCCCGAGAGGATTTAAGCTTCATGCGATTTCTAGGTTGGGGAATAACCTCTTCCTCAAACTCGGACTCCACATCCTCATCATGATGAGCCCTAGACCGCTTTTGAGGACCCGAGTCACTTGCACCTGTGAAAGCAAGAGGGTGGATAGCAAGGGATCAGATGGGCCCGGTACTACCGCAAACACCCGGTAGTACTGGAAACGGAAGCGACAGTACCGCAAACATTTGGTAGTACCAGAGTTTTTTCCAGTAGTACCGGAGTTGGCGGAACCGCGCACATATCCGGTAGTGCAAGGCCACAATCTGACCACAAATCAATGCAAAAACGTGATTTCTTGGTGGAGGAGGATGTAGGCAATAAGGAAACCAAGAAGGAACTGCAAGAGATAAAGATCTACCGAGAAACTAGACAAGATCTAGAAATATTGTAAAACCTAGGAGAGGGAGGATGAGAGCGGTTGTATCGGATCTCATGGCGGTAGGAGATGCCGGGGGAGGCCCTAGAGGCCGGATCCGGCGGTTGGCCATAGGAGAGGGGCAGCGGCACGACCCCCGTGGCAAGGTGGAGCTAGCGGCGAATGGAGGTAGGTGGGGAGACGGGGGGAACTGAGGCACTAAGAGGTGCCTACCCCTGACCCTCAATTAACCCAGAAATGTTGTTTGGTAGTACCGGAAGTATTCTGTAGTACTAAAGACATGTAATAGGACCTAGGGATTTCGAGGATTTCGCCTGGGAACTGACTCGGTCTGGTAGTGCCGCTTGTTGCTTCGGTAGTACCGGTGCCTCTAGAGCCAAAACACCAGATTTTTTGTGTGGACAAGGAAATTGAGCAAAGATCTTGTGCCAAGATAGAATAATCTACGAGGTTTGAGAGAGAGGGGGCTTAGGATGAGATGACCAAACTGAGGGAAGGAACAATGCACTCTACCAAGTAAGAACCAACATGAAGGACAAATGGGAGTTCATGTCCTAAAGAGCCAAACCAAAACACGAAAAATGACAAACACGAGGAAAGACAACCTCTCATGAGGGAGAGTATCGGTAGCCGAGGCCACCATGTTTGAGTATACTTGGCTTGGAACCGCGAAGATATATATTGGGTCCATTATTAAAACTCGTCATTGTAGATCACATATCACAATATGATATTAAGAGGATGATTTTCTAATTTTGGGAATAATGGGGGAGGGATAGCCCAATCAATTAGGACCGCACTGCCCCTATATCCATGCCTACACCTAGATGGGGAACACATTGAAACATGGGTATGGGTGCATGATGTCAAGCCACATTGCTCGAATCTATGATATTTAGCTCATGCCTTAACTCTCGGAATCTCTTCTCATCAAGGGGCTTGGTGAACAAATCCGTAAGATTCTTCTCGTTGCTAATGTATAAGAGGTCAATATCTCCACTATTCACATGCTCACGGATGAAGTGATGCTGATTGAACTTTAATTATCACAAAGAAGAGGCACTTTGCACACATGACACCGTAATCCTTCAAAGTTTGCCTCATCCACAACAATTGTGCACAACAACTAGTGGACGCAATATATTCAGCCTCAGGGGATGATAAGGAGACAAAATTTTACTTCTTAGATGACCAACACACCAAGGACCATCATAACAAAGGCATCAGCTTCATAGTGCATTTATTCATACTTGGATCTTTGAATGCTCTTGTTGCCAAGATAGACCCATTCAAGGGAATTCCAAGCTTGCTTGGTGGTCTTGTAGGGACGAATGTGGATCATTTGCTCATGGGTCAAGGCATCTTGGAGAATGGCCATGGTTGTGGAATCAACTTGATTGTTTATCTACTCTGTGGTCGTCATGTTGTAGGGATTGAACGAATTGAATCCATGCTCCACAACCTTCCAAATAAGAACACTTGGACTTTTGAAGTGAGAGCGCATTAGATATTGCCAGTTGGTGAAATTAGATTCATCAAACTTAGGAGGTGGACCATGATGGTTAATATGAGGTGTCGAGAGGGGAGTCTCTTGATAACTAGGTGGTGTTGGAACACTTCCCATAGGTTTTCCTTTTTCCTTGTTGCTACCCTCACTGGTGGTAGAGTCCTTGAGGGGATCTTCCACCGGTTTGTTACCACTTGATTGATTATCAATGGTATCGGCAACAATAACTTCCTTTTTACATAGATATAACTCAAACATGTCTCTCATCTCTTGCCAGACCGAATCCATAGATTCGATAAGCTCTTTCCTAGAGATGGGAGTGTCATTGGGAGAGTTTTCACCTTCATTATTCACGTCGCTCATACTTCTCTTAGGTGGTTATGCCAAAGTAAGAGCCGAGGCTCTGATACCAATTGAAAGATTGGTATAAGTGACTAGAGGAAGGGTGAATAGGCGTTACTTAATTTTTAACTTCTTTTCAAATTAAGAATTGACACAAAGTAAGTTATCTAGATATGTAACTAGGTGAGAGACCTATATGACAAGCAAGCATGCAACAACAATAATAGAGAGTAAAGGATAGAAAAACTGAGAGTATGCATGGAGATGTTTTCTTGAAGTTCCTTCCTTTTGAGGGGAAGTACACCTCAATTGGAGGGGTGGGCGGTACTAAGACCACCAACGCCACATGAGGCGGCAAGCACATGATTCACTATACGGTGGCCTTGAAGGTAGTGATCAAAACCTTTATAAACTTGTTGAGTAGACCTCCACAACACTTAGAGTCTCCCAACACGACCCTAAAGCTTTACAACCAATGCCCAAGCTCTGATACCGACCTATTCCGTCTAGGGTTCCAAAGAACCCAAGACTAACAAAATACACTAGGGAAAACAAGGGGGAATCAACTTTTCTTTGATGAAACCCTAGATCTAGACCTCCTCCACCAAATCAAAGTATCAAGGAGATTGGAGCACTATGGGGGGAGATCTAGGAAATATTCATCTCAAGAATAACGGAGGAGAGACATAAAAGAGGCAACCTTCTCAATGGGGAAGAAGGGCTCTTTTATACTCCAAAAGGGGAATCTGCTCGTTGGTTGCTACGACAGCCGGTACTACCGAACCTAGACGCGATAGTACCAGAAAACACCGGTACTACTAGACAGGTACTAGGCATCTCAGTCCATGGAATAACCACCTTAGAGCCACCCGGTAGTATCACAGCTAGACATGGTACTACCGCATAGCGATAGTGCTAGAACATGAGCGGTACAACCACAAGCCGTGGTAGTACTGGGTGGTGGTACTGGACACTTCAGAGGAGGAGCCTCAGCTTGATGGTGAGTGCAGATGCGTCCGGTACCAGCAAGCGGTAGTACCGGTTCCAAGAGGTAATACCTGTCAAAATGTCCGGTACTACCGGTCGAAACAGACAACGCATGCAGGCTCCAACAGGGCACATATTCCACACTTTCTTATCTACCATTGAGGGAAAGCTGGATGGTCCAAAGAATTGTAGAGTTGATTCCACGCAAACTTTCTGACACGGCCCCCTCTTGGTAGTACGGTTTTCCTACAACTCAAATAAAAGTCCTAGAAAAATGATGTCTTCCTATTGTCCTTTTTGAGGGGCATCAAATGACTTGCAACATAGTGAGCCTATAAAACACTTAGCAAACAATTAGTCTGATACATGTGTCATCATCAAACAACAAAACCACTTAGGGAGGGAAATGCCCTTTCACAAGATTAGAACAAGCACTTTCTATTTTCCCTATTAAAGAAATTTTACATAGTTTACATATCTTTTCACAGGATCAATGTTTATATAGGAAAGTTCAGAAAGAAATCTTGATCTGCGTCCGGGCACCTATGGATTATTCAGATTGCTGGCCTGCGGGCCGCTTCATAGTGAGGAGCCATAGAAATTAATCCACCACCTGGAGGATAAGGAAAACTTTGCGATATAGTGTCCAAATCAATCGTCATATGATGGGCATAGACCCACGCAAGATCAAGCTTGGCACCCGCAACAAGCTGCAGCTTGATAAATTGGTGAATTTCTTTGCTTCGTTGGAACTTCATTATCAGCGCAGCGAGCCCTTGAGGTTGTGGATCCCTTGGGAACATAACATTGTACACCAGCATCAGTGCATGATGGCAACACTCAACGAATTCCTCCACCTCGGATACTTGATCCCAGAGAAGGGCCAAAGTATATGCACGCATGTGGTTTATCCAGAAATTGGTATTGGCACGTGAAGAAGCTTCTATAAAAGCATTCATTCAAGCTTTTAGGCATTGGCTTTCCTCCATCACACTCAAGCGGATGCCCGGAAAAAGAAAGGAAGATCCAATCATTCATAACAGAAAAAGAGACTCGGGGGCTTTGCGAGAAACTTACAGAGCATGCTCACTCTCGCCCTTGATATTTCCTCAAGTAGATACGCTTCACGGTCCAAGGCTTTCTGCGTCTTCGAGTTAGATACATCCACCAAGGCTTTTATAACTCGTAGGTCATTTTCAAGTTGCTTTATGCGTTGGATCTTTTTAGCATATAGTGGAGGATCAATCACTCGGGTGGTATCATTTTTGGGCGCACCTGCCCGGAGGGTGGCGCCTAAGAATCCAAAGGTTCGGGAACATTCGAACATTCAAAATATGAGGGCAACAATCCAACAAAAAATATTTATCGGATGTACATGAAAATATTAACTTACCAGATGAGCAACATATACAAAAGTGTAGGGTTTTCCTCATTCATAAGATCAAAAGCAGCATGGGCAAATAAGTTCATTACATCGGGATCAACCTAAAATAAACTTAATCTACAGCCTAAGCAGATTTGCCAATGGCAGGAGGAGAACTAGATGACGAGGCACCAGCCGAAGGTTTTGTAGGAGGAGCTTCTTGTGCCTCAACCATCGCAAGGAGTAGCCTAGCATATTTCTTGGCTTTCTTAAAGAATGGCGTGAGTTCGACCTCTTTGTCGATGTTGTTGACTGGAAGGGAGGAGCTAACCTTCTCCTAGTCGACCTTTTCACCGTGTGCCATCACCATGGCCATGGAGCTCTCAGTGCCACTCTTCTACTGATAGCCCGTCAGTGGGTTCGGCTCTACGTTGAAGACATTGGTAAGCTCATTGAGATCCGACGACACTTCCTTGTCTTCAAACATCTCTGCGTGGAGGCTCTTAAATGCGTGACGTGATTGAGTTAGCAGATTGTGGCCACAAAAACTATTGGCCTCCAAAATGGTCACAACATCTGACAATGGATCAGATAGTTGATCCTTTTCTAGTGATAGTGAGTGATTGGTAATTTCTGTAGTCGAAGAAATAGGACCCAAGTGAGGAGGAGCAACAAAATAAATTTCGAATGCAGTAATATGAAGGAATTCTTAGTAGTTAAAATGAACTCACTGGTCAAGGAAGTGTTCATGGCCTCCAGCCTCTTCTGAAGTTTCTCGTCCCATTCGGCCAAGGCAGAAACTTCCATCTTCCGCTCCTTCGCTTCGGATTTAGCCACCGCTCGAGCTTTCTCGAGTGTTGTCTCCATGGACTTTAGCTTGGCTTCGAGTTCATCCACGTGCTTTAGGGCAGAGTTGCGAATAATTTCGAATTCTTTGGCAATGGCTACAAGAAAAACAAGATGTCATCAAGTGAAGTAGTTAAAGAAGGAAAATTATAGGAAAGGTAAATGAAGGTAGTCGAACAAACCCTTGGAGGCAAAAGTATCGCCCCTTATCCTGATAAAGCGAGTAGCCATATCGACCATCTCGCGCATCAGCGGCTGGAAGAAAAAGAAGCATCACAAAAATACTCAGTGGCTGCCTGGAAAGACAAGGAGAAAAACTAGTATAAGGAGAGACTCACATCTTTGATGTCGGGTTCAGCAGGGTTTTCAGACATAGCTATTCCCTTATCCGCGGTTTTATTTTTCTTCTTCTTCGAAGGAGCTTGGGGCAAAGCCACCAAATCCTTCGGATCCGATTTTCCCGCAGAATTTTTCTACAGGTTCACTGGATCCGTCACGTCATCATACTATACCAAGGGCCCACCACTGAGGCGTCCCATCACGTCTTCTCCGTTGAAACTAAGGCACACCATCTTCGTCAGCAATGACATCATGGGTAGTGAAGAAAAACAACGGGTTCAACAACGAAGAATTCGATAAAATTGCTGATGATTTTCAAAGTCAAGACCTGAGATGAGGTTTTCCTCGAAAGAAAGCGATATTTGAGCCTATGCTCGGCTACAAGTCACCGAACATAGAATCGGGGGATACTCCCATCAGGAGCGCTAACCACACACTTGATAGTTTTTGGTGACTTCAGAAGGCTTGAGTTGAGAACCTCCTCATAAGATGAAGATTTGAGCCTATGCTCTGGTCCAAGCACCCAGGCATAGTCTTGGGGGATACTCCCATCAGGAGTGTTGACCGCCCACCCGACAGAAAAAGAAAACACAACTCCTCCCACATATTAGACAAAAAGCATGAAGAATGACTTTGAGCCTACACTCGAATACAAGCATTCGATTGTAGCCTTGGGGGCTACTCCCACCGGGAACGCTGACCACGCACTCGATAGAAGAGACATAAATCCTCCTACGGAGTCGACAAACACAAACCTATGATTTTTACCCAAGTGTATCCTCAAACGATCACTCCCATCAGGAGCGTTAGCAACGCACCCAATAAAGAGAACAACAAAGTGACAACTTCAGCAAATCCAACAGCCAAACAAGGCACTCGATAAAAATCTTTAAATTCTCAGACCATGTCCACCGCAATAACATGTATGAATGTCATGTCTACAACATGAAGGTAAAACCACGGGATCCATCCTGTGGGCCTGGTAATCGCACATGAATGCGCTCTGCTGGAAATTTTCCATATCTACAGTATGATGAAAAATCCCGATGGACGCGTTGGGTACACGAAAAAGAAAACTGGAACTTAGTATTCGGTAAGACCTCCACGGACCAAACTAAGTTAGGCCAGTATTACCAAGTTTGAGTCCGGGGAGTTGAGCTTGAGAAGGTTCACGGTGTTTTTTCCCAAGAGCAATTAACTGGCTGCCAATCCATCGGATGCACTAGACTCGTTATACCAAAATCCCCATGACAAAAACATACTCAACTTACAGTTCATTTACTCGAAGATTTCTTCGGGTTCTATGGAGAAAATGTCTTGAGACCCAACCCGAATATACGATTCGAGTGGAGCCTCGGGGCTACTGTAACACCCCGAACTCTCCGTGCCCGGGCTGCCATTCCTGGTAGCTTACTAGGATCTCTGACTAGCCCCACAGACCAACACTATTATTTTCTGCGCACTTTATCCTCACTCGTGCGCACCCGGGACCCACTTCCCAGTCGACCACCCATCCTCAAATTTCTCTAAGCTAAGAACGCCTAACCTTAGAGTTCTTTTCAGATGAGCTTCCGGAAATGAAGTTGCAACTTGTTGATATGGGTATCTTATCAATCGTGACAATCCATACGCCAGGGTCTCATAGCTAATGACATGGGTATGACTTATCGTGTTTCCACAATTGGTATACCTAGTACTTACCTATGATATGGCCCATGAAGCCCAAGATGGAACCACGAGTCTTGGAAGCACCCGAAGCCCAGGAACCATACGTGGGGATCAAGATATATGTACAAACTAACATAGCTATTGAGTCACGATTCTAACTTGTATCGGACCCGAACTTGGCTCTGAGACCCAGCCTCCTATATAGAGGCTGGGAGGATCCGATAGAGAGGCCAACTTAGCTTTCATCAACCGCAACCTTCTGTGAGTTAGATTGCATCTAGCGAATCGGCGACTCTGTAATCCTCTTTGCCAATAATCAGACTTTCATCAACTCCCTTGTTTGTATGGTAAGCCGATGAAATCACCAACACTGCTCTTTCCCTGAAACCCAAATCCATAACAATGGTCATTACTGAGGTTACCCCTCGTCATACATCGTTCAACCGCATGACGCTTTGGTTTTTGTGCAACATAGGGTCATGCGGTCAAATCAACCACTAACGCGTCGTCCACGGGCCATTCAACCTATGTCACATGGCCACCATCATCACGTACAATCAAGTCCTTTCTAGCAGAACTCGAGCATTCCATCCTCGTCATCCCTCATGTCATGGGCGGATAAAACATTTCATCGGGTTCGATCACATGAACTCAATGAAAATTGGTGGTATTTCTAAAAAGAATACCTGAGTTGAGAACCTCCTCGGATGAAGATGATCTCTGAGCCTATGATCAGTTGCAAGCATATGAACATAGCCTCAGGGCTACTCCCATTAAGAGCGCTGGATGCGCACTAGATAAAAAAAAATCCTCCAACAGAGATAATGATTATTACTTACAATCAAAGAGAACAAGACCTGAGTCGAGTACCTCCTCGGATAAAGAATAACTTTGAGACTATGCTCGGCTATAAATAGTCGAACATAGCCTTTAGGGCTACCCCGATCGGGAGTGCTAGCCGCGCACCAGATAGACATAAATTTCCTCCAACGGGGTCGACAGAAAAGTATCTCTACTTGGACAAAGATTAATTTGAGCCTATGCTCGGATGCAAGCATCCGAACATAGCCTCAGGGGATACTCTCATAGGGAGCACTGGTCGCGCATCCAATAAAAATGCCAACATTACTTCAAGAACATGACAACTTCATCCACTGCATCAGCCAAACAAGGCAATCGAGAAAATCTTCAAGTTCTCATACCACATTTGTTGCGATAACATGTCTAGATGCCGTGTTTACAACACGAAGGTAAGACCCTGACTATCCGTGCTATGATCCTGGTAATCGCACATGCTGCGCTCTGCTAGAAATTTTCAGTATCTATCATACGATGAAAAATCTTGACGGACGCGTTGGGTACCCAAACATAAAATTGAAATTCATATTCGATAAGACCTTCACGATCCGAACTGGATTACGCTAGTATATACCAGGTTTGAGTTCGGGGACTTGAGCTTGAGAAGGTTCACAATTTTTTTTGCCCAAGAGCAATTAACTGGTTCCTGATCTGCCGGATGCACCAGACTCGTTATACCAATATCCCCATGACAAAAGTATTTATCGAACTTACAGTTCACATGCATGAAGAAATCTTCAAGTTCGTCTTACAAGCGTATTAAACAAGACTTGGAGACTCAACCCGGGCCTACGACTTGAGAAGAGCCTCGAGGGCTACTAACATAGGTATGACCTGTCGGGTTTCCATCATTGGCATACCTGGTGCAGATCCAGGACAAGGCCCATAAGGATCCAAAGATTCTGGAAGCATCCGAAGCTCGAGAGCCAGACGTGACAAACAAGGCAAAACCAAACATGTAGCCAACATAGTCATAGAGTTACCTTTTACTCTATAACTGATCCAGATTGGACTCTGAGACCCAGCCTCTCATATAAAGGCTTGGAGGAGCTAACAGGGAGGGCACATTAACCTTCGATTCATACCAATCCGATGTAAGCTAGATCACTTCTAGAAATTCGATGACTTTGTAATCTCCATCAATAAAATCACACAAGCGAGAAGTAGGGTTTCCTTCACGAGGGCCTAAACCTGGGTAAATATTGCCTCCCTTATTTTTTTGATAAGCCGATGAAATCACCAGCGCACCCCTTTTTCTTGAAACCCAAGTCCATAACAATGGACATTGCCGAGGTTACCCCTCGTCAATCCTATATTTCTATGAGATCTCCATCCCACAATTCTTGCTATTCTGATCAAGTGCATTTTGACAACCTTGGCTTCAAGCAGAACCAATTCTAATCTACATTGCATTGAAACCTACTTTTTAGAAATCTTATGAGTCATCAATTCCTGAAGAGCTCTCTGATTACTTATATCTCGAAAGGTTTCTCGCATGTGTATCATTGCTGGTCAATAACAATATTTACAAATGTTTGTAAGACTGGGTTTCTAGTAAGTGTCATAACTCTATAAAATTCACGCGCTCTTCATAGACTTCTACTCTCTTCCTCTCTCTGGCAAATCCCCACGTTTCCAATCTCGTGCCGCCATTGCTCCTCGATGAAGAAGAACGACTGAACTTGCTTCGCCACCGACATAGCATCGCTCCCTTGACTAAGTTAAGGTTCTGCAGTGAGTAATACTATATCTCCTGGATATTTCATGTAGATCGTGTTCATTCTTCTAGATGAACTTGCTCCAAAGTTGCTCAACTCCTTTAAGAAGTTTATCCTAGATTTTTTAGCACGTATTTAAACCAGAATCCTAGTTTCTAACTCTACTTTATCTATTTTTCAACTTTTTTTGATAGAATGCAGTAGCGGAAGCCCCTATAGGAGGTTTTGAAATGATAAGAACCCAAACATGCGTACTTTAGGATTTGAACTTGAGTGGGGTTGTACATCCAATTCCCTAACCAAGTGATCCTAGCTCACTTATTAACCTATCTTCGCCCGGTCCTAGTTTTGTCTCTCGACCAATCAAGGAACTGGCTGATACTAACCTGAAGCATGAGTCATATCAGGTTAAATGATTAAATAGTTGAGAGTTTATATAAAAGATGTTATGCTAAAATCCTAGTGTGCACCTAATATTATCATTTCTACCCCTGTCTCAGGATAAACATGTCAAACTCCTCTACCTTGGGATCTCTACCCTTTGAAAGTCCACATCAAAGGAAAAGCATGACTAAAAGGTTGATACGGTTCTACATAACTTGTTTCAGAATATGTATGTGATAATCCCCAAGAGCAGAGAATCACTATAGCACAATTCGATAAGTATTTGAGTGTCGAACTCACGAGGAGCTGAAGCTAAACTATCTATTCTCTAAAGTCCTATAACCCACTTATATGATCTTTCGTGCAATGCAATAAACTAGAAGGTGTTAGGTACTTTTTACTTCTAACTAGAAAATTGTAAAGTGCTAAAAGTAAATATAGAAAGTAAACTAGTGCAAGTAACGTAAAAAGCTGTGAAAGTAAAAGCAGGTAACTCAAGGGAGCAATATTTCATTTGTTTTGGTTGTGACAATTAGTGAAGCACCCTGTTTTATACCAGCTAGATGCATAAGTACGAAATACCAAAGAACTCGATGATTAAAAACCCATGCCTAGCCAGTAGTGCGCAATGGGTTATTTAAGGAAAAGTGTCTAGCATCAACACACCTAACCATCACATTTAACTTTTATAAAGATAGTATATTGTTTCTTCCAGAGAGGAGTCATAAATAGGTGCAGCCGTGTAACCGCTAAATTACACCCCTAGTGATTGATCCCAATAATGTTTCCGTGCAAGCAAGGGAGTTATTAATATATAAAGTCCAACCATGTTGTAAGTTTCAAGGTCCTAATAATTTATCCCCTGGTAATTGACCATGAATTAATATAGCATGCATATTTAAGACTTGGAACACGGTTTTTGTCAAGTGCCTCCGACCATCCCTCCTCTTAGCAACATGCAACGGTGACAACCTTATGAATTTTTCCAACAAATGTGTGCACTCATACTTGTAAGCAATGGCAACAAGAAGTGGCGTTCTTCAATCTTTTTGCCGACGATTTGTATGTTCGTACCTCCAGGCCATGGTGCCATTTGGAGGCCCTCTGGCTCTGATGCGGCAAGCTCTCCCCGATGTACCCCAAGTGGTGTTGTCCCCGGTGGTGTAGAGGTCGACCATCATCGGAAGCGTCATCGAGATCGTGGCGGTGACGAGCTAGAAGAGACTCTGGACTTGATTGCTTATTTATTTATTTTTGGTTCTAGGGTCTTAGTTGCAAATGTTAAGGGGCGTGTTCTAATCTATTTTACCTTAGAGGTCCTTCTTGTAAATTGTATCCCACCGACGAAGACATAATGCAGCTCCGGGGTCCTTCAAAAACCCTGTTCCCGTTAAAAAAACAACCCATGAATATATGAAGTAACAGAAAGTCAATGATGCAGATTTTTGACTTGAGGTTTCGCAAGAAGAAGTCATTTACAGGTAACTAAGTAGAGAATATCATGTCAAGTCCATTTGTTATTAATATAAACACACAGTGGATAGGCTCATAGGCTACACATCTTCATCTTCTCCTTCTATAGCTTTTACACGTTTCGCTTGACAGGAGACGACGTGCGGTACATACGTTGGTGATGCGTGCCAGTGACAGCTACCACACGGCATGCGTTTCCACATCCGGCGCCCCGATTGGGCTGGAAGTCTTGGACCGGCCATGAAGCTTTCCTTGCGCTGCTTTCATCCAACGCCACGTACCGAACATAACGGTCTTCCCTGTACGAAATGGATATGGATCCAATCAGCTTCAGCTAGCGGCAGTTGGAAAAGCATGCATGACGACTGTGTGCCTGCATGCCGTCTCTATGCATGTGGCCGGCGCGCGGTTACTTGCCCGACGTGCAAAATGTAAATTGATCGGTCGATGCATGTCGTCCAAGATTTGACAACGGCACGGGAGGGTAAATGATGTAGGCTGGCGGCTGGCCCGATTCAAAGAACTCCTCGACCGCCCGCGTGGATACGCCACGGAAGAGGCAAATCGATCCGACAGCATGGAACAGGTGTACTACACGACAAGATTATGTGCGCGTTCTAATCAAACTTGTTTTTTTTTTTGGCGCGCGCACATCATTTTGTTGTTGTTTCTTATACTAGTGTACATGTGAGATGCGTGCATGCATAAGTATGTGCTTTCTTGTTTAATTTCCCTCCATATCACAATTAGACGACGGTTTAGATATCGATATGCAGTCTTTTCGATGTTACTTTGATCACTGATATCTATAGTAATAAATGTATAAGGAGCAAGAAAATTGTAAAATTCTAAAAATACTGTTTGAAATAAATCTATGCAAATGATTTTAAAATTTCTATTATGAGTAACTAAAATTATATTCCTGGCAAAGTTCTAAAGTTTGACTGGAGGCGTTATCCAATATCTCATCTTCATCTATTTGTAATATGGAGAGAATATATGCATAAGCTTCAGCTAATTACTCGAGATGATTTTTGGTTTCCAATAAACTCTTCTTTATTTAGGAAGGAAAAAAATAAACTCTTCTTTATTTAGGAAGGAAATTGTTTTAAAATCTCAGAAAATCCCTAAAGTAATACAACATATGTCAAAAAAAAAAACATTTCCATGTGTGGACGCAGCAAAAATATTTTGGTAAATCCTTCTTTTGTGTGGAAATCGTGGATAAAGCAAGTATGTCAAGCCATTGCTCAGTCAATTTCGGCTTACGTGATGGGAGTTTTTAGGTGATGAGCTCACCAAATCAATCTGTGACTACTGGTGGGGAGTGGAAAGAGGCAAATGTGAAACGCATATTGATGGCCCGATCCGAAGAACTCCTCAATCGCCCGCCCGCATGGATACGCCACGGAAGAGGCAAATCGATCTGATAACATGGAACAAGTGTGCACGACAAGATTTATGTGAGTTCTAATCAAACTTGTTTTGACACGTGTGCATCATTTTGTAGTTTCTTATAGTGTACATGTGAGCCACGTGCATCATAGGTATGTGCTTTCTTGTTTCATTTCCCATCATATCACAATTAGACGACGTTTGGATATTGGTAGTCTTTCGATGTGACTTTGACCAGTAACCTCTACAACAGCAAATGTATAAGGAGAAAGAAAATTATAAGACTAGAGAGATACTTTTTGAAATAAATCTATGCATATGATTTTTAAGTTTCCAATCTGAATTACTAAAATTATATCTGTCGCCAAGTTCTAAAGTTTGACTAGAGCCATTGTCCAAAATCTCATCTATTTGTGATATGGGGAGAGTATATGCATAAGCTTCAACTAATCCCTCAAGATGATTTTTTGGCTCCCGATAAGATCTTTATCTTGGAAGGCATTATTTTTAACTCTCAGAAAAACACTAAACTTACCATATATCTGTACAATTTTCATAAAAAATGTTTCCATACGTGGGTGCTGCAAAAATAATTTGGTAAATCGCTTTTTGTGTGTGTGGAAAACATGGATAAAGCAAGCATGTCCCTTCAAGAAGGTGAACCAAACATAGCCCAGGTTGTCAACAGAGGTGGTTCATTATTACCCGACCTATCGCATATCAAATTCTCAGTTTTTTTTCTCAAGGACAAACTAGTGCTAGGTTTGAAGTCATTTTTTGTCACAGCAAGAAAATTATCCTTTTAGTAGTGATTAATTAATCTCTCTCGAAATAGGTTTTCGTCCAACTTTATAAATAAAGCAACCATCCATACAATGTCTCAACTAGTTCGAACATAGAGGAACATAAGATGGGGACATAGCACAAACACCCCACTAAATAGAGATACAACATAAGCCTCGAAAGCGACAATAAGCGGGGATCCCACATGCCAGCAATGGCTCATGATCAGGTGGACGGGGGTGTGATGCGACGTGCTTCCTCAATAAGATGTCGGAGGATGTCGTCCAGTTTCTCCTTGTCATGGCGGCTACATAGCGCATGCCACTGCTGCAAAAAAGCGAGGAATTTGAAGATCGAATCAGTGGCACGTCGTAGAAACATTTTTTCTATCACCATTTTATTGTGCACCATCCACGGGGTCCATGACAACGCCGCAAAAACAAACCAGAAGAGGTGTCGCCTCTTGACGGGTCCGTTCACGCGGGTTTCTAGGAACTGCCCAAGATCCTGAGCATCACAGTAGGAGCCAGGGCTTCTCGGATAAAGTTCGATAGAAACCATGATCTATGATTCCAATCTTGGGTAGAAGTTGTGTGAGTGTATGCATGTAGTGGTATGCTGGTATTTGTTTTACAAAAACTACTACTCCCTCCGTTTTAAAATATAAGATGTTTTAGCTTTGTGAAAGGAGTGTATCTAGACCCCTTTTAGTGTGTAGGTTCACCCTAAACCTACATGAAACTACACACTAAAAGGGGTTAGATACACATTTTTTACAAAGCTAAAACATCTTATATTTTAAAACCGAGGGAGTATATATATTGTACTCATTGTTTGTAAAAAGAAAAGAAAAATGTCGGCCCCTGGTATCTCTTAGACCAACCTGTGTCCTGGCCCAATACTAAACGATAACGTTTCATAACTAAACAAATACTAATTTAACCATTTTAACATATAAAATACACTAGTATACTTGTTTTTGTAGTGTATAAACAATACTAGGTTGTAAGTATTTCAGGTTTTCATGCTATGCTTTGAAAAAGTGGAGCTGAAGCCTGACCTGATTATCGAGGTGAGCTTATGAATCCCACAAAATGTTTAAGGATTCATTTACACTGCATTTCAAATGTTTTTTTCTCATTTTCCATGGTCCCATCCGACCTCCTGTACTAATCCTTATTTTACCTATTGTCCAATCAAACAAATGTTGCTATACATTCTAACAATGTGGAGTCTGGGTAGAGTTTGGAATATTTATTTATTCCATTTTATGCATTCTTAGAATATACAGAGGTCTTAAGACAGAAGGTGGGGGAGCTCGAAACCAGGTAGGCTAAGCCGAACTTTGTCCCACTAGGCAGTTCCCATAGGAGGGCTAGCGCGCGCCCCGACACTTCCCAGCTCCTGGTCTGCAAAGTTCGTTCCGCAGTAATGACGAGACTTCCCAAATAAAGGAAAATCGTTACTCGTCACAGGATAAGATGCAGAAGGAAAATCGTCAAACCTCCTGTACTAATCCTCTATTTTACATGGTGTCCAGTCAAACAAATGTTGCTATACATACATGAAAACAATGTAGAGTTTGGAATATTTATTTGTTCCATTTTATGTATTCTTAGAATATAAATTTGAGAGGTCTTAAGAAAGAAGGTGGGGGAACTCAAAACCAGGTGAGGTAGGGCTAGGCCAAACTTTGTCTCACTAGCCAGTTTCCATAGGAGAGCTAGCTCCCGGATATTAAAGTTCGTTACGCAGTAGTAATGAGGACACTTTCGAAGAAAAGGGAAAATCGTCAGAGGATAAGAAGATGCAGAAAAAAGAAATGCAGTTTTCTCCTGGCCCTCTGGGACTCGCATTGGGAGGTTTGGCAGAACGAACGAAACAGAGGGGTCGCCGGTTCAGAAAAAGAAACGGAGGATGTGACGTCGATGGTGGCGGCGTGCGCGCTGCCCAACCGAAGGACGGTTGCATCACGCACATTCAGGTGCCGCAGCCCCAGCGCCCACGCTCGCCGTCGTCATGCATGGGCTCGTGGCACGGCCCCCAGGACGGGTGGTTTCGGCGGCCGGCCGGCGGGTCTCCCGGCCCTAGATGTCCTCCCTTGAACCGCCGGCGCCGCACGCACTGCACGTCTCAAGGTCAATGGATCACATTAATTTCGCCCAACATGACGTATACTCCTGCTACTCCTACGTTCCTCTGATCCATAAACGTGCGCACCGCATGGTTCCTGCGTGTTGATAATAACCGTATGTTTTTTTTCCAGCTTGCTGCTGGAACCTGGAACCTCACCCGGCCGGCCGGTCGCTTAACCGGGACATCTGCATTCTGCAGGCAGCAGGCGCGCGCCCCAGGTTGCTTGATTGCAGCTGCACCATACGTGCAGCCGAACTGGGACTTGGTTGATTGGGATCGGGAGCGCAGGAGAAGAGTGTACGTCTGCCTCCGTCGAGGTCGAGCTCGACCGCTGGCCCGCTGCTGCCGCCGCTGGCTGGCACACCCCACGCGACGTACGGGACCTGCGGTGGAGAGCCGCGCGCATCCGCCACTTGGGCGTACGTGGCGGCGGGCGTGCGCGCGTACCTGATCTTGAACCGTCAGCAACCGTCGCGCGCATGCAACTTGCAGCTAGCCCCGTCCGGTGTGCACGCATGGCCGCAGAGAGTGGGCTCGTTTAAACTGACGACGTATACGAAAGTTTCCGTGCCTAACATCTGAAAAACGGGACGCGCCAAATTTTCTTGCCATATGCCAGTAGCATGGGCTATTTTCATTCTACTACTGCACTATGTAACGGTTTTCCAAAAACGACTTTTTTCATAGATTCCAACAATATTATGGGCTGCTAGCTAGTTAATCTAGTAAGTAGTAGTAAATGATTTTGGCTTACGAGCTCCGCGATATTTATTCATTCTGAAAAGATAAAATAAAGCTACACTTTATGAATTTCAAAACCTACATGTGAGAATACTCTAAATGTGAGTGTTGCCTAGTTTTTTCGTTCTCGAGAAATGAACTTATTAATATAAATTCTCAAAATTTGATTAAGGATCTCCAGGAGCCAGAGACTCAAAAAATCATCTTTCTGTAATGACCGGTACTCATAAATAGTTAGTAAGCATGCTAAATGTTTAAGAAAACACCACATAATATAAATGTTTATCTTTTTTTCACAAGAAAAATATTTTCCTTTTATATTGATATGGAAGGAGCAAACATAGAGGTAACCCTACTCGAAAGAAAAATAGGATAAAAAAAGATGGACATGGAGTGATTACTGTTACGTGCTAAGTTCATCCTAGGAAAAACACCCTTTGTTCCCCAATTAAGATTTCTTCCTGGAAACCGGTTTTATATCACGGTGTATTGTGTGTAAACATGATCTATCTTCGGCCAGCTCCCCATGCAATGATGCAAGTCTCAATGGGTTTTACAAGAGTATTTGTGGTTCCCTATGTCCATGGAGACTGTTATTAAAATTTTGATTTTTTTTACATATTTATAAGTTTATCTACAAAAAAGATAGCTTATATGTTTAAGTGCATTATAAAACCAACATATTTCATGAAAAGATATTTTCAAACATAGTCTGCTTAGAAAATAAATATAAATATAGCGATGTAAAATAGCAAACCTCAAAAAAACCTGGTAGCACTCGAAATTATAAATAGTAATCAAATTATATATTTTGTAACTAATGGATGTTACTAATTCTGTCTTACCAACCGTAAGTGAAGATTATATAGGAGTATGTAAATAAAGTAAGCAAAGGCGTATGTATGCACTCGAAAACCAAACGTTGTGACGACTTGATTAACCACAGTCCGTCTCATGCTGCATAGACGACTGACTGGTGGTGAGTGGAGACGCCACATACACGAACCAAGTCAAAAAAGGGGCGAAACCAGAACGAGTTAGGATTAATGCATATGGTAGCCGTGGCGAATTAGTTTATCTCGACAGACAGCACGGACCGGCCGGCCGGCCCATGCACGGCGAAGCGAGCGAGGTCTGGTGTCTGGTCCCGTCCCTTTCCGCCGTTTGAACGTGAGTACGGCAAGCAACGACGCGGGAACATGTGTGCGCGCTAGCAGTAAGCTCCCTCGATCGAGCCGATGGATCGCGCGCCTATATAAGTAGCCATCGGTGCCCACACACCGAGGCCAGAGCCGGACGGCATGCATGCAACGGTGCAACT
Source organism: Avena insularis (assembly GCA_023614405.1). NCBI lineage: Eukaryota > Viridiplantae > Streptophyta > Magnoliopsida > Poales > Poaceae > Avena > Avena insularis. The sequence continues at coordinate 674,491,471 of CM042690.1, forward strand.
GCAATTAGCTTAGCCATCGATCGATCGAGCGATCCCTCGCCGTTATAAATACTCTCACTTGCTCATCCTCTTAGAACCATCGATCGCCGGGCGCGCCGTCGATGGAGAGACCGGCCGCCGTGTTCCTCTTGGTGTGGGCTGCCGCTCTCCTTAACGGTACCCGATAATCTAGCCAGCTTAGTTTCGTTGAAGACGCTTAATTACGAGTCGATGGAGGTTTAATCTTCAGTTCTTCATCTTTTCTTCTACAGCTGCTCTCGTGGCGCGATCGCTTCCTTACGACTACTCGACAAGCTCCGAGGTACGTACTGTGAGCTGTATACGTACGTATGCGCATGTGCAAGTGCAAGTACAGGCGGATAATATGCATGCAGCACGGCACACATATACTATACAGTAGCTGTGGCCGTTTTTTCTGTTCGCCGCCGCCGCGCCCGTGAGCTTGGCGCCTTTTGCAGCCAACTTTCTGTTGTAATGGCGGTGCTTTTGGGGGAGCAAGGCCAAGCAGGGGAGGGTGTGTGTACCCCAGTGTCCGCCACACACTGAAACTGCAATGCATGCCCTCCTTCCACTCACTTGGCATGCACCCAAATGCGTACTAATCATGCGCTTACCTGGGGCACTTAGCTTTTTTTCCTTCAGTTGGTTGGTGAAGATATTGGTGATTAGTGGTAGTTCTCAATGTGTGTGTGTGTGTGAAAAAATGTTCCACGCCAGGAGTTCAGAGTCAACAGGGGCCCAACAAAAGCAAAAACTGCATGCGTGGTTTTACCTTTGTTTAACCGAACAAGATGAATATCTGGGGAAATTGCGTGACATGTTGTACTACTTACCTTTTCTTTTTGTTAGTCTTATGTTAGGCGCCATTAGATATGCAATCACCTGGACTTCTGCAGGCAAGTCAAACAATATTCCTCCAGTGCTACTGCCTCTATAGCCTCTAGTCAAATAGTCGCATGGAAGACGAAATCTCAGTGCATGCTGGCTTTGGCAGCGAGGCTTGAGTGATGCTTTACCAAACAAAAATCTGGCATAATCGATCTGACACGCGCGTACTCGTCTGAACACTCTGAATCTCTTGTGTACTCCAGTTTGGCGACAGTTACTAGTATCAGTTTGTTCCGAACGGTATGATGACCTTTTACTGACTTTTACCCAGACGCTGACAGCGTCGCGGTGGGTTGGTAGTTTTGTTTGTTACTACGGGTACTGCTTTGAGGCAACGAAGAAGAAATCCCAAAGTTAATTTTTTTAATCTTGATTACTGTACATTTTGACTTGACGGTAGAAATCTACGATTACTGATTTGTTATTACTGTATATAACTTCTGTTGAGCTGACCCATGGGGCGAATGCGCATGCAGTGCTTGGCTGAGCCGCTGGAGCCTCACTACGGCGGCGGCGTCATCGTCAACCCGGACTTCAACTCCGGCCTCAAGGGCTGGTCGGTCTTCGGGTACGGCAGCGTCGCCGAGGCCACGTCGGCGGCGACGGGGAACCGGTACGCCGTGGCGACGAACCGGACGCGGCCGTACCAGAGCGTCAGCCAGAAGGTGTACCTGCAGAACGACACGCACTACACCCTCTCCGGTCTGAACCTCATCCGATAACAAACACCTCGATCTCTGTAACTTCTGAATTTTGTGGGGACGGTGGCTCATGGTGGCTCTGTGTTTTGTATCGTGCAGCTTGGTTGCAAGTTAGCGACGGGAGCGCCGACGTCATAGCCGTCGTGAAGACGGCCGACGGCTTCACCCACGCCGGCGGCGTCGACGCGAGGTCCGGCTGCTGGTCCGTTCTCAAAGGCGGCCTCACCGCCGCCGCCTCCGGCCCGGCCGAGCTCTACTTCGAGGTAAACACGACGTTCTTCGACTGCAACAACTTGATGCATGACGACGGTGGATGGAAAGATAGAACAGTCGTTTACATATGCTCTGCTTTTGGTGGTCACAGAGCAACACGACGGTGGACGTGTGGGTGGACAACGTGTCGCTGCAGCCCTTCTCCAGGGAGGAGTGGGAGTCCCACCGTGGCGCTGCCATCAACAAGGCCCGGAAGAAGACGGTGCGGCTCCGCGCCAGTGACACGGCCGGCAACCCGGTGCCGGGCGCGCGGATAGGCGTCGAGCACGTCCGGAGCGGCTTCCCTCTAGGGTCGGCGATGAGCCAGGAGATCCTGCACAACCAGAAGTACCAGCAGTGGTTCACCCAGCGGTTCACGGTGACCACCTTCGAGAACGAGATGAAGTGGTACAGCACGGAGGCCGTGCCAGGGCGCGAGAACTACGCCGTCCCCGACGCCATGCTCCGGTTCGCGCAGAGCCACGGCATCGCCGTGCGCGGGCACAACATCTTCTGGGACGACCCCAGCACGCAGATGGGGTGGGTCAAGGCGCTCAGCCCCGACCAGCTCCGTCGCGCCACGGCCAAGAGGATCAAGTCCGTCATGTCGCGGTACGCCGGCAAGGTGATCGCGTGGGACGTGGTGAACGAGAACCTGCACTACGACTTCTTCGAGGACAAGTTCGGGTCGGGCGCCTCGGCGGCGTTCTACCGGAAGGCGCACGGCCTGGACGGCGGCGCGCTCATGTCCATGAACGACTTCAACACGCTGGAGCAGCCTGGGGACCCCAACGGCCTGCCCAGCAAATACCTCCGCAAGCTGTGGCAGATCAAGGGCGCCTTCCCCGGCAACGGCAACGGCGCCAAGATGGCCGTCGGCCTCGAGGGCCACTTCAGCGCCAAGCCCAACATCCCCTACGTCCGGGCGTCGCTGGACGCCATGTCGCAGGCCGGCGTGCCCATCTGGCTCACGGAGATCGACGTGCAGCCCGGGCCCGACCATGCGCACCACCTGGAAGAGGTGATGAGGGAGGTGTACGCGCACCCAGCTGTGCACGGCATCATCCTCTGGACGGCGTGGCACGCCAACGGGTGCTACGTCATGTGCCTCACCGACAACAACTTCAAGAACCTCCCCGTTGGAGACATGGTGGACAAGCTCATAGGAGAGTGGAGGACGAGCTCGCACGTCGGCGTGGCCGATGCCGACGGGTACTACGAGGCGGAGCTGTTCCACGGGGACTACAAGGTCACCGTCGCCCATCCAGAGGCGGCGGCGAACGCCACCGTCGTGCAGAGCCTCAGCGTCGACAAGGAGTCCGACAACGAGTACACCATACACGTCTAGTGGCGTGTCTAGCTAGTAGCTCGTGTGATGATTCGATACGCGTGCCATAGCATTGATTGTTGATTTAGAGCATTGTTTGTTCCCGCCCATGAGATTGATGAATTCTCATTCCTGGAGAGGCGATGGATCATATGTTCATTATACAAAATATATTAAACAAAGGAGAAGTTCGATTTGAGCTTCTTTATACGTACGCACATACAAATTTGCTTTTCGTTTCTGTCAGTATCGATCGCACAGAAAGCATACGATACATGTGGTTAATTTTTTTTTAAACGGGGCAAAAGTTTGTCCCCAATCTATTAATTAAAAAGAGAATTATCCAGTTAATTATCGGAAAACCAGACGAAAACCGTTACAACAAAACCAGATGAGAACAACACCTAAAACATGCAACCTCCAAACCAACAAGCACAACCTACTACAACCGCGAACCACAAGCCAATGACACCGGAGCACTATGACGCGCGAACCACAAAACCAACGATACTGTCATGCTGGAGCATCACGCCACAAAGAAGACCACAGAAAGGGCGACCCAAAAGGGACCATCAATCAAGCAGCTTCCGAAGCTTTCCGTGATATGCCCCTCTTCCTTCTTTTAGTCTTGAGAGGTGCCTTTCTGAGAGAATTTTTCACCTTCCTGGTTAAGTCTTCTGAAGCTTTTCCCGTTAGGACACAAGCAAATCCTTGCCATATCCAGGGCTAACCGCCTCTAAACTGGCAAGTTGCAAAGCTCTTTAGCAAAAAGAGCCTCAGAGTTGTGTGTCCACACTCCTCCACTGTCCACAGAGGCATGCGACTGCGGCGCCACCGCTAAGTCTCCAAATGAGTCTAGCTACAACGGAAGACACAACAGATTCCTCACTCAACTCATGAAGCTCTAGTGTGATCCACAACACCGGAGCCATGATACCATCCATGCCTTCGCTCTCAGAGGTAGCCGACAAATCAGGCTGCAATAGCGGGCAGGGACTACCACGAGGAGAGACACAACCGTAGAGATGCTCTTCTTCAACCTTAGACGGCTTCTGTTCAGTGGAATCAAGCGGAAATGAAGCCTGTATGGGGGCGAGCCCGAGGCCACCAGAAGTGCAAGTCTCTGTCAGCTCTAAAGAATCATCAACACACACCAACAACGACTTGAGAGTTGCCACCTCTTCACGAAGGGGGCGAGCCACCTCCTCAATGCGGACCTCAACCAGCTGAAGGAGCTCCATGCGCATCAACACAACCTGGGCCTGAAAGAGAGAGAGTCAAAATCGGTGTTAACATTGAACTCTTCGCAACACCAAGGAGAGGGTCCTAGCGACGCCGCTGTATGCAACGACGAATGGCACACGATGATACGTCCATTTTGCATCACTATTCTATATCATAATTTACTGTTATTCATTGATATATTTCATATTAAGAGATGATACTTATGTTATTTCATCTGTTTTTGCATGGTTGATGACTTTTGGAGCATGGACATTGTAGTCGGATTACGATGGAAAAGGTGTTGTTTGGAGGCGAAATTGAAGATCAGAAAATCCGGGAAAATACATGGAAAATTTTATTTTCGGAAGGAAGATTGCTGAAGGGGAGTGGAGATGGGCCAGGGGCCCACACCACTCCAGCGCTGGCGACCCTAGTAGCGCCAAATGGTGTGGTACTGGCCACTCCTGAGCTCTCCCCTTTGGCGTATATTATCCCCATGGAACCCTAATACCTGGGGAGCGACCATAGAAAGATTCCGCCGCCTCTGCAGGGCGGAGAACACCGAGAGAGAAAGATCTCTCCGACAGACAGAATTCTGCCGGGGGAATTCCTTCCCGGAGAGGGGAGATCGTCACCATCAACACCACCATCAAGCTAGACTTCATCGGGATCATCATCATCATCATCATCTCCATCACCATCTCCACCAGCACCATCATCACCACTTCATACCGCTGTAACAATTGGGTTGAATCTTGCATAGTTCTTAGGGGAAACTTTTTCGGTGTTGATTACTCCTTGTAGTTGATGCTATTGAGTGAATTATCGTTTATGTTCAGATTGTTACACATCATTATATCATCTCTGATCTTGATCCATATGATATCTTGTGAGTAGTTTGTTTAGTTCTTGAGGACATGGGAGAAGTCATGTTGTTAGTAGTGGAATTGTGTTGAGAAAGATTCAATGGTTTGATATTTAAGTTGTGGTATATTTCTTCTAGTGGTGTCATGTGAACGTCGACTACATGATACTTCACCTATATGGGGCTAGGGGAATGCATTGTGTATTTGGCTACTAATCGTAGGGGTTGCCGGAGTGACAGAAACCTGAATCCCCGTTAGGAAACCTTTGCACAAGGGATGTCAGGGTCTTAGAGTTTAAAGCTGTGGTTAGGTTTCTATCTTAATTACTTTCTTATACTTCCATATGCTTGCAAGGGGTATAACCACAAGTATGTATTAGTCCTAGGAAGGCCGATACATTATCACAGGTTCACCCACACAACACTTGTCAAACTAAAGAAGATTAATCAACTATATGAAGCGAAAGCACTTGACGATATTTCCATGTGTCCTCGAGAATGTTTAGTCATCTTCAGTAATACAACCGGCTTGTCCTTTGCTAAAGAAAGGATTGGGACACTTGCTGCATCTATTATTATTGTCTTTTATTTACTCATACTTTATTTACCTGCATTATCAAAAAACCCTAAAACTCCGTTTGCTAAGTATTTACAGAGAATTCCTGCTCCAAGCCACTCGTCAACACCTTCTGCTCCTCATTGGGTTCGACACTTTTACTTATCGAAAATACTGCGATACACCCCCTATACTTGTGGGTCATCACACGACATCAGCCCAACTCCGGTCCGATGAGGGAAGACGAGGCTGAGCGACCGGAGAGCAGCTCCGCTGGCAAGGAGCATAAGCGTTCGGAGAACGAGCACAAGTGTCTGGAGAGCAAGTGTTGGGGATATACTTTCCGGGTATCCTCACAGTTCCTCACTGACCAGGGTGGCCCACTTCGGGTTAGAGCTTTGCTTCACGGGCGGCCCAGTCAGGGAGAAAAGATGGAGTCCAATCCGGCTACGGGAAGGCCCAGGAGATTTACCGACTTAGGCCCATAGTGTTACTTGTAGTTCAAGATGTACTCTGTAACCGACTCTTAGTTGTAGCCGGATAGATCTCTCCTGTAAACCCTAGGCCGGATATCTATATAAGCCGTCCTAGGGAGAGCCTTTAGGGCACACCTCAATAATCTACAATCTCAACTGTCACAGGCGAAACCCTTGTAACCCATATCCGGCTTTGCCGTATTACTGGATTGCTAGCAGGAGTAGGATCCGTCCAAAGCCGGCGGATTCGAACCTGGGTAAACTTGTGTGCTCACCGTCCCGGAACACCATACGTCTCACCCCCCTCTCTTCCGCACACCTCGAGGACCCCCTCATGGCGTACTTGTCATCAATCCGACGATAGTTGGCGCCCACCGTGGGGCAAGTGAGCTTCGGATCTGCGTTCCGAGCAGAATCTGCAAGAATTGGAATCGGTGAGACTATCGCTATCGGTCACATCCTCTACGCCAGCGATGTCCCTCTCATCGTTCTCGACGAGACTTGGATTCCGGCTAGGGAGGCCGTGACTGCTTACACAATTATGTCTTTTGGCGAGATCGATGTTTACATCGGTTTCGCTGAACCTGCCCCACCCACCCCAGCGGTCATGATAGAGGCAGAAGAATCTTCTGGGTCCCCTTTGTCCGCGGAGGTGGCAGAGTTCCGGATCTCAGAAAACCCTAATCTCACCCAGCCCGCACCAGTTGCGGAGATAGTGGAGAAACCCGAGCCTGAGGAAGACCTAGCGGTCAAAGTTGAATCTAGAGTGGATCTCCTTGGAGAAGCCGGATCCCAGATCGACCCACCCGCGGAAGTCGAAACCTAGGAGGAGCTTATCAACGACACTGATTTTGGCTCTGATGACGCCGGGACAGACAGGCCTTTCCTGAGGTACACACTGCGACGTATGATAATGCAAGATGCAAGCGCAGATGCAATTTTCGAGACCATAAAAAGTTTTGACAAAGCTGATCGTGAAAGCTGCAGGTACCTCAGGAAGCACGCGTCACACTTCGTCGGATATGTAGGATCCGGATCCGGCTCTGCCGATGCTGGAGAAAACACCGACTCTGTGCTGGAGGCAATTGGATCAAACGCCGACGTACCCGCATCCTCGGATGAATCGATGACGTCAGCGGATTTCCGAAAGTTCTCCGCGGAATATGAAGAGGAGTATAACTCCAAAGCTGTAGAAGAAGGAGAAGCCATGGATGAAGGATCCGGGGAACACTCTCCCAAAGCGCAGGATGACATGGAAGTCGGAGATAATCCCGAAGTCCAGATGTCCGAAAGTACCGATCAGAGCCTGACTCCGGGAAACGGACCCGAAGTCGCCTTTGCTACCGGCGCTGCCAAGAGGGCAAAGAAGAAGAACAAGAAGAACAAGACCTCGGCAAACGACCCTCTGACAGAGGAGGTGATTGCCGAGGAATATGAAGAAGACTCGGATGGAGCACTTATCCCAGAAGATCCAAAAAAAGAAGAATCGGTGGATGGACACGTGATCACTGAAGGTGCGTGTAAACTCATCGATGCTGCATTAACCACACCTATCCCTACAGCTGCAAAACTTACTGCTGAAGAGCTGGACGAAAGGGCCCAAGCCCTAGAAGCGCGTCGTCAACAACTCCTGGATGAAGCTAAGAACATCGAGGGGGAAAAGAAATGCATGGCAACTAAGGATTACATGTCTCGGTTGCATCAGAAGACACGGAAACGTTACATAGGTGACGGTAAATTTCCGGAAGTGAACAGAGTCCTCTTTGAAGGAGATCCAGGGATGCCTCGTCTTGACAGCAAAGGAGATCTGGTGTACCCAACACCTGATGAACAATCGTCAGAGCTCGAGATATCCTGTCAAATAACCCAGGCCCAGAACAGGTTCGATTGGGCATCAAGCTACTCACCAAGGGTCTGGAGCAACATATGGCTGCGAAATCCGGAAGTGGAAAACTGGTCTCCAAATCCGACCAATGTCACACGGACTCAGCCTAGAATAATATAAGGCCCCAGCGTGTTCCGGAACAGCATCACCGTTCCGACCGACGGGAAGACAACTACTCCAGAACCGGATCGTCAGGACAGCATCACAGACCTGCACGTGACTAGAGCAACGTCGCTCCAGCGGCCGAACAAGAGGCCATTGTTGCACTGTATCCGAGGAATCCTCCCCGACATGAGTCAAACGATCGAAGGGGAGAAGATAAAGAGAAATGTCGGGAGGAGGATCGTCAAAAAATGCCATCTCCTAGATGTACAAGCCGTCCGGCTGAGCCTCATCATAGTGGGAACAACGGACGAAGGAACGACACAAACCATGCCAGTACAAGTAGGCAGGGGGCTCGTCATAGTGAAGACCCTCCCCGAAACCGGAATAATGATGCTCCGGATGGAGGCCGGCGAACAGCCAGAAACAATCCAGCTGCCCCACCCTCTCCACCAAGTAGTCATCACAACGGCTCTCAAGGGGGACAAGGAGGACGACATGGCGGAGGAGGTGGTGGCAGAAGCCGAAGTTCGGCTCCAAGGCACCGCAGCCACAACCGACATTCGGGACAATCTCTATCCCCGAACAACGCAAGGCACAGGATCAATTCCAACATAGAGGCGCGGCGCTACGAAAACGATGATATCTACGTGGGCCCAAAGTGCTTCGGACCACGCATCAGAGCTACAAGATTCCCGGAAGGATTTGCTATCTCAAGACATATCCAAGCCTATGACGGCATTGCTCGGCCAGATACCTGGCTACAGGATTTTTTCTAAGCTTGCTGCATCGCCAAAGGCGGAAACAGCCTGGTCGCAACCCGATATTTCCCACTCATGTTGCGGAAGACGGCATGATCATGGCTTAATGAACTTCCGGAGAACACCATCCACAACTGGTATGACATGCAATGTGCGTTCTTTCGGAATTTCGAAGGCACATATCGGAGGCCCTGTACGATCGGAGACCTGCAGCATTGCACCCAGAAGGCCGTAGAAACTTGCCGGGATTACCTCGGATGATGGATCGATACCAAGAACTCCTGTGAAGGGGTAAATGATCAAACTGCGATTGAAGCTTTCATCGCAGGTCTCCCAATTGGTCTACTGCGCCATCGCTTGAGCTGTGACAAAGTCACTGATTTGGGAGAAATGATAGAAACAGCGAGCAAGTATGCATATGCTGACGACGATGCAGAGGGATTAATCAATGCCCTAGCTGTGCCACAGTCGGCAAAACAACCAAGGCAACAACCTCGGAAGCGCAAAAATACCTCGGAAGAAAAACCCAACGCGGAAACGACAGTGGTCACTGCTACTTTCGGGTCTGGAGGACGAGGAGGACGCGGTGGAGGACGCGGGCGTGGGCGTGGAACTTCAAGAGTCCAAGGTAGAGGAGACCAACAACCAGGAAAAACCTACTCTTGGGCCGACATTGCCAATAACACATGTGTGCATCACCTAGACGCCAATGGGGGCTCGTCCCACACCAACGCCGAATGTCGTTTCAATGACGACATCAAAAGAGATGACACCACGGGCTACAAAGCTAAGCGGAAGAAGGGAAAGAAGAATCCGAAAAAGAAAAAGAGACCAAGGAAGATTCCGACATGGAGGAAGTTGATGCTTCAAATCCCAAGCCGGAAGGGAAGAAAAAATTTCCGACCAAGAAAGACACTTATGTCACCTTCCTCGGATCTCAACCAGCAAAGGTCAAGAAAGCAGTTCTACACGAACTCAACGCAACAGTTCCGGCTGTCCCCCAATTCTTGGATTGGTCGGAAGTGGTAATCACATTTGACCGCGCTGATCATCCGCCTAAGTTGCACAGGCAAGGAAAATACGCCTTAATCGTTAATCCACTTATTGACGGTTATGGTTTCTCCAAGACCCTCATGGACGACGGTGGTAGTATCAATATTCTCTATGTTGAAACGCTACGCCGGATGAAGATCTCGGAGACCCAACTGAACCATAGCTCTGTGATCTTTCACGGAGTTGTCCCAGGAAGACAAGCCAATTCCCTAGGAGAGATCACTTTGGATGTTACCTTTGGAACTCCAAAGAATTATCGAACGGAGGCACTTTCCTTCGAAGTGGTCCCGTTCAAGAGCGCATACCACGCTATATTCGGACGTCCGGCTTACTGGGCTTTTATGGCTCGTCCGTGTTACATTTACAATATGATGAAAATTCCAGTCCCAACGGCGTGATCACCATCAAGGGAGACCCGAAGAAAGCGCGAGAGTGCGAGGATGAAAATGCCGCCTTTGCCGAAGCCATGCTGCACGCCCAAGAGTACCAGGAGATCAAGAAGAGCATAGATCCGTCCGAGATGCCCGCAACGAAGAAGGAGGTGACAAAGCCAAATCCGGAGTTCAAGGCATCAGAAGAGACGAAGAAGACGCTGTTGAAGGATGATGACCCCTCCAAGGTGACCCAGATAGGCGTAGGCCTAGGTAGCACATAGGAAAGCGCGCTCGTCAAGTTCCTCCAAGAAAATCAAGATATCTTCGCATGGCAGCCATCTGACATGACCGGAGTACCTAGGGAACTTGTCGAGCACTCTTTAAATGTAAACCCGAACGCTAAACCCGCCAAACAGTCCTTACGACGTTTCGGCGATGAAAAGCGTAAGGCAATAGCTAAGGAACTAGCACGACTCGAGTTAGCCGGATTCATAGAAGAGGTCATCCACACTGAGTGGTTGGCCAGTCCTGTAATGGTCCCTAAAAAGGGCACCACTGATTTAAGGATGTGTGTTGATTATACTGCCTTGAACAAGGCTTGTCCAAAAGATCCGTTCGCTCTGCCTAGAATTGATCAAGTTATCGATTCTACGGCAGCTCAGAACTCCTCTGTTTTCTCGACGCATATTCCGGTTATCACCAAATCTGGATGAAGAAATCTGACAAAGTCAAAACTTCATTCATAACCCCCTTCGGAACCTTCTGTTTTGTTACAATACCCTTTGGGTTGAAGAACGCAGGACCTATGTACCAGCGCACGATGCAGCGTTGCCTCCATGACCAACTCGGACGCAATGTACATGCATACGTGCATGATATTGCGGTGATGTCCAAAAAGAAGGAAACGCCGATTTCCGACTTGGAGGAAACATTCGCCAATCTACGAAAATACAACGTCATGCTTAACCCGAAGAAATGTTTCTTCGGAATACCAACCGGAAAATTGTTAGGTTTCATCGTGTCTCAAAGAGGCATAGAGGTGAACCGGGACAAAATCAAGGCTATACTCAATATTTACAGGCCAACTCGCCTGAAGGACGTACAAAGACTAACTGGTTGCATTGCTGCAGTCAGTCGGTTTGTAAGCCGGCTTGGAGAGAGAGCCGCACCATTATATAAACTCCTAAAAAAGATCAAGGATTTTGTTTGGACTGACGAAGCTGAAGCCGCACTACAAGACCTGAAGAAAATACTCTCATCTGCTCCTATCCTTGCTGCGCTGGAACCACAGGAACCGATGTTGCTCTATCTTGCTGCGACAAACAAGGTCGTTAATATCGTCATGGTGGTGGAGAGACCGGAGGAAAATCAGGAACACCTGGTGCAGCGTCCGACTTACTTTGTCAGCGAGGTCCTGACAGAATCAAAACAGCGATATCCGCACTATCAAAAGTTGGCTTACGGTGTTTTTCTAGCATCTCGTAAGTTATGACATTATTTTTAGGAGCATCCAATTACCGTGGTGAGCACAACTCCCATGATAGATATAATCAATAACAGTGACGCCACAGGACGCGTCGCCAAATGGGGCATAGAGCTTTCAGCTTTTGATATTGAGTATAAACCTCGGACAGCAATCAAATCCCAGATCCTTGCTGACTTTGTTGCTGATTGGACAGAGACGAAGGAGAACATGATCCTCCCTGAGTCAGAATACTGGACCCTCTATTTTGATGGGTCTAAGGCTCGAGGGGGCTCAGGGGATGGCGTGGTGCTCAAATCACCCCAAGAAGATAAACTTCTATGCGTGTTTTAGATCCACTTCACAGCGACAAATAATATTGCCGAGTATGAAGCATTGTTGCATGGAATCTGGATTGCTAAGGATATTGGCATCCGGCGTTTGATGTGTTATGGAGATTCGGATCTTGTTGCTCAACAAGTGTCGGATATTTTTAATGCAAATAAACACATGGCAGCTTATAAAGCTGTCGTGGATGATTTATCTAAATCGTTCAAAGGGTTTGAAGTTCAACACATCCCTCGAGCAGAAAATGAGGAAGCAGATGCACTATCTCGGATAGGTTCTGCGCAGAAAGAGGTCCCGGATGGCGCTTTTTTAGAGCACCTCAAAGTTCCCTCAATAAAGGGAGTAGATGAGGAATATCCGACCAAATCCGACTCACCTTTGATAGAAGTTCTGGCTGTAATTCCCAGCTGGACTCAACCTTACCTTGATTATTTGGTAGATGGCAAATTACCCGAAGACGAGGTTCTGAGCCAGCAGATTATCCGACGAGCGAAAGCCTACACTGTAGTTAAAGGTGAGCTCTATAAGTGGAGTGTTTCTGAGGTTTTTCAACGTTGCGTGTCTCCGGAAGGAGTGGAAATCTTAAGAGAAATCCACGAAGGCGAGTGTGGTCACCACGCTGCAGCCAAATCTTTAGTGGCAAAAGCTTTTAGACACGGATTTTTCTGGCTTATAGCTCAGGCAGATGACGAACGATTAGTCAAGACGTGCAAAGGCTGCCAAAAGTACGCCAAACAAGCTCATGTTCCGGCTGATCAGCTGCGAACAATACCTATAACATGGCATTTTGCGGTCTAGGGGCTTGATATGGTAGGACCATTTAAACGAGCTCCAAGTGGATTTACTCACCTCTTAGTGATGGTGGATAAATTTACCAAATGGATTGAGGCTAAACCTGTCACTAGTTGTGATGGAGCAACAGCCAAAAGATTTGTCGAGGATGTTATAATCCGGTATGGTTATCCACATAGCATTATCACGGACAATGGGAGTAACTTCTCTATAGGAGAATTGGCCGAATTCTGCAACGAGCAAAATATCCGGCTTGACATTGCGTCAGTCGCACATCCATAGGCTAACGGACAAGTCGAAAGAGCAAATGGTTTAATCCTACAAGACCTAAAACCGAGACTCGAAGCACCACTACTACGTGCTGCGGGGGCTTGGGCAGAGGAATTGCCCTCTGTAATATGGAGTTTACGAACGACTCCGAACAGGTCAACCGGATACACACATTTCTTCTTGGTCTATGGTGCAGAAGCAGTTCTTCCCAGTGATTTGATTCACACTTCTCCTAGAGTGGCCGCGTACATTGAAGAGAATGCTGAAATTTCTCGACAAAATGATCTCGACTTAGTCGAAGAAGTTCGCGTCGTTGCTGAAATAAGATCAACAGCCTATCAGCAGAAGTTATGCAAGTATCATAGCCAGAGAGTCAGAAACAGATCCTTCAATAAAGGCGATTTGGTTCTCCGGCTTGTGCAACAAAGAAAGCACAAACTTTCCCCAGTATGGAAAGGGTCCTTTTTAGTTAGTCGAGTATTGCACAATGGTTCGTACTACTTAACTGACATGAGGCCAGTCAAAGAAAGACCTGCTACTAAGAAGAGAAAGAGAGCTGGAGGCAGTACAAATCCGGATGAGTTAGACAGACCGTGGAATATTGCTCAGCTATGTCCCTTTTATTCTTAGTTTATCCTTCTTTGTAATCATATATATGTACATGTTCTATGAAAAATAAAAGTTTTGGTTGCCTCAAGTTTTTCTGAGAAGTTCTTACCATCTTATTTCCGAATGATCATGTCATAGTCGAAAATCCTAGAATGCTTGAAAGTACTTTATGCTCATGTTCGTTCTGGTTTAGATTTTCGATTCTAAAATTGCTACCCTCGGGTATAACTCTAAAGTTTCTAGTCTTTACTTTGGTTATTTGTCTGATTGCCGGATGCGGGTATTTTCCGAGTAGTGAATTGTTGGTACTGGAAGCCGGCTTTGTTTCCGAGTTTAAACTGGTTTAGCAATTGAGCTCCGTTGCTCGGCAAAGTTTCCGGGCAGAAGGTTTAGCCGACTCACGAAAGGGACGAGGCAGAAAGCCAGATAAACGATAAGTATAGGCGAAAAAAGTTCAAGTGCTTATGTAAACATTTCAGGCACACAAAAAATTAAAGCCAAAAGTGCTGAATAGATCAAAAGCTTAGCACTAGCAAAATTATAGTACTTCATATTTACAGATCCATCATGTTTTTTTAGGATAATACAAATGTTTCTGGCAATCTATGATGCAGGAGGAGAAGAAGGAGCTGTCGCCTCACTGGATACATCGCCTTGATATCGTTCCGAGGTGTCCACATCCGAGGTGGTGCGTTCATCGTCGGAAACTTATGTTGCTTCTTCTGGAGGCGGAGGTGGAGTGTCCACGCGGGTGAAGAAAGGAGTGTCGTAGCTGGTGAAGTCAGCCACGTGACACCCATATCCGGCACAGGAGTCCATAATAGCCTTGATGTCCTACTCCTGGCCGTCTTCATCTACTGTAGAATACCCTCTGGTCACTTGCCATATCTCCATGCTTCCATGGTGGCTCATGACCATGGTGAGAGCGTTCTGCGCTGCGGATCACGCGTAGGACATATTTCAATCCTGGACAAGCTATGGCATTTCTTTCGCCTTGTCCCGCACCTGAAAATCCGACATGCTATGCATGTCCGGAATCTTGAGAGCTTCGCCAATATCCTCAAGGGATTGGCAGAAGTCATGAAGCAGGTCACCGATTTGGGTAAGCCGGTGGGTACGGGGCTCGGTGGAGGTGGAGTCCGTCAAGTTCAGAGGACCTATACACAAAACAAGTTAAGAAAATCCGACATTGAAAGAAGTCGAAGAAAATAGAAAAGTCAGACAGATGGAACATACCGAATATGATGTCGTCAATCTTGGTCTTCTCTTCCCGAAGACTCCGGAGTTCAGCTCGGAGCGCCTCGAAAAGATCCCTCTCTCTACACAGTTCGTTATTGAGGTCCAAGATTTTCTGATGTTGAGCGGCAATCTTGCGATCGCGCTCGTCAGTAGCCATGGAGGAGGACTCGAGAACTTGAGCTATGCTCTTATCATGATCCGCTTTAAGCTTATCCAGCTCTTGGCGAAGTTCCTTGTTCTCCACCACTAAAGTTTTGAGGTTCTCGGCCTCTTCAATCATGGCGCAGGATTGCTTTACCAGCGATGTAAGTCAAAAAGAACAACAGTTCAGAAAAAAATTCGACTACGAAAACATGAAAGACAAGGTTTGAGTCTCGGAATGTTTACCTTCGGCCTCATCCTTGGAGACCTTAAGTTCAGCATTTTTAAGTCGGAGAGCCTTGATCTCTCTCCGCTTGTCACAGACATTTTTCAACAAATCCTGGTTATAGGAACATACTTTCTATAAGTCAGAATACCCAAAGTCAGAAGTCTACTAAAGACTCGGGCTAATATTTTTACTAATATCAGCACGAGCCTTGGGGGCTACACTAGTTCATTCTTTGGCATCCTAAGGAAGCATAAACCCGGATTATATATCCTACTTCATGCTTGGGGGCTAGAGGATATGATATGAAATGAGGGAAAAACAAGAGTTAGAATTCCGACTTACATATTGCTCGCGGTTAAGTTTATCCAAACTCGCATTTACTTCAACAGCGACCTTCTCGGCGAGAGTTAGAGGAACCACTGGCGTTGTTGGAAGCTCGCCGGTCCTTATCCTCTCATCGTGAAGACGCACTTGGGCAAGAAGGTCAGAGTATTTGATATCCCTCTGCCTCTTGTGCTTCTTCTTCGGCAGATAAGTTTCTTTTCTCCAGGCATTGCCTGGCCAGCCGCTGGATCTCTTCCGCAGATTTCTAGGACAAGCCAAACTTGGCAAGACCCGGATTGTTGAGAAGGTTTTCAGCGAAGATCTCTGCCGAGGGATCATTACCCAAAGAGGGTTCACCCTTATTTGTACCTGACTCACTCATGGTGACGTCAGTTTGTGATTCAAGGATCACAGGCTCCGTTGAAGGAGCCGGATCTTCTGCGACATCCGGAGAAGGAATGATCACCGGTGTTGCGGAAGGTTGGGGGGCAGGAGTCGGAGGAGCCACGGCAGGAGAAGCCATGGAAAGCTTCGTCTGTCGTAGGGGCTTCGAAGAAGTTCCCTTCTCCTTACCCTTGATGATCTGCTTAGCTCTGAGAATGTAATAAAGTCAAAAACATTACATCTCGGAAGAAAATTCGAGTAAGGTACAAAGGCAGAAATTGTGTTGAAAATTACCTCTTCATGATGGGCACCTCCTTTATGCCGAAAGCCACTGTCGGGGCCTTGTGTTTCTTAAGCGCAATGTCGGACAATGGGACCAGTTCCGCCTCCTGAGAAAACTCCGGAGGATATCCCTTGAGAGGAGCAAGTTCCGAATCGGGGAGGTCAGCAAGCTGAAAAGAAGAAAACATATCAGTATTGCAATTTAACTTAAAGATTGAAAGGTTTATTGTTAAAAGCTTACCGGCACTACGGGGTTTTCCGCCGTATGCATATCCAGAGAAACCTCCGGGATCCTCTTCTCGATTCGCTCCCTTATCAGCCATTTAATCTGGCTTATGTAACCTTGCGTGGTATAGGATCTAGGGCTGATGCGGAGGGAATCTTTCTTGGACGACGTGATGGAGTGCATCAGTTGGTCTCCGTGGTACTGAAGGGGCTGGATCCGGCGTGACACCCAGCATTGGACCAAGTCGGATCCCTTCGGTCCTTTGTGTTTGATCAGATATTCTACCCGCCTCTTAGCGAGGATCAGACCGTCACTGAGAGCCGGAGCGGCCTCGTCCCAAGACGGTTGGGCTGTGGCAGCTCCGTCGACAAAAGCCAGCAAATCAGTAGCTTTGTCGGGAGCCGGAATATCCTTGTGATAAAAGAAGGTGGCTGGCCACTATTTGACCGAGTCACTAGCTAATATTTTGGGATATGCGCGCTCGCGTCTAAGCGAAAAACTAATGGTATCGGTGATATAAGGAACACCGGCAGTGATAGAATTTCTCCGGACATGAAAGTAATACCAGAATAAGGTCAAACTCGGCCTAATGCCGAGAAATCCCTCGCACAAAGCCGCGTAGGCGCTCATCTCTAGGAGAGAGTTGGGAGGAAGATGGTGGAGTTGAACACTATAATGGTCTATCACCTTGGAAAAGAATTACGAGGAGAAGCGACAAACCTCACGAGGTGGTGCCGAAGTGCACCGGCCATGTGAGTTGGGGACGGTCTCCAGCTGCCGCGCCTAGCGGAGGAGCCCTTCTGTCTCCACGCCGCGGAGCTTCTCATCATCTAGCACGCAGGGGATCCAGACCTCGCGGAAGCTTTCCTTCTCCGCCACCGCTTCCGTCGCTATCATCGCCGCTGCTGCCGCCAAGCCAGAAGAGGATGAAGAAGCCATTTCTCCGATGAGCAGATGACCTAAGATGGGCGACGCTGGGAGTTTTTGGGGGAAAGCAGAGGAGCTCTATGCGCGGGGGGGGGGAGATTTGGAGGAGAGGAAAAGGCAAAGGAACAGGTGAAGAAAGGAGGAGGAGAATCCTCACCCCTTATATCCACCTAACCGCGCCAAGATTCGTGCAAATGCTACAGTAAAACCGCCACGCGTCGTGGAAGGAATTAGGAAGGACCCACGCGATGATTACGTCACCTCGATCTCCACGCACGCATTAAAACGGCGTCTCGGTTCCGCGAGCCGCGGACCTACCAACGGTCGTGCTGACAGGATGTGTGTCAGATGACGTGACTTGACCATGACTTGTGTCAGGTGGCGTTAGAGGCTAAATTCCGGCTTAGTTTGAAATCAAGCTAGAGAATCCGAGTAACCTGTTGATAGGTCCGACTTACTTTTAAGACCCGGATCGTATTTTTTATTGTGAAGTTTCAGGAACCCTTCAAGATTCTACAAGCCGAAGATCAAGCTAGACGATAATAAAATCCGACTTTGGATCTTGGAGACTTTCGGGGGCTGCTGTTGGGGATATACTTTCCGGGTATCCTCACAGTTCCTCACTGACCAGGGTGGCCCACTTCGGGTGAGAGCTTTGCTTCACGGGCGGCCCAGTCAGGGAGAAAATATGGAGTCCAATCCGGCTACGTGAAGGCCCAGGAGATTTACCGACTTAGGCCCATAGTGTTACTTGTAGTTCAAGATGTACTCTGTAACTGACTCTTAGTCGTAGTCGGATAGATCTCTCCTGTAAATCCTAGGTCGGATATCTATATAAGCCGTCCTAGGGAGAGCCTTTAGGGCACACCTCAATAATCTACAATCTCAACTGTCACAGGCGAAACTCTTGTAACCCATATCCGGCTTTGTCAGACATCGGATTGCTAGCAGGAGTAGGATCCGTCCAAAGCCGGCGGATTCGAACCTGGGTAAACTTGTGTGCTCACCGTCCCGGAACACCATACGTCTCACCCCCGCCTCTCTCTTCCGCACGCCTCGAGGACCCCCTCATGGCGTACTTGTCATCAATCCGACGACAGCAAGAACGAGCGGCGGGAAAGCGTGCACGACAGAATCGCTCCCGATGACTAGGGCGACGACAACGGATGCACCTGAAGGGCTCACGACATGTGCTGACCTGGTGGCCACGCTCGAGACACCGAAAGCATCTCCCTCGATCCCAACGCTTGAAGGCGAGACTACGCTCAAGATCTTCCTTTCGAAGCAAAGACGGCGGCTCATCGCTGGGTCGGCCACGTGCACCCAGCCTTCCTCATCTCCAAGAGTGGCAGCTGCAGCTGAGAGAATGCCACACGGCTCAACATATGCCTTTTCATCATAGCGAACCGAGCCAGAACCAACGTCCTTGGTGGAGGCCAATGGAGTCTGCGGAGCCAACTCTTCATCATCGTCGTCCTCATCGGAGCTCAAAGAACCAACCCAAAACAGGCTCGGTGTAGGCAGCGAAGCAATTAGCAGAGACATGGCCTCCCGAGGCAGTCAGCGTCAGCATCAAGGACCCGAGCCCTCAACCATCACAACAGGGTCGCACAGTAGCCAATCCTGGGGTCAAGAAGCGGCAGGAAACACCATCCCAGGCTTGCGGAAGCGATGTGAATGACGCATCTGACCACCAATAGCAGGATCTGACCTACGGCAAGCTAGGGCGGCTGCATCAAGCACAGCGACGGCCTTCGGAGACGGAGCGGTCGTGGCCACGACCACGTCAAGCGTGCTGCCAGTGGGCAGCCCGACGAACGGGGCTACCGAAGGCTGCAGCAGCATGCCGGCTGGCCAAAACTTGCGCCATGAGCTCACCCAGGGCCACCCAAGGCGGCGGAGATGAGGATAGCGAAGTCCAGTGTCAAAGGCAGGAGCAGACGACGACACGAGGATAATCAGCACCGTAGCAGCCTCTGCTACGCGAGCCAGCACCAGCCTCGCGGCAACCTTCTTCCCGAGAGAACAACCGATGCGGAAGCTCTAGATGGGGAGTGGAGGAAGAAGAGGTCGGCCGTTGCAACCCCGGCGACGGCAGCGACGGGTTCCGGGGCAGGTGGAGAGAGGACGTGGAGGAGGTTCCGGATCTAGCCACAGGGGAGGCAGGGGTGGCCGGAGGCAGGAGATCAGCGCAGCGGCGCGGCAGCCTCTGCAGCGACCATGAGCCCTTCCCTCCTCACGAGTGTTCCTTTGTTTTCCCCCGTGCCTTATGTGGTTAAAATTGGATCAACGGGGATTTGTCCAAGCCAAGATAAATCAGCTCCCAACTATCAAACTTATGGCATAATTTTTTATTGTGTTTATTAATCGACAAATGGAGCGTCGAGCCAACATATGCCACAGTAACACATCATTGTGTACTCTTATAACTCTCAGTTCCTCTTGTTTTCAACCCATTTCAGCTGTTGTGCCACACCAGCCATCGTGCATTCACGTCATCAAACACTACAAAATCTGGGCGATAGTTTTTACTCAACAGACTACTGATAACAGATATAGTTTTGAGCAACTAAGGTTCTCCTCCACTGCTGAAAAAGCTACACCGATGCTTAAATAATGCAATCATCAAGTTTGCACGCGGCACCCAAGCAAAGGGAATCACCTCCCAGTCTTTTTCACAAGCACCTAATGTACCTGACGAAGCAAAGAAGTGATTATTTTCACATAAACACCCAGCTAAGAAAATGTGTTGTACGAGTACATGCTAATAGAATAGAAACAAAATAAGGAAAAATGAACTGGAGCCCACGTTGACACAACAACGGACAAATGAGAACTGCCGGTCATGCATCTAATGAGCTCGTGGATGACTAAATGCTATGGGTTAATTACCTCCACATATGTGAAACTGACTTCCTACTATTTTTATCTCCTTTTATGACAGCTCTTTCTTGTTGGCGAAACTGAACATAGTACTACCTTATTGCTCTCGGATGTTCTCTCCTCCCACATTTATATATATTATTCAAAGTCTGAAGTTCTAACACCCACATCAATTGCAGCCAGTGGCATAGTAAATATGAAGGTTTTCACAGGGAAGTTCGTCCTGCTCTTGTTGGTTGTCCTCCTCTTTGAAGGTTAGTTGTTCCCGGTTAGTTCCAATTTGGATATCTGAATGTGTAAATTATTGTTATGTATCCATAAGACAACATACATTGATAAATATTGTCTGAATTTTGTAGTAAACAAAGTGGCAGGGTGCATACTTTAAAATCACAATATGTGAACTAGCATACGCTAATTTACATATGCCATATATTCATGGCTGGTAGCTATGAAATTTCAGTTTCTGTGCTGAAGTCCAATTTAGATTGGGAAACTTTAGAACAGAAGGAATTTCGTGGGTGTTAGATTTGAGAAAAATAAATATTCAGTTGTCTTGTACTATAATTGACGGGTGTTTGTGAACATACCAATCAGGATGCTAACACATAACTGTGTCTCCTCTCAACGCAGGATGCTTGGCTAAATCTTATAAATCAGATAAGTCGGAAAAATCAGAGAAGTCAGAGAACTCGGATAAATCAGCTAAATCCGCTGTATACGACTATTCAGCAAACATTGAGGCAAGCACCATGTCCTTTTGTGTCTGCATGCATCAACCATGCATACATATCGCTTATGCTTTTTTTTTTAGGAAAACGCAGGCACTCTTCTATTTGATTTGAGATAGGAAATCAAACAACCGTGTTTAGTCATTTGGTCGTGATACCACTTATGTCAGCATCATATAATGGCAAGTCGATCTCTCAAGTCTGTGCAAAATTGCACAGTTTTAGGTTCAAACACTCCATGCGTTATGCATCATCTGTAGATCATGCATTCTTGTTTCATATGCGTATATACAGTATACATTTTCCTTGAGAGCAAGGACTAACAGGTTCAGGCTGGCACGGTGCATGCAGTGTGAGAAGGAGCCATCAAAACCTTTGTACGGTGGCGGCATCCTGAACTGCGTTGAGGCACCAGCCACTCTGTCGGCTGGTGGCAAGAAGCTCCTAATGTCAAAGAGTAAGAGCGCCCCAGCGAAGGGCTCCACGCTCAAGGTCGAGCTGGAAAAGGATACTCATTACGCCCTCTCTAGTAATTGATTCCTCCATCATGATTGGTCACGCAGCAGGAATCAAGTCCATCAACTGATTGAGGACAACAAACTAGGTGTTGCTGCTTTCTAACCAAACGTTCGTGCTTGACCTCAGCTTGGCTGCAGCTTTCCAAGAGCACTGGTGTCGTGAGGGCCGTCTTGGTGACCCCCGATGGCAACTTCAACACCGCAGGCATGATTGTGGTACAGCCCGGCTGTTGGACCATGCTCAAGGGTGGCGCCACCTCCTTGGCTGCAGGCAAGGGTGAGCTTTTCTTTGAGGTGCGTAACGCAGCTAGTTCGATAACCACACATGATACACCAAGGAGATGGCATCACAGCATGTGGATGTGTAGCACTGTACTGAGCATGCAAAACTGCAGACCAATGTAACCGCGGAGTTGATGGTGGATAGCATGGCGCTGCAGCCCTTCAGCTTTGAAGAATGGAAATCTCATCGCGATGAGTCTATTGCCAAGGTGTTAATCCCCATTTGATTTACATAACGCTGACACTAGCTAAAATAATTAATGCAAAAGAAACATAAATACTCCATGGCTCCGCAACTGAAACTAAAATGAATGCAGGAGCGGAAGAAGAAAGTAAAGATCACCGTCCATGGCTCTGGCGGCAAGGTGCTGCCGGATGCAGAGCTGTCCCTGGAGAGGGTGGCCAAGGGTTTCCCCCTGG
Source organism: Avena insularis (assembly GCA_023614405.1). NCBI lineage: Eukaryota > Viridiplantae > Streptophyta > Magnoliopsida > Poales > Poaceae > Avena > Avena insularis. Next base: position 674,514,002 of record CM042690.1, read on the forward strand.
GCAACGCAATGACAAAGGAGATCTTGGACATCCCAGAGTACGAGAAGTGGTTCACGTCACGGTTCACGGTGGCGACGATGGAAAACGAGATGAAGTGGTATAGCACGGAGTACGACCAGAACCAAGAGTTGTACGAGATCCCGGACAAGATGCTGGCTCTGGCGGAGAAGTACAACATCTCAGTGCGTGGGCACAATATGTTCTGGGATGACCAAAGCAAACAGATGGATTGGGTGAGCAGGTTGAGCGTGCCACAGCTCAAGAAGGCTATGGAGAAACGGATGAAGAATGTAGTGTCTCGCTATGCTGGTAAGCTCATCCACTGGGATGTGCTAAACGAGAACCTCCACTACAGCTTCTTTGAGGACAAGCTCGGCAAGGATGCCTCTGGCGAGGTCTTCAAGGAAGTGGCCAAGCTCGACGACAAGCCCATCCTCTTCATGAACGAGTACAACACCATCGAGGAGCCCAATGATGCGGCACCGCTGCCCACAAAGTACCTTGCCAAGCTCAAGCAAATCCAATCATACCCCGGCAACAACAAGCTCAAGTACGGCATCGGCTTGGAGAGCCACTTCGACACCCCCAACATTCCCTATGTGAGGGGCTCCCTCGACACTCTCGCGCAGGCCAAGGTTCCCATCTGGCTCACCGAGATCGATGTCAAAAAGGGGCCGAAGCAAGTGGACTACCTGGAGGAGGTGATGAGGGAGGGGTTCTCGCACCCAGGGGTGAAGGGCATAGTGCTGTGGGGTGCTTGGCATGCCAAGGAGTGTTATGTCATGTGCCTCACCGACAAAAACTTCAAGAACCTTCCAGTTGGGGACGTCGTTGACAAGCTCATCGCCGAATGGAAGGTCGTTCCCAAGTATACCAAGACCGATGACAAGGGCATATTCGAGGCTGAGCTCTTCAAAGGTGAATACAATGTTACCGTGAAGCACAAGTCGCTCAAGGAACCCCTCGTGCACATGGTGGATCTCGATTCAAAGTCAGAGGCCACCATCACGGCTAAGGAGTAACTCACTGACTGGCCTAGCTATAGGTACCATTTTGCTTTTAGGTTACCTGCTTTCTGTACATGCAATAAATCGGCCATGTCCAGTAAGATGTTTTAGTGTCGGGGCTTGGTATTGCCCATGTTGCTTGTGGGCAGGTAACTTTCTTTTGCAGGCATACGTGATTATTGATCCATTGATACGGCACCAGCGAAAGTGCTCTGTATAGAATCAAATCATCAATAGAGTCGTAATGAGTTTGGTGTGCGCAAGACGGTCCGTGGAATATAATCAAGTCACTGTGCATCCAAACTGAACATGTCAGTAATCAGATGTCAACTTGTATTGGTTGAACAACATTTCGGTGTTTTACTCTTTGAGGGAACTAGATGCACATGTTTTATTATTTTACTCACAATATAGAACAGTGGGAGTGGGTGCTATTGTTTTGAAATTCCAGAGTAGCAAGTATTAAATATAATGGATTCTTTGTTAATAACACCACTCCCTCACTCTAGTCCAGTGAACCCTATTGGTCTGTGATTGTCATAAATAATACTGAAATGGAAATGACTACCGACAAAGTATTGCAGTTCTTCTCAATGGGGCTAAGGGTTACCTTGGATTTGATAGCCCAGTAAGATAAACTGAGCTCATATTGTGGTTAAATATCCAAATCATCGTCTGGGTCTTCATCCGAGTCAGGTCGCTCATCATCAGAATCACGAATGTAATGAATTTCACCCTTCGCAGTTGCAGATTTAGGAACTTTTGTTTCATCCAGGAGAGCTGTTGTAGTTAAATTTGGATCTTGCTGAGCCTCCAGGAGAGATCGCCGGCCATCATATATACGAATTGGCTCACCTTTTCCTGAGATTTAAGGTAAGTACAAGGGACAATCATTTACTGATTCATATCAATGCATCTCAGACAGTCAAAATGTGTCAGATAAAACTTCTAACTGATACTTAAATTTGGTAAATAACTTTAGTTTATGAGAGAACCTTGATGTTCAAAAGGAAGAACAACATTTGCCCTGTCACTTCTTTCCTTTTCTGACAGCTCAAGATTGAACTGAACCTGTCGAGCCAACATATCACAATTCATAACCAATATTTGTTTCAGAAACCAAACAAGTACTAGGATAAGTGTGGGCTATGGATGTTGGGATGTATCAACTAACCTTAGGCACTAGATTTTGGTTCACTTCCATACTTAAAGAAGAAGCAGAAACAAATTTAACATCATATCCCTCGACATGTAACTCCTCATACTGCATAGGCAGGTATAGTTGCAATCCAGATTCTTCAACGTCTGGTATTTAGAATAAATTGAAGTTTTGAGCACCAAATAACCAAGAACCTTACCAGATGTTTTACCCGTCCATTCCTTCGTTTCAGGCGCACATGGAACTTTGCTTTAGAATAGTTATGCTCAAGGAAAGATATGTTTCCTCTATGTTCTTGCCCATATCCTGAATCTGCAACTTCTGGCTCTACACAAGCAACCATGGTAGAAAGACACTCAAAAGCTCGGGAAAACTTGGGTTCATGGAGGTCTGAATGCATTAGCCAGAGGATTGATGATATCTGATCTGCAACACGAGGATAACCCACATTACTACTGTAAGCAACACATGAAGAACAGTATATCAAACTTTTGGACCACAAGAATGCATCCTACTGATATTACAATGCATTTGGCATGCTGCTGACTGTATGTTCAACGGTGGTCTTTCAGGTGATAACATGTAGCCTTAACATTATAAGATATAAGACATATACAACATGCATTTTATATATAATATATGATATATATCAATTTCAGGCCTTCTTAGTAATCTTCGAAGACCACAAGAATGCATCCTACTGATATTACAATGCATTTGGCATGCTGCTGACTGTATGTTCAAGGGTGGTCTTTCAGGTGATAACATGTAGCCTTAACATTATAAGATATAAGACATATACAACATGCATTTTATATATAATATATGATATATATCGAATGTTAGTGCTGGAAATTTTTATTCTGTCTAGTGTACCACGAATGCACGACTCTTAACACAAACGGAAAATATAAGAAATAATACCATGGCTTCGAAGATTACTAAGAAGGCCTGAAATTGATTGCACTGAAGCATGCCTTAACATAGTGCTAATCTGAAATATCATTAAGGATTTTCTGTTAAGCATTGAAAGAAATTAAGTAATATTGTGAAAGTGTAATGAACTATTGATTAGAAAGAATGCAAAGATTTCTTTGCTTTTAAACAAAATACATAGATAATACTTGTAATCGTAAAATACAAAGAGTAGAATACCTGTGAGTGACAGGTTGATGTTATTCAGTTTGGAGTAAAGTGTTTCCAAACGGTACCCAAACCTACTTAACTTCAATACACAAACTGCTAACTACAAGGCTATAGGTTTGTACTGTTCAATTTTGACACGAGTATCTGGAATTCCTAATTTAATGCAGGAAGTTCCATAAACATCAACAATAATAAATTATAACAGAAGAACGCATATAGTAGTGATGCAATGTATGCCCTAGATGCAGTTAACACAATACAGACCCAGTTTCATTGTATTAAATCTGCCCCAAGTAAGCTTTATGGTTTCCACAGAATGCAAAAGCTTCCATCAAGGTACATACTGAATCGACAGCAACCGAAAAATAGGTCTTGCTCTCTCCTTCAAACCCTGATATATCCATCGCATTTAGTGCAGCATTAGCTTCATTATCATAAATAAGGTAAATTAACAAGTTTAAAAGGTGATATGGTGGACTTACCTCTTCCAAGATCAATTATGGAGCACAACAACTTATCAACATCCTTCACACTTCTGAAAATTGCGGTGTTGTCTTTGTTTGTTGAGTAAGGTGTTCCACTTTCCTCTTGGTGCGACTGGCTTTCAATATTCTGCTTCCACCCAAGTGGGTCTGAATAGCAATCCAATATCCAAACACTGTCGGAACAATGCAAAAATTACAAAACATAGCATTGGACATTCGTGTAAATTCTACAATCATGAACATTCAAACTATGGTCTGCATTAAGGACATGCTATGTACGGTTCACAACAGAACATTTAACCGAAAACAATCTCAGACTTCACAATCTAGCTCAAACTTTAAACTGTCAACTATAAAAGTTGTCAGGTTATGCTAAAGCTCTGACTATTTTTCCTAATGAAAATTGCTGACAGATCTTACCATCGACTCAAAGCATTTGAATCAAGTCCGCTCCGCCGCATGAAATCCAGGTAAACTTCCGGGCTCCGATCAAACGCCACAACCACAAGTCCCCTGCACCACCACAATTTGCCAACCAAGCCAACAACTGGCGTCATCAGCCAGACGAGGCCAATCTAAAGAAGCATACCACAGAGGACACCAACAATACCTGGCTTGCGCCTTCCCGGCAGCCGCGTTGGAGGCGACGGTGGCGGCGAGGTGGAGCATGACGCGCGCAGCGAGAGGGCAGCACTGGAGGGAACCCTGCACGGCTAGCGCGGGCGCGTGCTCGCCGTCTAGGCGGCCGTCCCGAAGGCACCTCATGACCGCATCAGCCATCTCAGCTCGCTGGCGGCGCCTCCGAGCTCAAAACCTTGTGTTTGGATGCACTGAATTGGATCTTGGTATTGAATTGGATGAGAATACCAAAACCAAGATGGAAATGAAATGGCCTCAATTCGAATTCTGTTGTTTGGATGTGCTCGGAATTTGCTGTTGGAATCATCGGTTAGTAGCCAATTCCAATTGTTGTTTGGATGTATAAACCATGGAATTGGATGTTTTATTTAGTTTGGGAAATATAAATTTGTGTACATGTATGAAAAACAGCATGTATATATTAGAATGCATATATATTATTTTCCACACATCTTAGCATTAAAATAACATATACATGACACAAGATCACAGAAGGAACACTCATGAGTCATGACACAAGATAGTTTGAAAATGCCAACAACGATTACAAGATGGATATAAATTTGGTCTCTAACAAATAGCACAAGTGGGTAGTTTATGTCTTACACATAACACAAGTGGATAGTTCAAAATCAACTAAGTACATAACATAGTTCAAAATCAATTTGACAAGCACAAATCATTGCAGCAATACACATGTGTATATATAAAAAAATTACAGAAGGCGCACATCAAGTAGAAGTAGACATATACCTTCAGTTGGACGCAATTGGACTCAAAACTCCAACGAATCTGCATATCAAATAAGGCGTACGTGAGGCAGCAGAGGCTTTTCTTCATATTTGTGCAAGACCAAAAATAACTGAAGGAGGAGGGCAGGGAGGAAGCCCCGCATGGGAAGGCCAGAGAGAGCCCGCCATTTACCCCCACAGACGAGAGCGGCCGGCGCCCCCCTCCCGCCGCCGCTGGCAGGTGCAGCGGTAGGGTTTCCGAAACCTAGCAGATGGGGCGCGGGGGGAGAGAGAGCCTAGGCTAGAGAGGGGGCCGGGAGTTGGGGGAAGCGGAGGAGATGTTCGCCGGGGGTAGGAAAGAGTGCGGGAGAAGGTCACCTGCGCCGCCGCGTCGTCGCTCGGTGGTCGTTTCCGTGACGAGCGAGAGGAAGGAGTCGAGAGTGGCCCTTGCGGAGGCCCAATTCCAACGTTTGGTTGTATCTGAATTGCAGGCTGGAAACGGAGGCCCAATTCCCCGCCCGCCTGTCCCCCGCACGAGAGAATACGGAGCCCCCAGCCTCCGTATCGCTGTGGAATCGATACCCCCAGGTGGGGCCACTCTCGACTCCCTCTCGCTCGTCACGGAAACCACCGCCGAGCGACGACGCGGCGGCGCAGGTGACCTTCTCCCGGAAGGCAGGAGCGGCGTGGGCCCCACCTGTCAGGAGACTCGGATTGCCTTCCACTTTCCCTGTCGGATACGTTTGACTCCTCCGCCCTGTTCCAAAGCTCAGCTTCTCCTATTCAGTTGTTGGTTTCCGGCGCAGCGGCCGCGGGAGAGGGAGTCGGAAGAAGAGGACGGCGGGGAAGATGAAGGCGTGCGCTAGGGCAGCGGGGGAGAGGCTCCCTCTGATTCGTGCCCCCGCCAGGCAACCGCTGGCTCAGAGGTATCTCTCTCTCTCTCTCTTCGTTTCTGTGACTCCTGTTTGGTTTGCTCCCCTAATTGATTGCCCTCATTTGCGATATACCGTTAGTTTTTGTTCTTCTGTCCAACGAGGCTGCTATCTTGACTTCCTTCCATGGCCAGCTTGGTCATTAATACTCTTTTATTTCATTGTAGTACATGTATACACCAGAAAAAATTGTATTCTGAATCCTGCGTGCGATAGCTATTTTTCCCTACTCTTAATCGATGAAACAATTATTTTGTGCATACCCTTCATTTGGGTTATCAGTATGGACTGTACCAATGTACCAATAAAATCTTACCTCTACTAATTGAGCTTGACAGCTTTCTTAAGCTACTAAAAAATTATTCTTATGGTACTGAATTTGTATTGCTACTGTAATTGTATCTCTACAGTAATTAGTCGTGTACTTTTTTCTTTCAATTAACATGATTGCTGGGACTTGCTGTGTTCTTTGTGAAAGCAATTCTTTTAGCGTACTTGTGAGATAAATTGTCCGTTGATCAGTTAAATCCCTTTTTTGGAGCAGCTATGTGTTTATTTTGTTGAGGTGTTGTGAAAACCTCATTCGGATTACTACTAACACACTTGTTATTATTTCAGCTTTCTGAAGGTTGGCAAATCATCTTCTCAACACCAGACAAAGTGTATCGTGTCCTGTTCAGTGAAGGTGTCAGAAAACATTTCACACCGAATACAAGCCAGCACAGAACACATTTTTCCAGCATCAAAAGATCATGTGGTGAAAGCAATCGACGCAGTCAATGGGGGGCAAGTGATCGCGGTGCCCACCGATACAATATATGGGTTTGCTTGTGATGCATGGTTAGTGTTCTTAATTTCTCTTATGGTACTAGGAGTTTTAGTTTGTTTCTTTCCTTCTTTTAAATATCGTTTTCATGTTTGATTCCAAATTACTAGCACTTACTGTAGTGATGCAATGTGATTGTCAAGTACAGAGAATACGAAATTTCTTTCATGAGTCACTGCACTCAAGTTATGCTAAATCCGTAGTCCCGTACCAGTATCTAAATTAGGCATGTGATGTAAACATCCAGAATAAATTTTAGAAACCATGCTTTCATCTTGAGTTAGAAGTGCCATTGCATCAATCTGAACTAAGAACTTCTATTTTAGAGATTTTCTCACTAATTTTCAGTTGGTTGGGTTCATCCATGATTCGTTCTAAAAAAGGCTCTTCATGACAGTTCTGCAGAAGCAGTAAATCGGATATATGAGATCAAAGGACGCATCCATACACGCCCTCTGGCAATCTGTGTTGCTGATGTCCCAGACATATCACGGTTTGCCGTAGTGGACCACTTGCCCCATGGGTTGCTTCATAGTCTTCTTCCTGGGCCTGTCACTGTTGTTTTAAAACGAGGTGAGGATACCATGCTATCTTTCTCAGTTTTATCGAGCTTCTTTCTTAAGCTGCACGAGGTGTTGAATATACTCTTTATTCGTTACATATAGGTGAAAACAGTATATTAGAGAGATCACTTAATCCTGGTCTGGACAGCATTGGAGTACGTGTGCCAAATTTGGACTTCATACGATCCATTGCTCGTGGTGCTGGAAGTGCACTTGCACTTACAAGCGCCAACTTAAGTGGTCGGCCTAGTAGCGTCAGCGTCAAAGATTTTGGAGATCTATGGCCACATTGTTCATATGTTTTTGATGGTGGGGTACTTCCTTCTGGGCGCGCTGGTTCAACAATTGTTGACCTAATAACTCCAGGAGTCTACAAGATATTGAGAGATGGAAGGTACTCAATTACTCAGAACTAAATTTCTTGGATAAGATTGAGTGATAAAACTGTTTTAACAAAATGTTCAAATAGACTTCAATCTTTAACACCAAATACAATTTTGCAGCTCGAGGGAGGAAACAGTGGCTTTGCTCGGCAAGTTTGGCTTTGTTGAAGCTTCATAAGAGCTCGGTGCCTTCATACTGTTGGTAGGATCAAAGAGTTCCCTTGTTAATCATCTCATTTTCTGTTTAATTAGGTTGTGGCAGGGTATATAGGATGTTCTTTGCGATTTACTCTTCCCTCTTTCGACTTTTTGGTTGAAGCATCAGTTTTGTTGTACCAATTAGGATCCACGTCAGTGCCGCTAGCCCGCTACGGGCTACAGTGTAATGTAACATTCATTTGGTACAGGTCATCCACCTCCGTTTCCTTTTATAAGACGTTTTGGCAGAAGTAGTAGATTACAGTGTCATACCTATGCGAGCTGTTTAAGTCTTGATTGAGATCGATTTGTATATAGACAGATTAATTTAATTCAGGACATATTGTGCTGATGCAACGTCTGCAGTTGAACAACAGAGTACAGACGTGATGTTGTAGAAGGTGTGTGGAATGTGAAATCGATGCAGTTTAGTCTGTAACTTTAGATGTGGTGTTGTACAAACGTCAGAAAGGAGTCTTTGTTTTCTGGTTCCGCCTGTGTCTCGCTCGTGATTTCATTTTGTTTGTATCCGGCTGACATAAAATCTCTGGTTATTATTTACTAAGATAATGGAAGCCCTGATCATGAGAAAATGTCATGTCAGGGGATAGGAAAAGATTTTCGGAAAGAAACTTTGTGTTAGAAGAGAACAAGTACCAAAGTGGCAGCCGCCGCGCAGCAAATCCTGACCTGAAGCCAGAGCTAGCTCGGAAACTGAGACATGGAACATGGAACATTTCACCTGGGAACTCATCTTCTAAAGTATAGAACATATATTGCCATTTTCCTTTTCTTTTCCAGTGTAAAATTGGTACGTGAATGGCTAAAGCTAGTGTGGTGGTCTACATATTCTGAATAGTATGATGCTCTGCGATCTTTCTACATTACACCTAGCAGAGCATTCTGATTCTCTAGCCTGAATGAAGAAGTGATTCCCGGAACCCAGCTCGACCATGACGCTCTCCGAGACCGAAGTGTTGAGCAACATGTTGCTGACGGTGACCTTGTACTCGCCATGGTCGGCGCCGTCAGTTGTCCCGTCAGAGTCCGATGGTACGTTACCCTATATTTTTTTCTTCTCTAAACCTTGGCCACCGGAATCGATCCTCAAAAAACTTAAGACTAAAAAACTGAAGTGTCAGTATCCATATTACAAGCATGCATAAATATTGTCCAAAATATATCAGATCGATCAAGTTAGATCTAAAAGCACCATCTCGGTCACCTCTTCCACCATCTCGACCACCTCAAAGACCACCTCGGCCATCACCACCACCGCAACCACTCTCTTCGAACAAGATCTTCGCACGAGCAATCTCCCAATATGCATTAGCTTTGTCATCCAAGGTGCTTGGGTTCATAGACATCATGGTGTTGTCGGCATCCTCCCTCTCCTTGGCCAACTTCTCCACCTCAAGTGCTAGCCATTGCTCTTCTTCTCCTTCGACATTCTTTCTTCTTCAAATGCAATCCTTCGTTCCTCCACCGCCAACTTGGACCGCCACTTCTCCTCCTCCAACAATTTGAGCTCATTCCACCTAGCCTCCTTGTCCTCTTTGCGTTCGGCCGCCAATGTTTTCTTTATCTCAACGATAGCATTAAACTCTTCCTTGTAGACGCCGACACCTCCCCTCTTCTTCCTCTCTTTTGATATCTTGACACCCTCCGGCCTCTTGTTGAGCTCTTGCTCGTCATCATCGACATCATTCGCTTGGCTTAGCCTTGCCCTCTTTGGTGTGGTATCGTAGTTCCTTAGAATCCACTCCTCATTGCCGGCAAGCTCCTTGTAGAAATGGTGCAAAGCAACGGCTTTGTGGCCGCCTCTCTTGTTGCGGCGCTTGTAGACATCTTGTTGGAGAGGTCCATACTCGGTGATTGGCACCCCACTCGGTGGTGAATTGGTCACATAGTCAACAGTCCCGACCCATCGGTTGCAACACTTAAGTATTATGTTGTCGTGTCTTGATTTTCGACACTGGGGGTGTGAATCCCATTTGTTGTCCGGCCAGGGGCGCAATGTCCGGCGAGCTCGATCGACGAGTTAGACAAACACACTCATAGAGAGAGACACATGGCTTTTTTACACACGTTTAGGTCCGCAGCGAGTGGACCCGTACGTCTTGCAACTAGCTACTATCTGATTATCATAATGTTACACTGGGTTCCTGATTATTGGCTCAACACGTCGAGTTCGTTGGAGAACCCCAAGAGGAAGGTATGATGAGCACAACAGGAAGTTTTTCCTCAGTTATGAAACCAAGGTTATCGAACCAGTAGGAGCAAGAAAACACCTCCAAGGTGTTGTTTCCAACTTGGAATCCTGTAAACACAACCACATAACTTTGCCCCCAATTTATAGTGAGGTTGTCAATCTCATAAGTTTTACTGAAAATAAAGGATTAAACGTATTGTGTGAAAGTAAGAAAGGAATATAATCCAAGCGTCCCCGCTAAGAGTTTGTTGCTGTAACGGGAGGCGCTAATTGAGACGCTTATCTAGATAGGTTTTCTGTTGTGCCATCGCTAAAAAAAACGATATGTACGGAGATAAAAGCGAGGTCCGACGGTAAACTTTGCAGCGACGCTAACCAATATCCCGAGATCAGCAGGGAATCAGGCCTAATGGCCGGGAAATCCACACTACCGTCTCTCCTAAATGCCCCCGGTATACATGCTCTAAGCAACTTGAAAGGCCAACCAAGAGGTCTCGTGGAAGCATCGGTGTCAAAAAAATCAGTCATTAATGCAGGGCTGTGTAAAAGCAAGTTTGCTACGATAGGTTTCGCCCTATTTGTAGAACGATAGAGAGGGATTGGCGGAATATGTTGGATGTATTATTGAGCCTCGTGGACGAGTATATATAGACGTACATGGGATCATCTTGGAGTACAAGTCAAGTTAGACTAGAGTCCTAACTATCCTAAACTATCATAGTAACTGTGTCCGTATCATACTCTAACACCCCCCGCAGTCGTAGCAGTAGCGTCGTGAACAACTGGAACATCGCGGACGGTCAGACTGGAGATAAACCGAAGTAGAACCAGTAGGATGACATCCCCCCGCGGTAGGAGCGGGAACGTCGCGGACGGTGTCGCGTTGCAGTAGCTTGGACTGTAGAGGAAGCTGATGATACTCAAGCGAGGTGCAAGCCCTTGTGCCGATGTCGAGAGAGCCGAGAGCGTGAGGCGGTGCCATGGTCGAGGTAGCCATGCGAGGGGTCGCCGTGGTCGATGTCGTGGTCGGGGATGCCATTGTCGAGGTAGCCGCACGTGAAGCCGCATGCGCATAGTGTGAGAGGAGGATGACGGAGACGTGTCGACGCAGTCGTTGAGGGTGTCGATGCCGAAGCTAATGCAGTCTGAGCCGTCGAGGACGAGGTGCGGCCATAGTTTTACCAGAACTAGGCGCACGTCGAGGACGAACGCACACTCCTGTTTTGCCAGAACCGAGTATGCAAAGAAGAACTCGTCGGTGACGCGGTCGAGGCAGTCGTAGAGGGGTCGATGCCGAAGAAGACGTTGTCGAAGCCGATGAAGACGAGGCGATGATCCGAGCTTGCCAGACTCGGGAACGCGTCGGGGACGAAGACACTCTTGTTGTTGCCAATACCAGGTGTGCGGGGGCAGGGATCATCATGAACCTGTCGCCATGTCAGAAAGACTAGCAGAGGAAGAATTACAAAAAAAGAAAAGTTTTGCTATAGCGAGCGATTGCTTATAGCAACGATACTAACACCACCAGAACAACATCAGTAGTCTAAACACTCCAATAGCGACGTCTTCAATAAAGAAACAATGCACAAACATCATCGTTGTCCGATCAAAGATCATAGGTTTTCACCCTAGAGAAAGTCCTCGCACAACCAACTAAGGTCAAACCTTAGATTTTCACCCTGCAATATTGGACTGTGAACTCCTCCTATTTTTTCGCCCCCACGAACAGTCATTGATGCGAGTCGCAGATCAAGAAACCAGTTCCTCAATGCCACAAAGGCTCAAATCACCATTGCTAGCCCCCATCTTCCTACTTTCATGACATTCTCCGCATCTGACTTCACCATGAATCGTCTAAGACATAACACATGATGGTAACAGATAGCAAATCTTCGCAATGAAACAGCTAGCAAAAAGCATGGGTACGCACGACTGGATACCTTCCGATCCAACATTCTCTAGGCATGATACGTATATGGGAGTTCGCTGGCGGATCCTTCCGGAACTCACCTCTCCAAGACAAAACAATGAGGGCGGACATCAAGCAGATCTTCATCTTCGCACGGAAGAAACTCTAGGACCACCTCCTTTATTGATGTCGATGTAGCGGTCCCCACACCGTCGGCCGGCTCCTAGCGATCAGAACTAGTAGATCGAGCCTGAGTCCGCAAGATCCCGAATAGCAGCGCCGCCGCCTAGGGATGGCCTAGCCTCCGCCATGGCCATGCCACCGCAACAAGCTTGCAGTCGGGTCCAATCCACCTGCATCCTCGCCTCCTAGCCGCGAGGCAGTGAGCCCCCCGCATCGGCGAGTGTTGCTGTCCCGTAGGCCACCCACCATTCGCGTCGCCCTGGTCCCAACCTCCTCGCACAATGGAAGTCCGACAAGGCGCAGGAAGGAGGGCCGCCCGGCGAGGTAGCGGCCGGAGAGAACCGCATGTGGGAGTTTTGTAGGTTAGGGTCGTCGCCTTCGGAGTCGCCCACGCGCGGATGACCCTGTAGGTGGAGGAGGGAGGGGAGAGGAGAGGAGGGGAGGGGGGCGGCGGTCTTGTGGATATCATCTACTTGTAAGATTCTTGTGTTGTCACAAAAGCCATCTCTAGTAAAATCTAGTGTAGATTGCAGCAATAACTGGAAATGCACATCTCAATTGTAGGTACTTTCTCACTAAGGCAAAGTCATTTCTAGGGAGGGCGTCGCCGACGTCCCGGACCACGGTGAGTGTCGCGGAGGAGGCGGAGGCGAGCGCAACCGATGATGGCGGAGCTGCGCAGAGTGGGTGTCGAGAAAGAGGATCCCGAAGCTCGACGGCTGATGATGGCCATGCTCGATGGAGGCGCCGCCAGGGCCAAGCGGGAGCCCTCCAAGTGCGAGTGGCAAGGGAAGGGGAAGCTGCTGGCCGGCGGGAGCCCTTCGCGGGAGCACGCCAAGTGCGAGCGGAGCGTCGGCGAATCCCTCTGGCCGAGGAGCTGCGGACGGCAGTTGGCGCGCGGTCGGCCCCGACGCGAGGAAGACGGAGCTTTGATTTGGACCGATTATTAAAAGGATTTGAATTAGGGATGTTTTTTTTATAAAATTGAATTAATCGCAGAGTCGCGGCCGTTAATTAGGGAGTAGAACATCTATTGCCATTTTCCTTTTCTTTTACAATGTAAAATTGGTACAGTACGTGAATAGCTGTGCTATGTGGTGGTCTACATATTTCCATTCTGAATAGTATGATCCCCTGAGATCTTTCTACATTGCACCTAGCAAAGCATTCTGATTCTCTAGGCCTGAATGAAGAAGTGATTCCCGGAACCCAGCTCGACCGTGACGCTCTGCGACACCGAAGTGTTGAGCGACGGGTGGCTGACGGTGACCTTGTACTCGCCGTGCGCGACCTCGGCCTGGAAGTAACCCTGCGCGTCCGTGGTGCCGGTCTGCGCCGGCGTCCTCCACTCGCCGAGCAGCCGGTCCACGACGTCCCCCTGCGGCAGGTTCTTGAAGTTGTTGTCGGTGAGGCACATGACGTAGCAACCCTGGGCATGCCACGCCGACCACAGGATGACCCCCTGCACCGCCGGGTGCGCGTACGCCTCCCGCAGCACCTCCTCCAGGTGCTGCGCCTGCATCGGCCCGCCGGCGACGTCCACCTCCGTCAGCCACACGGGGATCCCCACCTGCGACATCGAGTCGAGCGCGGCGCGCATGTAGGGGATGTTGGGCGTGGTGAAGTGCCCCTCCAGCCCGATGGCCATGCCGGCGCCGTTCTCCGGGTAGGACGCGATGATCTGCTTCAGCCGGTCCACGTACCTCCCGGGCACCGCCGCCATGTCCCCGGGCTGCTCCAGCGTGTTGAAGTCGTTCATGAACATGAGCGAGGACCCGGCGTCCAGCAGGCGCGCCGCCGCGTAGAAGGCCGTGGACGCGTCCCACCCGAACTGGCGCTCGAAGAAGGAGAAGTGCAGGTTCTCGTTCACCACGTCCCACGCGATCAGCTGCCCGGCGTACCGCGACACGAAGGACCGGATCCGGCGCGACGCCGCGGCGAGAAGGTCCTGGTACGGCAGCGACTGCACCCACCGCGGCTGCTGCTTCGGGTCGTCCCAGAACACGTTGTGGCCGCGCACGCCGATGCCGTGCTGCTTGGCCAGCGCCAGCATCGCGTCGGCCACCGTGTAGTCCTCCCGCCCCGGCGCCGGCTCCGTGCTGTACCACTTCATCTCGTTCTCGAAGGTGGTGACGGTGAACCGGGAGGTGAACCACTGCTGGTACGCCGCGTTGTGCAGGATCTCGCCGCTCATGGCGGCGCCCAGCGGGAAGCTGGTGCGCACGTTCTCCACGGACACCTCCGCGCCCTGCAGCGGGTTGCCCGCGGAGTCCGACGCCTGGAGCCTCACCGTCTTCCTGCGAGCGGCGCGGGTCGACTCGGTCCGGTGCGCCGCCCACTCCTCCTTGGTGAAGGGCTTCAGCGACACGCTGTCCACCCATATGTCCACCGTCGCGTTGCTCTGCACGCACCAAGATCCATGTTAATCAACTCGTTGGTTTCTTCGTTTTCACCAACTAATTATGGAGCGAATTCAGTCGTCGGACCTCGAAGTAGAGCTCGGCGCGTCCGGCCTTGGCGGCGGTGAGCCCACCCTTGAGCATGGACCAGCACCCGGGCTTGGCCACGACCCCGCCAACGTGAACGAAGTCATCAGACGTCTTCACGACCGCCCGCACGGCGGCCGCGGCGACGCCATGGCTCACCTGAAACCACGCTGCACGCACGCGATCGACGGAGCTAGCGTTTAATCAGTCTCTCTGAAAATGCAAAGGAACCAGCAAGCTGCAACTGACAGAGACATGGCAGGCCGAACCTGACAGCGTGTAGTGGGTGTCGTTCTGCAGGTACACCTTCTGGCTGACGCTATGGTACGGCCGCGTCCGGTTCACCGCCACGGCGTACCGGTTCCCCGTCGCCACCGACGCGCCCTCGGCGACCCTGCCGTACCCGAAGGCCGACCAGCCCTGGAGGCCGGCGTTGAAGTCCGGGTTGATGATGAGGCCGCCTCCGTAGTGAGGCTCCAGCGGCTCGGCCAAGCACTGCATCCACTTCACACAAGTCAGATGATGATGCAAGTACTAGTATTGAATAATAAGGGAATCACACAAATGATAAACTATGTATAAATAAAAGTTAGCTAGTTCAAGCCCATTGCCCATTGTAATCACCTAAGAACTGAGTAGGTGGTTATTCTGAAGTTACAACATGACCACCGCACACAAGTTTCGTCCATCTACTCCCTCCGTTTCAAAATATAAGATGTTTTAGCTTTGTGAATAAAGTGTATCTAGACCACTTTTAGTGTGTAGGTTCACTTTAAACCTAGATGAAGCTACGCATTAAAAGTAGACTAGATACACTTTTTTTACAAAGCTAAAACATCTTATATTTTGAAAGGAGGGAGCATTTGGCATCCGTAATGAAGGCACCGTGGATATATGTTGCTTTCATCTTGTCAATATACAGATGCTTTGCTTTACCTAATGAGATGGATCAGCAGATAATCAAACGCTAGCGAGGGACTAAGATATACTTTCTGGCTTGTTTGGTACTTGTCCACTATAGTATATTATAATCACTACGGCTGGAAACAGCACAAGACAGGACCAAAGAAAACTTCTACTAGTCCGTGCAGATGAATCCAAATTGCAAATATAGGGTTTGTTCTGAGCTAGTAGCTTCTATAGCACGTCTGAACACTGCACAGACTACGCCGGCCGCTTCCGTGCATGGTGCTGAAAAGCACATAAAGTACGTATAAAAGAAAGTCAAGCAGGAAATTCCATTTTAACTTGCGCGGGAAAACACCCATATTGCGTGAGGAATAAATGATCTGCTAAACCCGTTCCATTGGTAATCTCTAGTACTATGTTGTGATAAAAAAAAAATCATCTGCCCTTGTGCATGGGCTATTCCATGAGCAAACGTAAGAGCGGATGGACTTGCCTCGACGCATGCCGAATAATCGTAGGGAAGAGGCTTGGCCAGGGAACCTGCATCAGAACAGACGGTTAGCCAGCCAGCAATGCTAAAGACTGCAACGTTTGCTCATGGAATGACCATGGACTGTCTGACTAGCTAGCTAGCAAAGTAATTTCGGCGGATTAAAAGCATGCACATTGTTTTGTGGAATGTGTTCCTTTTACACGCATGTTCCGTGTTTCTGGATAATGGTGTCAGCCTCGGGCATGTAAACTCTCTTTCCCCTTAAATAATGATGAAAAAGGCAGAGCCTTTTGCCATGTTTGAACAAAAAGGGGAATGCACGCTGCGTACCTTCCATTAGAGCAGCAGCAGCCCATACGAGCAAGAAGAGCAGTTTCTCCATCATGCCAGCCTTCACCGTCTGTCAGCAGCGTGGGTGATCTGCAGCAAGCACCAGCCAAGGCAATGGCAATCAAGAAACGGAGCAGAGGAAACAGAGAGGCTTCCCTCGGGGCAATGTCAATGTACAGAGGAACAGGGCTCGAGCAGCGGCAGCTTATTTATAGACTGCCTACCTTGCGGAGCTCAGTAGGTAGAGGAAGAAGAAGAGGCGGAGGCGGCGGATGGTCCAGTCCACGCTCACCACACTGGCGCTGCGTCGCTCTGTTCTGCTATGCCGCCGCCGGGAGCTGAACATCCGCAGCATGCAAGGCCACGGTCTTTGCGTGGGATTTATAGGCGGCGCAACGGAACACCTCCCCGCGACGGCGACGTACGGGGGCGAAAAGATTATGATATGATATCCAGGCGGCGCGCTTTGCTTGCTGGCCGCGCTCACCTACGCCGCACGGGAGAGAGAGAGAGCCAGAGAGGAGAGGAAGGCTTGCCAACCAAGCGTGCTCGATGTGGCCTCCTGCCCGGCGACGCGATCCGTCGCCCGCCCGCACAAGACACTTGGCCCTTTTCCACGTAGCCAAGTCTGCACGGGTACTTGTACTGTGTAGTGTGTGCCTGCTGACTGACTGCTAGTAGTATTGATGAACTGATCGGGCGGTTCACGAAGAGATCGGCGATGTGAACCGTACCGGAGCAGGATCGAATTAACATGCGTGACTGCGCTCGCTCGCACTCGCCGGAGGACGCCTGTGAGTCCGCGTCGTGTCGTGTCGTCGTCGCTGGCTCGCTGCCGCATGTGAACTGGCGTCTATATATGGAGTCGAGGGGTTCACGTGGAGGCGAAACGAACCAACTTTTCAGTGCTCCCTCTGCACGTGGCAAGACTTCTTTTAGATCGACCCTCTCATACCCGGCATTGTTTTTTTCCTGTGTTAGAAGAATTTCAAGTAGTGTTGATCCCGTGCGATCAACCGTGGATGCTTCATCGCTCAAATTTGTAATACCAAGACCCTCCCAAATTAAAAAGATTGAGTTGTCGTGCATTTGAACAACTGGTGCAATACATTCTCCGCATCTAACTGACAAACAGGATACTCGTCGCCTGTCCCAACGTGATGATTTGCCAGAATTGATTTAAACGGAATTCCATGGAGAGTTCTGGCGAATTTTGTGATCTTGCTCGGATTACCACAAAATCTTCCAAACGGTATTTTTTCTAATGATTCAAGGAAAAGTGATGCATGTAAAATATACGCATAAACTTTATAGTTTATTTTCACATTGAAAAGGATTGTATGGGCACCTAGAGGGGGTGAATAGGTACTACTCCAAATTTTAACACTTTTCCAATTTAGTCTTGACACAAAGTTAAATTTTCTAGACATGCAACTATAGTAAATTTTCCTATATGCCAACCTAGCTACTAAACGAGTAAAAGCGGTGAGAGGAACGAGGTAACCGAGAGTGGCGCACGTGGAAACACGGGATTTGTTTTACCACAGTTTCTTCTTTTTTAAGGAAAGTATATCTGCGTTGGAGGAGTAGGCGATACTAAGACCACCACGCCACAATAGGTATCACCATGTTCTCCGATGGATCTCGCCACAACTGGTCTGATTCATCTTTCCATTATACGATACTCTTCAAGGCGGAACCAGCGTCTTTACAACGAGATTGGGGCACACATCCACAACTAAATTGGAGGCTTCCGGAATGACAACAAGCTGCAACAACAAACAAGCTTATCAAGTCACGAAACCGAGATCTAGAAATTCAAATGAAACTCTAGATCAAAGGGCCTTCAAATGAATGAGGGGGAAATTGAAGATCTTTTGGATAATGATGTAGATTAAGGCCTCCTCCTTCGACTCTCCAAATATCGAAGCCTTTAGATGATTGAATGGGGAGATCTTGTGAAAATTGAAGCTCAGTAGTACATCACTTTTTCGTCAGATTCGAGAGGCCCCAGGTTGAAGATGGAGCCGTTTGGAGTCAACTGGGGCCGGATAATCTATCCCGAGTGGGCCGGAAAAACTTTGGCCAAGAGCAAATAATCAGGGCTAAACATCGGCCCCCCTTACTGCACGACGCACCTCTGGTCCTTAGCAAAAATCCTTGGGGGTCGGATAATCCGGCCCTTAGGAAGGGGGGATTATCCGATTAGGGCAAAAGCTCCATCCATGACCAAATATCTGGGGAAAACTCCACCCCCATTCTGCACGACACACACTTGGTTCTTAGTAGATTCTTGGGAGGGCGGATAATCAGGGTGCAACATGGGCCGGATAATCCGTCCCTGGGCAAACATCCGGCCCAGTGTCGAATATCCGGCAAATAATCCCTCCTTCCCCACAGAGCGTTGCACGTCCGGTCCTTGGCCGATTTAGCCAGGAGTAGATTATCCGTCCTAGCCTGGGGCGGAATCCGGCCTAAAATCCTTCTTTTTCTTTATTTGATTAGGAGCTCTTTTGGGAAGAATTATCTGTAGCAATCAACGCGCAATTAAAATATACTTGGTATTGTTATCTAACTGGCAAAGTACTAGGAATCATGAAATGCTCTTCCACACATATTCCTACATATTTGCATCATTGAGAATGCTATATTCATGTTTTGAATTGATTTATGGGAGATTTACTAATGATCCCCTTTATTTGGGATATAACTTTGCAAAATAGGAAAACCCTGCTTTCGTATTTTTAAGTTTTAGGTATCTAAACAAAGTCAAATTGACCTGGAATTTTTTGAGGATTATTTTTTCGTGAAGACAATGACCTATAGCACTTGGACCTCATAAGCGGATCCTAGAGGCCCGAAAGATACCAGGTGCCGCGGCCCACCTCGCATGCCGCGCCACCCAAGCTCTTTCCCACCTAGAGCATCGACAACCATCCATCTTCAGCCCTAACTCGAAGTTTTGACCTAAAAATGCATATAAAAAGGTCCCCCGGGACTATCTCAAAGGAGGCAGAGCACAAACACAAAAACACCGAAAGAGAGTCAGATCCTGCAAAGATTGGAAGGGGAAGCACCGACGGAGCTGCCACCAGTTGGATATCCACCCTCTCCAACATCATCAACACCGCTTCCATGATGAATAGGGAGTATTCCACCTCTAGACTATGTGTTTGTGGTAATAGCTTGATCTACATACCTCTCATGCTATCATGGTTTTAATACCATATGAATTTCCCAACGTGATTATGGTCATCTATGTAATTTCTATGTGATAGATGTTTGTTTTATGAGATGATATTTGAGATTTGAATTCTATCATGTGTAATATGTATTGGTAGATGTATATTATGTACCCCGTTCTTAAGTACTTAATTTTATCATACTTGTATGTAAGAGCATGTGTGACGGAACGTGTGTATTAGATGGAGTAACATGGTGATGGGGATTGGGTAGTGCAGAAAACTCGAGATTCAATATGGTTTTATCTTTCTTTTATTACCTCTCTAGGGATAAAGTGAATGTATGTGTTATATTCATCTTGTGACAGCAGATATATTCTTGTTTGGGTCAACACATTTATTATTTAAACATCATGTCGAAGTACCTAAGGCTATAGTCTGTTTATTCCTAATTATATATTGCATGGAGTTTTCCCTTTCTACCGGAGTATGTTGCATCATTTTTATATTAGCACGATGACCATATGAATGCTAATCAAAAATAAAATGAAAATTTCAAGTAATATTATATCATCCATAAGTAGTTTTTATGTTCATTGCACCTTACGAGAGAGTAGACAAGTGTAGCCATAAACCCCGGTCCACTTTTTATTATAAGAAACACCTTTTACACACTTATATTGCCTTTTATATTTTCAATATTAATTAATTCCGAAAATAAAAATACATTTACTATTTGCATAAACAAACAAAAACCAAAAAGAACTTTACTTTATCGTATTTACTTTCTTGCCTAGTTATAGATTGTTTGCTTTTATTTATTTATAGTTTTATTTCAGTTTTGCTAATACAAAATATTTTGCTTGACAACCACACAGTGAAGATGGAGACACAAGAAAAATACTTTGTTTTGTAGGTTTCTTGAAGAACACAAGAAAAGGAGAGTCATCTGTAACACCCCGATAATTCGATATAAAAACTCAAGTCACCCTTGTGAGGAAAAGATGCTTGCTACAACACTTTACGCTTAGAGTCCTAACAAATTGGTACACACAAAGTTGTTCCCATCAAAGAGCCATTTGCGTTTATCTTGGGTCGAATTGATGAGTCCATTGAAGATAATAGGTCGATCCAACTATGAACTTTCCATGCTTAGTAGGCTTCCATACAACAAAATCATCAAAACCTTGGTTGTTTAAAGGGATCTGCAAAATTCAAGTGACATCAGTTGGAATAAAAAAGGTTCTGAAGGAGTTATTCATCCCATTATCCTATGATTGGACTTATAAGCATAAACGGCACCTCCCCAGGGTGAAATAATTTTCTCGTCCATACTTGAAAGGAATCCAAGGATCACAGTAGATATTGATTTTTTCATCGGTGCCCCTCTCCAAACAAATCCACGTTTTAAAGTAGACATACCAGCCAATATACTTTGCCAAGTGAAATATTACCCATTCATTTTTGCACGTTGAAACAATAGATCATGCCTATGTAACGGTAATTGCCCCTATGTGTGGTTTTGGTGATTAATGACAATCCTTATTGATACATTACAAATGTATCTATAATTTTTGATGTTCCATGCTTGGTTTTATCTACTTTCTTATGTTTTGTCCACACTTTGGAGTACTTTTCATATGATTTCTTGGACTAACCTATTAACAAGTGTTAGCTGTCTGTTTTCTGCTGTTTTTGGTTCCAAAAAGTCAGAAAATCAATATTCTCGGAATTGGACAGAACAAAAGCCAAAGTTGATATTTTACCGGAAGAATCACAGAGCCAGAAGACGAGACGTAGAGGGGCCACAGGGTGGCCACACCACCCCTAGGCGCGGGTCCCCTTGGCCACGCCAGGGCATGGTGTGGGCCCCCTGGCCGGCCACCGACCTTGCATCCTTTGCCTATAAAGTCCTCCCAATGCAAAAACCCTAGGGGGTCAATCAGAATTTCATGAAAAGTTCCGCTGCACCGCCGCCACCGAAGGGGATATTTGGGGGGACAGAAAGTCTCTGTTCCGGCACCCTGCCGGGAAAGGGAAGTGCCCCCTGGAGCCATCTCCATCGATCTCCACCAACATCTCCATCGCCGTTGCTGATTCCCATGATGAGGAGGGAGTAGTTCTTCCTCGAGGCTAAGGGTCCTACCGGTAGATATGTGTTCATCTCTCTCTCTCTCTATGCATGATCATATTCTGATCATGAGCTTTGTAATCAAGTAGATCTACCTTGCTACTCAAGTGCTTTAATAGATCTCTGCTCTCCCCATGTGTGTGAAAGTGACACCGTGCACACCATGGTGGCACTTAGGCTAGAGATTACAAATACTTGTTATGAGTTATATTTGGAGTTGGATGTCTTTATGAAATTGTGGTGTTTGTTGGAACCATCTAGTGCTCAAGGTGACAGTGTGGGGTTACCTAGATGGAAAAGGCTTACTTTGAGGTGTGTTGTTATAGCCCTACCATGGATTAAAGTGTCCAACCGAAGAGTAGTTCAGAGTAGTATCATGAACATAATATATTTGTATGAGAGTGTTCACTAGTGAAAGTATGATCCCTAGGCCTTGTTTCTTAGCATTCAAACACCGTTTGCAACTAGATCTGTTACATGTTTGCTTGCTTCCATATTTATTTCAGTTTTCCTTTAGTCTCTTCCATGCCATCAAGCTATTTTCTGGCACCATTGTCATATATCTATACCACTTGTATTTCACTATCTCTTCGTCGAACTAGTGCACCTATACACCTGACAAGAGTATTGGGTGTGTTGGGGACACAAGAGACTTCTTGTATCTTGATTGCAGGATTGCTTGAGAGGGAATACCTTTGACCACTTCCTCCCTGAGTTCGATAAACATTGGGTGATCCACTTAAGGGAAAACTTGCTGCTGTTCTACAAACCTCTGCACTTGGAGGCCCAACAACTGTCTACAAGAATAGAAGTGCGTAGACATCAAGCTATTTTCTGGCACCGTTGTCGGGGAGGTAAGGTAAAAGGTACTCACATCATCTAGCTACTAAGATATCTTCTAGTACGGTTGCTGGTGTGTGAGTGCTCGAAGTTATTTCTTTTAGATTCTGCAATTTTGTCTTTTTGTTTCTTATTTTCACTAGTTAGGCTTAATGGAAAAAAACAAAAATTAGAGAGCTTTATAGTATTTATCTTGAGTTATGATATGAAGTGTTTGAAGAGAAAATTAAAAAACCTATGAAACTTTGTTTGCATGCTAATAGCAATGTTGTTAGTATGAATTCTTTGGATACCATTATTGCTAATGCTATGGAAAAGTCTAAGCTTGGGGAAGCTAGTTTTTATGAAAATGATCTTTTTAGTTCTCCAGCTTTGGAAGATAGCTATTCTATTGCTTATGATAATACAAAACCTCCAATATATGATGATTACAATGATGAATATGATATTTTCAGTCCACCTACTATTGAGGAGGCAATTAATTATTACTACAATATACCTCCTATATTTTATGATTATGGTGATGAGAATAATACTGATAGCTATTTTGTTGAATTTGCTCCCACTATAATTAATAAGAATGACTATGCTTATGTGGAGAGTAATAATTATTATATGCATGTGGATCATGATAAGAATGTTTTATGTGATAGTTATATTGTTAATTTTATTCATGATGCTACTGAAAGTTATTATGAGAGAGGAAAACATGGTTTTATGCATCTCAATAATATTAAGTTTCCCCTCTTTATGTTGAAAGTCTTGAAGTTGCACTTGTTTTGCTTTCCTATGCTTGTTGCTTTGTGCTTTCATGACTTGTTTATTTACAAGATTCCTATGCATAGGAAGTGGTTTAGACTTAAATGTGCTTTGAATTTGCTTCTTGATGCTCTCTTTTACTTCAATTCATATTTCTTATGTGAGCATCTTCTCAAACTATCATGCCTAACTTAAAGGCGTTAAAGAAAAAATACTTATTGGGAGATAACCCAAAAGTTTTAGATGAGTCTTGGAAGTTATTATTTCTGTAATAACCGCTCCTTATCCTTTTTATTTGCTTTTTGTGCCAAGAGTAACCTCTAATGAGAGAGAAGTAATGCTTTGAAAGTTGTTATCCCGAAACAGATTTTTGTTCTTCACCATAAAAATCCGTGTAAAATCTCTGAACGTCTTTTTGAGGCGTGAATTTTTCTGCTTCTGACTCAGGCTGTTATCTAACTTTCGTTAGGTCAACTTTTTTTTATTTGAGCAACATAAGGTCTTTGAAAAAATTCGTCTTGACCTGCTGGTTTGTTTTGACAGATTTCTGCCATTATTTGCATTTGTTTCTTGTTGATTCCTTTTTGAGTTCTTTTGAGGAATTGAGCTTTTTGAGGGAAGTGCTATAGTAGCTTGTGTTTTATTGAAAGTTTTATTGGTGTTGAAACTGAACCTAAAAGACTTATTATCCTGAGTGCACTAATGTTGCTAATAAAGATTGTGTGAAGTTTTGTATGAAGAAAAAATTCAGGTGTATGGAAGGGATGAGTAATGAGATGAAGGATGGACTAAAGCTCAAGCTTGGGGATGCCACGCGTGTCACCCCAAGAAATATCCAAGAAGTACAAGCGTCAAAACTTGGGGATGCCCAAGGCATCCCCTTCTTCATCAATAAAAATCCCAGGTTTCTTCCAAACACTTCATTTTTATTGTTTCATGCACAGTTGTGTTGTTCTTGGAGCATCTTTTTTTGTTTTCGTTTTGGTTTTCGTTTGCTTGGTTTGCTTAGTTTGCTTGAATAAGTTGGTTGGATCCCAACACACTTCTTTCGGAGAGAGACACATCCCATTATTCATTGCCTAGAACACTCTAGTTTTCATTCTTATCGTTTTGTGAGTGTTCTCTTTTGCTAGCACTGGGTTTAGCCTTAGTTTTTTGTTGCTTTCAGCTTAGAACTTTTTATTTCTTCCTTTTTGGATTTGTGAGACAAGCTCACTGATCTTTATTTATTATTATCTTTGTGAGTTTTTTCAAATAGGTTGGTTTGGATTGGAAAAGAGTAGGAAAGTTCATGCTTAAGTGGTAAAGAGAGATTGTTTTTGAGTGTGGCCTATGCTTTGTCATGCCATGCTTGATATTGTTTTGGCTTTAGGATTAGTATTCTTTGTTTTAGCATGACATGTTATAAACAATTGAGATTTCTTAATGTGCCTTGGAAGAATCATGCGTTGTTTTAGCATATTAAAGCATAGTATTGTGGTATTCTCCTTTGATACTTTATTTGGGTTGACTTGGCACATGCTCACACCATGTTATGACTATCCCAAGTCCCCATAGCCTTTATGATCCTTTAGTTTTTAGCTTGTAGTATCACTTTATGCTTTAATCAATGATGTTTTGTCGCTCTGCATGATTATGGCCATTATTGCTCTCTTAGTTTGTCGCTCCCAGTCTTTTGCTAGCCTCCATAACCAAGTATGAGTCCCACTCATGCATCCAACTCCTTAAACCAAGTTATTACAAAGAGTCCACCATACCTACCTACTAGCATATGCTATTCCAATTATATTCATGTTTTTTGTCTACCTTCCGAATTAAAATTGTTATGTGAAAATTAGTGATTAAAGCTCTCACGAACTTGATGGCACACTTTACTTTCTTGCATTTAATAAACTTGAACCATTGGGTCCTTCTTTATTGCGTATATGCTTGCGCTTTATAAGTTGAAATTAGCAGAACCATGTATCATGAGGAACGCTTTCAACATTGCACTTGTACTTTGTACCCCGTTGATATCATGTTCTTTTGCTTATGGATCCCGACGGTGTGAAATAAAAGTGGAACTTGTAAGATCATGGAGTTTGTATGTGTGTTAGAGAAACGCCTGGGCCGCTAGCCTAAGCCATGCCTAATCATGGTGGAAACTTGCAGCATCACCATAATGAGCACTCTATGAAGCATCCTTAATAAAAACCTATGCAAATAACAAATAAAAAAAATCGCAGAGATGCTCATTGTCTGCTTGCCTTGTCATTTTAATTATGGGATAGCTCCTGTTTCATGTGCAAGGGGTACCCCGGTGGCGGTTCTCTATGATACATATGTACTTACAATGACAAGAGCTTACCTGTGACTAAAGTTGAGTAGCATGAGGTTCGGTCTTCGTAAGTAAGGGGCATGAGATTTCGGCTTATAACTTGTCAAGCATATCCTCTTAGTTGTGTCACTTTAACCTTAATCACCTTCAAGATGCTTATGATAGGGGCAATGAGAGCTGAAAGCTAATAAGTACCATAATTTTTGGAAGCTCTTTATGAAACTTGAATCTCTACTTCCTTCTATGAAGGCTTTTATTCCACTTTTATATTGAGTCTCCACCTTCTATCTTTATGCACCTACTTTGAGAGCACAGTGGCCATTCTTAGTTCTATGTGCATTGTCCCAAGACTTGTTGATTGATGCATAACTTGATATTGCTTGTTTTAAACTATTTGTATCTAGTCACTCTTATGAACTTTGAAGGTGTCCTATGCATTTATGTTTGCTACTCTATGAGGGACAAGCTGAATGCCACTATGATATGTTTTCTTTATGTGAAACAAACAAACGTCTTGCAAAGCATTATTATTCATAAATCTTTTGTTTGTGCCTTTTCATGTTGCAACATAGTTGCTTTGTCTTATTGTTAGAATTTTATCTTTCATGTTATGATTGAAGTACTATGATCCCAGCTTTCAATGTTTTACAAAAACTTTGATCAAGTTTATGATGGTGCATGTCATCTCAAAAATTATTCTTTCTTTTTATCACTTACCTACTCGAGGACGAGCAAGAGTTAAGATTGGGGATGTTGATACATTGAAAATGTATCTATAATTTTTGATGTTCCATGCTTGGTTTTATCTACTTTCTTATGTTTTGTCCACACTTTGGAGTATTTTTCATATGATTTCTTGGACTAACCTATTAACAAGAGCCATAGTGCCAGCTGCCTGTTTTGTCCACACTTTGGAGTACTTTTCATATGATTTCTTGGACTAACCTATTAACAAGAGCCATAGTGCCAGCTGCCTGTTTTTTGCTATTTTTGGTTCCAGAAAGTCAGAAAATCAATATTCTCGGAATTGGACAGGACAAAAGCCAAAGTTGATATTTTACCGGAAGACTCATGAAGCCAGAAGACGAGACGGAGAGGGGCCACAGGGTGGCCACACCACCCCTAGGCGCGGGTCCCCCTGGCCGTGCCAGGGCATGGTGTGGGCCCCCTGGCCAGCCACCGACCTTGCCTCCTTTGCCTATAAAGTCCTCCTGATGCAAAAACCCTAGGGGGTTAATCAGAAATCCACGAAAAGTTCCACTACGCCGCCGCCACCAAAGGGGAGATTTGGGGGACAGAAAGACTTTGTTCCGGCACCCTGCCGAGACGGGGAAGTGCCCCCGGAGCTATCACCATCGATCTCCACCACCATCTCCATCGCCGTTGCTGATTCCCATGATGAGGAGGGAGTAGTTCTTCCTCGAGGCTAAGGGTTCTACCGGTAGCTATGTGTTCATCTCTCTCTCTATGCATGATCATATTGTGATCATGAGCTTTGTAATCAAGTAGATCTACCTTGCTACTCAAGTGCTTTAATAGATCTCTGCTCTCCCCATGTGTGTGAAAGTGACAGCGTGCACACCATGGTGGCACTTAGGCTAGAGATTACAAATACTTGTTATGAGTTATATTTAGAGTTGGATGTCTTTATGAAATTGTGGTGCTTGTTGGAACCATCTAGTGCTCAAGGTGACAGTGTGGGGTTACCTAGATGGGAAAGGCTTACTTTGAGGTGTGCTGTTGTAGCCCTACCATGGATTAGAGTGTCCAACCAGAGAGTAGTTCAGAGTAGTATCATGAAGATAATATATTTATATGAGAGTGTTCACTAGTGAAAGTATGATCCCTATGCCTTGTTTCTTAGCATTGAAACACTGTTTGCAACTAGATATGTTACATGTTTGCTTGCTTCCGTATTTATTTCAGTTTGCCTTTAGCCTCTTCCACGCCATCAAGCTATTTTCTGGCACCGTTATCATATATCTATACCACTTGTATTTCACTATCTCTTCGCCGAACTAGTGCACCTATACACCTGACAAGTGTATTGGGTGTGTTGGGGACACAAGAGACTTCTTGTATCTTGATTGCAAGATTGCTTGAGAGGGAATACCTTTGACCACTTCCTCCCTGAGTTTGATAAACCTTGGGTGATCCACTTAAGGAAAAACTTGCTGCTGTTCTACAAACCTCTGCAATTGGAGGCCCAACAACTGTCTACAAGAATAGAAGTGCGTAGACATCACTTATGGACTAATATTTTCATTGAGTTTTATGTGTAGGATTATTACATAGGTCATGATTGTAGTCCATGTGCTGAATTCAAGTATGGATGCCATGATATAAAGATATACATTATATATTGGCATCAAGATCATCGAGTTGAAGAGAAGAATATGATATGATCAAGATCTTGATAATTTGATCCTAATATAAGAGTTCAAGTCATGGATCTAAGTAGGTGTCATGATAGCTTCATGAGTTGAGATATGGTTGACTAAAGATTTAGAGCATGAAATCAAATAAAGAATTCTTTATGTACCTCAAGATATTGAGATAGAGTATGAGAAGATACTTGGTTAACCAATACAAAGAGTGAAGAGTGAATTCAAGTTGGTCAACACATGAAGCATAAAGAATGTACCACATGGATCTTGTGGTATGGTAAGCGTTATCAATTATGCTTCATGAACTAACCCACTATATGTGTGCCTTTGCATTTTCTATATGGGCTAGGTATCTTTCCATGTGCATGCATTATAAGTGAAGATTTTATATAGCCCATGATAGGATGACATCAAGTGATGATCGTCATCAAGGTTGAGAAGTGCAATTTCAATATAAGCATCTCAAGAAGATCATATGGTTGAAGCTTGCTGTCCATATTGGTGATAATGGAATGTGAAGATGTGCCTTAATGGAGATATCCCATAGTGGTGTATGGGGGAGAAAATTATGAGTCATCACCAAGCAACAATGATGAAGTGATGCATTCCGCCTTAAATGTAGCTTGAAGTGTTGTCATAAAGATCAAGTAGGATGCGCAAGGCAAAGTTATGGCCTTGCTAGGTTTTTCCTTTTACCGGTCTCAAGGTGGTTGTTGGGAGACCGGGTTATAGGATAGATAGCCGCACTATCAAGAGGGACTTTCGGTTGGATAATTTGATCACATCGTCTTAGGGAGCTCAATACTTTGCATACTTTGTTTCTCCCTATTTTGTTTCTTCTTGGTGTTTCTTCGTGTGAGGATCTTGACCTTGTTTCTAGCTCTTCAACAAGCCCAAGTTCATCGAAAACGAAATTTGTATGCATCTTCTATTGCGTTTTCGATTTTGGGGGTTTTACCGGTTCTTCTTTATGGAGGTTTCATACCTATCCTTATTTGGTAATTTACCTCTTGCTATTTATTGGGTTTTCTAGTCTCTAATAGATAGATATTGTTCTTAGCTTTTCAAAAATCTCAAGTTTGCTAAAATCTAAGTCCGGACGCAAAAGTTATCGTCGTTTTTGTCTGTCTTGTTTTGGTGCCGTTGGCAATTTCGGTCGCACCGGAACTAGGACCAAAAATTTCCGGCCCAGATCCGGCGAGACCGATTTTCCAACCAGAACGTGTTCGACCAGCTCATTTTGAACCCAACGGTCATCCCCTTGAAGGGGTATAAAAGAGGGTCTTCTTCCCCAAAGTTCTAGGGTTCTTGAGCACGTTTTTTACCTCCATTGTTGACCCCTTTGAGCTTTCTTCATCTCCCTTCCCTCCTATGATTCTTGTATCTTTTTAAGGGCTTTTGAAGAGGAGATCTATATCTACAATACCCACCAATCAATTCCTCCTCTAAGTGAGGGGAACCCATTGGATCTAGATCTTAAAGTTATTGGTTGATTTTCATCATTGTTTCTCCACTCTAATTCCTCCCTAACATTTATTGCTTTGGTGGGATTTGAGAGTGAGAGATTTGAACACCCTTGGCGTTCTTTCTTTGCATTCTTGCATAAGTGTTGAACTCTCCATTACGATTTATTCGAGTGAGAGACCGTGAGCTTGTTACTCTTGGAGGGTTACCTCCTAGTTGGTTTGGTGGTTGGTGCCATGGTGTCCTCTTCGTGGAAGATTGTGAAGAGACCCAGGCTTCTCCTTCGTGGAGTTTGCCATCTCTAGAGGGGAGGAAAAACTAGCCATAAGGAAATGGTCTATTCCTTCGTGGAATAGACTCGGAGAAAAAGGTGAACCTTCGTGGTGTTGAGAAATCCTTCGTGGAATTCCACACCTCTGCAATGTGATGTACCTTACTTGTAAGGGAACACGGGAATACATCTTCGTCTCTGCGTGCCTCGGCTATCTCTATACCCGAGCTTACTTTACTTGTGATAACCATCGAGTTTGAAGTACTTAGATAAATATGTTGAGTTCCATTCCACCAAAATGATTGTAACTCAGTTGACCTTATCTTTCAAACACTTTTTAGGACTTAGCCTTTGTAGACTTGCATAATGAAACAGGAAGGTGAATCCTGTATAATAAATAATAAATAACATGGGACATAAACTATCAAAAAATATTCTTCTATTCAAAACAATGAATATGTAAAAAACTTATACATACAACTCCGGTTTTAAACATGATTTCGTCAGCTTGACAGAGAATTCAAGCCCGTTTCGCCTAGAATGGTGACAAATATCGGAAGGTTGGGAGCACACTAGACATGGTGGTACATCGTACATACCTTATAGTCTAAAGAACTGAAATACAAAAAACAAAAATATTTGAAGCCCCCTACTGGATCAAAACAATTGTAACAATAACAAAATAAAAATATATCAATACCTGATGAGGAAAATTTATAACTAATGGAGCATCACAACAACCGCAACTAGATATTGTAGTCACTCTCCTCCATCGTCAATATTGAACAATAAATCACTATTGTGCCCGATATTTATAGGCGCTCCCTCTTTTTTTTTACATCTCTCTACATCACGCGGTACAAACAACTTATGGTTTGGTATGATCAACACAACTTGATTCTAGCCATGATCTATTGATTCAACATGCAAAAATGAATGGAGAAAAAACAGTCAAAAGACTATGTCTGGGCAGCCTATATATAATGTTCCTATCTTGCTACTAAAAGAATAGTGTGCTGTGCGGACACAAACAAACACAAGCCTATATATAGTATTCCTATCTTGCTTCTAAAAAAATAGTGTGATGTGCGGCCACAAACAAACAGAGCCGGTGACAATCTGAAAAATAGGGTTGAGCAGACCTAAAAATAGATGTCCTATATACAAATATTCCTCAGTCTCAGTGAAAGGGATAAATCAACGACATGCATTTGAGAAAAATAAAATAAAATAAGACCAACTAAACGGGACAAAATAATTGATGACAAATAAAAAGCCCACAACCCACAACAACAAACTTGGCTCTGATAAGTTCCCGTGGTCGAGAGCAAACATTGCGAACCACAATTGCAAAAAAGCCAGACTGGACAACCATTGCAAGCCAAACCTAGCCAGCACGAATCATGACGCGTGGAGGCGATCAGACAGTGGACGAGTTAGCTGCGACATATCTTAAAACGCAGCTAGCTATGAATTAGCAATTGAGGTATTTTATTTGCATGGACTTCGTATATTATTCATAACCCTTTTATTTTCAACAATGTGGATTGCTCACCTAGAATCTCTTCACTGCGTAGTTACTCCAGGGCGGGTAAGGAAGCACCGGAACTGAAGTTCTCCAGCGCAACGAAAATAGAACTGAAGTTCTCATCTTTCTAGGTATCAGACCTAAACTGTTTGCTTCCAAAATGGAGAACGAAGCAAAATAACACTTTTTTTTTTTGCCAATGGAAGAAGATGACGACAAAGCGTAGCACAAACCGCTGGCCAAAATATGTGCCGCCTCGAGCAATAAAACTCGACATGAAGCTTCCAAGTCACAAGTCACGTCATAGTACAGAACCCATTGCTCCTCCCATTGACAAGAATGCAGAGATAATACTATAACCCAGTCACGGAGCACAGAAACAAAGCAGTCTCTGCACTTGTGACTTCGTGAAGTCTTGTTGTATATACACCGCACCAAACCTCTAGCCAGTCTGCCAGTGGCAGGCGAATTGAAAGTATTCACAACGTGGCAGTTAACTTAACCGCGGACCAGCCGTCAATGCACGGGCAGGGAGACACAGGAGCTGAAGACAGGAATCTTCCCCTAGTGCACTCCGTGGGTGGTGCGTGACCAACAAAGCCGGCGCGGGGGAGGAGACCGCAGTCCGCAGCGTCCTATGCTTTGGCTTCTTTCTTCATGAGGAGCAGAAGGTGGTTAAGCCATCTTTCTATGAGACAAACTATTCATCCTTATTGCCTGACAGAAAAAAAGTATTCATCCTTATTTAGGCATGGCCGTATGAGCCTGGCAGGTTAAAACTATAATGCATTTATTAAATTTGAACACCATGACCATCTTGTCCACAATGCAATTCTCAGGCTTTTCCGGAGAGAAGTCCGCCATATTAACAAGGAAATTGATGTTGATCAATTTTCTTCTAAGAAAAGATCCAATACTGGAACATTTGAATGAAAACTGGAATTCGGTAGGTGGAGAAAGAGTGACGAGAGAAAACTGATTACCTAGGGATTGTTTCACACTGTTAATTCAGTATACAAAGCAGGCTGCAACACACAGAATAGTTTAAGACTTTAAGGAGCAGTAGATAAACTATTAACTAGGTTAGTGGACTTTTCGCATGACAGATCAAATATGTGGGTGGTAACAAAAAAATTAGACCAAGGGTATAAACTACTCCATCCGTCCTGAAAAGGATGTCACAGGTTTGTCAAAATTCGGATGTATCTAGACACTATTTAGTATATAGATTCATCCAAATTTAGATAAATTCGTGACATCCGTTTCAGGACTGAGGGAGTAGGTAGGTTAGAAGCTGTAACTACCTTTTCCACCTACAACTACACTAAGTTCACTTAAGAGTTGACAGCGAGAAATGGCTGTATCTGTCACCTGGAACATGGCACGGTCAAATATGGGACTTGGTTGCCCTTTAACCAATGGTTAGGTTAAATAAGAGTCCAATGGGCTTTCGGGTTAACCTTAATATGCAATGGGTCTTTGGGGTTCGATCCCTTTCTACCTTAGGTTACCCGCTACACCACCTATGCAGGGCTCCCGAACGGTTCTGCCCGGCCGCCGTCGCCGCCACCTCTGCTCCAACACCCCATGGTCCCGCCTCGCCGCCTCCCTAGACTAAGGGTGTGTTCGGTTCTAGAACCAGAGGGGATGGAACGGAATGGTTCCGTTCCAACGTCATGGAACGGTTCCGACCCTGTGTTCGGTTCGGAAAAAATCGAGGAACGGAATGGTTCCGTTTTCTGTTCGGTTGGAGGAATCGAAAAAGAACGTAGAACCAAAACACTGCTAAATATTCTGTTAATTTGAGCCTAAATAAATATTCTTCCTAAAGCATAATTAACTAGCGTGTGCCCGTCCGCCGTCGTCGCGCGTGCCTGGCCGCTGCCGCGTGCCTAGCCGTCGTCGCGCGTGCCCGGCCGCCGCTGCGTGCCTGGCCGATGTCGCCGCCGCGTGCCCGGTCGCCGCCGCTGCGCGTGCCTGGCCGCCGCCGCCCCTTCCCCTTCTTCCAGGTCCTCTGCCCACCGGCGGCGCGTGATTAGCTCAGGGTCAGGGGTAAGGATAGGAGGGAGCTGCGGCGGCGCGTGATTAGCCTGCCCGTTCCTCCAGATTCCACCAAATCGGCCGGACGGGTGCGTTCCATATCTTCGGGGTATATTCCGTTCCGAGGAACCGCTCAGTTCCGTTCCTTCCGTCCAACCGAACACAGGAACGGGTGCTAGGTGCGGAACAGACCCATTCCGTTCCTCCAAATTCCAGAACCGAACACACCCTAAGAAGCTGCCTGCTCCGACCTTAGGTTACCCACCTGCTCCGACCAAGAACCCGCGCCTCGTCGCACCATGATCCGCCTCTGGCTCTGCTCCAACGCCCAAATCTCTGCCGACCAGCTCAGCCTTGCTTAGGCCGTGCCCGGGCTTGCCATAGAGCTCGCCGTCAACAACGTCAAGGACCCCGCCGTGGTTTCTTGGAACCATCTAAGCTTAGTCCCAGGCCAATTCGAGCGATTTGACTGACAGTCCGCGAGCACTTGGAATTTCTGGCTAATTTGAGTGATTTTGTTGCGTAGCTTCTAGTGCTTGTTTTAACAAATCAATAGCTTGTATTAATATAAATCAGCAGTGTTTCGGTCCTGCTGAATACAAGAGGCAAGAAAGATCGGAACCTGGAAAGGCCAGGTAGAGTCCAGATCATCCACAGCTCAATGCTTTGCTTGGGAGTTATATCAGCTGCACAATTAGCAGTCCGCTTTACAAAAGAAATTAATCAAATGCCTCACTAAGCTCCTGAACATGCTTCAGAATGGGCAGAATCAAAGCTTCTAGTGTTTCTTAGTATCCTGTAAGGTATGACATGCTATTATAATCTGGACTTACGCAGGATTGCAGATTAGTTTGTTAGTACAGATTACAGAATCAATTTGTAAGTCAGTAAAAATCTAAAGAATACATAAAAACTATTTTTGTGATTTCCCGAATCATACTGTAGATGGATGTGTCCTGTGTTTGAGCACAATTCGTCTCTTTTTTTGGGCCAGCCTACCATTCATCACGAAAAAACTGGTTCGAACCTTGGTAACCAATGGTTAACCATTTCTAACCCTAATAACCTAATGGTTAACCCATTTAGTCCATTACATGAAATGGTTCAATAGGTTAGAGTTCAAAAGAAAAATGGCTAACCAAATCCCATCATGAGCTGTTCACATCATGTTTGCTTGGCCAAAGTACCAGGTAAGTATGTTTGCAAACAATGATGTTCAGCATACAACAATTATGGTCCAGAGTTTCACTTGAAGATAAAAATAGATTTTCTGTAGAATCTATATATTTGCTTGTTTGTAGGAATTTTGGAAACATGCACTGAACTATTTTACCCAGGCAAAGAAAAAGAATAATTTAAACTGTATAACAATTTTAGTACTGATTTTATTGTGAAATGAATTTACTTTGTATTGAAAATAAAAACTAACAATGATTCTAATGGTGAAATTTAGAAAGAAGCAGATTACATACCTACTCCTTTTATGTCCATCCTGCTCATCGATAAAGCACTCAAGTTTGTCAGAGCTATGACTAAACTCACATCACAAAGCAGCAAAAATCAACAGTCTGTACTACCCAGCTGCACGTGTTAGCCTTTTCTGTCTCTTGATAAGTCCTTCCATCAAAGTTATATACGTTGAACTGTCAACAGACATTCCCTTTTGCAACATCTCATCCAAAATGGACTTAGCTTCTTTGAATTGCCCACCGGTGCATAGCTCATTTAGTCGTTTCGTGCAGGCCTCCACAGCACTATCTTGTGGATCTCCAACAGTTTCTTCCTCAGTTTTACCCTGGAGATCCTTCCCCGATTCTGCTTCATCGACAGAAGGAGGCTTCAAGAGGGGAGAAGAAAAGCTTTGAGACAATTTTCCACTCTCAGCTAACTTACTCAGCATATTCTGCGCTTCATCTGGTCTCCCTGCCTCAGATAGTGCAGATAACACTACATTGTAAGTAAATGCATCGGGCTGCAATTCCCGGACCTCCATATCAGTGAAAAAGTGCAAAGCAGTATCAACATCCCCATCTTTACACATAGCTTGAATTAGTGTGTTATATGTGATAACATCAACCTTCTTCCCTTTCTCTACCCATGAATCAAAGAGCTTCAATGCTTTGTCAAGCTTTCCCTGCTGACACAGTCCATTCATCAAAGTGTTGCAGGTAACAACATCCGGTTTAAAGGAATTTTCCACCATCTTGTTGTGGAACTGAAAGGCATTCTCCAAGTCGCCTTCCTTGCAGTAGGCATGGATGATGATATTATACGTGGTGTCATCTGGCACTAACCCCTTCTCCATGAGCTCATTCAGCTTTTCAATCGCCTCTTTCAACCTCCCCATTCTGCAAAGCCCCTTGATCAATGTGTTGTAAGTTGAAATGCTTGGCGTCAACTTCCTCTCAATCATTGCATCCCATAGATGCAGAGCAGGCTCAGGATTATACTCCTTGAAGTAGGCTGCCATCACTGTACCATAGCTGACTTCATCAGGCACGAAACCTCTTTGTGCTGGAGACTGCAACAACGCTTGAGCTTCTTCA
The DNA here is from genome assembly GCA_023614405.1 of Avena insularis. Lineage (NCBI taxonomy): Eukaryota > Viridiplantae > Streptophyta > Magnoliopsida > Poales > Poaceae > Avena > Avena insularis. The sequence continues at coordinate 674,550,058 of CM042690.1, forward strand.
TAACGTTTCTCCTTGCATAGGTTGTACAGCACAGTATTAAGTGTGAAGGTGTCCAATTTGAGCCCCCTCCCGACCATCTCATCCATAAGTGTATATGCTTTCGCGGCATTGCCAGCCTTGCAGTATGCATCAATCAACGTATTGTATGTGATCACGTCTGGCGCTAAACCATCGTCTGACATCTTCTTCAGACACCCCAACGCCTCCTCCAATTCTCCATGCTTGCAAAGCCCCTTAATAACAATGTTATGCGTGACCAAAGTCGCCTTCACCCCCTTCTCGCGCATTTCCTCGAGCAGCTTGAGTGCATCAGACGAGCACCGCCACTTGAAGCATGCATCAGCGAGTGTATTGTATGTCACTACATCTGGCAACAAAGTTCCAAGCCGCTCCATCTCATGCTTAAGCTTAAAGGCCTCGTCCACCTTCCCGGCCTGGCACAGCCCAGCGGTGAGCACATTGTACGTCCACAGGTCAGGCTCAAAGCCATTGGCTGTCATGGCCTCCACGACCTTGGTCGCCTGCTTAATCCACCCGAGCCTCGCGTAAGCCGACACAAGGGTATTGTAAGTCGACTGTGTAGGCGCGATCCCCTCTTTCTTCATTCTGGCCAGGAGCGCCCTGGCCTCGCCGAGCATGCCCTTCCGGCAGTGCGCGTGGAGGAGCGTGTTGTAGGTGACGGCGTCGGGGGAGAGGCCGAACCCCTGCATGGTGGAGAGCGTGGCGAGGGCGTCGGCGAGCGTGCCCTTGGAGCAGTGGGTGTGCACGAGGAGGTTGAAGGTGTAGTGGTTGGGGTGGAGGCGCAGCGCGATGAGGGAGCGGAAGGCGTCGAGGGAGGCTTGCGGGGAGGTGGAGGGGCTTCGCGCGAGCGCGGAGAGGACGGCGTTTGCGGCCTGGAGGGAGGGGCGGACGCGGCTGCGGCGGCGGAGCGAGTGGAGGAGCTGCGCGGCGAGGTGGGGGAGACGGAGGCGGGAGTAGGCGGATAGCGCGGCGTCAGCGAGAGTGGTTGAGGGGAGGTGGCCGAGAAGGTGTCGGTGGAGGTGCCGGAGCGGGTCGAGCGGGACGAAGGAGAGGAGCAGCGGGAAGAGGTGACGGTAGGGGAGGACGGGGAGGAGAGGGAGGAGGGAGGGGAGGCAGGAGAGCGGCGAGACGAAGCTGCGGTAAGCGAGGAGCGGCTCCGGCGAGGCTAGCCCCGGGCTGGAGGCCGCGAGAGAGAGCACGCGCGGGTGGTGGGAGGCGGTGAGGCGCGGGAGGTAGGCGGCCAGGAGGGTGGGCATGGGCGGCGGCGCGGGCAGGCGGGACGCCGATACGAGCGCGTCCGCCACGGCCCATACGAGCGCGGAGTCCGGGTCGGACGCGGTCGCGACCGGCGGCGACGTGGAGGTGAATGGCGGGTTGTCCATGAGGAGGGGAGGCGGCGGACGGCAGTCCCAGTGACGGCGCTGCAAAGGGGAAAGGAAGAGAGGGAAACGGGGAACCTGTGGGGAAGAGAGGGCATGGTGTGGGCTGCCGTTGCGGCCCAGCGACGGAGGAGGAGGAGCATTTGGGGATTTTTGACCCCAGGGTGCACACCGGAGAACTGCGGGTCTGCGGCCCGTCGGTATAACTAGGAAATTTATTTATCTAATTGCATACTTAGGTACGGGTGGTTGATTTGGTTTTGAGTAGACGGGAGACAATGAGCTGTATGAGGATTATATATATTCACAACAGATTACAGGGTCGATTATACTGATTAGACCACACTGCTACTTATTGCTACTACTGGCAGGTAGAGCTACTTAGTTTGCATCAGCTTACACAAAAGGGGTTGCTTATTTTAATCTATTCCTACACTTCAGCTCCTTCAGTTGTTCATGTCCCTGAGGTTCTGAAGCGAGGGTGAGGATTGCTCCGATGATGTATGGAAAGTCGGCGTCTGCTTCGTCTTCCAGATCGGTGTTGTCGTCTCCCCCTCTGTACTTGGCTGCTTGCGGTCCCTGGTAGAAGGCGGTGGTATTGACCGCTTGTGTTGATGCAGCATCCAAATCTATATCGGTGGCATCTATTCCATACTGGATGAAACCAATACATCAATATGATACAGAGAAGGGAGTAGTCGCTAGTGTGCTAATATGTATTTTTGACAGTCCTTTGTCTATATTTAACAGATTACTCACTAACCTGGCATCAGGAGCTTACTTAAATATAAGTGCACCAATTTAAAACAATGAGGTAGTGCATTGTGGCCTTCTGCAATTCGAAATAAACAGGCGACGTAAAATAAATTAGTAGTTGTTTAAGAGAATGATGCACTAATCATAGGCGATAGCTAAAATGGAAGCTACGAATGAGTTTCTAGAATATATTTATAGTACTCCCCAAATGATAGAGAACAAACCATCCTACCAATGCATCTATATTGGGACCTGGCATGATATCCTAGATTTTTTGGAACATGTCACAACCTACAGAAAATTGCAAGTAAAATCAAGAGGAACAGATCGCATCACGATAGGAAACATCTTAACTAAGATCTAACATGAATATCATCAAAAAAGGAGGTAGACTACGAATGAGTTGTATCATATAGCTTTCTCTCTTTTACTCGCAATGGGAAGCAAAAAAAATCATCTGTGTAGCTTCTTGGTCATAAAAATCTCATGACAGCCCTATTTGCTCAAAGCTCTACTTTGCACAGTGGATTTATAAGATAGTGCCCTTTTTAAATCAGAAGTGAATCAATGCATCTGTGAACTATGTGGTATAATCAGTGGTAAAACAAACGGAAATAATTTTAAGAAAGTGTAATGAACATACAATTTGATCTTACATAAGCAGTCTTGAATGTTAATGTTGGACAGAATATATAGTGAGAAAAATAAAGGCTATAGTCACCTGATAAAGAACAATCTATCTAATTAGCGATGTATGTATAGAAGAGAAGAGAAGCAGGGAAAGAAAATAAGATTTTCCGTTTGCCCTGCCACTTCCCTTTTGCATTGCAGAAGTTTTAGCCTACAAATATATGACAGAAGCATTGAGTTGTAGGTTCTAAGATTAGTTTGTCAACTCAGAAAATAATACTGCCAAGTAAAGCGATGCATGACAGAAATCGTATATCACAAACTTGAATTTTCTTTTTTCGGAATACTTTTAGACATCACCTTCGAGCGTACATTCTCGCTTCCCTCCCTTTCTTCACAACATATTGCAGTGGCAGGAAAAACCCTAACCATGGAATTGGTCTGACATAAATAGAGGTGCATTTCAAACTTCAACTATGGACAGGAATGATAATTGGAATTAGGACATAGTAATAGACGATGTCACTCGTTACCTTAGGTGATCATAGATTTCATAAGGGAAGGCATGATGGTTGGAATTCCATAATTCGTGCATAACCGTGGTAGCATCCAAAACTGATTAGAAGTACTTGGACTCGTTGAGGTTTGCAATAATGGACATTCCCTAGAGAAACCTTGGAACCCAAACTATATGGGCCCTTGCTCATTCATCTATGTATGATAGAAAATATTAATAACAGAAAAAGGAAGTTCTTATTCTTGTTCTCTCAAAGCTGTCAAGAATGGTCAGTCATGCATGTAAAATTTAGGCTTCTAGAAAAGAAAGCAGGAACATACTGGCAGCACAATCAATCTGTGCCTACGTGAATTTCCTTTCTTTGAGGATCAAGTGAACTACACCATTTTCTTGGAAGGTAAACAATAAACAGATAGCCTATGACATGATGCTTATCCTCCAGACCATAGATTAACAATTTTGTAAAGGGGTAACCAACATATTTTAAATGTTACTATCAACTGAACCAGCAGCTGTGAGATCTGAACTAAAATAATTTCCAGCATGTTCAGACAAACTGATATTGCAAGAATGAACTATCTCCATTCTGAATTTTCAGTTCATTGACAATAACACATATATAATATCCCCAAAAATAAAATCCTACGCTGCAGCAAGTATTTGGTATTAAGCCTTTACATGAGTTAAATTTAGGAAAAAAATGCTTCAGTTGGCTGCGTGATTCCATAACAAATGAAAACTTGAGGGGTGATATAGTGTTCAGTGTGAACTTTATATATACCTTAGTGGTGATAAAACCTGGAGATTTCTAACAAAGCAAATTACATATCAAGAGCTCATCCTCATACCTGCATGTATAGCAGAGCACTAAATGATAAGAATCAAATTAAATAGTCTCCTGTAAGATAAAACATGGAGGCAAACATCATGAATCTTAGCTAGTGACATGGATCCAGCAATCATGTATCTTGGTTAATAACCTGTCATCCCATTCTGCATCGGCCGAGTAAACAAAGAGCATGGATCATCAGCATGTCCTGAGAACAGAATCAACATATAACAGCGAAATTTCCGAAGTGTTACGATCATATCATATGAGGCTAAAAACTTCATAACGTGTAAACTCCCCGTGTCCCCTCATCATATGGCACCAGTGCGTCTTGCGCTCATATCAGGTGCAGGCGGCGGCAGTCCAGACCGTTGAGCAGCCGCATGGCGGACTCTCCGGCGAGGTCGACGTAGAACACCTGTAGGGCACAACACGGAAACGGAGGAGCCGCCGCCTCCGGAACAGAGGAGAAACAGTTGCCCCACCTCTAACCTCTTTATCCATCATCTTCCTCTACATTGCCGCCGCCATCATTCCCTCCTAGGGTCGGCGCCCTCTTAGTATATTGAACGACATATTGTTTGTGATAACACTGATAGATGAAGCCTGAAATCTGAAACTGTATAATTCATGAAGCATGAAATCTGAAAATGTACATACCAATCTGACCTCACATTCCCTAGCTCTAATAATGATAAAATAGAAATATTAGCAAACCGATATGTAATAAACGCGTATTGGAAATATCTTTCAACTTAGACGCAATACCTCATACTTTACTGAAGTCAAGCAGCAAACAGATTAATAAGGTGAGTGTCACGAAAATCCAAAATTAGAATTGAGAAACCCCTGAATTAGCATAAAAGAAAGCAACCCACACGTCTATCTAAGATCTCAACCTGGATGACTACATAAGTTCATCATTCATACCAACTCATGGAGCAAAGCGGAATGTGTAGCCATAGCAACCGCAACACATAAGCAACCTCATGGATAATCCACCAACGTCGTCTCCAGGATACAGAACAAAAAGACACATATACAGAGGAAGGAGGAGGTACCTGAATAGAGTATTTGTTCCTCCAGCTCCTATTTCTTCTAGTTCTCCTCCTTTGCATCAAAGCTGTTCTTTCCAGGGGACTGCAGCAGCCGAACATGGCTCAATATATATATATATATATATATATATATATATATATAGAGAGAGAGAGAGAGGGACGACAGCAGCCTAACATGGCTCACCTCACATGGACTCTCGAGGAGTCGTGGAGGCCCTTGTTAGGGGAGTCTGTCGCCATGGCCACCTGCACATCGTCCTGGAAAACATAGAGAAGAGAGAGATGATGGAATTATATCTGGAAAGAAAGAAAAAAGATTTGACCGGAGATTTACCTTCACGCGCTTGAAATCGGCCATCACTGCACATCAAATGGCGAGGCGCCATGCCGGAGGCGGCGTGAATGGCCGAGGCAGAAGGTGGAGCCCTAGGCACCGCAGCTAAAGATGCAGAGGAGCACGAGCGCGACGACGGCCGTGAAGGCCTCGCGCGACTCCCCATCTCCGGCTGTTCCGCAGCGATGACGACGGCGACGGTAACATCATGGACCTGAGGCGTAGAGGCGCGAATGGAGGGGGCCTTGTCGCCGCCGTCCAGTGCACCGGCCCCTCCTCGCCATCGCCTTCTTCTGCAGCTCATGGCGTGCTGCCGGTCACAGGTTCCCCGAATCGCCTAAAGAGGAGGCAGCACGACGACCTCAGTGGGCGAGGGCATCAAGCCTACGGCAAGGATGCAGGCGGCGGTTTGGGAAGGAAACGAGGAGAGGAGATGAAAGAGAAGATGTTGGGGAAAACTGGCCACTCGGTCGACGACGTGACGCCGCCGGCGCCAGCAGCCGTAGGTGGGAGCCGAAACACTTGTTTGCCCCATTGCCGCGCCGCATGTTGTGGCCTTGGTTTTGCAGCGGCGCTCCCTCTAATCACCCGTTTCCTCCTAGATAACGGCGGCAGGGGAGAGCTCAGGCGGAGAGGAGGTCTGAGCAGCGGCGGTTGGGCAGAAGGAACTCGACCAGAGGGAGGGCAACACGAGGAGATATGGATAGGGACCGGGGAAAGAGAAGAATCGGGAAGGCTCCCACCCACTAGCAAAGCGGTGCGGTTACCAGAATTAGGAGCCAAAATAAAAGGAAATAAACTGGAACGCACGGGAATCAGCGTGGAAAGCGGCGGGCAAAAAGAAGAGAGAGGAAGGCAGGCACGCAACACCCACCGCTTTGAGACAACAAACGTGATGGAAAGAAAAAAAGACGCGCGACGAAAAGCGATCGAAGGTAGATGCGCCATCTACAGTACCCCGCGTTGATTTGGCTCCCTTAATCGGTCGCTGAAGTGCTCAGCTTTCATATAGGTAGTTATTAGCACTTCGCTTGCCTTGCATATTCCTTATTTTTCTAAAAACAAAAAAGCAAAAATCCGGACTACCACACACCTAAAAAATCTCATATACTCAAGAAAATACTTGAAAGTTAAGCTCGCACGGAAGTTTCATCTCCGGTTGTGATGTCCCGAGGCACAGCCTGCTTGGCAGACACACGGTGACTTGCTTTGTGACGAAATTTCAAAGGGTGTACGTTACTCCCATACTACAATCCTGGAACATCAGTACAATACATATTCTTTTTAGGGAGGACATTAAGTGTTTTGCTACAAAAAATTCATCACTAAAAGAGTATGCTCACATGATATCCAGAGCTACATTCTCTAGACTAGAAAACAAAATCACCATCACTCCACTGCATCTATTAATCCATACTGATCCTCTTATCGACTATCACTGCCGAATGGTGAAATAGTTATCAAAGATATAGCAGCATCCCGAAAAGGGCATCCCCATAGGTGGCCTGAGATTATAGCATATGCAGCCCTGCTGATGTGATTCACCATCACTGCCGTTGCTCCCAACCTTTTTCTTTCTGCATAGGTAAAAAAAACACAAACTATACTGGATCATATATCAATTAAGACAGATGTTGATCCATTATGCAATACAACAAACACCAGCAAACTAGCCACAGAAGAATTATTTACAGTATGCGTTTATTCACCTTCATTTGTCTAGCAATGGAAGGAAGCCATTTCTCTCCCCTAACCTTCTTCAGCTCGGTCACCCGTTCTTCCTCCCTCTTGGCTTTGGCCTTTGCTGCAGTTTCCCTGGCTTCCATTTTAGCCAATGATATTTCGGATGCTTCTTTTGCCGAAATAAGTACCTCGTTACCATCAACGACGACAGACTGAAGAATATGTCTGAACTGAAAATAGGGCCACAGTGCAATCAGTTAAAATCATGGCTATAACCTCACAGGCACAGGCATAAATATTCTGAAAATAGATATCCAACCTTCTTCGATTTCTCGTCGATCTCTGGCCTGGGAAGAATCCTTGGTCTCTTGAGTTGCACATGGTACTTATCTAAAAATACACAGTATGTATAAATATGTATCACCGTCATGAAAGGATCTATCCACCGAGATTATTAAAGATAATCGATTCATCACATACCTACGGTATCCATTCTGATGCCAGGTGGTGCCTTTTTAAATAATTTTATCCCTCCGCCTGTTTCCACAGGATCGCCCAAGTTTGAGCAAGGATTTCTCACTATTTCAAGATTTTTCTCTAACATATCGTCCAACATATTTCTTACCTGAAACAAACCAGATGAGGCTTGTAAGATCATAATGCATACGTAGTACTCCCTCCGTTCCATAATTCTTCTCGTGGTTATAGTTCAAATTTGAACTAAAACCATGACAAGAATTATGGAACAGAGGGAGTATTAGACTATTAGTATGACTTCCGAATGCTAACCAAAATAAGGAATGATACAAACAGAGGACATCAGACTGAAGGACAAAGGAAAAACTAGGAGCTTAGGCAGGTATGAAACGGTTATACTATAGTTGCAGATTGGCAGGCCTGAATACACGACAAAATTGTGCCAGCTTTTCCTAGTTGCTCATTAGGATTGTCAGGTGAAGTGGTGAACTACCACATATTTCAAATTTCACATTTTTCAAAGCCAAGATATGCACGGGAATATTTTTTTTTTTTGAGCTGAAAACTGTAGGGGAGGCCCCGACATTAAATTTTATTAAACGGGAAACAATATGTACAAGAGGGGAAAAAGAATATACAAGAGGACTTAGCCCAGAAAAACTACAGAGCGTCTAGCCAAGAAACTAGGGAGGTTTTCAGATCATCCTTCATTCTATAAGAAAGAAGGAAAAGGTCCCTTTTAAACGAGTATATTTGGCATTACCAAAGATAGCAAATGCCCCCACACAAAATGAAAGTTGGCATTCAGCTTCCCCTTTTCAAACTGGCAGTATTTACCTTCTTCATTATGCCTCTGGCTGGGACAGGTACCAACGGAAAATAATAGGATGATTTGGAGGTACATTTAATAGGAAATGATTCAATATAAAGAATAGAGCATTTCACCAAGAGGTCAAAGTAATAAGGGCATTAGATTAACTGCAATGTAAGATGAGAAATTATCTACTGGCAAGATAAGTTTTTGTTTTACCGGGTAGTGGGAAAGTAAATTTTGGCATCTTCTTGCCAGGAAAAGAACCTCCAAAGTGGCAATAATGCAGTACACATCCAATGGAGCAGGGAATTCAGGTCTAAGGAGTGACATATGATCATTTTTCTCAATTACCAGTAGCTACTTTACAAGTGTATGTAACACTAATAATTTAACTTGAACTACTCCCTCCGTTCACAATTGTAAGATGTTTTAGCCTTTTTTTTTTGAAACGCATGTATCGAGACGCGTTTGAGTGTGTATGTTCACTCATTTTGGTCCGTATATAGTCCACATTGAAATATCTAAAACATCTTATAATTGTGAACGGATGGAGTACATTAAGCAAATGTACTCTTTATTACTAACATACTAAGTTAACCCAGACTATTCAAGTGAACCAGCTAATTCTAGTTCCTTCACAGGAGGAATGAACTATGCCGCGAAGCTGTGACGAGTACCCCAAAATGTCTGCATCAAACTTGGAAGACACTACATCCTAACAGCACTGAAATAGCAAAATGAAGCCTATGACAGCAGCAACCACTGAGTTGCAGCCTTTGAAAGAAAAAATCACAGTAAGTTAGGAGCAGAAAGTAAGCGTTTCCTCTATAATAACTAGCAAGCATAATAAAAGCAAGGGCGAGTGTGGAAATCAATATACCTTGATCTGATACAGCTTAAGCCCGGGCGCTTGCGCCTTCTCCTCCTGCGGCGGCTGCTCCAACCCGTGGCTGTCCTCGCCGCTGCCGCCGCCTGAGGCGGCCTTCGTCGCGCCGTTGGACGAAGGGTAGCCGAACCCCCCGACAGCCACGGATTCGATGGCCGCCTTCCAAGTCGCATCCCCGTCATCGTCGCTGCTGCTGCTCGCCGTCGGGCTACCGCCGCCGCCGCCGCCCATCCTGCGCTAATCGAATCGATTCTGTTCGCTCGGCCAGTGAGCGGCGTGGCCACTTGCGCTCTATATCTGGGCCGCTTGTGGGCTGCTAGCTTGCTCTAGCCAGCCCAAATCTATTTCGCACCGACCCTGGGCTCGACCCTTGTTCTATCTCGGGCCAAGATGATAACGAACCAGCCGCCTTATTCCCCTCTGGCTTTCTCTTCTCCTTTCCCGAAACGAATACTTGCCGTCGTCAAATCTCACCGTCCCATCTCGCCGCCGGCGAAACCCGACCACCCAGCAGGGAAACCGCACCACCGGCCGGAGGCCCGCGCCTTGTAGGATAGTCGGAGATGGGGAAAAAGCAGCATAGCAAGGACCGGATGTTCATAACGGCGACAGAGTGGGCGACGGAGTGGGGCGGCGCGAAGAACAGGGAGGCCATCGCGCCATTCCAGCGTCTCCCCTTCTACTGCTGCGCGTAATTACCTTCTTTATCCCCTTCTTCCCTAGCTTTGGTGGTCGATTTGCCTGCTTATCTTCTGTTCTGTTGGTAATTTAGGATTCCGATTCGAATATTGGAAGAGCTTGAGCTTATAGAGTTTCTTCTTTAGGGCACGAACCTATTTTCCGTAGATCTTTTAGTTGGTATATGCCACTAAGTGAAGGCAGTTACCTTTGTAAGCTTCATGTGCTCAAATTCAGTTCTTGATATTGAACCTTCATGTGATGTAAATTGAGCTAGAGTAGCATTTGATTAGTAACTTTAGCCACTGATTGTTATTTCATTGGATATCAGGCTCACGTTTTTGCCATTCGAGGATCCGGTATGTACGGCAGATGGAAGTATCTTCGATTTAATGTAAGTGACTAGGTGGTGCTTCTTTGGATAACTTATTGATAGAATAGCTGAGAAGGTTGAGATTTTCTTAATTCTTGCTTCTGTATGTAGGAGCATTATCCCATATATTAAAAAGTTCGGGAAGCATCCGGTAACCGGAGCAGCACTGAAGCAGGAAGATCTAATTCCTCTTACGTTCCACAAGAACACGGACGGTGAGTTAAAGATCTATGGCGTGAAAAGGTCAATGTAACTTGAATCAAATGGAACAGCTATAACAATAGGAAATTCCTTTGATGTTAGCTGCTCTTCTGCTGTCAGTGTGTTAATATGTGTTCTTTTCGTGCAGGAGAGTTCCAGTGTCCTGTTTTGAATAAGGTTTTTACGGAATTCACACATATAGTTGCTGTAAAGACTACCGGGAATGTCTTCTGTTATGAGGTGGGCTTTAGACTTTGGTTAGCTTAATATTGTTTTTTCAGGTGGTCAATGTGGTGTTATGGTATGTCCGTAGCTGATGGATCCTTGCTTTATGTTCATAGGCAATCCAGGAACTTAACATTAAGCCAAAGAATTGGAAAGAGTTGCTAACTGATGAGCCCTTCACACGAAAGGACTTGCTAACAATTCAGGTAGCTGTTCTGAAGAACATCTGCACTACTCAGTGTCTTATTGACGGTTAATACCCTAGTCTAATGATGTTTTCCTTGTGAACTTATGTAGAATCCAAATGCACTTGATACCAAGGTCCTAGGGCAATTTGACCATGTCAAACAAGGCCTCAAACTTGACGATGAAGGTTCAGTTATGCACCCTCTTTGCCTGCTACTTATTAGTGTCAGATGTTTCATATTGAACATACATAATCTTTACTTTTGAAACAGAATAATTTAAGCAGTCTAACTATCCAATTTCTGTGCAGAGTTGCAGAAAATGAAAGATGATCCGACCTACAACATAAATGTTTCTGGTGATCTTAAGCAAATGATGAAGGAACTTGGGACTGAAAAAGGAAAGTTAGCTTTTCTGCATGGTGGTGGAGGAGAGAAAGCTCAAAAGGAAAGAGCTGCCGCACTAGCTGTCATTTTAGCCAAAAAAAAGGAGGGTGACTCAAAGGCAGTGAAAGAACCTGAACCTCCTCAACCATTCAGTGTTGTGGATGCTGCTTCGGCTTCTGTTCATGGAAGGAGTGCAGCAGCAGCAAAATCTACTACTGCTGAGAAAACTGCTGCTAGAATTGCTATGCACAGGGCAGGGGATCGAGCTCCTGTAAATGCTAAATTGGTATATTCTCATCTTCGCGCCTTATAAAGGCTTTTGTTACTCGTGCAATGGGTGTTTGTCTAATGGAGCCGATCCATTAATTTCAGGTTAAAAGTCGGTACACTACTGGAGCGGCTTCACGTTCTTTCACGTCAACTTCCTATGATCCTGTTACAAAAAATGAATTTGAGTATGTTAAAGTTGAAAAAAATCCAAAAAAGAAAGGATATGTTCAGTTGCATACCACCCATGGTGATTTGAATTTGGAGCTTCATTGTGACATTACTCCTCGGACATGTGAAAACTTTCTCACACATTGTGAAAATGGGTACTACAACGGTCTTATTTTCCATCGTAGCATCAAGTATGTTCTATTGACCATATCTAAATCCTATCCGTTCAATCATTCATTTCTTTTTATTGACCATGTCTAAATATTGTCCATTTGATCATTTCCTTTTTCAGAAACTTTATGATTCAAGGAGGTGATCCAACTGGCACAGGAAGTGGAGGGGAGTCCATATGGGGTCAACCTTTCAAGGATGAATTGAATTCGAAGCTGCTACATTCAGGAAGAGGTGTTGTCAGCATGGCAAATTCTGGCCCCCATACCAACGGATCCCAATTCTTCATCTTGTATAAGTCTGCAGCGCATTTAAATTTCAAGCATACAGTATTTGGCATGGTGGTTGGTGGTATTACCACTCTGTCAACAATGGAAAAGGTTCCTGTTGATGATGACGACCGCCCACTGGTTAGTATGATCCTTTTTGTTTCACCTGCATTATTTTCTTAGTATTAAGATTATAAATGCATTTTTTTGCAAACAATATTGCGGCCACAAATCATGGCCCAGTAACTCTGGCACACTTGCAGTACACTTTTCTTTTAAGCATTATGTTCCATATTGTTTTAGGTATGATTTATGTACCGTGCTCTGCATAGTAGCTTTTTCAATGTGCAAAAACATCTGAACGTGTTATTCCTGCTTTCTAACTTCATTTACAGGAGGAAATAAAGTTACTAAAAGTTAGTGTATTTGTGAATCCTTACACGGAACCTGACGAAGAAGAAAAGGCAAAGGAGGAGAACAAGGATGTTGATCATGTAATGCTTATTTACATCTTGTTTCAATTAGATCCTGATGATATTCATTTGCATTTATTTATGTCCGATGGTTTTAACATTTGTTTGTGTTGATTCAGGATAAGGTGGGATCATGGTATAGCAACCCAGGAACTGGTGTTGCCCCTTCAACAAGTGCTGGTGGTGGAGTTGGCAAGTATCTAAAAGCTCGGACAGCTGGGTCTGCTGATGCCACAGGAAATGCCGCTGCAGCAGATGATTCAAGCAAGAAGAGAAAAGCGAATGCTCCTAGTGTAGAATTCAAAGATTTCTCTGGATGGTAGAGCCTTGTATACATGGTTTTCCCTTTGCTTCTTCCAAAAAGAAACATCCAGCTGTGACTTGTAACATTATGCCTTGTATACATGCATCCCCCTTTGCTTCTCCCAAAGAAACATCCAGTTGAGATGGCATGTGAAGTTATGTTATGATAGTGCATTGACTGGGCAGAATGCCCTTGTGTTAGTATTAGGGTTGCGAAGCGGCACCCGATCCACCCCGCTTCGTAGGCAAAATTTATTAGTGTAGTTCAAAATTTTCCATCAAAAATTCTCTAGTTTGAACTAAAATTTTCTTTCGTGGGCTCTCGTGGGTTGCCGCTTCGCAACCCTAGTTAGTATGCTCCTCATGGCATGTTGTATTAATATTCATCGTTTCTTGATGATGCTGGATAGCCACTTTTCTTCTTTTAGCAACCATCTTACGAGTTTCAGTAGTCACACTCAACCGTTGCTGGGCATCCACATTGCATGATGCTCATGGAAAACTAAACTAGTAACAACAACATGGGTTGCGTCTTGTGTGCATATATGGGTTGTGCTATAATTTCGTTCAATATATGACAGTCAAAGTAACTAACAACAGTCTTGTGGTGAGTTAATGGTTATGTATCAACCTTAAGAGATGTGCGTGGTTGACAGACCCTGAAACAGATCAGAACATATCTTCAAAACATGAATTTACACATGCTGACAAACTATACATAAAATGCAGTTGCTGAAAACTTATCATACATTATTAATCTTGCAAATCATGTTCACCCAGGTGAACAAAAATATAAGATAACCCTTGAAATGACCTGATGTTGTCCTAACCATTTGTCATTGTTTTATCAATCCACATGAATCTTAGAAACACAATCAACCACTTATTGAACTAAGAAACCACTCTGCCAACTGCCTCGTTTTATTTCCACTAGGCACGCTTGAGCAACACTACGAAAATGGTGGCGATAGCCAAGAGCACAAAGGAGGACCGGTCGTTGGCAAAATCCTTCTTGGTGTTCATGATCAGAGTCCTCAACCTCCCCTTGCTCTGGCCCTCGTCCGACGTGGCAATCAGGTCTTGCATGATGCTCGAAAGATTCGTCACCATCTCGGACACGAATGCCCTCATCTTCTCGACGTAATCCTTGAATCCGTCTCCAGTGCCTAGAGAGATATCATTGCTGCTTCCCGAGCTCTCAGCATCACTGGCTTCTTCAGTCACGCTAGAAGATTCACTCTGGTCTGAAAGAGCAAAAGTACAGAAACAAAAGTTATTTTATGAAAGGAAGTACGTAAATAGGGACATTGGCTGAACAACACTTGCGGCTAGGCTGATGCTTTACCTGACTCACAGTTCTTGTAGAACTGCACGAGCTTCTCATTTTTCATCACAGCTTCCCACACATTCTTATCTGAAGCAAGCGAAGCAACAACGTCCTGCAGAGAAAGGAGAATCGAACTTGAGGTAATATAATTTAATACGCGTTTGTCTTTGATGTCAGCTTAAAGTTGCATAAGAGATTTCACCAATATGTGGAAACCATTATCTGCTTATCCTAACAGAAAGGCATGAAGAGATACTGACGCCCATAAGCAAAACATGTCCTGAGAGCACTTGCAATACAAAGTTAAAGCTTAATTACCTGAGCGTCAGGATTGTCCTGTAGCATGGTGAAGGCTTCAATAACACGTCCAGAAGATCCAGAGGTGACAGATAAATTTTCGTACTTGTCTTCATGCTTAGATGTTTCCGAATGGACACGATCCTGAAACGTTTCCTGAGCAATCTTTGTAGGACTATCAAGGACATATGTCTTGGAAATATCCAGGTGGGAAACATGAGTGTCAATCTTGGCACTGGTCACAGGAGCAAAGTCATCAGTTTTATAGTACACATAAAATATGGCACAAGAGAAGGAGGGGCATAATTAAAAGTTGGAAATTTCTAGTACAATAGAACTAAATCACTGATGGAACTGCCAGCAAACAGATACCATTCCTATAGAACTAAATCACCAATGGAGTAATAATTTTAAGCAGAAGCATAACAGATGGTTTGAACTAGTCTAGATGATTTGCTGCGATAATGTTATACTAGTTTGGATCAGTTATGTCCTTCCTGAAACATACAATGGAAACCATTGGAAGCATCGATCATACAATGTTCTGTAAAGTAAAATTCTGACGGCACGATTCCAGTAGATGGAACATGTTCCGACAGGAACGTTCACAAAAACAATATGCGTCTAAACAAACAGTGTAGAACAATCCAATAGGGAAATCATCTTCATCAAATGGTGGAATCTATCAGAACAATAACGTAATCAATCGGAGTATATTCTCTTACAAGGTTACACCTGGCCGCAAACAACAACCCAGTATACTAAACAGTTAACACAATCTAGTGAGCAAAACTAAAAGAGATGCCCAGTGAGCAATCAGGTTAGGTTTTAGGCGTTACGCACATCTCGAAGGCTTCCCTGAGGTCGATGGTGGCGGCCAGGGCCTCCTCGTGGGTGGGCACCGGGCCGAACACCTCATGGTCGGGGATGTACCAGTCGTCGACCGCCCCGATGGTGGTGGACACGGGGCGCGTGTCGGCAGCAGCCGCAGGCAGGACGGCGCGGCGGATGGAGGCGGCGGAGCGGTAGCCGCCGATCATGGCAGCCTTGGCGGCGGCCCGGATCCCCATGCTCCCTCCTCCCATCGCCTCCCGATCTCTCCGGCGGTGGATGGATCGAGGGAAGCAAAAGCTCTGAGAGATCAATTCGATCAAAGCCCGATTAGAATGGCGGCGAGTGGTATTTAAGAGCCGCGGATAGAACGCGGAGGTTTAGGGAAGGCCGCTTTGGGCTTCGGCGGGCGTGGTGGGATCTAGACCGTCGGATCTAGAACGGACGGAGGCGAGGCGGGTTACGGTGCGCGAAGGGTGATCCCGTCGAGTCCTTGCGGAACACGTGTGGGACGGCGTGTACGCGACGATAATGATGCGTGCAGTAATGCTACAGTTACGGAGGGATTTTTACGGAAAGGTTTTACGGGATAACATGGCAACACACGATTTGTATAGCGTTTTATCACTTCCGTGATTTTAGTTTTGGGAGCCACTCACGCACAACCACGTCAGTCCGTAGGGCTGTTTCCGTAGCAATTCGTCCTTTCCGTGATGTCTAGATACATTCGTTTCATAAAAGTTAAAACATCTTATATTTTCGAATGGAGGAAGTATTTTACAAGCCTCATAAAATGTTAGAATTAGCTTTTCTAGAAATGTATGGGAGGGCAGTTTCTCGGACAAGCTTCTAAAAAAACTAGGCATAAAAACCCTACGTCACGCCTCTCGTGATGACCCACAATCCCCTCCTCCGGCAAGTCCTGCGCCTCTTCCACCACTGCTACCAGAGCCAGTGACGTGACTTACTATGTGACCGACGCGGATGGATCTCGGGCTCGGCGGATGGGATCGATCTCCACGGCTGACGAGTTCGTAACCCTATTCGATGACATGCAAAAGACGATCGATAGATGTGGTGCCCCAAAATCCATCAGATCGATGTGATTCCAGGTTTCTCTCCCCGCGCTTCTTAGTGTTGACCGGGTACAAGATTGGTGCAACTCCGACCGCTTCCAGTGCGATACACCCTCCATATTGTATACCGTTCTTTGTACGTGTATGCGGTGTGGTTCACCTTGGCATACCTAACACGTCTAGGTCACCCATGGTGGATAGAAGATCGGCACGCAAACCACCTACTACTCTGCCCAACCCCGATACGATCCTGCTGGTATGTGATATTGGGCGTGTGCGCTCCTTAGGATCCAGATTCCCCACTTCACACAACTGGACCAACCCTAGATCAGCGAAGACGTGTGGTGTTGTCTTTGTCAGTTCTTCTCCACCTACAGACCGAGATCCCCAAGATTAGTTGAACTAGAGAGGTGGAGAGGAGTTAGATCTGGCGATTGAAGATCATTTGTGCAAGCTGTTGCCTCTTCGGCATTGAGGATGGATCGAAGGTTTGGCAACAATCGTAGATTGCCGCCCTGCAACTTCCCTTGTCCTATGCAATACAACAACTCGAGAGGCCGCTATATCTCGGATGCGGAAATGCATGAAGAAGAGACGAGGTGGGAGGATGAATGGCGCTGGAATGGGAGAGGAGAAGGGAAGAGGACCAACAGAAAAAGGAAGATTGCCGCAGAGGGGAAGATGAGAGGCAGCGCCAAGAGGAGCGTCGTTGCTATGAGGAACGACAACGACAAGAAGAGGACCACCGTCATGTTGAATCTCAACGCAACTCCAAGAGATTGGTTAGAGACAAGGCATTGATGGACCACAATCAAAGAGAGGAGGGTGTAAGATTAACCAAAAGAGATCGTTGGGCACACCGTTAGGAGATGCGGGACGGAGGTTCCAATACGGTGGCTTCATCGCTGAGATCGGCTGGAGCAAACCCACCACCAACATTGGGTAACAGGCAGGAGAACATAGTGAATTCCTCGATCCCTACCAGTATTGAAGTGGCTTCGTGGCACAAAACAAAAAAATCCTACGTAGAAAACACATAGCCAGGATCTATCTGTGAGTAAAGTTGTAACGGAGGAGGTTTCGGCAGCATACCCTTATAGACCGAAAGCGTTTGACGTTCCGAGGGAACGTGGATGAGGTAGTCGATACCGTAGCCGACCTCAAGGTCACGAAGCTCCTCGCAAGTCACTCCAGGTCCTTGCACGACAACCCAGGTGCCACTAGTGGTAGCACCTCCGAGATTTTGCACACGTGTGGTGTACGATTACAACTTCCGGTTCCCTGATCCCTGTCGAGAGTACGGAAGTAGATCTCCGGTTGGGATCACTACAACACCTCCAAGTGTCATAACGAAGTTGTCTCTTGCGTGTATAGTCCTTCCAAAGACCGCGCCACCACAAAAGGCAATGAGAGAGAGAGAGATTTATTCCATAAGGAAAATTGCCTTAGAGAAATATATCAATTGTTGTTCTTTTCCCACCAATATAGATCCCTATATATAGGTGAAAAGGGTGGAATTCCTTCCTTGAAGTCCCGAGTGGGGCTAAAGGAAAAAGGGAAAGTAGGAGGAGGGAGGCAGACGGCTGGGCCACATGTGGCGGTTGGGTGGGCTGCCCTATGCTAGGCTAGAGTCCACGGCCCAGCGGCTCGCGCGGCGGCTGTGGCTTGGTCAGGTGGGCCTTGCCCCGGTGACCCAGAGGCATCCACCCCGTTGCGCGCCTGTTGTGCTCGAGTGGGCTGGGGCCCGTTAGCTCCCCCTAGCTAGCTCCCCCACGCACGCCTGTTGGCCAGCGGCCGCTCGCATGGGTCGGCCCGTCATCGCCTCGAGCCAGCGCTCGCCCATGTGGGACGGCTAACCGACGAGGCCCAGCAGCGGCAACTGTTTGTTGCCCTTTGGGGTGACTTCCCTCTAGGCCCTTTCCCTCCGGGGTTTTGGCCTAGAGGAAGTTGCCTTTTTAATATTAATTTTAAATATTTATTTAATATATATTAATTCACAATTAACATATATAAATGCATATTATAAATCTCCATTAATCCCAAATAGCTTTTGGCTTTCTTTCCTTCTCCGAACCACTTCGGATCCTCTTCGGAATTATTCCGACTTTCTTGTTTTCATACTTTGTTGATTATGTTCAACCAAAATATTTACAAATATCATCGTACCCTTAAGTGTGTTACCGCTATGATTCGGAAACATCACAGACATGATCGAGACCTCTATCGGATCAATGATCATTAGCGGGACCGGGATGCCCATAATGACCCTTGTGCATTCCATGATATCTATTATCGTTTGAACCATAAACATCGAGTCCAAATCCCTTTGTTACTTTGATACATTACTTATTCGAGATATGGTCATTGGTATCCAATACCTTGTTCAATCTCGTTACTAGCAAGTGCAATACTCATTTTGTGATATTTCATCCCCGTGACCTAGTCACGTGTTGTGCAACATTTATGGATGTTATCTCACTGAGTGGGCCCACTGTATCTTCCTGTCACACAGACAAACACATATCGATCTTGATGCATAGGCCTCAACTATTCCTCTGGAATACCAAACATACATCTTTATAGCCACCTAGTTAGGGTCATGCCGTTTGATGTAGTCAAAGCAGCCCTAGGTGATAGTGATTAGTATGCTCTCACGATCAAAGGACTAGGATACTATGTTTATAACTATTGCAATGATGAACATGTGAGTTGATTGTTCTGCAATACTTACATTGGGTAATGTCCATCACATTATTCACCAATGATATGACTTCATTGTTAGTCGGCATAAATGCACAAACCTTGATCATGAGCTACCCAATGAACTAGTTAAATAGAGGCTACTAGGGACTCTAGTTTGTTTAATATCACACGTGTATCAATGTTTCCGCTTGATACATTTATAGCATGATACAAAAATATTATGAACTTATTAAGATATGGTAATAAACACCCTTTATTATTTGCCTTTAGGGCATATCTCCTTCAAGTATCCCTTCGTGTCAGCAGTGATCGGTGGCTGATGGTGGGGTTTTGCTTCCTTCTGAACCTCCTTACCCGAGTCTCGTCCCGGTGGGGCCCTCTGTACCTCCACCACCACCAGCTCATGCCACTCATGTCATGCAGCATTAGCAACCTGATAGGGGGATTGCTCATGCTAGAATTTGCAATTGTGAAAAATGTGGGGGCGACCATCAAATTTTGGTTTTTCAAGAGAGGGATACCTAGGAGTATGTTGCACCTTTTTTGGTAGTTCTGATTTCTACGAAGGTTTTTACTCCATCTCTGCTGTTGAATCTGATGTTCAACCACTAGAGTTACTTAACTATGCACACATTAGTGTTGATAAAGGGGAGGTTAGCTGCAGGCAGATTGAACATGAGCTGCAAGTCTGGGGTGACTCTCTGAATATCAAGTGGAGATTTTTTTTGTCAAATCCATCTCTGATAATAAATTTAGAACGAGATTTCCCGATGCCAGGTGCATTGATGAGTTGTCTAATTTTGGTAATTTCTTCATGAAGAGTGTGCCTGATGCCATTGTCAAGTTGCGGAAATGGGTTGGGGATATTGAACCATTTGTTGTGATGGATGAAGCATGGTTCGGTATTAAGGGCATTCCTATGAAATTTAGAAATAAATCCACATCATTCTATGTGGCAAGTTTGGTGTGGTAAACCTCTAATGTTGGACAAGATTTTTTTGAGAAATTATGCTTACATCAAAGTGAAAATTGGCTGTCAAGATGTCTCTCTGGTGCCCAATTCTAGAATTGGAGAGATCAAGGAGGGTTTCTATGAATTCTTATACACTAGGGAGCCATTTGATCCAAATGTAAACCCTATAAATCAAAATGCTAAGATTGCTGATGATATTGAGGCTGATGCTCAACAGGAGACTCCAAAAATACAGAGAACTGACACTGCTGGAGATGGGGTTGTGCCTGATAACAATGATAGGACTGGTGGTACCATCATTGGTGGAAAAAATACTGGTTGAGGTTTACAAGGCTGTTGTGTTAACAATTCAAGGGGCAAAGAAGTGGTGAATGAACATGCTTCCTCTTATGACTCTCTTTCCTTTGGCACCAAAATGCAATCTCTCGTTGGTGAGGAAGGTCCTAGTAATTTGGCTGGCAAGGGTATGTATGTTAATCATAACTCTGTTGTGATCAGTAATTTTGACATCAATGCCTCACTACAACCTGCTCTCCAAGATGTGCATATGGATGTGATGGAAGCTTTTGCTCCTACAAATATTGATAATGTACATGCTCTTGCTAACATGGAAGATAGTCTAGGTTTCATAGGATTTGTGAATGATTTGATAAGATCCAATAGTGATAAAGCTTCTGAACTCAAGAGGCAATATCATCATATGATGGATCCCATTTGAAAGGACAAAGGATGTCTCCTAGAGGAGGGTGAATAGGCTTTTAAAATAATTATGGTTTAGGCTCTAATAAATGCAGAATAAAACTAGCGTTTAATTTATCAAAGCACAAAACATAAAACCACTAGGCTCAACTAAGTGCACCAACAACCTATGCTAAGCAAGACAAGCAACAAGGTGATGGCAAGATACAATACTTCAATCACGATGGCTATCACAATGTAAATTGCATAAGTAAAGGGCTCGGTTGAGAAATAACCGATGGACGCGGAGATAATGATTTTTATCCCAAGTTCACTTCCAAAGAAGCTACGCCTCTGTTGCAGAGGTGTGATGGCGCAATGCTCCCCGGACGCCACAAATGGGTCACCTTGAGGTGTGGTGGCTCGATGCTCACCCAACGCCGCACAAGGCCTCACCCCAAGATGCGAAGGCACGCAACTCACCGACACCACAACATGCTCATCCGATTCTCCCGTTATCTCACCACAAAGGCCTACTCACGATCCACTATGGGCCACTTGAGGGTGGTCACCGAACCCGTACAAGCTTGGGGAAATCTCCACAACTCAATTGGAGGGCTCCCAAGTATCACCACAAAGGCCTCGACCTCGATGAATGTCCACAACTCAATTGGAGGCCCCGAGGGTATCACACCTCTACCACACAATCATCTAGGGTTCCAAAGAACCCAAGAGAAACAAGCTCACAAGCTTGAACTCGCTGAATCTCCAAGGAGAACCTATGCACCAAATGCAAGAGGCAATTCCTTCACTCTCAAATTCCACCAAAGCTACAAAAGCTATTGGGGGAATAAGAGAGGAAGAACCCAAGAGGAGAACACAAAACTCTCTAAGATCTAGATCCTATGGGTTCCTTCACAAAGAAGGGATTTTGTTTGGTAGGGTTGTAGATCTAGATCTCCTCTCTCAAATCCCTCAAAAGATGCAAGAATCATAGGAGGGGGAAGGGGGAGGACAAGCTCTTCAAGGTCAACAATGGAGGAGAGAGGGAGAAACAGACCAAAAGAGCTAGTACCCACGAAGGGTAAGAGGTGCCCCTTTTAAAGGGCTCCCTGAATCTGACTATTTGGGCCAAAACGTGCCTGGCCGGTAGTACAGTGAGCCACCAGAAGTTCTGGTTAGCCTGGATCCAACGGCTCAAAAGCAGTTGAAACGACCCGGTTGTACATGCTGGAAGTTCTGCTCGACTCAGGCCGGAACTTCTGTTCGGTACTACCGGCCAAGTACCGGTTATAAAATGTGACCAAACAGAGAGATGATTGCGGGGTGTCATGAGCTGATCGGAAGTGAGCCAGAATTTCCACCAGTACTACCAGCGGCAGAATATGCCCGAGCGGTACTTCTGGTACCTGGTCGGTACTTCTATCCATGCTACTCCAACGTCCCTTCCGACCGGTATAAGCGGTCAACTGTCAACCCAAGTACCGATAAAAAAGGCAGCAAAAAACATAATGGATGTCAGGGGCATTCCTATGCTCACCGGAACTAGCCCGATACTTCAACCGGTACGATAGGTGCCAAAATTGGCCTAGCGGTACTTCTAGTCAGAAAAACTCGAGAACCAAAACTGCCATAACTTTTGCATCCAAACTCCAAAAGGGATGAAACCAATTTTGTTGGAAAGATAACTTTTGTTGGAAAGATAACAAAATATTGGGTATCACCAAGGGAGAAAATACCATGAATAAATATGTGAGATATATCCCAAGGTCTAGAGCTGGAAACCCACAAGATCAAAAATGCAATAAGATGTTCAAGGTAAATCCATTTTTTATGAACTAGAGCTTGTTATGAAGATAACCACAAGATCTAGATCCTCACTGGACAAGATACAAACAACAACCAATAAATATGATACTATGTATGCAAAGGTTTGAGCTCTCTCTGAAAGATACAATCGAGCTACTCACTCGAAAGCCCCTCTTAATAGTATGGTTATCTATCCTAAACCTGGTCTTCCAACACTATAAGATACCGGTAAAATAGAAAACCTATCAAGATCATACCTTTGCCTTGAGCATTCCACTTGATATTGATGTAGACAATCTTATCTTCCTCAAGATGGAACATCTTTCTTGATTGCTCTTGCTTGCGATTTCCTTGACAAAGACTTGTGAATTGCTCCCCAATACTTCATGGGGAAACCTCTACTTTGAACTTGTCTTCATCACTCCATGATAAATGAGGATGGCAAGCTTCAAGCATGTGATCTCCTAGAGATGGTGCATCTTGAGCTTGCACTTTATTTATTCTAACTCCATTAGGATGGTGTCTTGAAGATAACCATGAGGAACTCCATCTTATTATTCAAGACATTCTTGGTCTTATTATTCTTCTTCTACATGATTCCAATAGGCACAAATCCCTTGGACATTGCTTCTTCTTCTTCTTCATTTCTTCAACTTTCAACCTTGAAACCAATACATGGCCCAAGCGATGCCAATGGAAAATTTCTACAAGTGAAATTCAATTCAAACATTAGTCCATTGTCATTAATTACCAAAACCACACATGGGGGCATACATGCACTTTCACCATTCTTGAGGAGGCAGAAGCTAATGCTGAGGATGAAGCTACTGAAGGCTCTAAAGGACAACTTGATTATGGATAGAATGACTCGGAAGATGATGGGTGGCTAAATAATGAAGCTAATAGTGAAAATTGGGTTCATGGTGTAGCTCTTAGTTTGCCTGCTCCTATTATCTCCCAGGAACATCATGCTATGATAATTCATATGGATGGGTCTCAGCCTGAGTTTGATTCTACCCAGGAAGAGGAGGTTCTTTCTCAAAATGAAGGTGTGGTCTAGAGTTCTCTAGAGTTCTAATGAAAAAACAATCAGAGCAAGTTCAAGACTGGCTGCACAACCAAATGTGAATTTAAGGGTGGAACAAAGAGCAAGTTCACAGACTTGTATAAGAATTTTGGAAGGTACAAATCTTAACTCTCATAATTCCTTTGCTGTTCTTGATGTTGATGATGTTCACGGAAGGGCTATTGATATGGGAGCTGATCCCTCTTCTTTTAACCTTGAAAAAGTTAATCTCCTTCAAGATCTAGAAATTGCTAGGCATAACATTGTTAGTAAGCAGGTAAATGTTTCTGTTATTGTTCCTGAATAGAATAAGCATTTTGTGTTGCTTGGTTTGGGTGACAAAGATGATGGTGATTATGGTTTTATTCCTTAATATCCAAGAGAATTAAAAAACAAAGTCTCCTTGTAAAATTATTTTAGGAGGAGTATAATCAAATTTTGGTACTACCTCTAGAGGAGCACAATCCCAATCTAGTGTTGCCTTGGTGAAGTTAAACAGTAACCACCCTTTGTGTGGTATTGTTTCTATAACCAGGGTGAGGAGGAAAAATCCTAATTTTTTATGATAGGATCTAGTTTGAATTGTAGAGGTGTGGGCAAGAAAGTTATGAGTGTGTTTTTGTCTGATCTCATCAAAGAACGGGAGCTTGATTTTGCGGGTCTACGGGAAACAATTAAAAAGATTATCATCAGTCCTTTTTAGGAAAATTGATCCTTTTGATTGATTTTCCTAGAAATGGACCTCTTCTATTGGAAGAACTGGTGGCATCTTGGGTGGATTCATAAAGAGCAAATTTGAAATTTGTGATACAATCACTAGTAGGTTCTTTATTAATGTGGTGTTGACGGATTTAGAACTTCAAACCAAGTGGTGTTTAGTGAATGTGTATGGGGAAACTCAAGAAAAATATAAATAAGGTTTCCTTACTGAACTAGGAGACATTTTTATAAACAAACAGCTACCTTTGCCGGTTGGTAGTGACTTCAATGTACTCAGGTTTTCCTCTGAGAAGAATATAGCAGTGAAGTTAAGCAAGTGGTCTGACATGTTTAATTCCATCATCAATATTTGTGAGATGAGAGAAACCAATATGTCTAGTTGCAACTTTACTTGGTCCAATAACCAAGTTATTCCCACTCTTGAAAAGCTGGCTAGATTCTTGATGAGTAGAGAATGGGAGCTTATTTTACCTCTCACAACAATTCACAAAATGGCAAGACATATTTCTGTTTTCACAATCCTATCATACTTGATACCATATAGGGCAGGGAGAAAACTTGTAGAGAGTTTATATTTTACAAAATATGGATCAAAGATGACACCTTCCTTTTGTGGGTGTCCAGATTTTGTCTCAACATGTTAAAGCTAGAAATATTTTGGATCTAGTACAGTAAAAGCTAAAGAAAATTTAAAAAGGTTTGAAGGGTTGGGGTGCAAATTTGAGGGGTGCCAAGATTAATAAAAAGAAAGATCTATCTAAAGAATTGACTAATTTGGAAGATATTTAAGAAAAAACTTTTTTGACTATTGAACAAATCCTAAGGAAGAACTTTATTTAGGAAGAATTAATGCAACTCTATGCCCAAGAAGAAGCTTATTGGTAGCAAAGATCTACTAAGAGGTGGTTGTTTCAATGTGATAGTAACACTAAATTCTTTCATAGAATTGCCAATGGTAGAAAAAGGAAAAATAATTTTCTCCTTGAACAGTGACTTATGAGTTATTCAACAGACTCCTGAACTTGTCTAACATGCTACTCTTTTCTACAAAGAGTTGTTTGGTCCTGTCCACAATGCAGTTGTCAGACTCTCGGATGATGTTTGGTCTAATGAAGAGAAACTCTCGGATTCTAGGAAATGGATATAGAATTTATAGAACAAGAAATCAAAGATGTAATTGACTCAATGGAGAAAAACAAAGCCCATGGACCTAATGGTATTATAGATGAATTCTTCCAGTGTTGCTGGGAGATAATAAAGATTGATATTATGAAAATGTTCTCTGACTTCTATCATCACAGAATTTACTTGGTTAGTATGTACCTTAATTCCAAAAAATGATGATGCTGACATCATTTAGAAATTTAGACCCATCTTCTTGTTACAAGTTATTTTCAAGATTTTTACCAAAACCATGACAATCACGACATAGCCTATCATATAGAAGTTGATTGATAGATGCTAGAATGCCTTCATAAAAAATAGATATATCTTTGATGGAGTGACCTTACTTCATGAAGTTTTGAGAGAGAGGTAAAGATTTAGAAGCAGCAAGGTGTCGGAGGCGGATCCATGATTTAAACATAGGGGGGTCAAAAGACGATTGTGACCATAAAATAGGTATACAATAACACTATATAGAATCTTAAATATATGTAGTATTGTTATGTAAATAGTACGAACATATGTTCTATAATTACACGTCCTGTAGTGTACACTATGGATATCAAATTGTAACATTGTATGTTTCGCAATAAAAAAACAAGCTGCATTCACTAGTTTGCATATAGATCTATGCCCAACCTATCAAATAACTCAATAATTTCATCAACATTGAACTTTCCAGTGATTTTCTTCCCGGTGTATACAACAAATAAGTTCTACAATTATAATATTCTAGTTAGTACAAAAAGGTTAATGACTATATAATTTGGAAAAAATGCTGGTGTTAAACTGCCAGTGTATATAATTCGTAATTGATCTGATAAAAATATTGCTATTAGATGGATAATTAAACCAACAATTCTAGTAGCAAACATGTATATATCTAGGATGATAACTTAGGGTGATCATGATAAGGGTTAACCTCTCAAGGGTAGCCCGATCTTCATAGATCTCGTGGTCAAATCAATGGGAAAAGCGAGGGAAAGTGAGAGGGGTAGTGGAATCCCCACAAGGAAATATCGGCAAACGTGTTCCCATCAATCCCATGCGGAGAGGGAAGAACACCTTAGAGAGGGTCTTGACGTCTACGCTCACACACTCACAAATGTAGGCCTTGTACAATGATGGATGCGCTATGCAAAGTGCAACAAGGTTGGTGACCATAGTCGATACCCTTGGTAAAGGGGATGAGGAAAAACTAGAGATTCCACAAAGAGGGTTGTCTTTAGTCTATCATCTATGCCTAAGGAATAAAGGGGGAGACATAGGGGATATTTATAGTACTTAGGGCGAAGGGCTAGGTAAAGGGAATATTCCAGGGCATCAAATTTAGATCCATGCACAGACGGGATTTTCGTAAGTCCGGTGGTTGCTGGTTTATTCTGGTCTTAACCGGATTTGCGTGCTGGCGCAGGTTTCAGCGGGTCACTAGTTTGATCAGGTGGCCGCCGGTTTGTTTTGGCGCATGATTCGGCAGCGCCGGAATCTTCACCGGTTTGGCTCTACCTCTTCCTTCTCCTCTTTGAGGCCACCGTCTTGTCGGGCATGATTCCTCGAGCTTCCTCCTTGTCTCCGTACTTGTCGGTGTGAACCTATAGGACGGAGTATGAAGTTGTATACCATTCAATAGTGTAGGAAGTGGGATCTCACAGAGGATAGGATTGACCTTTGGAGTCCATGACAACTTGGCATACATTAGAGACCTTGATGTGATAACGACCATAGGTCGGGCTACATCAGATCAACTCACGAATTAGGCATAACATGTGGTGAAGACAGGCCATAGTTGATTGTTGCCGGATGCACGGGGGATGTGCTTTGTGCCTTCGCTAATCAATAATCACAGGCACGATGATGCTTGAATACAAAATCCTGAGTCCCGATGGCGATGCTCAACCAACAAGACCCTAGCCTTGGGTAGGCAACACCATGGAGGAGGCGAACTAGCAAAGAAGGGAGAAATAAGTTGACTAGATCAAGGGAGAGGGAAACCGAGTAGAGCAGAAATTCTGTTGTGATCCATGAATTTGTTGATCGATATGTGGTTTTGTTGATGCTTCAGTACAAACCTATTATCTCTCGATGGCTAAATGTTTTAGGGTTGGCCTAGTAAGCTTGAACAATCAGGATGTCGCACACATTGGTTTATGTTAATGGATAGAGTATTACGATTAGCAATTTAGCATCAAAATTAGTACTAGCCCCTGATGTCTATCCTTGAGGGGGGGGGGGGGCGAACCATAGGGGTGGCCTGGCCACCGCTCACCCCCTAGATCTGCCTCTGCAAGGTGTGATCCTAAAGCTAGACTTTGAAAAGGCTTATGACAAAGTCAACTAGGATTTCCTTTTTAACTTCTACAGATAGGAAGGCTTTAGCAACATGTGGATGATTTGGATTGAGAAAGTTATGACATAGGGGAATCTAAGTGTTAGCGTCAATGATAAGGTGGGCCCATATTTTGGTAGCTTTAAGGGAGTCACACAAGGTGACCCTTCTCCTTTCATGTTCAACATGGCTGCAAATAGTTTATCCAAAATGGTCAGCTCAAAAAATGGACTCTTCACTGGTCTAGTTGATCATCTGATCCCTGAAGGGGTTTCCATCCTTTAGTATTCAAATGATACAATTTTACTAATTAAATATGACTTGGAAGGAGCTAGAAATCTGAAATTACTACACCATGTCTTTGAATACATGTGGCCTCAAGATAAACTTTATGAAAAGTGAGGTGATGTTAGTTTCTATTGATGATGAAAAACACCAAATCTATGTTGACCTATTCAAATGTTAGAAAGGGAGATGGCCCATCAAGTATCTTGGTACCCTAGTGTGTCCAAAATAATTACTATGACTGAGATGATGTTTCTAGAAGAAAACTCAAAAAAAGATGGGAGGATGGATGGGTGGTGTTATGTCCATTAGAGGCACGGTTTTAAAATTAATGCTTGTTTGACAAATGTTGGTCTTTAACCCATGTCTATGGGGATCTTGCACAAGACCAATATAGAAAATTTGACCAAACCAACTAGATCCTTCTTTTGGGATAGGTGTGCAAACAAGAGAAAGTATCATATGGTGAGATGGAGAACTATTTGCAAACCAAAAAATAAAGGTGGAATGGGGGTTAGAGTTTTAGCAAAATTTAATCTAAGTCTTATTTGCAAGTGGTGGTGGAAGCTATAAAATGGTGAAGGTCCATGGCAAGATTTCATGAGAAAAAATATTTGGGATATGGTGGCATCTATTATGTCAAGCATAGAGGTAGTGGCTCAGTGTTCTGGTTAGACATGCTTCATGTGAGATAACTATACCTATGTGGTAGGAGAATGCAAGTTGGAAATGGAAAAAGGACAAGCTTATGGGAAGATGCATGGTGTGGTCATGGACCTCTAAAAGACAAACTCCTAGAATTATTTGACCTTTGTAATGATAAAAACATCTTTGTTTCTAGAGCTGCTGCACTTGGGTGGAGATTTACCTTCAGGAGGTGGATATCTGGAGAGTTATAAGAACGAATGAATGGTGTGATCAACCTTTTGATCAACATCACTCTCACCTCTGATGATGACAACCCTTTTTTTGTAAATGGACGAAAAATGGCCAATTCTCCGTTAAATCTATGTATAAGCATCTCTAGAGAAATGGCCTAGACGGATCTTTCAGACACTTGTGGAAAGCTAGGATCCCTCTGAAAATTAAGATTTGGTTGTAACTAATTTGGCACAATGCAATTGCCACCAAGGACAACATGTTGAAAAGGCAGTGGAAAGGGAACTCCAAATGTCAGTTCTGCGATGAAGAGGGAAACCATCCACCATCTTTATTTCCAATGCTCTGTAGCCAAATATGTTTGGAGCACTATTGCAAGAGAAATTGGAGCTGGTAATAGACTTGCTTATTTTAATCAATTCTTCTGGTAGTTTCCCAGGCATGTCCAAGCAAGTAAGAATGCTAAGATTGCTGGGATTTCTTCTATCTGTTGGGCTATTTGGAAAATGCAAAATAGGGCTTGTTTTGATGGAAAACTAATTAAATCTCCTAATGAGATAATTTGCTATTATGTTGTCTTTATGAATTACTAGATAGGTTCTGACAACACCGCTTACCAGGAGATGATCCATGTCGGAGCAAGTATTTTGCTTAATGCAGTTGCAGGCCCATACTCGAACACTAGAGGGGATGATGCTTCGATGCCTACTCATCATATCTGTGATGGATCCGGGAACAATGAACATGGAGAAGAGGATGATATGGATGAAGCTTAATGAGTTGCCAAGAAGTCATACTTATCATGTGCTATTTTTCTCTCTTTAGTGCGTTTTGCAGTGTGATGTTTGGACCTTTGTCTATCAAATAATGGCCATTGGTGCTACTCTTTAATCATATTTCGTTGGTATTGTCATGTTGTCTTCTCTTTAGCCTTCTCGCTAGCATTAGGGGGTATTCTGTTTCTTGTTTTAGTGGACCTCTCTATTATTTTTTACTCCACTTGGATGCTTTCCTGGACTTGCTTGTATTCTATTATTCTCCGAGTAATGGAATTCGATCCCCTTGGTGGGTCCCTTGGAAAAACCCTGAAGCCATTGTTTGGATGTTTTTGTTCACATGATTGACACTATATTTGAATGTCAATATTGTTGAGTTTGCAACATAGAATTTTTTTTCCTACGATATGAACAACTAAGCACTAAGATCTATCTACCTAGATACAATCAACAGGTGGATATACATCCATAGAGATCTTACCCTCGAAGACCGAAAAGCTTTGTTAACGAAATCTAATTTCGTGGATGATGTAGTTGTACACTTGCCGATCTCAAGACTGAGTTGAACTCCAGCGCCACAAAGTAGTAGCGCATCCGTGATCACACACACGTCCAGCACCCCTACAACCTCTGAGTCCTCACTCCAGCAAAGCAACGGAAGAAACATATCCTTTCCAAAGAAACATCGAGAATATGTACTTCGCTAATGCGAAGTTATGGGGAATTGCTAGAGGGGGAAGAGAACCTTCACGAGGAGGTGGTTCTTGTGAGAGGAGAGGAGGGCTCCTTTTATAGGAGGAGAGGGCAGCCCAAAGTCCATGGCTGGCAGCCAAGGTGGTGCCCCCACCTCTCCCTCATTCATGTGGTTGGATCCTCCACTCACATCAATTTCACTCCACTCACATGCATTAATTGTTCGCCAAAATTAATTCCATCTCTCATTTAATAAAAATATTTATTTATTTTATTCAGAATTTTGTTAATTACTTTAATTAACAAACATCTGCATAAAATCCCTTACAATATTTCGATATCACATCTAAAACCATTTTCAACAATTTGACCCGTTACAATTCTGGTATCCATCGAAATAATCTCAGCGCTTTCAAATCATTTCTCTAGTATTATATCTGCTCCATTTGGTGTCGGTATACCTTAAGTGTGTCACCCTACGGTTCGCGAATAATGCATACATGATCAAGAACCCTCTCTAATCAATAATCAGTAGCGGGACCTGGAGATCCGTACTGACTCCCACATATTCAACGATGACTCTAGTGGTCGTGAGAACCTTTGACATCATAACTAAATCCCTTTGTCTCATGATATATTACATGTCCGAGATTCGATCATTGGTATCCCCATACCTAGTTTGATCTCATTACCGACAAGTACTCTTTTCTTGTTCCCGTGATATAACATTCTTAGTGATCTTATCACTTGCTTGCAAGCTATGTCAATGTGATATCACCGAGAAGGCTCTGAGTATATCTCTCCTCGCCGGGATGGACAAATCCCACTCTTCATGCATGAGCCTCTACATAACACTTTCAGAGTATCTCAACCCACTTTTATTGTCACCCTATTACAGTGTGACGTTTGATATTATCAAGTTACTCTTCCGGTGTTAGTGATTGACATGATCTCATGGTCTAAGGACTAAAGTTACTTCACATGATGTTATAGCAGTTTAAACATAATGACTTTGATCGTATTACTATACTTTGGATGAATGTTCATCACATCATTCCACCAATGCTGTGACCTTGTTATTAACAACATCCAATGTCCATGATCAGGAAACCTTGATCATCTTGTTAATCAATGAGCTAGTTTATATGAGAGACATAACTAGGAACTCTTTATTTGTTTATTAAACACACATGTATTAACGATTCCAATTAACACAATTATAGAATGAGAAATAAACTTTTATCATAAATATGGAATACTATAATAACCACTTTATTATTGCCTCTCGGTTATATTCCCTTCAAATATCATGTGATATT
Source organism: Avena insularis (assembly GCA_023614405.1). NCBI lineage: Eukaryota > Viridiplantae > Streptophyta > Magnoliopsida > Poales > Poaceae > Avena > Avena insularis. The sequence goes on from CM042690.1 coordinate 674,582,067, forward strand.
CACATCTAAATTTAATGTCAATATATTTTATTGTAAAACTCTATTGTTCAACCGATTGATGCTTCAGTCGGTTCCTATCACGTGTTGCTCTCCTCTCCATATGTCTTCATGCGTGCATCTTCTAGGCCGGACACGTGCTCCTCCGGCTGCTGCTCATCCAACCACTGCTCTTTCATGCGCAGATGCCGTTGCTCACTTGTGGTCCTCTAGTTTTAAGTAAGTTTGTTTTTCTAGGTAACAAAAGGAAAATGTGAACGTGTCGAAAAAATATGTCTTTGTTGAGTGTGATCTTTAGTTCCTTTCAGTAGAGAATAGAATCCACCTCTCACGTGTGTGCAATCCAGTGTTGATCCAAAAACTAACAGGGCCTCTAGAAATGGGCGCCTACGTTTCAGACTTTGTAGGGTCGTGTTATTCTGTCGGATCCGTTTGAAATAGGAAGCAGTTGCCCTTTGGAATAGAAATTTCCTCTCTGTTTCTCCCTCCACTATTCTTGTTTTGCAATAGAGAACCTCCTTGAGTACATTCGTGATGGAAAGGGAAACTACTTTATGTTTGATTAGTAGAATTAGCGACCTACACACCTTTTTGTTGTTTTGGCTGGGCATCATGCCCTTGATGAGCGATCATATGAGTTGTCGGTCAATGATTTGCAACATCTCTCCCACATTTGATATCGATGTCTTTCTTATACTCGACATCGATCTTGATGCTCACACAATAATTTATGTTTTCAAAGTGGGTGCAAGTTTTGTCCCATATATCGTAGACAAGGTTAAATATATAAAGAGAACCTTTTCATCATAATGCACTAGTAAATATAGAATCACTATTTCTGACGAGGGATTATGAAAGCTTGTAATAGTATTTTTTTCAGTGTTGTTGTAGGAAAGTAGTTGGTAATGGCGTCTAATACTTCCTCGAAAATGTGTGGATTGGCTCTATACCTCTTAGAGAGTTTCTCTAGATTGGATCCGGCTACATTTAGTGTTAACATCACAGTTGGATATGTTTTAAGAAGGGTGTGGTTGTATTCATTGTAAAAGTATTGTAGGATTGTAGTGTGAAACAACCAACATGTTGGGGTGAACTTAAGGATATGTGTGCATATGTAGTTCTTTATGATGGGGAGGATAAATGTAGGTGTATTTTGTGTGAAAATGGAGCTTTTTGTGAAATCTCGTTATGATGTATTAAAATATCAACAAGCACAATGCTCTTTTAAGAAGTTCGTGATTTTAAGAATTTATTTAAGAGTTAAAGTTTTTATTTATGTATGTTTCCTGTTGTTTAGCTGATGGATTAGCTTGTGTGTTTGTGTTCACTACTGGAGTAGTGTCTATGCTCTATTTTGGTGAGTGTTTTTTAGGTTGGAAAGTTAGGCGATTGTTTTGCTTAGAGTGAACTAAAAAGGTCATTGATGTTGTTTTTTGTTTCATTTTGTCATGTTTTATGATGCTGTAACTGGCACATTGCAAAATTGTGAGAATGTTCTTAACTCAGTTACATACTATCATCAATAAAACAAAGTGGGGAAGGAGCTCCTTAATTCAGGGGAAAAAGTCTAGTTCATGTAGGATTCAATATGATACAATGCTTTTTTTGCGAAATAATATGCTAAAACACTTAATACCTTTGTTTTTATATTATCATGTGATGAATCTAAAAGACCCTAAATTCTACATCCCACGGATCGCCGGAATTGTCAATCCAGGACAGGGCAATTGGTTGCACATGATAAGAAACGGGTGCGGTAGAATGTAAAATGTGGCGTTTGTTGGACATGATATGCAAGTGCAAGAAAACATAACAACAATCCCACATTAGGCCATTTCTATGAAACCATGGTTTCAATTTAAGGTCATCATATATATTCAAGAATACCTGCAAAAAAATATATTCAAGAATGACACTACCTGGTTGATGGTTGGAGATTTCAATGAAGCCATGTGGCAAGAAGAACATTTTCTACCAGGAGGAGAGGTGAAAAGTAAATGAGGGACTTCAGGGAACTCTCTCAGTCTATAATTTGCATTATTTGGAGTTTATCGGCAAACCTTGGACGTATTCCAATAAACAATGGGGTGCAAAAAATGTCAGGGTTCGACTTGATAGAGCAGTTGCATGTCCAGATTGAATGGGCTGCTTCCTAGATTATCAGGTTCAGCACCTCACATCACCTCGATCAGATCACTGCCTGCTATTAATCTCTCTGTTTAAGCAGGATATTACGAAGCCACCACGACGGATAAATAGATACGAAGCTTAGTGGGAGAGAGAAGCTGTCCTGGCAGATCACATTGAGCAGGCATGGACTATGCATAGGAAACCTATTGATCTAGGAGACGTAGCAGCAAATTCGTTAGGTGTGATGGACTCGCTCCAAGAATGGAGCAAAAAAACAATTGGCTTGGTTACAGGGAGAATTGCGAAATTAAAGAAGGAACTTGATAGAATCAGTACAGCTAGAGACACACAAAGTCAAAAAATAAGAAAGGAAATGGTTGGTTTGCTTGATAGGGAGGAAATATATTGGAGATAGAGGTCACAAATAGAATGGCTAAGGTGACAAAATACTAAATTTTTTCATTGGAAATCTACTTGGAGAAGAAAGAAAAATAATATAACAAAACTAAAGAAAGAAGTGATGTCTACGCACTTCTATTCTTGTAGACAGTTGTTGGGCCTCCAAGTGCAGAGGTTTGTAGCACATCAGCAAGTTTTCCCTTAAGTGGATCACCCAAGGTTTATCGAACTCAGGGAGGAAGTGGTCAAAGGTATCTCCTCTCAAGCAATCCTGCAATAAGGATACAAGAAGTCTCTTGTGTCCCCAACACACCCAATACACATGTCAGGTGTATAGGTACACTAGTTCGGCGAAGAGATAGTGAAATACAAGTGGTATGGATATAAGGCAATGGTGCTAGAAAAGAGCTTGATGGTGTGGAAGAGACTAAAGGCAAACTGAAATAAAGATGGAAGCAAGCAAACATGTAACAGATCTAGTAGCAAACGAAGTATCAATGCTTTAGAAACAAGGCCTAGGGATCATACTTTCACTAGTGAACACTCTCATATAGATATCTTCTCTTTATGATACTACTCTTAACTACTCTCCGGTTGAACACTCTAATCGATGGTAGGGCTATAACAGCACACCTCAAAGTAAGCCTTTCCCATCTAGAAAACCCCACACTGTCACCTTGAGTACTAGATGAGTCCAACAAACACCACAATTTCATAGAAACATCCAACTCCAAATATAACTCATAACAAGTATTTTTTAATCTCTAGCCTAAGTGCCACCATGGTGTGCACGCTGTCACTTTCACACACATGGGGAGAGCAGAGATCTATTAAAGCACTTGAGTAGCAAGATAGATCTACTTGATTACAAAGCTCATGATCTCAATAAGATCATGCATAGATAGAGAGATGAACACATAGCTACCGGTAGAACCCTTAGCCTCGAGAGAGAACTACTCCCTCCTCATCATGGGAATCAGCAATGGTGATGGAGATGGTGGTGGAGATCGATGGAGATGGCTCAAGCACTTCCCGTCGTGAGTCTTGAGCAGACTTTCTTTCCCCTGAATCTCCTTTTCGGTGGCGGCGGCGCTGCGGAACTTTTCGTGGCTGGAGGCTTGATTATTTAGGGTTTATGCATCGGGAGGCTTCTGATAGGCGAAGAGGCCAGGTCGGTGGAGTGCCAGGGGGCCCACACCACCTTGTGGCGTGACCAGGGCTAGCCCGCGCCACCATATGGTGTGGCCAGGCCCTGGCCCTCCTCCGTCTCTGCTTCGGGCTCCGTGAGTCTTCCGGTAAAATAGGAACTTTGGCTTTTGTCCCGTCCAATTCCGAGAATATTGATTTTCTGACTTTCCTGGAACCAAAAATAGTAGAAAACAGGCAACTAACACTGTGGATCTTGTTAATAGGTTAGTCCAAGAAATCATAAGAAAAGTACTCCAAAGTTGGAACAAAACACAAGAAAGTGTATAAAACCAAGCATGGAACATCAAAAATTATAGATACATTTGCAATGTATCAAGAAGACGGTTCAATATCGGAGAATGTGAAGGAGATGGAAGAAATTGCAACAAAATTCTTTCAAGATCTTTTCACTGTTGATCAGAATGTAGTACCAGATGATATCCTCAATCTTAGACAACCAAGGATAATAGATAAAGTGAATGAGGATCTATGTAAGAAGTTCTCAAATGATGATGTCAGTAATGCCCTATTCCAAATAGGGCCTCTGAAAGCGCCTGGTGCAGATGGTTTTTCGGCTCATTTTTATTAGATACATTGGGGTACTTTGAAAGAATATGTGATCAGGGAGTTAAACAATTTTTTAGAATAGGCCACATGTCCAAATCACAAAGCACAAATAACACTCCAAATCAAGAGATCGATCCAAAGGCAAATATGGGCTGTTTTTTGTGGGGATTTTCGAATTTTTGGTGGATAGAAGAAAAATTTGTGGGGGAAATCGTGAGCAACGAAGCTCTTGATACCAATATGTTGAGGGCAAACCTCTAGGGTGGCCCGATCTTTCACGATTCCCTTTCAAATCGAGGATGGAGTGCGGGGAAAGGAGGGGAAGGATGAACACGATGAACACACACACGAAGAACGCGATGAACACACACACGCAAAACCACGATAAACACCAATAGCTCACGCCGGGGGTGACCGGTCCGGTGCAATCCCTAGGATCGGCGTCGGGCGGAGGACTCTCTCTCGAACCGGCACGACGAGATGGGAGACTCGGTGAGATCTTGACGTCTAGGCAAAGGGACACCGATGCCTAGGCCTTGTACAACATGGAGGCACAATGTAAACTCCAACGAGGTTTGGGGATATTGGTGCTCCTTAGTCAAGGAGCATGAGGCAAGAATTAGATAGATCCACAAAGGGGTTTCCACTAATTCCAATATCATGCCTAGGGTTTACAATGGAGGTGGGGGTCTATATATAGGCCAACCACAAGTTCAGGGGTAATTCAGGCATTAAAGTAGAGTTCTAGGCGAAGTAGAGGGGTACATGGGCCATAGGGCCCAGCTAGGCTCGCAGGCCCATCGCTTGGGCCGGACAGTCCGGGTCGGCACGGCCGGACAGTCCGGGGTGGCCGGACACTCCGGGCGGTGTCCGGGGAGTGTCCGATTTGACCTTCTGAATGTCCATGCCAGGTCCGGGCTTGGGCAGGCCGGACACTCCGGCTGAGTCGTGCCGAACACTCCGGCGGCACCGGACACTCCAGCTGGATTCAGCCGGACACTCCAGCTAAGGTAGCTTCAGCTCAGGTGCAGCTTCAGGGCTCGTGGGTCGACGCAGGGGGGGGGGGTCGTACCTAATGATGCACAAAGTAGTGGTATGAAGTAGCACGCCATCCAAGGAGGTATCAAATTGGCACGAAGAGAGGAGCGAGTTCACCTTAGCTTGGAGGAGTTTGGCTCGGGCACGAGTCATGGGTCCACTTGGGGGACTTGTTGGTGTAGATGTAGAAGCGTCCGTAGGACGAGCTGCATCCCATCTGTCTAACATATGTAATGCTACATGGTCTAGTAATATAATTGCTACTTCCTACATATAATTGTTGCATCATAATTATATCATGCTCATGTCATCATGCCACCTTGCATTTGAGCATCATATAAAACCCTTTTCTTTTGGTTCTTCTCTCATATACATTAGTAATTGTATTTGGCTCTTGATATATTGTATTTGGTTCTTGATAAATGCTTGATGCCCAAGTTGAGTTGGGGGCATATCTTTTATTCAACTCCACCACCTTTTCTTTGTCACCACCTTATAATTCCACCATCCTAATTATCCATGAGCTTTTACACTTTTCCTTTGGCATTTAAATCTAGCTCATGTGGGTTGGGACGGATCCACTTCTATTTTTCCACATGCCCTCACACTAGCATCATGTTGTTTTCACATTATTGATATGTGGAGCCACCTTTACATGCCTTGTGAGTGGTACCCCTTTTTATAGCTTCCATATGGATTGTTTGGAATAATTGCTCATGTTGGAATATTGTTGAGGATATAATGCACCTAGTGGATCATACACACTAGCATGTCCAAATTATATTCAAATTTGAGCATCTCCATCTAATCCACATGGAACATCCACTTTAATTCTTTTAGCTTTGCCTTACTCCATATTTTGGAATGCATGTGTATAAATGCCATGATTATTATTTTGTTTTCACAAGATTAGACATGGCATTTAATGCCCATGCATGGGCCATGCAACAAGCATCACCATTCCATTCTTTTGGTTTTTCCTTTGATTTTTGATTGGATCTTCTCTTTTGAGTTCTCTTTTCTCTCAACCTTCTCACCTTGATCTAGTTCCTTGCCATGTGCATCAAGCCCTCCATACCTCTCATATCCTCCATGCATGATCATGTGAGATCACCCCCATATCCATCTTTTCCCCCTATACTTGATCATGCACATGATCATGCATCACCAAAAAAACCTACCTCTCCATCTCACCATCCCTTTTCATCTTTTTGCTTGATCTTGCATTTGATCATGTTAAAACCCCTTAACACATCTCTCTATCTTTTAAAACCCTAACCCTAACCACCCTACCCCACCTTAACCATCTACCCCACCACCCTTCTCTCTAGCTAGCCGAGCCACCACCCCTACCCTAACCTGAGCTACCTCAACCCTAGCTCCATCCACCCGAGCCTCCCCATGTGCTTTCCCCTCCTCCTAACCCTAGCCGAGCCCAACCCTAGCTCCATGCTGAGCCTCCCCTCTTCCTCTCCTCTCCCTATCTCCCTGCCAGGCAGACCCCGTACCCGAGCCACCCTGTGCCCCTGGCCCACCTGCAGCCACACCACCCCCAGGCCGAGCACGTGAGGGAGGAAGAGAGAAAGGTGGCGTGAGGCCACTTTTTCTCCCGAGCCTTCCCCCACGGCATCTCTCCCCTCGTGCTTATCTAACCCCCTCTCTCCTCTGCTGCACCATCCCCAGGTCCTCTGCGCCGCAGCCCTACCCCAGCTACCCCCTCCTGCTACCCCGTCCAACTCCGGCCACCACCTCGGCATCGGCGGCCACCCACAAGATCAGGAGGCGGGCGCGGTGTGCGAGGTGTCGAGGAAGGCCACGAGGTGCCCTGGACCGCCCTGCACACGACAGCGAGGAGGAGACGGCCCCTGTACCGCTGCACCCCGCCGAGCCCGACGCGAAACCCTAGCCATTGGCCGTCTGCATCGTCATCGATTGGCTGCTCCCCAACCCGAACCACCTCCACCGACGCCACCGCGGTGAGCGTCTGAACCTCCCAGACAACCTCCCTCCGTTCACCGCATAGGCGCCACGCCAGACGAGCGCCTTGATTGCATCGCGCCGCCGTCGAGGACCGTCCTCTCGCCGGATACGGCTTATCATACGCCACGGTCCCATCCACCGCAGTGGTTCCGCCCCTCTGCGCGAGTGATCGGTCGCGCGTTCGAACCCCCGCCTCGCCACGCCGTTCTCTGTCGTTTCCGTCAGATTTGTCAGAGAAGAGAAACAGTACCCGTTGCGCGTCTTGCAGTAAACCCCCCACCCTTTTTGCCGGCTAAACCCGCGATCCCTCCGGACCCACCTGTCATCGGCTGTTGCCACTTTACAAAAAGGGACCGCAAGTATCGGTTCCTCAACCCGTGCTCCCCAGCTCCTACACGTGGCAACCCCCTTTTCGCCCACTGTCGTGCGGGCCCTTTCTGCCGTCGGACCTTGAGTACATCTCTGTGGCTGGCTGTGCATGATAGAAAAGGTGTGTGCATGTGCATTCCTTGATCGCCTTGGTCCCACCCGTCGATCGGGGCTAGCTGCTCCTGGGTACGAAAAGTTTCTGTGTATATCTGTTTTTATAAAACAATTTCAGAAATGTTTTAATATGAATTTAAATTCTGTTTTTAATAACTTTTAATTTGTAATTCCAAATAATACAAATAATATATGTTTTGGAATCAGAAAAATGTGAGGAACTCAAATATGCCTTTCAGAATATTATTTGGGCACTTTAAATTTTCGAAATTGTTGAAATGCAATAAAAATGCCTTTTCTTAAATAATTAATAACTTTAATTCTACAACTCCAAATTCGACAAATAATATGTCTAAATTGATCAGCGCGACGAGACCGTTCCAACTATGCATTCCATGTTCTGAATTGCAGCATGCACCATATAAATATAAAGTTTACAGCAACTTATTTGGGGTTAAAATGTGACCAAAAACTTAATAAATGCTTTATTCTTGTACCCCACACCTCACCCATGCCATGCTACATTATTGCCATGCAAATTGTGCATCATTCATCATGTCATGCTTGTTTGCTTGTCGCATTTTAATTCATATGCTTGTGCACTTTATTTATGTTGGCCCTTGTTTGTTTGGTTCTTCTTTGAATAGACGCCGAGCAGGGGAAATATCAGGAATCCCAGGAGTACTACCCAGATCCTTCTCTCGCTTCAACTGAGCTGCCAGGCAAGCACTACCACATGCTTGCATACATATAGTACCTATTGCCTCTATCTTGTTCTTGCATCATGGAGTCGCGATTGCATTGAATTGAATCCCAAGTACTGCATAGACTTTACTTTTAAACCTCACCAAAGCTTGTTACTCCATCCCATGAGCCATTACTACAGGAGTTGTTTGAGCCATGCGAGTCGTAGAACAGCATGTGTAGGGTATGTGAGTGTCTGATGGATAACGAGGTACCTAAACAACTTAACCTGAGTAGTAATGGGATAACTAATGAAAGAGGCATCGGTGGGCAATATCTGTTATTTGGTTTTTCATGCTCACTTGTGTCCCGTAGGACCCTGAGTACTTGATTCCTGTTCCTTGACTATTCGCACTATCCACATCCGGGAGGCCTTATGGACCCCCCCCTGAGCCAGAGCTTGATTCATTTCTATTTCTTGGGGCAACAAAGTAGTTTGGGGTTTTGTTACTATCCTGTACTTATGCCATGATTACTATTTTATTTAAGATTGTGCGTGGAGCACCTGTACTGTTTTGGATCGCGCCACGTTTTCGCGGTATCGACAAGCCCAGTCATATTTTCGGGTTCCCAGTCGTTTACAGCCGTCGTCGCAAACCCTGTGTCCGTTCCGGAGCCGGCCAACTTCGTTGCGGGTAGCTTAGTTGGGTGACCCCCTAAAATATTTCTGAATCCTGTGATCGCTTTGTCGTGAATGCCTCGTTGGGTTTTGAGTTGGTTTTTCCGAGGTTGATCGAGTGTGTGTTGCTATTTGTGCACCCTAGGTAAATCTTTCTGAAAGCCGTGTCCACGGTTATGGACGACTTGGAGCACAGTTTCTCGATCATAGACAAGTATAACTAAAGTACCGCTTTTAATTTGACCAAGTACCTGACTAGTAAATAGTGCAATACTCATGGAATGGTTAATAAAACTGCCAACGGATGGGTTGTTCGTCCGCTTTCTCGTTGGTAAGCGAGAAGGAGGATGGATCTATTAATTATACTGTTATAACTATTGTTACTAATTAACGGACATCCGTCTATTATTGGTTAGACGGATGGTTAGCGAGTATCTATAGCCTTGTTAGTTATTATCTTTTGCTGCAATTGCGTCACCCCAGGTATATGTCCCCTTTAGAGGCATAAAGACTTGCTGAGTACCCCTAGGGTCTCACACGATAAATTGTTTGATTCAGATGAACAGGTGTATTCGCAAGATGGATACTGGGTGGAGGAGACAGATGATGTTGGCAACGATCACTTGGTGTAGAGATTCCGAGGATAGGGATCCGCGAGATCTATGGGCGAGATGTGTTTATTTATGTGGCATCTTATGCCAATTTGCTTCTTATCCATACTCCGATCTTGTTTTCCGCTTCCGCCTGATACTCTGATGTTTGATGTATGAGGAGCTATCCTAAACTATTATCTCTATCTAGGATATTTGGATCTTGCCGTATGGCGTTGCAATATTTCTATTTCTTTTAGATGGAATGGCTCTGAGAACTGTTGTATGGTAGCTTGCATACATACTCACTTGTGTATGTATTTGATCTCTTCGCCTGTTGCCTACGCCGCTCGCTCTTGTCCCGATGTCTTGGAAGTGGTTAGGATGGCCGACGGGTCTACACGTGGGTGGTCCTCTGGGCCCCCGCTGTACTATTTTAACCACTTCCGTTTCATCCAGGCTTGAACTTAGAGCGTAGGGTTTTTCCAAGGTAGTTACAATTGGTATCAGAGCCATCCCGCCCTTCAGGGTCTCAGCTAAATGGTCGTTGTCAGTCTAGCAAATATTTTTGGTAGCTATGTATACTAGGGAAAAAACGTGAGAGTAGGACTGCTTCCATTTTTCTTCTTACCCACCCACCCACCCTTTTCTGGTAAGGAAGTGTAACGTTTTCAATCCTCTTCTAAAATTCAAACTAGGATTCACGTGTTCTGGGTTCCGTAGTACCATAGGTTGTGTGTGTGTGTGAATTAATTGTCTATCTATTGCATCCAACTTGTTTTCACTATCTGCCTTTTGGTTATCAACTGTTGGTACATTCCATACCGACAGGCCTTTGTAAACCGACGCGATCTATCTGATTCGTTGTATACCGGTGCGATCTGTCTTAGTCTTTGTTATCCGACGTTATCTTGTTTTGGGTGTTCGTTTCCATAGTTACTAATCTTTAGGTTCATCTTAAGAAGAAGGTGTTGGGATATGTGTTTTACTTATTCATGTGCGGAGTAATGATTTGAGTGCGGGATGGAGTCGCGACCATACCACTACTTTTATCATTCGCTCTTGTATATTGAATTGGTAGAGTTACTAATCTTGATTCGTTAAGTGGTTTTGCGCATATAGTGGTATTTTAATGCCGAAATTTGCGGATTTTTTTTCTTTATTAGCTTGTGTACCACACTCCTTGTTCAGTCGTGTGCGTTATGCTTAATATCTTCTAGGTGCTTTGAACTTTGTTGATATTTTAATATCATCTTAGTAATTTGTATCCTTTAATCTTGGTTAATTCCATTTGGGTACTATTTTGGATTATTATTATTCTCCATTATGGTACTGACTTGAGTTTTATATCAATCACAGGATGGCACCACCACGCCGTTCTGAGGAGGACATACCACCTGAACTGGGGGCTGCGTTGGCAAGTATTGCTAATGCCTTGGGAGCAATGCAGCAGAACCAACAGCGATTTGAAGAAAGTGTAAGGAGGAATGTGTTTGTTCTGCTACCTCCACCTCCCAAGCGAGGAGACATCAAGAGTTTTCTGAAGTTCAACCCGCGCCACTTTGAGGTGTCTGATCAGCCACTTGATGCTGATGATTGGTTGCGTGAGATGTCAAGGTTGCTGATGATTGTTGATGTTCCTGAGCAAGAATGGGTAAAATGTGCCACTCACCTTCTGAAGGGAGATGCAACTCTGTGGTGGGAGAATTACCTCAAGGCAAACCACTCTGGTTTTCAGCCTACTTGGGAGCAGTTCACTAGGGCTTCCAAAGAGCAATACCTATCAGAAATTGTCATGGAAAGGATGAAGGAAGTGTTTCTCAACCTCAAACAGGTCAATGACAATGTCAATACCTATTTCAGAAACTTCATGAACCTTTCTCGGTATGGTGGCGATGAGATCTCTGATGACAAGAAGAAGCAAAAGAGGTTCAGGAAAGGGCTCAATGCATCTATCAAATATGCAATCACTCATGCAAGGCCGGGGTCTTTTCTAGAAATCCAACATACAGCTTTGCAGGAAGAAGCAAGTAGGCAAGTGTTTGAGGAGTCCAAGAAACACAGCCGTGACGCAGCAAGCTCTTCAACTATGACAGCTCCTTCTAAGCGCCGCCTGTGGGTTCCTAACACCCCAGCGTCGCTCCCGGCTCCACCAAGACCGTCAAGAGCAATCAAAACCAAGAAAAGTGAAGTTCACGCGGAACACCAAAACCAACTAACCACTAAAAAACACACACAAACAAAGCTTATGGTGGATAGGTATGGAAGGTGGCGTGTCCAAGAACAATCCGAAATCAAGATGTTGTAATGGCAAGTAAATAACCACGATGATCACAAAGCAAAACAAGTCAATCCACAAGAGGAAATATGTACAAGGAAACACACACGGTGGGATAAATGGGACTTGCGCGACGGAGAAAGTGAGCTAAGAACCAAATGATTACCTAGCGAAGACTATAAGCTCGTTTCGTACAAGTGCAAGGAGAGACGCTAGTTCGATTGCACTAAATTGGTGGGCTACAAGATATACACAATAAGTACCACCTATTTGATGTTCATCGAGCTTGCGCTTCTTATTCTATGAGGCACTTGTTTCTTTCTCTTTTTCTTCTTTTTTCTTCTTTTTTCTATTTTTTTTCTCTTTTTCTTTTCTTTTTCACTTGCCCCTTCCTTGTGCCAACAACTATACAAGATAACTATATGAGATAGCGCGCTCACAACTTTTGCTCGGAATTCTACAAGGTATCAAATGTGCATAGCCCAAGCAATCATAAGAGGAACTAGTCTTAATAGGTGTTTGTTGAACGCAAAGATAGTGTAGCTCACAAAGGAAAGCAAGTGGGGAGAAGTCGCGGAATTTTTATACCTTTCATCGCCGATCTTCACCCTTTATTGGTGGATTCCGCCTTGCTCATGGAATTTTGATGGAGTAGATAGCATGAATCACGGATATGATGATGTAGAGCTCTTTCTCCTCTTCAAAACGAGCTAAAGAACACCAAAATCCGAGTTCGTATGCAAAAGTTATGCTCAAAACTGTGAAGCAGATTTTTCTGTCAGCAGGGGGGCGGACAGTCCGGTGCGCACAGGCCGGACAGTCCGGCCGGGGCGGAGATTCCGGTCAGTTTAGGTCGGACACTCCGGTGGGGCGGATATTTTGGTCCGTTTTGTCTGGACAGTCCGGTCCGGTCGTACCAGAACTTCCAGAACACGAACGGGACGAGTTTTGGCGGAAAAACTCGAACCAAAACCTCAAATTGATGGGGGAAATCAAGGAATTAGGCCATGGAAACACAAGGGAAGGTAGATCAACAAGTTCAGCAAGTAATCCACGGATCAAAACCTACCAAAACGCACTCAAATCACAGATCGATCCAAAACACGAATTGGGGCTATTTTTGGTGGAATTTTCGAATTTATAGGAAAAAGACCAAATCGAGGGGAAATCCGTGGCAACCAAAAGCTGCTGATACCAGATGATGTGGGTTGACACAAGATCCACTCGATTTTGTGGCTATTTTTGTGGTTTTCCAAGAAAAAAATTTGGTGGGGGAAGAACGAGGGTGAAATCCGTGGCAACTTGGGCTCTGATACCAGATGATGAGGGCAAACCTCTAGGGTGGCCCGATCTTCATGGATCTCGTGGTCAAATCAATGGGAAAGCGAGGGGAAAGGGAGAAGGTAGCGGAAGCGGACGCACACCTCGCGAAGAACACAATGAACACACGCAAAACACACACGATACAAGGCCGATTGCTCTCACCGGTGCCCACCAGTCTGGTAGAATCCTCATAAGGAAAGATCGGTCAACGTGCTCCCTCGATCCCACGTGGAGAGGGAAGAACACCTTGGAGAGGGTCTTGACGTCTTGGCAAAGGGACACCAATGCCAATGCCTTGTTCAACAAGGGAGGCGCGATGCAAACTCCAACGAGGTGGTGACGATAGTCAATCCCCTTTGGTAGAAGGGGATGAGGCAAAACTAGAGATTCCACAAAGGGGGGGTTTTCTTTAGTCTATCATCTATGCCTAAGGGATACATGAGGGGGTGGGGGATCTATTTATAGGCCAGCCACAAGTTCAGGGGTAGTTTGGGCATAAAACTAGGGTTTGGTGCGAAATAGAGGGGTACATGGGCCAAGGGCCCAGCTGTTGGCTCGCAGGCCCATCACTTGGGTCGTACAGTCCGGGTCGGAGTGACCGGACAGTCCGGGGTAGCCGGACACTCCGGGTAGTGTCCGAACTGGCCTTCTGAATGTCCATGCCAGGTTGGGGCTGGGCCAGGCCGGACACTCCGGCCGAGTTGCGCCGGACACTCTAGCTGCGCTGGACACTCCGGCTGAATTCGGGCGGACTCTCCAGGGCGATGATGGCGGAGACTCTCGTTCTGGAGCTGGCTGCTCATGGTCCATCTTCTTGGTTGACTTGGGGACGATCTTGGGGACTTGGCGTTGTGGATGTAGTAGCGTCCACAGGAACCCACAAATAACACCCAACAAGTTGGCGCTGTAACACCCTCAAATCGGCCCTATGCAAGTTTTAGACCTTTCCGCCAAACCCGAATAGAAACGATTCAAGGACGCCCACCAGGCACTTTCGTGCGGGTGGAAAACGAAGTAATACCATTACACAACAGTCCTCGATGGGACCCATAGAACAGATATATATACATCACGACTCCAAGAGCCAGAATACATATATACACTACAAAGATCCAAATCACCCTGAAATCGATACAACATCCAAGTACGGATAAGAAGCAAATGGGTCTAAGAGCCCTGTAGAATAACCAATGGCGTCCATAACCCTGCCCAGGCCAAGCCGGAAGGGTAACCCTGCTAACGACGTCGATCTCAAACCTGCTAAAACAAAAGGGGTGCCGACAAAGGGCAAAGGAAAAAGAGGAGCGTCAGTACTGAGGCCAGTACACGGAGAGGCTAGAATTCGGCGTCTCTCGCCTACATAGGTATGGTGGGATGAAGCGGGAGCGCAGTGGCACTAAACAACCTATAGAGACTCGATACAACTGGCGGTTATCAGAGAGGGATAAGAAAGACCTATTCGGATCCAACCTGAAGCTAACACCAAACAAACCCATCCTGGTATTTCCCCCTCGAGACCAAACGAGGAAGTCGGACCAAGGAACTCACACAGTTGGCAATTTTACTCATTCCATTATAGTTGCAGCAATTACTAATCAGATATAGATAGCATGAGTCATCCTGAAGCATAAGTAGTGGGCAGTTTTAATCACCATTCTGTTGTAGTTGGAACATTTACTAGTCAGATATAATTGTCCTGAGGAATCCCAAAACCCAGCAATTGTTGGCACTTTTATCACATTCCATTGGAGTTGCAATACTTACTAGGCATGTATAGTATGACATAGATCACCAAAGATCCACCAGTTGTTGGCATTTTTATTATCCATTCCATTATAGTTGAAGCTGAATTACTAATCACATATTAAGTCAAATTTATAGCACTACTTTAGTTATGCTTGTCTATGATCGAGATACTGTGCTCCAAGTCGTCCATAACCGCGGACACGGCTTTCAGAAAGTTTTACCCTGCAGGGGTGCACAAATAGCAACACACACTCGATCAACCTCGGAAAAACCAACTCAAAACCCAACGAGGCATTCACGACAAAGCGATCACAGGATTCAGAAATATTTCAGGGGGCCACCCCACTAAGCTACCCGCAACAAAGTTGGCCGGCTCCGGAACGGATCCAGGGTTTGTGTGGACGGCTGTAAACGACTGGGAACCCGAAAGTGTGACTGGGCTTGTTGATACCGCGAAAACGTGTCACGATCCTAAACAGTACAGGTGCTCCACGCACAATCGTAAATAAAGTAGTAAAGCATGGCATAAGTACAAGATAGTAATAAAACCCCAAACTAGTTTGTGGCCCCAAGAAATAGAAATGAATCAAGCTCTGGCTCAGGGGGGGTCCATAAGGCCTCCCGGATGTGGATAGTGCGAATAGTCAAGGAACATGTATCAAGTACTCGGGGTCCTACGGGACACAAGTGAGCGTGAAGAACCAAATAACATCTATTGCCCACCGATGCCTCTGCATTAGTTATATCTAGCGTTTTAATAGTTGTAATTAAAGACGTGATCATCATCTCCACCATTAAGCATCTGCCAACCTTCCAACAACTGTGGTACTTGACAACACGGGATCGCATTTGAGCACGCAACTACGACTCGCAAGGCCAGCTATCTACCAAATAACAGGTAATAGGAGGTGTCCAAGGCAATATAGAGTCTGCACGGGATATATCGGGTACGGAACTAAAGCATCGCGACACGGATAGCAATAGATCAACAGGAGGAAATAAAAACTATAAATGCAAAATAGGTAGAAGGGGGAGAGATGCTCGCCTGGGAAACACTGCCGAAGGTTCATATCCGGAGAATTTGTCGATACTCGCATCAACTCATCGGCCTAATCCGCGAAGAAGCAAACACTAGAAGAAACACCGGATATAATATTTAATACTACGGCAGAAGATCCGGCATGATTATGATATGATGCATGGCAGGGCACAAATGCGGTGCAATTAGGCAATATTAAGCGGAACCGGGGCCCCGACGATTAATTAATAGGTTCATGTTATTTATTTACCTCGCAAATTAAATATTGGATTAGCAAGCCAAAGCAGGGCATTGGTTCGCTACTCAAATTTAAATGGAGCCGATATAAGACTAGAATCGCCCGCATATGGCTCCATATTTAATTATGAGGTGAATCGGCATAATGCCCCCAAACCACATGATATGCATGCGAGATGAACAATTAATATGCAACAGTTTGATATACAACATTTATAAAATAGGGCTTGGAAAAGGGTTCACACATCGGGTTCGGCAGATCTTGGGTTCCGGGCGATACAGGTTCGGTCTCAGGGATCTCGACGCCTTCGGCTCCAGGAGGAAGAACTTGGAGTGGCGCCGGGAAGGAGGTCTTGGTGTTCCGATGTCTTGTCGTTTTCTGGTCTCGGTGTCGAACTTGGATTCAGCATGGTGGGTATTCGTCTCATCTCGATGATCGATTGCAGCGTCGGTTGACATGAACGGGAGTAGATCTTGGATAAGGGGATCAACGCACTAGTTACGGGGTCGGTCTCGTATCTTCAGAGGCGCCAGAAAACTTGCCGAGGTGGCCAAACTGGGGTCATCGGGGTCCTGCGCTCCTTGTTCGTGCATTAGCTTCTAGAAGGCATACACCTGCAGACCCGAAGCGCACAGAGGCAGCCCCCATGCGCAAGATGGAAGGAGACGCAGATGGTCGGCGCAGGGCGACACCAGTGACGGGCGGGGATGGCTCGTGCATGTGGCGACTCGCAGGGGCAACGAAGGTCGAGGAAGGCACCGGAGAGGTGGTGCGTGGAGCAGAGGGCAGCGGGGAGAACCTTTAGCCAGGGCCCATGGCCCTGGAGGAGCTGGCTGGCGGCTTGAGGTCGAGGGCAGGTGCCAAGGGGCGAGGAAGGGGAGAGAGGAGCCCCTGGTCAGCGGCGGCGCAGCTTGATTCAGGGAGGCGGGGCTCGGCTCGTGAAGGAGACGGGGACAGATGAGGTTGGGGAAGGGGCGGGCGAGGTCACGGCGGCGGACGGAGGACCGACGGTCGGCGCAGAGCTCGGTGGCGCCGAGGTGGAGAGGACCGAGGGCGAGCGAGGGAGGAGGTCGGCGAGGAACCGACGGCGCGTCGCGGTTGGAGGCCACTAGGGAAGCTCGAGAGGGCGGTTGCAGGGAGGCGGCCGGTGTTGGGGAAGACGACGCCGGGGACGACCACGGCGGCGAGGAAGGCATGGTGGAGGAGACGGGCCGGGCGAGAGGGAGGAGCGCGCGGGGAGGAAGAGCCGCGACGGCAGGCTCGGAGAGAGGAGAGAAAAGAGGCCGACGACGCTCTGCGGGAACGGGGGTTGCGGGAGAGGAAGGCGATGGCGACGGGGACCGATGCGGGGAAGGTGCAGTATATGGTGGGGCTCGTGGGAGTGGCCGGAGGTGATGGGGGCAACGCCGGCAAGGTCCAAGCGGTGGCGGCTGCTGGCGGGATAGCAGCGAGCGAGCGGGGTCGGGGTGGGGGTCGCGCACAGAGGAAAGATGGGGAGCGGGACGAGCGGGAGGTGGGGTGGGTTCGAGGCCGGTGTCCGCACGTGGTTGGGTGGCGTGCCCAGGTGGTGGACCTGGTCGGGCGGGGGTGTGGTTGGTGAGCGGAGCGGGGTCGCGCGGGGCGCGTGGTGGGGCCACGTGGCGGCAGGTGTGGGCGGGAAAAGACAGGCGCGGGTGGGGGTTCGCTGCGGCGTGCGTGTGTGCGTGGGTGTAAGTGTGTCCACCGGTGAGGTGGCGGGTGTGAGGGGAGGTGGCGGCTGGTGGTTGGCTGGAGTGAGGTGGAGGTGTGAGGTGGAGGGAGGGGATTAGTCAGGGTGAGGTGGAGGGAGGCTGGGTAGGATAGGATTGGGTAGAATTAGGATTAGAACCAGATATTTTTAGACTAGGGTTTGGAGGTGGCCGGCCGGGCTTTCGTGCCTGGCTGGCTGCCTCCCAAAAAATAATATAAACTTTTATTTTAATTTAAAATAGACTTTTGTAAATAGTTTTGAGACAAATAAAAGACCCGGGAAAGACCGAAGTTTTGATTTGAAATTAAGACGGGGAATATTTAGAAAACAAAACTAGGCTTTTAGAAAATAGTTTTAGACAAACAAATGCATGATAACATGACAATGCTCAAATGCAAGGTGGCATGATGACATGAGCATGCGGTCATGATGATGCAATGCACAAAAACACAGCGATTTTCTAGTAGTGGTTTTAGCGGGATGCCACAATTCGACACCACTAACAATGGATCTCGCCCTCGAGATCCGCCTCATGGTACCGGGGAGAAGGCTGATGATCGGGTTCTTCTCGCTTCGTGTGGATCCTCGCGACACCACTAACAAGAGGTCGTTGTCCGTGATCATCGAGAGAACAGTCCGGGAACAAAGGCGAAGTTAAAGGTCTCAAAGGATAAGGCCACCTTTAACTTCCGTGGAAGGAGTGAAAATTGCATTGATCCTCCAATTCAATGTTCAAAGCGAATGATAAGAGTAGTGGTATGGTCATGACTCCATCCCGCACTCAAAACATTACTCTGTACACGAATAGTTGAATTATGCAATCAACTCTCAAAAACAGACTGAAGATCTCAACAAGCGGGGTTCGGAACAAAGGAGTGAGGCACACTCTGCATCGGATCTGGCGTAGATGATGTCGTCGCGTCAGAAAACACCGGAAGGCACAAACAAGGAACAGAGAATGGTGCCACAGATAAAGGATCAATCAGATAGCACGAAGACCGGATGTAGAAGCACCGTTACCAAAGAAGGAAGCGAAACCCTGAAGGTACGACGGAAAACCCAACCACGAGAATTCCTGGACTCTTGAAGAAAGAGAAGAGAGCGGATCCAAAACACGCAGAGGTAAGAGGAGAACAGCAGAGGGGTAAGGAGTAAAACAGACCTAACCCGATCTATCCAACCGATTTTTGCAAAATAGTTTTGACACTCTACTTCGGCCATTAGTTAGGTAATCCTACAGGCTGGACTTGTGGGGTATCGTAACTGCTGAACTCTGATACCACTCTGTAACACCCTCAAATTGGCCCTATGCAAGTTTTAGCCCTTTCCGCCAAACCCGCATAGAAACAATTCAAGGACGCCCACCAGGCACTTTCGTGCGGGTGGAAAACAAAGTAATACCATTACACAACAGTCCTCGATGGGACCCACAGAATAGATATATATACATCACGACTCCAAGAGCCAGAATACATATATACACTACAAAGATCCAAATCACCCTGAAATCGATACAACATCCGAGTACGGATAAGAAGCAAATGGGGCTAAGAGCCCTGTAGAATAACCAATGGCGTCCATAACCCTGCCCAGGCCAAGCCAGAAGGGTAACCCTGCTAACGACGTCGATCTCAAACTTGCTAAAACAAAAGGGGTGCCACAAAGGGCAAAGGAAAAAGAGGAGCGTCGATCGAGGCCATGACAGCGAGGCTAGAATTCGGTGGCTCTCGCCTACATAGGTATGGTGGGCTGAAGCGGGAGCGCAGCGGCACTAAACAACCTATAGAGACTCGATACAACTGGTGGTTCTCCGAGAGGGATAAGAAAGACCTATTCGGATCCAACCTGAAGCTAACACCAAACAAACCCATCCTGGTATTTCCCCCTCGAGACCAAACGAGGAAGTCGGACCAAGGAACTCACACAGTTGGCAATTTTACTCATTCCGTTATAGTTGCAGCAATTACTAATCAGATATAGATAGCATGAGTCATCCTGAAGCATAAGTAGTGGGCAGTTTTAATCACCATTTCGTTGTAGTTGGAACATTTACTAGTCAGATATAATTGTCCTGAGGAATCCCAAAACCCAGCAATTGTTGGCACTTTTATCACATTCCATTGGAGTTGCAATACTTACTAGGCATGTATAGTATGACACAGATCCACCAGTTTTTGGCATTTTTATTATCCATTCCATTATAGTTGAAGCTGAATTACTAATCACATATTAAGTCAAATTTATAGCACTACTTTAGTTATGCTTGTCTATGATCGAGATACTGTGCTCCAAGTCGTCCATAACCGCGGACACGGCTTTCAGAAAGTTTTACCTGCGGTGCACAAATAACACACACTCGATCAACCTCGGAAAAACCAACTCAAAACCCAAGCGCATTCACGACAAAGCGATCACGATTCAGAAATATTTCAGGGGCCACCCCACTAAGCTACCATAGCGAAGTTGGCGGCTCGAACGGACCTGTGGTTTGTGTGGACGGTCATGCATTTGGGAACCCAAAATTGTGACTGGGCTTGTCGATACAACGAAAACGTGTCACGATCCTAAACAGTACAGGTGCTCCACGCACAATCGTAAATAAAGCAGTAAAGCATGGCATAAGTACAGGATAGTAATAAAACCCCAAACTAGTTTGTGGCCCCAAGAAATAGAAATGAATCAAGCTCCGGCTCAGGGGGTCCATAAGGCCCCCCGGATGTGGATAGTGCGAATAGTCAAGGAACAGGTATCAAGTACTCGGGGTCCTACGGGACACAAGTGAGCGTGGAAGAACCAAATAACATCTATTGCCCACTGATGCCTCTGCATTAGTTATATCTAGCGTTTTAATAGTTGTAATTAAAGACGTGATCATCATCTCCACCATTAAGCATCTTCCAACCTTCCAACAATTGTGGTACTTGACAACACGGGATCGCACCTGAGCACGCAACTACGACTCGCAAGGCCAGCTATCTACCAAACAACAGGTAATAGGAGGTGCCCAAGGCAATATAGAGGCTGCACGGGATATATCGGGTACGGAACTAAAGCATCGCGACACGGATAGCAATAGATCAACAGGAGAAAATAAAGACTATAAATGCAAAATAGGTAGAAGGGGGAGAGATGCTCGCCTGGGAAACACTGCCGAAGGTTCATATCCGGAGAACTTGTCGATACTCGCATCAACTCATCGGCCTAATCCGCGAAGAAGCAAACACTAGAAGAAACACCGGATACAATATTTAATACTACGACAGAAGATCCGGCATGATTATGATATGATGCATGGTAGGGCACAGATGCGGTGCAATTAGGCAATATTAAGCGGAACTGGGGCCCCGACGATTAATTAATAGGTTCATGTTATTTATTTACCCCGCAAATTAAATATTGGATTAGCAAGCCAAAGCAGGGCATTGGTTCGCTACTCAAATTTAAATGGAGCCGATATAAGACTAGAATCGCCCGCATATGGCTCCATATTTAATTATGAGGTGAATCGGCATAATGCTCCCAAACCACATGATATGCATGCGAGATGAAAAATTAATATGCAACAGTTTGATATACAACATTTATAAAATAGGGCTTGGAAAAGGGTTCACACATCGGGTTCGACAGATCTTGGGTTCCGGGCGATACAAGTTCGGTCTCAGGGATCTCGACGCCTTCGGCTGCGGGAGGAAGAACTTGGAGTGGCGCCGGGAAGGAGGTCTTGGTGTTCTGGTGTCTTGTTGTCTTCTGGTCCGGGTGTCGAACTTGGATTCAGCATGGTGGGTATTCGTCTCATCTCGATCATCGATTGCAGCGTCGGTTGATACGAACGGGAGTAGATCTTGGATAAGGGGATCAACGCACTAGTTCTGTGGTCCGCTCAGATCTTGAGAGGCTTGAAAACTTGCCGAGGTGGCCAAACTGGGGTCACCGGGGTCCTGCGCTCCTTGTTCGTGCATTAGCTTCTAGCAGGCATACACCTGCAGACCCGAAGCGCACAGAGGCGGCCCCCATGCGCAAGATGGAAGGAGATGCAGATGGTCGGCGCAGGGCGACACCCAGTGACGGGCAGGGACGGCTCGTGCGTGTGAAGACTCGCAGGGGCGACGAAGGTCGAGGAAGGCACCAGAGAGGTGGTGCGTGGAGCAGAGGGCGGCGGGGAGAACCTTTATCTAGGGCCCGCGGCCCTGGAGGAGCTGGCTGGCGGCTTGAGGTCGAGGGCAGGCGCCAAGGGGCGAGGAAGGGGAGAGAGCAGCCCCTGGTCGGCGGCGGCGCAGCTTGATTCGGGGATGCGGGGCTCGGCTTGTGAAGGAGACGGGAAGGGACGAGGTTGGGGAAGGGGCGGGCGAGGTCGCGGCGGCGGACGGCGGGCCGACGGCTGTCGCAGAGCTCGGTGGCGCCGAGGTGGAGAGGACCGAGGGCGAGCGAGGGAGGAGGTCGGCGAGGAACCGACAGCGCGTCGCGGTTGGAGGCCACTAGGGAAGCTCGAGAGGGCGATTGCAGGGAGGCGGCCGGTGTTGGGGAAGACGATGCCGGGGACGACCGCAGCGGCGAGGAAGGCATGGTGGAGGAGACGGGCCGGGCGAGACAAGAGCCGCGACGGTGGGCTCGGAGAGAGGAGGGAAAAGAGGCCGACGACGCTCTGCGGGAACGGGGGTTGCGGGAGAGGAAGGCGATGGCGACGGGGACCGATGCAGGGAAGGTGGAGGAGATGGCGGGGCTCGTGGGAGTGGCCGGAGGTGATGGGGACAACGCCGGCGAGGTCCAAGCGGTGGCGGCTGCTGCCGGGATAGCGGCGAGCGAGCGGGGTCAGGGTGGGGGTCGCGGACAGAGGAGAGATGGGGAGCGGGATGAGCGGGAGGTGGGGTGGGTTCGAGGCTGGTGTCCGCGCGCATGAGCGGGGTGGCCACGCGTGGTTGGGTGGCGTGCCCAGGTGGTAGACCTGGTCGGGCGGGGGTGCAGTTGGTGAGCGGAGCAGGGTCGCGTGGGTAGCGTGGCGTGGCGGTGGTGTGGGGAAGAAAAGCGGTAGTGGTGGGGGGTTTTGCGGCGTGCGTGTGTGCGTGGGTGTAAGTGTGTCCACCGGTGAGGTGGCGGCTGGTGGTTGGCTGGATTGAGGTGGAGGTGTGAGGTTGAGGGAGGGGATTGGTCAGGGTGAGGTGGAGGGGGGCTGGGTAGGATAAGATTGGGTAGAATTAGGATTAGAACCAGATATTTTTAGACTAGGGTTTGGAGGTGGCCGGTCGGGCTTTCGGGCCTGGCTGGCTGCCTCCCAAAAAATAATATAAACTTTTATTTTAATTTAAAATAGACTTTTGTAAATAGTTTTGAGACAAATAAAAGACCCGAAAAAGACCGGAGTTTTGATTTGAAATTAAGACGGGGAATATTTAGAAAACAAAACTAGGCTTTTAGAAAATAGTTTTAGACAAAGAAATGCATGATAACATGACGATGCTCAAATGCAAGGTGGCATGATGACATGAGCACGCGGTCATGATGATGCAATGCACAACAACACAACGATTTTCTAGTAGTGGTTTCAGTTGTGGATGTAGTAGAGTGGTATCAGAGCTCAGCAGTTGCTATACCCCACAAGTCTAGCCTATAGGATAACCTAGCTAACGGCCGAAGTAGAGTGTCAAAACTATTTTCGAAAAATCGGTTGGATAGATCTGATTAGGTCTGATTTTACTCCTTACCCCTCTGCTGTTCTCCTCTTACCTCTGTGTGTTTTGAATCTGCTCTCTTATCTTTTCTTCAAGTCTAGGATTTCTCGTGGTTGGTTTGTCGTCGTACCTTCAGGGTTTCGCTTCCTTCTTTGGTAACGGTGTTTCTACCTTCGGACTTCATGCTATCTGAGTGGTCATTTATCTGTGGTACCTTTCTTTGTTCCTTGTTTGTGCCTTCCGGTGTTTTCTGATGCGACGCCATCATCTACGCCAGATCTGATGCAGAGCCTGCATCACTCCTTTGTTCCGAACCTCAATTGTTGAGATCTTTAGTCTGATTCCGAGAATGATTGCACGCTTTTCTACTGATTGTGCAGAGTAATAGTTTGGGTGCGTGATGGATTGGCCCCCATGCCGACTACTCACTCTATTTGCTCGTGTACATTGAAGTGGATGAGCATGCATCGGTTCTCTTTTTCTATCGAAGTTAGAGGTGGCTTTATTTGTGGATACCTCTACCTTCGCCCTTTGTTCCTGGAGTGTTCTCTTGACGATCACGAACAACGACCTCTTGTTAGTGGTGTCGCGAGCATCTACACGAAGCGAGAAGATTCAGATCGCCGACCTTCTTCCCGGTACCATGAGGCGGATCTCGAGGGCGAGATCCTTTGTTAGTGGTGTCGAATTGTGGCATCCCACTAAAACCACTATTAGAAAATCGCTGTGTTTTTGTGCATTGCATCATCATGACCGCATGCTCATGTCATGATGCCACATTGCATTTGAGCATCATCATCATCATGCATGGTTTTTGTTTAAACTATTTTCGAAACGCCTAGTTTTGTTTTCTAAATATTCCCGTCTTTATTCAAATTAAAACCCGGGTCTCCAGAATATTTTGTTTCGTCTACAAACAGATTTGAAACGCCCCGTTTTAAACAAATAAAATATTTAATTTATTTTTGGGAGGCAGCCCGCTAGGCCCGAAAGCCCGGCCGGCCGCCTCCAAACCCTAGTCTAAAAATATCTAGTCCTAATCCTACCTACCCTAATCCTACCCAGCCCCCTCCACCTCACCCCGGCCAATTGCAACTCGCCACCTCACCGTATCCCTCCACCTCACCACTCCCTCTCCCCATCCCAGCCGACCACACCCCCACCTGATCCTCCACCCCGTCGCCAGCTAACTTCCCCCTGACCCGTTACCATCCCTGGACGCAGCCCCACCTCCCATGTCCGCCTGTCCACCTAGGCCCACCCGGGCGCGTCGCCCACCAACTCCCATGCTCCGTCCGCCCGCTCCACCCCAGCTCCCGCCGCCTCTGCTCCCGTCTCCCTCCGCGCGCCGCCTCGGCCGTCGTCCCCGCCGCCTCCTGTCGATCTCCCCTCCCCTGCCGTGCCTCTCCCCCTCTGGCGCCGCCCGCCGAAGCCACGCCGGGCGTCCTCTCCTCACCGCCGTGCCCCGTCCCCGCTGTCAGACGCCAAGGCCGCCACCGCGGTTACCCCATCCTCGTCCCGAGCTCGCCCTCCGCGCCGGCAAGCCGCCTCCCTCAACCTCCTCTGCGTCCCCCTCGCAGAGCAGCTTGGCGCCGCCCCCGTGCTCGTCTCCGGCGCCTCTCTCTGGCTCACAGGCCACCGCGGCCCTCTCCTCCTTCCTCGACTCCCTCACGACCTCGCCTCCCCATGATCTGCCTCGCCTGTCGCTGCCGCCGCCGCTTGCCTGCTGGCTTCCTCCCCGCCTCTAGCTCCTCACCGCCAGCAGCGCCCGCGTTGGTGACCTCCGCCTCGCCGTCGTTGCTCCTCCCGCGCTCTCAGGCTCACGCAGGCACCGCCGCCTCAGCCACCCGAGTCGATCGCCTCTCCTCGCTCGGCCGCGGCCAACACCCCGCCGCCGCGGGCCCATCTCCCGTGGGCCCGTCTCCCGCGCCTTGCCTGAGCTTCCTCTGCCGCTGCTGCTCCGGCCCTCTGCCTCCAGCACCCCGCCCACATCTTGGAGGCCGTTGCCCTCCTCGCGGTCTATAGGATTTGCATGGTGTTGGGTTGCCCCTGCACGATGGGTTCCATGCCCCTGGTGTTGTTTTTTTGTTGCTGATGCCATCTCGCTGCAGTGAAGTTCAGTTTTGGCTCGGTGATGGGAGGTGCCGTGATGTTGCGATATTGGTAAGTTGTGTTGGTCGCACCCTTGCGCGACACCGACGACAAGTTGTGTTGAAGTGTGGTGCTACAAGGACTACCGAACAGATCTCCGATCCCAACCGCTCGAAAAGTTCGCCATCGATCGAAGGCGCCTAGACCTGGGATGCTAAGATCTTCGCCGCTAAATGACAAGACCGTCGACATGACCCGAAGGCCGCGGATGCGACAAGATCGTCTCTCGGACACCAAGTCCTTCGGCCCCGGAAAACCGACGACCCGACCAAGATCCGAAGACCACACCCTTGCGCGCCAAGTTCTTCGACCCCGAGGACCGATCCATCGGATGCGACAAGACCTCCTTCTTGGAACCACCAAGTAATTCCTCCCGAACGCCAAGACCGACTCGATGCGCGGACCCAACAAGATCTTCGCGACGACAAGATCGACACCGACCAGGGCGAACCCGATGGTCCTCCGACGCCAAACCAAGTCCTTCTCCCCGGAACGCCAAGCTCTCCTTCCGTTGTCCGAGACCGAGACCGATCCCGTCGAACCGCTCCCCGTCGAACCCTGTCGAACCCCGGACCCCCGGAACCCAAGATCTTCCGAACCCAGATGTGTGAACCTTTTCCGAGCCCCTATTTTATAAATGCTATATATAAAACTGTCGCATATTAAATTATTCATGCATGCATACCTGTCTGTGGGTTAGGGGCATTATGCCGATTCACCGCATAATTAAATATGGAGTCCATCCGCGGGATATCTTTGTCTTATTCCGGGCTCCATTTAAATTGGTGTAGCGAACCGATGCTCTGTTTTGCCTTGTTAATACAACATTTTAATTGCAGGGTTTCTAAATAACTTAAACCATATAATTAATTATCGGGACCCCGGTTCTGCTTAATACTGACTAATTGCACCGCATCTGAGCCATGCCATGCATCATATCATAATCATGCCGGATCTTCTGCCGTAGTATTAAATATTGCATCCGATGTTTCTTCTAGTGTTAGCTTCTTCGCGGATTAGGCCGATGAGTTGATGCGAGTATCGACAAGTTCTCCGGATATGATCCGTCGGCAGTGTTTTCCTAGGCGAGCATCTCTCCCCCTTCTACCTATTTTGCATTTATAGTCTTTATTTCCTCCTGTTGATCTATTGCTATCCGTGTCGCGATGCTTTAGTTCCGTACCCGATATATTCCGTGCAGCCGACATATTGCCTGGGACACCTCCTATTACCTGTTGTTTGGTAGATAGCAGGCCTTGCGAGTCGTAGTTGCTTGCTCAGGTGCGATCTCGTGTTGTCGAGTACCACAGTTGTTGGAATGCTGGCAGATGTTTATGGTGGAGATGCTTATTGGTGGAGATGATCATGACTTTAAATACAACTATTAAAATTGCTAGATATAACTAATGCAGAGGCATCGGTGGGCAATAGATGTTATTTGGTTCTTCCACGTTCACTTGTGTCCCGTAGGACCCCGAGTACTTGATACCTGTTCCTTGATTTTTCGCACTATCCACATCCGGGAGGCCTTATGGACCCCCCCTGAGCCAGAGCTTGATTCATTTCTATTTATTGGGGCCACACGTATTTTGGGGCTTTATTACTATCCTGTACTTATGCCATGCTTTACCGCTTTATTTAAGATTGTGCGTGGAGCACCTGTACTGTTTAGGATCGTGAAACGTTTTCGCTGTATCGACAAGCCCAGTCACACTTTCGGGTTCCCAGTCGTTTACAGCCGTCCACACAAACCCTAGGTCCGTTCCAGAGCCGGCCAACTTCATTGCGGGTATCTTAGTAGGGTGGCCCCCTAAAATATTTTATGAATCCTGTGACCGCTTTGTCGTGAATGCCTCGTTGGGTTTTGAGTTGGTTTTTCCGAGGTTGATCGAGTGTGTGTTGCTATTTGTGCACCCCTGCAGGGTAAAACTTTCTGAAAGCCGTGTCCGCGGTTATGGACGACTCGGAGCACAGTATCTCGATCATAGACAAGCATAACTAAAGTAGTGTTATAAACTTGACTTAATACATGACTAGTAATCAGATTCAACTATAACGAAATGGACATTAAAAATGCCAACAGCTGGTGGATCTGGGTTGTTTTGTGACATACTATATCTGCCTAGTAAGTATTGCAACTCCAATGGAATGTGATAAAAGTGCCAACAAATGCTGGGTTTTGGGATTCCTCAGGACAATTATATCTGACTAGTAAATGTTCCAACTACAACGGAATGTTAACTAAAACTGCCCACTACTTATGCTATCAGGATGACTCATGCTATCTATATCTGATTAGTAATTGCTGCAATTATAATGGAATGAGTAAAATTGCCAAATGTGTGAGTTCCTTGGTCCGACTTCCTCGTTTGGTCTCGAGGGGGAAATATCAGGATGGGTTTGTTTGGTGTTAGCTTCAGGTTGGATTCGAATAGGTCTTTCTTATCCTTCTCTGATAACCGCCAGTTGTCTCGAGTATCTATAGGTTGTTTAGTGCTGCTGCGCTGCCGCTTCAACCCACCATACCTATGTAGGCGAGAGCCACCGAATTCTAGCCTCGCCATGTACTGGCCTCAGTACTGACGCTCCTCTTTTTCCTTTGCCCTTTGTCGGCACCTCTTTTGTTTTAGCAGGTTTGAGATCGACGCCGTTAGCAGGGTTACCTTTCTGGCTTGGCCTGGGCAGGATTATGGACGCCATTGGTTATTTTTCAGGGCTCTTAGCCCCATTTGCATCTTGTCCATAGTCGGACGCTCTATTGTTTTCAAGGTGATTTGGATCTTTGTACTGTATATCGGTATTCTTGACTCATGGAGTCGTGTTGTATATATATATATCTATTCTGTGGGTCCCATCGAGGACTGTTGTGTAATGGTATTACTTCGATTTCCACCCGCACGAAAGTGCCTGGTGGGCGTCCTTGAATCGTTTCTATGCGGGTTTGGCGGAAAGGGCTAAAACTTGCATAGGGCCGATTTGAGGGTGTTACAACATGTCTGAGGGGATAAATGATACAGTGATTGTACTTATTCCAAAAAAAGAAGGACCCAGACTCACTTCGTGATTTTATACCAATAAGCCTTTGTAATGTTATTTACAAGGTTGTATCAAAATGCATGGTGAATAGACTGCGACCTCTGCTAAAATAAATCATTTCACCGACTCAAAGTGCGTCCATACTCGGGAGGCTAATTACGGACAATGCTCGACATGGGCATAACCCTTCGGGTGCCCACTATTGGCATATGCGGTGCAACCCGGACGGAAGGCCAATCCAAAGATATATCAAGATCCATAAAGTCCATGAAACGGTTATGAAGCCTACAAGGATACAGAATCCTGGAGGAACAAGACAAGAAAGTTCAAGACTAGACTAGATACAAACTCTAACTTGTAAGCCTACTCGTATTGGTACCCGAGACCTAGCCTCCCCATATATAAAGGCTAGGAGGGGCCAACAAGGAGGGCATCCAATCTTACGATACGCACACCTCTCTCTCTCTCTCGGCGAGATCGCATCTAGTTGACTCAACGAGTTTGTACTCTCCAATGATAATACAAGCAAACAAGCAGGAAGTAGGGTTTCCTCTACGAGGACTTGGACCTGGGTAAATCGCCTCCCTTGTTTATCTGATAAGCCGACGAAATTCCCAGTGCTCTCCTTTTTCACGAAACACAAGTCTATAAGAATGGGCATTGCCGAGGTTACCCCTCGGCAATTGGCGCCGTCTATGGGAACTCTGAGCACTCGAGTTATGAATTCGGCGGTTTCCCCTTCATCAAGCATCGACTCGACTATCGGACGAGTCATGAATTCGGCGTTTGGAGGATTGATCCACGATCATGTGATTGCATCGCTCGTTCGGACGTGACTATTGGTATCGGAACCAAAGGAAAAATCTAAGGCGATAGATCACATCACTGAATAAGACATGGATATTATTACGAACCAAAGAAGCAGGCGTGGAATGGATTGTGGCTCGTGTTTCTGCTGGACACGGTTTAAAAAAGACTGATCCTAACCTATACGTAAGAAAGCCTAGCCCAGAAGGGTTCAAAAAAACATAGAAGCGGATCAATACATGATCTGATCGATCTCAATTTCCATCCGCTCATGTTTTCTATTGGGCAGTACGACGAGCTGATGCAACTAATACGATAGTTTTGGTGGAGTGATGAGCAAAACCGAAGGCATCCATTGGACAAGCTGGGAGAACCTCACTAGAAGTAAATACCAATGTGGAAGGTGCTTTAGGGACCTTAAATTGTTTAATCAAGACATGTTAGCTAGACAAGCACGACGCCTAATTGCGTTCCCGGATAGTCAATGTGCAAGACTGACAAAGGCTAAATATTATCCAAATGAAGAACTTATAGATACCACGTTCACTAAGAACCCCTCTTCTTGTTGGCAGGGAATCTCCCATGGTCTCAAGCTACTGAAAAAGGGTATTGTTTGGAGAATTGGTAATGGTGAATAACAATGGGTAACCTCGGCAATGTCCATGGTGAAGGAATTAGGGTTTCGCAGAAAAGAGAACGCTGGGGATTCCGTCGGATGTCAGGAAGACAGTGGAGTCAAAGTCGCCTGAATATTTGGGAATCACACTATTACAAGTCGCCTGGGAGTTTTTCGGTACCCTCGCTTGGGCTTCTCCCGTCCTATATATAATAGGACGGGTCTCAAAGTTGTATGCAGATAGGTTTCACATACGCGTAATTACAATACTAATACAGTGTCGGTTCATAGTCTCTTTCCTAATACAATCAAATCTTTGTCGGCTGCTTCCTTGGGCTATCATCTGAAATCTTCATGGACCGGAAGCCTTTTATCCAGTATAGGGTAGCAAATCATAAGCATCTGAGTAATCATACCTATGTCAGTAGCCCCTGAGACTCTACTTGAACTGCAGTTTTAGGTTGAGTCTCAAAGTTTCTTTTTCGTTCTTTTCCTTATTTTTATTTTTATAGGGAGTTTGGTACAACGAGTCTGATGCTTTCGATGGATCGGGAATCAGTTAATTTCTCTTGGGAAAAAACAAGGTTGTCCTACATCAAATTCAAGTCCCCGGGCTCGAATTCGGAATTTACTACTGGCATAATTCAGTTCGAGCCGCTGAGCTCTTATCGAATACTGAATTCCAGTTTCTATTTTATCGGGTACCCCAACACGCCCGTCGGGATTTTTATCGCATCGTTGATACGGATATTTTACTAGCAGAGCGTATTCTTGTGCGATTACCAGGCCACACAGGACGAATCATGGAGTCTTACCTTCATGTTTTTGAACATGGCATTCGGATTTTTGTCGCGTCGAGTGCGATCCGATTTTTTTTGTAACTGCTCCCGATAGGAGTATCTGTTGAAGAATTTTTCATTTTTCTTTCTTTTTGTAACTGCTCCCTGATAGGAGAAGCCCCTAAGGCTATGTTCGGATGTATGTATCAGAACATAGGCTCGAAAACTTGGATATATGGCGCCAGTGTTTCTGTAGATTTTGTCGGGTGCACGACCAGTGCTCCCGATAGGAGTAGCCCCCGAGGCTACAGTCGCAATATTGTATATCCGATTATAGTCTCAAGTCTTCTCATGGAGGAATTTACTTCGGTTCCAATTTTAATTTTTTTTGGGCCATATCTCTTATAGCAAGCCGCAGTTTCTGCATTGTCTTTGTTGTGACATCAGTAATGACGTAGTTTATGCTATTGATTTCCAGAAGACACGTCCTGATGGGACGTTTTAAACATGGGGCCATGCGGCAGTAATGATGATGCTTGATAGCGTATTCAGCGGAGTTTTTTGACTGTACGTCCCCTCTTCGCGCGAAGATCGAGGTGTCACGCGTTGTCCTCCCGTTTTTACCGCGACAATAACTTCTTTAGATTTTTCCCTTTATGAAATCTCTTTAACACGTGTCACCATCGTGTGATCTTCTGTCGGTTCGATTTTGTATCGAACGGTCCAAACTTCATACCTTTGCTCTTTATAAGGGGAAGGAGATTTGTTTTACTATTTTTTACCTCACCTTCCTTGGCTCCATCTTCTTCCTTGCGCTCTTTCCCCCTTGTGAACTCCTGCTTTGTGCTCGTGTTTCTCTTTCGCCGCCATAGGAAAAAGTAAGGTGGGGACTTCCACTGCGACCGCGAAGGCCACCAGGAAGAGGGTCGTCGGATGGGCTCCTTCCAAGTATATGGTGCGGGATCTCCGTGAGGCACGGGACTCTAGCCATCTGGCTGAGGGTACCTTCAAGCTCCCTGGAGACGAAGCTGCTCTCATCCCCGAGCCCGGCTGGAGGGCAATCTTTCTCTCCTTTCTTCTCTGCAGCCTTTCTCTTCCTGTCCACAAATTTCTTCATGGTCTTCTTTTTGTCTATGGCGTGCAACTGTATCAGCTCACACCGAACTCTATCCTCCATGTTCCTTGTTTCGTCACTCTTTGTGAATGCTTTCTCGGGATTCATCCCTATTGGGGCCTGCAGAAGCATTTTTTTATGTTCACCGTAACACCACTAACACCATTATCCATGACGTTGGTGGTGCCATTTTCTCTGTTCGCTCCGACGTAGATTATTTTGATTTTAAGATCACTGATTCTGTCCAAGCCTGGAAGTCCAAGTGGTTTTATATCAAGGATCAACCAGTTGAAGGCCAGTCTTTTGGTTTAGCCCCCTTTGATCCTAAGAAAACTTGACGCAAACTTGACTCCTGGGATCAACGTCCTTCTGTCGAAGAAATGGTGGAAATCCAGCCCTATCTTGATCACATTTCAAAACTGTGGCATGAAGTTGGCAAGGAATTGTCGGGTCTCCAAATTCTAGCATATTTTTTGCGGATCCACGTCCAACCACTTTAGGCCCGGCTTTCTGGTATGTGGGCGTATACCGGGAAAAAGGATCCAATGAGAATTTCATCGGAAGACCTTACCCTTAAGGTGTATGAAAAGAGGGTTCGAAACTTCACCACTCTTACCAAGAAAAGCACGGTTCCTTCCAACTGTCTTGTGGAGCCCTATGGCAAGAAGAACCGTCTTCCCGAGGTAAATTCCCTTTGCATCCATCTTTCCTCCCTTTTATTTGCGGATGCATTTTTTACTCTGTCAATGACTGACGCTTTTTCCATGTCTTCTTTTTGTGTAGGATTTTGATCATTTGTGCTCACTTCTTCCTCTCCCTAGAAGATGTGAGCCCCCTATCCATTCTTCCGCATCCGACGATCTCCCCGTGACTGGGACTGCCACGGATGAGGAGATGGATGTTTCTGATTCTAATTCTTCATCAAAATCGCAATCCCTTCTGTCGGCTCGCTTTGGGGATTTTCGTGTGGAGCGTGCTGGTGATAAGAGGAAACACTCTTATGCTGTAGAAAATGGCGAAGACTCGGATGCCTCAACTGCTTCCAAACCCTTCGATGCTGCTCCTACCCAGATGAACTTGTTCCGCTTTGCGCAGGATGTATCTTCATAAGTGTTTTACTGCTTCTTTACTGCTTTATTGGGTAGTTCTGTTGCTGATGCTTTCCCAATTGTTTGGTCCTTTTCTTTTGCAGTGATGATGATGAAGATCCTCTCGCGTCTCCTCTTTGTACGTCTATTGTCTGTTCTGCAAAGAAATCCCCTCCGCCGTCGATGGAGCTGAAGGAAATGCTCGTGTCTTCTGTGGAGAAGATTATCTAGAAAGATGTTGCCACTTCATCAAGGTCGTCACCGCAAAAAAGGAGGAAAACAGCTGGTAAAGGTGTGGCGATATCTGAAAATCCTATTGATGTGGATACGAAAGATGTAAGTCACTCTATATTTCAGAATTTTTTTGCCCGTAGCTTCTTTTTATTTTTCCTGATATCCCTTGCTGTGATGTTCTTCTTCAGCCTTTGATGCGCGAGATGGTCGACATGGCCTCTCGTTTTATAAAAATCCGCGATGAAGACGAAGAACTGAAGGGTATATCCTGTCCACCTTCAGGAATTCTTTGTGTGTTTTTCTTCTCCACTTTTCATGCTTTATTTGTGCAGTTGCTGCCAAGGAATCCAGAGTTATTCGGGATGAGGCGATGAAGCATGCCGCTGATTTGGAGGCCAAACTGCAGCTCGCTGAGGAGCCTTTGGAGGAGGCCAAGAAAAAGGCGAAAACTGATGTCAAAGAAGTGGCCAAGCAAGCCGCTATTCGAGATGAAAATCTTCGGGAGCGCCTAGAGGCCTTTAATGCTTCTTTGACGTTTTTTGTCTTGTGTGGATTTATTTTATTTCTTTTCTTTGGTCATCAATATTTTCCTTTTTTATTTTTAGAATTGACTGGCCAGAACCTGACGTTGCACGAAGGCAAGAAACTTGATCCTTTGTCAGATGTTGTTAGCACCTTGGAGGCCAACAACATTCATGGGCGCAACCTCCTTGTCCGCTCCCGCCGTGCCTTCAAAAGCCTTCATGCCAAAAAAATCCAACCAAGGAGGTGTCGAATAAGTTGAATGATCTTGTTACTGTCTTCGGTGCCGACCCGAGCCCCCTTGTTGGTTATAACCTGATGCAGTCGAAGAGTGGTGCCAAAACTTCAATGGCACTAGTGATGGCGCACAGCGAGAAGGTCGACTGGGAGAAGGTTAGATCCTCTGTCCCAGTCACCTCCAATGGCCAAGAAGTTGACTTGAAGCCTTATGTTAAGAGGGCCAGAAAGTATTCCCGGCTGCTTTTGGACCTAGGCCTAGGCTCGGAGAAGCAGGTTGCCCCTTCTTCGATGGACGCTCCTTCTTTAGCTGCTCCTGCCGTTCCTGTAGCTAGTGCTCCTTATACTAGTGCTACTTTGTCTTTGAAGAAAACAACTTCATAGGCTTTGTTCTGTAGTTTTATTGTGTCTCCCTTGCCATCACTATAATGAACCTTTAACTTATCCAGCTGCCTTTTGTTTCCTTTTTACAAAAAAGCAACTGTTGAATGTATGCGTATGAGTTTGTTTTTGTATGCTGAACGTTTCATATCTTTCGTGTCTTGCCAGATTTTGAATGAATCTTCAGCTCCTTCTAGGCCCACGCAATTATCGGATGTAATTCCGTCCTGATGTGTAGTGGGCGCAACCAACACCACCATTGTGCGTACGGTGGACCCACCGTTGTACGCTGAAAAAATTGAACATGTGAAAAAACTTGAAGGAAAACTTCGGGTTGTTCAGTCAATGGTGGATGTTGCCTAATCCAGGACACGCCAGGCCCTCGATCACGGAGCTTTTTTCTTGGAAGAAATTTCTAGGGCAAGTGAGAAATTGTTGTGTAAGTCTTCTTCCTCTTTCTTTTGTTGCTCCTTCTAGCTTGCGGGAAGTCAATGTTTTATCCCTAATTTGTAGGCATTCGATTGTGTGAGAGGGAGGAGACCCAATGTCTGCACAACCGAATGCAAGCTCTTGTGTCTGCCTCGCGAACTTCTGAGACAAATTTTTGGACCAATCATCGCCGTGCTTATGCTGTGGCGTTGCTTCAGGACCGCCTATGAGAGTTGGAGCGGTTTGTCGAGTGCTGCCGTAGATCGCTGGCCTTTGTTTATAATGCCATGTTTCCTCGGGATCCTTAGCCTCAGACCTTGGCAGATTTACTTGGGAAGTTTCGACAAGGTGAAAGGATTCATCATTTCGTGAAGCTTCAACTTGTGGCGGGTGCCAATCTCACGCTTTCTTGGGTACATGCGCATCATCCGACACTAGACTTGGATGTTGTATATTCGAGGCTACCTCCCCCTTCCGATGGTGGCCTTGTTGATATGGCGCCTCATTACGCCTTTGTTCGTAGATCCACCATTAGGATTGTTCGAAGATGCTTAGAGGCGGACAAAGAATTTTTTGTTAATTTTGCTGTCTGAGTGCTTGCTTGTGCAGCCTTGTACTCTGTAGAAGAAATACTGTATAGAGCTATTTTAACTTGTCAAAAAGGTCGTATGTTTTATACGAGATTTTGATTGTATATTGTATTTTTGTTGAGGATCCGACGAACTGATGTCTTCCTTCATGTGCTATAGAAGTTTTTATGCTGAGAAGTACTTTATTTATTCATTGATAAACATAAATGGATACATTGCAAGGGCGTGATCGCCTGGCCGTTGGCCTTTATTCAATATAAAGTGCGTCAAAGTGAAGATTTTCTTAAGGAACTTCGGCTTCTGTTCTTGGCGTTCTTCATCATGCCCCATGCTGGTATGTGGGGTGCTCTCGTCTTTTCGACGAGTGGGCCTTCCTATGCGGGACCTATAGTGGAGGCCACATAGGTTGCTTTTGCGGGACCATTGTGCGCTTGCTCTTCCGATGTTTGCTTCTTATGGGTGTGCCCTTCGTGTAGTAATTCCTCATTCGCTATTTTCAGCTGTCCAAGTTCTGTCTCCATCCCAAAAGATTCTGATATTTTGTTGAATTCCCGATCGTAGCTGTTCGAGCGACTGAAGCTTCCTTTTATTGTTATGACCCCGTTTGGGGCTGGCATTTTTAGCACTAGATATGCGTAGTGAGGCACTACCATGAACCTAGCGAAAGCTGGTCGTCCCAGGACCGCATGGTACTGAGATGGCCAGTCCATGACTTTGAACTCTAGCTTTTCGCGTCTGAAGTTATTCTATGATCCGAAGACTACGTCGAGGTGGACTTTGACCAATGGAATTTCGGCTTTTCCTGGAACTATCCCGTGGAAAGTTGTGTCTGTAGGTACTAGATTTTTCATGGACCAATTCATAGCCCGTAGAGTTTTGGCATAGATCAGGTTGATGATGCTCCCTGCATCCAAGAAAACCTTTCTCATGTCGAACCTGCCGATTTGTGCTTCTACTATTAGCGCTGACTGGCCTGGTCGAGGGACCCGTAGTGGATGATCGGCTCTGCTGAAGGTAATTTCTTATTCTGACCAATGGAGATAGTCAGGTGTAGGAGGTGGCTTTGTTACTGCCATATTTACTTGCCTAGTGATCAACTTCTGTGTTTTGTTGGAGGTCCATCCCTTCTAGATCATTAACATTGCTCCTTTTGACCTAGGATATTCGTCATCTTGATGTGTTTTGTTTTGCGGCTGTCCTACTAGCGGGTGCCCCTATGGTGGCGGTGGCGCACTGATAGCCAAAGCACCAGGCGCGGTAGCGTAGCCTCCGTTTGCTGCTTCGGTTGCCCTTGTGTTGCATATCTCTTGCATTTTTAGGAATGTTTGGCAGTCCTTTTGGAGGTGATTTGATTGTCTTTTCCCTGCCGAGTCGACATAGAAGTGCATACTGCACGGACCTTCCAGCATTTGTCCTGCTGACATAGGTGGGTCTCGATTCTTCGGCTGGTATCGTTGCTGTGGCTGGCCTCCACCGATGTTGTCCCTGTTACCACGGTATCCGTTGTTGTAATCGCACTTCGTCGGTTGTCCCCTCCAAAGAAATTGGCTGCAACATAACTTGGTCTACCGTACCCATCATTGGTTCGTTGTCTTCGATCGTTATTGCGCATGTCCCTGTCTTCTTCGGGTGAATAGGCTCTTTTGTTGTGTACTGCGTCCTCTCCATCGGCCCAACGTTGGCTATGTCCATTAGCTGTGAAATTGTCTTTGGCTTGGTTCATCCTAGCTCTTCAATAAATTTCTGCCGACGAAGTCCATCGTTGTAGGCGTTGATTGCTCTTTCATCGGATATGGCTTCCGCCGAATTTTTATGATGTTCCACCGTTGGATGAAAGCCCGTATTGATTCTCCTGGCTTTTGCTTGCAGGCCCACAATTGCTCCAAAGACACGGGTCGTTTGAATGTGGACTGGAAGTTCCTGATAAATTTGTCCTCAAGATCGTTCCAACTGCTGATAGAATCTTTGGGTAGTTGTCTTAGCCAGGAACATGCCGCGCCGGTTAGATGCAGCTGCAAGCTTTGCATTGCGGTAGCTTTGGAGCCGCCTTGTAACTTGACAGTTGCTAGATAATCTGTCAGCCAAGCTTCGGGTTCTTGGAGACCATCGTACTTTTGACGATCTTGAGGTAATTTAAAGTCTTTTGGTATCGGAGTCTTGCAAACTCGTCGGGTAAAGCAACTGGCTCTGCATAGTTCTTGCTCTTCCTCGTTTTCGCCATCATGGTATCTTTGGGTGCTACACTCTTCTCTGGTTCGGTCGATCCTTCGCTATGTCATATCGTTTCTTGCATCGTTTTGTGGCTCTAGCTCTGAAAAGTGGACCCAATGTGGCGACCGTGATCGTTGGGTGTGACCTCCTTGCCGAGGGATGCTGCAACGGCACGGGGATCTGTCGAGTTGCTGCGTGGTTCCTTGCTCTTCTTGCACGAGAGATGCTCCTACCATGCCGATATTCATCAGGGTGGAGAAGTGGAGGGCCGCGCGAGGATCGTTGGGTGCGGGTTGCGTTGTGATTAGATATGTTTGTGCGGCCACAATGGCTACCTGGGGTGTTTTTGCCTTGATGTTTCCAGCCTGGTTTATTGACATGAATGATAGATCAAGGTCTCGGATTAGTCCGCTCCTCTTTGCTTTGGGGATATTCTGCAACCAAGATGTTCCTCTCCTTGGCGATGCTCCTCCTGTTACGCTCCTTGATCCTCGAGTGGAGCTTAACTGCGCTCGTCGTAGGCTAGATTCATTGGCTAATCTTTTCCTTTCGTCGAGTTGCTTATGCATCTTTAGTAGGTCTCTCTTCTTGTGATGGAGTAAATATTGATATGCTAATAAATCTTCGTGAGTGGCGTCCGTTGTCATTGCAACCGCACCCGAAACTGCTGCCCTTGCTTTTTGCCATGCGCTAGCTGGTAAGCTGAGAGTTTGCCTCTCGCCTCTATGCATTTATTCTTCTTCTTCTTGATTTACACGGTTAACTGTTGGGTCTCCCTCGTTGCCTTGGCTTCCTTCGTTATCGTGATCTCCTGCATTGTGGCTTGAAAGAATATCATCGAGGTTAAAAATTAGGTTACCGTTGGAGTCTTGCTGGGTCAAGGCATCTCCAATGATCATGCATACTTAGTGCTGAGTGATATATGGACTAGTGATGTCATCGTCTGAACCGAGGGAGACACTGTCGGGTGAACCAGTGAAGTCCATCAGTTTTTGTTCTGGGTAGATTTCTGCCATCCTAATTCCGAAGTCGAAAAATAGGCATTTGCCGTGGGAGGTTCTTCTTCTTTAATCCTCCGGTGTGAATACCTTTTACCTTACCTCCCCGGCAACGACGCCAGAAAATAGCTTGATGTCTATGCACTTCTATTCTTGTAGACAGTTGTTGGGCCTCCAGGTGCAGAGGTTTGTAGAACAGCAGCAAGTTTTCCCTTAAGTGGATCACCCAAGGTTTATCGAACTCAGGGAGGAAGTGGTCAAAGGTATTCCCTCTCAAGCAACCCTGCAATCAAGATACAAGAAGTCTCTTGTGTCCCCAACACACCTAATACACTTGTCAGGTGTATAGGTGCACTAGTTCAGCGGAGAGATAATGAAATACGAGTGGTATGGATAATTATAAGTGGTAATGGTGATAGAAAATAACTTGATGGCGTGGAAGAGACTAAAAGCAAACTAAAATAAAGACGGAAGCAAGCAAACATGTAACAGATCTAGTAGCAAACAGTGTTTCAGTGCTTAGAAACAAGGCCTAGGGATCATACTTTCACTAGTGAACACTCTCATATAAATATCTTCTCTTCATGATACTACTCTTAACTACTCTCCGGTTGGACACTCTAATC
This sequence comes from Avena insularis, assembly GCA_023614405.1. Taxonomy (NCBI): domain Eukaryota; kingdom Viridiplantae; phylum Streptophyta; class Magnoliopsida; order Poales; family Poaceae; genus Avena; species Avena insularis. The sequence continues at coordinate 674,621,640 of CM042690.1, forward strand.
GTTGGTAGGGCTATAACAACACTCCTCAAAGTAAGCCTTTCCCATCTAGAAAACCCCACACTGTCACCTTGAGTACTAGATGAGTCCAACAAACACCACAATTTCATAAAGACATCCAACTCCAAATATAACTCATAACAAGTATTTGTAATCTCTAGCCTAAGTGCCACCATGGTGAGCACGCTGTCACTTTCACACACATGGGGAGAGCAGAGATTCATTAAAGCACTTGAGTAGCAAGGTAGATCTACTAGATTACAAGCTCATTATCTCAATAAGATCATGCATAGAGAGAGACGAACACATAGCTATCGGTAGAACCCTTAGCCTCGAGAGAGAACTACTCCCTCCTCATCATGGGAATCAGCAATGGTGATGGAGATGGCGGTGGAGATCGATGGAGATAGCTCCGGGGGCACTTCCCCGTCCTGGCAAGGTGCCGGAACAGAGACTTTCTGTCCCCCGAATCTCCTTTTCGGTGGCGGCGGCACTGCGGAACTTTTTGTGGCTGGAGGCTGGATGATTTAGGGCTTTGGTATCGGGAGGCTCTTATAGGCGAGAGGGGAGACCGAGGGGGCCCCACACCACCTGGTGGCGCGGGTAAGGCTAGCCCGCGCCTGGGAGGGGTGTGGCTAGGCCCTGGCCCTCCTCCGTCTCGTATTCTGGCTCCGTGAGTCTTCTGGTAAAATAGGAACTTTGGCTTTTGTCCCGTCCAATTCCGAGAATATTGATTTTTTGACCTTCCTGGAATCAAAAACAGCAGAAAACAGGCAACTGGCACTGTGGCTCTTGTTAATAGGTTAGTCCAAGAAAGTGTATGAAAAGTACTCCAAAGTTGGAACAAAACATAAGGAAGTAGATAAAACCAAGCATGGAACATCAAAAATTATAGATACATTTGTAATGTATCAACATCCCCAAGCTTAACTCCTGCTTTTCCTCGAGTAGGTAAGTGATAAAAAGAAATAATTTTTGAGGTGACGTGCACCATCAAAGACTTGATCAAAGTATTTGCAAAACATTCAAAGCTGGGATTAAAGTACTTCAATCATAACATTAAAGACAAAGTTCTAGCAATAAGCAAAGAAACTATGAAGCAACATGAAAAGGCATAAACAAAAGATTCATGAATAATAATGCTTTGCAAGACGTTTGTTTGTTTCACATAAAGAAAACATAGCATAAAAGTATTCAGCTTGTCCCTCAATAGAGTAGCAAATATAAATGCATGGGACACCTTCAAAGTTCATAAGTGTGACTAGATACAATAGTTTCAAACAAGCAATAACAAGTTATGCATCAATCAACTAGTCTTGGGGCAATGCACATAGAACTAAGAATGGCCACTATGCTCTCAAAGTAGGTGCATAAAGATAGAAGGTGGAGACTCAATATAATGGTGGAAGAAAGGCCTTTTGTAAAAGGAAGTAGGGATTCAAGTCTCATAAAGAGCTTCCAAAAATTATGGTACTTATAGCTTTCAGCTCTCATTGCCCCTATCATAAGCATCTTGAAGGTGATTAAGGTTAAAGTGACACAACTAAGAGGATATGCTTGACAAGTTATAAACCGAAATCTCATGCCCCTTACTTACGAAGACCGATCCTCATGCTACTCAACTTTAGTCACAAGTAAGCTCTTGTCATTGTAAGTATATGTGTATCATTAAGAACCGCCAACAGGGTACCCCTTGCACATGATACGGGAGCTTTCCCATTGTCGTGGTGGTGTCACGGCAGATGCCATGGATAGGCTAAAGGTGGGGACTAATACACGCTAGGGGAATCCAGGGAGGAATAATGGAGTGATTCTCCACACATAAGATTGTATTCCTTTCAAGTTTACAAGTGCTCCTAGAGCTGTATTGGCGAGAGGAGGAAGAAGAAGCTCTCTTACTCTCAACTACCGTTCACCCCTAGCATCTTAGCAAAATCTGTATCAAAGAAAGACCAACCAAAACTAGAACTCAACCCCCTCTACTGAAACCCTAGCCCCCCTTATATAGAGGGGGCTCGGTCTCTGCCTAGGGCATACGTGGAGGCATATTCCTAAGAATATGCCTCCTCTCAAAGTAGTAACCCGACCGGGATGCTTTTCCCCCGCGTCATACATGCTTTAGCTACGTGAGCCTCTGCAGCGCCCGCGTCAGCCGACACGGGCGTCGTCACCCTTGTCGGCTATGACCCGGTGGTCCTGCCCTTGCTTGCTTCGCTCATGCAGTGCGTACCGGGCCTTCTTTTTGACCAGAGAGATTCCTTCCTTCTCCCAGAAGCTAAACGGGACCCGGATCATGGTAGATCCGGCCACACCTGTTCCTGCATACAAGTTAGACAAGCACTTCCGACTTACTCCATAAGTCGGCTGAGACAATGTTAGGCGACCCCCCTAGCCCGAGTTACTCCGTGATCCGGCCTGCCTTGAGGTGACCCGGCCAGCATCCGCTTTGACCCTGCCGAACCTTGGCTAACTCGGCCCTTATACCCCGGAGTGACCCTACCCGGGGGTATCCCCCCAACATTAGTCCCCGAAGCTGGTGCGGTCTTAGCTGCCTTGGCCGCTAAGGCCACATCAGGTTCATTTATGTTTGAGCCTTGGACATTTATTTCCGGGTTAGCTCTTTATCTCGGATTATATGGATTTACGTTCCCTTCGCACGTTCCAAGTTTTCACTTGCCGGCCGGGTTACCACTTTGACTCGGATCTCATGGTTTTACTTTCCCTCTGCACACTCTAAGTTTTTACTTGCCGTCCGGGTTACCATGGTTTGATCTGGGCCTTGTTTCCTTCTCTCATACGCCAACCCACGTGGAGGCTAATCATTACGTTGTCTTATTTTAAGGGCCTGCACAGTAACCGCCGCAGTAATTATCAGTTATCACTATGTGTGGGTCACGTCACGCCTGCCTCCTCGTTTACCGCATCTGTGCGTTTTGTCACGGGATCGCTTCTGCTTTGTGGCCCTCTGTGCGGCTCCTCTACGATTGGCTGAGGCGTGTGATACACAGCCACACCATGTTGCTTATTGCCAGGGCGCGATCCCACTCACCCTCTCAGGGGGTGGTTAAGTAGTGGAGGGGCGCATCCCTTAGAATTTTCCCTCTTCTGCGCCCCTCTGCCCATTGCTCTTCTTCTTCATCTTCCTCGCGACCGCGCCGCCGTCAGTGCCCCTAGCAGCAGCGCCACCGCCGGACTTTCCCCGTGCCTCTGCATCGCAGCCACCGCTGCGCAACTTCCTCGCCACGGGTCCTCGCCAATCCAGGCCTCAGATTCCCGCCGCCGCCAGCGCCAGCGAGGGTAGCGAGCACGAGATGGCGGAGGAGGAGCTCGTCGCCGCCGAGCAAGAAATGGAGGAGGACGCCGCTGCGGCGGACCGTGGCATGTGGGACGGATCAAGGGTCTATCAAGATGACCTTGACTGGCTCTACCGGACCAGACGCATTCCTGCCGGCGTCACCGCTCGTCTTCCTTCCGCCGAACTGGCCCCCTCACCCAATCCGGGTGAGTTCGTCGTGTTCCTGTCCCACTTTCAACAGGGATTCGGCCTGCCGGTGAGCAATTTCTTCCAGGATTGGCTTAGCACCTACCACCTGCAGCCGCACCATCTTCCAGCCAATGCTATCACCTCTCTCTCTGCCTTTGCTTCTATGATCGAAGGCTACACCGGACTGTGGCCCACGAAGGAGCTGTGGATCCGGTTCTTCGGCCTTCCTCGTAACGTCATCCCCAATATCCAAGTTGAATCTGAGAACAAGTAGCTCACCCAATTCGGAGCTGCGTCCATCTCACCCCGGAGGACTTCCGTTTTCCCCCGGGTCACCGGGCTTGACTCCTGCAAAGGATGGGCCCGGACTTTCTTCTATGTCCGGAACTCGGGCACCGAAGATTTGATTCGGTTGCTCCCCTACACTCCGGGTCCACCTGATCTGGAATTCTGGGAGGAGGTCTCCAAGAAGCCCACGGCTCTGGCCAACCAAGTTAACAAGAGGTTCACGGAACTGAAGAAACTCGGATTGCGCAACGAGGATGCTATGATCATGTTAAATGCGGCGAATCTCTCCCCTCCAGAAGCGCTCCCACAAGGTGTGCCACATGAGTTTCGGCCGTGACCCCAACCGGACCTCCTCCTTCGAGCTGAGCAACACGGAGATTTTTCGCCGGGTTAAGGTTCTCTTCACCACCCACAAGGATTTCTCCCCCGAATGGACGTGGGGAATTGAGCACTTCTGTCGTGACAGGCTCCCTCCCGTGGTAAGCTTCGCGGGGCAAACTTATTTCGGATCAAATATGTGTCGGTTTTTGTTGTATTTTTGACTCTGTTCTTCATGCTTTCTCTCAGCTGTTCCTTCAGCAAACTCTTGAGGATGGTACGGATCCGACCCTTAAGTGGGCGCCGGACCGAGAAATCCCGGATGAGGAGAAGCCGGACCAGGAGATGTTCCTCCCTATGACCGACACTACAAAACGACCCAACGGTAAATTCTCTTCTCTTAGAGACTGGCCCGATGATGAGGATGACTCGGATGTCGACGTGATTGAACCTGTTGAGGCTGTCCCTCTTTCTTTTGCCTTTCCGGCATCAGCTAACCTCGGTGGGCATATCCATGAGGATCCTCCACTTGCTACGGGCGAGCCGGTTCCGGTGGCGTCGAAGAAGAAGCATGGAGCGCACCAAGTTCTTCCTCCGAACCTTCTCATCCCACAAAAAGGCGAAAGAAGGCCGGAGACAAGACTGCCTCCAAGCCGGTAGGCAAAGCCCCGACACGAAGGGCCCGGAAACCTAAGGAGGCCGAAACCTCGGATGCGTAAGTCATTTTTCGTTGCGTAACTCACTTCTCCTTGCATCGTGGTAATTTCTCTTCTGACATTATTCTCTTCTTCAGGGCTCCGGTGGAGGTCCCTCTGAGCGGATCAAGCATCTCTTCACCACTTCGATCTGGCCCTTCTCCTCCTCGTGACGACGAGTCACGTCCGCTGAGCCTTCCAGAGGGTTCTGCGGCTGCTCCGGGTTCCGCACTACCTCGTCGAGAGGAACGCGACCTTGGAGCGGGAGGGGTCGGTCCAGCCGAGGCGACGGTGTCCACCACTTCGGCATCGCCGCAACCAGCAGCCACCGAGTCTATCTCAACACCAGCACCAGCAGCAGTTCCAGTACCAGCGATCGAGCCAGCACCAGCACCTATTCCGGCACCAAGAAAACCAACAACAGCTCCAAGTCCAGCTACAAGAGCTCCAGTGCCAAGTTCTTCCGCCTCGTCCGAGTCATCTCAACCTCGGCGAGGAACTACTCCAGCAGCTTCTAAGGGGAAATCCACTGCAGTTACTTCTTCCCAGAAAGCTAAGGGCAAAAAGGCTCCGGATGCCACCACAGTCTGCATTTGTCGAGGCTGGGCAGCGAACCCTAGCGTTGATGCTTCCCAACAAAGCTGCAGCTGCGAAGGACGTTCCTGCCAAGCCAACTGATGTGCAGCAGATGGTTCTGCATACCAGCCCAGCTCTTGCCTTGGTTGAGAGGAAAGAAGCGCACACGAAGGGCTTGGTGGCACCCCATATGCCCACCGGTGAGCGGTACCCTCCGAGCCTTATTGAGTTCGTCATGAACTAGAATAAGGCGGAGTTCGTCCACAACGACGATCTCCCGGAAAAGTTCAGCCCCGCAGAATTTTCTGCCCAAATGAATACCGCCGCTAAGGCAATTAACCTCGCGGGGCGAATGATGGAGGTATGTCGTTTCTCCTTTACATGCTGTAGATAATAACCATTAGTCCCTGAGCCTCTGGTGGAGTAGCTTGTTACTCGGCTGGATGCTCATTAGAAAACTAACATAGATCCATGTAAACTTTGAATATGCACACACCTAGAGCCGGGTTAAGTTCCACTTGGCCTGGATCTTGTATACTTCGAATATGCACACACCTAGAGCCGGGTTAGGTTCCACTTGGCCCGGATCTTGTTCACTTCGAATATGCACACACCTAGAGCCGGGTTAAGTTCCACTTAGCCTGGATCTTGTATACTTCGAATATGCACACACCTAGAGCCGGGTTAGGTTCCACTTGGCCTGGATCTTGTATACTTCGAATATGCACACACCTAGAGCCGGGTTAGGTTCCACTTGGCCTGGATCTTGTATACTTCGAATATGCACACACCTAGAGCCGGGTTAGGTTCCACTTGGCCCGGATCTTGTTCACTTCAAATATGCAGACACCTAGAGCCGGGTTAAGTTCCACTTGGTCCGGATTTTGTACACTTCGAATATGCACACACCTAGAGCCGGGTTAAGTTCCACTTGGCCCGGATCTTGTATGCTTCGAATATGCACCAAGCTAATTTTACGCTGCTGTACTTTTTCAGGTAACTACCAATCGCCGGAGTGCTGAATTCCAACATCTGCTGGATACCCACAAGATGCTACGCGCAAAGCACGTTGCACTTATTGCAGAACATGAAAAGAGGGGTAAGTTTCTCCCTTGGCACTTCTCCGTTTTTATTCACCTTCTTCTGCCGAACTAATCTCCTCATTCGGTTTCTGCAGCTGAGGTGGAGGCTGAGAACAAGATCATGCGGAAGAACTTGGAGGAAATCAGGGGTATGTCCTCTTTTATTCGACCTCGTAGTGTTTTCCATTTCCTCTTCTCCTTGGCTCCGCAAACATTCACTCCTCGGCTCTGCTGGGTCAACATACTATTTCAGCATCGCTTGAGGATAGTGTGAACGTGCCTGATATGATGCTGCATTTTCTCGAACAAGCAGGACAACATCAAGCCGAGCTGAAGAAAAAGGATGATGAGCTCGCTCTCCTCCGGACTAAGGACAACGAGATTGCCAAGCTGAAGGCTGAGATGGAGAAGATGAAGGCCCAACACCAAACCGAGCTCCAAAAGGTTGGCTAGAACTTTCCAGAAGAGCGGGAGCGCCTTACTCTCCAGATCTCCAAGGACCAGGACCTACTCAAAGAATCCGACATCCAGCTTGGGTCGGCAAACGCTGAGCTTGAGCAACTTCGCAAGAGACACGATGACTGCATCAAGGAGTTAAGCCGGATCCTCAGCCACATATCATGTAAGTTCCTTCCGACCTACTTTTCCGGGTTGCTTCATATGTCTTTTCTTTACCTTCTTCCCTTGTATAGCTTCCAGGCAAATTTCCTGAGAGCATCACTATTGCAAGCGCAGCAGTTGTAGATTTTCACCAAGCGAGGGGTACTCCTGCCGCTCCTGCTGGTGAGGAGGTTCCTTACGACATGGAGGACCTATTGGTCAGCTTGTCATCTCGCGTGGAGATCATCAAGAATTACAGCAAGGATATCCTCGACGTTGCAGTTCGCATTTTCAACACGTTACGGCCCGGAGAGTAGCAGGAGACCACCGCGATTCTCGTCGAGAAGCTAATGGAGACTGAGACCCAGCTCGATCTCTGGAGAGAATCCGCTGGGCGTGCCGCAGCTGATACTATCCTTCACCACATACTCACGTGGTATGAGAAGATCGACCTCAGCCTCCTTACATGTCGGTGCACCGGATCCAAATGGACTGATGACCCGGAGTGGGTAGCTCGGCACCAGGCTTGCGCCTACAGCCTCGTCGAATATTCTCCTATCTATGACTGGGTTGAAGGACCAAGCTTCTTGGAATCCGCTGGGGACGAGAACGCTAAGAACGCTGAAGACGGGTCGGATGAGGACGGAGAAGGTGATGCCTCAGATATTGAAGACAGCGACGAGGACGCCAAACTTCCTCCTCCTGCTGCTCCTTAGGTCAAAAAACTTGAAAATTTATCAGATCCCTAGTATGCCAGGTGCAACTGTATGTTGTATATGTGATATTTTGCTACTACATTTCTATGCTGGATTAACTTGGGCGTAGTCCCCGAGTTTCATTTTCTTGTTCGTCCAATCCTCTGGCTCGGTCCGTGTCTACCTTGATTCGGTTTTACGACTTACGAATCCGAGCTTCAAAAATTGTTTTAACAATACTTAGAAACTTTTAGGCTTAGCTCAAAATAATTCAGCATAGTAACTTGAAAATAAATACAGGGTTAGTCCGAAAAACAAACGTTAGCTCGAATAAATTTGTTTCCTTAGTCGTTTTTCATGTGCTACGCAATTCCAAACTTGTTCTCTTGCTTGCCATGAAGCCAATTCTTGTTGGACAGCAGCAAGTCGAAGAGTTGGGTTTTTGGTGCTCACACATTACTAATCCGGGTTAAGTAGAACAACTTATTCCAGCTAACGAACGAGAGATAACAACAATAATTATTAAGGTAGTCCCCGAGTTACTGCTCGAGGCGCTGCTATTTCATTGACAAGCTCATTCCCGACATACATACCGACATATGAGACGACTCGGATACATACACTTCTTAGCTAAGTATAGAAGGGAGGAAGTAGTGCTACATTCCACGGCCGCTTAGATTCCTCTCCGGACCTGTCCGCCTTGTTCTTTTCCTGTGGCTTTGCATCTATAAGATAGTAAGAATCATTGTGCAATGCTTTGCTCACAATGAATGGCCCTTCCCATGGGGGGATAATTTATGCATGCCAGTAGTACGTTGTACCAACCGAAGCACCAGATCGCCTTCCCGAAAGACTCGAGGGCACACTTTCCGGCTATGGTAGCATCGGAGATTTTGCTGATATATGACGGATCTGGACAGTGCCAGTTCTCTCGCTTCTTCCAGCAGATCAACATCATTTTGCCGGGCTTCTTGCACTTAGGCTTCTGTGTATTGGGTGACCCTAGGCGAATCATGCTCTATGTCGGCTGGTAATACAGCTTCTGCCCCATATACCAGAAAAATGGCATATAGCCTGTTGATCGATTCAGAGTTGTTCTTAAACTCCATAGTACCGCTGGTAGTTCTTCTATCCAGCACCCCGCTGATCTTTGTAGCGGCTCAATGAGTCGGGGTTTTATCCCAGATAATACTAATCCGTTGGATCTTTCCACTTGTCCGTTCGATGCGGGGTGGGCTACCGAGGCTACGTCCAGCCGGATCTTCTTATCTCGGCAGAATCGTGCAAATGCTCCTTCAGCAAAATTTGTGCCATTATCAGTTATGATACTGTGAGGATAACCATATCTTAAGATAATGTCTTTGAGAAATGTTACGGCCGTAGCTCCATCACATTTACTTATAGGCTTCACTTCAATCCATTTTATAAACTTATCCACCATAACCAAAATGTGTGTCATGTTTCCCCTTGCTGGTTTGAACGGGCCAACCATATCCAAGCACCATACGGCAAATGGCCACGTAATTGGTATGGTCTTGAGTTCCGACATTGGCATATGTGTCTTAGTAGCATATCTTTGACAACCATTGCATTTTCTCACCAGATCTTCCGCTTGTTCTAAGGCACTTGGCCAGTAAAATCCATGCCGGAATGCTTTTGCCACTAAGGCTCTGGATGAAGCATGATGGCCGCACTCTCCTTGGTGTATATCTCGGAGGATGTCAAGCCCTTCTTCCGGGTCAACGCATCACTGGAGGACATTGGTTACACTCCGTTTGTACAGCTCGGAATTGATAATTGTGTATGCTTTTGCTCTCCTCTGAGTTTGCCTGGCTAACACCTCCTCAGTGGGTAATGTTCCGTCTTTCAGGAATTAGAATATAGGCAGTGCCCAAGCTGGTATCGCTCGTGCAGGGAACACGTCCTCATCGGTTTCCATCTGATCCACTGGCATAACTTCAGCTGGATCACGCTGGCGGCGATCCCAGGTTTCTTGATGCAGTCCCCGGGTCTCGCGTGCCACCTCCCGTGTCAATGTCCATGGGCTCAGCTCCGGATTTCGTATCTTCCGGGACATAGATCGAGTCGGTTCCTAGGGACGACCTGATAGATGGTTTTCTGAGGTGTTCCAATGCTACACCTGGTGGAATTGCCTGTCGGGTTGATCCAAGCTTCGATAGCATGTCGGCAGCCTTGTTTTCCACTCGGGGTACATGATGAAATTCACACCCCTCAAAGTAACCAGATATCTTCTGCACATGAAACTTGTACAGTGCCATGTTTGGATCCAAGGCGTCCCACACTCCGGACACTTGCTGCACCACCAAATCTGAGTCGCTAAAGCATATTATCCGACGTATGCCAATCTCTTTTGCCACTTTGAGCCTATGCACAAGAGCCTCGTACTCAGCGACATTGTTCGATGCCGCGAAATGGATCTGCAATATGTATTTTAGCTGGTCCTTCTTTGGCGAGGTGAGCACAACCCCGGCACCTAATCCGGTTTTGGTTTTCGACCTGCCAAAGTGCATCCTCCAGTAGTTCGGATCTGGTGGCGGTGGTTCGTATTGTACCTCGTCCCAATCTACAAAAAAGTTCGCCACAGCTTGAGACTTGATATCTTCTCTTCTGTTGTATTGGGGCGCATAAGGGGCTAACTCAATTACCCATTTTGCAATTCTGCCACTCGCATCCTTGTTACCCATTATCTCGGATATGGGAGCTTCGCATATCACTTTGATGGGGTGCTCCTCAAAGTAATGCTTTAACTTCTTTGATGCCATATAGACACCATATGCCACCTTTTGAAAGTGCGGGTAGTTCTGTTTTGAGGCAGACAATACCTCGCTCAAGTAATACACTGGCCTCTGCACCGACTTAGCCTCTTCACTGCGCTCTACTACAATCACTGCACTTACAACTCGGTTGGTTGCGGCTATGTAGAGCAACATTGGCTCCTTTGATAGTGGAGAGGCTAACACTGGTGTAGTGGCCAACATCTTTTTTAAGTGGGCAAAGGCTTCATCGGCCTGTGGTGTCCAAACGAACTTATCCGACTTTTTGATGAGTTGGTAGAGAGGCAATGCCTTTTCTCCCAGCCGACATACAAACTGACTCAACGATGCTAGGCACCCAGTGAACTTCTGGACATCGTTAAGACACTTCGGCAGCTCCATTCGCTCAATGGCCCGAATCTTAGTTGGATTAACCTCGATACCTCGGCTAGAGACGAGAAATCCGAGTAATTTTCCAGCCGGGACACCGAAGGTACATTTTTCCGGGTTAAGCTTCATCCGGAACCTTCTCAAGTTCGCGAATGTCTGCCTGATGTCGTCAAGGAGCGTTTTGCTTTCCTTGGTCTTGATAACCACGTCATCCACGTATACTTGTATGTTTTGACCTATTTGGTCGTGCAAACATTTTTGCATACATCTTTGGTACGTTGCACCTGCATTACGTAAACCGAACGGCATAGTGCGATAGCAATAAGCCCCGTACGGGGTAATAAACGCAGTCTTTATTTGATCATCCGGGTTCAGAGGTATCTGGTGGAAACCAGAATATTCATCAATGAATGACAACAGTTCACATCCCGCGGTTGAGTCTATGACCTGATCTATCCTCGGTAGTGGAAATGGATCTTTTGGACACGCCTTATTCAGGTTCGTGTAATCGATGCACATACGCCAAACCACTGCCACGTTCGGATCGTCCTTCTTCTTTTCTACCAGCACCGGATTAGAGAGCCAATCCGGATATAGCACCTCCATGATAAATCCTGCTGCTAGTAACCGAGCTATCTCGTCTCCAATGACTTTTCTCCTATCCTCGGCGAAGCGGCAGAGAGGTTGCTTCACCGGCCTTGCTCCGAGTCTTACGTTCAAAGAGTGCTCGGCCAACTCCCTCGGAACACCTTGCAAGTCCTGTGTAGACCAAGCAAAAATATCCTGATTCTCACGGAGGAAGTTGACGAGATCGCTTTCCTATTTATCAGTTAACCCGTCACCAATTGTTACGGTGCGCTCCAGGAACATGTCATCAACTGGAACCTTCTTGGTATCCTTTGCGGCTTGGAATGAAACGCTACCATGCGGGTTACTCAACGCCGGCATATACTGCTGCGCGGATTGAGCTAATGCCGCCACCTCTTGGATTTTTCTTTTCTCTTGCGCAATCACGAGTGACTCGGCTAGGTTAGACTCGGCTGAGGCACACTCAATGGAACGTCGGAAATCTCCAGCGATGGTAATCACTCCATTTGGCCCAGGCAACTTCATCTTCAGATAACTGATGTGGCAGCTTGCCATGAACTTGTTCAATGCTGGTCTTCCGAGTAACGCGTGATACGCACTTTCCAAGTTCACCACCTCAAACTCCAGATTCTCAGTTCGGCAGTTATCCCTTGTGCCGAATAGCACGTCGACCCAGACTTTGCCTATGGGCTCACAAGAAATGCCTGGTACAATGCCATGGAAAGTTGTTCTCATAGCCTGGAGCATGTTCTCCGAGATGCCCAACTTGTGCATCGTATCCGCATACATGATGTTAATGCTACTGCCATTGTCAATTAGTACCTTGGAGAACCTCACATTGATGTTTGGTCCAATGAATGTCGGATCTAGCACTAGCGCATACGAACCTGGACTCGGCATAAGCTTAGGATGATCTTTTATGTTCCAGGTGATTTCCTGGTCCGACCAAGGCATGTACCTTGTCACTGCCGGCATTACCGCATTGACCTCCATATGTCGGCGCTGCAAGCTCTTTCTATCTGTTTCCTTAGTTGTGAACACACAATAGCTCTGGTGATGTTCTCTGTACTCATTTCTCCCCTCGTTTCCGGGGTACCTCTGATCCGGCTGGTGCTGATTTTCCACTTGATGCACTACATCCCTTCTCTCATTGTTGTCATACCTCAGCGGAGGGGGAGGCAACATTAGCTGTTGCGTGTTCGCTCCAGAGAGCAATTGTTGCCGAGGTAATTCCTGCCGAGGTAATTCATTCCGGGGTGCCTGAGCATTCCCCGAACCATCTTGTTCTATCTTACGCATCCACTCACATTGCCTCGTTGTGTGACCCGCCGGGCTATTCGGATTTGGCGTGTGAAACTTACACGGCTAGTCCAACATCGACTCATAGGTATACCTCAGACGGTCTTTCTTTTCTTGCCACTGTTTCTTTTGCTCTGGTGTCCATGTTTTCTTGCCATCGTTTCTTGGAGTCCATTGCCCTCCCGTTTTCTGGTGTTGGCTGCTCCCTGCTCCGGGTTGATCTTGACTCACAGCTGCAACTTGTTGCGAACTATAGCAATGATCCGGTCTATCATCTCTTCTTTTTCCTCTATAATCATTCCTTCGAGATGACCCGGCTCTGTCCCTCTGATAGTATTCCTCGTTTGACTCGTTTGACGCGAGCCTAAGTTGAGTCGGATCACCCAAAGCATACGAATCTGCAATCCGGATCATCTCTGCCAACGTAATTGGCATTTTCCTTTGCAACTTCATCCACAGCTCGCTGCCATATCTGCACCCTTGCGCAAACCATGCTATGCCTTGTGACTCTATGACACCCTCACACGAGTTTCTCACGGTACACCACCGGGTCAATAATTCACGGTCCGTCTCATTAGGTCTTTGCTTGCACATTGCTAGGGTCTGCGGCCTATCCGGCCTCTGATATGTACTTGAGAAGTTGCTGATAAACATTTCTTCAAAATCTATCCAGCAGTTGATGCTTCCGGGTGGTAAATTATTCAGCCATACTCTGGCCGGTCCTTCCAACATCTAGGGTACGTATCGTACAGCCCATCTCAAGTTGCCAGTGGCAATTTTCACAGCCGTAGCATAGTTTATCAGCCAATCCTCCGGCTTGGTACTGCCGTCATACGTCTTCGTGCCTCTGGGCAACTGGAAGTTGGGTACCGGTGGCTCCTTCATGATCCGGGGTCCAAAGCACGCTGGACCCGGGGGACCTTGACATTCGATCTGTTCCGACCTATACAGGCGATCCAGTTTCAACCTAGCGTCATCCGGCATTAAATCCCTGCTTCCCAATCTTGACCCTATCACATGATAGTCCGGTCTCGGGTACCCCGCGTTCACCATCTCCGAATCACCGTCATTGTATCGGTTTTGCACTTGGGGCGCACCTTTCTGTTGCATACCTCGGCCGGCGCTTTGCTCTTGCCTTGGTATATTCCGCTGCTGCGGTTGTCCTGCTCCTGTGGAGTTTCGCTGTCCGGCATTGCCGTTGGCAGCGTTCCCTTGACCGGCATTGCCTTGGTCATGGTTACCTCGGCCAGCTTCACCTCGGCTCACACTTCGTCGATCATCATTTTTCCGCGTTTCTTTTTCTTTTCCTGCACGCGTCGGGTCGTACGGGACGATCTGTTTGTTCCGTCTGGCCGAGGTTACTACCTCTTCTCTCCTTGGACCACCATGAGGTGACGATGCGGCTCCAGCGGATTTCTCCGGGTTACCCAGTGCCAAATGGACGATTTTGGAAGCTCCAGCTCTCTCCGGGTTAGCTCTGAGTAGCTCTTTGTTCTGTCTGTTCGCGATCCGAACTAACTCGTTAACCCTATCTTGTTGTCTTTGACGGGCCTCACCCGTCAGACCCTCTAACTCGGATGCAGCCGCATCCGCTGCTCTGAGGTTCTTCGCCGGGGTACTATACCTCGGCAACCCCACAGACAAATAGTTTTCCGATCCCTCGGCTCCATCATCACCTTCTCTGTTCATCTCGCTTATGAGATTTCTCCCTTTTACTTTAACGTATCAACTTTGTTTGCCTTTGCATACTCACGCAGCGTCATGTTCAGCGACTGCTGAGCCGCGGCTATTTTCTTTGCGCCCTCTAGTATCTTTTGCCTAGTTTCCTCTAGCTCGGCTGTGCACGAGCGGATCTACCACTGCTGCTACCGGGTTAGCCAAGCTATCCATAGCTTCTCTCAGTACGTTCTCAGGCCTCTCTAGTGGAGGTCCTCTACCTTTCCTCGGTGCCTTAGGTGTTACCTCCGGGTCCGGTGCTGGATCCTTGCTTGCGCCTGCCCCCGGCGCAGTCATCATCACTTCAGCACGGTTCGGGGAGCGAGTGATACGCGCCCCGTGAACCACGCTAAGGGGTGGTTCCCCTGCCTCGACGACGCGCTGCGGGTGAACGCGTAATCGTCCCAAGCGTAGACCTTGTGTGCACCCAACTTGACGCAGAGGCCATTGCACGGAAGTGGGCGCGTGCCGAAGCAGCCAGCGTTGTCGCTGACGAAGTCCAGCGCTCCAAAGCGCTGAACGAGCCCGGAGACGATGCGTTCGCCGGTGCCGATGAGGTTTCCCGTCCGGATCTTCACCCCTGCTAGCGCCGCTAGCCCCACGGTGGGCGCCAACTGTCGTGGTGGTGTCACGGCAGATGCCATGGATAGGCTAAAGGTGGGGACTAATACACGCTAGGGGAATCCAGGGAGGGATAGTGGAGTGATTCTCCACACAGAAGATTGTATTCCTTTCAAGTTTACAAGTGCTCCTAGAGCTGTATTGGCGAGAGGAGGAAGAAGAAGCTCTCTTACTCTCAACTACCGTTCACCCCTAGCATCTTAGCGAAATCTGTATCGAAGAAAGACCAACCAAAACTAGAACTCAACCCCCTCTACTGAAACCCTAGCCCCCCTTATATAGAGGGGGCTCGGTCTCTACCTAGGGCATACGTGGAGGCATATTCCTAAGAATATGCCTCCTCTCAAAGTAGTAACCCGACCGGGGTGCTTTTCCCCCGCGTCATACATGCTTTAGCTACGTGAGCCTCTGCGGTGCCCGCGTCAGCCGACACGGGCGTCGTCACCCTTGTCGGCTATGACCCGGTGGTCCTGCCCTTGCTTGCTTCGCTCATGCAGTGCGTACCGGGCCTTATTTTTAACCAGAGAGATTCCTTCCTTCTCCCATAAGCTAAACGGGACCCGGATTATGGTAGATCCGGCCACACCTATTCCTGCATACAAGTTAGACAAGCACTTCCGACTTACTCCTTAAGTCGGCTGAGACAATGTTAGGCGACCCCCCTGGCCCGGGTTACTCCGTGATCCGGCCTGCCTTGAGGTGACCCGGCCAGCATCCGCTTTGACCCTGCCGAACCTCGGCTAACTCGGCCCTTATACCCCAGAGTGACCTACCCGGGGGTATCCCCCCAACACCCATAATCAAAATGACAAGGCAAGCAGACAATGAGCATCTCAGCGATCTTTTTATTTGCTATTTGCATAGGTTTTTATTGAGTATGCTTCATAGAGTGCTCATTATGGTGATGCTGCAAGTTTCCACCATGATTAGGCATGGCTTAGGCTAGCGGCCCAGGCGTTTGTCTAACACACATACAAACTCCATGATCTTACCAGTTCCACTTTTATTTCACACCGTCGGGATCCATAAGCAAAAGAACATAATATCAACGGGGTACAAAGTACAAGTGCAATGTTCAAAGCGTTCCCCATGAAACATGGTTCTGCTAATTTCAACTTATAAAGCACAAGCATATACGCAACAAAGAAGGACCCAATGGTTCAAGTTTATTAGAGGGCAAGTAAAGTAAAGTGTGCCGTCAAGTTCGTGAGAGCTTTAATCACTAGTTTTCTCATAACAAGTGCAAGGTAAACAAAAGCATGAATATACTTGGAATAGCATAAGCTAGTAGGTAGGTATGGTGGACTATTTGGAATAACTTGGTTTAGGGAGTTGGATGCATGAGTGGAACTCATACTTTGTTGTGGAGGCTAGCAAAAGACTAGGAGCGACAAACTAAGAGAGCAATAATGGCCATAATCATGCAGAGCAACAAAACATCATTGATCAAAGCATAAAGTGATATTACAAGTTGAAAACTAAAGGATCATAAAGGCTATGGTTACTTGAGATAGTCATAACATGGTGTCTACCCAAATAAAGCATCAAAGGAGAATACCACTATACTATGCTTTAATATGCTAAAACAACACATGATTCATCCAAGGCACATTAAGCAATCTCAATTGTTTATAACAAGTCATGCTACAGCAAAGAATACAAAGCATAAAGCCAAAACAATATCAAGCATGGCATGACAAAGCATAGGCCACAGTCAAAAACAAACGCCTTTTACCACTTAAGCATGAGCTTTCCTACTCTTTTCTAAACCAAACCAAACTATTTGCAAACCAATGTATGAAAGAGGGGGTCCAACCAATTTATTCAGCAAACTAAGCAAACCAAGCAAACAAAAAACCAAAAAGAAAACGAAAAAGAAGACGCTCCAAGAACAACACAATTGTGCATGAAACAATAAAAATGAAGCGTTTGGAAGAAACCTGGGATTTTTATTGATAAAGAGGGGGATGCCTTGGGCATCCCCAAGCTTTGACGCTTGTACTTCTTGGATATTTCTTGGGGTGACACGCGTGGCATCCCCAAGCTTGAGCTTTAGTCCATCCTTCATCTCATTACTCATTCCTTCCATACACCTGAATTTTTTCCTTCATACAAAACTTCACACAATCTTTATTAGCAAATTCAGCTCTAACACCAAATAAACTTCCATTAGAATATTAGCTATTGTAGCACTTCCCTCAAAAATCTCAATTCCCCAAAAGCACTCAAAAAGGAACCAACAAGAAGCAAATGCAGAAAATGGCAGAAATTTGTCAAAACAGACCAGCAGGTAAAGTCGAATTTTTTCGAAGACCTTCTGTTTCTCAAATCAAAACGTGTTGAACTAACGAAAGTTAGATAACAACCTGGGACAGAAGCACAAAAAATTACAGCTCAATCCGACATACAGAGATCTCTCACGAATTTTTACGGTGAAGCACAAAAATCTGTTTCGGGACAGCAACTTTCTCAATCATTACTTCACTCTCATTAGAGGTTACTCTTGGCACAAAAAGAAAATAAAAAGGATAAGGAGCGGTTATTACAGAGGTAATAACTTCCAAGACTCATCTAAAACTTTTGGGTTATCTTCCAATAAGTATTTTTCTTTAACGCCTTTAAGTTAGGCTTGATAGTTTGGGAGGATGCTCACATAAGAAATATGAATTGAAGTAAAAGAGCGCATCAAGAAGCAAATTCAAAGCACATTTAAGTATAACCCACTTCCTATGCATAGGAATCTTGTAAAGAAACAAGTCATGAAAGCACAAAGCAACAAGCATAGTAAAGCAAAACAAGTGCAACTTCAAGACTTTCAACATAAAGAGGGGAAACTTAATATTGTTGAGACACATAAAACCATGTTTCCCTCTCTCATAATAACTTTCAGTAGCATCATGAATAAAATTAACAATATAACTATCACATAAAACATTCTTATCATGAGCCACATGCATATAATAATTATTACGCTCCACATAAGCATAGTTATTCTTATTAATTATAGTGGAAGCAAATTCAACAAAATAGTTATCATTATCATTCTCATCACCATAATCATCAAAAATAGGAGGCATATTATAATCACAATTAATTTTCTCCTCAATAGTAGGTGGACTGAAAATATCATATTCATCATTGTAGTCATCATATATTGGAGGCATAGCATCATCAAAGTAAATTTTCTCCTCCATGCTTGGGGGACTAAAAAGATCATTTTCATAAAAACTAGCTTCCCCAAGCTTAGACTTTTCCATAGCATTAGCAATAATGGTGTCCAAAGAATTCATACTAACAACATTGCTATTAGCATGCAAATAAAGTTCCATAGGTTTTTTAATTTTCTCTTCAAACACTTCATGTCCTAACTCAAGATAAATATTATAAAGCTCTCTAATTTTGTTGTTGTTTTCCATTAATCCTAACTAGTGAAAACAAGAAACAAAAAGACAAAATTGCAATCTAAAGGAAATAACCAGAGGATGTGAGTACCTTTTACCTTACCTCCCTGGCAACGGCGCCAGAAAATAGGCGTTTGCCGTGGGAGGTTCTTCTTCTTTAATCCTCCGGTGTGAATACCTTTTACCTTACCTCCCCGGCAACGGCGCCAGAAAATAGCTTGATTTCTACGCACTTCTATTCTTGTAGACAGTTGTTGGGCCTCCAAGTACAGAGGTTTGTAGAACAGCAACAAGTTTTCCCTTAAGTGGATCACCCAAGGTTTATCGAACTTAGGGAGGAAGTGGTCAAAGGTATTCCCTCTCAAGCAACCCTGCAATCAAGATACAAGAAGTCTCTTGTGTCCCCAACACACCTAATACACTTGTCAGGAGTATAGGTGCACTAGTTCGGCGAAGAGATAGTGAAATACGAGTGGTATGGATAATTATAAGTGGTAACGGTGATAGAAAATAACTTGATGGCATGGAAGAGAATAAAAGCAAACTGAAATAAAGACGGAAGCAAGCAAACATGTAACAGATCTAGTAGCAAACAGTGTTTCAGTGCTTAGAAACAAGGCCTAGGGATCATACTTTCACTAGTGAACACTCTCATATAAATATCTTCTCTTCATGATACTACTCTTAACTACTCTCCGGTTGGACACTATAATCGTTGGTAGGGCTATAACAGCACTACTCAAAGTAAGCCTTTCCCATCTAGAAAACCCCACACTGTCACCTTGAGTACTAGATGAGTCCAACAAACACCACAATTTCATAAAGATATCCAACTCCAAATATAACTCATAACAAGTATTTGTAATCTCTAGCCTAAGTGCCACCATGGTGAGCACGCTGTCACTTTTACACACATGGGGAGAGCAGAGATTCATTAAAGCACTTGAGTAGCAAGGTAGATCTACTAGATTACAAGCTCATGATCTCAATAAGATCATGCATAGAGAGAGAGAGAGAGAGAGAGAGAGAGATGAATACATAGCTACCGGTAGAACCCTTAGCCTCGAGAGAGAACTACTCCCTCCTTATCATGGGAATCAGCAATGGTGATGGAGATGGTGGTGGAGATCGATGGAGATGGCTCCGGGGGCACTTCCCCATCCTGGCAGGGTGTCGGAATAGAGACTTTCTGTCTCCCGAATCTCCTTTTTGGTGGCGGCGGCACTGCGGAACTTTCCGTGGCTGGAGGCTGGATGATTTAGGGTTTTGGTATCGGGAGGCTCTTATAGGCGAGAGGGGAGACCGAGGGGGTGCCAGGGGGCCCCACACCACCTGGTGGCACGGGTAAGGCTAGCCCGTGCCTGGGAGGGGTGTGGTCAGGCCCTGGCCCTCCTCCGTCTCGTATTCTGGCTCCGTGAGTCTTCCGGTAAAATAGGAACTTTGGCTTTTGTCCCGTCCAATTCCGAGAATATTGATTTTTTGACTTTCCTGGAACCAAAAACAGCAGAAAACAGGCAACTAGCACTGTGGCTCTTGTTAATAGGTTAGTCCAAGAAAGTGTATGAAAAGTACTCCAAAGTTGGAACAAAACATAAGAAAGTAGATAAAACCAAGCATGGAACATCAAAAATTATAGATACATTTGCAATGTATCATATTCGTCAAGCTTGCTTCGCATGGTGGGGTTAGTTGTGGATCTGATCCGAAGGAGAGATTGTCGTAAAGACCATCAAGGTCCCCGGATCCGTCTTGATTTGCTCATTTTCTTCGCCTACTTTGATCTGTGTTGTGGCGTCCATGGAGGATCCGACGGACGATGCTTGTACCGCCGTAGGCGTAGGTTTTCCACCGACGGTTCTGATGTGATCAGGGCTAAAGGGTGCGATTCTTGCGGGTCTTCTACTTGAAAGTGGAAACTTCCTATGATTAGATCGGACCCGCCATTGAAATCAGTGGGTACCAATACAAGGGTGGGTGGGTGTGGATCTACTTTTGTCGGGTTGATGCTTGGTGGAGAGCGGTCCGCCGAACCCATGGCTCCAGCGTTCAGGTTTCCCACAGACGGCGCCAATTGACGAGGGGTAACCTCGGCAATGTCCATGGTGAAGGACTTAGGTTTCGCGGAAAAGAGAACGCTGGGGATTTCGTCGGATGTCAGGAAAACAGTGGAGTCAAAGTCACCTGAATATTTGGAAATCGCACTATTACAAGTTGCCTGGGAGTTTTTCGGTACCCTCGCTTGGGCTTCTCCCGTCCTATATATAATAGGACGGGTCTCAAAGCTGTATGCATATAGGTTTCACATATACGTAACTACAATAATAATACAATGTCGGTTCATAGTCTCTTTCCTAATACAATCAAAGTCTTTATCAGCTGCTTCCTTGGGCTATCATCTGAAATCTTCATGGGCCGGAAGCCTTTTACCCAGTCAAGGATATCATCGATCATGATACAATGGAGTGGAAGGAAGATGTGGTCAGGAAAATCTTTATGCCACATGATGCAACAAAGGTGTTGAGAATCAGACTACCAAGGGTGGAGAGTGAGGACTTTGTTTCCTTGCATTTTGAAAAAAACTGGAATTTTTCTGTCCGGAGTGCATACAAACTGGCCCTCAATGAGAAATTAACTATCAACGAAAGTAACATCTCAATAACAAATGGAGAACGCACGCTGTGGAAAAATATCTAGAGACCAACATGGCTCCATAAATTAGAGTATTTTGTTGGAAATTGGCAACCGACTCACTAGCTGTACAAGAGAACCGCAGTAGAAGAATCCCTCACTTAGTCCCTACATGCCATATGTGTGGCATGGGAGATGAAAGTGGATACCACGCAGTTATGGAATGCACACGTGTAAGAGCCCTTCGTGAAGAACTAAGAAAAATATGGTCTTTACCTAAGACTATACTATGAGATACACATGTAAGGATTGGGTTCTCATTCTGCTAGAGAGTTTAAGTGAGGAAATGAAGGAAAAAGTCATGTTCATGTGGTGGAGAGCATGACACCACCGAAACAACTGCATTTTTGACAAAGGAGATGCAAGCATCACATATTCTGCTAGCTTTTTGAAGAACTACTATGAATTAATGCAATAAATTAAGCATGGTAGCGCCGAGGTGGATAGGAAAGGGGAAAAATCATTGTGATCATAGAGGTGGCAAAGGATGAGAAGAAGGTACAGAAGGAAAACACCATCACCTGGGAGAAGCCAAAAGAAGGCTGGATAAAAGCTAATGTAGATGCTAGCTTTTCTGCTGATTCCAATGTTTGATCCAGACGATGACAACCGCTAAGACATCAGGTTTATTGCGCAGGATTTCATAAGCTTGTTCTCTGAAGAAAAAGCTGTTAAATTAGAATACAAGAGCAGGAAGCAAATGTTTTAGCCCATGAGATAAGTATGCCAATAGAGAGTTGTGTAGTGGGATGTTGCAAGGTCAAGTTCCTTCCTGCGTGCTGGAATTAGCTATGCGTGATTGTAAGAATGATATGTCTCTCTAATTAATATACACAACCCGTTCAAAAAAATTACGCTTTGTTGGAAGTAATGACCACATGTCCGGGGCTGTTTGTGCCGTGCAATGCAATGGAAACGCAGGCTGCACGTAAACGAAACGGCCGCGTGCCGTAGGGCCCACCCCGCAGAGGCACCGAAGCTCTACTGAATCCGATAGCAGGACGGTGAAGCAACATGTCGAAACAGTTTACCCCCAACCCAGTCGAGCTTCTTCCTTCCAATTTGAATCCGAGTCGAGCTCGGGGCTTCAACTCATGCTCTCCGTCGATCGAAGCAATTGCGCGTTCGTTCCCATGTACTACTACATATGCCGCCGATCCAGACCTAAATGTGTACCGCGCTTCCATCGATTGCCTGCTTTCCATCGCGATTTCCCAGCAATCAAGCAGTCGATCGAGCGCCATGGCCGCCCGCAAGCGACCTGCCGCCGTTCTCGACGCCGGCCACGCGAGGACCACCGAAGGATCGGCGAGCTGCGGCAAGAGGAGCCGCACCAGCATCGGCAGCACCGACGAGTACGAGAAGCTTTCACGCCTCGGCGAGGGCACCTTCGGCGCCGTCTACAGGATGCGCCACCGCGTCACCGGCAAGACCGTGGCCATCAAGTTCCTCTCCCCGCCGGACGACCCCAAGGAGCTACCCGACGTCGACGAGCTCCTGCGCGAGGCCCGGTTCCTCGAGACCTGCAGCAGCGGGAACCCTTACGTCGTCGGCTTCGAGGGCCTCGTGCGCAACCCGACCAACGGCGACATCTGCCTCGCCATGGAGTACGTCGCTGCGCCGACCCTCCAGACTTTCTTGTGGGATAGGCGCCGCGGCGCGCCGCTCCCGGAATCGACGGTGCGTGCCTTCATGTGGAAGCTACTGTCCGGAACCAAGATGACGCACCACCGCCGCGTCGTGCACCGCGACATCAAGCCGGACAACATCCTCGTCGGCCAAGGAGGGGACCTCGTCAAGATTTGCGACCTCGGGCTGGCGATCTCCATGTCCGAGCTTCCGCCCTACAACCAGGCTGGCACCGCATCCTACATAGCCCCCGAGATGCTCCTGGGGAAGCCGGACTACGACGGGCGCGTGGACACCTGGTCGCTCGGGTGCGTCATGGCCGACATGCTCACCGGCAAGATGCTCTTCCCTGGCGCGGACGAGGATGACGATGAAGATGAGGACAAGACCAACGACGAGACAGCTCAGCTTTGGAGTATCTTCCGATTGCTCGGGATGCCGGACGGGAGGACGTGGCCGGGGTTCAGATCTCTGCCGTTCACCGCCGAAGTGCTGCCAATGCTACCGGTGGAGCACAAGCGCAACGGGCTGCGAGATATCTTCCCTGAAGAGAAGCTGTCCAAGGAAGGATTCGAGGTGTTGCAAGGGCTTCTTACGTGCAATCCCAACAAGCGACTCACGGCGACCAAGGCGCTCAAACTGCCATGGTTCACTCCTCCTCGCCCCGCCGCCGCTGCAAAGGTCGACCCCTCCGCCGCGTCTCCGAGAAAGAAGGCGCCGCGCATCAAGTTCATCTCACGGGCGGTACCAGAGAAGATTACCTTCAAGATTCCAGTGGCGATCTGGAACGCACAACGAGTGTAAAATCCATGTAAAGGCCACTCCTCCCTAGGAATCGTAGAGAAACGATGTAACTGTTTGATGTAGAATTGCAGAGCTTGGATGATCGATCGATCAAATTGTATTGAAACGATGTAACTGTTGTATGCAGAATTTAATTGCAGAGCAACTGTCTTCTTTTCAGATTATGTGATAATTGTTCTGTTTAATTGGGAGGAATTAATAGAGCCATTCTGTGCATATGCCCTAAACGTATGAAGTTCAGAAAGGCATGCTGATAACACACATTCTGCATCTTGCATTCTGCTGCACTTCTGCATGCCCAGGTCCAACTGGTTGCCCACATACAGAGATGAATCAGCACGAGCTACAGAATCATGTATCCATCAATACAATTTCGATAACACACCACAGGCAAAGAGATGGAAGTGCAGCCACATTATTCTGAAGCTATTACCCCTGGAGCAGGTAACAAGGGAGACAGGTATCTATGTGATTTGAGGACAAACTCAAAACTGCACATTTACAACTCTGCTAACATCTACAGCTGGCCTATACAACACACCTCCCCAATGTGTGTCAAATGTCTATAAATCCCGTATCTATCAAACGTAACAAATGTATTAGCAACTTCAAATTTTCAAGAATCTGTCCACCCCTCTGGGAGCCGCCACCGTCGGTGCCAGTAAATCGACACCCGGGACCAGAGCGGGAACATGAAGCTGTAGTCAGCAGCCTCATCAGGCAGCCCACCCACTGTCAGTGGCAGCCACACATACCGTGAGTCCCTCAGCTCGGAAGGGTTCCACCGGTCGGCCATGAAGATGAATGAACCTCGTAGGCCTGGAAGTGGCAACACAAATGTGCTCTGGGAGAAGAATGTCGTCGACCGGAATATGTCGTTCCCTCCCACGCAGGGGTTCCCCAGCGTCTCCCATGGTCCCATGACCGACGTGGCGGCATGAGCCAGAGCAGTGTTTGGCGCCCAGCCTGTGCAGCCTGAGGTTATCATGTAGTAGGTGCCGTCAAACTTGAAGAGCGCAGGAGCTTCGCGATGCTGCCCGATGAGAAACCTCCGCATGTCATTGGTCACATCAAGGTAGTCATCGGTTAACTGGCCGATGTGGAGCTCACTGTTGTCCTCTGAAGAGTATATCAGGTAGGCCTTCCCGTTGTCATCCTTGAATATGGTCATGTCTCGGCTTTCACAGTCATGTGGCCGCTTGCTGTAGAGGTAGGAGAACGGGCCTGTGGGAGAGTCACTGACGGCTACGCCAACTGATGCCTTGGTGTAGTTAGTGTCATCTATGTGCATCCACATCACATATTTGGAAGTCCGATCATTGTAGATCACCTTTGGCCTCTCTAGGACATTGGATTTGTGGAGGTCATGTGTCACATTCTTTTGCTCACCACGGAGCACAACTCCTTCATTTTTCCATGCCCACAGATCCTTTGAAGAGTAACAACTCACTCCAACAATGTCAACCTGGAAAGAGAGAAGTTTGCATTGGTTATAATGACAATATGAGCATATAGCGAATTCTACAGAAGAGAATTGAATATGTAACTCAATGGATGTCAGAAGTTATGTATGACAATATGGTCATAACAAGATGCAGCAGATCGCATAATAAGTTTAACCTGCTGAATATCAATAACTTATGTATGTCACAAGTAAAATACATGTGTATGCCAACATAACAGACAAGTAAAACTCTGCTCATGGAATCCTTAATGATCTGAAAATGCTTTAAACCATATTAGAATCAGGCCTTCTCTGTTTTCCAAATCTAGTACAATATCTTCTATCAAGCCAATTAGCTGATAATGTTAGATGCTACAGCACTATTGCAGTAACCTTGGGTAACAAAATGGAAGAGTTATAATCATGGTTATCTTTCTAAACACTACTCTTTCTGCAGATTCAATCTATTAACTTAGTGAGAAACCTAACATGTGCTTCCATGGATATGGCACGACAGTCTGGGAGCAGGAACCGAACTATGGCTGACTTTTCATTTGGTTTTACCTACTACAGACTTCCATCTAAATACTGAAAAATGACTGAGCATAGCATGATACTGAAAGTACTTTTTAGACGAAAATACTGAAAGTACTCAAATAAAGTAGGAAAGAAAATATATTACTTTTTATGCAAGAGAATATTTCCAGACTAAAAGGTTCTAACAATGATCAAATGATAAATTTGTCGAAATTATTATGTATTTTTTTATCTCTACAAATTACATATATTAAACCACATTCCTAGTAACCTACCTTCACACAACCCAGGCAACTTCCTTACCTTCCCAACAGAACATTACTTCCAATATGTCCCCTAGGAACTGTGCCTCGGCGGCATAATCTAAAAGGTCAGGAAAATTAGATGCATGCATCAGCACACACTACTCCACTGAAATCCTATTTTGAGGGGATAGGTTTATTATTACGTACATATGTGGAGTTATAGATTATTCTTTCCCCAAATAGTGTTGTCCATACACTGACATCATTCTGTAATCTTGTAGAAATAATAGATTTCTGTATATAGAATTACAGATTTATTATCTGAAAATACCATATCCATCAGTTGACATGATATCCTTAATCTTGCAGCAAGACATGGACTGGTATAGTGACACAAAAGATACTTAATGGTTTTCTATCTTTTTTGTTTAAAGTTTGAGTACACTGTTAAGCCTGCTCACATTTGTCGGGTCATGTGCAAGGCTTGCTAAAGAGGGCTGATTAATTCTGTTTCTGTACATATTGTCTGAAACATTGATGAACAATGAAGCTGATGAATCTACATCCTATATCTGACTCTAAATTTAACTAGTACATTTTGACTATGTTAGTAATGTATATATTTCCTGTTTAATCCACCAAGTGCCACTAAATCTCATGAAGATACAAATGATGACAAAAAGTTCAAAGCATCAGAAAAGCTCTACTTACTCGGTCAGCTCCCTTGGTGTGAGCTTTGTATGTCTTGCCATCCTTATTCTCTCCATACCAGAAGTAGGTCTCGGTCCTCTCATCATACAGCACACCTCCTCCATGAGCTTGTATCGGTTTGCCATCGGTGTCGAGCCACACCCTCCCAGGGAAGTAGTAGTACATGCTCTCATTCCCACCATGGACTGGGTCCATGGCAGTCCTTGGCTCCGGGAAGAACATGTCATGCACCGCAGAGGACTCGTCCAAGAACTCATCGACCACAGAGAGTGGCTTGGTGTGCTCCCCCTTGCGCCGCGCGGCCCGGGGATTCCTCCGGCTCCGGGCAGGCGTCACCTGGAACGTCTCCTCCTCCACCACCTCCAGCTCCCTCACGATCGATCGGTGGACCTCAAGCACCCTGCTGCTCTGCTCCTCCTTATGGGTGATCAGAAGGTGGAAATTCAGAAGGATGAACAGTGCCGCCAAACTCCACACTACCACGGTCAGGGTACGGTGGCTCGACGCGTAGAAGCGCATAGCTAGCGATTTGGAATGCTTGCTCCTCGCGGCCATGGGCATGCTGCCACTTATCCGCTCCAATTGATCTGCGCTGCAGCAGATACCATATCAGACTGTAAAAAGGTATGAGTTGATAGAATTTGGAATTTTCCGGAAACGAGCAGACTCTATGTCAAATCAAGAAAGCTCAACAAATACGGCGTCCAAATTGGAAATTCACCCAAAAAGAACAAGGTTGCTAGGACAAACCAGCATTTCGCTGGCCCCAGATTTCACCCCAAATTTAGCTCAGCAAGCCAAACCGGAGAACTGTACTAAGAATCCAGCAGAATTTAAGCAAGTACCTACTAGCTCGCCACGCACAGAACAAAATGAAAAAGGAAAAAATAGCAGGAAAACAGCAATTAAATCAGCTGACCGTGGGAGGTTGATCCAGAGAGCTAAAGAAGGCAGCTAAAAGCTAAGCTAAACCCAATCCCACCTGGTTAGTACCACCTACTAGCACAAGACTAAGAATAATCCTCCCAACAACCAATTAAAGAAATCAGCAAAGCTCGCTCACCATGGGCTGGTGCTCCTGAGATCTCGTCAAATGGTGGGGAGGGAGGACTGGTGCCCTGATTATCCAGGCTGTGATTGTGGTTGTGGCGAATCGCGACGGGTGGCTCTGCTTTGGTTCCTCACGGTCGCGGTCACGGGCAGTAGAGCTGCGGGGACGGGCCGTTCTGGAAAGGTCGCCCGTCACGTAATGGGTGGGTAGGGGCCGGGCGTGGGGGTGGCCGATTGGAGGGGCACCGGACACCTGTGCTGCGGTGCGGCCGGCGTGCCTGCGCGGTTGGGTCGGGATCGGGGACGGTCTCCTGCGGCAGGTGGTCGCCGTGCTTGACGTGCCCCGATGTTTTTTTTTTTCTGGGGTTGAAAGAAAACTAACGCGAGAAAACTCCTCTCGTCTCATCGGAGTATCTTCGGCAGGACGCTTACCATTATCCTGTTTTTAAGTGCCGGGGTAAAAGTCATGCTCCACCATAGCCCTTACTACTCCCTCTGTTTTAAAATATAAGATGTTTTAGGTTCGTGAAGAAAATGTATCTAGACTTGTTTCAGTGTGTAGGGTCACTGAGGTTTGGAGTGAATCTACACACTAAAACTAGTCTAAATACGCTCTCTTCACAAATCTAAAACATCTTATATTTTGAAACAGAGGGAGTAGTAGGCAGGCCTCTAAAATTTTCCTCCAGCCTCTTCTCCTGCATTTTTTTTGCAGCACCTCCTCCTCTCTTCCACTTGTCTACCTCTCTCTCTGTCATTGATTCCCTCCTGAGCCTCCCACAACGTGCTGGAGTGACCTCCCACACCTCCCCGGCCCTCTCACTTTGAGTTGTCTTGTTTGGAATTGTGAATTTGAACTATAGCGTTTGGAATTGTAATTTTGGGCAATGTATGTCTCTATTTCACACAAAAACTCTGATTAAAGCGGTGGTGAAGCTTACAATGAATATAGAGTACGTGTTGGGAAAATATGAGAAAAAGAGAAAAAGAAATAAGAGATGGGTCTTAGCCTCTTAGGGGTAGCTCTAGAATTGGACACTGTTTTTAAGGGTTGGGTGAGAGAGTCGCCCCTTAAAAACATTATAAGTGGCATGATAGAGATTATTTTAGTTAATTATTATGAAGAGTTTAACAAAATTTAACCAAGACCAAGAAAATGATAATACAAGTTCACGTTCTCCCGATAGATGCAGCTTAGATGCTTCTCCGTGGCTAGAAACTAGCTTGTCGTTTATATTATAACCTATACCAAGATAATAGGAGGCATGGTAGCGACATCGCAAAAAGACTTGAGCATTGTTTATCTAAAATTTTCCAAGAAACAGCAGCACCGTTAATTGAATCTATGACCTCATTGTACGGTCATTAACATGAATGACCCTCGTCCAACATTGCTTGATTAAGGATACCCTAAAGATGTGGTTGGAGGAACCTGGGCCAATCCTTTATGATGCCAAGGTGCAAAACAAAAACTAACATGTCAAAGAAGATATGTTGGCATCTCTTGCTCTTGTTAATCCTTGAATCTTGAGACGGTTCTCCCTCTAGCTATTTTGAAATAAAAGCCGTGCAAAATATGCACGCTATGGGGTAGGATGGGTTGCATCATAATCGTACCTCACATCAAATGTATCTTGTATGAGCAATCGAATTTTAGCTCTTATGTTCATGATATGGTCCATGATATGTGTTCCCTCTTCTTAGTCTTCATTAAAAATGCTTGTTATGCGCTAATAGGAGACGCAAGGTGACAACAAATAGTGAGCCACCCGAATCTTGTAAAACACATATACCTTGAAATGCTGGAGAAGGACTTGGAGTAGATACGGAATCATGTGAATCTAGAGTTGTTAGAGTAGTATACGTATAGGTTTAGTACTGTAGTTTAGAAAAGTTAGGATGTTAGCCTAACTTGACTTATACTCAAAGATGATTCATGTACTCCTATATATACTCGCCCATGAGGCTCAATAATACACCCAACATATTACGTCAATCTCAAACTCTTACATGGTATCAGCCTAAATTCGAGCCGCCGCTGACACGCTTCCCCCGCGCCACCCCCGGCGGGATCGATCTCCATGATCTCCGCTGGGGCCGCGCGATCCGTCGCAGGGCTCGTCCGCCGATCCGTGACAGGCTGCCCTGGTAAGTCTTTTCCGATCTCTTGATCGATTTTTCTCTTCGCCAGTCGTTCGACCGGTATTTTCTTTTTTGGTTTGCCGATCATAGATCGGATTGAGTTGCCATCCACCGCCGTCATCATCGCCGCACCTCTACTCCGACCATCGACACCGACGATCTACACAGCGCTCGTGCGCCTGCCACCTTCGCCCCTCAAGGCAGGCTACCGCGCACCGCGGCCGGCTGCTATGCCTTCCTCGGGAGGCTGTCACGGCCGTCCCCTGCGGATCGTCTATGTCGTCATCGTCCAGGACTTCACCGACAACGCCACCATCAACTCCGGTCTACGCGTTGTCCACGCCATGGCGCATACGGTGCACCGTCGGTCTGATCAACCGATCCCGCGCTCGTCTACGCCAAGCACGTCCTCGAGCACGCGTCTACCAGCGATCGAGCTACGGGCTGCCGCAGCATCGTCCCTTCGGGCCGCATCGTCGTTGCCTTGGTCTTCGCCCACTGGCTGCCAACGCGCCTCACAAGCGCGTACGCGGCGGTGGCCTCAGCCCGCTGCACCAACTCGCATCCCGCAGCCACGCCATCACCTCATCACCGTCTCCGAGCACCGATGTCCCTGGCTACATCGCGCTGCCTCCTTAGGCGCAGATCACCGCCGTCCGTGCATGGTCTTCGTCACATCGCCGGGTTCTTCTTCACCTACTTCGAGTACCGCCGCCGCGCCTCTCTAGGCGTCCAGCATGACCACTTCAGGTCGTTGTTGGTTTCGCCGCCTTCTATGTCTTCTCCATATCGAACTCGTCGGCATCATCATACGATACTGGCGCACAAGTTCATGATGGCAACTACCCTTGCACGCCTGGTACTGGCAACATCGGTGCGTGCCTTCGTCCCTGACGTGTTTCCGAGTCTGGCAAACTCGCGTCGGACGCCTCGTCTTCGTCGGCATGATAACGTCTTCTTCGGCATCGATACCTTCCTCTACGACTGCCTCGACCGCATCAGCGACGCATTCTTCTTGGCATACTAGGTTCTGGCAGAACCAAGATGTGCCTTCGTCCCCGACGTGCGCCTAGTTCTGGCAAAACTTTTGCGCCGATCGTACCCGACGGCTCGGACTGCATCAACTCCGGCATTGATCGACACCTTCGACCTGCCTCGACGCGTCTCCGTCATCCTCTTTGCGTACTATGCGCTTGCGGCTTCATGTGCGGCTACATCGACACCGGCAACCGCGACCACAACATCGACCACGGCGACCCTTCGTACGGCTACATCGACCTCGGCACCAGTCCACGCTCTCCGCTCCCTCGACATAGGCACAAGGGCTTCCACCTCGCTTGAGCATCATTAGCCTCTTCTACAATCCAAGCATCCGCGCCACGACATCGTCATTTACACTCCATTGCTGGCTGCGGGGGATGTCAGCCTACTGGTCTACTTTGGCACTCCAGTCTGACCGTTTGCGACGTTCCTGTTATTCACGACGCTACCGCTACGACTACGGGGGAGTGTTAGAGTAGTATATGTATAGGTCTAGTATTGTAGTTTAGGAAATTTAGGATTCTAGCCTAACTTTTTTTTTGCGGAAAAAGATCCGGATCTATTTCATGAGTTCATAAGAAGTACAAAGTATCCTAAACATAATAAAAATTACATCGAGGTCTTTGGACCACCTAACGAATACTACTGCCGCCAGAGCGAGCAAGCCCGACGCATTGTCGCCGCTCCATTACCGGAGCCGGCATGCCATTGTTGATGACAGTCGGGAAGTCTTCGTGCACGTGCCCCTAAGGACCAGCGCCCCAGAGATGAAGTTGTCGCCATTGAACCCTTGAATTGATCCGAAACTTGTAACACCAAACCTAAAACACACGTAGACTGGACGAGATCCAGAACACACGTAGACTGGACGAGATCCACCACTCCATGGAAGCGGCGACCAGACGAATCCCCACCCTCCTCAACGCCAAGAGAATAAATCGCGACGAGGTGGAAGAGGAGGCGGGTATACCTTATTCTTTTCCCGCACAACGCCGCCATAGCCACCATAACGACGATGCCGGATGACCGGACTCTAACTTTAGGGACCCTTCTACACCGCCGAGCGCAGGTCCGAGGTCCCCACCTCCTCCCGCCGCCGGAGCGGCAAGCAGAGGAGGCGGGGACCCGTCGATGCTCGGTCGCAGATGGCGAGAACGAAGTAGATCGTGGCGGCTGCTAAGGTTTTTACCCTAGCCGCCGTCTCTTTTTCTCACGGGTTGTGGATTCTAGCCTAACTTGATTTATACTCCAAAATGATCCCTGTACTCCTATATATACTTTTCCATGAGGCTCAATAATACATCCAATATATTACGCCAATCTCATACTCTTACAAGAGTAAAATCCCATCTATTGATACTTTAGGATGGAGTACTATACAATCTCAACTCACATAGGACCAATCCTTGGACAAGACACTATCTAAATGAACTGGAGGGTGCGATAGAGGGACTCTAGAAAATCCAGTACCACAACTATGCACAAGAAGCATCTCATCCCAAGGATTAATTACATGGGGATTGGAGATCTCGCATATATTAACTCCACCCGTTTTGTAATCCTTGAGATAATAAAGATTATAATACAAGACATCGGGATTTTACACATCATCGGCCAGGCACCTGGGTACATCGTATGTATCTTCCTTCCGATATTGTTCTCTCCTATAGAGCTTTGCTCCGGAGTAAGTGGTGTCCCCTACCTATGGATCATTATAATTTAAACAATCTTATATGGCAAAATTTATTCTATAAGAAAGATAATAACAAGGATAAGAATAACCAAATGTACACAAAGACAAAGTCAGTGTGTCCCAAAGTTCGAGTCATTAGGAAAATTCTAACAGGGCTAGTCCATAGATTTTGGGGACCCTAGCTCAACACGACACCAAGGGCCCTTTCTTTAAAGTGGAAGAAGTTCCCTAGGGTCAAGGGGCATTGGCGCCCCTACTCTAGAAAATCCCTTAAAGATTTTTTTAATGTTTGTCAAACTCCGCCACTTGTTCGCACACGAAGACTAAAAATATTAGTATTCCGAAAGAAAAATATTAGTGTAATGCAATAGAAAATTAAATAATTTGTACATTTGATAGATCCATTGTCTTTGGAATCTCGGTGAGAAAAGGAAACTGCTTATTTATATTTATCGAGAGAACTATATACCATTAGACTTATTTATACCAATTTCTCCTTGTGTACACATGTATATTCATATGTACCTCTAAAATTAAAAATATGACAATATTATGGGAATAACAGGTCCATATGCTTGTGCCAAAAATGAGTAGAAGAGACATATTAGGCACATGATTAATATGAGGAGTGAATAGTCTCTCAAACATGTATGATGAGAAAAGTAGAATCATTGGAATCGGAGGAGAGCCGCTTGCGAAATGATATAGTTATGTGCTTGCGTATTTAGTCTTGACTAATGAATACTCACAACTTTATAAAGGCACATGATGACCGGTGTTGGTAAGCACATTTGGAGAGGCTAGAGAAATATGGCATCTAGAAAAAATTCAGAAATGATTAGTTATTTTTTTGGAAAGAAGACTCGGGGTAGATGCATGGTAGACTATAGTTTAGGCCATCTATATTTTCTAAAATTATTATACACTAATTGTCCTCAAGAGTATAAGACTACTATGAAAACATGAACAAGTGTTTTGTTGGGAGCCCCTACCTCACGGGGGCTCAGGGCAAGCGCCCCTCTCCGCCGTCCTATGGTCTAGACCTAGGGATAAAATTCACTTACCTGAATGTTTGGCCGAACACATGGAGAGATCAACAGTGAAGAACCTTAAAGTGAACATTGCTCTGGTGGAAGGCGTAGCCAATAGGGAAGGTGTCACCTAAGACTACCCATTGAGGTAGATCTCTGAATGTGGGATGCATGAGAACCTTGCCTAGATTTGCACATCATGAAAACTCCACCCAAGGACATGGTTTTTTCATTACACACACAAACCTAGATAGTTGAAGACATAGACATAGTACTAGCTACTTACCATGGATGAGTCCGATGAGTTGGAGCCAGTCCTCATCGAGGTGGTCCTTGAGGATGGCCTTGGTGGTCTGGAGGTGGTGTCGGATCTACGGCAAGTCAAGGTATGGGTCGCTATCGTCGATCACCTCGTTGAGCATCTCCATGCAGTCCCAAATGTCCATCCCTGTTTTGTTCAACATGGCATATCCCTCCCTCGTCCCATTGATGAATTGGAAAGTATGATTGATGTGGCTGACGACACCAATGGCCCTTTGTTTTCTTGTAGAAGATATTCCATAGGGTCAAGGGGACAATGGCCCCCCTACTCTAGAAAATTTCTTACATGTATGTTTAATGTCCGTCCGCTACTTGTTCATACACAAAATACTTAAAACACAATAGTATTCCGCAAGAGAAATATTAGATGCAATTGAAAATTAAATAATGTGTACATTTAATAGATCCATGGTCTTTGGAATCACGGTGAAAATTCAAAACTACTTACTTATATTTATCGAGCGAATATATACCATGATACTACTTATTTATAGTGGTTGCTCTTTGTGTACACGTGTATATACATATGTGAAGAGATATGCCCTAGAGGCAATAATAAATAGGTTTATTATCATATCTCGAATTAGTTTATAATAGCTCCATACTATGCTATAATTGTATCAAGAGGAAACATTGATACATGTGTGGTATGTAAACAAACCAAGTCCCTAGTATCCTCTATTCAACTAGTTTGTTGGGTAACCAATGATCAAGGTTTCCTGATCATGAAGCATTTATGCCAGTTGAGAACGGAGTCATATCATTAGAGAATGATATGATGGACATTACCCACATGGTGGTAAGTGACCTTCTCCTTAGACCGTGAGATCATACTAATCATTGTCTCCCCGGGATGTTTTGATCATACTAAACGTGATGACCGTAACTGGGTGACAATAAGAGTAGGTATTGGGTATTCTAGAGGAACAGTTGAGGCCTATGCATAAAGATCGAGATTTGTTCACCCGCGTGACGGGACGATACACTGGGCCTGCTCGGTGAGATCATATCCAATATGTTGCAGCCATTGACTAGGTCAGGGGATACAATATCATGATAACATGTTCAGTGGACTTGTTGGTAACGAGATAGGTATAGTGATACCAAAGATCAAATCACGGATAAGTCATGTATCAAAGAAATAAAAGGATAGGGGCATAGAGTTTATGGTTCGAAGTGATAGAGTTTCATAGAATGCACGGGGGTCATTATGGACATACCAGTCCCACAATTGATCACTGATCGGAGAGAGGTATCAATCATGTTTGTGCCATTCCTGAACCATAGGGTAGCACACTTAAGTGCGCGCGCATGCGGTACACAGCCGCAAGCCGTCGTGGCGCTGGAGGGCTAGCCCATGGCAAGCAAGAGCTGGCAAGGGGAGGCGAGCACAGGCGGTCCGCGATCGCAAGCTGGCCCACCCAACCGAGACACCGCGTCGCTAGCCACCAGCTAGGCCGCGGGCTGGCTAGGCGCGTGGGCAGGCCCACCCGTCCGGTGGCTGCTCCCCTCCTCCTCCTTTTTCCTTTAGTCCCACCCCGGGACTTTAGGAGTGGGAGTCCTTCCTTTTTGCCTATATATAGAGGTTTATATTGGTGGGAAAAACACAACACACAAATAAAAGGGGATTTTCTAAGGCTATTTTCCTTAGGGAATTTTTCGTCTCTCTTCATTTGCTGAAACTCACGAGTGCGGTTTCACGAAAAACTACGCATGAGAGAGTCAACACCACCAGCACGTTGTCGCGCTGCTGGATCCTAGTTCCAGAGGGTCTACTTCCGCATACCGGCTGGATCAAGGAGAACATGATTCGTCATCCTACACGATATATGTGCGATACCTTAGATGCGCCACCACCTGTGGCGCTGGGCTATCATGCAAGAATTAGGAGGTGACATGCGAGGAGCTTCACGATCTTGAGCTCGGCCAATTTCGACTACATCATTCACGTTCCCCGCGGGATATTAACCGTATTCGGTCTATAAAGGGTATGTAACCGAAACTCTATCTCCGATATTGCATTAACTCATAGATAGATCTAAGAATATGGTGCATTCCACCATAGAACTTTTTTGTCTTCTGCTACCGAACCCCTTTAAAATGTACCTCTAGAATTGATCAAATGCTCATGTGAATTGGGGATGACTTGGATCACAGGTATAGCTTGGGTTCCTATTTGATACATTGTCTCTCTACACTAGGGTACAACTCAAGTGGATCCTAGAGAAGTGGATAATTCCTTTGTATATCATATTTAAATTATTTCAAAAAGTCCCCTCTCCCAAGGCGGTGTAATGGTATATATAGGCAAGGGCTAGAGAGGGGTCCAGCCCAATTCTTAGCTCATACCGGTGGCCCCAATAACCCGTCGACATATTTTGGAGCTCAATACAATAGCCAGTAACCCTACACCGGCCCCTTCCCACAAGTCATGTGCTTGGAGCGCTAGCGCCTCATTCCACGTCAGATTTCGCCCGCAGGCTAGCCCTAGCAGCCAAACAAATCCATTCCCCCTCCCCACCTACCTCCAAACCCATGAATCGCCATCACCACCAATGCGGTTGCCTCCCTGTTGCTTGCCTCCTTCCCGGCCACCTGCCACCAGAATATCCATAGCCAACAACACCGACCTCTAGCATCTCGCCCTTTCCAAGGATCCTTTTGGCGTCGACCATCGCCGCTAGTCTCTTATATGGTTCCACGTCCGCCTCCAACGCTCGACATGCCGAGATAGGACAATAGAGAGACGAGTTGTAACACCCTAAAAATATTAAACAAGATTAGCAAGTTCTAATCACCCAAGTTTAGGGTTAACAAAAACTTTTCTTATTAAATCTCATATGAGTGTATGTGTGAATTGCATTAGTGTATGAATGAGTGCAATTGCCATGTTTGATTTCTACAAATGATAAGGAATGGTTTAAAGATGAATACTACATCATCTAGGCCATGTACAAACCAAATCAAAAGAAAAGAAAAGAAAATATGAATCATATGATCAAATAGTCATTTTGACCAAAATTATCCACTAGACCACTTTGAGTGTTCCTAGTAAAAGATTTCTAATAGAAACATTTCCAAATCTTTTCACCCCTTGCTAGACCAAGTAAAAGTGAATCCAAGTAAACCTTACAAAAAGACATAAACTATTTTTAAACCCCTTTGAGAGACATTTCAAAATTGAATCAAGTGTATGTACTAAGATCACCACTTTTCAAAAACCACTCAAATCATTTCACCTTGACTTTTCCCAGCAACCCTAGACACCCAAGCATGTGACAAACACACTCACCAAAATTCATCCAAAAATTCAAATCTTGAATTCATGCGGCCATTTGGTCGAGCACCTGGCAGACAACAGTAAAACCTTGCCTAACAATCACTGTTCTGAGCAATATTTTTCTCCCCACTGTGCCCCATTTCTCTCCCCCGGTCTCCTCCAGTGCCCAGCATCGCAGTGGACAAGCTCCCCCTTTACCGTTCGCACCAGTGCAGCGCCGCCCGAGCTCACCATGTCGGTCGACCAAGCACCGCTCTCCACAGACCACACCGCCCTCTCCCATGATGTCTAGGAGACAGGTGACACTTCACCGCCACCCCCTGTCCACCCCTCGACCGAAGACACGTCGTGGACTAGCCGTAATCGCCGCGCCCACTTCTCTGTGTGCCATGCCCAGAGCACGCTAGAGCGCCGTAGCATACATGCGCACACACGTCGCGCCTTGCCCTCTCTGCGAGTGCCCGCACTCACCGCGACCCCAGCTACCCACCAGACACGCCCGTTCGTCGCCACGCGAACTATGGCCACTGTGCGCCGTCTCGAATGCTGTCGTTCCCGCACAGAGCACGGACCGCTCCCGACCATTCTCGACCGCCCCTTGCCGCGCCATCACTCGCATGATAACCGCCCTAAAGAACCGCGTCGACCCCTACCCCCAGCCATGCCAATAGCTCACTACAATGACGTCGCCGATGAGCCCGGGCCATGCCCCTCTGCACCTCTCACTGGTGTATAAATAGAGGCCACCCTAGCCCTCATTTGCCACACCAGCTCACTTCCCTCTCTCTTAGAAACCTCCCACACTTCTCCCCGGAGCAAGGTGAGCACCAGCCCACCAGAATTTCACCGGAGCCTGCCGCTACAGAGGAGAAGAGGAACTGGAGCTAGGAGCCGCCCCAAGAGCCGCCGTGACCACCATTCAACTTGCCGGCCTCGACACGTTCGATCGCCCCATCGCCAAGTCTATATGGAGCCCTGGTGAGCCCCCACATACCCCCACCGTCGTGTTAGGGTTTAGTTCTCACCGGTGCTATGCGACGGAGACGACGATGCTCAGCCGTCAATCGCGCTCTAATCGCACGACCCAGATAGAGTGTACCGTTTCGGTTTAGTTTAGTCACTGACATGTGGGACCCGCCTTTCAGAAGCCCATTGCGCGAGCGCTGTGCAGTTGGGCTGGCCCAGTATCATTCCCGCGCTCGCCCCACGTTCAAATTTAGATTTTTTTCTTTTATTTTCAAAACCCTAATCTATCAGTGACTTTGAAATTTAATTCAAAGAGATCTACTAAACCAAATTGCATGATTCCAATTTTGTTGGAAAGGTATTCAAAATATCTACCCAAGCCCGTTGGATTCAAACCATTTGAAATTATAGATCACCTATAGTAAAAACAACAAGACAGAGGCTTTTGCCACTTCAAACATTTTTCAAAAATCAACCATAAATGCTTCTGAGTTGATTCCAACTCTCAAAAATCACATTTGACAAGATCTATCTGAATATGTAAAAATATTTAGGTTTACATGCTGTGATCTGGGACTAGTACTAAAAGAATGCTATATAGGCATTTCTAGTCACTTTAATTTTATTAAATAGTAATTTTAAACTTTATAAATTGTGACCAGCACTTTAAATCACATTCCCAAGTATTAGAATATGTGGTTATGACATGTGTCAACATGATCCCCTATTTTAATTGGAGAATATTAAATCTTAAGTATTTTCAATGAGTAGAAATTACATTTCCAAAATAAGATAAATAAGACTAGGTCTTTTATTTCATGTGATGTTTGTGATGATGCTAGATCATCAAGTGTGAGCCTTAGTGTGCTAAATAGATGTAGTTAAGTATTGTTTGGTGATTGTGTACCTCGTATTCCTTTATAGACGCTAGTACCGACCCGGGCTACGAGGAGGAGGAGGAGTACTACGAAGAAGAAGAGGAGAACTTCAACCACTGCACTACTCAAGGCAAGCCTAACACTACAAGTTAACTATGCAAGCCATCCTTGCAAGATAACCTATGCAAGATGCAGTAGGCATGCTTTGGTTATGCAACCTTGATTATACCAATCCCAAGTTTTACTTGCAAGCCTTATTCTTTTACTTTTACCAAAGTTCTTTACCTTTAGTTAGTGATTTGTGAGTATTGGAAAAATAGGATAGATGTCATAAATAGCATAAAACTAGGACTAGGTAGTTATACTTAGATGCCATAAAAAGCATGAAACTAGATTTGGATAGTTACACTTAGCACCCCTTATTAGTGACACCCTCCCCCCATTGATAGTTGCTAGTGCTAAACTACTACCGATCACTTTAGATGGGAATACTTGGAGAAAATGATTATGAAAACCTTGGAGATGATTCATTCTATTGAAATGTTTTGGCATGTGTTCTGAAACACAATGGTTTGATGATGAAACTTCTTGAGGCATGAGCCTTAGCTTTGATTAAAACTGATGGTTGGGTTTGGATGCGATACCATTCCAATTTTACCATACAACCGCAATACCTGAATTGGGTAGGGCTGAACTAGAAGTTTATATACCTTAGTATGGGTTCCCTCGTGGAAAGAGGTTGAGCTGAGGCTACCTCGTGAATGTGAATGTCCACCTATGAAGTGCCCAGGATGGCAGATGGCCATGGCTGGGAGGCCAAGCTCATAGGGGAGGTTCCTATACTAGAGTGTGTAATTGAAAGGTTATGATTGATTATCCGCATACTAAGTATGATGATTCAGGGTTATCCCTGACGGATGTATCGAATATTGTGGTGAAAGTGTACCACCTGTGCAGAGTGTCAAACTATTCGAATAGTCGTGTCTGTGGTCATGGACAGTTGGAGTGGCCATACTATTCCGTTGTCAGATGTTTTAAAAATGACTTGTGAATTGAACTATGACTTGACTTGACCACAACAGGGTTGTGGACATAAAAACTAGGTTCCCGCTTAGGTGATGTAGAAAATTAACTTAGGTTCTTTACTTTTGAACTCCTTATGAAATAAACCTGGCTTTTTACAAATAAACCTAGAGCTTAAGATTCTTACTAGAACTACCTTACTTGTTAGTGATAGTTTGTGAGTACTTAAAGAGCACTCATGGCTTTGTCCCTGGTTATTCCCGTGGCCAGACTATGAGGAGGACTACCAGGAAGATGGACAGCAGGAGGTCAATGACAACTAGGATCATCTCCCATCGTCAGCATTGCATGTGACCCTAAAGATGGAGCCCCTACTACGTTTACTTTCCACTGCTTCGATTATATTAAGACTGGATCATGAGATCCTTTATTTGTGAGACCTTTATTATGGTTTGTAATGGTTGATGTATTGTGGTACCAATTCTGTTATGTCTCGCAAAAATGGTAATCCTGGGATTGCGAGGTATGGCATAACAGGCATCTGGGATTAAAAATCCGGGTGTTGACAAGTTGGTATCAGAGCCATCCTGACCATAGGAGACCCTAGTTAGAATGGACGTCTGAACAAAAAAAACTTAGTTTCAAAACAAAAGAAGTGAGTATTTATGAAAACCTCTTCCCACTCTTATCCTTGAGATTCTTTCAAAAAATCATGTTCCTAAAAAATTCTTGCAATCCTACATAAAATTTGACACACTTGATCACCCCACTAACTTTCTCACCCTAAATTCTTATAGATGGAGGTCAAGTATAGCAAGTTCTACCAGTTGGGAAATGGAGGAGGGCTCGTCTTCGAGCGGGATTTAAGCCAACTCTCGGATCTGCTTGAACACCCGCACCCCGAGTTCTTCGGAGCACAGCTCAATGATCAGCAAGGAGGAGAACTACAGAGGCTGATAGTTGCAGAGCTCAGAGGAAAGATGGAAGCACCCACCTCGGAAAAGATCCAATTCAGCTTGAGGGAGAACAACTGGCTAGACGGACTAGCCAGGGCTATGCAAGAAGATCTTGCCCATCTGTGTGGGCAAACCATCAACCAGATCAATGGCACTCGCTTTGCTCACTACGCAAGGCGTGATTCTATGGGACTGCCCTTGGAGATGCCAGGACACCCGGAGCTGAAGCACCAGGTGGATAATCTCGACTTCATGTTGTATGATAGACAGAAGGAGTTGGACAACGCCTGTGCCTACGCCAACCATAACCATGCCATTGCAGTCAGGAAGGACCAGACCCTCTCCATCCTCGCCAAGGAGCGCTATTCACTTCATCGTCAGCGGGACAAGAAGGATCGCATCATCGATCGTCTTTGCAAGAAGGTAGTCACTCTCGAGAAGACCATCTGTGAATAGGAGATCTAGCTTGAAGCGAAGGAGGAGGAAGGTGAAGATATTCGTGGAGATCTCTACTCTTACCTCAGTGATGATGACGACTACCTGGAGGACGAGGCCATGGAGGATCACACTGATGAAGATGATTCCGCCTTCATTGATGATGATTAGATGCACTTGAGCACTACCGTAGGAGTGAGTTGTACATGGTCCCACTGTATCGTAGTTTCACAGAATTGTTCTTAAAACCATAAGTTTCCTTGTTGTGGTGTGTGTTTGTATTGGGTGCTATGAATGAATGAATGAAAAGAAAGTTGTTAGTTTGCAAAACCTGAGCCAAACTCCAAGTTTAAAGTTTCTAAAACAAACCCATAAACCCTAGAAATTTCCCCCTTGTCTCATTATCTATCTCAATCTTCAGATGCCTCGCGGTAACGCCAGTGGAAGCAGTTCATCTCAGGACCCAATGCTGCAGATTCTGCAAATGTTAGTTTCTAACCGTGAAGCTAGTAGAGCCGAACGCCAAGCCAACTTAGCCACTCTTCAATAGATAGCTCAGATGGCCCACAATTATCAAGGTCAA
The DNA here is from genome assembly GCA_023614405.1 of Avena insularis. Taxonomy (NCBI): domain Eukaryota; kingdom Viridiplantae; phylum Streptophyta; class Magnoliopsida; order Poales; family Poaceae; genus Avena; species Avena insularis. The sequence goes on from CM042690.1 coordinate 674,663,621, forward strand.
AGAAACCAGGATAACCATGGATCCAAGCTCAAGAACTTTCAGAATACCAACCCACCTATATTTAGTAAGTCTGAGGAGCCCTTAGATGATGATGACTAGCTGCAAACCATGGAGAACAATTTGGAGGTCGCAGGAGTTGAAGCCAATGAAAAAGTATTGTTTGCCACCCATTATCTGGCAGGTGATGCAAGAGCCTGGTGGAATAGCACTCGTACCATGAACAAAGGGCAAATGATGACTTGGGAAGAATTCAAGATCAAGTTCAACTGGACCCATGTGCCCCAAGATTTGGTCACTAGGATGAGGGATGAGTTCAGGGAACTGAAGCAAGGGAGAATGACTGTGATGGAATACCGTGACAGATTCTTATCCTTGGCTAGGTATGCCCCTGATGAGATTAGCATCAAAGCAAAGAAGAAGGAAAGGTTCCTGAATGGGTTACATGATGAGATGCAGACAGTGTTAGTCAACGTCCGTTTTGTGGATCTAGAAGAACTAGTGGACTCTGCTATCCAGATGGAAGGAAAGATCAACCAAGCCAATGACAACCGTAAGCGTCGCATGATGCACCAGCCTAGATCCCACCATACACAGAAGTATCGCCCTAACCTGTCTGCAGGATATGCCCCAAGAAACAACAGACCCCCTATGTCCAGTCCAAACTTCCCAATCGTGGCGGAGGAAACTTGAGGTCTAGAGGGAACCACAACAATAACCCCGGCAACTCCAATAACTTCAACCGGGCATCGCCCAAGTCCAACAACAACAACACCAACAGCAACAATACTGCCCCAAGGACTAGAAGCAATGGTGTGCCTATTGCAGGAAAAGACAAGTCCATGATTACTTTCTTTGAATGCGGAGTCAAGGGTCACTCTCCAACGAGTGTCCCAAGAAGCTTACAGCAACAACCAATGTGAATGCACCCGCTCAACAGCAACACCGAGTCTAGCTTGGAAAGAGATTTGCCCCAGGGAACCCGCTCAACCGCAACGGCTGTCTGTTCCACATGAATGCTGAAGAAGCTCAGGAAGCGCCAGATGTCGTGTTGGGTATGTTTTCTATTAACTCAGTACTTGCAAGAGTGTTGTTTGATTCTGGAGCATCGCACTCATTTGTTATAGAAGATTTTGCATGCACTAGTACGATTCAACCAACAAAATTGAAGCATGTTATGATAGTTCAAATACCTGGGTCAACCACCAAAGCTAGAAAAATTTGCAAGGCTGTACCTATCAGAATCCATGGAATAGATTTTTATGCTAATCTAATAGTACTTGGAACCAAAGGTTTGGAAGTAGTACTAGAAATGGATTGGATGTCGAAACATAAAGGATTGATCGACTGTGCCAAGAAAGCCATAACCATGACCAGTAGCACTAGACTATCAGTAGAGCATGTATCTGAGACGCTGCCCCATCAATTCAAGTGCAACAGGAGTCTAGCCCAACCAACCCTAGACCAAGTCCGAGTAGTCTGTGAATACCCCGACGTGTTCCCAGATGAATTGCCCGGTATGCCCCCAGATCGGGATATCGAGTTCATCATTGAACTAGTTCCTAGAACTGGACCCATAGCTTAGAGACCTTATAGTATAAACCCATCTGAATTAGTGGAGCTGAAGAAGCAACTTGATGCTATGCTGGAGAAAGGTCTGATTCAACCAAGTGCATCGCCATGGAGATCGCCTGTTTTGTTTGTGGATAAGAAAGATGGAGGTAACCATTTGTGCACGGATTACCAAAAGCTGAATGATGTCACCATCAAGAACAAGTACCCACTACCGAAGATAGAAGATCTGTTTGACCAGTTGACTGGTGCCAGAGTGTTTTCTAAGATTGATCTTAGAACTGGTTATCCTCAACTCAAGATTCATGCAATGGATATCCCAAAGACCGCCTTCACCACCAGATATGGATTGTATGAGCACACTGTCATGTCTTTTGGATTAACCAATGCCCCTGCTTACTTCACGAATCTCATGAATAAGATTTTTATGAACTTCTTGGATAAGTTTGTCGTTGTTTTTATCAATGATATTCTGATCTATTCCAAGTCAGAAGAAGACCAGGAGCTACACCTAAGAACCATCCTTGAAACCCTTAGAGAACATCAATTGTATGCCAAGTTTAGCAAATGTGAGTTCTGGTTAAAGGAAGTAGGATTCCTAGGACATATCATGTCGGCGGGAGGAATTGTTGTCGATCCCACCAAGATTAAGGATGTTGAAGAATGGAAAACCCCAACCACTCAAACCCAAGTACGCGCATTTCTCGGATTAGCGGGATATTACCACAAGTTCGTAGAAGGATTTTCAAGCATCGCAAGACCGCTGAACCAGCTGTTGAAGAAAGATCAGAAGTTTGAATGGACGGACAAATGTGAAGCAAGTTTTCAAGACCACAAGAAGAGATTGATTTCAGCCCCAATTCTGATTATGCCGGATATCAAGAAGCCATTTGATGTGTATTGTGATGCATCCAAGATTGGTCTCGGATGTGTGTTGATGTAAGAAGGTGATGGCTCAATGCACGGCGCCCAGAAAAGTGTTGATGGCTCGTGGTTGATGTAGAGCTCATTGGGAACCCCAAGAGGAAGGTATGATGAGCATAGCAGCAAGTTTCCCTCAGTTATGAAACCAAGGTTTAATCGAACTAGTAGGAGCAAGGAAACACCCCAAAGGTGTTACTAGCTGAGCTTTGGCAGGGCGCACTACCGGTGCTAGTAGCAACGTGGAGACCTGCACAACACAACCATAGAGCTTTGTCCCCAACTTGCGATGAGGTTGTCAATCTCACCGTGTTTTGCAGAAAACAAAGGATTAAATGTATCGAATGGAAAGAAGTAAAAGTTTGCAGAAAGTAAACACAAAGCAGTAAAAGTTTATAGATTGTATGTAAAGAAAAAGGACCGGGATCCATAGTTCACTAGAGGTGGCTCTCCTTAAGATAGATAACATGCTGGGTGAACAAATTACAGCGGGGCAATTGACAAACACCGAGAAAGCAATACATGCATATACTAATCATCTTGACTCCTTTGAGACTTGATTGGGCATTACAACATAATACATAGACCGCCATCCAACTGCATCTATGACTAATAATCCACCTTCAGGTTATCATCGAACCCCTCCAGATTAAGTTGCAAGCAACAGATTATTGCTTCTGAATCGTGTAAAGTAAATATGACGATTGTTCTATGAACAAAGGATTGTTGTTTTCTCCCTAGTAGCAACAGACATCTAGTACCTTAGAGATTTACATCACTTCCCAGTTACGAGGCATGAACCCACTATCAAGCATAAATACTAACTCTTGGAGTTGCTAGCATCTACTTGGCCAAGATAGCTACTAACAACGGAAAGCATGCAAGATATTAAATAACAAAGACATGATATAATCAATAATCAATCTGAAATAGCATCTCAATATCCATCGGATCCCCGCAAACACAACATGTATGAATTAAAAATAGATGATCTTGATCATGAACGGAGCTCACAAGATCTAAACATGAAAGCACAAAGGAGGAGAAACCAGCCATCTAGCTACTACATGGATCCGTAGTCCAAGGATGAACTACTCACGCATCACACCGGAGGCTTGCATGGTGATGAAGAAGGCCTCGTGGTGAATTCTCTCCGAAGTGGTGCCGGGAAGAGCTTCAGATCCCTCCCAATCTAGGGATGGAGATGACGGCGGCTACAGACTCTTTCGTGGATTTTTGATCGGGTACTTAGGGTTTTCGTCCCGAGTGCAATATATAGGCGGAAGGAGAGGCCGAGGGGTGCCAGGAGCCACCACACCACCCCCTGGCACGGGCCCAGTCTGGCCGCATGGCCAGGTGGTGTGGTCGGCCCCTGTCCCTTCTCCGTCTCGTATTCTAGCACTTGATCCCTTCCGGAAAAATAGGCACTTTGGCTTTTGTCCCGTCCAATTCCGAGAATATTCATTTTCTGACTTTCCTGGAACCAAAAACAGCAGAAAACAGGCAGTTGTCACTGTGGCTCTTGTTAATAGGTTAATCCAAGAAATCATATGAAAGTACTCCAAAGTTGGAACAAAACACAAGAAAGTGGATAAAACCAAGCATGGAACATCAAAAATTATAGATACATTTGCAATGTATCAACATCCCCAAGCTTAACTCCTGCTCGTCCTCGAGTAGGTAAGTGATAAAAAGAAAGAATTTTTGAGGTGACATGCACCATCAAAGACTTGATCAAAGTATTTGCAAAACATTCAAGGTTGGGATCATAGTACTTTAATCATAACATGCAAGACAAAGTTCTAGCAATAAGACAAAGAAACTATGACGCAACATGAAAAGGCACAAACAAAAGATTCATGAATAACATGCTTTGCAAGACGTTTGTTTGTTTCACATAAAGAAAACATAGCATAAGAGTATTCATCTTGTCCCTCAATAGAGTAGCAAATATAAATGCATAGGACACCTTCAAAGTTCATAAGAGTGACTAGATACAATAGTTTCAAACAAGCAATAACAAGTTATGCATCCATCAACTAGTCTTGGGACAATGCACATAGAACTAAGAATGGCCACTATGCTCTCAAAGTAGGTGCATAAATATAGAAGGTGGAGACTCAATATAATGGTGGAAGAATGACCTTTTGTAAAAGGAAGTAGGGATTCAAGTCTCATAAAGAGCTTCCAAAAATTATGGTACTTATAGCTTTCAGCTCTCATTGCCCCTATCATAAGCATCTTGAAGTGATTAAGGTTAAAGTGAACATCCTATGGTGTACATGCTTGACGAAGTATAAGTCAGAAATCTCATGTCCCTTGTATACGAGGGCCGCTCCTCATGCTACTCAAGTTTAGTCACCTGTAAGTTCTTGTCATCGTAAGTACATGTGTATCATAGAGAACCGCCAATGGGGTACCCCTTGCTCGATGATACGGAAGAATCCCCATATCAAAATGACAAGGCAAGAAGACAACGAGCATCTCAGCATTCTTCTTATTACCATGGGAATATGGTGCTTTTTTCTCTCTTTCCTCTTTTCATAGTATCTCTTTTTTCTTTTCTCTTTTTTTTTCAATATAGGACTCTTTTTTTATAAGAAGGATGCTTCATAGACAGTTCATTATGGTTACGCTGCAGGTTTCCACCATGTCAGCATGGATTAGACCAGCTACCGAGCGTTTGTCTAACACATATACATAACTCCATGGACTTACAAGCTCCCCTTTCATTTCACATCGACGACATCCATATACAAAAGAGCATGATATCAACTAGGTACAAGTACCAAGTGCAATGTTGAAAGCGTTCCCCATGAAAGCATGGTTCTGCTAATTCCCAACAAATACGTGCAAGCATATACAACATAGACGACACAATGGTTCAAGTTTATTAAGGGCAAGTAAAGTAAAGTGTGCCTTCAAGTTCGTGAGAGCTTTAATCACTAGTTTTCTCATAACAAGAGGAAGGTAAACAAAAGCATGAATAAACTTGGAATAGCATAAGCTAGTAGGTAGGTATGGTGGACACTTTGGAATAACTTGGTTTAGGGAGTTGGATGCATAAGTGGAACTCATACTTGGTTGTGGAGGCTAGCAAAAGATTGGGAGCGACAAACTAAGAGAGCAATAATGGCCATAATCATGCAGAGTTACAAAACATCATTGATCAAAGCATAAATTGATAAAACAAGTTTAAAACTAAAGGATCATAAAGGCTATGGTGACTTGAGATAGTCATAACATGGTGCGAGCATGTGCCAAGTCAACCCAAATAAAGCATCAAAGGAGAATACCACTATACTATGCTTTAATATGCTAAAACAACGCATGATTCATCCAAGGCACATTAAGCAATCTCAATTGTTTATAACAAGTCATGCTACAGCAAAGAATACTAAGCATAAAGCCAAAACAATATCAAGCATGGCATGACAAAGCATAGGCCATAGTCAAAAACGAGCTCTTTTTACCACATAAGTATGAACTTTCCTACTCTTTTCCAAACCAAACCAAACTATTCGCAAACCAAAGTGTGAAAGAGGGGGTCCAACCAACTTATTCAGAAAACTAAGCAAACCAAGCAAACTAAAAACCAAAGCAAAAACAAAAAAGAAGACGCTCCAAGAAAAACACAACTCTGCATGAAATAATAAAAATGAAGCGTTTGGAAGAAACCTGGAATTTTTATTGATGAAGAAGGGGAATGCCTTGGGCATCCCCAAGCTTTGACGCTTGTACTTCTTGGATATTTCTTGGGGTGACACGCGTGGCATCCCCAAGCTTAAGCTTTAGTCCATCCTTTATCTCATTACTCGTTCCTTCCATACACCTGGAATTTTTCCTTCATACAAAACTTCACACAATCTCATTAGCAACATTAGTGCACTTAAGATAAACAAGTCTCAAGGTTCAGTTCTAATACCAAATAAACTTCCATTAGAACACTAGATACTGTAGCACTTCCCTAAAAAATCTCAATTCCCCAAAGGAACTCAAGAAGGAACTAACATGAAGCAAATGCAGAAAATGGCAGAAATCTGTCAAGACAGACCAGCAGGTAAAGACGAATTTTTTCGAAGACCTTCTGTTGCTCAAATCAAAAAGTGTTAAACTAACGGAAGTTAGATAACAACCTGGGGCAGAAGCACAACACATTACAGCTCAATCCGACATACAAAGCTCTCTCAGGAATTTTTACGGTGAAGCACAAAAATCTGTTTTGGGACAGCAACTTTCCCAATCATTACTTCTCTCTCATTAGAGGTTACTCTTGGTACAAAAAGCAAATAAAAAGGATAAGGAGAGGTTATTACAGAGGTAATATGTGGCGCCCCGCAAAAACCACTACTAGAAAATCGCGTTGTTTTTGTGCATTGCATCTTCATGACCTCATGCTCATGTCATCATGCCACATTGCATTTGAGCATCGTCATGTCATCATGTGTTTGTTTGTCTAAAACTATATTCTAAAAGCCTAGTTTGTTTTCTAAATATTCCCTGTCTTAATTTCAACTCAAAACTCCATTCTTTCTGGGTCTTTTATTTGTCTAAAAACTATTTACAAAAGTCTATTTTAAATTAAAATAAAAGTTTATATTATTTTTGGGAGGCAGCCCGCCGGTGGCCAGCAGCCACCTACAAACCCTAAATCTAGTCCCACCCAAACCCTACCACCCCGCCAGCCACCCCCTCACCCGCCGCCACTCTCTCTCTCTCTCTCTCTCTCTCTCTCTCTCTCTCTCTCTCTCTCTCTCTCTCTCTCTCTCTCTTCCTCTCTCTCCCACCCACCTGGCCCGCCACTGGCACACCTCCACCTCACTCCACCCAATCTTTGCCCGCCACCTCATCCCACCTGCCACCGACCGGCCGCCCCTGCACGCTTCCCCGCACCACGCTGCACGCACGCGCGGACACGCTCTCGCTCGCCCTGCCCAAATTCCCGCCACCACACGCCACCTACCGCCTACCCCATCGATCCTGGCCCCACCACCACGCCCCGACCCGACACGCCTCTCCTCCCCATGTTCCTCTCCCTGCACCGGTCCTCTCCCCAGGCCGATGCCGCCGCTCCCCGCCTTCTCCTGCCCGTCGCCCCTCTCCTTCCCACCAACCACCGCCACCGCCACGGCTCAACCCCGCCGCCCTTCCGCTCGCCGGGCCGCCGCCTTCTCGACCGGCGCTCCCACTCCGCCTCACGCCTCCAGCGCCCCTAGCAACGACGCTTCGGGCTGAGCTTCCGGCCTCCCCAAGCGTCGCGCCGTCCTCCTTTTCCCCTCCGCCGGCCTCCTCCGTCCGGGCCCCGAGCTGGCCGCGACCCCCATCCCCCTGCGTCGGTCGCCGCCTCACCTCGCCCTACTCCGACGTGCCCTTCCTCGGGCCTCGGTCTGCCGCTCCTCGCCTCGACGGCCGCCGCCCCGAGCTCGTCTCCCTCCTCGAGCTCCCCGCCGCCGGCCGCACCCTCCTCTGCCTCCGCTCGCCCGCCTCCTTCCTCCGGCCTCCCCCCTCCTCCTCCCGAGCTCGTCCTCCGCGCCGGCGAGCCCGCCTTCCTGCGCATCCTCTCCGTCCCGAGCATCTCCGGCCCTGCGCGCGTGTACAACCTTGACCCGACCATGACCGTTCTGTTAGTAATATGTGGTGTCAGTGGTGTTTTTGAGTTGGGGTTTGTAGTGTTCAGAGGTGGTGATTCTGCGGTTGCGAGAAGATGTGGTGAAGCTGACTCAGTGGTTTGAGACCCTCGCGTTGGGAAAGATTGACAAGATCTTCGACAAGATTTCGGTACCCACGAGTAGCCGAGAAGACCATGCCGAGAACCCACGGTACCCGAAGACCGAACCCGGAGCCGCTCCAAGATCTCCTTCCCGGAGTTGATGATCCGATGACGCTAAGATCTACATCACGGATCCGCCAGGCGAGGCCTCGAAGGCCATCGACGCGTGAAGATGTACCCTCGGAATTCTGAGGAGGTCGGCAAGAACTCCTACACGGACGCCAAGACTCGGATCCGAAGACCGCCAAGATCGCCACAGAACGGCAAGCTCTCCACCCCAGATACGCCAAGTACTTCCTCGAGGACGCCAAGTTCTTCACCCCGAACGCCAAGACCGACACCGACCAGGGCGAACCCGATGATCCTCCGACGCCAAACCAAGTCCTTTGACAACCTCCATTATCCGAGAATGTTTCCACCGAGACTGATCCCCGTCGAACCTGTCGAACCCCGAACCCCCGGAACCCAAGATCTTCCGAACCCAGATGTGTGAACCTTTTCCCGAGCCCCTATTTTATAAATGCTATATATAAAACTTGTTGCATATTAATTGTTCATGCATGCATACATGTCTGTGGTTTGGGGGTATGATGCCGATTCACCTCATAATTAAATATGGAGTCTATATGCGGAATACATTTGTCTTATTCTGGACTCTATTTAAATTTGTGTAGCGAACCGATGCCATGCTTCGCCCTGTTAATACAACATTTAAATTGCGGGGTAGTTAAATAACTCGAACCATTTAATTAATTGTCGGAACCCCGATTCTGCTTAATACTGCCTAATTGCACCGCATCTGCATCATATCATAATCATGCCGGATCTTCTGCCATAGTATTAAATTGTGTATCCGGTGTTTCTGCTAGTGTTTGCTTCTTCACGGATTAGGCCGATGAGTTGATGCGAGTATCGACAAGTTCTCTGGTTATGATCCGTCGGTAGTGTATCCCAGGCGAGCATCCCTCCCCCTTCTACCTATTCTGCATTTATAGTCTTTATTTCCTCCTGTTGATCTATTGCTATCCGTGTCGCGATGCTTTAGTTTCCGTACACCAGTTATATCTCGTGCAGCCTCTATATTGCCTTGGACACCTCCTATTACCCGTGTTTGGTAGATAGCTGGCCTTGCGAGTCGTAGTTGCTTGCTCAGGTACGATCTCATGTTGTCAAGTACCACAGTTGTTGAAATGCTGGCAGATGTTAATGGTGGAGATGCTTACTAGTGGAGATGATCATGACTTTAAATACAACTATTAAAATGCTAGATATAACTAATGCATAGGCATCGGTGGGCAATAGATGTTATTTGGTTCTTCCAAGCTCACTTGTGTCCCGTAGGACCCCGAGTACTTGATACATGTTCCTTGATTTTTCGCACTATCCACATCCGGGAGGCCTTATGGACCCCCCCTGAGCCAGAGCTTGATTCATTTCTATTTCTTGGGGCCACAAAGTAGTTTGGGGCTTTATTACTATCCTGTACTTATGCCATGCTTTACTGCTTTATTTAAGATTGTGCGTGGAGCACATGTACTGTTTTGAATCATGGAATGTTTTCACGGTATAGACAAGCCCAGTCACACTTTCAGGTTCCCAGTCGTTTATAGCCATTGTCACAAACCCTGGGTCCGTTCCGGAGCCGGCCAACTTCGTTGCGGGTAGCTTAGTGGGGTGGCCCCCTGAAATATTTATGAATCCTGTGATCGCTTTGTCATGAATGCCTCGTTGGGTTTTGAGTTGGTTTTTCCGAGGTTGATCGAGTGTGTGTTGCTATTTGTGCACCCTTGCAGGGTAAAACTTTCTAAAAGCCGTGTCCGCGGTTATAGACGACTTGGAGCACAGTATCTCGATCATAAACAAGCATAACTAAAGTAGTGCTATAAATTTGACTTAGTATATCTGACTAGTAATCAGATTCACTATAACGGAATGGATATTAAAAATGCCAACCACTGGTGGACCTGGGTTGTTTGTTATATATGCCTAGTAAGTATTGCAACTCTAATGGAATGCGATAAAAGTGCCAACAACTGCTGGGTTTTGGGATTCCTTAGGACAATTATATCTGACTAGTAAATGTTCCAACTACAACGGAATGGTGATTAAAACTGCCCACTACTTATGCTATCAGGATGACTCAAGCTATATATCTGACTAGTAAATGGTGCAACTATAATGGAATGAGTAAAACTGCCAACTGTGTGAGTTCCTCGGATTGACTTCCTCGTTTGGTCTCGAGGGGGAATACCAGGATGGGTATGTTTGGTGCTAGTATCAGGTAGGATCCGAATAGGTCTTTCTTATCCCTCTCTAATAGCCGCCAGTTTTATTGAGTCTCTATAGGTTGTTTAGTGCCTGTTGCACTGCCACTTCAGCCCACCATACCTATGTAGGCGAGAGCCGCCGAATTCTAGCCTCGCCGTGTACTGGCCTCAGTACTGACGCTCCTCTTTTTTCCTTTGCCCTTTGTCGGCACCCCTCTTGTTTTAGCAGGTTTGAGATTGATGTCGTTAGCAGGGTTACCCTTCCGGCTTGGCCTGGGCAGGGTTATGGACACCATTGGTTATTCTTCAGGGCTCTTAGCCCAATTTGCATCTTGTCCGTACTCGGATGTTGTATTGCTTTCAAGGTGATTTGGATCTTTGTATTGCATATATGTATTCTTGACTCGTGGAGTCGTGTTGTATATATATATCTGTTCTGTGGGTCCCATCAAGGACTGTTGTGTAATGGTATTACTTTGTTTTCCACCCGCACGAAAGTGCCTGGTGGGCGTCCTTGAATCGTTTCTATGCGGGTTTTGGCGGAAAGGGCTAAAACTTGCATAGGGCCGATTTGAGGGTGTTACAGAGTGGTATCAGAGCTCAGCAGTTGCGATACCCCACAAGTCCAGCCTGTAGGATAACCTAGCTAACGGCCGATGTAGAGTGTCAAAACTATTTTTGCAAAATCGGTTGGATAGATCTGATTGGGTCTGCTTTTACTCCTTACCCCTCTGCTGTTCTCCTCTTACCTCTGCGTGTTTTAAATATGCTCTCTTACCTTTCTTCAAGTCCAGGATTTCTCGTGGTTGGGTTCCGTCGTACCTTCAGGGTTTCGCTTCCTCCTTTGGCAACAGTGTTTCTACCGCCGGAGTTCATGCTATCTGAGTGATCCTTTATCTGTGGTACCATTCTTTGGTCCTTGTTGTGCCTTCCGGTGTTTTCCGACACGACGCCATCATCTACGCCAGATCCGATGCAGAGCCTGCATCACCTCTTTTTTTCTGAACCTCGATTGTCGAGATCTTCAGTATGATTCCGAGAATGGTTGCACGCTTTTCTACTGATTGTGCGGAGTAATAGTTTGGGTGTGTGATGGATTGGCCCCCATGCCGACTACTCATTCTATTCGCTCCTGTACACTGAAGTGGATGAGGATGCATCGTTTCTCTCCTTCTAACGAAGTTAGAGGTGGCTTTATTTGTTGGTACCTCTACCTTCGCCTTTGTTCCTGGAGTGTTCTCTCGACCATCACGAACAACGACCTCTTGTTAGTGGTGTCACGAGGATCTACACGAAGCGAGAAGATTCAGATCGCCGACCTTCTCCCTGGTACCATGAGGCGGATCTCGAGGGCGAGATCCATTGTTAGTGGTGTCGAATTGTGGCGCCCGGCAAAAACCACTACTAGAAAATCGCGTTGTTTTTGTGCATTGCATCTTCATGACCGCATGCTCATGTCATCATGCCACATTGCATTTGAGCATCGTCATGTCATCATGCATTTGTTTGTCTAAAACTATATTCTAAAAGCCTAGTTTGTTTTCTAAATATTCCCCGTCTTAATTTCAAATCAAAACTCCGTTCTTTCCGGGTCTTTTATTTGTCTAAAAAATATTTACAAAAGTCTATTTTAAATTAAAATAAAAGTTTATATTATTTTTGGGAGGCAGCCCGCCAGGCCCGAAAGCCCGGCCGGCCACCTCCCAACCCTAAATCTAGTCCCACCCAAACCCTACCACCCCGCCAGCCACCCCCTCACCCGCCGCCACTCTCTCTCTCTCTCTCTCTCTCTCTCTCTCTCTCCCACCCACCCACCTGGCCCGCCACCTGGCACACCTCCACCTCACTCCACCCAATCTTTGCCCGCCACCTCATCCCACCTGCCACCGACCGGCCGCCCCCTGCACGCTTCCCTGCACCACGCTGCACGCACGCGCGGACACGCTCCCGCTCGCCCTGCCCAAATCCCACCACCACACGCCACCTACCACCTACCCCATCGTTCCTGGCCCCACCACCACGCCCCGACCCGACATGCCTCTCCTCCCCACGTTCCTCTCCCCACACCGGTCCTCTCCCCAGGCCGACGCCGCTGCTCCCTGCCTTCTCCTGCCCGTCGCCCCTCTCCTTCCCACCAACCACCGCCCATGAAGGATTAACCCGCCGCCTTCCGCCATGGCCACCGCCTTCTCCCGGCGCTCAGCTGCCTCCCGCCCAGATATCGCCTCCAGCACCCCTGCAAGCACGATGCCTCGTGTCGTCGGGCCCGAGCTCACCGGCCTCCCCCAAGCGTCGCGTCGTCCTCCTCTTCCCCTCCGCCGGCCTCCTCCGTCCGGGCCCCGAGCTGGCCGCGACCCCCGTCCCCCTGCGTTGGTTGCCGCCTCACCTCGCCCTACTCCGACGCGCCCTTTCTCGGGCCCCGGTCCGCCGCTCCTCGCCTCGACGGACGCCACCCCGAGCTCGTCTCCCTCCTCGAGCTCCCCGCCGCCGGCCGCACCCTCCTCTACCTCCGCTCGCCCGCCTCCTTCCTCCGGCCTCCCCGCTCCTCCTCCCGAGCTCGTCCTCCGCACCGGCGAGCCCGCCTTCCTGCACATCCTCTCCGTCCCGAGCATCTACGTCCCTGCGCGCGTGTACAGCCTCGACCCGACCATGACCATTATGTTAGTAATATGTGGTGTCAGTGGTGTTTTTGAGTTGGGGTTTGTAGTGTTCAGAGGTGGTGATTTTGCGGTTGCGAGAAGATGTGGTGAAGCTCACTCAGTGGTTTGAGACCCTCGTGTTGGGAAAGATTGAAAAGATCTTCGACAAGATTTCAGTACCCACGAGTAGCCGAGAAGACCATGTCGAGAACCCACGGTACCTAAAGACCGAACCCGGCGCCGCTCCAAGATCTCCTTCCCGGAGTTGATGACCCGATGACGCCAAGATCTACATCACGGATCTGCCAGGTGAGGCCTCGAAGGCCATCGACGCATGAAGATGTACCCTTGGAATTCCGAGGAGGTCGGCAAGAACTCCTACATGGACGCCAAGACCCGAATCCGAAGACCGCCAAGATCGCCACGGAACGGCAAGCTCTCCACCCCAGATACGCCAAGTACTTCCTCGAGGACGCCAAGTTCTTCACCCCGAACGCCAAGACCGACACCGACCAGGGCGAACCCGATGATCCTCCGATGCCAAACCAAGTCCTTCGACAACCTCCGTTGTCCGAGAATGTTTCCGCCGAGACCGATCCCCGTCGAACCTGTCGAACCCCGAACCCTCGGAACCCAAGATCTTCCGAACCCAGATGTGTGAACCTTTTCCCGAGCCCCTATTTTATAAATGCTATATATAAAACTTGTTGCATATAAATTGTTCATGCATGCATACATGTCTGTGGTTTGGGGGCATTATGCCGATTCACCTCATAATTAAATATGGAGTCTATATGCGGAATACCTTTGTCTTATTCTGGACTCTATTTAAATTTGTGTAGCAAACCGATGCCATGCTTCGCCCTGTTAATACAACATTTAAATTACAGGGTAGTTAAATAACTCGAACCATTTAATTAATTGTCGGAACCCCGGTTCCGCTTAATACTGCCTAATTGCACCGCATATGCATCATATCATAATCATGCCGGATCTTCTGCCGTAGTATTAAATATTGTATCTGGTGTTTCTGCTAGTGTTTGCTTCTTCGCGGATTAGGCCGATGAGTTGATGCGAGTATCAACAAGTTCTCCTGTTATGATCCATCGGCAGTGTTTCCCAGGCGAGCATCCCTCCCCCTTCTACCTATTTTGCATTTATAGTCTTTATTTCCTCATGTTGATCTATTGCTATCCGTGTCACGATGCTTTATTTTCCGTACACCAGTTATATCCCGTGCAGCCTCTATATTGCCTTGGACACCTCCTATTACCCGTGTTTGGTAGATAGCTGGCCATGCGAGTCGTAGTTGCTTGCTCAGGTGCGATCTCGTGTTGTCAAGTACCACAGTTGTTGAAATGCTGGCAGATGTTAATGGTGGAGATGATCATGACTTTAAATACAACTATTAAAATGCTAGATATAACTAATGTAGAGGCATTGGTGGGCAATAGATGTTATTTGGTTCTTCCACGCTCACTTGTGTCCCGTAGGACCCCGAGTACTTGATACCTATTCCTTGATTTTTTGCACTATCCACATCCGGGAGGCCTTATGGACCCCTCCTGAGCCAGAGCTTGATTCATTTCAATTTCTTGGAGCCACAAAGTAGTTTGGGGCTTTATTACTATCCTGTACTTATGCCATGCTTTACTGCTTTATTTAAGATTGTGCGTGGAGCACATGTACTGTTTTGGATCGTGGAATGTTTTTGCGGTATCGACAAGCTCAGTCACACTTTCGGGTTCCCAGTCGTTTACAGCCATTGTCACAAACCCTGGGTCCGTTCCGGAGCCGGCCAACTTTGTTGCGGGTAGCTTAGTGGGGTGGCCCCCTGAAATATTTATGAATCCTGTGATCGCTTTGTCGTGAATGCCTCGTTGGGTTTTGAGTTGGTTTTTCCGAGGTTGATCGAGTGTGTGTTGCTATTTGTGCACCCCTGTAGGGTAAAACTTTCTAAAAGCCGTGTCCGCAGTTATGGATGACTTGGAGCACAGTATCTCGATCATAGACAAGCATAACTAAAGTAGTGTTATAACTTTGACTTAGTATATCTGACTAGTAATCAGCTTCACTATAACGGAATGGATATTAAAAATGCCAACCACTGGTGGACCTGGGTTGTTTGTTATATATGCCTAGTAAGTAATGCAACTCTAATGGAATGCGATAAAAGTGCCAACAACTGCTGGGTTTTGGGATTCCTCAGGACAATTATATCTGACTAGTAAATGTTCCAACTACAACGGAATGGTGATTAAAACTGCCCACTACTTATGCTATCAGGATGACTCAAGCTATATATCTGACTAGTAAATGGTGCAACTATAATGGAATGAGTAAAACTGCCAACTGTGTGAGTTCCTCGGATTGACTTCCTCGTTTGGTCTCGAGGGGGAATACCAGGATGGGTATGTTTGGTGCTAGTATCAAGTAGGATCCGAATAGGTCTTTCTTATCCCTCTCTAATAGCCGCCAGTTTTATTGAGTCTCTATAGGTTGTTTAGTGCTGTCACTGCCACGCCGCTCACCACCATACCTATGTAGGCGAGCCACCGAATTCTAGCCTCATTGCCTTGGCCTCGATCGACGCCTCTTTTTTCCTTTGCCCTTGTCGGCACCCTTTTTGTTTTAGCAGGTTTGAGATCGACGTTAGTGGTTACCTTCCGCTTGGCCCAGGCAGGGTTATGGACGCCATTGGTTATTCTTCAGGGCTCTTAGCTTAATTTGCATCTTGTCCGTACTCGGACGCTGTATCGCTTTCAAGGTGATTTGGATCTTTGTATTGTATATCTGTATTCTTGACTCGTGGAGTCATGTTGTATATATATCTATTATGTGGGTCCCATCGAGGACTGTTGTGTAATGGTATTACTTCGTTTTCCACCCGCACGAAAGTGCCTGGTGGGCGTCCTTGAATCGTTTCTATGCGGGTTTGGCGGAAAGGGCTAAAACTTGCATAGGGCCGATTTGAGGGTGTTACATAATAACTTCCAAGACTCATCTAAAACTCTTGGGTTATTGAAAGAACATTTCTTAATCCCTAGTGTTTTGTGTGTTAGATAACAATACCAAGGATCATTTAATGTGTGTTGAAGTGTTGCAGCTCTATTTGAGAATAAAGGGAAAAGTGTAGGGGTTCGTAGCATGGAAAACAAAAAATTTCTATCGCATACAAACAAACAAGCCAAGATCTATCTACTAGATTGTAGCAACGAGTCGATAGAGGAACTCACCCTCGAAGATTCCAAAGCGGTTAACGAGAGCAGATTCTCGTGGGTGATGTAGTCGTACTCTTTCCGATCTCAAGATCGCGTAGACGATCCTTCCAGCGCCACGTTCCGGCAGCGCTCTATCGGTCACATCGCTCTAAGATTTCGACGAAGACCTTCCTCTCCCTTGTTCCAAAGAAAATGGAGGTTGTAGCACTCTCCTCGCGATTCCGCAAAGACAACGGCGTGGTACCGGAAGTAGAGGGGAGATCCCGCAGGGCTTCGCCTTAAGCCGGTGCGAGTATGGTGGAGCTTATGAGAGAGGCTATTAGTGGTCTAGTAATTAGACGCACCAATTAGAAGGCTCTAAACCGCTGGCTAAAGCAATTAGAAGCTCTAAACCAACACGGCTCTAAACCGGAGATCTAGAGGTGGAAACTTGTGTGTGCTAGGAGGGAGCCCTGCCTCCTTATATAGGTGGGAGGGCTGGCGGCCAAGGGAGGAGAGAGTCCTCCCAAGTCGGCTTGGTGGGCGCCGCCAAGGGAGGAACCTCCTCCACCGGCCTCCACCAATCCTCCTCTCTTCCCACTTCCCAAAATTGCTTGACTTTCAAACTAGCCGCTTGACTTTTCAATTTAGGATTTAAATAAATCCTTTATTTTGGACAGAAGACACCTAGTACATGATGCAATCATTCCAACTTACAATGACACATTCATGTACCCTTCCTCCGGAGTGCCGACATTCCGACCTTCTAGAATGTTCCCGATGAAAACACCTAACCATTCCCCAACTCCAAACGGGACTTTCCTTATATGAATCTTATTCTCGACCATTCCGGATCTCCTCGTGATATCCGGATCCCATCCGAGACTCAACAACATTCGGTCTCTTTCATAATACCATAACTACTCAAACAACGTCAATCCTTAAGTGTGTCTCCCTACGGTTCGTGAATTATGCGGACATGATCGAGACACTTCTCAACAATAACCAATAGAGGAATCTGGAAATTCATATGGCTCTACATATTTCTACGATTACTTTGCGATCGAATGAACCACTTACATACGATACCAATTTCCCTTTGTCTCACGATATGTTACTTATCCGAGGTTATGATCGCGGGTATCTCCGCATACCTAGTTCAACCT
Organism: Avena insularis; assembly: GCA_023614405.1. NCBI lineage: Eukaryota > Viridiplantae > Streptophyta > Magnoliopsida > Poales > Poaceae > Avena > Avena insularis. The sequence continues at coordinate 674,681,153 of CM042690.1, forward strand.
CGTATCGATAAGTACTCTTTTCTCGCTCCGTGATATGTGATCCCTTGTGAGCCAGTCACATGCTTGCAAGCTAATTGGATGACATTTCACCGAGAGGGCCCAGAGTATATCTATCCGTCATATGGATGGACAAATCCCACTCTTGATCCATGTGTTTCAACCAATACTTTCCGAACACTCAATGCCACTTTTATAGCCACCTGTTACGGTGTGGTGTTTGATGACATCAAAGCATCCATCCGTAAAGGTGATATGCATGATCTCATGGTCAAGGAATTAGGTTACTATGTATCGTAAAGCATATAGCAATTGAACTATTGTAATGACTTGATCTTTATGCTACGCTTATCTATAGGAGTATGTCCATCACATCATTCTCCTAATGATATGACCCTGTTGTTAATAACATCTCTATGTTCATGATCAGGAAACAATGATCATATATTAACCAACAAGCTAGTTTAACAAGAGGCTTTACTAGGGACTCTTATTTTAGTTTACAAATCACACAAGTATTAATGTTTCCGGTTAATACAATTATAGCATGGTATGTAAACATTTATCATAAGTATGAAGATATGATAATAACCACTTTATTATTGCCTCTTGGGCATATCTCCAACAAAAAGAACTCTGCCTTTGGGGGCGGATAATCCGGCCCCACCAGGGGCGGATAATCCGCCTCCTCCTGGCGCAAGCCCCGAGAGGCGGAATTTTGTCGGATTTTCCGGCCCGTGATAATCCCCCTTGCTCATCGCCAGGCGCAAGCCCGAGGGGGCGGAGTTTTGGCCGGACTTTCCGGCTTGGCCGGATAATCCGCCCCTCAGGGGGGCCGGATTATCCGCCCCCCAAGATCTTCACCAAGCTTCACCAAGGCGCAAGCCCCAGAGAGGGGGCGGAGTTTCCCCCGGAGAACTACACCTAGTTTGATAACAAACTACTTGACACAAATGCCCTCTTTGGCTGCTATAATAGCAGTCATATACTTAGCCTTTTGTTGTAGTATCTGTCACAATGTCTTAACTTTGGAACTCATCCAAATCCATTATGAAACTTACTTTCCATTATATTGTGCCACCCTTAGTTTAGATTGAGATAAACTTAATTTGTACTTTGTGACAAAACTAGTATCAATGTAGTACTTTTACAATGAACTAATCATCTATTCGTCACTTCTACAAATAATATACTCTTAGTTCTTCCAAAAGATCATAAGAATATCCTTACTATCGTCCAATGATCATCTTATGAATCATTCTGGTATATGCTCATAACATTTAGAGCATAGGACATATCTGGATTTGTACATACCACAGTATGATTGATATAAACACTCTTTTGTGATTTCATACATCAAGTATCAATCTATACTTGAATCTTTGTTTCACTTACCAAGTGCCAATACACTTGAATATATCATCAACATTGAACTCTTTCAATCCTTTCTGTGCAACAAGAACCTTTCTTGTAGTTTCTATATTGAATTCATTCAATATCTCGTCTATGTACTTCTGGCACAACCATATTTGCGTCTATTGATGCCAAATATTTGGGTTTTGCCTAAGTCTTTCATCGGGATGAAATTCTTAATATGTGTTAATAAAAGATACATTATTTCCAATCAACAATATGTCTTCCACATAATGTATTAGAAACATGTCTTAGCGCTCCCACTTAATTTCTTGCAAATGCAAGCATCTTCATTGTCTCCGATGAAATTAAACTCTTTTAACAGTTTCATCATAGTGAAGATTCCAACTCCGCTATGCTTAACTTCAACCATTGAAGTTTGCATATACATTTAGCATCCTTTGAATTAACAAAAACCTCATGGACCGTGTCATGCACACGTCCTAGGTAACAATTCTATTAGAAGAACTTGTTTTGTTTATTCAACTACCACATAACAAAATTATATGTAGTGGTTGCTACATTAATCCATCTAGACTAAATATCGCTATGAAAGATCAAATCTTGTCATATACAACCTTTGAACATTGTTGTGAACTCTTTCCCAACATGTTGACTATTTCATAGATGTGAAACATCCATGTCTACTTCTTTATAGATCCAAACACAACTGCAAGGTCTTACACCTTTTTCGAGGGTCCTTCAAGTTCAAAACTTGATTTCTCGTGTATGGAACTATCACGGATTATATGGCTTCAAGCCATTTGACGGAGTCAGGGCCCATCATCGCTTCTTTGCATGTAGTAGGTTCATTATTCTCAAATAATGATTCAACCCTCAAATCTTGGTATTTGATTGTTCATCCGACCTACTTGTTTCAATAGAAACTTAGACCTCCGTGACCACAACCTTTGAGGCACGTGAGCCATGAGCATTGTTGTCGCCTCCTAACACTTTTCGGTGCGCAACTTTGCACATATAGCTAATGTTCTTTTAACCTTATCTTAGTTCTATTGTCCTCCCACTTAACTTTTCACGTATAATTCCTTCTCAAAGAAACTTGTCGTTCTAAGCGACAAACACTTTTGTCTCCTGTTTATGGAGGAATACTTAACAATACAAAGACAGGTTTATCCGACTTTGGTTGCAAACATCTTTCTTATGCATAGCATACCAATGTTTAAGAAAGGACTACTTGGGTTTTATCCCAAACCATAACCTTATATGGTGTCATTTCAGCGGATTATGATGGAGCTCTTTTCAGTGGAAAAACGGTAATCTCTAAAGCTTTTAATCTTTAAAATATAATGGCAGTTTTATGAATTATACCTTTGATCTTACCATGTCAAACAAGGTTCAATTACATATCTCAATGCTCCATACTCTTATGGTGTTTCGGAAATGCAAATCCACGACCGATTCCTTAAATCTTAGGTATTATGCTAAACTTGTAACTTAAATATCTTCCTTTATGATCTTATCATAAACTATTCATATTCTTGTTACAATGATTTTGCACTTCATCTTGAAAGTCTTTTGAACTTTTCAAATATTTCATACTTCATCCTTATTAAGTAAATATTCATATATTCACTCAAATTTTCGGAGAAAGCATATGAAGTTGAAATCCATCGCTCTTGACTACACATAATGGAGTTCGTACAACAATATGCACAAGTTCCAATAAGCTAGTCTTTCGCTTCCTTTGGCCTATGAACGAAGTTTTAATTATCTCTAGAAAGTTTCACAAACGTCATTTGATCAAAATCAAAAGACTCCAAAATTCCATCCACATGGAGTTTCTTCATGTTTTCTTTCCAATATAATTTAAACGGCGATGTCACTTCCTAAGTGATCTTTCAATCAATTTGTCTTTCGACAATTTTAGCACTAGTTTTATGGATGTGATTTCTCCAACGAGATTTGTGAATCATCCATCTTTTATGGATTACGCAATTATTTGAACAACCCTTTTGTTCTCATAATACGATAAAACAAATCTTGAAGGCAAGCGTTGATGTTTAACGAGCAACAAAATAACCCTTTATTTGTTCTCGATGAACATCATCACCTATTCTTTGCTAGTTACTTAGGCCATTGTAGTTCATGAATTGTGTTGTTTCGTATGACGATTCACACCAACAAATTCAGTATCAAATACTTAAGAACCACATTGTTTAATAAGCAAAGAATATAGCCATAACACATATCATCTATATACTTAAACTGAACAATTCTAGTCTTTTCTTTTCGCCATATACTTATGAGATTCTCTTCAAGATTTCCTTTTACATTTGAAAGAATCTATCAACATCAATAGTGGAGTCATACTTATGACACATAGTCCAAAGCGTATAGTTAAATACCAATGTCTTTGAACTTGCACTTTGAAGTAGATCACCATTATCAAATATTTGGTGTTCTTTCAAATTCCTTTCTTTAGTAATCTCTTGGTGTAGTAAACATTTTACCTACATCAAATATTCACCCTCATCATGGACTTATCCATGATCTAGCTACTTTTAGCTTGTAACGGTGAATCGCGAGTATAATGTTGCTCTCCAAAACCTTTTGGAAGATTAGGACAACTAGTGTCTCCAACCTTTTGCAAATTCTCATCCAAATATGAGAACATGAACTTTGCCATATTATACTTTATCATGTTGAAACCAAAACTTTGTTTCAGATATCACAATATCTTCCACACATCATGGTTTCTGAAACAACTCTTTCAGATCCTAGATAACCTTGATATTAAGAGAATCTTTTGAATATCAAGAATCATGGAGACAAACATGATACTCAAACACTAACACTTGGAATTGTCACTCTTGTTTTAATACTAATTATTAAACTTTATGGAGTAACCGGAACTTACTGAAAGTTTGCAATAGGACTTTTAAACTTTAGATTAACACTTCAAAACAATACGATACCAGTTCGTAAAGTAACTAACCAGAATTCTATAGTTCTATCATCTCAATTAAAACTAAGCGCAAGATGGTAAACGGATGCCAATGACTACAACAACTATGCAAATTCACTTTGATTTTAGTTTATGATAAATTGAGTTCTAATTAATAATTAAATTAATCTAGGTGAACTCCCACTTAAAACAATATCCCTCGCATTGTTTTAGTGATCACACGAACCAAATCCACCACATCAAAACCGATCATCACGAGAGTTGATATAGCTTCAATGGCGAACAATCAACATGTTCATCATATCTACTATATGACTCATGCTCTACCTTTCGGTAATCCGTGTTCCTGAGGCCATGTCTGTACATGCTAGGCTCACAAGATCAAACCTTAGCTACCGCATAAGCAAATCTGGCTTGCTTACGTTGTATTCACCATGAATCAAAGACACCCGATCATCACGTGGTGCTTCGAAGCAGCAAGCTTTGGCAACGGTGCATACTAAGGGTGAACACTTTAGAACTTGAAATTTATGTGCATGAGGGATCATCTTATAATGCTACCGTCGTCTACTAAGCAATACAAGATGCATAAAGGATTAACATCACATGCAATTCATAATATGTGATATGATATGGCCTTTCTTCTTTGTGCTTCCGATCTCCATCTTCAAGCACGAACATGATCTCCATCATCACCGGCATAGCATCAAGGTCAATGACGCTTCTTCATGGTTGTCGTCCACCAGCTTCAACTATTACAACTATTTTGAATAGACACGCAGGTCTTAATAAATTAAAGACAACCATATGGTTCCTGCTGCCGACTTACAATAAGGAACATTGCATACATCATATATAATCACAATCATGGCCATATCACATCATCAGACCCCGCAAAACAAAGTTAGACGCTTCTACTTTCTTTGCATATTTTACGTGGTTTGGGGCTTTCAATAAGTGTCGTTCTAACTTACGAACAAGAACCACAACATTGATACTAGCATTGTTGATTACCGTTGTAAATTGGATCTTAACTATGCTAGGAGAAACAGCACCCGCAGAGCCACTTATGCAATACAAGTTGCATGTCAAGCGTGGAGCAAGTCTCATGAACGATGTCATGTAAGGTTAGCCCGGGCCGCTTCATCCCAACATACCGCTAGATGCAAAGTACACAAAAGGCAATCTACAATAAAAGCATCAATGCCCACAATGACCATTGTGTTCTACTCGTGCAACAGATCTACATATAGACACGGCTCTGATACCACTGTAGGGGTTCGTAGCATGGAAAACAAAAATTTTCTATCGCATACAAACAAACAAGCCAAGATCTATCTACTAGATTGTAGCAACGAGTCGATAGAGGAACTCACCCTCGAAGATTCCAAAGCGGTTAACGAGAGCAGATTCTCGTGGGTGATGTAGTCGCATTCTTTCCGATCTCAAGATCGCTAGACGATCCTTCCAGCGCCACGTTAAAGGCGCTCCAGCAATCGGTCACACGTTCGGTACTGACGAAGACCTTCCTCTCCTTGTTCCAAAGAGCGGAGGTTGTAGCACTCTCGCGATTCCGCAAAGACAACGGCGTGGTACCGAAGTAGAGGGAGATCCCGCAGGCTTCATTTAAGCCAAAGCAGTATGGTGGAGCTTATGAGAGAGGCTATTAGTGGTCTAGTAATTAGACACACCAATTAGACGGCTCTAAACCAATTAGAAGGCTCTAAACCGCTGGCTAAAGCAATTAGAAGCTCTAAACCAACACGGCTCTAAACCGGAGATCTAGAGGTGGAAACTTGTGTGTGCTAGGAGGGAGCCCTGCCCCTCCTTATATAGGTGGGAGGGCTGGCCGGCCAAGGGGAGGAGAGTCCCTCCCCAAGTCGGCTTGGTGGGGCGCCGGACAAGTGAGGAACCCTCCTCCAACTCGGCCTCCACCAATCCTCTTCTTCCCACTTCCCAAAATTGCCGTTTGACTTTCAAACTAGCCGCTTGACTTTTCAATTTAGGATTTAAATAAATCCTTTATTTTGGACAGCGAAGACACCTAGTACATGATGCAATCATTCCAACTTACAATGACACATTCATGTACCTTCCCTCCGGAGTGCCGACATTCCGGACCTTTCTAGAATGTTCCCGATGAAAACACCTAACCATTCCCCAACTCAAACGGACTTTCCTTATATGAATCTTATTCTCCGGACCATTCCGGATCTCCTCGTGATATCCCGGATCCCATCCGAGACTCAACAACATTCGGTCTCTTTCTCATAATACCATAACTACTCAAACAACGTCAATCCTTATGTGTCTCCCTACGGTTCGTGAATTATGCGGACATGATCGAGACACTTCTCCGAACAATAACCAATAGAGGAATCTGAAATTCATATGGCTCTACATATTTCTACGATTACTTTGCGATCGAATGAACCACTTACATACGATACCAATTTCCCTTTGTCTCACGATATGTTACTTATCCGAGGTTATGATCGCTCGGTATCTCTGCATACCTAGTTCAACCTCACATCGATAAGTACTCTTTCTCGTTCCGTGATATGTGATCCCTTGTGAGCCAGTCACATGCTTGCAAGCTAATTGGATGACATTTCACCGAGAGGGCCAGAGTATATCTATCCGTCATATGGATGGACAAATCCCACTCTTGATCCATGTGTTTCAACCAATACTTTCCGAACACTCAATGCCACTTTTATAGCCACCCTGTTACGGTGTGGTGTTTGATGACATCAAAGCATCCATCCGGTAAAGGTGATATGCATGATCTCATGGTCGAAGGAATTAGGTTACTATGTATCAGAAAGCATATAGCAATTGAACTATTGAAATGACTTGATCTTTATGCTACGCTTATCTATAGGAGTATGTCCATCACATCATTCTCCTAATGATATGACCCTGTTGTTAATAACATCTCTATGTTCATGATCAGGAAACAATGATCATATATTAACCAACAAGCTAGTTTAACAAGAGGCTTTACTAGGGACTCTTATTTTAGTTTACAAATCACACAAGTATTAATGTTTCCGGTTAATACAATTATAGCATGGTATGTAAACATTTATCATAAGTATGAAGATATGATAATAACCACTTTATTATTGCCTCTTGGGCATATCTCCAACAAAAAGAACTCTGCCTTTGGGGGCGGATAATCCGGCCCCACCAGGGGCGGATAATCCGCCCCTCCCTCTGCCCAAGCAGGCGCAAGCCCCAGAAGGGGGCGGAATTTTGGCCGGATTTTCCGGCCCAGCCGGATAATCCGCCCCCCTTGCTCATCGCCAAGGCGCAAGCCCCAGAGAGGGGGCGGAGTTTTGGCCGGACTTTCCGGCTTGGCCGGATAATCCGCCCCTCAGGGGGGCCGGATTATCCGCCCCCCAAGATCTTCACCAAGCTTCACCAAGGCGCAAGCCCCAGAGAGGGGGCGGAGTTTCCCCCGGAGAATCCGCCCTTGGGGCGGAGTATTCCTGTGGCGGATAATCCGCCCAAGTGGGCGGATAATCCGCCCCAAAGTTGTGCAACGGCCAGATCCGGGAGGGTATTTAATCCAGCCATCCCTCTGCTGTAACTCTTGATTCATCTCGAAAAAGAACAGATCAGATCTAAAAGCTTCATACAAGAGTGCTCCACCTAGATCCACCCAAAGGCCCCATCCCTTGGGGAATCAAAGGAGGAGAACTCGATCTTCATCATTAGAAATCAAGCGCTTCATCTCCTCTCCATTCATTTGGAGAACCTCCGATCTAGTATTTCTTGCAAATATCTAGATCCTCGTTTTTGTTTATATTGATAAACCTTGTTCTTGTGGAAGATTGTTGTCATCCCGTGAGCCCCCAATTGGTTGTGGTGTGTGCCCCGATAGTGTTGTAAAAGGCACGGTTCCCCTCGAAGGGATCCAATAGTGGAGAAGGTGGATCAGGCCTCTCGTGGCGAGATCCATCGGAGAATAGGGTGAGGCCTATTGTGGCGTGGTGGTCTTAGAACCGCCCACCCCTCCAACTCAGATGTACTTCCCTTAACAAGGAAGGAACTGTGGTAAAACAAATCCCTGTGTCTTCGCGTGCTCCACTACGGTTTCCTCGCTCCTCTTTTACGTGCTTAGTAGTTAGGGCTACATATAGGAAAATTCTCGTAGTTGCATATCTAGAGAATTTACTTTGTGTCAAGCCTAAAATTGAAAAAGTATTAAAAATTGGTTAGCACCTATTCACCCCCCCCTCTAGGTGCCCATACGATCCATTTCAATTGGTATCAGAGCCTCGGCTCTTATTTCGGGCTTAACCGCCTAAGAGAAGTATGGGTTCCAAGGGAGATGGGAGTGATGCTCCGGAGGTAGTCACCATGAACGATCTCAAGACGTTGGAAACAACCTTGGTGAGTTCAATGGAGGCTAAGATGGAAGAGATGCGTCAACTGATAATGCGTCTCTCCACATCCGCAGCATCACCTCCATCTAACTCTGAGGATACCACTCCGCAATCCAAGGAAACGGTAAAACTGTTTCCAAAGATAACGAAGTGGTAGGTGATGATACTAGTAAGAGCTCCTCCTAAAAAGGATAGCGGTAAGGATGGATACAATGAGGTTTCTCATGTGTATTCCCTCGATCCGCCTATTCCTCACCCACATATACATAATAGGGGTGATCCACCCAAACGTAAACTTCTACTTTCTCTCAATGGCAATTTTGATGAAATCTCATGTGCGTTCCTCCATAGAGTTTTGGAAGATCATCGAAAATGGTCTTCACGTTGGAAATCCTAACAATCTCACAAGGAGAGAAGTGGTCGATAGCCAACTCAATGCTACAGCTCTACACATGATACAACTTTGTGTGGGTGATAAAGACATGCCACACATTTAGCATCTTAGCACGCTAAAGAAGCTTGGGATGCTCCCACCGAGCTCTTCATCGAAATGAAAGTATGAGAAGGAATAGATATGATGCCTTGAGCAATGAAGCTGAAGGATTTTATATGCTAGATGGAGAAGACCATGAGGACATGTATAGGAGGCTCAAGGCAATAGCTACAACCTTGAAACCACTGCAGCTCATGTTGATGATGCTTGGATCAAGCGCAAGTATGTCGGTGCTCTTATGCCATTTGAGCCCAGATTTGAAAAGTCTCAAGGTAGGCATAATTATCACCTCATGTCATCCAATGAGGTAATGCAAGAAATGGCCTTTCAAAGTGGCTGCCAAGAATGTCAAGATGCTCGTGTTCGAGCTATGGGGATGCAAAGGGGGTCAAATGGCTTTGAAGACTAGTGTGATTGATCATGATGAATATGCGGTAGAAGGTCCGGACTGTCCCAAGATATAAAAGGATCCACGGACAATACTTGGCTCTTTATGCAAGAAACTTTGGAAAGATCCAGCCAAGGCTAAAGCTGAACTAGATCGCAAGAGTGGAGCCTATGGAAGAAAAGAAAATGGTCCCAAGCTGAGAACATGCTTTAATTGTGGTGACCGGCTGCACTTCGTAGCTGAGTGTCCATATCAAAGTAGAGAGGATAATGGAGGAAGACTCATTTTCAAGGACAAATCAAAAGCTCCACGTAAGAAACAATTTGTAAAGAAGAATGCTCCTTTCAAGAAGCAACCAAAGATTGTTCTAGTAGCTCAAGAAGAATATTCATCGGGGAGTGAAGATGAGGACGAGGACGATAGCTCTCAAGAGGTGGCTGCTATAGCCACCACATCTACATCAACATCTCTCTTCGACTCTCCGAACGAAAACATCATCAACAAGAATGCTACTTGCCTCATGGCAAGAAGCTCCGAGGTAACTTCTTCTAACTCTTCTTTTCCCAAGGCTATGATAGACATGGATGATCCTGCTAGTCTTAAGGTTAAAGAAGAGATTATTGCTTTGGACTATTTCTATACTAACTTGCAAGGTGAGCACAAAGTTCGTTTTGAGGCTCTTATGGATCAGCTGGCCCAAAACGAAGCACTCTCAAGAAAAGGGCAGAATTGAAAGGGAGGATGCAATGGAAATTGCATCCCTAAAAAATGCTCTTGAAGAAGAAGAAGAAGCTCGGGTCTCTCTTGAAGAGAGGCTTGAGTCTATGGAAGAGTCACATGAAGAAATTGTGACTAAACTCGTTAAGGAACGTGACAATGCTGTCACCAAGGCAAAGAAGTTAAAGAAGGAAAGGATTGACTTTGGGGATGCTCATGATAGACTCTCCGAGGAATTGGAGAAACTTGACAATGCTCACAAGGCGTTGAAAAACGAGTTCTCTATTCTCAATGAGTCACATGATCAGCTTCAAAGTCGATTGGCCGAATATGATACTCCTAGCTCGTCCAACTCAACATATAGTAACAAGAAAAATGCTAGTGTGGAAAAAGGAGTGATCAAGGACATCACTACAAAGGACAAATATGTGCTTGATGAAGTTCTTGGCAAGCAAAGGTCAAATCATGGTAAAGAGGGACTTGGGTATTTCACCAAGTCCATGAAGAAGAAAACCAAGAAGAACAAGACCAAGAATGTGCAATTAAAGACAAGCACTACTGAGAAGGTTGTCACAAAAGACAAAACTAATAATATTGGTTTTGCAGGGTCTCACAATCCGAATTATGAACTCTTTTGTGATGATTATGGCGATGTTTATGCTTATTATGTTGGTCCTTTTGATGAATATATTGCTTGGTCTATTTGGGTCCCAAAGACCCTTGTTACTAACATGAAAGGATCCATTGAAAAATGGGTACCTAAAACCAAGAAGTAATTTTCTTGCGGTGGCTATGCTTCCGGTGGGTCGAAATGGGTCGGATAGTGGTGCACTAGTCATATGACCTAAGCAAGGAGATCATCACGGAGATGCGTCCAAATCTTGATAATATCACAGTCTCCTATGGTGATAAGTCTAAATCTCAGGTATTGGGTCTTGGCAAGGTTGTGGTTGCCCACGATATCTCTCTCGTGGACGTCATGCTTGTTGAGACCCTTGGCTACAATCTTCTTTCTGTTCGTGCCCTTGGCAAGATGGGTTTTGCTGTTTTTATCGATGATGATTTGGTGGTACTCTTATGGAGCAAGTCTCTAAAGGTCGCTTTCGTTGGATACGTCGAAAATGACCTGTATGTGGTGGACTTCTCGGGGAAAACCACTTCGGGTCCGATGTGTCTATTCAGAAAGGCCGACGTGGGCTGGCTATGGCATCGCCGTTTAGCCCATGTCAACATGAGAACTTTGCAAAGTCTCCAAAAGGGTGGCCACATTCTTGGACTAAAAGACAATGTCTCCTTTGCCAAAGATCGTGTTTGCAGGGCTTGTGTTGAAGGAAAAATGCATGATTCTCCCCACAAGAGGAAGACTATTGTGTCATCAAAGAGGATCTTGGAATTACTCCATGTGGATTTATTTGGTCCTCCTTCTCATGCAAGTCTTGGTGGGAAGAAATATTGCTTGGTCATCGTCGATGATTACTCAAGATATACATGGGTATATTTCTTCAAGCTTAAAAGTGAGACTCAACAAACTGTCATCAACTTTGCCAATGAAGTTCAACGTCAACACAATGTTCCCATCTTGGCAATTAGAAGTGACAACGGCATAGAATTCAAGAACTACACTTTAAACGAGTTTCTTAGCGAAGAGGGGATTAGACACCAATATTCCGCTATGCATACACCCTCAACAAAATGGTGTAGCCGAGAGGAAGAACCGGACTTTAATGGATATGGCAAGATCTATGCTAGCTGAATTCAAGTCTCCTTATAATTTTTGGGCTGAAGCCATATCCACTGCTTGTCACTCATCAAACCAGCTCTACCTTCGGAAGATCTTGGACAAGACCCCATATGAAATACTTACCGGCAACAAACCCAACATCTCATACTTCAGGGTATTCGGATGTAAGTGTTTCTTTCTTATTAAAGGTGTCCGTTTGTCAAAATTTGAATCCAAGGCTTTAGAAGGTATTTTTGTTGGTTACGGTGCCGAATCCCACACTTATAGAGTCTACAACAAGCTCACTGGGATTGTTGTAGAATCTTGTAGTGTGGAGTTCGATGAAAATAACGGCTCCTTTGTAGGGCAAGTTGATGTTTGTGATGCAGATGTTGAAATACCCCAAGATGCCATAAGAAGAATGGGCGTGGGATTTTTCCGCCCCATGGAGGAACCCCTTGTGGCGGATCGAAGGACAATGCTCCACATGTGGAGCCCTCATCTACACAAGATCAACAAGCTCCTACCGTTGGAGACAATCCTGCACCAACACCACAATCTTGAAGACCATCATCCCTTGGACAAGCTAGTAGTCCCAGGCGGACTATCCGCCTCCAAGGGCGGATAATCCGCCTGCACTACAACTGCACTAGGGATCGAAGGAGAAATCAACATCTCTGAAGCTCCCAGGCCGGATTCTCCGGCCCCCAGGGGCGGAGTATCCGGCCATGGGTCTCCAACTCCAGTCAGGCTCTCTCAGGAAGATGGCTCTGGTACTTCACCTCCCAGGCCGGATAGTCCGGCCCCTCCAAGGGGCGGATTATCCGGGCCTGAAGAAAATGTTCAGCAACAATCTTCTGGCAGTAACGGTGACCAAGATCAAGGGCAAGGCAGTAATCAAGACAAGGATACAACAATTGAATCCACTCCTCCTAGAAACAATAAGGACATTGAGGCTCGTCGCAAGGCTCACGCTGATCGCAACCTTCAACTAAGAGGTCACACTCTTGACAAGGTTGTTGGTGATCTACGACGAAGGGTATCCACTCGAAGTGAGCTTGCTAGCTTCTGTGATCATCAAGCTCACATTTCCATGGTTGAACCAAAGAAGGTTTTTGATGCTCTTGAAGACCCCGATTGGGTTGTTGCAATGCATGAAGAATTAAACAACTTCGAACGCAACAAAGTTTGGAAGCTCGTAGAAAAGCCAAAGGATTGCCGCAATGTTATCGGCACCAAGTGGATCTTCAAGAACAAACAGGATGAAAATGGCATTGTTGTGAGGAATAAAGCACGACTCGTGGCTCAAGGATTCTCTCAAGTAGAAGGAATTGATTTTGGCGAGACCTACGCTCCTGTGGCTCGCCTTGAGTCCATCCGTATCCTTCTTTCATATGCAGCCCATCATAATTTTAAATTATAACAAATGGATGTTAAGAGCGCTTTCCTTAATGGTCCTCTACATGAGTTAGTATACGTCAAGCAGCCCCCGGGGTTTGAGGACCCCAAATTTCTGAACCATGTCTACAAACTCGATAAGGCGCTCTATGGCCTTAAACAAGCCCCACGTGCATGGTATGAGCACCTTAAAGAGCTTTTGCTAGACCGTGGATTCGAAGTTGGGCAAATCGATCCCACTCTTTTTACTAAGAAGGTTAATGGGGAGCTTTTTGTATGCCAACTTTATGTAGATGACATTATTTTTGGCTCTACTAACCAAGCTTTTAACGATGAATTTTCAAAGCTTATGACTGACAGGTTTGAGATGTCCATGATGGGTGAGCTCAGGTTCTTTCTTGGATTTGAGATCAAACAACTTAGAGAGGGAACCTTTATTAATCAAGCTAAGTACATCCAAGACATGCTCAAAAGGTTCAAGATGACGGATCTCAATGGCGTTGCTACCCCAATGCAAACAAAGTGTCATCTTGAGCTCAATCCCAAGGGTAAAGATGTGGATCAAAAGGTATACCGATCCATGATCGGCTCTCTCCTTTACCTCTGTGCATCTAGGCCCGATATCGTGTTAAGTGTAGGAGTGTGTGCAAGGTACCAAGCCGCTCCTAAAGAAAGCCACTTAGTGGCAGTCAAGCGAATCTTCCGATATTTGGTTCATTCCCCAAATTTTGGGTTATGGTATCCCAAGGGTTCAAGTTTCTCTCTATGTGGTTACACCGATTCAGATTGGGTTGGTGACAAAGATGATAGGAAATCAACCTCTGGTGCATGCCAATTCTTGGGCAGGTCTCTAGTTTGTTGGTCATCAAAGAAACAGAATTGTATTTCACTCTCAACCTTGAAGCTGAATATGTTGTGCTGCAAGTGCTTGTACTCAATTGTTATGGATGAGGCAAACTTTAAAGGAATATGGTGTCAATTGTGACAAAGTGCCTCTTTATCATACAATGAAAGTGCTATCAAAATTGCTTACAATCCCGTGCAGCATACGAGAACAAAACATATAGAGATTCGCAACCACTTTATTCGGGATCATGTTGCTCGTGGAGATATTGCTCTATCCTTTGTGAGCACGAAGAACCAACTTGCTGATATTTTCACGAAGCCCCTCGATGAAGCAAGATTTTGTTATTTGCGGAATGAGCTAAATATCATAGATTCAAGGAGCTTGGCTTGACTACCCTTGCACACTCACTTGCTCTTATTCATGTATTTGGTTTAGATGAGGGCATAGACATAGCGGGAGTGTGGTCCTAATTGATTGGGCCAACCTCCCCCATAATGCGAAAAGCAAGTAAAATCATTTCCCTTAATATCATTTTGTGATATGTGGGTCATCGATGAGCATTGGTTTTGAACTCAAGATACATCTTCGCGGTGTCATGCCATGCGCTCCAACATGGTGGCTTCGGCCACCGCCCTCTTCCTCGAGAAGAGTTGGCTTTTCATGGGTCTCATTGGATTTTCTTGCATACCTTTTGTTCTTATGGAAAACACACTCAACTTTGGCTTTTGGTTGATTTGCTTCTTGCAAATTTGGGTGTGTAGTACCATCTCAGTTCGATACTCTCAACCCAAGCCTTTCTCTCCTCCTTGAACCATCTATTCTTGCACACAAGTCCTCTAAAACACCATCGAGATTTGCTAGGTTGCTCGGACTGATTCTTTTTTCAGAATTGGCAGGGCGGATTCTCCGCCCTAAGTGGGGGGCGGATTATCCGCCCCGGGCGAAATCAGCCCCTTATAGGCTAGGTCGGGGAGGGCAGGCTCAAACAGAGCAGCTAGTCCTCCCCCAACCCTACCTCTGCCCCCCAGCCGCCGCCGGAGCATCCGCCTCTCCCGGAGTCGATTTGACCACCGGATTCTCCGGGCTCTCCCCGGATCTTCTTCACCTCGCCTCCGGGTATCTTATCCTCCGCGATTTTCCTCCAATGAGTGAGGGTAACTCCCTCATCTCTCTCCTTTTGTATGGGATGTATTCTATTTGGTGGAAATCTCGTTGTAGAAGGTTCTTGGTGTTGTTTCTTACATGCTAGAATCAGTAGCCTTGCAACCCTAGTACTCGATCTGTTTTGCCATGGTAGATCTGAGCCAATCCAGAATTTTTTTCGGGGGGCGGATTATCCGCCCTGCCAGGGCCGGATAATCCGGCCTGGAGAGCTACACTCTGGTCTGTTTTGGTTCTGGTTCTGCCCATGCACATCATTGGTTATGGGGTTGCATTGCTACTCTTTCTCCGTGTTTTCTTTCTCCTGGACTTGTGTGTATGCTCATCTCCATGCTACCTCTCTCAATGCTATTCACAGGTGGTTCCAAGCCGACCAAGACCTTCGCCCGTCGTCCCCGTCCCCGTTATCTCAAACCCACTGCAGAAGGGAAGTCTATTGACGAAACAGAGGTCCGCAGGGCAGCAAGAGAGGCTGCAAGGATGGCAGAGACAAGTAAGAAATCTAAGCGGACCGCTTCTCGCAAGGGCAAACAGTCTCGGCCCAATTACAAGTCTATGGACAGCATTCAGTATGCCACCATCCGCCAGACAGACTACTATGATGATGTTGACAGTGATGGCCAACCTGAGGACACTATGTTTTGGAATGCTCACTTTCGGGCTATCCATGATGATGTCTATGCTACTCTCAAGATTCGCCCCATGCGTCCCATTAACTTGACTGAGGCTCAATCCAAGGCTCGGCTCCTTGAGGCATTGGATGTGACCAACAAGATGGGGCTTCACCACCTCATGACCATTCAGTGCAATTATGACTCTTCTGTGGTGCGCCAGTTCTTTTCCACACTTGTGATCTGCGGTGATGAGCGCCGCACTATGAAGTGGATGACCGGGACTACCATGCTTCAGTCAGACTTTCGCACTTTTGGGCAGGTTCTTGGGTATGCTTTCCATGGTCGTGACACTCCCGCTGGTCACCGCATCATTACTCCATTGAAGCCATCCAAGGACACTGCACTGGCTCTGCCTTTCTCCCCGATGGTGTTCTTTGGTACTTTCGCTGGTCTCTCTCCCTTGTATGCCTCTCTTGTTGGCATGTTTAGGGACTGCATCGCGCCTAGTGGTGGCAACAATGACAAGATCCGTGGCCACCTTGTTCCTCTCCTTGCGTTTGCTCACGAGTGTGCCACCAACACTGGATCAGCCACTGGTTACAAACTGGATGTCATGGACTATATTTTTCATGAGATGACGGATGCTATGATCAACCGGCTCTCTATTCCTTATGCTCCGCTTCATTATGATGCTTGTCAAGCATATGTTACCCCATGAAGAGTTTGGCACCGCTTTGGATGGTGTTCATAAGCCCAAGAAAATCTACAACAAGGCTCAAGACTCATCACCCTCCACCGCCCCGAGTCCTTCATGCGTGATGCTCGGGCTAGTGGTCGCTGCTCCACGGTGTCCCCAATGGCACGTGAGGTCAAGCAGCTTAATTGGTTTCAGCGGAACATTCTTTGCATGGGTATTGACATTCACAAGGGCCAATATGAGGCGTACCGCAGGGATCATGAGAGGGATCACATGCAGCAGCTTATCCTCCACCATGTCTCAGGTGCCACTGGCAATCCACCTCCTCCCACTGCTCCGGATCCGTATGCCCAGTGGAACACTTCAGGGATCAACTATGGCGAGCTCGAGAGTTGTCTCTTTCCTCCTCCACCGAGGGCACCCACTCCTCCAGCTGATGACGATGATGATGAGTATGATGAAGAGGAAGGGGACGGGAATGACTACGACGAGGATGAGGAGGAGTGATCTCCAGGGACGTTAGCATCGCTCTTCTTCCTTTTTGGCGTTTCGATGCCAAAGGGGGAGAAGTAGTTCTATTAGGTCTCGTGGATTTGCAAGGGTGGGCACAAGCTTTTCGATTTTAGTCGTTTTTATTTGCTTGCTTGTGCCTTTTTCTAGCGTGAACTTGTTTGCTATTTGTGGTTGTTTGTGTAAGACTATGTCGTACTCCACAGTTTGGTACTATGGTTGGTATTCATGGATTTATGGATTTATCTATCATGGACCCCATGGAATTCTGGAATTATGGAGCATATTTGATGGCATATGGATTCATGGGATTATCTATGTATGCCTTGGCTATATTCTCATTCCGGTGGTATGGCATTTTTTCCAAAACCTTAAAGTAGTGTTCTCCAGTGTGTGTATTTGTATTCAAATGCAAATCTTAAATATGCACACATCTAGGGGGAGCGTCTTTCATTATTTAAGGTGGCATTTGCCGGTTTCATTGCAAATCCTAGTATTGTCATCTAACACCAAAAAGGGGGAGATTGAAAGAACATTTCTTAATCCCTAGTGTTTTGTGTGTTAGATAACAATACCAAGGATCATTTAATGTGTGTTGAAGTGTTGCAGCTCTATTTGAGAATAAAGGGAAAAGAACTCTGCCTTTGGGGGCGGATAATCCGGCCCCACCAGGGGCGGATAATCCGCCTCCCTGCCTAAGCAGCAAGCCCGTATAAGGGCGAATTTGGCGGATTTTCCGGCCCAGCCGGATAATCCGCCCCTCCAGGGGGCCGGATAATCCGCCCCCCTTGCTCATCGCCAAGGCGCAAGCCCCAGAGAGGGGGCGGAGTTTTGGCCGGACTTTCCGGCTTGGCCGGATAATCCGCCCCTCAGGGGGGGCGGATTATCCGCCCCCAAGATCTTCACCAAGCTTCACCAAGGCGCAAGCCCCAGAGAGGGGGCGGAGTTTCCCCCGGAGAATCCGCCCTTGGGGCGGAGTTTTCCCAGGGGGCGAATAATCCGCCCCAAGTGGGAGGCGGATAATCCGCCCCCAAAGTTGTGCAACGTCAGATCTGGGAGGTATTTAATCCAGCCATCCCTCCCGCGAACTCTTGATTCATCTCGAAAAAGAACAGATCAGATCTAAAAGCTTCATACAAGAGTGCTCCACCTAGATCCACCCAAAGGCCCCATCCCTTGGGGAATCAAAGGAGGAGAACTCGATCTTCATCATTAGCAATCAAGCGCTTCATCTCCTCTCCATTCATTTGGAGAACCTCCGATCTAGTATTTCTTGCAAATATCTAGATCCTCGTTTTTGTTTATATTGATAAACCTTGTTCTTGTGGCAGCTTGTTGTCATCCCGGGAGCCCCCAATTCGGTTGTGGGTGTGTGCCCCGATAGTGTTGTAAAAGGCACCGGTTCCCGCCTCGAAGGGATCCAATAGTGGAGAAGGTGGATCAGGCCTCTCGTGGCGAGATACATCGGAGAATAGGGTGAGGCCTATTGTGGCGTGGTGGTCTTAGAACCGCCCACCCCTCCAACGCAGATGTACTTCCCTTAACAAGGAAGGAACTGCGGTAAAACAAATCCCTGTGTCTCTGCGTGCTCCACTACGGTTTCCTCGCTCCTCTTTTACGTGCTTAGTAGTTAGGGCTACATATAGGAAAATTCTCGTAGTTGCATATCTAGAGAATTTACTTTGTGTCAAGCCTAAAATTGAAAAAGTATTAAAAATTGGTTAGCACCTATTCACCCCCCCTCTAGGTGCCCATACGATCCATTTCAGTTATCTCCCAACAAGTACTTTTCTTTAACGCCTTTAAGTTAGGCATGAAAATTTGAGAAGATGCTCTCATAGGAAATATGAATTGAAGTAAAAGAGAGCGTCAAGAAGCAAATTCAAAACACATTTAAGTCTAACCCACTTCCTATGCATAGTAATCTTGTATGCAAATAAATACACAAAGAACAAAGTGACAGGCATAGGAAGATAAAACAAAAGTAACTTCAAAACTTTCAGCACATAGAGAGGTGTTTCATTACCATAAAAACTTCTACAACCATATTTTCCTCTCTCATAATAATTTTCAGTACCCTCATGAATAAACTCAACAATATAACTATCACATAAGGCATGCTTTTCATGATCTACAAGCACTATAGCTTTATTATAAGCATTTTCAAAAGAATCCTCGGGAACATAACATTCACCCTCCTTTGATAAGCATGGGGGACAATCAAATAATGTAAGGGATAAAGTGTTACTCTCATGAGAATGTAGACATGGGTAGATCCATTCTTCCTCCTTTTGTCCATCACTCTCCTCCTCTTTTTCATCTAATGAGCTTTCAGGTTCAGCAATTTCTTCTTCCATGGAGGTTCTAGCAGGCGGTGGTTCATCTATTACCTTAGCAGACATAATACTATTCCCAAATAGGAAACTGAGTGAGCTATCCATAATGAAATAGTGATTGGAGCAGAGCTAGTCATAAAGGCAGCTTAAGAAAGGAACTAATTTTTTTTGTGTTTTTCCAACAAGAAAGCAAACAAGTAAAACTAATTTTTTTGTGTTTTTGAAGAACAAAACAAGCAAACAAAGCAAAAAGGAACTAAGCAAAACAAAAACAACAAAGTAAAGAGATTGGTTATAAGGGGCTCCCCTTGTGAAGATGTCCTTGACTCCCCGGCAACGGCGCCATAAAAATGCTTGATGGCTCAATGCACGGTGCCCAGAAAAGTGTTGATGGCTCGTGGTTGATGTAGAGCTTGTTGGGAACCCCAAGAGGAAGGTATGATGAGCACAGCAGCAAGTTTCCCTCAGTTATGAAACCAAGGTTTAATCGAACCAGTAGGAGCAAGGAAACACCCCAAAGGTGTTACTAGCTGAGCTTTGGCAGGGCGCACTACTGGTGCTAGTAGCAATGTGGAGACATGCACAACACAACCACAGAACTTTGTCCCCAACTTGCGATGAGGTTGTCAATCTCACCGTGTTTTGCAGAAAACAAAGGATTAAACGTATCGAATGGAAAGAAGTAAAAGTTTGCAGAGAGTAAACACAAAGCAGTAAAAGTTTATAGATTGTATGTAAAGAAAAAGGACCAGGATCCATAGTTCACTAGAGGTGGATCTCCTTAAGATAGATAACATGTTGGGTGAACAAATTATAGCGGGGCAATTAACAAACACCGAGAAAGCAATACATGCATATACTAATCATCTTAACTCCTTTGAGACTTGATTGGGCATTATAACATAATACATAGACCGCCATCCAACTGCATCTATGACTAATAATCCACATTCAGGTTATCATCCGAACCCCCTCCAGTATTAAGTTGCAAGCAACAGATTATTGCTTTACAAACTGCGTGTAAAGTAAACAATATGATTGTTCTATGAACAAAGGATTGTTGTTTTCTCCCTAGTAGCAACAGCACATCTAGTACCTTAGAGATTTCTGTCACTTCCCAGTTACGAGGCATGAACCCACTATCGAGCATAAATACTAACTCTTGGAGTTGTTAGCATCTACTTGGCCAAGATAGCTACTAACAACGGAAAGCATGCAAGATCTCAAATAACAAAGACATGATATAATCAATAATCAATCTGAAATAGAATCTCAATATCCATCGGATCCCCGCAAACACAACATGTATGAATTACAAATAGATGATCTTGATCATGAACGGAGCTCACAAGATCTAAACATGAAAGCACAAAGGAGGAGAAACCAGCCGTCTAGCTACTACATGGATCTGTAGTCCAAGGTTGAACTACTCACGCATCACACTGGAGGCTTGCATGGTGATGAAGAAGGCCTCCAGGGTGAATTCCCCTCTCCGGCAGGGTGCCGGGAAGAGCTTCAGATTCCTCCCGATCTAGGGATGGAGATGACGGCGGCTACAGACTCTTTCGTGGATTTTTGATCGGGTACTTAGGGTTTTCGTCCCGAGGGAAATATATAGGCGGAAGGAGAGGCCGAGGGGGTGCCGGGAGCCACCACACCACCCCTGGCACGGGTCCAGCCTGGCCGCGCGGCCAGGTGGTGGCTGCCCCGGCCCTTCTCATCCTCGTGATTCGCACTTGATCCCTTCCAGAAAAATAGGCACTTTGGCTTTTGTCCCGTCCAATTCGAGAATATTCATTTTCGACTTTCCCGGAACCAAAATGAGAAAATGGCAGCTAGCACTGTGGCTCTTGTTAATAGGTTAGTCCAAGAAATCATATGAAAAGTACTCCAAAGTTGGAACAAAACACAAGAAAGTGGATAAAACCAAGCATGGAACATCAAAAATTATAGATACATTTGCAATGTATCAGAAGGCAAAGTCATATCATATCAGTCTAGACAACTGAAGCAACATGAGCAAAACTACCCTACCCATGACTTAGAACTAGCAGCCATAGTTTTAGCTTTGAAGACCTGGAGTCATTACCTTATGGGTAACCGCTGTGAGATTTATTCGGATCACAAGAGTTTGAAGTATATCTTCACCCAGAAGGAGCTGAATATGTGGAAAAGGAGATGGATAGAGTTAATCAAGGATTATGACCTTGACATTCACTATCACCCCAGCAAAGCCAATGTGGTAGCAGATGCTCTTAGTAGACTGCCGTGTAAATTAAACACCATGATTAAAGAAGCCTAGCCAAGTTTGCATGAAGAGTTGGAGCAGTTTAGAACGGAGCTAGTTAGTGAAGGATTCCTAGCCAGTATTGAACTTTAACCCACTTTGATCAGTCAGATCAAGGAAGCCTAGAAAGGAAATGCAAGTATCGACGGAATCAAACGTCTTATCGGTACAGGGAAGGTACCCGGATTCACCAAAGATGAAGAAGGAGTTTTGTGGTACAAAGGACGTATCTGTGTACCAGCAGATTTCGAGTTGAAGCAAGTCATCATGTAGGAAGCTCATGATACTCTTTATTCTATTCACCCAGGAGGAACAAAGATGTATAAGGATTTGAAGGAGCAATTTTGGTGGCACAAGATGAAGAGAGAAATCAGAAGCTACATAGCCAAGTGTGATATTTGTTAGAGAGTCAAAGCGGAACATCAGCGACCCGCAGAACTTTTGCAACCATTTCAGATTCTGGAATGGAAATGGGATTCTGTCGGAATGGATTTCATCACCGGTTTGCCTACCTCTAGTAGGGGAAATGACTCTATTTGGGTCATAGTTGATAGACTGTCCAAGGTAGCCCATTTTATACCTGTCAAGACCACCTACCATAGTTCGAAGCTAGCAGAGCTGTATATTGCTAGAATCGTCAGTTTGCATGGAACCCCTAAGACCATAGTGTCGGATCGAGGAACCCAGTTTACCTCAAGATTTTGGCAGAAAGACCAAGAAGGATTAGGAACCAAGATGAACTTCAACACAGCTTATCACCCGCAAACCAATGGACAAACTGAAAGAGTCAATCAAATCTTAGGAGATATGTTGAGAGCTTGTGTTCTAGAATATGGATCAAAATGGGAAGATTGTCTGCCTTTCGCAGAATTCTCATACAACAATAGTTATCAAGCTAGTTTGCAAATGGCCCCCTTTGAATTTCTATATAGAAGGAAGTGTCGTACCCCCTTGAATTGGTCGCAAGTAGGAGAGAGTCAGATCTTTGGACCCGACATCCTATGAGAATCCGAAGAGAAGGTTCACAAAGTCCATGAACACCTCAAGACCGCCCAATCCAGACAGAAGAGTTATGCTGACAAAAGACGTCGGGACCTGACCTTTAATGTCGGAGATTTTGTATATCTCAAAGTATCACCCTTGAAAGGAATGCAGCGTTTTCAACTTAAAGGGGAGTTAGCCCCTAGATATATATTGGACCCTTCAGGATTGTGAATCGCCAAGGAGAAGTATCATATCAACTGGAAATGTCGGAGGAGATGCCATCCATACATGATGTGTTCCATATCTCGTTACTTCGTAAATGCCTAGAAGTTCCGGAGAAGACCAAAGTGTTCAAGAACATCGATCACCGAGCCATAAATATCAACAAGTATCTAACTTATCATGAAGTACCCATTCGTATTTTGTAAGAAGCCTTCAGAACCACCAGGACCTGGAGTATCAAGTTTCTCAAGATCCAGTGGAGCAACCATACTGAAGAAGAAGCTACTTGGGAGCGAGAAGATTGCATTAGGATTGAGTTTCCAGATCTCTTTAGTTCCTAGTTTTTCTTAAATCTCGGGACGAGATTTTGTTTAAGGAGGGAAGGTTTGTAACACCCCAAAAATATTAAACAAGATTAGCAAGTTCTAATCACCCAAGTTTAGGGTTAACAAAAACTTTTCTTATTAAATCTCATATGAGTGTATGTGTGAATTGCATTAGTGTATGAATGAGTGCAATTGGCATGTTTGATTTCTACAAATGATAAGGAATGGTTTAAAGATGAATACTACATCATCTAGGCCATGTACAAACCAAATCAAAAGAAAAGAAAATCAAATATGAATCATATGATCAAATGGTCATTTTGACCAAAATTATCCACTAGACCACTTTGAGTGTTCCTAGTAAAAGATTTCTCACAGAAACATTTCCAAATATTTTCACCCCTTGCTAGACCAAGTAAAAGGAATCCAATCAAACCTTATAAAAAGACAAAAACTATTTTTAAACCCCTTTGAGAGACATTTCAAAATTGAATCAAGTGTACGTACTAAGATCAACACTTTTCAAAAAGCACTCAAATCATTTCACATTGACTTTTCCCAGCAACCCTAAACACCCAAGCATGTGACAAGCATACTCACCAAAATTCATCCAAAAATTCAAATCTTGAATTCATACGGCCATTTGGTCGAGCACCTGGCAGACAACAATAAAACCTTGCCTAACAATCACTGTTCTGAGCAGTATTTTTCTCCCCACTGTGCCCCATTTCTCTCCCCCGGTCTCCCCCAGTGACCAGCAGCGCAGTGGACAAGCTCCCCCTTTGTCGTTCGCACCAGTGCAGCGCCGCCCGAGCTCACCGTGTTGGTCGACCAAGCACCGCTCGCCACAGACCGCACCGCCCTCTGCCACGATGTCCAGGAGACAGGTGACACTTCACTGCCACCCCCTATCCACCCCTTGACCGAAGACACGCCGTGGACCAGCCGTAATCGCCGACACACTTCTCTGTCTGCCATGCCGAGAGCGCGCCAGAGCGCCGCAGCCGACACGCGCACACACACTGCGCCTTGCCCTCCCTACGCGTGCCCGCACTCACCGTGACCCCAGCTACCACCTGACCACGCCTGCTTGCCACCGCGAATCAGGCGCTCGTCTCGAGCTCAACGTCGTTCCCGCATAGAGCATGGACCGCTCCCGATCGTTCTCGACCGCCCCTTGCCGCGCCATCACTCGCATGACAACCGCCCTGAAGCACCGCATCGACCCCTACCCTCACCCATGCCAATAGCTCACTACAACGATGTCGCCGACGAGCCCGAGCCATGCCGCTCTGCCCCTCTCGTCGGTGTATAAATAGAGGCCACCCCAACCCTCATTTGCCACACCATCTCACTCCCCTCTCTCTCAGAAACCTCCCACACCTCTCCTCGGAGCAAGGCGAGCACCAGCCCGCCGGAATTTCACCGGAGCCCACCGCTACAGAGGAGAAGAGGAACTGGAGCTATGAGCCACCCCAGCAAATACATGGGACATCTCGTCCGTGGAGGGAGCGGCGGGGCTAAGCAGGGAAAGACGAAGCAAGAGTAATGCGGACAGAGCGGCAAGGACAAGCCAGAGTTAGGTGCCTAAGGTGGTTGAAGTTTTGAGCGAGTCTGATTCGAGCATCATGGTGAAGGACAAATCATTGGATGTGGTGGCGCAAGAGATCTCGCCTCCTATAAGCAAGGGCCTACGCAGCAAAGCCATCCCTGCTGAAGCTATTCACAAGAGTGCCTGCATCGTGGGGGCCACAGAAGGATCAGTCACGAACCAAGCCATGTGCCTCACGGCCAAGAAGAACGGTGCGACCGAGAAGCCTAGAACAGGTAATCCTACCCCCTCCTCTGCTGGTTTTACGATTCTATCCTCTATCTCATGTGCTGTTTTATAGAAAGTGGCGTTAGATAGCTGCATTGTGTTTGATCTAACCGCGGGTTCGCCTGCGGCAATCATATACATGATCCAAGCCAGAGAAGAAGCACATGCGGAGCTAGAAATGGCCAGAGTCCGTATCGAGACTGAAGAAAAGGAGGCCAAGGAGCAGGCATATAAGGAGAAAGCAAAGGAGGTGGGCTCGCCGGGTCCAACTTTAGCAGGGGGCAGGAGGGGTCCTGCTCCACCGCTGCCAAGGGTGTCAGGGCCAAAAGGAAAATCACCAAGAGGCCGCATCACAAAAACTCTGACCTGTTTGGAAAACAGGCCCCTAACCCGCCAAGCACAGGTGATTCTAAAGGTTCCCTATGAGAATCCTTTTCTGGAATATTAGAGGGTTCGGTCGGCGGGGGCGATGCTCCCTTCTAAAAGAGTACCTCCGATCGCACCGTATTGATGTGGTCTGCCTTCAAGAAAATATTAAGCAAGAGTTCACTGATTTGGAGCTTCGCAGCCTAGAGATTGGCGATAAATTTTATTGGTGCTGGCTCCCGGCAAATGGCCATTCAGGGGGAATGCTCATGGGCCTTAGAGACAGTGTTTTAGAATTGTGTTTCGTCGACAAGGGTCACTTCTTTCTGATCGTGTCGGTGCTGCACAGAGAGTCTAACTCCACTATGGAAATCATGAGTATCTACGGCCCAGTAGATCATGGGAGATTAGCTGGTTTCCTGGAGGAGTTGTCTCAAAAGATCACCTTGATTTCTATTCCGCTGCTGGTAGGTGGGGACTTCAATTTGATAAGATCAGCGGACGACAAGAATAATGACAATCTCAATTGGGAAAGAATCGACATGTTCAATCTACACATCGGCAACTAGGCGCTCAGGGAGATAGCATGCACGGGAGCACGCTACACCTGGACCAATCAACGGCTCAATCCGGTCCAATGTGTGCTGGACCGCGTCTTCATGTCTGTTTCCTTCGAGGTTAGATTTCCTCTCTGCTCCCTATCCGCAGAAACTAACCTAGGCTCATATCATACTCCTCTTATCTTTGACACCGGGAAGGGAGACCCGGTGATCTCCAAACCTGGCCAAGGGCCAGAAGGAGAGTATCTTGGCCCAAATTACCTCCCTTGATATCGGTTCTGATGTAAATGAGCTTGATGAAGACAGTTGGACTCTCTAATACCACCTAGAAGACCAATTAATTCAGATCTATAGGACACAAGAGGAGCATTGGGGACAACGAAGCCGGGTCACGTGGGTGCTCAAGGGGGACACCAACACGGACTATTTCCATGTGGTGGCTAATGGGCATCATAGAAAGTGCAAGATCGTTTCGTTGTCGGGCCCTCACAGCACTATCTCAGAGTTTGCCCAAATCCAGGAGCATATATATGACTTCTACATGGAGCTTTTGGGGTCACCAGGCACCAGACACTGTGGTCTGAACAGGGTCACTTGGGAGGGTGATACCAGGGTTTCGAAAACAGAAAACGCGGCCCTGGCCCTGACATTTACCGAGGAGGAACTACAGGAAATGATGAAGGATATGAAGGTTGATACTGCTCCTGGGCCAGACGGCTTCCTGACTTCATTCTATAAAAGATGCTGGCCTATGCTCAAAAGGGGAGTTCTGCAGATTCTCAACGACTTTGTGCTGGGCAAGATCAATATATCAAGACTCAACTTTGGGGTTTTGACTCTGATTCCAAAAGTTCAAGGGGCAGCCAATATCACTCAGTACAGACCTATTGCGCTAATCAATGTCATCTTCAAGATCATCTCCAAAGCGTTTTCCACTCGCCTCGACCTAGTAGCTAACCGCATGATCAGCCCTAACCAGACGGCTTTCTTAAAAGGCAGATTTATTTTGGACGGATCACTCGTCCTGGGGGAGATCATCCACGAGCTGAAAGCTAAGCAGCTGGGACGGGTCCTGCTGAATCTCGATTTCGATAAGGCCTATGATAGGGTGAATTGGGACTTCCTGTCCGAGGTTCTCCGCCGGAAAGGTTTCGGCGTGGGATACATCCACCGCATACATCAGTTGGTGGCTGGTGGGCAGAGAGCCATCTCCATTAACAGGATCACTGGGCCGTATTTCAGAAACAAGAGGGGTGTTAGGCAGGGAGACCCATTCTCCCTATCCTGTTTAATTTTATTAGGGAGGCGCTTTCAGGGATTCTCTCCGTGGCAAACATGTCAGGTCACATTCAGGGTGTGGTACCCCATTTGATTCAAGGGGAATCACTCACTGA
This sequence comes from Avena insularis, assembly GCA_023614405.1. Classification (NCBI taxonomy): domain Eukaryota; kingdom Viridiplantae; phylum Streptophyta; class Magnoliopsida; order Poales; family Poaceae; genus Avena; species Avena insularis. The sequence continues at coordinate 674,708,722 of CM042690.1, forward strand.
TGACCCACAAGTATAGGGGGTGTATCGCAGTATTTTCGATAAGTAAGAGTGTCGAACCCAACGAGGAGCAGAAGGTGTTGGCTAGTGGTATGGATCAGGAATTCTCTGCAAATACTTAGCAAACGGATTTTTAGGGGTTTTCGATAAAGCAAGTAAACAAAGTACGAGTAAATAAAGGACAGTAGGAATAAATGCACCAAGTGGCCCAATCCTTTATGCAGCAAAGGACAAGCCGGTTGTATTACTTAAGATGACCAAACGTTCTCGAGGACACATGGGAAGACTGTCAAGTGCTTTCGCTTCATATAGTTGATTAATCTTCTTTAGCTTGCTAAGTGTTGTGTGGGTGAACCTGTGCTAATGTACCAACCTTCCTAGGACTAATACATACTTGTGATTATACCCCTTGCAAACATCCATAAGTACAAGAAAGTAATTAAGGTAGAAACCTAACCACAACTTTAAACTCTAAGACCCTTACGTCCCTTGTGCAATGGTTTCCTAACGGGGGTTCAGGTTTCACATCACGACAACCCCTACGATTAGTAGCCAAATACACAATGCATTCCCCTAGGCCCATATAGGTGAAGTGTCATGTAGTCGATGTTCACATGACACCACTAGAAGAAGTACACCACAACTTAAATATCAAACTATTGAATCTTTCTCAACACAACTCCACTACTAACAACATGACTTCTCCCATGTCCTCAAGAACAAAATAAACTACTCACAAGACATCATATGGATCATGATCAGAGATGGAATAATGATGTATAACAATCTGAACATAAAAAATAATTCAATGGTTCATTCAATAGCATCAACTACAAAGAGTAATCAACACCGGGAAAGTTTCCCCTATGAACTATGCAAGATTCAACCCAATTGTTACAGCAATATGGAGATGGTGATGAGGGTGCTGCTGGTGATGGTGGTGGTGATGATGATGATGATCCTGATGAAGTCTAGCTTGATGGTGGTGTTGATGGCGACGATCTCCCCTCTCCGGGAAGGAATTCCACCGGCAGAAATCTGTCTGCCAGAGAGATCTTTCGCTCTCGGTGTTTTCTGCCCCGCAGAGGTGGCGAAATATTTCTGTGGTCGCTCCTTGAGTCTTAGGGTTTTGGGAGGATAATATATGCCGAGGGAGTGCTGGGGTGGACTGTGGTGTCCACACCACCTGGTGGCGCGGCCTAGGCTGGCCCGCGCCAGGGGTGTTGTGGGCCCCCTGTGGCCCATCTCCAGCCCCCCTTCTGGCTTCCTTCGTCTTCTAGAAAAATAGGATTTTCCGTATATTTTCCCGGATTTTCTGATCTTCGCGAATTTTGCCTCCAAACAGCACCTTTTCCATCAGAATCCTGACTGCAGCGGTCCATGCTCCAAAATTCATCAACCATGCAAAACAGATGAAATAACATAAGTATCACCTCTCAATACGAAATATATCAATGAATAACAGTGAATTATGACATAGAATAGTGAAGCAAAATGGACGTATCAACTCCCCCAAGCTTAGACTTCGCTTGTCCCCAAGCGAAACTGAGCTAAATAAACATGGCCTTAGGTTTATGGAGTGAAGATTCGATAAAAGAATACGGACAATAAGCATCACATTCATCAAATACATAGATCATAATAGAAGACAACTCACTATTATATAACTCAACTTGCAATAGGTAAAGGAAACACAATAAAGATACATAAAGTGAATCATAATTGGTAATGGAAAACTTAGCTCTTGGTCGAAGAATAGTTGATAATTTGCTGGAGTTCACAAATAGCTGGTTTTCAATGATAGCTTTCAAAGAAGTAAACATCAAGATAAGAGCAATGTGTAAAACAAGGAATATAAGAAACATGAATGAATAAATCATCATATGAATGAATGAAACACAACAACTCAAAATACTTGCTGAGATAGAAGGGAGTAGGTTTACTGACTCAACTACAAAGTAAAAGAAAGGCCCTTCACAGAGGGAAGCAGGGATTGCAAGTCTCATAAAGAGCTCCCAAAAATTATGATGCTTACTAGCTTTCAGCTCTCATTGCCCCTATCATAGGCATCTTTAGGTGATTAAGGTTAAAGTGATCAAATATGAGGATATGCTTTGACAAGTTGTAAATTGAGAATCTCATGTCCCTTGAATACGAGGGTCGCTTCTCATGCTACTCAAGTTTAGTCACCGGTAAGTTCTTGTCATCGTAAGCATATGTGTATCATAGCGAACCGCCAACGGGGTACCCCTTGCCCGATGATACGGAAGAAACCCATATCAAAATGACAAGGTAAGCAGACAACAAGCATCTCATCAATCTTCTTATTTACCATGGGAATATGGTGCCTTTTTCTCTCTTTCCTCTTTTCATAATCTCTTTTTCCTTTTTCTCTTTTTTTTCTCAATATCGGACTCTCTTTTTTTTATAAGAAGAATGCTTCATAGATGCTCATTATGGTTATACTGTAGGTTTCCACCATGTCAGCATGGATTAGACCAGCGGCCCAGGCGTTTCTCTAACACATATGCATAACTCGATGGACTTACAAGCTCCCCTTTCATTTCACATCGACGACATCCATAGACAAAAGAACATGATATCAACTTGGTACAAAGTACCAGTGCAATGTTGAAAGCGTTCCCCATGACATCATGGTTCTGCTAATTCACAACTTACAAAGCGCAAGCATATACGCAACATAGGTGAGCACAATGGTTCAAGTTTATTAAATGCAAGAAAGTAAAGTGTGCCATCAAGTTCGTGAGAGCTTTAATCACTAATTTTCACATAACAAGTTTACTTTGGAAGGTAGACAAAACAAGGATTTACTTGGAATAGCAATAATTCTACTAGGTAGGTATGGTGGACACAGATGGCAAAGGTTTTGGTTTAAAGGAGTGGATGCACGAGAAGAATTCCCTCTCAGTACAGGTTTTTGGCTAGTAAGGTTGGGTAGCAAGTATAAGAGTTGAAGGAAACAACCAAACATACAAGTGATAAAAACAAACATGCAGTCTTCCTTGGAAGCACAAAAGATCTTAACTGGAGAATACTAAACTTGTGAGCAAATCAAGAAAGAAAGATGATGAAATTATTTTTCTTTAAAGGTACTTTTATCTTTTCTTTCAACTCTCAAAAATAGTGTGCTACTGACCGAGCCAGGTTTGCCAAAACCAACTAAATTAACTCAATGATCCCAAAGTGATACCAATACTAACAACAAGATCAATCATATAACCACGAATTGAAAACTAATATAAGCTATGAAAAAGAGTGAATGATAGAACTTCTCATTAATAATCCATAACGGCAACTCACACCAAGGGATACACATCTAACGAGAGAGGGGCACTTCCATAATGCAAACCATCCTACATAATAACTTCTCTATTCATGATATGACTCTACTAATAAGGTAAAAAGATAGAACATAGTGATGTGATACCGCAGCACTCCCCCAAGCTTGGAACAAACCAAGGGGATGCCAAACCTGATGACGAATTACTCCTTCGGTGGTGGTGGTATCCTCTCGATGAGCTCTCTGATCAGTTTCCCCAAGTCCTCAATCTCGAAAGTGAGATTACGAATCAGCTGTGAGTTTTGCTCAATGTGGCTCATGATCATGTCGGGTTGAGAATTCCAGCTCTTGCTATTCTTTCCACACTCTTCCTCCTTGAAGTCTTCTTTTCTTGCATGGTTATGGATAAAGGTATGGAAGGGACTCTTGGTACTTGGAGAAGGTGACCGTGGAGCCAAGCAGCGACGAGGAGCTTTCCCCCCAGTCTGCATCCGTGTAGTCCTTCTAACCCTGGCAGGTTTTGTCACCACTCCAATGCTTGCAATGGTAGTGCCGGTGTGCGGATGTTGGCCTTGCTCTTCTTCATCTTCACTTTTGATCTCCTTCTCCTTCCCGGGGTCTTGGAGGTCTTCCTCCATAGGCTCCTTCCCTTTATCCTTGGCGAACACCATTGTTCTTCTAAACCTTCAAAGAGTATGTCCTGGCAGAAACAGATCGAAACAAAAACATGACGAAAACACGATATACGAACCTCGGAGGATCCGGGGGGTTATATATTATGAAGTTTCATATCAAAAGGAAGGTACTGGGAGAAAATGAATCGGAGGCGGAGTCCGGGGTGGACTCACCACCTGGTGGCGCGGCCAGGGATGGGCCCGTGCCACAGGGTGGTGTGAGCCACCCTGGCTCCGTTTTCGTCCCCTTTTCGCTTCTTAGCTTTCCTTATTGACTAAAAACTGCAAAAATATAGCTGGATAGTATTTTTGCGGAACTTTTCTTACCAGAACTGTTACCTATTTGAAAACAGACTCTGCAGGTCTCTGAATTTGGTATCTAGTAGATTCTTCTGGAGTCATCACTTGAATATCATTGATATCTTCATCTTCATACACTTATTACTTGAGTCATAAAACCCTTCTCTTCCTTATCACACCATCATCTCCACTTCCTGGAAATTTCTTTCACACAAAACTTCACACAGTTCTCATTAGCAACATTAGTATAAGTGAAGTGGTAAAACCTTTTGTGTCCAAATTCAACTGAAAACCATAAAAATATAAGCTACTGTAGCAAATCCTTCCGAAAACCCAAAAAGAATTCAAAAAGGAAATCGAATAAAGAAGCAAATGCAAGAGTGGCAAAATCTGTCAAAACAGACCAGCAGGTAAAGATCAATTTTTTCTAAAATCTTCTGTTGCTCAAATCAAAAAGTACAAAACTAACGAAAATTAAATAACAACCTAGGTCAGAAGCACAAAAAATTACAGCTCAATCCGATATACAGATATCTCTCACGAATTTTTACGGTGAATCACAAAAATCTGTTTCGGGACAGCAACCTCCCCAAATCTTACTTCTCTCTCATTAGAGGTTGATCTTGACACAAAAACCAAACAAAAAGGATAAGGAGAGGTTATTACTGAAGTAATAACTTCCAAGACTCAAAGAAACAAAAACAAACTAAAAGCAAAAACAAATTGGGTTGTCTCCCATAAAGCTCTTTCTTTATAGCCATTAAGATGGGCATGATAATTTTGATGATGCTCACATAGGAATATGAATTGAAGTGAAAGAGAGCATTAAGAAGCAAAAATACACACATTTAAGTCTAACCCACTTCCTATGCAAGGGAATTTTGTAAACAAATAAGTTGTTGAAACCAGAGGCTACTTGCATAAGAAGGCAAAAGAAGTGCAACATAAAAACTTTCAGCATCAAACGAGGAAACTTGATATTATTGAGATGCATAAGAAAACTTTTTCCTCCTTCATAGTAACTTTCAGTATCGTGCATAAACTTAACAATATAGCTATCACAAGGACCATCATAGCAATGATCACTTATTCTAACAGAAAACACAGGAATACTAGCTCTCATAACACTACTTTGTGAAACAATATTAGAGGTATCCTTACAAAGGATAGGGTGTCCCTCTTTCTCATATTTAGTAACAAAGTCTTTCACATTTGCTATTATAGGTTCATCAACCATTTGTTTATCAGGTTTAACAACTTTATTCATACTTTCATCTACCATACTAGCCATCATAGAATGTTCCCTTATCTTAACTGGGAAAGGCATTTTCTCAATATAAGGTTCAGGTAAGACATGATTAGCAGTATAAACTTTAGTATTTCTTGCAGGAACACTCTTAGAAATATCTTTATAAGGTTCATGATACTTATTCCACTTCTTTTTAGGCACTTCAATGTAGGAAGCAAAAGCCTTAAAATAAGAAGCAATAGCTTGAGAGTCTAAACCATAAGCATTTTTAATATTTTGAAAGTCATCAGTTCCCATAAAAGATTCAATGCATTCATAATCATAATTTATACTTGACTTCCTACCTTTGTCATTCTCCCAAGCTTCAGCATTGTCTTGAATACGGTCCAGAAGATCCCATTTAGCTTCTTCTTCCATGCGAGTGAATGATCCAGCACAAGAAGCATCCAATAAATCTTTATCATGTAGAGGGAGCCTTGCATAAAAGTTATTGATAATAATATTGTTGGGGAGTTCATGAATGGGACATTTGAGCATTAGTAACTTCGATCTCCCCCAAGCTTGAGTTGTACTCTCTCCATCAAGGGGCCAAAAGTTGTATATTTGATTCCGATCTTTATGAATCTCACTAGGAGGATAAAACTTTGAATAAAAGAGAGGCACTATTTCCTCTCATTCCAGAGCTTGACCATTCTTCAGCAGCTTATACCATTCCTCAGCTCTTCCTTTCAGCGATAATGAGAATAACTTCTTCTTAACTTGATCTGTAGTAATACCTGCACACTTGAACAACCCGCATAATTCGTGTATAAAGAGTAAATGATCACCGGGATGGACAGTTCCATCCCCAACATAATAGTTATCCATAACACGATCAATAATTCTTGTAGGTATTTTAAAAACATCATTCTCAGCAGGTGGTGGCTTATCTACTACCTTAGCAGTGGTAGTAGCATTACCAAATAAGAAACTCAGCGAATTATCCATAAAGAAAATAAAGCAACTAGCAGAAGTAAACAATACTCACAGTAGAAGTTTCCTTTACCAGTTCCACTCTCCAATAGAGCTTCACTCCCCAGCAACGGCGCATGAAAATAGTCTTGATGACCCACAAGTATAAGGGGTGTATCGCAGTATTTGCGATAAGTAAGAGTGTCGAACCCAACGAGGAGCAGAAGGTGCTGGCTAGTGGTATGGATCAGGAATTCTCTGCAATTACTTAGCAAACGGATTTTTAGGGGTTTTTGATAAAGCAAGTAAACAAAGTATGAGTAAATAAAAGACAGTAGGAATAAATGCAGCAAGTGGCCCAATCCTTTATGTAGCAAAGGACAAGCTGGTTGTATTACTTAAGGTAACCAAACATTCTCGAGGACACATGGAAAGATTGTCAAGTGCTTTCGCTTCATATAGTTGATTAATCTTCTTTAGCTTGCTAAGTGTTGTGTGGGCGAACCTGTGCTAATGTACCGACCTTCCTAGGACTAATACATACTTGTGATTATACCCCTTGCAAACATCCATAAGTACAAGAAAGTAATTAAGGTAGAAACCTAACCACGGTTTTAAACTCTAAGACCCTTACATTCCTTGTGCAATGGTTTCCTAACGGGGGTTCAGGTTTCTGTCACTCCGGCAACCCCTACGATTAGTAGCGAAATACACAATGCATTCCCCTAGGCCCATATAGGTGAAGTGTCATGTAGTCGACGTTCATATGACACCACTAGAAGAAGTACACCACAACTTAAATATCAAACTATTGAATCTTTCTCAACACAACTCCACTACTAACAACATGACTTCTCCCATGTCCTCAAGAGCAAAACGAACTACTCACAAGACATCATATGGATCATGATCAGAGATGGAATAATGATGTATAAGAATCTGAACATAAACAATAATTCAATGGTTCACTCAATAGCATCAACTACAAAGAGTAATCAACACCGGGAAAGTTTCCCCTATGAACTATGCAAGATTCAACCCAATTGTTACAGCAATATGGAGATGGTGATGAGGGTGCTGATGGTGATGATGGTGGTGATGATGATGATGATCCCGATGAAGTCTAGCTTGATGGTGGTGTTGATGGCGATGATCTCCAATCTCCGGGAAGGAATTCCCCCGGCAGAAATCTGTCTGCCAGAGAGATCTTTCTCTCTCTGTGTTTTCTGACCCGCAGAGGCGGTGGAATCTTTCTGTGGTTGCTCCCTGAGTCTTAGTGTTTCGGGAGGATAATATACGCCAGAGGGGAGTGCCAGGGGTCGACCAGGGTGGCCACACCACCTGGTGGCGCGGCCTGGGCTGGCCCGCGCCAGGGGGTGGTGTGGGCCCCCTGTGGCCCATCTCCAGTCCCCTTCGCTTCGTCTTACGGAAAAATAGGATTTTCAGATATTTTCCGGATTTTCTGATCTTCAATTTTGCCTCCAAACAGCACCTTTTCATCGAATCCAGCGATCAGCGGTCCATGCTCCAAAAGTCATCAACCATGCAAAAACAGATGAAATAACATAAGTATCACCTCTCAATACGAAATATATCAATGAATAACAGTGAATTATGACATAGAATAGTGATACAAAATGGACGTATCACTCACCTGCAATATGTGGACGACACACTTATCCTTATTCAGAATAATGATCAGAGCATTGAAAATCTGAAGTTCTTGCTCGTGTGCTTCGAGGATATGTCTGGGCTGAAGATTAACTACCAAAAAAGTGAAGTTATTGTAATGGGACAACCTCTAGAGGATCAACAGAGAGTGGCTAACATGCTGAATTGCAAGCTTGGATCCTTCCCTTTTATGTACCTCGGTCTCCCAGTCTCAGATCGCAAGCTGACCATAGAACAATGGGCGTTTCTAGTCAGAAAGATGGGGGATGTATCGAACCGTGGCTTAGCAGGTTACTGTGTTCAGGAGGAAGATTAATCCTCACCAACGCCTGCTTAGACAACCTGCCCCTCTTTGCAATGTGCCTTTTCCTCCTCCAAGACAGCATCCACGCCAACTTTGACTCGATTAGGTCTCTTCTTTTGGGAAGGAGCGGGACCAAAAAGAAAATTTCATATGGTTAATTGGCCTGCGATCTGTCGTCCGAAGGACTATGGGGGTCTGGGCCTGACTAGTACAAAGTACACGAACCTGGCCTTGCTCATGAAGTGGATCTGGAAACTGTATCAGCACGATGATTCTCTCTGGAGTAGGCTCATCAGAGCAAAATACTCTGACACAGATGACATTTTCGCAGGCTCGGACTAGGGTGGCTCGAAGTTCCGGAAGAGTCTACACAAGATCAATCACTTATTCAAGGTTGGAGCGAAACACGTGGTGCAGGACGGCCTCAGAACTAGATTCTGGACCGACTGGTGGATTGGGGACAGGTCGCTACACAAGCAATTCCTATGCCTCTTTGCGATTTGCAGCGACCCTGAGATCTTGGTGGCTGGGGTGCTACAAGACACCCACATCTCTCTGCACTTTAGGCGCTCGCTCGATGTTGCTGCAAGGGATAAGTGGCACGAGTTGACGATTTTGATTGAGGATTGCGTCTTGAGTGGGGGAAAGGATGTTGTCTCTTGGCACCTGGAACAGTCAGGTGACATTTCAGTCAAATCCATGTACCAGAAGCTGTCCCAGGGCACCTCCATTGCCTTCTTCAAAGATGTGTGGGCCGCAAAGATCCCGCTTAAAGTTCGTATGTTCATGTGGCAACTGGTCCTCGACCGGCTGCCTTCCAACCTGCAGCTTCAAATCAAGCACGGCCCGTCCAACGGTTCTTGTGCGTTATGTGGCGAACCGGAGGATGCGACCCATATCTTCTTCGCGTGTTCTTTTGCAAGATTTGCTTGGAGCGTCGTCAGGGAGTTGCTAGGGTGCAACTGGGTCCCGACGAACTTCCCTCACTTCTTCGCTATCGCCCACGGGTTCTCGGGTCAACCTCGTAGGCTCCTATGGCTGTTATTCTTGCCGTTGTGCTGGGCTATTTGGCACGTTCGTAACAAGCTTACCATAGAGCGCAAAGTCATTTGCCAACCGGCTGACCTCATTCTTAAAATTGCTATATTTCTGCAGCTTTGGAGAACAAACACCAAGGCAAAGGACAAGGAGGGAGTGGACTGGATGGTCACCGAACTAAAACATATATTCGCCACCGCGGTGCCTAGCCCACCCCCTGTGAGCACGCCGTAGTGTTGGTGCCGGGTCTTGATCGGCATGTCTGATGGAAGGCCAACCCTGTTGATCCGAACTTTGTTTGCAGAAGGGCTTCTGCACTTCATTTTAGTTTCTCCTTGGTTAAGCTGTATGCCGCAGCGGTTGTAAGATCTTTGTGAACCTCTGGGCTTTATAAATTTAAAGTCGGTCAGTGATGCCTATTATCTAAAAATATAACCTTGTCGATACACAAGACTTCGTGGCATTATGGTAAGCACGTAAGGAATGCTGCAAAATTATGTGGTCACTTCTCACACGAAGATAACCTCGCCCACCGTGACACATCAACCCGCCCCGTTAGTTGGCGCACATGATGCGAGTAATATGCCCAATGCGTGAGCGTACTGTATGATTTGGTTCTTAACTCAAAGTTGTTGGTTGTGTGCAGGCTAGGTAGTACCCGAGGGCAGAGTCCGTTTGACTTGTCCACCTTGCATGTGCATCTGCCGCACCCAACCAAGACAAGAAAGTCTAGCAGGTGCTTCCATGCTTTTTTAAAGATATATATTCCTTCGATAAAGGTTAATTAAACATTAAACAACTGAATTAGAGTTCGTTGGGGTGCGCCTGGCCCGAGCAGTAGTGCAACGATCGGACGACACGTAAGGACCCCAGTGACAAGCCACTGTGGTGAACCCTTTCCCATAAAAAATAAATTTAATATCGTTGTGGACACATAGCCCACATATCAGATATTAAACTGATAAGAACAAATACTACACTTGATCTTAGCCAAAAGGCAGAGAAAGGTATGCTTTGGAACGACAGCCTCCGCCTCAACTTATAGGCTCCTCGACCGGCTCCATCGTTGTTCGCGGGCGAGGTGGGACTAAAGGATCGAAGAGCTGCGCGTCGGCAGAGCTGCCTCTGTGCGTCTCTGTCGTTTGGGAGGCTCCAGCCCAGGACAAGGATAGCAGCCCATATGCCTACAACGCCCAGTCAAAAACAACACGCTGGATCAGATTTCCCCAAAAGACAAAAACTACTAGGACTACGTTGTATTATTTCCACCAAACAATTTCAATTCTCAAAAAAAAAATACAATTTAAAAAAATTCAAACAGTACAAATCTGGATGGATCTATTTTCCGTCGAAGTACAAAACAGGTACTACCATAAGCTCGCTCCACTATCTAGAGGACAATCACGAAAACTGTTTCATTCTCTTCTATCCATTAGGCCAACTCGATTGACTGTTTTAAGGGGCAAAACCAGCATTTGTTAGGGTGGACGGGCTCCAGGGTAAGATTTTATCCTTGGATATTAAGAAACAGTATAACTTGGCTATCTAGGAGGCTCCACAACAATTTGAGAATCTGCACCGTTCGACCTAACCATCGAATGGTCTGCATCAATTTACTTAGTCCCGAAAGATCGTTACCGCGATGGATTACTTCGTTCATCGCCTGGAGGATCTAGCCGCGTTACTGGGCTGTTGCTCCACAGAACAAGCTAGCCCACTCCTGGTTAATCGGGCCGCAAAACGATTATATGGGCCGTACAGGTTGAGCCATTTATGTTCTTCTCTCGTGGATTAAAAGAAGAAGCGTTTCCCCTCTCCATGGTCGCACGCCGTTCCCCATCTCCTCCGCCCCTTACGGCCTTTCCTCATCAGTGCTCAGCTCCGCAACCGATTCGCACCGGTGATGAATCAGCAACATGAAGGTAGCAACGAAGTATGCCGATCTTGCTCCGTTTCGCGTCGGCTTAGAAGAGGCCGCCCAAATTCGTGTGCTTCTTCTCGGCCGCGGAGTAATGGTGACAATGACTAGCCTCTGATTTCCGGGGGATGTAAACGGGCAACACTCCCTCTTCCATACCATCCCTGACATGTCGTCGCCCCTACCTCTGTCCCCCGCCTCGACAAAGATCGTGCAGGAAACCCTAGCGGCGGCGGAGCACCGGGGCTCGGTTATTGGCAACCAGGGCGAGGAGCTCTTTATACGTGTGTTGTCACTTTTATGCACCTTCAATCCGTGTCCCCAACGACCCTACTGAATCCAATGGTACTCCTCTAAACACATATCCTCTCTATGGTCTCCAATTCCCCACCGCTGTACTGATGCACTATACTACAACCTATCTGCAATCTCTATTCTCGACTTTAATTTGTTAATCATTTGTATTAATGGGCACGATAATCTCTAAGGAAGAATATTATTGCTAATTTTTATCCACTGCATAGTGTTGGGCATCTTAGCCGAATGGAGTCAAAAGAAATGATGTACCGATGGACAAAGCATTTAGTTTCTTCCTGTCCTCCGCATTGCAAGTAACTATGTATCTGAGAATGTTGATCTACATCCAGCACCCTATGTGTTCTTAAAGATGGGATGGTGAAAAAGAATGTGGTATGTATTTCTTCAAATTACTTGATGTGGATTTAATGATCTTAATACCTCGTGATAACTTTTGTTCTTCCTTTGTCCAGGTAAAAAATATTTTTTATGCGAGGTGAAGAAATTGCAAAAATGCTTTGCGAACGGTACCAGCTAGCCTTTGAGAGCAAACATCTAAATCCTTCACAAGCATGTGGACTCATGGAGTATACTCAAGATGGTGACGTAGTATCGTTAGTGTTCGCTCTAATCAGCATATGTGAACAGACATGTCGACTGTCGTTGTATTGGGAACGGCAGTACCTAAAAAGGTTAGATAGAGGTGTGGGGACTAGCAGGAAAGCTATCGACGGCGTCCGCAGGCGAGATTGGATACGAGCGAGCGTAGCGGGACGCAAGAAGTACCCAGGTTCGGGGCCCTCGTGGTAAGGTAAAGCCCCTACTCCTGCCTGATCTGACTAGGTGATATATACGAGCTACAAGTGCTCCTCGAGCTGTATCCTTTAGCTACTGCCTTAAATGAACTGAGACCCACCCTTTCCACTGAGGCCCTCCCTCTCCTTATATAGGAAGAGAGGCAAGGGTCTCACTGGCTAGTCCGGCTGGCGGGCCCCACAGGCGGGTCCCAGCCGGCTAGTCATCTACAGGACCCGGCATGGTATGTCACATCGGTGTATGAGCGGTATGGCTGTCGTAGGCACAGTGGACGCCGTGCGAGCCCGTCGTCAGCACAGGCCACTGTTCCCCCGTCAGCCACGCCAAGTCTTCGGTATGGGCGGGTGGTTGCCCGTCTTGTCGTCGTACAGGGCGTACCGTGCACTGATACGCACGTCGTCCTGTCCCTCTGATTGGATCCGGCTACGTAGTTGTATCCGGCTACCTCTTCAGGGTCCGGCTACCGGGTGGTAGCCGGTCCCTCCTCGCTGCGTCGTCGTCACCGGCCGAGACCGACTGTCCTGTTTCTTACTCGGGTGGGGTATCCGGGATCATCCCCCTGACACTAGCCCCCGAGCGCGTGTGGATTCCGCCCTTGGCGAAATCTTGTAGCGCTCCCTTCGCTCAATTTTGATCCGCTGAGCTGGCGGTTGTGCTACCGTGGCGTCGCTTGGCGCCGACCCGCCACGCCATCATTGCTCTGCGGCGGGCAGCGTAACGTCCCGTCGCGCGTCGCCTCGGGGAACTGCTTGCCCGGCGCCTCGGTTTCCGTCCCAGGATCTTCTGCGCATCCCGTCCCGGCACACGGGATCTAGGCGGCGGTTGGGATGTGGGTCGCTCGGATGCGCGCCACGTGGCTCCGCCGACGGTTGCTCTTCCGGTCCTTTAAAGGGATGCCGCGGGGGAGGCAGTTCTTTTCCTTCGCTCCCCCGCTGCAATCCTCCTCTCCTTCTCGCGCGCTGTTGCTTCTGTGCTCTTGCCCTCTGCGCTGCCCGCTCGCCGCCATCGACGCTACGGGCCACCGTCACTCCTCCGCTGCCGCTCCTTCTCCTCAGCCGGACATGGCGGTGTGGCTGGTGTGGCTCCTCCGTCACCGAGGACCAGATCGCGAAGTACCGCGCGACCCGTGTCCTTCCACCGGCGGAGGAGGTGGCGGTGCGGTTGGCGCCGGTGGGGGAAGAGTCGCCGCATCCGGCGGAGGGGGAGCGCGTGATCTTTCTCTCGCACCTGGCGCGCGGGTTCGCGCTGCCGCTGCATCCCTTCTTCCTCACATTTCTGGCCTTTTTCGACCTCCGCCTCCACCACTTCGGTGCCAACGCCATCGGAACGCTGGCGCACTTCATGGCGTTCTGCGAGAGCTACCTCGGGATCCAGCCGGATCTCGGGCTCTTCTGCCGGCTCTTCCGAGTTCGGCGAGGTCGACACGAAGGGCCCTCTAGTCGTCTGCGGCGCCTCCATATACTCCGCTCCCAATCCGGTTACCGAAGTTCTGCTCCAGACAGACGGCTGTGCAGCGATCGTACTTTTACGTCAAGAACGTCACCGGCGCCGACCGGATAAACCTGCCGGCCTTCCAAGACGTCGAGTCCAGCCGGCAAAACTGGGACTTGAAGGTCTACGGCGACAAGGCGGAGACAGACGCGATGCTGGCACGCATGCGCTCCCTTGTCACCTGCCAGCTAACCGGTGGGGACATCACCCTTAGCTGGATGTCCCGGCTGATGATGCCGCTCCAGCAGCGGGCACACAAGATGTGCTTTTACTCCGGCCGGCTGGACCCGACCGGTTGTCGGCGCGTGATCCCGCTACTACAACTTGAAGGAGTGGTTGTGGACGATCAGCAAGGCGGCTGCGGAGCTGGAAGTTCAGCTGGCGCCCTACCGGGAGAACCGCGCCCGGGTAAGTTCTTGTAGCGAATTTTTGCTTATTCCTCTGTTATTTCCTTGTTCGTCTGGTGACCCTTTGCGTTTGCGGATCTTCCCCGCATCCTTCGCGAGGAGGCGCTCCTCTCGAGGTGTTCGCCGGATTTGCCGAGCAGCGCTCGGCGATCCGGCGAGGAATCGGATGGGGACGGCGATGCCTTCCCCAGCCGAAACGACGAGCCGGACGCCGACCCGCACGCGGTGGTGCACGAGGAGGAGGATGCCGGCCCAACCGTGGAGCCGGCGACGCGCGCCGCGGCGGACGGCGAAGCAGGCGGGAGCGGCTCCGGCCATTCCGGCTCCCGGCCCGAGAGGAGCGGCTCGAAGAGGGCGGACTAGCGCCTGCCGCCAAGCCGGCTTGGCGGAAGAAGCCACCCGGTTGTGCTGGGGTACGTTTTTCTCCCTCCCCCCTTGGTGCTTTCTGTTTGTTTTGCCTTGTCCTTGTTTTTCTGACTTCAGCCTGTTTTGCTCTTGTCTTTTCCTCTTTCTCTTTATCGTACTGGTTTCTTTCGGCGCCGCGATCCCGGCTCGGACGCCAGCCGGGTCACCGCCTCGCGCCCCGACGGATCCAACCGGCGCCTCCCCTTCCTCCGAGGCGCAGCCTCCTTCTCCTCCTCAAGCCGAGCCGGCTGCCCCCTCCCAGCCGGAGGGTCCCTAGCCGGAAGCGACTCGCTCCGGCCCCCAACCGGAAGGTTCCTCGTGGCGCTGGGGCTACTGGCAAGGAGCTTGTCGTGGTGGCGGCAGCGACTCGCGGCGAAGGAGTCCTTGGCCGTCAACGCCGTGGACGAGGACGCCTCTTCCGCCGCTTCGCTGTCGGATCTTGCCGCCACGCTCGAGCTAGCGGTGAAGGAGATCCGGCTGCTTGAGGCCACAACCGGTGGAACCCGCAGCCTGGAGCAGAAGCTTGCTGCCGCCAACGGGACCTCCCAGAGTAAGTCTGCCTCATCCGTCCGGCTCTCCCTTTTTTTTTTGGTAATAGCCGGCTTTTTTGCAGCCATCCTCGTGTGTGCTCAGCGCGAGATCGATCACTTGAAGAAAGCGAACGACCGGCTGAGCAGGTCCAACTCCACGCTGCGTTTGCAGAACAAGGACTAGCACGCACGGGTAGACGGCTTGGAGGCTACCGTCAAGGAGCACGATGCCTCGCTCGCTAGCCGGGCCGAAGCCTTCTCCCTTCTCGAGGCCCAGAACAAGGACCAAGAGAAGGAGATAAAACGGCTGGCGGTCAAGGAGAAGGCGCTGGTGGAGGAGCTGATGCAAGTCGGCCACACTGCCAAAGGTGAGTTCTTTCTTCCGTCTTCTTTTCTTTCCGGATCCGGTAGCCGGATTTGACTCCTCTTTTCTGATAGCCTTTTACCCCAGCATAGACCTGCTGGCCTACAACCGGCTGCAGGAGAACTGGCCGGGAGCGCAGCCGATGGCTCAGGAGCTCGTCGTTCTTCTTGGCGAGGAGGTCGTGAAGCTTCGTCAGGCGGCGCGGGACATCTTCTCCTTCATGTGGCCGGAGGCTCCGGTTCCGGAGACGATGGCGCAGCTGGCGGCGAAGGTGGGAGAGGTGCCGGCTGTGGTGGACCGGCTGCGGGATCTGGCGGCGCGGGGTGGAGCGGAGATGGCCCTAGCGCTGATGCTTTCGTGGTACAAGGATGCTCGCGTCGAGAAGATCGACGGGGGCTTCCGCGCCGGAGCCGATCTTGCCGCCATCCGCCAAGCCCATCCGGAGCTTCGTGGGTCCGCCATCAAGATCACCGACTACGTGGATCCGGACGAGGTGCTCACCGACTCGGAGTCCCCCGACACTCCGGATGCGGAGTCCTCGGTGCCGCTGCGCCGGCTGCGGGCGGAACGAGCACTGTGGCTCCGCCCCCGCCTCCAGCATCTGCCAGCCAGGAGCGTCCCCACGGCAAAGGCCCTGCCGTTTAGCTGTTGCCCCAGGATGCCGGGTGTATTTGTTTTGTTCTAGATTATCGTAAAACTTGTCTGTCTGTACCGGCTATCCTTGATGCCGGGTAACTCTCGGGAGCTTCGTCTCCCTTTTGCTTGTTAATATTGAATTCTTGAGTCTTCCTTTATTTGTGTCTTGAGTTTTCCTTTGATATCTTTGCCGGCTCACTTCGCCCGGCTAACCTAGCCCGGCTACACACCTTTAGCCGGATGAACTACACCTCCAGTAGGGGCGCGCCAGCGCATCCACTGGGTGTAGCCCCCGAGATTCGGAGTAGCTGGCGTAGCCAGGTGCTTCGAATCTTTCTTGTCTTTTATTGCTCCCGCCCTTGCCCTCACCTGGGCTCCGAACTGCCGGCTAAACGCCCTTAGTCGGCCAGGAACTACAAGATTCCACTGGGGGCGCGCGAGCGCACCCAGTGGGTGTAGCCCCCGAGATTCGGAGCGCTTGATGAGGGCAAGGGCTTCGAATCTTCTTTCCTGCTCCTGAATTCCGACTCTAAGTAGTCGGACGAGAACGCACATACGCATACACATACATCTTCATAGGTTAATAGGTTAGTCCGTCAAATCGTAGCCGGAAAACGGCTTATTTTTTCGAAAACTGGCTTGCTCCTTTCTAGGCACTTAGTCGCTTTCTCGTGTGTTCTGCTGTTTTCGTTGCGTCCTTGCCGGACAGCCGGGTTGCGGTCTCAGAAAATCGAAGGAGCTGACGGTACATTACGCCGGTACTAAGCGGCTTAGCGGCTGGATTGGTTTGAGCTAGTTGCGGGGCGGGACGCCTGATCATCACGCCTCTTCCCGTTTTCATGTGGGATGCCTCGGGCTTTTTCTCTTGCTAGCCGGACAGCGGGTTGCGATGCAGTAGCTGAGGCGAAGAGTGGGCCTCGACATCATCGCACACTACTCAGCCGGTTAGTTGGCTTAACAGGCGGGCCAGTAGCGAGCCCCCGGGTAGGGGTAGCCGGAGCCGGAAAGATTTTTAATCGGAGAACAGGTACGCACACATTTTCAGAAGGAGCCCCCGAGATTCTCGTGGGAGTCCGCATTTTCATTTATGAGGTTTTCGGGATACATACACTATTTGGCGACTAGGTGTAAAACGGGCGCAGCAGGGCCGCGTTCCACGGACGTTCGGTCTCCTCGTCCGATTTGTCCATCTTGTTCTTGCGTGGCTGCTGCACGTCGATGAGGTAGTAAGAGTCGTTGGGCAGTGCCCGGCTGATGATGAAGGGGCCCTCCCAGGGTGGTGATAGCTTGTGCATGCCCTTCGTGTCTTGCACCAGCCGGAGAACCAGGTCACCCTCGCGGAATGCGACTGGGCGAATCCGGCTGGAATGGTAGCGGCGTAGTCGCTGCTAGTACAAGGCGGATCTAGACAGGGCCAGCTCGCGGGCCTCCTCTAGGAGATCTACCCCGTCCTCCCGTGCCTCCCTGTTGGCCTGCTCGTCGTAGAGGAGCTTGCGGGGGGAGTCGAATTCGATGTCGGCGGAGAGGACGGCTTCCGATCCGTAGACCAGGAAGAACGGCGTGTAGCCGGTTGATCTATTCGGTGTGGTGCGGAGGCTCCACAGCACAGCCGGAAGTTCTTCGATCCAGCATCCGGGTGACCGCTCCAACGGCTCGATGAGACGTGGTTTGATGCCGGCTAGCACCAAGCCGTTTGCTCGTTCGACCTGCCCGTTGGACTGTGGATGTGCAACGGAGGAGAGGTCTAGCCGGATGCCCTTGTTGCTGCAGAACCGGGCGAAGGCCCCCTTGGCGAGGTTCGTGCCGTTGTCGGTGATGATGCTGTTGGGATAGCCGAAGCGGTTGATGATGTCGGTGAAGAAGGTAACCACCGTCGCCCCGTCCAGCTTCCGGATAGGCTTGGCCTCGATCCACTTTGTGAACTTGTCCACCACTACCAGCAGGTGGGTCATTCCCGCGCGAGCTCGCTTGAAGGGCCCGACCATGTCGAGGCCCCAAACCGCAAAGGGCCAGGTGATCGGTATGGTCTTGAGCACCGAGGTTGGCATGTGCCTGAGCTGCCCGAAGCGTTGGCACCCCTTGCACGCACGGACCAGCTGCTCGGCATCCTCGAGGGCGGTGGGCCAATAGAAGCCATGGCGAAACACCTTGGCGACTATCGCCCTTGATGAAGCGTGGTGCCCTTTTCGCCACAGTGGATGTCCTTGAGTAGCCGGTAGCTGTGTCTCGTCGACACATCTTTGGAAGATCTTTGGATACCGCGCTTGTATAGCTCGCCGTTTATGATGGTGTATGTATCGCGGCGTCAGTTTGTCGGCCTCCACCTCGTCATCCGGGAGCTCGTTGTTGGCGATGTAGTTCATGAAGGCTGTGCCCAGGATGGCACTTCCGGATGACGAGGGCGCTCTGTCCTCCGGCTGTCGGGTGTCGGTGGGCCGTCCGGGTGGGACGTCCGGTGGCAGCCTGAGCCACTGGCGAGCAGTAGCCAGGTCCTGCGAGCGGAGGGCACCGCTGGCGGAGTTAGTACGAGCTTTCTTCTTTGGTGGCTCCGCTCCGCCTCCGCTGCCCGGCTGCGGGGCGCTCCCGCCCGGATGATGGAATCTGATTCGGCTGACGGTCGATGGATGGCTGCGTAGGTGCTCTAGGGAGACCCGGTGGGATGGCCGCTGGTGGACCCTATCTTGGAGAGCGTCGGCTGCCTCGTTGTTGGTGCGGGGGCGTGATGAAATTCACATCCGTCGAAGGAGGAGCTGAGCTCGGATGTGGAACGGTGAGGCCATGTTGGCATCTGGCATCCCATTCCCGGATACTGTTGTACCACCAAGTCCGAATCGCGAAGCACGGGATCCGATTGACGCCGATTTCCTTGGCCAGTCGGGCCCGTGCGCTCAGATTCGGCTACATTGTTGGAGGCCTTGAAGTGGATCTGCAACACGTACTCCAGCCGGTCTCCCTTGGGCGAGGTGAGCACGATGCCGTCTCCCAAGCCCCCGAGCATCTTCGACCCGTCGAAGTGCATCCCCCAGTGGTCCGAATCCGGAACCAGTGGGAGATACTAGGTCTCAGCCCAGTCGACGAGGAAGTCCGCCATCGCTTGTGACTTGATCGTGAGCCGGGGCTCGTACTGGATGGAGTAGGCGGCGAGCTCGATGGCCCATTTGGCGACCCGGCCGGTGGCGTCCTTGTTGCCGATGATTTCCGAAAGGGGTGCAATGCACACGACCTTGATCGGGTGCTCCTGGAAGTAGTGCTTGAGCTTCTTGCATGCTAGGTACACGCCGTAGCACATCTTTTGGTAGTGGGGGTAGTTCTGCTTGGAGAGGGAGAGAACCTTGCTGAGGTAGTAGACGGGCCTCTGAACTTGCTGAGCCTTGCCTTCCTCGGGGCGCTCCACCACCAGGACGACGCTGACGACCCGGCTGGTGGCTGCTATATAGAGCAACATCGGCTCCTTGCTAGCCGGTGTGGCTAGAACCGGCGCTGTGGACAGCATGCGCTTGAGGTCGTGAAACGCGGTGTCGGCCTGCGAAGTCCAGGAGAACTTGTCCATCTTTTTCATCGGTGGTACAGAAGTGCCTTCTCCCCAACCGGTGTGAATGACTGAGGGAAGCCAGGCATCCGGTGAACTTCTGGACTCCAAGCAGGTTCTTGGGCGGTTGCATCCTTTTGATGGCCACGATCTTCTCCGGATTTGCCTCGATGCCTCGCTGAGATACGAGGAAACCGAGCAGCTGGCCGGATGGTACTCCGAAGATGCATTTTTTCGGGTTCAGCTTCATCTAGTACTGGCAGAGGTTGCCAAATGTTTCTCGCAGATCCTCGAGGAGGGTGCGCTTTTCCTTGGTCTTGATGACTACGTCGTCCACGTAAGCGTGCATGTTTTGGCCTATCTGTGAGTACAAGCATTTCTGCATACATCGCTGATAGGTGGCGCCTGCGTTTTTTAGGCCGAAAGGCATGGTTACATAGCAGAAAGCCCCGTAGGGGGTGATAAATGATGTCTTAATCTGATCAGCCGGGTTTAGCCGGATCTGATTGTATCCGGAATAACAATCTAGAAAAGACAGCAAGTCACAGCCGGCCGTGGAATCGATGACCTGATCAATACGGGGCAAGGCGAAGGGGTCTTTCGGGCATGCCTTGTTCAGGCTGGTGTAGTCGATACACATGCGCCAGGTCTTGTTCTTCTTCAACACCAGGACTGGGTTCGCCAACCAGTCCGGGTGGTATACCTCCATAATGAACCCGACTGCAAGGAGTCGGGTGATCTCGTCACCGATTATCTTTCTCTTCTCTTCTGCGAACCGGCGCAGAGGTTGCTTGACCGGCTTGGCATCCGGACGCACATGAAGTGAGTGCTCAGCGAACTCCCTCGGCACACCCGACATGTCTTTGGGAGACCATGCGAAGATGTCCCGATTCTCACGGAGGAAGTCGACGAGCACGCCTTCCTATTTGCTGTCTAAGCCGGCACCAATTGTGACGAACTTAGTCGGGTCGGAGGGGTCGAGCAGGATCCTCTTCGTCTCCTTTGTCGGCTGGAAAGCTCCTTCTCCAGCCGGTTTGCTGCTGGCCGGAATGTCCTGCTGGGCCATGGCCACATTGCGCATGATCGCGCGCCTTTCTTCGGCTATGATGAGGGCCTCTGCCAATTTAGAACCGGCTGAGGCGCACTCCATCGATCGCCTGAAGCAGCCGGCGACGATGATCACGCCGTGGGGTCCTGGCATCTTCGTCTTGAGGTATGCGTAGTGGGGGACGACCATGAACTTGGCGAGGGCGGGGTGCCCAAGGAGAGCGTGGTAGGAGCTCGTCAAATTTACCACCTCGAACCAGATTGGTTCGCAGCGGAAATTCTCCTCGGTCCCGAAGATGACGTCCAGCTGGATTTTCCCCAGCGGGGTGCAGGCTGGCCCCGGCAGTACGCCGTGGAACGTCGTGGTAGTCGGGCGCAGGTCGCTTTCGCGAATGCCCAGCTTCTCCAGCGAGGACTGGTAGAGGAGGTTGAGGCTGCTGCCTCCGTCGATGAGGACGCGCGAAAATCGTCAGGTGCGCGCGTTGGAGACGATGAGGGGGTCGAGCACCATGGCGTAGCCCCGGGAGTCGGCAGGTGCTCCGGTTGATCTGCCCGGCTCCAGGTGATGGGGGTTTCCAACCAGTTCAGGTACTAGGGGACCGGAGAAACGATGGCGTTGACCTCCTTGGAGCGTCGCCTGTGGCTGTACTTGTTGTCCCGTTCCGTCTCGAAGATGTGGTAGGCGGCGTGCGGCTGGGGGTAGCCGTTGTTGTTGTTGCCGCCGTTGCTGCCGTTACCAGCATCACCGGCTCCCCTAGCCGGTGGTGGGGGTCCACCCGGTGGGGAGGCGGGAGACGGGGCTGGTTGCCCTGGTCCTTTAGCTGGCGAGTCCAGCTGCAGTTCCGGGTGGTGTGCGTAGCCGGTTTGAAGGGACCACTATGCCACTTGCACGGGCCGTCAATCATCTGGTCGAAGGTGAGTCGGGGCTTCTGCCTTCTTGCGTCGTTAGCCGGTGCGTCGGGCGCACCCTCTACGGCATTGACCTGCCGCGCGTGGTAGCGAGGCTTCTGTTGCCTGTCCTGGCGGTCCCCGTGGAACCGGTTGTCGTTGCCGTGGCGTCTGGAGGATCCGGCTTCACCAGCCGGATTGCTCGGACGATCGCGAGCCGGCTCCGTGGGAGTCGGGCGGCCTTCCGCGTTTACTCGGAGGGGCTTCTTCATGGCGGCATCTGCCGTGGCGTACTGGTCGGCAACCGTCATGAGCTCCGCCATGGTTTTCGGCTTGTCACACAGTAGCCGGTGGCGAAGCATGGTGCCCTCTCGGCATCCTTCGATGAAGAAACCAATGGCACGCTCTCGGGATGCCTCGCAAGTGTTGCGGAGCTCCGTCCACTTGGCGAGGTACTTCGGTCGGTCTCGTGGTCGCCTGGGCGCACAAGGCCAGGTCGCTGGCGCCCTGGCGCTTGTACATGCCTGAAGTTGCGGACGAAAACCTTCTCAAATCAGGCCAGCGTTGATCTTTGTTGGGCGCGAGGCTATTGAGCCAGGTCCTTGCCGACCCGGTTAGCATGAGAGGGACGTAACGCACGGCTGTGCGCTTATTCCCGTGGGCGATGCCGACTGCCGTGGCGTAGTCGGTCAACCAGTCTTCCGGCTTCATGCTGCTGTCGTACTTGGGGGTGTCCCTGGGCAGGGAGAATTTATCCGGAAACGGCTCGTTCCGGATGCGGGGTCCGAAACAAACCGGTCCGGTAGAATCTTCCTCCTCCGTGACGCGCGCTTGAGCGAGCAGCTCGATGCGGTCGCGGGCATCCGGACAATCCGGGTTGGGCGCGCCCACCCGGCCCGAGAGGCGAGAACCGGCTGGCAGGTGCTCCGGCTGGCGAGGTGGAGGTGGCGGAGTTCTTGTTGACCGTCGCTCTGGCGCGGCTGGCCCCTGTTGCCGGAGCTGCGACGCCTGCTGCGGGCCCTAGCCGGCTGAGGGGAGGACGCCTGCTGCGTGTCACGTGGTGCGCCCCTGCTGTTGGCGGGTAGCCTGCTTCCTCTGGAGTAGCTAAGGTCCTCCTGCGTCTGCCGGTTGGCCCCGGCCTGCTCGTCCGCGACGCGGAGGAGCTCCTGGACGCGAGCGTGCTGGCGGGCCCGCTCCTCGCCCTCCAGGCTGGGTAGTTCCTCCGCTGCGGCTCGCGCCGCGCGCAAGTTCTTGATGGGCGTGCTGTAGGTGGGCCGTGTAGGGGCAGGCGCGGGATCCGGTTCTCCGTCCTTCTCCATCCTGCCGCCTAGCTCACCGCCTCGACGTCGTACCTGGCCGCGCCGGCTCGGCTCCACGGTAGCCGGGGTGAGGCCGTGCGCGCGGTCATACTCGCGCCTGGCGATCTCCAGCTGCTTGCGGGCTGCTGCCAGCTCCATGGCCTCCTGGAGGAGGATCTGTCTCTCCATGGTGAAGTTGGCCTCCTTCTCCTCCGGGTTGTCCCCGAGGGTAACCGGCGTCAGGAGCCGATCAATGGCATCCTCGACCGGGTTCCGAGGCTGCGAAGGAGCGGAAGTTCCGACCTCGTCCACGCCTCGGTCCCGCGGCCGGCGGGGCTGCGAGCTGGATCCGGCCATCATGACCTCCACGCCGCAAGGTGCGGCGGAGGTGGCGCCGCCTGAGCATGGCGGCCCCGCGACAGAGACGATTTCCCTAGGGAAACGCTCCGGGACGGTGGCGACGTAGACGGGGAGATCGCCGAATAGCAGAACGGTGCCGTTTGCCGGGAAGGAAGTTCCGGCGAAGCAGGAGGCGTTGTCGATGACGCAGTCGAACTTGCCAAGCGTGAGCACCAGGCCGGAGGCCACGCGCTCACCGGCTGAAGTGCGGGGTCCCGTGCGGAACGTGACTCCGGTCGAAGCCATCTGCCCCACGGTGGGCGCCAACTGTCGTTGTATTGGGAACGGCAGTACCTAAAAAGGTTAGATAGAGGTGTGGGGACTAGCAGGAAAGCTATCGACGGCGTCCGCAGGCGAGATTGGAATCTGGCGGCGTGGCGGGGCCTTAAGAAGTACCCAGGTTCGGGGCCCTCGTAAGGTAAAGCCCCTACTCCTGATCTGACTAGGTGAAATATACGAGCTACAAGTGCTCCTCGAGCTGTATCCTTTAGCTACTGCCTTAAATGAACTGAGACCAACCCTTTCTACTGAGGCCCTCCCTCTCCTTATATAGGAAGAGAGGCAAGGGTCTCACTGGCTAGTCCGGCTGGCGGGCCCCACAGGCGGGTCCCAGCCGGCTAGTCATCTACAGTACCCGGCATGGTATGTCACATCGGTGTATGAGCGGTATGGCTGTCGTAGGCACAGTGGACGCCGTGCGAGCCCGTCGTCAGCACAGGCCACTGTTCCCCCGTCAGCCACGCCAAGTCTTCGGTATGGGCGGGTGGTTGCCCGTCTTGTCGTCGTACAGGGCGTACCGTGCACTGATACGCACGTCGTCCTGTCCCTCTGATTGGATCCGGCTACGTAGTTGTATCCGGCTACCTCTTCAGGGTCCGGCTACCGGGTGGTAGCCGGTCCCTCCTGCCCTGTCCGGCTGCATCTGGTCAGCCGGCCGAGACCGACTGTCCTGTTTCTTACTCGGGTGGGGTATCCGGGGATCATCCCCCTGACATCGACTCAATGTCAACTATGGAGCTTATTGTTTCTGTCTTTGCTGAAAAATAATGCTCTGAAAGCACACAAAACCTCAAGAATATAGCTGCTATTTCTATTGGATCTGTGATTAGTAAACCAAGATGAGTTTTTGGGTGTCCATATAGATCATTTATACATAGCCCATATCACAAGCAGTATTCTGGGACTGTTTGGTTATCTTTTGTACCTCCTTATCCAGTTATCTCTGCCTACTTACGATGAATTGCATTTGTCTAGAGCATCATCTTGCATTTATTCATATTAAATCTCACACTTTGCGGCGTAGGAACTGAAAACTGGTATTCAGCCTGTGACAGAAGTTGTATAGAGCTAAAATGTCACTGTGAAGGTATGTTACGTTTGACTTAGCTTTTAAATTTTTTGAAATTGATCTTTATAAATATGATTCATCTGTTCAAAATAAACTATGTTAACTGATTCTAAAAAAACATTGTGCCGGTCCTTCCTCTGCCATTGGCAAGTGTGTCAGCTTCTGCCCATTGCCAAGCTCTTCCAAGGAATAGATTGGACATGAATTACTTCATGAATATCAACAAAATTGAAAGTCTCTAGACAGGTCATGATGCATGGATAAAGCTACATATATGTTACTATGTGGGAGGTGCATAGATCAATGCACACAGATCTTAGTGTCATTGCTGCACACATTAGACTAAGCGTATAGAATACACACAATTTCATTGGTCTATAATGAAATGAAAGCTTTAAACTATATTAATGGCCAAAAATACAATGATATGCTCTTGAAATTTCTGTGCAGCGCAGCCAAAATTTGTAATTATTGTTTTGGAGAAATATTGTTGGAACTTATCTTAACTTATCACCAGTCAGAGAATTGTGAATTTATAGGATGCAGACCTTCCAGTGCCTAGAATATGATAACGTAAATATGTCCATGAGTAAGCCTTTCATTTGAAATGATCCTTGTTCCTACAGGGTTTTCCTTTGATATGCCTGGATAGTACTATTTTTGTACATGAGAATCATATGTGAGTTTACGTATACATGTCACTTTTTTTCCTGAACTTAGACATAGATATGTAAATGACATATTTGCCTTTGTATAATGTCTATTTTAATATTAGTCATACATTCTTCACCCCAGCCAACTGAAGCATTAGTTTGTTGCAGTGATTTTATACTGTTTTGTCTTATAAAATGCTTTGGCACTGTCCTGAGCAGGTGAATATAGTTGTTTTAAGGTAATAAAAGTTTCCTCTATTTGGTTTCCTCAATGAGACGGTGAAAAACTATACCATCGAAGCCACTCGATCCCCACATGATAGGATGAGTGTGTTGCAACAGGTTAAATCATTTACCCCTATAGAACTGCCTCTGCAAGCATTTTTTAGCTTAGTTATGGATTTTATTTGACAGATTCTTGATCAATGTAGATACTTATCTGTTTGCTATCATGTGCTAGGTGAATTGTTTGTGTTCAAAGTGAAATAACAGATATATGTAAGGAAACATGATGGAATGGACGGGTGAAAATGTCCCTTGAGATGATGTCCTTAACATCTGTTGCAAAGTGCCTTCATGTAACATGAGTATGCCAAATTTTCTTGTGCTCTTGTGAGCTCATACCCATCACAAGACAACAATTGCCAGTTTGAGCACTTTTTCTTGGTAAATTGTACTCCCTATGTATAGAAATATAAGACATTTTAGCTTTGTGAAATGAATGAATCTAGACGCTTTTTAGTGTATATGTTCACTCTGAACCTCTATGAACCTATACACTAAAAGATGTCTAGATATATTTGATTCACAAAGCTAAAACGTCTTATATTCCCAAGGGAGGGAGTATTACCTCTGGCAAATCAGTGTAGTGGAGTACTTCCGTCTCTGAATTGCTGGAATTTTCGAGATCCAGTTTGTTTTAATTATACAGATGTTAAGATGTATCAAGCGCTAGCCTAGATGAATATTACTTTCGTTTAGTTTTAATGTTTCCTTAGGCAGTAGCCTGGTGTATGATACGTTGTAAATGTATTTATAATTTTTGATGTTCCATGTTTGTTTAGTATCTACTTTCTTATGTTTTGTTCACACTTTGAGGTATTTTTATGAATTTTTTGGAACTAATCTATTAACAAGATGCCACAGTGCCAATTACCTATTTTCTGTTGTTTTTCGTTTTAGAAAAGCTGGAAAACAATATTCTCGGAATTAGACCGGACAAAAGCCAAAGTCGATATTTTACGGGAAGACTCATGGAGCCAGAAGACGAGACGGAGAGGGGCCAGGGCCTGCCCACACCACCTGGTGGCGCGGGCCAGGCCAGGCCGCACCAGGGGGTGGTGTGGGCCCCTCCGGCCTCCACCGACCTTGCCTCTTAGCCTATATATTCCCTAGGGACGAAAACCCTAAGCACAAGATCATAATTTCACGAAAAGTTCCGCAGCGCCGCCGCCACCGAAGAGGAGATTCAGGGGACAGAAGTCTCTGTTCCGGCACCCTACCGAGACGTGGAAGTGCCCCCAGATCCATCTCCATTGACTCCACCGCCATCTCCATCGCCATTGCTGACTCCCATGATGAGGAGGGAGTAGTTCTCTCTCGAGGCTAAGGGCTCTACAAGTAGCTATGTGTTCATCTCTCTCTATGCGTGATCTTATGAGATCATGAGCTTTGTAATTTATAGATCTATTCTGCTACTCAAGTGCTTTAATTAATCTCTGCTTATCCCCACGTGTGTGAAGTTGACAGTGTGCACACCGTGTGGCACTTTGGCTAAGGTTACATAAAAACTTATCATGAGTATAATTTGAGTTGGATGTCTGTATGAGATTGTGGTGTTTGTTGAAACCATCTAGCGCTCAAGGTGACTGTGAGGGGTTATCTAGATGGGGAATGCGAACTTTAAGGTATGTTGTTATAGCCCTACATCGTCCAACCGGAGAGTAGTTCAGTGTCGTTGTATTGGGAACGGCTGTACCTAAGCAGGTTAGATAGAGGTGTGGGGCTAGCAGGGAAGCTATCGACGGCGTCCACAGGCGGGATTGGGTACGAGCAAGTGTAGTGAGACACAAGAAGTACCCAGGTTTGGAGCCCTCATGGTGAGGTAAAGCTCCTACTCCTGCCGATCTGACTATGAGTGATATATGGGCTACAATTGCTCCTCGAGCTGTATTCTTTAGCTACTGCCTTAAATGCACTGAGACCAACCCCTTCTACTAGAACCTTGCCTCTCCTTATATAGGCAGAGAGGCAACGGTCTCACTGGCCAATCCGGCTGGCGGGCCCCACAGGCGGGTCCCAGCCGGCTGGTCATCTACAGTACTCGGTACACTTACGTCCCATCAGAGTACGAGCGGTATGGTCGTCGTGGGTACAGTGAACGTCGTGCGAGCTGCCGTCGTGTCCGCCACTGTTCCGCGTCACCCGCATAAAGTCTTGGTATGGCTGTAATTGCGAAGTCTTGTCATCGTACAGCGATACCGCGGTAAGGCAAGACGCGTCGCCTCCTCTTGATTGAGTCCGGCTGCGCTGATGTAGTCAGCTGCTCCTCGCCATTCTGGCTACCGTGAGGTAGCCGGCTTGACTTGCTCCTGTTCGGCTGCGCTCAGCCAGCCGGACGCGATCCGACTGCCGTGATTCTTGTCTGGTTGGGGTATCCGGAGGTCATCCCCCCGACACTAGCCCCCGAGCGCGTGTAGATTTCGCCCTTAGGTGAAATGTGCGCACACTCCTCTTTCATTTTGAATTTTCTGGCGGCTCGCTTTGGCGGTTGCTTCCCGTGACGTCGGTCTTGGCGTCGCCACGCAGACGCCGCCATCATTACATCTGACGGGTAGCGTAACGTCCGTCGCCGCCGCTTTGGGAACTGCGTCGCCTCTTGCTTTCGCTCGGGACCGTCTGCGCATCCCGTGCCTGCGCAAAGGATCCTGCGCAGTGGGGAGAGCGGGGTGCGGCTGGGTGGGTGCCCGTGGCACCACGGACGGTTCCGCTTCTGGGTCTTTAAAGGGCCGCCCGGGGAGAGCGGTTCGTCCCTCCATTCGCTGCTTCCCCAATCTTCTCCTGCATCCTTGCCTTCCTCGCATCGCCTCGCTCGCTGCTGCTGCTACTATAGTCCGTCGCGCCGTCGGCGTTACGGGCCACCGCCACTATTCAACCGGAGCACCTCCCCATGAGCTGGAGATGGCTGCCGAATGCGGAGCCTGGTGCGGCTCCTCCGGGACGAAGGATCACATCCAGAAGTACCATGCCACCCGCGTGCTGCCGCCGGAGACGGAGGTGGAGGTACGGTTGGTGCCGGAGGGGGAAGAATCACCGCACTCGGCCGGGGGGGGGGAGCGGGTGGTTTTTCTGTCGCATCTTGCCCACAGCTTCGCGCTGCCAGTGCATCCCTTCTTCCTCACATTTCTTGCTTTCTTCGACCTCCGCCTCCACCACCTAGGCGCCAATGCCATCGGAACGCTGGCGCACTTTGTGGCCTTCTGCGAGAGCTATCTCGGGATCCAGCCGGATCTCGGGATCTTCTGCCGGCTCTTTCGAGTCCGACCGCAGGTCTAGGTCACCAAGGGGTCGCTGGTGACATGCGGCGGTGCCTCCATCTACTCCCGCATGTAGACCGGCTACCCCAAGTTCCGGCTGCAGGACACGGTGCGACTGTGGCAACAGTCGTACTTCTATGTCCGCAACCTCACCGCCGAGGACCGGATCAACCTGCCTGCTTTCCAGGACGTGGAATCTAGCCGACAGCAGTGGGATCTGAAGATCTACGGCGAGAAGACGGAGTCGGATGCGATGCTGCAGCGCATGTGCGCCCTAGTCACCGCCGGCTTGACCGGCCTGGACATCACGCTCAGCTAGATGTCTAGGCTAATGATGCCACTGCAGCAGCGCGTGCACAAGATGTGCTTCTACTTCGGCCGGCTGGACCCGACCCGGCTGTCCCGCCATGATCCCCGCTACCACAACTGAAGGAGTGGGTGTGGACGATCACGAAGGAGCGGCTGCCAGAAGGCTAAAAGTTCGGGCTGGCCCCTTACAGCCGTGACAACCGCGCGCCCCAGGTAAGTCTTGCCAGCCGAAATTTTCTTTCTTGCAATTTTTTCCATTCGGCTAATCTCTTGTGCTTCTCTTTTCTTGACAGATGTTCCCCTGCATCCTCCGGGAGGAGGGCAAAACCCCCCTCCAGAACTTCACGCCTGACCTGCCTGAGCCACGCGCTTGCCGGTCCGGCGAGGAGTCGGATGGGGACGGTGACGTCTTCCCCAGCCAGAATGACGAGCTGGCCACCGACCCCCATGCGGAGGTTGATAAGGAGGAGGAGGTCGCGCCGTCTCCCGAGCTGACTCGGCGCCGCGTGACGGATGGCAATTCTAGCCGGTCAGGCACTGGCGGGAGCGGATCCAGCCGGTCTAGCGCCGACGGGAGTGGCTCCAGCTGGTCTAGGGAAGGAGGTGGCGGGCCAGCCGGCCCGCCGTGGAGGAGCCGCCCCCAAGAGGAGCCAGATCAGCTCCCTTCCGCCCAGCCGCCTTGGTCGCAAGAAGGGACCGCTCCCCGTGGTTCCGGGGTAAGCTAACTGCTGGCCCTTTTGCCTTTTCCTCTTTTCCTTGTGCAACTTTTTCCATATTTTGCTTATCTGCTTCTTTTTCCCTCTTGTTTTCTGTTTTCTAGCATGCTGGTCTCCTTTGGTGCCACGAGCCCGGCGCGAGCATCCACTGGCTCGCCGCCCCGCGCGTCGGGCACTGTGCCGCCCGTATTTGCCTCCGCGCCTCCTCCTTCTTCCAGGGCACCATCTCCGCCACCGCCTCAAGCTAATCAGGCTGCCGCAACCGGAGCAGGGGACGCTCCGCCGACCCCAGTGGTGCAGCCGGAAAAGGTTGTGGCCACCTCACAAAGTGGAGGTATTTCCCCCGCGGCGGCGCGGAGGGACGCCACCAGCAAGGAGCTCATGGTTGTCACCGACGACAACTCCAAAGACGAGCCGGGGGAGGAGTGACGGACGGCAGTGGCAGAGGCGAAGGAGTCGCTGGTTGCCAACGCCATTTACGACGACGCCTCGTCCGCCACTTTGCTGGTGGACCTTGCTGCCACCCTCGAGCTGGCGGTGAAGGAGATCCGGCTGCTCGAGGCCGTAGCCGGCGGCAACCGGACCCTAGAGTAGAAGCTTGCGGCTGCTAACGGGACCTCGCAGAGTAAGTCCCCTCAGCCGGATACTTTGGTCTTTCCTTTTCTTCGTTTTTTTGTTGATAGTCGGCTTTTTGCAGCCATCATGGTGTGCGCTCAGCGGGAAATCGATCGCCTGAAGAAGGCGAACGACCGGCTGAGCAAGTCCAATTCTACGCTTCGGCTGCAGAATAAGGACTGGCACGCCAAGATGGATGCCCTGGAGGCCACCGTCAAGGAGCGCGACGCCGCCCTCGCCAGCCGGGCCCAAGCATTTGACCTCCTCGAGGCCCAGAACAAGGACCAAGAGAAGGAGGTCAAACGACTGATGGATCGGGAGAAGGCCCTGGTGGAGGAGCTGATGCAGGTCGAGCACACGACAAAGGGTAAGTTTTCTCTCCGACTCCCTTCATCTTTCCGGATCCAGTAGCCGGATCTGACGTTCTTTTTTCTGACAACTTTTTATCCCGACGTAGACCTGCTGGCATATAACTGGCTGCAGGAGAACTGGCCGGGGGAGCAGCCGACCGCCCAGGAGTTGGTCATCCTCCTCGGCGAGGAGGCTTCCAAGCTTCGCCAGGCGGCTCAGGCTATCTTCACGTTTCTGTGGCTAGATGCTCCGGTTCCATAAACGATGGCGAAGCTAGCGGCCAAGGTGGCGGAGGTGCCAGCTACCGTCGACCGCCTGAGGGATCTGGCGGCACGAGCCGGGGCGGAAATGGCCCTGGCCCTGATGCTTTCTTGGTACAAGGGCGCCCGTGTCAAGAAGATCGACGGGGTTTCCGTGCCGGCGCCGACCTCGCCGCCATCCGCCAGGCCCATCCGGAGCTCCGGGCCTTCGCCATCAAGATTACCGACTACGCGAACATCGATGAGGTCCTCACCGACTCGGAGTCCGCCGACACTCTGGATGCGGAAGCTTCACCGCAGCCGACTGGTGGGGATGCCGGAGTCGGATCAGCCAACGCGCCTCCTCCTCCTCCCAAGACTGCTTCCAGCCAGGAACCTCCGCACGGCAAAGGCCCTACTGCCTAGATATGATCCCCGGAATGTTGGGTGTACTTGTTTTTTTTTTCTGTTTGAACCTTATTATCTATGCCGGCTATCTCTGACGCCGGGTGAACTCATGGGAGCTTCGTCTCCCCCTCTTTTTATATCCAACTGAACTATTTGGCTTGCTTCCAACTTGTGATTTTTGTGTGTTCCGAAGTTTTGATATTTCACCGATTGAATTTATCCGGCTGACTTCACTCGGTTGAACACCTTTAGCTGGGGGAACTCCCAATCCAGTGGGGGTGCGCTAGCGCACCCACTAGGTGTAGCCCCGAGATCCGGAGTAGCTGGCGTAGCCAGGTGCTTCGAATCTTCTTTCTTTTCTTTCGAGCCTTTAGCTTCATCTGACTAAACACCTCTAGCTGGTTACTTTCACTGGCTGGACGCCTATAGCCGGGGGAACTTCCATTCTAGTCGGGGCACGCCAGCGCACCCACTAGGTGTAGCCCCCGAGATTCGCAGTAGCTAGCGTAGCCAGGTGCTTTGAATGTTCTTTCTTTTGTTGCCCTTGCCCTCACATGGGCTCCAAATATCCGGCTAAACTCCTTTTAGCCGGTCGGAAACTACAAGATTCCACTAGGGGCGCGCGAGCGCACCTAGTGGCTGTAGGCCTCGAGATTCGGAGTAGCTGGCTTAGCCAGGTGCTTCGAATCTTCTTTC
Organism: Avena insularis; assembly: GCA_023614405.1. Classification (NCBI taxonomy): domain Eukaryota; kingdom Viridiplantae; phylum Streptophyta; class Magnoliopsida; order Poales; family Poaceae; genus Avena; species Avena insularis. Next base: position 674,741,103 of record CM042690.1, read on the forward strand.
TCTTCTTGCCCTTGCCCTCAACTAGGCTCCAAATATCTGGCTAAACTCCTTTTAGCCGGTCGGAAACTAAAAGATTCCACTGGGGGCGCACGAGCGCACCCAGTGGGTGTAGCCCCCGAGATTCGGAGTAGCTAGCGTAGCCAAGTGCTTCAAATCTTCTTTCTCTTCCTGCCCTTGCCCTCACTTGGGCTCCAAATATCTGGCTAAACTCCTTTTACCTGGTCGGAAACTACAAGATTCCATTGGGGGCACGCGAGCGCACCCAGTGGGTGTAGCCCCCGAGATTCGAAGCGCTTGATGAAGGCAAGGACTTCAAATCTTCCTCCTTTCTAAATCACAACTCGATGTAGTTGTGCAAAACGAACATGTATATATTCCCACCCGTTAATAGGTTAGTCAGTTAAACTTTAGCCGGAAGGCGGATTTGTTTTTTGAAAACTAGCGTGTGATTCTCTAGACACTTAGTCATTTTCCCGTGTGCTCTACTATTTCCGCTGCGTCCTTGCCGAGCAGCCAGGTTCGATCTGCGGTAGGAATCGAAGGAGTTGATGATTACATTATACGACAACGGCGGCTTAGTAGCCGGATCGTATCAAAACTAGTTGTGAGGCCGGGACACCCGATCCATCGCATCTTTCGCCGTTTTTCATGTGGGATGCCTCGGGCTTTTGCTCTTGCTAGCAGGAGAGCCGGGTTGCATGTTGGGAATATGCCCTAGAGGCAATCATGGTTGATGATATTTCCCAATGTATTCATAAAGTTATGGTCCATGTATGAACTACTAATATGTATCATCGAATATGTGATTCAATTGTGGAACTATATATTCATGTTGTTCATACTAATTGTCCTTGGTCATTGAGGTTGTGCTGGACACACAACTTAGACCAATGTGAAAGTCGGCAGATGACTAGGTTCCACTTGTCATGGGCATGGAGATGCTATTCTGACTTACACAGATTCAGCTAAAGAGTTTAGCGAGTCGGACTGACCCATATTGAGATGCAACGAACAAGTCATCATTTGCATGTCTCAATCAATGTAATCCTTAGACCTGAGGTTATTGGACAGTCCGAGTTGAGGATCACCGACTTAGGTTCTGTCAAACGTTGTTCTGTCACTAGGCGGTTATAAAGGCAGAGTTCGGGTCGACTGTGAATCAAGCTGCGTGATGTGAATAACCAAGATGGGATTTTGCCCCTCCGTCTAGAGAGATATTCTCTGAGCCCTCTTGAAAGATATGATTCGGAAAGCATGGCCATGCGCGTCTCGGTTAAGTGTTAACCGAGGCAACCGACTAAGAGTTAGTTGGATGAATCATTTATCTCGGAACGAGAAAGAGAGTCGGACTATTTAAAGGATGACGATCATTCGCCTATAGACCGACAAGGTATATCGTGAGGCAAAAGGGACTTAGATGAAAGTCGCATTGGAAGGTATGCCATCATGACTTATTGGTACTTGGGAGTCGGCACGTTCTGCTAGGAGCCGCTATCGGCTGATCGATCACGAGTGAGACTCGGAATCGTGTCCGGGTTACCATGAGCCTGTCGGGTCACACACTTAAGAGCGGGAGCAAGTTTGGGTTAGACCCAAACAGGAAATCTATTTGGGTTGGACCCAAATAGAGACATGGACTTAGTCAGCAAGTTGGACTTGCAGGGACTAATATAGGCCTTTTAGTGCATGGGCCACAAGTGAGTGGATCCCACTTTCACTCCCTATATAAGTTGGGGCGCAGGTGCTTAGTGCACAAGGTTAGGTCACTCCATGTGTTGGAAACCCTAGCCCCAGTCCATCCTATCGCCGCTGTACCGGACCTAGCAGTCCACCGTCGGTGCTCCTACTCATACGTGTGGATACTGGCGGAGGTGATGTACGTTTAGCACTTCGACGATCGTGGAATCGGAACGGATCGTCAGGCGTGGAACCGGAAAGGAGCGTGAGGACTGCACTGCAACAAGCAACGTGCTTCATTGATTCCGCAACTGCGCGTCTAGTGGTAATCCTCGTGGCCTTCTACCTGAGCTGGATCTTGGGTTCACCGTGTAGGGAATTATTTTTGTTTATCTCTGCGTGGCCCAATGATACGTCCATTTTGCATCACTATTCTATGTCATAATTCACTGTTATTCATTGATATATTTCATATTAAGAGATGATACTTATGTTATTTCATCTGTTTTTGCATGGTTGATGACTTTTGGAGCATGGACCGCTGCAGTCAGGATTCTAATGGAAAAGGTGCTATTTGGAGGAAAAATTCGCGAAGATCAGAAAATCTGGGAAAATATACGAAAAATCGTATTTTTCTAGAAGACGAAGGCTGCCAGAAGAGGGAGTGGAGATGGGCCACAGGGGGCCCACACCACCCCTGGCACGGTCCACCCTAGGCCGCGCCACCAGGTGGTGTGGCCGCCCTGGCCCACCTCTGGCTACCCCCTCTGCCATATATATTCCTCCCGAAACCCTAAGACTCAGGGAGCGACCACAGAAAGATTTCGCTGCCTCTGCGAGACGGAAAACATCGAGAGAGAAAGATCTCTCCGGCAGACAGATTTCTGCCGGGGGAATTCCTTCCTGGAGAGGGGAGATCGTCACCATCAACACCACCATCAAGCTGGACTTCATCGGGATCATCATCATCATCACCATCAGCGCCCTCATCACCATCTCCATATTGCTGTAACTATTGAGTTGAATCTTGCATAGTTCATAGGGGAAACTTTCCTAGTGTTGATTACTCTTTATAGTTGATGCTATTGAGTGAACCGTTGAATTATTGTTTATGTTTAGATTTTTATACATCATTATTCCATCTTTGATCATGATCCATATGATGTCTTGTGAGTAGTTCGTTTTGTTCTTGAGGACATGGGAGAAGTCATGTTGTTAGTAGTGGAGTTGTGTTGAGAAAGATTCAATAGTTTGATATTTAAGTTGTGGTGTACTTCTTCTAGTGGTGTCATGTGAACGTCGACTACATGACACTTCACCTATATGGGCCTAGGGGAATGCATTGTGTATTTGGCTACTAATCGTAGGGGTTGCCGGAGTGACAGAAACCTGAACCCCTGTTAGGAAACCATTGCACAAGGGACGTAAGGGTCTTAGAGTTTAAAGCTGTGGTTAGGTTTCTGCCTTAATTACTTTCTTGTAATTACGGATGTTTGCAAGGGGTTTAATCACAAGTATGTATTAGTCCTAGGAAGGTCGGTACATTAGCACAGGTTCACCCACACAACACTTAGCAAGCTAAAGAAGATTAATCAACTATATGAAGCGAAAGCACTTGACAATCTTCCCATGTGTCCTCGGGAACGTTTGGTCATCTTAAGTAATACAACCGGCTTGTCCTTTGCTGCATAAAGGATTGGGCCACTTGCTGCATTTATTCCTACTGTCCTTTATTTACTCGTACTTTGTTTACTTGCTTTATCAAAAAAACCTAAAAATCCGTTTGCTAAGTATTTGTAGAGAATTCCTGATCCATACCACTAGCCAGCACCTTCTGCTCCTTGTTGGGTTCGACACTCTTACTTATCAAAAATACTGCGATACACCCCCTATACTTGTGGGTCATCAAGACTATTTTCTGGCGCCGTTGTCGGGGAGTGAAGCGCTATTGGAGAGTGGAACTAGTAAAGGAAACTTCTACTGTGAGTATTGTTTACTTCTGTTAGTTGCTTTATTTTCATTATGGATAAGTCGCTGAGTTTCTTATTTGGTAATGCTACTACCACTGCTAAGGTAGTAGATGAACCACCACCTGCTGAGAATGATGCTTTTAAAATACCTACAAGAATTATTGATCGTGTTATGGATAACTACTACTTGGGGTTGGAACTGTCCATCCCGGTGATCATTTGCTCTTTATACACGAATTATGCGGGTTGTTTAAGTGTGCAGGTATTACTATAGATCAAGTTAAGAAGAAGTTATTCTTGTTATCACTGAAAGGAAGAGCTGAGGAATGGTATAAGCTGCTGAAGAATGGTCAAGCTCTTGAATGGGAGGAAATAGTGCCTCTCTTTTATTCAAATTTTATCCTCCTAGTGAGATTCCTAAAGACCAGAATCAAATATACAACTTTTGGCCTCTTGATGGAGAGAGTATAGCTCAAGCTTGGGGGAGATTGAAGTTACTAATGCTCAAATGTCCCATTCATGAGCTCCCCAACAATATTATTATCAATAACTTTTATGCAAGGCTCCCTCTACATGATAAGGATTTATTGGATGTTGGATCATTCACTCGCATGGAAGAAGAAGCTAAATGGGATCTTCTGGACCGTATCCAAGACAATGCTGAAGCTTGGGAGAATGACAAAGGTAGGAAGTCAGGTATAAATTATGATTATGAATGCATTGAATCTTTTATGGGAACTAATGACTTTCAAAATATTAGTAATACTTATGGTCCTTATTTACAAGTAATTACAAATTGCTTTAAGGATTTTGCTTCTTATATTGAAATTCCAAAAAAGGAATGGAACAAGTACCATGCACCTTATAAAGATATTGTTGACTGTGTTCCTGTTGGGAGTACTGAGTATTCCACTATTGATCACATCTTACCTGAACCTTATATCGAGAAGATTCCCTTCCCAGATAAGGTAAAGGATCATCCTATGATAACTAGTGTAATCACTTGATATGTTGCTAACGTATCCATAATTTTTGATGTTCCATGCTTGGTTTTATCTACTTTCTTGTGTTTTGTCCACACTTTGGAGTACTTTTCATATGATTTTTCTTGGACTAACCTATTAACAAGAGCCACAGTGCCAGCTGCCTGTTTTCTGCTATTTTGGGTTCCAGGAAGTCAGAAAATGAATATTCTCGGAATTTGACGGGACAAAAGCCAAAGTTATTATTTTACCGGCGAACACTTGGAGCCAGAATACGAGACGGAGAAGGGCCAGAGGGTGGCCACACCACCTGGTGGCGTGGGCTAGTCCAGGCCGCGCCAGGGGGTGGTGTGGGCCCCTCCGTCACCCCCTCGGTCTCTCCTCTCGCCTATAAGTGGCTCCCGATGCGTAAACCCTAAAGGGTCAATCAGAAATCCACGAAAAGTTCCACAGCGTCGCCGCCACCGAAGGGGAGATTCGGGGGACAGAAAGTATCTGTTCCGGCACCCTGCCGGGACGGGGAAGTGCCCCCGGAGCCATCTCCATCGATCTCCACCTCCATCTCCATTGCCATTGCTGATTCCCATGATGAGGAGGGAGTAGTTCTCTCTCGAGGCTACGGGTTCTACCGGTAGATATGTGTTCATCTCTCTCTCTATGCATGATCTTATTGAGATCATGAGCTTGTAATCTATAGATCTACCTTGCTACTCAAGTGCTTTAATAGATCTCTGCTCTCCCCATGTGTGTGAAGTTGATAGTGTGCACACCATGGTGGCACTTAGGCTAGAGATTACAAATACTTGTTATGAGTTATATTTGGAGTTGGATGTCTTTATGAAATTGTGGTGTTTGTTGGACTCATCTAGTACTCAAGGTGACAGTGTGGGGGTTTCTAGATGGGAAAGGTGAACTTTGAGGTGTGCTGTTATAGCCCTACCATGGATTAGAGTGTCCAACCAGAGAGTAGTTAAGAGTAGTATCATAAAGAGGAATATATTTATATGAGAGTGTTCACTAGTGAAAGTATGATCCCTAGGCCTTGTTTCTAAGCATTGATACACCGTTTGCTACTATATCTCTTACATGTTTGCTTGCTTCCATCTTTATTTCAGTTTGCCTTTAGTCTTTTCCCACGTCAACCACATGCTAGCAAGCTATTTTCTCGCACCGTTGCCACTTATAATTATCCATACCACTTGTATTTCACTATCTCTTCGCCGAACTAGTGCACCTATACACCTGACAAGTGTATTGGGTGTGTTGGGGACATAAGAGACTTCTTGTATCTTGATTGCAGAGTTGCTTGAGAGGGTATACCTTTGACCACTTCCTCCCTGAGTTCGATAAACCTTGGGTGATCCACTTAAGGGAAAACTTGCTACTGTTCTACAAACCTCTGCACTTGGAGGCCCAACAACTGTCTACAAGATAGAAGTGCGTAGACATCAAGCTATTTTCTGGCGCCGTTGCCGGGGAGGTAAGGTAAAAGGTACTCACATCCTCCGGTGTGAGTGCTCAAAGTTATTTCCTTTAGATTCTGCAATTTTGTCTTTTTGTTTCTTGTTTTCACTAGTTAGGCTTAATGCAAAACAACAACAAAATTAGAGAGCTTTTTAGTATTTTTCCTAAGTTAGAACTTGAATTGTCTGAAAAGAAAATTAAAAAACCCATGGAACTTTCTTTGCATGCTAATAGCAATGTTATTAGTATGAATCTTTTGAACACCATTGTTACTAATGCTATGGAAACGTCTAAGCTTTGGGAAGTTGGTTTTTATGAAAATGATCTTTTTAGTTCCCTAGCTTTAAAGAACAAAATTTGCTCTGATGATACTTTATCTCCCATATGTGGTAATTCTAATGATACTTGTGATATTTTAAATCCACATACTGAAAGCATCCCTTTTAAAATACCTATAAAAATTGTTGAACGTGTTACGAATAACTGCTATTTTGGAGATGGAACTGTCCATCCTGGTGATCATTTACTCTTTATACATGAATTATGCGAGTTGTTCAAGTGTGTAGGTATTTCAATGGACCAAGTTAAGAGGAAGTTATTCCCTATTTCACTTAAGGGCAAAGCAAGGGAGTGGTATGAGCTACTAGATGATCCTCATCATTTGGAGTGGAAGGAACTTGAATCTCTCTTTTACTCTAAATTTTATCCTCCTCATGAAATTCATAAAGATAGGAATTACATTTATAATTTTCATCCTCATGATGGAGAAAGTATTTCCCAAGCATGGGGGAGATTGAAGTCACTAATGCTCAAATGTCCCATCCATGAGCTCCCTAGTAATATTGTTATTAATAATTTCTATGCAAGGCTTTCAGGACATTACAAGGACTATCTAGATACTTATTTAGAGGGATCCTTCACAAGTAAGGAGGTCAAAGCTAAGTGGGATCTTCTTGAAACAATTCAAAGCAATACCGAAGATTGGGATAACAACAAAGGTAAAGAACCAGGTATAAACTATGAGTATGATTGCATTAAGTCCTTTGCTGAAACTATTGGTTTTCAAGAGCTTAGTGCTAAATATGGTCTTGATCCTCAAATTCTTTTTGATTGTTATAGAACCTTTGCTTCTCATATTAATGCTCCTAAAGAAAAATGGGACATGTATCATGAGCCTTTCAAAGACACTTGCATGGAAAATGAAATAGTTATTAATGATAGCAATAAACATGCTCAAACCTCTAAAAGTAATATTTCTTATAAGCATGTTAATTTTTGTGGAATACATAGACCTTGTGAGAATAATCAAATTGAAGAAGAATATCGTATCACCCACAAGAATGAAAAAACTAGAATGTGGTATAGGGCTTTAAATGGTCTTGGTAAAAAAGTTTGTGCCCTCTATCCTTTTATTTGCGAACTTTGCTTTGAAGTGGGTCATTTCAATTTTCAATGCTCAGGCCATAATAATAGCCCTTCTAATCCAATGAGTACTGCAAGTTTGTATTGTGATGACATGATCACTCCAAATCAGCATGATGAACTTACATTATTTTTAGGGTGTGAAGAATTATCAAGAAAAACTTCTTTGGTAGATATGAGTGCTTTTGGTATGAATAGCGTCATGCATGGTTGTCATCTTTATTGTGTTGATAATTGCCACACAAATACTTATATACAAAATATTATAAATGATGAGATTTTACCAAAATATGATAGGACTAATATGTGTTTTGGCCTTATTAATGAAAAGAAGGAATCCTCCAAAGTTTCTTCTATTGTCTCTAACAATGAACCAGGGTATATGGAGAAGCTTCCTTTCAAGCCTCTCCCTCCTAAAGAGAAGAAGAAAAAGAAGAATATGAGGAGTAAAAGGAGAGAGGAAACTGTATTTTCCCCTAAGCATGTTGCTCCTATTATAGTTTTTGATGAGTCTGAACTCGATGATGTTCCTATGCCTATTACCTATAGTAGTGATCATGATTGGGTAAAGCACAATACTTTTGATATTGATAATATCTTCGGTACCAATTCTGAAAATGATGATATTAATAATGATATACTATTAGTGCTATCCATGATCCTTCCAATGATGATATGTTTACAAATGAACACACTTTGGAGGATAACTATTCTATTGCTTATGATGATACTATACCTCCAATATATGATGATTGCAATGATGAATATGATATTTTCAGTCCACCTACTATTGAGGAGGAAATTAATTATGATTACAATATGCCTCCTATATTTGATGATTATGGTGATGAAAATAATAATGATAGCTATTTTGTTGAATTTGCTCCCACTACAATCAATAAGAATGACTATGTTTATGTGGGGAGTATTAATTCTTTTATGCATGTGGCTCATGATAAGAATGTTTCGTGTGATAGTTATATTGTTAATTTTATTCATGTTGCCATTGAAAGTTATTATGAGAGAGGGAAACATGGTTCTATGCATCTCAATAATATTAAGTTTCCCCTCTTTATGTTGAAAATTTTGAAGTTGCACTTGTTTTGCTTTCCTATGATTATTGCTTTGTGCTTTCATGACTTGTTTATTTACAAGATTCCTATGCATAGGAAGTGGGTTAGACTTAAATGTGCTTTGATTTTGCTTCTTCATGCTCTCTTTTACTTCAATTCATATTTCTTATGTGAGCATCTTCTCAAACTATCATGCCTAACTTAAAGGCGTTAAAGAAAAGTACTTATTGGGAGATAACCCAAAAGTTTTAGATGAGTCTTGGAAGTTATTACTTTAGTAATAACCGCTCCTTATCCTTTTTATTTGCTTTTTGTGCCAAGAGTAACCTCTAATGAGAGAGAAGTAATGATCGGGAAAGTTGCTGTCCCGAAACAGATTTCTGTGCTCCGCCGTAAAAAATCGTGTAAAATCTCTGAACATCCTTTTGAGGCGTGAATTTTTGTGCTTCTGCCCCAGGTTGTTATCGAACTTTCCTTAGTTCAACACTTTTTTATTTGAGCAATAGAAGGTCTTTGAAAAAATTGGTCTTTACCTGCTGGTCTGTTTTGACAGATTTCTGCCATTTTCTGCATTTGCTTCTTGTTGGTTCCTTTTTGAGTTCTTTTGGGGAATTGAGCTTTTTGAGGGAAGTACTACAGTATCTAGTGTTTTAATGGAAGTTTTAACCTAAAGACTTATTATCTTGAGTGCACTAATGTTGCTAATAAAGATTGTGTGAAGTTTTGTATGAAGGGAAAATTTCAGGTGTATAGAAGGAATGAGTAATGAGATGAAGGATGGACTAAAGCTCAAGATTGGGGATGCCACGCATGTCACCCCAATAAATATCCAAGAAGTACAAGCGTCAAAGCTTGGGGATGCCCAAGGCATCCCCTTCCTCATCAATAAAATCCCAGGTTCCTTCCAAACGCTTCATTTTTATTGTTTCATGCACATTTGTGTTGTTCTTGGAGCATCTTCTTTTTCGTCTTTGTTTTGGTTTTTTGTTTGCTTGGTTTTCTTAGTTAGCTGAATAAATTGGTTAGACCCCCTCTTTCATACATTGGTTTTCAAATAGTTTGGTTTGGATTGGAAAAGAGTAGGAAAGTTCATGCTTAAGTGGTAAAAAGAGCTTTTTTGACTGTGGCCTATGCTTTGTCATGCCATGCTTGATATTGTTTTAGCTTTATGCTCAGTATTGTTTGCTGTAGCATGACTTGTTATAAACAATTGAGATTGCTTAATGTGCCTTGGATGAATCATGCGTTGTTTTAGCATATTAAAGCATAGTATAGTGGTATTCTCCTTTGATGCTTTAATTGGGTTGACTTGGCGCATGCTCACACCATGTTATGACTATCTCAAGTCACCATAAGCCTTTATGATCCTTTAGTTTTCAACTTGTAGTATCACTTTATGCTTTGATCAATGATGTTTTGTCGCTTTGCATGATTATGGCCATTATTGCTCTCTTAGTTTGTCGCTCCCAGTCTTTTGCTAGCCTCCACAACCAAGTATGAGTTCCACTCATGCATCCAACTCCATAAACCAAGTTATTCCAAAGAGTCCACCATACTTACCCACTAGCATTTGCTATTCCAAGTATATTCATGTTTTTATCTACCTTCCGAATTAAACTTGTTATGTGAAAATTAGTGATTAAAGCTCTCACGAACTTGATGGCACACTTTACTTTTCTTGCCCTTAATAAACTTGAACCATTGTGTCGTCTATGTTGTATATGCTTGCACTTATTTGTTGGGGATTAGCAGAACCATGCTGTCATGGGGAATGCTTTCAACATTGCACTTGTACTTTGTACCTAGTTGATATCATGCTCTTTTGTCTATGGATGTCGTCAGTGTGAAATGAAAGGGGCGCTTGTAAGTCCATGGAGTTATGTATATGTGTTAGAGAAACGCCTGGGCCGCTGGTCTAATCCATGTTGACATGGTGGAAACCTGCAGCGTAACCATAATGAGTTGTCTATGAAGCATTCTTCTTATAAAAAAAGAGTCCTATGTTGAGAAAAAAGAGAAAATAAAAAAAAAGAGATTATGAAAAGAGGAAAGAGAGAAAAAAGCACCATATTCCCATGGTAAATAAGAAGATTGTTGAGATGCTCGTTGTCTGCTTGCCTTGTCATTTGGATACAGGGATTCTTCCGTATCATCAGGCAAGGGGTACCCCATTGGCGGTTCTCTATGATACACATGTACTTACAATGACAAGAACTTACCGGTGACTAAACTTGAGTAGCATGAGGATCGGCCCTCATATTCAAGGGACATGAGATTTCCAACTTATACTTTGTCAAGCATATACACCATAGTTTGTTCACTTTAACCTTAATCACTTCAAGATGCTTATGATAGGTGCAATGAGAGTTGAAAGCTAATAAGTACCATAATTTTTGGAAGCTCTTTATGAGACTTGAATCCCTACTTCCTTCTATGAAGGCCCTTTCTTCCACTTATATATTGAGTCTCCACCTTCTATCTTTATGCACCTACTTTGAGAGCATAGTGGCCATTCTTAGTTCTATGTGCCTTGTCCCAAGACTTGTTGATTGATGCATACCTTGATATTGCTTGTTTTAAAATATTTGTATCTAGTCACTCTTATGAACTTTGAAGGTGTCCTATGCATTTATATTTTCTATTCTATGAGGGACAAGCTAAATGCCATTATGCTATGTTTTCTTTATGTGAAACAAACAAACGTCTTGCAAAGCATTGTTATTCATGAATCTTTTGTTTGTGCCTTTTCATGTTGCAACATAGTTTCTTTGTCTTATTGCTAGAACTTTGTCTTTCATGTTATGATTGAAGTACTATGATCCCAACTTTGAATGTTTTACAAATACTTTGATCAAGTTTATGATGGTGCATGTCACCTCAAAAATTATTCTTTCTTTTTATCACTTACCTACTCGAGGACGAGCAAGAGTTAAGCTTGGGGATGTTGATACGTTGCTAACATATCCATAATTTTTGATGTTCCATGCTTGGTTTTATCTACTTTCTTGTGTTTTGTCCACACTTTGGAGTACTTTTCATATGATTTCTTGGACTAACCTATTAACAAGAGCCACAGTGCCAGCTGCCTGTTTTCTGCTATTTTTGGTTCCAGGAAGTCAGAAAATGAATATTCTCGGAATAGGACGAGACAAAAGCCAATGTTATTATTTTACCGGGGGACACTTGGAGCCAGAATACGAGACGGAGAAGGGCCAGAGGGTGGCCACACCACCTGGTGGCGCGGACCAGGCCAGGCCACGCCAGGAAGTGGTGTGGGCCCCTCTAGCACCCCCTCGGTCTCTCCTCTCGCCTATAAGTGGCTCCCGATGCGTAAACCCTAAAGGGTCAATCAGAAATCCATGAAAAGTTCCACAGCGTCGCCGCCACCGAAGGGGAGATTCGAGGGACAGAAAGTCTCTGTTCCGGCACCCTGCCAGGACGGGGAAGTGCCCCAGAGCCATCTCCATCGATCTCCACCGCCATCTCCATCACCATTGCTGATTCCCATGATGAGGAGGGAGTAGTTCTCTCTCGAGGCTAAGGGTTCTACCGGTAGCTATGTGTTCATCTCTCTCTCTATGCATGATCTTATTGAGGTCATGAGCTTGTAATCTATAGATCTACCTTGCTACTCAAGTGCTTTAATAGATCTCTGCTCTCCCCATGTGTGTGAAGTTGACAGTGTGCACACCATGGTGGCACTTAGGCTAGAGATTACAAATACTTGTTATTAGTTATATTTGGAGTTGGATGTCTTTATGAAATTATGGTGTTTGTTGGACTCATCTAGTACTCAAGGTGACAGTGTGGGGTTTCTAGATGAGAAAGATGAACTTTGAGGTGTGCTGTTATAGCCCTACCATAGATTAGAGTGTCCAACCAGAGAGTAGTTAAGAGTAGTATCATAAAGAGGAATATATTTATATGAGAGTGTTCACTAGTGAAAGTATGATCCCTAGGCCTTGTTTCTAAGCATTGATACACCGTTTGCTACTAGATCTCTTACATGTTTGCTTGCTTCCATCTTTATTTCAGTTTGCCTTTAGTCTTTTCCCACGTCAACCACACGCCAGCAAGCTATTTTCTGGCACCGTTACCACTTATAATTATCCATACCACTTGTATTTCACTATCTCTTCGCCGAACTAGTGCACCTATACACCTGACAAGTGTATTGGGTGTGTTGGGGACACAAGAGACTTCTTGTATCTTGATTGCAGAATTGCTTGAGAGGGGATACCTTTGACCACTTCCTCCCTGAGTTTGATAAACCTTGGGTGATCCACTTAAGGGAAAACTTGCTGCTGTTCTACAAACCTCTGCACTTGGAGGCCCAACAACTGTCTACAAGATAGAAGTGCGTAGACATCATCACTAAAGTGAAAAGAGAACTGTAAAACCTGATGAACAAATAAACGTTGAACCTGTGGTAGCAATTGTGAAAGACCTTGTCACTAAAAGCATAGAAGATGGACACATAGTCTTTTGTGAGGATGCTTCTAATATTGTTTCACATCCTAATAGAACTAAAAAGGCTAGTGTCCCTGTGCTTTTCGTTAGAATTGGTGTTCATTGCTATTATGGTTTATGTGATATTGGTGCAAGTTCTAGTGCTATTCCTTATGAGCTTTACAGAGAAATTATGCATGAAATCAGTCCCTGCGAATTGGAAGAGATTGATGTGGTTATTCACCTTGCTAATAGAGAGACCATCTCTCCAATTGGTATTGTACGAGATGTGGAAGTACTTTGTGGTAAGATTAAGTATCCTGCTGATTTTCTAGTACTTGGTTCAGCTGCTAGTAAAACTTATCCTATCATTTTTGGTAGACCTTTCTTGAGTACTTGTGGAGCTATTATAGATTACAAGAGGGAGAAAATCTTGACTAAGTTTGATGGGGAATCTTATGAGTTTAATTTTTCGAAATTTACTAAAGAACCTTGTGAAGAGGAAACCCATAATGAGGATTTTAGAGTTGAACAACTTGCTTCTATTTCTCTTGCTCCTAACAATGCTTTGCAGCAATTTATGGAAGATCACGAAAGTGAGATCTTCATGGAAGAAAGGAATGAGATTGACGAGATTCTCCATCGTCAACCCAAGATGCTTAAGCATAACTTGCATGTAGAAGACTCGGGTACCACGTTGCCACCTAAAAAGGATCCGGTCTTCGATCTAAAACCTCTCCCTGATGATCTTAAATATGCTTATATTGATGATAAAAAGATATGTCATGTTATTATTAGCTCTAAACTTTCAGGGAAGGAAGAAGAAAGGTTATTGGAGGTTTTGAAGAAACACCGAGGAGCTATGGGCTATACTCTAGATGTTTTAAAAGGGATTTCACCTACTATATGTCAGCATTCTATCAATATAGAACCAGATGCAAAGCTAGTAGTAGAGCACCAACGATGTTTAAATCCTAAGATGAAGGAAGTGGTAAGAAATGAGGTATTGAAACTCCTTGATGCTGGTATTATTTACCCTATTGCTGATAGTGAATGGGTTAGTCATGTCCATTGTGTTCCTAAAAAGGAGGAATTGTCGTTGTTCCTAATGATAATGATGAGCTTATTCCCCAAAGAATAGTAGTAGGCTATAGGATGTGCATCGATTTCAGAAAAGTCAACAAAGTTACTAAGAAAGATCATTACCCGCTTCCTTTTATTGATCAAATGTTGGAAAGGTTGTCTAAAAAGACCCATTTTTGTTTTCTTGATGGTTATTCTGGTTTCTCTCAAATTGCTGTTAAACAACAAGATCAAGAAAAAGCTACTTTTACTTGCCCTTACAGAACTTATGCTTATAGACGTATGCCTTTTGGTTTATGTAATGCTCCTGCTACCTTTCAAAGGTGCATGTCTGCTATCTTTCATGGTTTTTGTGAGGAAATTGTGGAAGTGTTCATGGATGGCTTTTTTGTCTATGGAACTTATTTTGATAATTGTCTGCACAACCTTGATAAAGTTTTGCAGAGGTGTGAAGAAACTAATCTTGTTCTTAATTGGGAGAAATGCCACTTCATGGTTAATGAAGGGATTGTCCTTGGGCATAAGGTTTCTGAAAGAGGCATAGAAGTTGATAGAGCTAAGGTTGAGGCAATTGAGAAAATGCCATGTCCAAGAGACATCAAAGGTATTCGTAGTATCCTTGGTCATGCTGGTTTCTATAGAAGGTTTATTAAATATTTTTCTAGGATATCAAAACCCCTCACTAATCTTCTTCAAAAAGATGTACCCTTTGTTTTTGATGATGATTGTAAGGAAGCTTTTGAAACTCTTAAGAAGGCTTTAACTACAGCTCCTATCGTTCAACCACCTGATTGGAGTTTACCCTTTGAAATAATGTGTGATGCTAGTGATTTTGCTGTAGGTGCTGTCCTTGGGAAACGAATTGATAAAAAGCTAAACATTATTCATCATGCTAGTAAGACTCTAGACACTACTCAAAGGAATTATGCTACCACTAAAAAAGAATTTCTAGATGTTGTCTTCACTTGTGATAAGTTTAGACCCTATATTGTGGACTCAAAAGTCACCATTCATACTGATCATGCTGCTTTTAAATACCTTATGACGAAGAAGGACGCTAAGCCTAGGCTTATTAGATGGGTGCTGCTTTTACAGGAGTTTGATCTACATATAGTAGATAGGAAAGGTGTTGAAAACCCTATAGCTGATAATTTATCTCGATTGGAAAACATCTCTTTTGACCCTATGATTGTTAATGATAGTTTCCCAAATGAACAGTTGGTCATGGTAGGGGTAAGCTTCATGACGGAGCCCTTAATGCTTGATTATGCTAACTTTATTGTCTCCAAGTATTTTCCTCCAACTTTTACAGCTCAGCAAAGAAGGAAGTTCTTCTATGATTTGAGGCTTTATTTTTGGGATGACCCACACTTATATAAAGAAGGAGTGGATGGTATTATGCGAAGATGTGTTCCAGAATATGAACAAAAGGATATATTGCGTAAATGTCATGGTAGTGCTTATGGAGGACATCATGCAGGAGATAGAACTGCGCAAAAGGTGCTACAATCAGGTTTGGTCCGGCCTACCCTTTTTAAAGATGCAAGAAAATTTGTTTTATCTTGTGATGAATGTCAGCATGTTGGTAATATTTCTAGACGCAATGACATGCCTATGAACTACTCTCTAGTTATTGAACCCTTTGATTGCTAGGGATTTGACTTTATGGGTCCTTTTCCTTCCTCGAAAGGTTATACTCATATTCTTGTTGCCGTTGATTATGTTACCAAGTGGGTAGAAACCATTCCTACGAAGAGTGCTGACGGGGAAACTTCTCTAAAAATGCTTAAGGATGTTATCTTTCCTAGGTTTGGAGTGCCTAGGTATCTCATGACTGATGGGGGTTCTCACTTCATTCATGGTGGTTTTAGAAAGACCCTTTCTAAATATGATGTTAATCGTAGAATTGCTTCAGCTTATCACCCCCAAACTAGTGGGCAAGTGGAGTATCAAATAGAGAAATTAAATCCATCTTGCAAAAGACTATTAATAGATCTAGAAAAAACTGGGCTAAAAAGTTGAATGATGCTTTATGGGCTTATAGGACTGCCTACAAAAACCCTATGGGGATGTCTCCTTATAAAATGGTTTATGGGAAAGCTTGTCACCTACCTTTAGAATTAGAACACAAAGCTTACTGGGCAGTTAAAGAACTCAATAGAGATTGTAAGCTCGCGAGTGAGAAAATATTATTTGATTTAAGTTCCTTAGATGAATGGAGGAGTGAAGCCTATGAAAGTGCTAGGCTCTTTAAAGAAAAAGTTAAAAGATGGCATGACAAGCGAATACTTAAGAGAGAATTTCATGTTGGTGAGAAAGTTCTATTGTATAGGTCTCGTCTCAGATTTTATGCAGGAAAGCTACTGTCAAAATGGGAAGGACCTTTCATTATTGAAGAAGTGTACCGTTCAGGAGCAATAAAAATTTCTTCTTTAAAAGATAATACTACACAAGTAGTGAATGGGCAGTGACTCAAGCACTATATTGAGGGAGATTCTTACAATGAAGATGTTGATGCCTTTCAAGTTATAACTCCGGAAAAATTTATCAAGGACCAAATTCAGAGACCTGCAAAGTCCGTTTTCAAATAGGTAACAGTTCTGGTAAGAAAAGTTCCACGAAAATAATATCCAACTATATTTTTGCAGTTTTCAGTCAATAAGGAAAGCTACAAAGCGAAAGAGGGGCAGAAACGGAGCCAGGGTGGCTGACACCACCCTGTGGCGCGGGCCTACCCTAGGCCGCGCCACTAGGTGGTGTGGCCACCTCATCCTCCATCTCTGACTCGTTTTCTCCCAGTACCTTCCTTTTGATATGAAACTTCGTAATATATAACCCCTGGATCCCCCGAGGTTTGTATATCGTGTTTTCGTCGTGTTTTCGTTTCGATCTGTTTTTGACAGGTAGAGTCCCAGATTTGGAGCCACAATGTCTTCCTCTGGATCAACCAAGAAGGATCTCTTAGAGGATATCATCAACCCATACATGAGGGAGTTGAAAATTCATCCCAAGGAGTTATTGTTTGAAGACGGGGAGGTCCGGATAAAAGAGGTTCAAGGCCCTAAAGGTGAAGGAAGTCCGGAGGACAGGATGGAAGCACTAGAGCAAGAAGTCTTTAGGTACAAGAAGATGGCGGGACGCGAAGTGGATATCATCCACAACATTTGTTCCGAACTCATCGCCGAGCACCAAAAGGAGACTGTTGAGCTCAAGGATGAAGTCCTCTCACTCCGCCAAACAACCAATGAACTTCAAGCACAACTCTATGATGTTCAAAATCAAAACTGTGAGTACGAAGCTAGATTTAAACGCATAAGTGCTGCTGCAAGTTTCAGGATGCTGGAGACCACGATGTCCTTTGTTGATGGGAAGCCCTTACCCTGGAAGTCGGACGATGATGAGAGAACACAACCACCACCAAAGGAGTAATTCGTCATTAGGTTGGCATCCCCTTGGTTTGTTCCAAGCTTGGGGGAGTGTCGCGGTATCATATCACTATCTTGTATCTTTTTACCTTTTTAGTAGATTCATATCATGAATAGAGAAGTTATCATGTAGGATGGTTTGCATTATGGAAGTGTCCCCTCTCTCGTTAGATATGTATCCCTTGGTGTGAGTTGCCGTTATGAAATATTAATGAGAAGTTCTATCATTTACTCTTTTGCATAGCTTATATTAGTTATCAATTTGTGGTTATATGATTGATCTTGTTGTTAGTATTGGTATCACTTTGGGATCATTGAGTTAATTTAGTTGGTTTTGGCAACCCTAGCTCGGTCAGTAGCAACACTATTTTTGAGAGTTGAATGAAAAGATAAAAGTACTCTAAAGAAAAATAATTTCATCATCATTCTTTCTTGATTTGCTCATAAGTTTAGTATTCTCTAGTTAAGATCTTTTGTGCTTCCAAGGAAGATTGCATGTTTGTTTTTATCACTTGTATGTTTGTTTCCTTCAACTCTTATACTTGCTACCCAGCCTTGCTAGCCAAAAACCTATGCTGAGAGGGAATTCTTCTCGTGCATCCACTTCCTTTAAACCAAACCTATGCCATTTGTGTCCACCATACCTACCTATTAGCATTGTTGCTATTCCAAGTAAATTATTGTTTTATCTACCTCCCAAATTAAACTTGTTATGTGAAAAATAGTGAGTAAAGCTCTCACGAACTTTATGGCACACTTTACTTTCTTGCACTTAATAAACTTGAACCATTGTGCTCACCTATGTTGCGTATATGCTTGCGCTTTGTAAGTTGTGAATTAGCAGAACCATGCTGTCATGGGGAACGCTTTCAACATTGCACCGGTACTTTGTACCTAGTTGATATCATGTTCTTTTGTCTATGGATATCGTCGGTGTGAAATGAAAGGGGAGCTTGTAAGTCCATGGAGTTATGCATGTGTGTTAGAGAAACGCCTAAGCCGCTGGTCTAATACATGCTGACATGGTGGAAACCTGCAGCGTAACCATAACGAGCATCTATGAAGCATTCTTCTTATAAAAAAAAGAGTACGATATTGAGAAAAAAGAGAAAAAGAAAAAAAGAGATTATGAAAAGAGGAAAGAGAGAAAAAAGCACCATATTCCCATGGTAAATAAGGAGATTGTTAAGATGCTTGTTGTCTGCTTGCCTTGTCATTTTGATATGGGGATTCTTCCGTATCATCGGGCAAGGGGTACCCTGTTGGCGGTTCTCCATGATACACATGTGCTTACGATGACAAGAACTTACCGGTGACTAAACTTGAGTAGCATGAGGAGCGGCCCTCGTATTCAAGGGACATGAGATTCTCAATTTACAACTTGTCAAGCATATCCTCATATTTGATCACTTTAACCTTAACCACCTAAAGATGCCTATGATAGGGGCAATGAGAGTTGAAAGCTAATAAGTATCATAATTTTTGGGAGCTCTTTATGAAACTTGCAATCCCTGCTTCCCTCTGCGAAGGGCCTTTCTTTTACTTTGTAGTTGAGTCAGTAAACCTATTCCCTTCTATCTCAGCAAGTATTTTGAGTTGTTGTGTTTCATTCATTCATATGATGATTTATTCAATCATGTTTCTTATGTTCCTTGTTTTGCACATTGCTCTTATCTTGGTGATTACTACTTTGAAAGCTATCATTGCAAAACCAGTTATTTGTGAACTCCAGCAAATTATCAACTATTCTTCGACCAAGAGCTAAGTTTGCCATTACCAATTATGATTTACTTTATGTATCTTTATTGTGTTTCCTTTACTTATTGCAAGTTGAGTTATATAATAGTGAGTTGTCTTCTATTATGATCTATGTATTGATGAATGTGATGCTTCTTGTCTGTATTCTTTTATCGACTCTTCACTCCATAAACCCGAGGCCATGTTTATTGAGCTCAGTTTTGCTTGGGGACAAGTGAAGTCTAAGCTTGGGGGGGGTTGATACGTCCATTTTGTATCACTATTCTATGTCATAATTCACTGTTATTCATTGATATATTTCATATTAAGAGATGATACTTATGTTATTTCATCTGTTTTTGCATGGTTGATAACTTTTGGAGCATGGACCGCTGCAGTCAGGATTCTGATGGAAAAGGTGTTGTTTAGAGGCAAAATTCGCGAAGATCAGAAAATCCGGGAAAATATACGGAAAATCCTATTTTTCCATAAGACGAAGGCTGCTAGAAGAGGGAGTGGAGATGGGCCACAGGGGGCCCACACCACCCCCTGGCGCGGGCCACCCTAGACCGCGCCACCAGGTGGTGTGGTAGCCCTGGCCCACCTTTGGCTCTCCCCTCTAGCGTATATATTCCTCCTGAAACCCTAAGACTCGGGGAGCGACCACAGAAATATTCCGCCGCCTCTGCAGGGCGGAAAACACAGAGAGAGAAAGATCGCTCCGGCAGACAGATTTCTGCCGGGGGAATTCCTTCCCGGAGAGGGGAGATTATCGCCATCAACACCACCATCAAGATGGACTTCATCGGGATCATCATCATCATCACCACCACCATCATCACCGTCATCACCCTCATCACCATCTCCATATTGCTGTAACAATTGAGTTGAATCTTGCATAGTTCATAGGGGAACTTTCCCGGTGTTGATTACTCTTTGTAGTTGATGCTATTGAGTGAACCGTTGAATTATTGTTTATGTTTAGATTGTTATAATCATTATTCCATCTCCGATCATGATCCATATGATGTCTTGTGAGTAGTTTGTTTTGTTCTTGAGGACATGGGAGAAGTCATGTTGTTAGTAGTGGAGTTGTGTTGGGAAAGATTCAATAGTTGATATTTAAGGTGTGGTGTACTTCTTCTAGTGGTGTCATGTGAACGTCGACTACATGACACTTCACCTATATGGGCCTAGGGGAATGCATTGTGTATTTGGATACTAATCGTAGGGGTTGCCAGAGTGACAGAAACCTGAACCCCCGTTAGGAAACCATTGCACAAGGGACGTAAGGGTCTTAGCGTTTAAAGTTGTGGTTAGGTTTATACCTTAATTACTTTCTTGTACTTACGGATGTTTGCAAGGGGTTTAATCACAAGTATGTATTAGTCCTAGGAAGGTCGGTACATTAGCACAGGTTCACCCACACAACACTTAGCAAGCTAAAGAAGATTAATCAACTATATGAAGCGAAAGCACTTGACAGTCTTCCCATGTGTCCTCGAGAATGTTTGGTCATCTTAAGTAATACAACTGGCTTATCCTTTGCTGCATAAAGGATTGGGCCACTTGCTGCATTTATTCCTACTGTCTTTTATTTACTCGTACTTTGTTTACTTGCTTTATCAAAAACCCCTAAAAATCCGTTTGCTAAGTATTTGCAGAGAATTCCTGATCGATACCACTAGCCAGCACCTTCTGCTCCTCGTTGGGTTCGACACTCTTACTTATCGAAAATACTACGATACACCCCCTATACTTGTGGGTCATCACCCAACAGTGGTATCAGAGCGATAGCTTCTGGTTTTAGGCTCGAGATCTTGCATATGTGATATGCGGTTGGCGTTAGATTGGATCTAATTGCAGTTTTGGTGGTCGATCTATGAGATAGATCGGTTTTGTACGAGGTTGATTGGATCAACTATACTAGGGGAATTGGATGATCCGGTTTCCGTGATCTTACTGATGAGGTCGTGGAACGACATACCCCTACTGGTCGGTTTCCGCCATCGGGGTAGACTGTGACACGTAAATCCGGATGCGGTGATCGAAGATCAAAGAGTTTGGTCGAATCAGAGTCCAGATCGGATTTGGGTAAAATTGTTTTATCCAATGACGAAATCCATGTCCAGAATGCAGATGAGATCTGTGTTTTTGGAACTTCGATTCCCGCCTGCTATCCGGCTAGCGGGACCGCCGGCTTCGCCCTATCGTAGCGTCTTAGATATTGTTGCGAGTTTTCACAACGCTGGTAGATATCGTATCTATGCATAACTTGTTTTTGCAGGATGATGTTGTGAATGGTATGGCTTATATGCATGTGATGTGTGTAATCCATACGTGATCTATGTATCACGGTTTTTTTCAGCCGGCTGGAGCCTAGGTGTTGTCACTTTATTGTATAACGGCCTGCGTGTCGGATTCTCTGTGTAATTTGCTTTACAAGGTAGTGTAGCTGTTTGGAGAATCCGGAAGTCATGCAAGTCGATGTGCAAGTCGGCTACATGGTGTAAGATGGCACGTGACAAGAGTTGACACGAGTCGGATTACAGTCTTTGTGGAGATGGAGATCGCCATGAAGAGAGCCATACCATTTCACATTATAATTGCTTTATTGTGTGTTATGTTTATGTCTCTGTTTTTACCTCTATTAGATAGTTGGTAGAAAGCAATCCCTCAAAGAAGGTCTAGTCGGTTTCCCCGCCAGTGCTGCACCATCACAAGTCGGACATTTTTGGTAGTGGGCTCATAAAATTGAGGTGCTATCAATTCTTTCCGACTAGGTGGGTTCGAGTCGGACTCTTACAGCGGAAGCACTTGGTAATCTAGACAGGTCTATCATAATGGTTGTGGGACTCAGATGTTTTTTATATTTGCTTCTTGATGCTCTCTTTTACTCTAAATTCATATTTCTTATGTGAGTATCATTGAAATTATCATGTCTAACTTAAAGGCGTTAAAGAAAAGTACTTATTGGGAGATAACCCAAAAGTTTTAGATGAGTCTTGGAAGTTATTACTTCTGTAATAACTGCTCCTTATTATTTTTATTTGCTTTTTGTGCCAAGAGCAACCTCTAATGAGAGATAAGTAATGCTTGGGAAAGTTGCTGTCCCGAAACAGATTTCTGTTCTTAACCGTAAAAATTCGTGTAAAATCTCTGTATGCCTTTTTGAGGCATGAATTTTTGTGATTCTGCCCCAGGTTGTTATCTAACTTTCATTAGTTCAACACTTTCTGATTTGATCAACAGAAGGTCTTCGAAAAAATTGGTTTTTACTTTCTGGTCTGTTATGGCAGATTTCTGCCATTATTTGCATTTGCTTCTTGTTGGTTCCTTTTTGAGTTCTTTTGGAGAATCGAGCTTTTTGAGGGAAATACTACAGTATCTTGTGTTTTAATTGGAAGTTTTATTGGTGTTTAAACTGAACCAAAAGACTTATTATCTTGAGTGCACTAATGTTGCTAATAAAGATTGTGTGAAGTTTTGTATGAAGGAAAAATTTTAGGTGTATGGAAGGAATGATGTAATGAGATGAAGAATGGACTAAAGCTCAAGCTTGGGGATGCCATGCGTGTCACCCCAAGAAATATGCAAGAAGTACAAGTGTCAAAGCTTGGGGATGCCCAAGGCATCCCCTTCTTCATCAATAAAAATCTCAGGTTTCTTCCAAACACTTCATTTTTATTATTTCATGCACAGTTGTGTTGTTCTTGGAGCGTCTCTGTTTTCGTTTTTGGTTTTCGTTTGCTTAGTTTGCTTGAATAAGTTGGTTGGATCCCAGCACTTCTTTTAGAGAGAGACACACCTCGTTATTCATTGCCTAGAACACTCTAGTTTTCACTCTTATTGTTTTGTGAGTGTTCACTTTTGCTAGCACTCGGTCTAGCCTTAGTTTTATTGTGCTTTCAGCTTAGAACTTTTTAGTTCTTCTTTTTGGATTTGTGAGACAAGCTCACTGATCTTTATTTATTATTATCTTTGTGAGTTTTTTCAAATAAGTTGGTTTGGATTGGAAAAGAGTAGGAAAAGTTCATGCTTAAGTGGTAAAAAGGAGCTTGTTTTTTTACTGTGGCATATGCTTTGTCATGTCATGCTTGATATTGTTTTGGCTTTATGCTTAGTGATTATTTTTTGTAGCATGACTTGTTATAAACAATTGAGATTGCTTAATGTGCCTTGAAAGAATCATGCGTTGTTTTAGCATATTAAAGCATAGTATTGTGGTATTCTCCTTTGATGTTTTATTTGGGTTGACTTGACGCATGCTCACACCATGTTAAGACTATACCAAGTCACCAGATGATCTATGATCATCTAGTTTTCGACTTATAATATCACTTTATGCTTTAATTAATGATGTTTTGTCGCTTTGCATGATTATGGCCATTATTGCTCTCTTAATTGGTCGCTCCCAGTCTTTTGCTAGCCTCCATACCAAGTATGAGTTCCACTCATGCATCCAACTCCAAATAAAACCAAGTTATTCCAAAGAGTCCACCATACCTACCTATTAGCATCTGCTATTCCAAGTATATTTTTGTTTTTATCTACCTTCCGAATTAAACTTGTTATGAGAAAACTAGTGATTAAAGCTCTCACGAACTTGATGGCACACTTTACTTTTCTTGCCCTTAATAAACTTGAACCATTGTGTCGTCTATGTTGTATATGCTTGCACTTATATGTTGGGATTAGCGTAACCATGTCATGGGGAACGCTTTCAACATTGCACTTGTACTTTGTACCTAGTTGATATCATGCTCTTTTGTCTATGGATGTCGTCGGTGTGAAATTAAAGGGGAGCTTGTAAGTCCATGGAGTTATGTATGTGTGTTAGATAAACGCCTGGGCCGCTGGTCTAATCCATGCTGTCATGGTGGAAACCTGCAGCGTAACCATAATGAGCTGTCTATGAAGCATTCTTCTTATAAAAAAAGAGTCAAATATTGAGAAAAAAAGAAAAAAAGAAAAAGAGAGATATGAGAAAAGAGGAAAGAGAGAAAAAAGCACCATTTTCCCATGGTAAATAAGAAGATTGCTGAGATGTTCGTTGTCAGCTTGCCTTGTCATTTTGATATGGGGATTCTTCTGTATCATCGGGCAAGGGGTACCCTGTTGGCAGTTCTCTATGATACACATGTACTTACTATGACAAGAACTTACCGGTAACTAAACTTGAGTAGCTTGAGGAGCGACCCTCGTATTCAAGGGACATGAGATTGCCAACTTATACTTTGTCAAGCATATACTCCATAGTTTGTTCACTTTAACCTTAATCACTTCAAGATGCTTATGATAGGGGCAATGAGAGCTGAAAGCTAATAAGTACCATAATTTTTGGAAGTTCTTTATGAGACTTGAATCTCTGCTTCCTTCTATGAAGGCCTTTCTTTTACTTTTATGTTGAGTCTCCATCTTCTATCTTTATGCACCTATTGAGAGAGCATAGTGGCCATTCTTAGTTCTATGTGCATTGTCCCAAGACTTGTTGATTGATGCATAATTTTGATATTGCTTGTTCTTAAACTATTTGTATCTAGTCACCCTTATAAACTTTGAAGGTGTCCTATGCATTTATGTTTACTACTCTATGAGGGAATGCCACTATGCCATGTTTTCTTTATGTGAAACAAACAAACGTCTTGCAAAGCATTGTTATTCAAGAACCTTTGTTTGTATCCTTTCATGTTGCATGCATAGTCACTATGTCTTATTGTTAGAACTTCATCTTTCATGCTCATGTTTAGAGTACTTCGATCCCAGCTTTCAATGCTTGCAAATGGTTTGATCTTGATTGTGATGGTGCATGTCACCTCAAAAATTATTCTTTCTTTTTATCACTTACCTACTCGAGGACGAGCAGGAATTAAGCTTGGGGATGTTGATATGTTGCGAAGGTATCTATAATTTTTGATGTTCCATGCTTGTTTTATATATACTTTCTTATGTTTTGTCCACACTTTGGAATATTTTTATACACTTTATGGGACTAACCTATTAACAAGATGCCACAGTGCCAGTTGCCTATTTTCTGTTGTTTTTGGTTCCAGAAAAGTCAGAAAATGAATATTCTTGGAATTGGACCGGACAAAAGCCAATGTCGATATTTTACCGGAAGACACACGGAGCCAGAAGATGAGACGGAGAGGGGCCAGGGGCCGGCTGATGTCTACGCACTTCTATTCTTGTAGACAGTTGTTGGGCCTCCAAGTGCAGAGGTTTGTAGAACAGCAACAAGTTTTCCCTTAAGTGGATCACCCAAGGTTTATCGAACTCAGGGAGGAAGTGGTCAAAGGTATCCCCTCTCAAGCAACCATGCAATCAAGATACAAGAAGTCTCTTGTGTCCCCAACACACCCAATACACTTGTCAGGTGTATAGGTGCACTAGTTCGGCGAAGAGATAGTAAAATACAAGTGGTATAGATAATTATAAGTGGTAATGGTGATAGAAAAAAGCTTGATGGCGCGGAAGAGACTAAAGGCAAACTTAAATAAAGATGGAAGTAAGCAAACATGTAACAGATCTAGTTGCAAACGGTGTATCAATGCTTAGAAACAAGGCCTAGGGATCATACTTTCACTAGTGAACACTCTCATATAAATATCTTCTCTTTCTGATACTACTCTCCGGTTGGACACTCTAATCCATGGTAGGGATATAACATCTCACCTCAAAGTAAGCCTTTCCCATCTAGATAACCCCACACTGTCACCTTGAGCAGTAGATGAGTCCAACAAACACCACAATTTCATAAAGACATCCAACTACAAATATAACTCATAACAAGTATTTGTAATCTCTACCCTAAGTGCCACCATGGTGTGCACGCTGTCACTTTCACACACATGGGGAGAGCAGAGATCTATTAAAGCACTTGAGTAGCAAGGTAGATCTATAGATTACAAGCTCATGATCTCAATAAGATCATGCATAGAGAGAGAGATGAACACATAGCTATCGGTAGAACCCTTAGCCTCAAGAGAGAACTACTCCCTCCTCATCATGGGAATCAGCAATGGCGATGGAGATGGCTCCGGGGGCACTTCCCCGTCCCGGTAGGGTGCCGGAACAAAGACTTTATGTCCTCCGAATCTCCTCTTCGGTGGCGGTGGCGCTGCGGAACTTTTTGTGGATTTCTGATTGATGATCTAGGGTTTTTGCCTCGGGAGGAATATATAGGCGTAGGAGGCAAGGTCGGTGGCCAGCCAGGGGGCCCACACCATGCCCTGGCGCGGCTGTCGTCGGATTAAGGACAAGTACGCCATGAGGGGGTCCTCGAGGCGTGCGGAAGAGAGGGGTGTGAGACGTACGGTATTCCGGGATAGTGAGCACACAAGTTTACCCAGGTTCGAATCCGCTAGCTTTGGACGAATCCTACTCACCTGCAATCGATGTCTGGCGAGCGGAATATGGGTTACAAGGGTATACTTTGTCTTGAGTTGAGGGTCTAAAGTATTGGGTGTTATCTGGTGCCCTAAAGGCTCTCCCTAGGACGGGTTATATAGATATCCAGCCTAGGGTTTACAGGAGAGATCAATCTGGCTACGACTAAGAGTTGGTTACAGAGTACATCTTGAACTACAAGTAACGTTATAGGCCTAAGTCGGTAAATCTTCTGGGACTTTCCGTAGCCGGATGGGACTCCGTCTTCTCTCTCTAACTGGGCCGCCCGTGAAGCAAATCTCTAACCCGAAGTGGGCCACCCTGGTCAGTGAGGAACTGTGAGGATACCCGGAAAGTATATCCCCAACAGCAGCCCCCGGAGGCCTCCAAGATCCAAAGTCGGATTTTATCATCGTTTAGCTTGATCTTCGGCTTGTAGAATCTTGAAGGGTTCCTGAAACTTCACAACAAAAAATACGATCCGGGTCTTAAAAGTAAGGCGGACCTTTCAATTAGTTATTCAGATTTTCCAGCTCGCTTTTAAACTAAGCCGGAATTTGGTCTCTAACTCCACCTGACACAAGCATGGTCAAGTCACGTCATCTGACAGAACGTTCCGTCAGCACGACCATTGGTGGGTCCGCGGTTCGCGGAACCGAGGCGCTGTTTCAATGCGTGCGTGGAGATCGAGGCGATGCAATCATCGCGCGGGCCCTTCCTAGTTCCTTCCACGACGTGTGGCGGTTACACTGTAGCGTTTACACGAATCTTGGCGCAGGTAGGTGGATATAAGGGGTCTAGATTTTTTCTTCTCCTCTTCACCTGCCTTTCGCCGTTCCTTTCTTCCCAAATCTCCAGCGCGCCTAGAGCCTTTTCGTTTTCCTCCCACAGAGCTCCTAGCGCCGCCACTTTAGGGTCACCCTTTTCCACCGGAGAGAAAATGGCTTCATCCTCTTCTTCCTCTCTGGCGGCGGCGGCGTCGGCGAAAGTAGCTGCGGAGAAAGAGAGCTTCCGGGGACTCTAGATCCCCTGCGCCCTCGACGAGGCTGGCCTCAAGAACATGGAGAAGGAGGGGCTCCTCGCCGCCGGCAACTGGCAGAGCGGCTCCGGCGAGATCGTCCCCAATCCGCATGAGGGCGAGCGCGTCCACTTCGGCACCCGTCTGGACCAAGGTTTGTCCTTTCCTCCCTCAGAGTTCTTCTCCGAGGTGATTAACCACTATGGAGTTCAACTCCACAATCTTCCTCCCAACTCCATTCTAGAGATGAGCGCATATGCTGCGCTTTGCGAGGGCTTTCTCGGCATTAGGCCGAGTTTGCTTCTTTTCCGGTATTCATGTCCGGAGAAATTCCATCACCGTCGGTGTTCCTTATATCACCGGCACCATTAGTTTTTCGGTTAGACGAGACCGGGCTTATCCCAAAATTTCCGCCAGTGACTCGGTCAAACAATGGCCAGCCATTTTTTTCTACCATAGGGATATTCCGGCTCCCGGCAAAGCTACTGCTTTGCTGGCTTTTGTCAACGGAGCCGCCACGGCCCAGCCTTCCTGGGACGAGGCTGCTCCGGCTCTCACCGACGATCTAATCCTCGCTAAGAGGCGGATCGAATATCTTATCAAGCACAAGGGTCTGAAAGGATTCGACTTAGTCCAATGTTGGGTCTCACGTCGGATCCAGCCACTTCGGTACCACGGGGATAAATTGATGCATTCCATCACATCTTCCAAAAAAGACTCTCTCCGCATCAGCCCCAAAGCCTACACCTCTCAAGGCTACATCAGCCAGATCAAGTGGCTGATCAAGGAGCGGATCGAGAGGATGATTCCGGAGATTTCTCTGGACATGCACACTGCGGATAATCCCGTGGTGCTGGTAGGCTCCTATCAGAACATCTTTTGTGTGTTTCACTTTTCAATATATTGCAATGCTGATTTGTGTATTTATTTTTAGCTTGCTGACCTCCCCGAGTCGGAGCTTGCTCCACTCGAAGGATATCCTCCTGAGTTTTCTCAGGAGACTGAAGTGGTTCCATTGCCGGACCTTGCGCTCAAGAAGCGCAAAGCTTCAACAGTGGTTGTTGGCACAAAGGAAGTGCCTGTTGTGAAGAGGTAACTTTCATTCACAATTTCCGCCTTTGTACCTTTCTCGAATTTCTTTCTGAGATGTAATGTTTCCAACTTTACTACATTCTCAGAGCAAAGTCTCTCATCAAGGGTAAGGGGAAAGGGATTCCTGCGAAGCCCCTACGACAGGGAAAGCTCACCATAGCTTCTCCTGTCATAGCTCCTGCGACTCCTGCTCCTCAACCTTCTGTAACACCGGCGATTACTCCATCTCCGATTGTTGCAGAAGATCCGGCTCCTTCAACGGCGCGTGTGATCCTCGGATCGCACACTGACGTCACCGTGGGTGCGTCAGCTCAAGATAAGGGTGAACCCTCTTCGGGTAATGATCCCTCGGCTGAATTCTTCGCCGATAACCTCCTCGGCAACCCTGGACTTGCCAAGTTTGGCTTATCCTGGAAATCTGCGGAGGAGATCCAGCGGCTGGCCAGGCAAGTCCTGGACAAAAGCCATCTATCCCCCCAAAGAGGAGGCGCAAGAAGCAGAGGACGTCAAGTTCTCTGACCTTCTTGCTCAAGTCTGCCTTCGCGACGAGAAGATCAGGACTGGTGAGCTTCCAACAGCTCCAGTAGTCCCTCTTACCCTCGCCGAGAAGGTGGCAGCTGAAGTGAACGTGGGGTTAAACAAACTCACCCGCGAGCAATATGTAAGTCGGAATTCCAACTCTTGTTTCTACATTATGTTATATCATATCCTCTATCCCCCAAGCATGAAGTAGGATATAGAAATCCGGGTTTATGCTTTCATTAGGATGCCAAAGAACAAACTAGTGTAGCCCCCAAGGCTCGTGCTGATATTTAGTAGAAAATATTAGCCCGAGTCTTAAGTAGCTTTCTGACCTTGGGTATTCTGACTTACAGAAAGTGTATTCCTATAACCAGGAATTATTAACCAATGTCTGTGACAAGCGGAGATAGATCAAAGCTCTCCGGCTTAAAAATGCTGAGCTCAAGGTAGCCAAAGATGAAGCCGAAGGTAAACATTCCGAGATTCAAACCTTGTCCTTTGCTTTTTCAATGTCGATTTTTTCTGAACTGTTGTTCTTTTTGACTTATAGAGTTGGTGAAACAATCCATCTCTATGAATGAAAAGGCCGAGAACCTCAAGACCCTGGTGGTGGAGAACAAAGGACTTCGCCAAGAGCTGGATAAGCTCAAGGCGGATCATGAAACCAGCATAGCTCAAGTCCTGGAATCTTCCTCCATGTCCACTGAAGAGCGTGATCGCAAGATTGCTGCTCAAGATAAAATTATCTCGGACCTCAAAAATGAGCTTAGCAGAGAGAAGGACATCTCCCAGGCGCTCCGGGATGAACTCCAGAGTCTCCGAGAGGAGAAAACCAAGGTTGACGACGTCATTTTCGGTACGTTCCATCTCTCTGACTTTTCCTTTTTCTTCGACTCTTATCAATGTTGGTTTTTTCTTAACTTTAACTTGTGTATAGGTCCTCTGAACTTGACGGACTCCTCCTCGTCCGAGCCCCGCACTCACCGACTTACCCAAGTCGGTGATCTTCTTCATGACTACCGCCAGTCCCTTGAGGACATTGGCGAGTCTCTCAGGATTCCGGGCATGCCAAGCATGTCGGACTTCCAGGTGCGGGAGAAGGCCAAGGAGATGCCGCAGCTCGTTCAGGACTGGAACATGTCCTACACGCGAACTGCTGCGCAGAACGCTCTCACCATGGTCATGAGCCACCATGGAAACATGGAGATATGGCAAGTGACCAGAGGGTACTGCAAAGTAGATGAAGACGGCCAGGAGCAAGACCTTCAAGCTATCATGCACTCCTGCACCGGCTATGGGTGCCACGTAGCTGACCTGACCAGCTACGAGGTGCCCTTCTTCACCCGCGTGGATACTCCGCCACCTCCTCCAGAAGACGCCGAAGAAGTTTCTGACGATGAACAGACCACCTTGGATCCGGACATCTCGGCACGATATCAAGGCGGACTAACCAGCGAGTCGGCAGCTCCTTCATCTCCTCCTGCATCATAGACCAAAAAACTATGTATTATTCTGGAAAGACATGATGCGTTTTATAATTATGAAGTACTATGGCTTTTGCTAGTGCTAAGTTTTTTATCTATTCAGCACTTTTGTTTTAGACTTTTTGTGTGCTTGAAATGTTTGCATAAGCACTTAGAATTTTTCGTCTCTACTTATCGTTTATCTGGCTTTTCGCCTCGTCCCTTTCGTGAGCCGGCTAAACCTTCAGCCAGAAACTTTGCCGACCAACGGAGCTCAATTGCTAAACCAGTTTAAACTAGGAAACAAAGCCGTCTTCCAGTACCAACAATTCACTACTCGGAAAATACCCGCATCCATCAATCAGACAAATAACCTAAGTAAAGACTAGAATTTTTTAGAGTTATACCCGAAGGTAGCAGTTTTAGAGTCGGAAATCTAAACCAGAATGAACATGAGCATAAAGTACTTTCAAGCATTCTGGGATTTTCGACTATGACATGATCATTAGGAAATAAGATGGTAAAAACTTCTCAGGAAAACTTTGAGGTAACCAAAACTTTTATTTCTCACAGAACATGTACATATGTATGATTACAAAGAAGGATAAACTAAGAATAAAAGGGCGAGTGAGCAATATTCCATGGTCTGTCTAACTCATCCGAATTTGTACTGCCTCCAGCTCTCTTTCTCTTCTTAGTAGCAGGTCTTTCTTTGACTGGCCTCATGTCAGTTAAGTAGTACGATCCATTATGCAATACTCGACTAACTAAAAAGGGCCCTTCCCATTCTGGGGAAAGTTTGTGCTTTCTTTGTTGCTGGGAGAACCAAATCACCTTTATTGAAAGATCTAGTTCGGACTCTCTGGCTATGATACTTGCATAACTTCTGCTGATAGGCTGTAGATCTCATTTCAGCAACGACACGAACTTCTTCGACTAAGTCAAGATCATTTTGTCGAGAAATCTCGGCATCCTCAATATACGCGGCCACTCTAGGAAAAGTATGAATTAAATCACTAGGAAGAACTGCTTTTGCGCCATAGACCAAGAAGAAAGGTGTATATCCTGTTGACCTGTTCGGAGTTGTTCGCAAACTCCAAATTACAGAGGGTCGTTCCTCTGCCCAAGCCCTAAGACGTCTCTCGGTGGTGCTTAGAGTCTCGGTTTCAAGCCTTGTAGAATTAAACCATTTGCTCTTTCGACTTGTCTGTTAGCCTGTGGATGTGCAACTGACGCAATGTCAAGCCGGATATTTTGCTCGTCGCAGAATTCAGCCAATTCTCCCATGGAAAAATTACTCCCATTGTCCGTGATAATGCTATGCGGATAACCATACCGGATTATAACATCCTCGACAAATCTTTTGGCTGTTGCTCCATCACAACTAGTGACAGGTTTAGCCTCGATCCACTTTGTGAATTTGTCCACCATCACTAAGAGGTGCGTGAATCCACTTGGTGCTCGTTTAAAAGGTCCTACCATATCAAGCCCCCAGACCGTAAAAGGCCATGTTATAGGTATTATTCGTAGCTGATCAGCCGGAACATGAGCTTTCTTGGCTTACTTTTGGCAGCCTTTGCATGTCTTGACTAATCGTTCGGCATCTGCCTGAGCTGTAAGCCAGAAAAATCCATGTCGAAAAGCTTTTGCCACTAAATATTTGGCTGCAGCGTGGTGACCACACTCGCCTTCGTGGATTTCTCTTAAGATTTCCACTCCTTCTTCCGGAGATACACAACGCTGAAAACCCCCAGAAACACTCCGTTTATGGAGCTCACCTTTAACAATAGTATAGGCTTTTGCTCGTCGGACGATCTGTCGGCTCAGCACCTCGTCTTCGGGTAATTTGCCATCTACCAAGTAATCTAGGTAGGGTTGAGTCCAGCTGGGAATTACAGCCAGAACTGCTATTAAAGGTGAGTCGGATTTGGTCGGATATTCCTCATCTACTCCCTTTATCGAGGGAACTTTGAGGTGCTCTAAAAACGCGCCATCCAGAACCTCTTTCCGCGCAGAGCCTATTCGAGATTGTGCGTCTGCTTCCTCGTTTTCTGCTCGAGGGATGTGTTGAACTTCAAACCCTTCGAACGATTTAGATAGATCATCCACGACAGCTTTATATGTTGCCATGTGCTTATTTGCATTACAAATATCCGAGACTTGCTGAGCAACAAGATCCGAATCTCCGTAACACATCAAACGTCGGATGCCAATATCCTTAGCAATCCGGATTCCATGCAGCAGTGCTTCATACTTGGCAATGTTGTTTGTCGCTGTGAAGTGGATCTGCAACACGTATAAAAGTTTATCTCCTTGGGGTGACTTCAGCACCACGCCAGCCCCCGAGCCTCCTAGAGCCTTAGACCCATCAAAAAAGAGGGTCCAATATTCCGACTTAGGGAGGATCATGTTCTCCTTGGTCTCTGTCCAATCAGTGACAAAGTCGGCAAGGATCTGGGATTTGATTGTTATCCGGGGTTTGTACTCAATATCGAAAGCTGCAAGCTCTATGCCCCATTTAGCGACGCGTCCTGTGGCATCGCTATTGTTGATTATATCTCTCATGGGAGCTTTGCTCACCACAGTAATTGGATGCTCCTTAAAATAGTGTCGTAACTTACGAGATGCTAGAAAAACACCGTAAGCCAACTTTTGATAGTGCGGATACCGCTATTTTGATTCTGTCAGGACCTCGCTGACAAAGTATGTCGGACGCTGCACCAGGTGCTCCTGATTTTCTTCCGGTCTCTCCACCACCATAACTATACTGACAACCTTATTTGTCACAGCAATGTAAAGCAACATCGGTTCCTGAGGTTCCGGCGCCGCAAGGATAGGAGCAGATGAGAGTACTTTCTTCAGGTCTTGTAGTGCAGCCTCAGCTTCGTCAGTCCAGACAAAATCCTTGGTCTTCTTCAGGAGTTTGTATAATGGTGCGGCTCTTTCACCAAGCCGGTTTACAAATCGACTGACAGCAGCAATGCAACCAGTTAATCTTTGTACGTCCTTCAAGCGAGTTGGCCTGGAAATATTGAGAATAGCCTTGATCTTGTCGCGGTTCACCTCTATACCTCTTTGAGACACGATAAAACCTAATAGTTTTCCGGCTGGTATTCCAAAGAAACATTTCTTCAGGTTAAGCATGATATTGTATTTTCGTAAATTGGCGAACGTCTCCTCCAAGTCGGAAATCAATGTTTCCTTCTTTTTGGACATGACCGAGATATCATCCACGTATGCATGTACATTGCGTCTGAGCTGGTCATGGAGGCAATGCTGCATCGCGGTATGCACGTAGCTCTTCAGCCCAAAGGGCATTGTAACAAAATAGAAGGTTCCGAAGGGGGTTATGAATGAAGTCTTGACTTTGTCAGATTACTTCATCCGTATTTGGTGATAACCAGAATATGCGTCGAGAAAACAGAGGAGTTCCGAGCCTGCCGTAGAATCGATAACTTGATCAATTCTAGGCAGAGCGAACGGATCTTTTGGACAAGCCTTGTTCAAGGAAGTATAATCAACACACATCCATAAATCAGTGGTGTCCTTTTTAGGGACCATTACAGGGTTGGCCGACCAATCAGTATGGATGACCTCTTCTATGAATCTGGCTAACTCGAGCCGCGCTAGTTCCTTAGCTATTTCCTTACGCTTTTCATCACCAAACCGTCGTAAGGACTGTTTGACGGGTTTAGCGCTCGGTTTACATTTAGAGAGTGCTCGCAAGTTCCCTAGGTACTCCGGTCATGTCGATGGCTGCCATGCGAAGATATCTTGATTTGCTTGGAGGAACTTGACGAGCGCTTCCTATGCGCTACTTAGGCCCACGCCTATCCGGTCACCTTGAGGGTCGTTATCCTTCAACGACGTCGTCTTTCGCCTCTTCCGATGCCTTGAACTCCGGATTTGGCTTTGTCACCTCCTTCTTCGTCAGCCGCATCTCGGACGGATCTATGCTCTTCTTGATCTCCCCGGTACTCTGGCGCGGCAAAGACGGCTTCAAAGGCGATTTCCATCCTCGCACTCGCCTTCTTCGGGTCTCCCCTGATGGTGATTACGCCGTTGGGACCTGGAATTTTCATCATATTGTAAAGGTAACACGGACGAGCCATAAAAGCCCAGTAAGCCGGACGTCCAAATATAGCGTGGTATGCGCTCTTGAACGGGACCACTTCGAAGGAAAGTGCCTCCGTCCGATAATTCTTTGGTGTTCCAAAAGTAACATCCAAAGTGATCTCTCCCAGGGAATTAGTCGGTCTTCCTAGGACAACTCTGTGAAAGATCACAGAGCTGTGGTTCAGCTGTGTTTCCGAGATCTTCATCCGGCATAGCATTTCTACATAGAGAATATTGATGCTGCTACCACCGTCCATGAGGGTCTTGGAGAAACCATAACCATCAATAAGTGGATTGACGATTAAGGCATATTTTCCTCGCCTATGTAGCTTAGGCGGATGATCAGCACGATCAAACGTTATTGCTACTTCCGACCAGTCCAGATACTGAGGGACAACCGGAACTGTTGTGTTGAGCTCGTGGAGAACTGCTTTCTTGACCTTTGCTGGTTGAGATCCGAGGAAGGTGACATAAGTGTCCTTCTTGGTGGGAAAAGTTTTCTTCCCTTCCGACTTGGGATTTGAAGCGTCGGCTTCCTCCATGTCGGAATCTTCCTTGGTCTCTTTGTCTTTTTCGGGATTTTTCTTTCCCTTCTTCCGCTTAGCTTTGTAACCCACGGTATCATCTCTCTTGATGTCGTAGTTAAAACGACATTTAGCGTTGGTGTGGGATGAGCCCCCATTGGCGTCCAAATGATGCACACATGGGTTATTGGCGATGTCGGCCCAAGTGTAGGATTTTCCTGGGTGTTGCTCTCCTCTACCTTGGACCCTTGATGTCCCATGGCCACGTCCGCGGCCTCCACCATGTCCTCCTCGTCCTCTAGACCCGGAAACAGTAGTGACTACCACTATCTCCATGTTGGGTTTTTCTTCCGAGGTATTTTTGCGCTTCTGAGCTTGTTGCTTTGGTTGTTTTGCCGACTGAGGCATAGCCAGGACATTGAGTAATCACTCTGCATCATCGTCAGCATCTGCATACTTGCTTGCTATTTCTATCATTTCTCCCAGATCAGTAACCTTGTCACACTTCAAGCGATGGCGTAGTAAACCAATCGGGAGACCTGCGATGAAAGCTTCAATCGCAGTTTGATCATTTACTCCTTCGCAGGAGTTCTTGGTGTCAATCCATCGTCCGAGGTAATCCCGGCAAGTTTCTCTGGCTTTCTGGGTGCAACGCTGTAGGTCTCCAACCGTATAGGGCCTCTGATATGTGCCTTCAAAATTCCGAAAGAACGCAGTTTGTAAATCATACCAGTTGTGGATGGTGTTCGCCGGAAGCTCATTGAGCCATGATCGTGCCGTCTTCCTCAGCATGAGTGGGAGATATCGAGTTGCGACCAGGCTGTTTCCGCCTTTGGCGATGCAGCAAGCTTGGAAGAAATCCTGTAACCAGGTGTCTGGCCGAGCAATGCCGTCGTAGGCTTGAATATGTCTTGAGATAGCAAATCCTTCCGGGAACTTTGTAGCTCTGATGCGTGGTCCGAAGCACTTTGGGACCACGTACACGTCATCATTTTCATAGCGCTGAGCCTCTATGTTGGAGTTGATCCTATGCCTTGCGTCATTCGGGGATAGGGATCGTCCCGAATGCCGGCTGTGGCTGCGGTGCCTTAGAGCCGGACTTCGGCTTCTGCCACCACCTCCTCCGCCATGTCCTCCTTGACCTCTGTGGGGGGCGTTGTGATAACTGTGTGGTGGAGAGGGTGGTGCAGCGGGCTAGTTTCCGGCTGATCGCCGGCCTCCATCCGGAGCGTCATTATTCTGGTTCCGGGGAGGTTCTTGACTATGACGAGCCCCCTGCCGGCTTGTGCCAGCATGGTTTCCGTTGTTCCTTCGTCTTTCATTCCCACCATGGTGAGGCTCAGTCGGATGGTTATCATGTCTAGGAGGTGGCATCCTTTGATGATCCTCCTCCCGATGTTTCTCTTTATCTTCTCCCTTTCGGGAAGGATTCTTCGGATTCAGTGCAGCGATCGTGTCTTTCTCGGCTACTGGAGCGACGTTGCTCCAGTTATGTGTAGTTCTGTGATGCTGTCCCGATGACCCGGTTCTTGAATAATTGTCTTCCCTGCGTTCGGGGTGACGATATTGTGCCCGGACGTAGGGGGTTTTGACGTCAGCCCATGCCGGATCTGTGCGACATTGG
Organism: Avena insularis; assembly: GCA_023614405.1. NCBI lineage: Eukaryota > Viridiplantae > Streptophyta > Magnoliopsida > Poales > Poaceae > Avena > Avena insularis. Next base: position 674,778,134 of record CM042690.1, read on the forward strand.
TCGGAATACGAGACCAGTTTTTGGCTTTCGGACAGGGCGACCTTCTGCTGCTCCAGTCCCTTATTGAGTAGCTTGATGCCCAAACATATCTCCTCTGGTCCTGGATTAGCCGATAGAATTTCACGAGCTACCACGGTATTTTGCACTGGTGTTGGGTAAACCCAATCTCCGTTGCTATCCTTCCGTGGTTTTCCCATCTCATCTCCAAAAAGGACGGCACAGACACGTGGGAATTGGTTGTCATCCATGTGGCGCTTCCGTGTCTTCTGATGCAGACGGGACATGTACTCCTTGTTTGACATGCGCTTCTTCTCCACCTCGATGTTTTTGGCTTCATCAAGGAGTTGTTGACGACGCGCTTCTAGGGCTTGGGCCCTTTCGTCCAGCTCATCTGCAGTAAGTTCTGCAGCTGTAGGGATAGGTGTGGTTAATGCGGCATCGATGAGTTTACGCGCACCTTCAGTGATCACGTGTCCATCCACTGATGCTTCTTTTTTCGGCTCGTCTAGGATAAGAGATCCATCCGAGTCTTCCTCGTATTCCTCGGCAATCACCTCCTCCGTCAGAGGGTCTTTTGCTGGGGTCTTGTTCTTCTTGTTCTTCTTGTTCTTCTTCTTTGCCTTCTTGGCAGCGCCAGTAGCAAAGACGGCTTTGGGTCCGTTTCCCGGAGTCAAGCTCTGATCGGTACTTTCGACATCCGACTTCGGATTGTCTCGACGCTCATGTCATCCTGCGCTTTGGGAGAGTGTTCCGGATCCTTCATCCATGGCTTCTCCTCCTCTCGCAGCTTTGAGTTGTACTCCTCTTCATATTCCACGGAGAACTTTCAAAATCTGCCGACGCCTAGATTCATCCGAGGATGCGGAACATCGCTTGTTCCAATTGCCTCCAAAGACCGAATCGGTGTTTTCTCCAAAGATTGGCGAGCTGGATCCGGATCCAACGATCCGACGGCGCGACGCTGCATTTCTCGAGGTACCGGCTTCGCGATCAGCCCTATCGAAACTTTTAATGGTTTCGAGGATTGCATCCGCGCTAAGCGCCTTGCGTGATTACACGCCTTAGTGTGTAGAGGAAAGGCTTGTCTGTCCCGACATCGTCAGAGTCGGAATCAGTGTCGTTGATGTGCTCCTCCTGGTTTTCGACTTCCACGGGTGGGTCGATCTGGGATCCGGCTTCTCCGGGGAGATCCACTCCATATTCGACTTGGACCGTGAGGTCTTCTTCAGGCTCGGATTTTTCCACTATCTCCGCAACTGGTGCGGGTTGGGTGGGATTAGGGTTTTCTGAGATCCGGAACTCTACCGCCTCCATGGACAAAGGGGACCCAGAAGATTCTTCTGCCTCTATCATCACCGCTGGGGTGGGTTGGGCAGGTTCAGTGAAACCGATGTAAACATCGATCTCGCCAAAAGACATGATTGTATAAGCAGTCACGGCTTCCCTAGCCGGAATCCAAGTCTTGTCGAGAACGATGAGAGGGACGTCCTGGCGTAGAGGATACGACCGACGGCGATGGTCTCGTCGATTCCGATTCTTGCAGATTCCGCTCGGAACGTAGATCCGAAGCTCACTTGCCCCATGGTGGGCGCCAACTGTCGTCAGATTGAGGACAAGTACGCCATGAGGGGGTCCTCGAGGCGTGCGGAAGAGAGGGGTGTGAGACGTATGGTATTCCGGGATGGTGAGCACACAAGTTTACCCAGGTTTGAATCCGCCGGCTTTGGACGAATCCTACTCCTGCTAGCAATTCGAATACTGAGCCGGAATATGGGTTACAAGGGTATCGCCTGTGCGAGTTGAGGGTCTAAAGTATAGGGTGTTATCTGGTGCCCTAAAGGCTCTCCCTAGGATGGCTTATATAGATATCCGGCCTAAGGTTTACAGAAGAGATCAATCCGGCTACGACTAAGAGTTGGTTACAGAGTACATCTTGAACTACAAGTAACGTTATAGGCCTAAGTCGGTAAATCTTCTGGGCCTTTCCGTAGCTGGATGGGACTCCATCTTCTCTCTCTAACTGGGCCGCCCGTGAAGTAAAGCTCTAACCCGAAGTGGGCCACCCTGGTCAGTGAGGAACTGTGAGGATATCCGGAAAGTATATCCCCAACAGCGGCCTGGGGGTACCCGCGCCTGGGGGGTGTGGCCAGGCCCTGGCCCTCCTCCGTGTCGTATTTTGGCTCCGTGAGTCTTCCGGTAAAATAGGAACTTTGGCTTTTGTCCCGTCCAATTTTGAGAATATTAATTTTATGACTTTCCTGGAACCAAAAACAGCAGAAAACAGGCAACTGGCACTGTGGCATCTTGTTAATAGGTTAGTCCAAGAAATCATATGAAAAGTACTCCAAAGTTGGAACAAAACATAAGAAAGTAGATAAAACCAAGCATGGAACATCAAAAATTATAGATACATTTGCAATGTATCAACATCCCCAAGCTTAACTCCTGCTCGTCCTCGAGTAGGTAAGTGATAAAAAGAAAGAATAATTTTTGAGGTGACATGCACCATCAAAGACTTGATCAAAGTATTTGTAAAACATTCAGAGATGGGATCATAGTACTTCAATCATAACATGAAAGACAAAGTTCTAGCAATAAGACAAAGAAACTATGATGCAACATGAAAAGGCACAAACAAAAGATTCACAAATAACAATGCTTTGCAAGACGTTTGTTTGTTTCACATAAAGAAAACATAGCATAATAGCATTCATCTTGTCCCTCATAGAGTAGCAAATATAAATACATAGGACACTTTCAAAGTTCATAAGAGTGACTAGATAAATAGTTTAAAACAAGCAATATCAAGTTATGCATCAATCAACTAGTCTTGGGACAATGCACATAGAACTAAGAATGGCCACTATGCTCTCAAAGTAGGTGCATAAAGGTAGAAGGTGGAGACTCAATATAAAAGTAAAAGAAAGGCCTTCAAAGAAGGAAGTAGAGACTCAAGTTTCATAAATAGCTTCCAAAACTTATGGTACTTAATAGCTTTCAGCTCTCATTGCCCCTATCATAAGCATCTTTAAGTGATTAAGGTTGAAGTGAACAAACTATGGTGTACATGCTTGACTCAAGTATAAGTTCAGTCACCGGTAAGTTCTTGTCATCGTAAGTACATGTGTATCATAGAGAACCGCCAACGGGGTACCCCTTGCCCGGTGATACGGAAGAATCCCCATATCAAAATGACAAGGCAAGCAGACAACGAGCATCTCAGCAATCTTCTTATTTACCATGGGAATATGGTGCTTTTTTCTCTCTTTCCTCTTTTCATAATCTCATTTTTTTCTCTTTTTCTCCTTTTTCTCAATATAGGACTCTTTTTTTTATAAGAAGAATGCATCATAGACAGCTCATTATGGTTACGCTGCAGGTTTCCACCATGTCAGCATGGATTAGACCAGCGGCCTAGGTGTTTCTCTAACACATATACATAACTCCATGGACTTAAAAGCTCCCCTTTCATTTCACACCGACGACATCCATAGACAAAAGAGCATGATATCAACTAGGTACAAAGTACCAGTGCAATGTCGAAAGCATTCCCCATGACAGCATGGTTCAGCTAATCACCAACAAATAAGTGCAAGCATATACAACATAGACGACACAATGGTTCAAGTTTATTAAGGGAAAGAAAAGTAAAGTGTGCCATCAAGTTCGTGAGAGCTTTAATCACTAGTTTTCTCATAACAAGTTTAATTTGGAAGGTAAACAAAAACATGAATATACTTGGAATAGCAAAAGCTAGTAGGTAGGTATGATGGACTCTTTGGAATAACTTGGTTTAGGGAGTTGGATGCATGAGTGGAACTCATACTTGGTTGCGGAGGCTAGCAAAAGACTGGGAGCGACAAACTAAGAGAGCAATAATGGCCATAATCATGCAGAGCGACAAAACATCATTGATCAAAGCATAAAGTGATACTACAAGTTGAAAACTAAAGGATCTTAAAGGCTTAGGTGACTTGGTATAGTCATAACATGGTGTGAGCATGTGCCAAGTCAACCCAAATAAAGCATCAAAGGAGAATACCACTATACTATGCTTTAATATGCTAAAACAACGCATGATTCATCCAAGGAACATTAAGCAATCTCAATTGTTTATAACAATTCATGCTACAGCAAAGAATACTTAGCATAAAGCCAAAACAATATCAAGCATGGCATGACAAAGCATAGGCCACAGTCAAAACCAAGCTCTCTTTACCACTTAAGCATGAACTTTCCTACTCTTTTCCAACCCAAACCTAACTATTTGAAAACCAATGCATGAAAGAGGGGGGTCCAACCAATTTATTCAGCAAACTAAGAAAACAAAGGAAACTAAAAACCAAAACAAAAACAAAAACTAAAAAGAAGACGCTCCAAGAACAACACAACTGTGCATGAAACAATAAAAATGAAGTGCTTGGAAGAAACCTGTGATTTTTATTGATAAAGAAGGGGATGCAAGGCATCCCCAAGCTTTGACGCTTGTACTTCTTGGATATTTATTAGGGTGACATGCGTGGCATCCCCAAGCTTGAGCTTTAGTCCATCCTTCATCTCATTACTCATTTCGTCCATACACCTGAAATTTTTCCTTCATACAAAACTTCACACAATCTTTATTAGCAACATTAGTGCACTCAAGATAATAAGTCTTTGGGTTCAGTTTCAACACCAATAAAACTTCCATTAAAACACAAGCTACTGTAGCACTTCCCTCAAAAAGCTCAATTCCCCAAAAGAACTCAAAAAGAAACCAACAAGAAGCAAATGCAGAAAATGGCAGAAATCTATCAAAACAGGCCAGCAGGTAAAGACGAATTTTTTCGAAGACCTTATGTTTCTCAAATGAAAAAGTGTTGAACTAACGAAAGTTAGATAACAACCTGGGTCAGAAGCACAAAAATTCACGCCTCAAAAGGACGTACAGAGATTTTACACGAATTTTTACGGTGAAGCACAAAAATCTGTTTTGGGACAACAACTTTCCCAATCATTACTTCTCTCTCATTAGAGGTTACTCTTGGCACAAAAAGCAAATAAAAAGGATAAGGAGCGGTTATTACTGAAGTAATAACTTCCAAGACTTATATAAAACTTTTGGGTTATCTCCTAATAAGTACTTTTCTTTAACGCCTTTAAGTTAGGCATGATAGTTTGAGAAGATGATCACATAAGAAATACGAATTGAAGTAAAAGAGAGCATCATGAAGCAAATTCAAAGCACATTTAAGTCTAACCCACTTCCTATGCATGGGAATCTTGTAAAGAAACAAGTCATGAAAGCACAAAGCAACAAGCATAGTAAAGCAAAACGAGTGCAACTTCAAGACTTTCAACACAAAGAGGGGAAACTTAATATTATTGAGATGCATAAAACCATGTTTCCCTCTCTCATAATAACTTCCAGTAGCATCATGAATAAAATTAACAATATAACTATCACATGAAACCTTCTTATCATGAGCCACATGCATATCATAATTATTACTCTCCACATAAGCATAGACATTCTTATTAATCATAGTGGGAGCAAATTCAACCAAATAGCTATCATTATTATTCTCATCACCATAATCATAAAATATAGGAGGCATATTGTAATCATAATTAATTTTCTCCTCAATAGTAGGTGGACTGAAAATATCGTAATCATCATTGTAATCATCATATATTGGAGGTATAGTATCATCAAAGTAAATTTTCTCCTTCGTGCTTGGGGGACTAAAAATATCATTTTCATAAAAACTAGCATCCCCAAGCTTAGACTTTTCCATAGAATTAGCAATAATGGTGTCCAAAGAATTCATACTAACAACATTGCTATTAGCATGCAAATAAAGTTCCATAGGTTTTTTAATTTTCTCTTCAAACACTTCATGTCCTAACTCAAGATAAATACTATAAAGCTCACTAATTTTTTTTGTTGTTTTCCATTAAACCTAACTAGTGAAAACAAGAAACAAAAAGACAAAATTGCAGAATCTAAAGGAAATAACTTCGAGAACTCACACCGGAGGATGTGAGTACCTTTTACCTTACCTCCCCGGCAACGGCGCCAGAAAATAGGCGTTTGCCATGGGAGGTTCTTCTTCTTTAATCCTCTGGTGTGAATACCTTTTACCTTACCTCCCCGGCAACGGCGCCAGAAAATAGCTTGATGTCTACGCACTTCTATTCTTGTAGACAGTTGTTGGGCCTCCAAGTGCAGAGGTTTGTAGAACAGCAACAAGTTTTCCCTTAAGTGGATCACCCAAGGTTTATCAAACTCACGGAGGAAGTGGTCAAAGGTATCCCCTCTCAAGCAACCCTGCAATCAAGATACAAGAAGTCTCTTGTGTCCCCAACACACCCAATACACTTGTCAGGTGTATAGGTGCACTAGTTCAGCGAAGAGATAGTAAAATACAAGTGGTATAGATAATTATAAGTGGTAATGGTGATAGAAAAAAGCCTGATGGCACGGAAGAGACTAAAGGCAAACTAAAATAAAGATGGAAGTAAGCAAATATGTAACGGATCTAGTTGCAAACGGTGTATCAATGCTTAGAAACAAGGCCTAGGGATCATACTTTCACTAGTGAACACTCTCATATAAATATCTTCTCTTTATGATACTACTCTTAACTACTCTCCGGTTGGACACTCTAATCCATGGTAGGGTTATAATAGCACACCTCAAAGTAAGCCTTTCCCATCTAGATAACCCCACACTATCACCTTGAGCACTAGATGAGTCCAACAAACACCACAATTTCATAAAGACATCCAACTCCAAATATAACTCATAACAAGTATTTGTAATCTCTAGCCTAAGTGCCACCATGGTGTGCACGCTGTCACTTTCACACACATGGGGAGAGTAGAGATCTATTAAAGCACTTGAGTAGCAAGGTAGATCTATAGATTACAAGCTCATGATCTCAATAAGATCATGCATAGAGAGAGAGATGAACACATAGCTATCGGTAGAACCCTTAGCCTCGAGAGAGAATTACTCCCTCCTCATCATGGGAATCAGCAATGGCGACGGAGATGGTGGTGGAGATCGATGGAGATGGCTCCGGGGGCACTTCCCCGTCCCGGCAGGGTGCCGGAACAGAGACTTTCTATCCCCTGAATCTCCCCTTCAGTGGCGGCGGCACTGTGGAACTTTTTGTGGATTTCTGATTGACGGTCTAGGTTTTTTTCCTCAGGAGGAATATATAGGCAAAGGAGGCAAGGTCAGTGGCCAGCCAGGGGGCCCACACCATGCCCTGGCGCAGCCTGGGGGTACTCGCGCCTGGGGGTGTGTGGCTAGGCCCTGGCCCTCCTCCGTCTCGTATTCTGGCTCCATGAGTCTTCCGGTAAAATAGGAACTTTGGCTTTTGTCCCGTCCAATTCTGAGAATATTCATTTTCTGACTTCCCTGGAACCAAAAACAGCAGAAAACAGGCAACTGGCACTGTGGCATCTTGTTAATAGGTTAGTCCAAGAAATCATATGAAAAGTACTCCAAAGTTGGAACAAAACATAAGAAAGTAGATAAAACCAAGTATGGAACATCAAAAATTATAGATACATTTGCAATGTATCACCGGCCACACCATAGGGTCGCGCGGGTCCCCCTGGCCACGCCACCAGGTGGTGTGGGCCCCTCCGGCCACCACCGACCTTGCCCTTTCACCTATAAGTATGAATTAGTGGCAGCAACATGGAGACTTGCAAAATGAAACAGCACATCTGTAAAGAAGACTGATCCCTTCCATCACACGGAGAAAAACAAAACAGAGTGGTTCTCTCCCGAGATGCCTTGAAGGTCCCCACAGATTGGTCCCCAGATGAACGGGCCCGAGGCTCCATTGCTGGAGGAGGCCCCAGGGGAGGCCGGGCCGGCTGCACCACCCCGGCATGGGCCAGCCTGGCCGCACGGCCAGTGGTGTTCGACTTCAAAATAGTACTTTGTTTGTCCCGCTCAGAATATTCATTTTCTTTCCGAACAAAAATAGGTAAATACCGCACTGTGGCTCTTGTTAATTGGTTAGTCCAAGAAATCATATGAAAAGTACTCCAAAGTGTGGACAAAACACAAGAAAGTGGATAACCTATTAACAAGAGCCACAGTGCCAGCTGCCTGTTTTCTGCTGTTTTTGGTTCTAGGAAAGTCAGAAAATGAATATTCTCGGAATTGGACGGGACAAAAGCCAAAGTGCCTATTTTTCCTGGTCATCAAATGCCGTATCACGAGAAGGATAGGGGGCCACACCACCGGCCGTGCGGCCAGGCCCGGCCCGCACTGGGGGTGGTCCGGCCACCCCAAAGACCCTCGGCCTCCTTCCGCCTATATTGCCCTCGACGAAACCCTAAGGCACCATCAAAATCCACAAAGAGTTCTAGAGCCATCATCTCCATCCCTAGATCGAGGGACTGGTTCTTCCCAAGACCTTGCCGGAGAGGGAATTCACCGAGGCCTTCTTCATCACCATGCAAGCCTCCGAGGATGCGTGAGTAGTTCATCTTGACCACGGGTCCATGTAGTAGCTAGATGGCTGGTTCTCCTCCTTTGTGCTTTCATGTTCAGATCTTGTGAGTCTGCTCATGATCAAGATCATCTATTTGTAATTCTGCATGTTGTGTTTATGGGATCCGATGGATATTGAGATGCTATTTCAGATTGATTATTGATTCTATCATGTCTTTGTTATTTGTGATCTTGCATGCTTTCCGTTGTTAGTAGCTATCTTGGCCAAGTAGATGCTAGCAACTCCAAGAGTTAGTATTTATGCTCGATAGTGGGTTCATGCCTCCGTAACTGGGAAGTGACAGAAATCTCTAAGGTACTAGATGTGCCATTGCTACTAGGGAGAAAACAACAATCCTTTGTTCATAGAACAATCGTATTGTTTACATTACACGCAATTCATAAAGCAATAATCTGTTGCTTGCAACTTAATACGGGAGTGGGTTCGGATGATAACCTGAAGGTGGATTATTAGTCATAGATGCAGTTGGATGGCGGTCTATGTATAATGTTGTAATGCCCAATCAAGTTCCAAAGGAGTAAATATGATTAGTATATGCATGTATTTCTTTCTCGATGTTTGTTAATTGCCCCGCTGTAATTTGTTCACCCAGCATGTTATCTATCTTAAGGAGAGCCACCTCTAGTGAACTATGGATCCCGGTCCTTTCTTTTACATACAATCTACAAATTGTTTACTGCTTTGTGTTTACTTTTTGCAAACTATTACTTCCTTCCATTTGATATGTTTAATCCTTTGTTTTTAGCAAAACCAGTGAGATTAACAACCTCATCGTAAGTTGGGGACAAAGTTCTATGGTTGTGTTGTGCAGGTCTCCACGTTGCTACTAGCACCGGTAGTGCGCCCTGCCAAGGCTCAGCTAGCAACACCTTTGGGGTGTTTCCTTGCTCCTACTGGATTGATAACCTTGGTTTCATAACTGAGGGAAACTTGCTGATGTGCTCATCATACCTTCCTCTTGGGGTTCCCCAACGAGCTCTACATCAACACCGAGCCATCAAGCATTTTTCTGGCACCGTTGTCAGGGAGTCAAGGACATCTTCACAAGGGGAGTCCCTCATAACCAATCTCTTTACTTTGTTATTTTTGTTTTGCTTAGTTTATTTTTTGCTTTGTTTGCTTGTTTCTTTATCAAAAACACACAAAAAAATAGTTTTACTAGTTTGCTTTCTTTACCAAAAACACAAAAAATGACTACTCTTGAAAACTCTAAGTTGTGTGACTTCACTAGCACCAACAACGATGATTTTATGAGCACACCTATTGCTCCACCTGTGCCTGAAGCTACTTTCTTTAAGATAAAACCTGCTTTACTCAATCTTGTTATGAGAGAACAGTTTTCTAGTATTGGTAATGAAGATGATGCTGCCCATCTAAATAACTTTGTTGAACTTTGTGAGATGCGAAAGCATAGGGATGTAGATGGTGATATTATTAAGCTGAAATTGTTTCCTTTCTCTTTGAGAGGAAAAGCTAAAGAATGGTTGAATTCCTTAACTAGGAATAGTATTGATTCTTGGACTAAGTGCAAAGATGCTTTTATTGGAAAATACTATCCTCCTGCTAAGATTATATCTATGAGAAGTGAAATAATGAAGTTTAAACAATCTGATAATGAGCATGTTACTTATAATCAACCATCTTACTTGTATTTCACTATCTCTTCGCCGAACTAGTGCACCTATACACCTGGCAAGTGTATTGGGTGTGTTGGGGACAAAAGAGACTTCTTGTATCTTGATTGCAGGGTTGCTTGAGAGGGATACCTTTGACCACTTCCTCCCTAAGTTCGATAAACCTTGTGTGATCCACTTAAGGGAAACTTGTTGATGTTCTATAAACCTCTGCACTTGGAGGCCCAACACTGTCTACAAGAATAGAAGCGTGCGTAGACATGAAGCTATTTTCTGGTGCCGTTGCCGGGGAGGTAAGGTAAAAGGTACTCACATCCTCTGGCTACTAAGCTATCTTCTAGTATAGTTGCTGGTGTGTGAGTGCTCGAAATTATTTCCTTTAGATTCTGCAATTATATCTTTTTGTTTCTTCTTTTTATTTTCACTAGTTAGGCTTAATGGAAAACAACAACAAAATAGAGAGCTTTATAGTATTTATCTTGAGTTAGGACATGAAGTGTTTGAAGTGAAAATTAAAAAACCTATGGAACTTTATTTGCATGCTAATAGCAATGTTATTAGTATGAATTCTTTGAACACCATTATTCACTACAACAGATCCTAGAATCGGTGACGAATTGCCTAGTGACAAAATTCAGAACCGTCACCGAAAGTAACCATAGGTGACGGATTAGTTTTGGGGATCACGTATGCTTGATAATGCGTGACGATCGCGTTTCGCGTCACGGCAAACCGTCGTCGATTATCCGCACGACGGATTTTAGAGCGTCATAGATTAAGCCGTGACTGATTGTTCGTGGGACCAACGAGTTAGCAATTGTGTTAAAAACGATAAAAGGGCAAAGATGGGTTTCGAACCGAGGACCTAGTACAAAGTAAAACGTTTCGTTACCACTGGGCTACCGTTTGGTTTTTGAATTGTTTGATTGGCCTACCATTTTGTAAACTCTATGTGCAGTACGTGGCATGTACAAACACGGATCGTTATAGTTAGTACTTATGCGATCTTCCAAACAGTTTTCTTCTCTGTTCTTGCGAATGAGCGTCGTCAAGGGTATCCCTTGTCCAGGCGATCACGACATTCGCTAGCCTTCATCTACAAGTCCCGGCGACTTGCGCCTATGCGATCACGACGATCGATCACGATCCCAGCTAGCGAGGCTTCGCGGCAGGCCGGCGCACGGCGATAGGAAGCACATGTGAGTTCCTTTGAGATCTGTTATGAAATTGATTTGGATTGGTGTTTATGTTACACATTGTGATTTATTTGGACTTTGGTAAACAATTTTCACATCGATTAGTACAAATTGAATGGCATCATGACTCGAGTGGAACACATTATATATATTTTGTAGGCTTATGGATCGACAGTGGATTACTCATGGGCGCAAGTTCACCCCTTTTTACATACAAGGTGTCCGCGAGTTTATGGAGTTTGCGCGCGCAAACTGCAACGAAGGTGCATCAATATTGTGCCCATGCCAAAAATGCCTTAATATTACGCAGCAGACTCAGGAAACTGTTGAGTATCACTTACACGTCAATGGTATGGCCGTTTCGTACACAAAGTGGAGTTGTCATGGAGAAGATGATGGTCCTGGTGAAAACTATGATCATAGTTTCTATCAAAGTGATGACGATGATGATTATGATGATGGAAATGAGAATCATAATGATCATGTTGACAAGATGTTAGATGAGCTGCATGATTCTGGTGACAGAGGCCCAAGTGACACTAATTTCTATGCGAAACTCATCGAAGAAGCTAAGAAAGAGCTTCACGAGGGATGCACCACTGAGACGAGGTTGTCATTCATTATGAAGATGCTTTACGTGAAATCATACAACCGGGTCACAAATAGAGCTTTTGATCAATTTATGGCTGTCTTATGTGCTGCTTTGCCAAAAGTGAATTTTCCCTAGTCCTATGCTGAAGCTAAGAGTGTTATTTCTGAGGTTGGGCTTGGTTATGACACAATTCATGTATGCAAGTATGACTGTGCTCTGTTTTGGGGAGACCATGCCAAAAAAAACTCATTGTCCCGGGTGTGGATTTTCAAGGTGGAAAGACTCGGAAGCAAAGAGAAAGATTCCCCACAAGGTGCTTCGATACTTTCCTATAATCCCAAGGTTATAGAGATTTTTTGTTTCCAAGGAAGCGTCGATGAACACCAAGTGGCACAAGGAGAAGAGGGTTACACAACCGGGTATTTTGAGGCACCCAGATGATGGTCAAGCATGGAAGCACTTTGACAAGGAGTTTGGATGGTTTGCTTCAGATGCCTGTAACATAAGGCTTGGTATTGCGACAGATGGATTCAACCCATACGGAAACATGAGTAGTTCAGACAGTATGTGGCCAGTTTTTGTCATTCCATACAACTTCCCACCATGGATGTGCGTGGATCAATCCACCTTCATGATGTCATTGCTAATCCCTGGAAAAAATTCACCAGGAAAGGATTTTCATGTATTTATGCAGCCATTGATAAAAGATATGATGAAGCTATGGAGTGGCGTGGGCACATATGATGCGTGTAATGTAGAGAGTTTCGTTGCATGTTGCGCTTTTGGTCGATTCATGACTATCCTGATATGCCACGATGTCCGCCGTAGCACAAGAGGGTTTTTCGCATGTGCGCACTGCGATAAGGATCCTTGCTACGAGTCTTTGCATAATAAAATTGGTTATATTGGTCATCGTCGATTTCTGCCTCACGATCACAAGTGGAGGAGTAGCAAAGCTTTCAATGGAAAACCTAAACCTAAGGATGCACCAACAAGTTTCACACTTGTAGAAAGAGAGGAGAGGGTACAGAGAGTTCAGGATTACAGGCCAGGGAAAAATCCATCAACTAGGAAGAGAAAGCGTGGCATGACTGGTGAGCCAACCTGGCACCTCAAGATCAGCTTATATGATCTGCCATACTGGTCAAGATTGAAGTTTGTTCACAACCTAGATGTGATGCACATTGAGAAGAACATATTGGACAATATCCTTGGTACCCTTCTTGAGCTTGATGGAAAGAACAAGGACACTGTTGGTGGTAGAATGGATTTGGAGAAATTTAATGTCAGGAAGAAGTTATGGATGAAACCTGAGGCCAAGGGTTTTTCAAAGGAGAAAGCACCGTGGACGCTTCAAAAGGAAGGCAAACAAAAATTGTGCAAGTATTTGGCCAACACTAGGTTCACAGATGGTTTTGCTGGAAACTTAGCAAGATGTGTGGACATCCCAGGGGGTAAAGTGCATGGTCTGAAGACGCATGACTGCCACATACTTATGCAGCGTGTGTTGCCAGCTGGTCTAAGAGGGATTGCATCAAAGGCGATGTATGAGACCATTGCTGAACTGGGAAACTTTTTCAGGGAGTTGTGTGCCAAAACTCTAAGAGCATCTGTGCTGCGTCGAATGAAGGTTGAAATTGTCATAATTCTTTGCAAGCTTGAGCTGCTATTTCCCCCATCATTCTTTGATGTAATGGTGCACTGGCTATTCATCTACCGATGAGGCACTTCAGAGGGCCTGCTCAATATGGTTGGATGTATCCAGTTGAAAGAAGGCTCTGCACTGAAATCAACGTATGTAGCAAATCAAGGCCTGAAGGTTCAATTGCAGAGGGATATATCATGGATGAGTGCTTGCATCATTGCTCTAAATTTTTGGGCGATGTCATAGAAACCAGACATAACAAGCCTGAGAGGAACCAAGATAAGAAACAAAGAGTTGATCCACTAGAGTTTGATATTTTTTCAGATGGAGCTAGAGGTTTAGGACTATCCAAGTTGAAGTATTTTCCCAAAGAATTTGACAGTATGGTTTGGTATGTACTTCAGAACTGTGATGAGGCACAAAATTATATTCGGTAGGTCTATTTACCTTTTTATTAATCATTCAAAATTTTCAGTAATATTTTGTGTTATAACAGTACCATTACTAATTTGTTTTTGATTTTTAGGAATTTCCAACAACAACTACGTAACAGGTGTGAACAACATTGAGGCGGAACTAGAGAAAGAATTCCCTGCATGGTTTAAAAAATATGTCAGTAATTTGGACAATGCTCCAGAAGATTTAAAATCACTAGCACTTGGTCCAGATGCTCGTGTAGTTGTACACCCTATGTGCAATGTAAATGGCGCTAGGTTCCATTTCGTCGAGCGTGAGAAGAACATGAGGACTCAAAACTCAGGCATAATGACAAGGGGATCCGTTTCTGTCGAACAAGATCAAGAATACTACGGTGTGATGAAGGAGGTTCTTGAGTTACAGTACCCGAGAAACAAGCACGGCGACATATCCGTGTTCTTGTTCCGCTGTGATTGGTTTGACCTTGGAAGTAGGAAAACCACGAAGATGAAGGATGATGGATAATTTAAAAGCATCAATACGTCTGTATTGTGGTACAAGAACGCCCCTTTCATATTAGCTCACCAAGCAGAAACTTGTTTTTACTTGGAAGACACAAAATTTGGTGATCCTTGGAAGGTGGTGCAAACTTTCAAGCACATGAATGTATACGATGTTCTAGAAAAAGATGATGAAGGCAATGCAGGTGCATACCAGGAAGACCTAGGCTCGGAAGATCCCATTATTCACCAAATTGAGGACGAGGAAGATGAATATGTTGATGATCATGAAGACGACATGGTTGATCGCTCTGATGATGTGATATTTGTTGACTCTCAGACTGTTAGACAACTAGCAGGGAAAAATGGTGTAAACAATGATATGGACCTGAGCGACGAAGAACAAGAAGACTCGGAACCGGTTGTCGATGAATTTGGGAGGAGCATTTCAGATGTTGATAGTGATATTGACTAGTACCTTGTAAAAATGCGTTACTAAAATACTAACATGCAGTTGTACTGTTTGATACTAGTTATGGAGACTGTTGCATTCAATTCCCAGTAACCATGTTATACACAAAATTATTAATTACAATGATATATATGGTCGTACCTAGATGTTTTTGCTTGTTTTTGTCATACTTACTTCGAGCAGCAAAATAGATTTACTGGAGATAGATACTTCTTTACGTGACACAACCTACGCGACAGACATGTCCGTCTAGTAAGTTATGCATGCATAAAATTTGTAGCTCATAAAATATTCATAGATACCGATGAAATAAACTCAATTAACACGATTTCACTATAATTGGCAGCAACGACAAGCATAATATATTTCCGCTCATAAAAAATTTAATAGTACCATTACACTTAACCATGTCTTCAGACATACTAATGCCACATAATGAAAGGACCGTAAAATATTGTCTTAACATCTCATATTATTAGGTCGACAAATGACCCAGGACCATCATAGTGAAAATGATCAAGGCTACTAAAGTTCCACATTTGGAACATAGAAGGCAAATAGGAAAGCCCCCTTAAGTCCCACGTACAGCATGAAAAACATCTTGTCTCCAATTCGCCGAAAATCCTCCTCCTGTGACATCACTTCCCTCCACCCAGCGCAGCATACTCGGCCATCCTCAGGAGAAATTGAGTACAACCCTTTAACCTTTGTGTATTTATCACACACAATTGTGATATCACCATATTCAGCCATGTCTTCAGGGACAAGGTGTCATGGGAGTTTCTGTTCTTGGTCCACATGCACAATGTGAACATTTGTTAATCGGAAAATTACAGGCACAACAAAGTAGATCACTCATACTTACCAGCTCTTTCTTCCTGCAATTTGTCTAGCTTAATGTGTGGATCAGAGACTCACATTTTCCAACTTGATAAGGCCCAGCTCCATGTTCATCAACCAGCGTGTCAATGATGTCAACATTGCTGAGCACTAACTCCATCATTCTCCAGTTAATTATGGTTCCATCAGTGGCATGCATAGCGTCAAGTATGCCTTTCTTATCCCGGGTCAGATTGTAATATGCTGTACAAATTCAAATACTTAATTAAATGAATATTACTGAATCAAAATTAAGATTAATGCATGGTAGGTACGTCAACATTAAGATTGTTTAGGAACAAGGAAAAATATCGTGCTAAACACAAAGCAACTACTTCTTTTTTCATAAGGAAAAAACTAGAGACAATTCCATCGATGACATTCTACACATTACAAACTAGACTAGAAACCGAGCAAAATGGGTGAACCTAAATATTTTAGTGTATCTACATATATACATTCATTTTATACAAACTCATAAACATCGTATATTTGTAAACGGAGGGAATACTTCAAATAAGCAGTTACTTACATGGGTGGGTGATCGGTAGGTTGATCGACGTCACAGGGGTAGATGGACCTTGTGTGTAGACTCATATATTTGATCGACGTCACAGTAGGTTGATCGACAAACAAGCTCCGTTCCAACATCCAGATTGTAGACTCTAGCAAATTCTCTCCAATATTGGCCTTCAAGATATGTTCTGCCATCCTTGTTGATACAATCAATGTTGAATTCGAACCCTTCTTCCGTAACCACCTCGACCACAAAATCATTCTCGTCGACAAGAGTCGATGGCAAACTTCTTAAGGAAAATCGCCTAGCATAGCGGGTATTAACTAAAGAAAATGGAACATGTTTACTACATGACAAACTAACAGATGCTATAATTCATGACAAAAGGTGGAACAGAAAGACCGATGATAATACAAAAAATAAAACCAAAGATCATTTCTTCAAAATTCTCTACAAGGGTGAGAACGAAAAGGACTTGATCTTGTCGCCTGTACGGAGACCTTTGGTGTCAAAACACCAAAGACACTTAATCAAAAAAGAAATTTAAAAAGATCATTGGCGTACATTTTTGTCCAAATAGATCCAAGACATGCAAACTAGATAGGTTAGATTTTATCAAGAACGATCTTGCCCTTCGCCATCCCTCTCTCTCGACAAATCTGGCCTAGGCAAAGGTGGTTTAGATGATGACGACCCAACTATGCCTTTAGGGTTTGTTGGAGGAGAGCGATATATATATGGTCCGACTATGCTTGCATGCATGTCGGCCCAATTTCAGTAGTTGTGTTAATTTGTGGGCTCGACGTGATTAGCTTTAGCCGTTAGGCAAAACAAGGAAATATATTGATTACATTTAGTGCGCAGAGCAAGAAAATTGATTTGGTTTTTATTGCTCTGACTTAGTCATGATAGTTAGGTCCTGTAAGATCCTCTAAAATAGAATCTTGAGACTAATAAGGAAAGAATTAGCTATATTAATTAAATCCTTTACTTGGAATATTTTGCAAATTTTATGAAAAGTATTGGAAATAAGGAGTTTGCCTTTCATGTTTGTGGTTGTTTTAGACATTCAAGGATCAGTATGTAAAGTACATAAGTTTCTGGTTAGAGATTGGTTTCAAAAACTTTTTGTAGTCCAAACTTACTTCAAACTTTCTTAGCTACAAAATAAAGCATCAAACCATCTAATTTAGTAAACAAATGTAGTGTGCATCAACATGAGAATTCAGATAACAAGTGCACCAGTAACGCAACAGCAAACTCCATACACATTAACATAGTCTTAAACAACTGGGTATGATTGCCCAGCTTCCACCATACATAATAAAAACTTAGTCTTCAAACAGTACGCTTTCTCTTCATCTGTGGGGACAACACAAACATAAACTAAACTTGTGGAAATGTAACATGAGGGCCAATAGCAGGACCGATAACCGGATGAGGCCACCCTTGACGCATTTGTCGAGGAATCGCCAAAGGCGGCATGCTTCGCCTTTGGTGTGGCCTTGTGCTTCACTCGCCGCTCACGCTTAACGCCATCCGCATGTCGGATCATGCTCTAATTTCTTTGTGATGACCTCATGTATGGGCAAGATAGCTCGCTATCGCGAAAGGTATCGGTTACCACCACCGCTAAGAACAAAGCGTCCTCGGTCCTCGTCGCCCTTGCTGTGGCCCACGCCGCCGAGTCTTCCTATGAATTTTGAAATACGTAAGAAGTGAGATAAACAGGAGCACAACAACGATCAAATGAAATAAGCTGTAAAAAATTAACAATGCGGCCAAAATTATTCTAAATTGTTGCGGTGATAGTACTAACATTTGATGAATCGAGGACAGTTTTGTGTTGCGGTGATAGTACTAACATTGGATGAATCGAGGATAATGTTGTGTGACCAATATTTGATGAATCGAGGACAGTTTTGTCTTATCATGTCTAGTGAGCGCTGGAACGCCTGAGCGTTCATTTCTATCTGCTTCAAAGTCTATAATGGATAATTTATTAAAGAACAATATTCTTTGGGTACATAATTCAAGGCATGTGAACTTTAGGGGCAAATAACCAATTTTGCCTAAATAAAATTCTTGCAATCATAATCACTAGAATGAAAGAAGACTCGGATGAATTTAAGTTTCAAACGCATTGATCATTACACATTAAATTCCATTCATCAGATCAATCATTTCTTCCCAAATAAAATTCTTGTTATCATAATCTCTACAATCAAATTAGACTCAGATGAATTTAAGGCACTTAATGATGAATCATTTACAAGTTAACTACCTTAACACATTTAGAAAGTTATCTGATAACTATGAACCGATAGATATCATATGAGCAATCATAATAAGTAGAATTAAAGAAGGCTTGGATGAATTTAAGTTTTAAACGCATTGATCGTTACACTAAACAGGATACTGATTCAAACACAATGGAATCATCACATTAATAAGCAGCAAATTTAGATAATGGTAATTATGAATTCCATGCGTCAGATCAATCCTTTATTCCCAAACAAAATTCTTGCTATCATAATCTCTACAATCAAATTAGACTCAAATAAATTTAAGTCGCTTGTGTTGATCAATCATGTGCAAGGTAACTACCTTAACACATCTTAATGTAACTGATAACTATTAACTGGTAGATATCATATGAGCAATCATAATCACTAGAATGAAACAAGACTCGGATGAATTTAAGTTTCAAACGCATTGATCATTACACTTAACAGGATACTAATTGATACACACTATGGAATCAACACATTAATAAGCAAAATGGTAATTATAAATTCTATGCATCACATCAAGCTTTTCTTCCCAAACAAAAATCTTTGTTATCATAATCTCTACAATCAAATCAGACTCAGATGAATTTAAGGCACAACATTCAGAAATTAATCTGATAACCATGAACCCATATATATCATATGAGTAAGAATACTATATGGCAGATCAAATCAAAGTCAACTACAAAGGAATCGTACGAACCCTAGAATCTAGAATATCTAGAAGACCACCTAGACAGCACAAATCAATCTACTCTACGAACAAACCCTATGTGAACAATAAGATGAACAGAGGAGATCGAACAGAACAGCTCAGAACCTCGGTGCCATCGTCGGAGGCCTCCTCCTTGAACGGTACATCTTCTTTGCGGGCTTGTTCATAGAGGTACTCGATGGAGTCAGGGTCTTTGCCGTCGTAGTACTCATCGTCTGGCACGACGATGACCTGGCGGCCTACATGTGGGTTCTGTAGATCTGCCGCGGGAGCCACGACGCCCTCCTTCTTCTCATCATCGACGGCGACCATGACCGGTATGGTGGAGTCCGCAACGGTCACGGCGCGCCGACGAGCGGCTGGTGCTCCCGAAGAAGACTCCTCGCCCGCCACCGCAGCGACGACCGCAGGTGCATCGCTAGAGCCGCCGACCGCCTTCGACTCCGGCTCGTCTTCGCGAGCGCGCTTCATCTTGCAGATTCACTAAGGGATGAGATTGGTGGTGCGGTGGTGGGAGCGGATTGGGGTTTTCGGCAAATTGGGAAGAAGTGGACGATGGTGGGAGAGACGATGAGACCGATGTGTTATATAGATGTTGGCGGTTCGGTTTCCTCTGGTGCACGCGTGGGTGTAGAATCGTGTAGTCCTGCATGTAGTCCACTTTCCCATTACTTTCACATTGGACCCACGCATGACATTTGGGAGAGTGGCGCGTTGCAACGGAAATCTCTACAAATTCTATATTATATAAATTCAGAACGTAATCTGATAACTATTAACTGATAGATACCATATGAGCAATCATAATCACTAGAATGAAACAAGACTCGGATGAATTTAAGTTTCAAACGCATTGATCATTACACTTAACAGGATACTAATTGATACACACTATGGAATCAACACATTAATAAGCAGCAAATTAAGAAAATGGTAAAAAAAGTAAATTAAAATTAAGCAAACAAGATACTAATTGATACAAATTAAGCAAATTAAAAAAATCAAAAAAAGTAAAACATTGGCCATGTGTCTTACATTGTACCCTAGTTTGCACAAAAAATAATAAACCTTGAGTTTATTGAATGAAAGTTGAGGTTGCTCTCTCACACTTGGTTTCAAGTGTGAGTCTCATGTGTAAGTACCCAAATTACCTAGGAGATGCCCAACTCCATGGCATACTTTCTCAGAATGGTCTAAGATTTGGCATGTAGGTGTATCTTGTCATAGCACACATTTCATCTTTTGGGTTTTTGGTCCAATTATGATTTCAAATACCATTTTCCATTTTAATAATTGAAATTCAACTACATTTTGTAAAGGTAGTTCAAAAATTTGAATAAATTTTGAATTTCACCAACATGGTATGGTATTTGGGGTCATTTAGTTGGAATGTGACCACTTTGTTCATTGTCAAATGATTGTTTGCTCAAATTTTACCTCAAGTCAAATTTTGGTCAATATGGTCAAAACATTAAAATATTGATCTACATCTACATCATTGCAACCTAATTTGTTTTGGCAAAAATCATTTTTAGGTCCACAAGATGTGATTTAATCATGGATATATTGTTAGGTCAGCTTGGTTCGTACATATGCGTCCTCTGCGTTCGACGTGAATTTGACCTAAAAATTCAGATTTGGATTTCAGGAGTTGTGTATGTCTGAATTCCATGAGGTTTTCACCATTGTTTGAAGGACTACAAGGGACACATTTTCCATTTGTAGAGTTTTTTCAGATTCAAAACATGGTGCATGTAGAAATTTGAAAATTCAGTTATCCAGAAAATAGAAGTAGTCTGCTGAAAAATTCAGTTTTGTACGGGTGGGTGTCACGTGCGCGGGTGACGTCAGCTGAAACGAACCGACGCGACGTATAAGAGCTCCCTCGGCCGCTTCGCCTGGCCTCATCCCCACCATTTTCCCCCTTTTGCCTCACCAGATACGGAAAGAAGAGCGTGGGAGAAAACCCTAGCTCTCCCCATCGTCTCCTCCGACTGAGGCCTTCGAGCTCTCCCATACCGCGATATTTCGACGCCGACTATGGCGGGAGTGGGGTCCGGCGGTGATGCAGGCAGTTCTGTAAGGGCGGGGTTTGAGCCGTGAGCCGTGATACGGTCGAGGTGGTGGAGGCCATGGAGGTCGCGGGTCCGCTGGTCGCTCTGGTCGATGAGGCGTTCGGAGAGGAGGAGTTGGTGCATGCGGACCTCGGCGAGGTGGAAATGCTGGATCTGAACGTGCCGGTCGGTGGCGTGGAGGATCTGGCGCCGGTCCAGTCTCCACAGGTCGCCGTGATGCAGGTTAGTATTATTTTCTTCTAATTTCCGTTCAATCCCTTCAAATTATTTGGAAGTAAGATGTGTTTTGTAGATTCAGCTCTTTCAGTGTTAGGGATTCATATCCTTTGAGCTATGTTATGTTAACCCACCTGTATGTTAGATTGGACTGGATTAGATTGGATTAGAGTATATTTTGACTTAGATAGGATTTAAACCACATCAATCCATGTCAAACCAGGACAATCCAAAGTAAAACGACCGGGGCCTTAGGGATTTGTTGGATGGAAGGCTGGGTCTGTAGATTCGTTGTGTAATTTTGTATAGATGACCAATGCTAATAGTCCATTGGTGAAGTTTTTCTAATTAGTAGGAACATGGTTTATTTGTTGTTAAATTGATAGAGTTTAATTTGTAGTTAATTCGTATTATGTTGAAGGAACATGGTTTACATGATTCTCATTTGAGCTGCTGTGATATAATGCGGTTAGTTAGTTTTAACTACTTAATAGTATGGCTTGTTATTTTTGGTACATGTGGTATAATGTGGTTAGCTGGCTACAACTATTCAACTATTCTGAATTAGTTGCTGTGATATAATGTGGTTATCTAGCTTCGGTATACTTTTGTAGTTTCCTTTTTTTTGCTTTAATTGCTTTTACGGGAAATGTGTTAAAATTACTTATAGAATTTTATTAACTTCTAGCACTAGATCTGAACAATGTGGTTATAACCTTATGGCATGTATGTTATTAATTGATTGTAGTGGTGCCTCATAATAGTATGCAAAGTAGTGATCTGTGTACATACTTTTGTTTTCCTTTACTTGTACCAATTGATTTTAAGACACATTTCTTTAGATGCTTATGCTTGTATGAACAGATTTGTGTAGACTAATTAGTTTACAGACTTTGTACTACTCTATTTTGACTTGCTGGAGCTTCATGCAACCTGATACTAAACTGATTGATCCTTGATATATTTTTTGTTTGAATATATAGTCTAGTTTCTTTACCTTTAATTCCAACCTCCAAATAATCATTGTAATTTAATGGAATGTAGTATAAAAGGCATTGATGTAGTTTAATGATTTGTTTCTTGAATCATTGTTGTTTTTATGATCAGATTTGTGAAGTCGAATTATTGTGCTATTAATTTTTGCTAGTGTTTTTCATTTATTAATATTGAATGCTTTTAGTAATTACCTTAAATGCTAGTGTTCATTTATCTTAATTGTCTGGCAGGCACCAACCCCAAGTGATGCCTATGATGTACTCTCCCCGTGGCCTGATGAGGAGGTATGTTATTCCAAGCAGCTGTAGTGCATTTGGACATGCACAAAAGTAGTAGGTTTTAATATTTAGTAGGCAGTACTAACTTTTTTTTGTTTTATTTATTGTGCAGTACTTCTCTAGTTCAGATGTTGAAGTGGAGAAATGGACATACAAGTCCTTTATGAGGAAAGAAGAAAAGAAGCTCAAGCGCAAGGGGTTTCACACCGCCATTCAAAGACCGAAGTTCTACAGGTGCCAATTCCACCACTTCAAGCCACATGGGGGATTGAGGGTGGGGCTTGTGCATCATGTCCGAGAGGTAGCCACTCGTGGACGTCTGGGTGAGGACTACTTTGAGGGTGACCTACGTGATCGTGGCAGGCACGAAGCTCTACTCAAGGTCCTCCAGCCAGATGAGTTTGTGTTCAGCGACTCCAAGACTGAAGAGGAGTGAATATTGATATCAGCTACTAGTATGTATCGTCACATCATCAGTATAGCGATGATGTTTATGTATATATGGTTAATATGTCGAACTGGTTAACTAGGTAGAAGTGGTTGAGAACTATGTTCTTTTGGTACTGTGGTTATAAGTGGTAACCTTGTGATGGTAGGGTGAAGTTCCCGTAAGACTACTATGTTATTATGCTGCTAGTAAGGTTATGGTTACATGCTCTTAATTTCTTGTTTCTTATATATGTATCTGTGTTGTGCCATGATAGTTGTGCTGCCAGTTAGAAAAATGTATTTCACTGTGTCAATTCTAAATTGGAAGGTTTTGATAGGTGTAGCAAATTGTAGTAGTGTTTCAAAATTTGAAATGGTTTGGGCTATTTAAGTGCAGAGATAGTGCTGTATATGCACTATGCCATGTAAATTTGTATTAAAAACGTATGAATTTATGTTAAAATATAGGACAAAAAAGATCAAATAAAGCAAAAATAAGGCCACCCACTGGCAGGATATTTCTCAAGGGAATCACGGCCTGCATACGACTAGAAACCAAATGAATGGCCAGGATGCAGGCCCGTGACCTGCCAGTAGGCCCAACGGCCCAAAGTAGAATTCCTGATAGCAAGTAAGATAGAACAAAGAGGATGTTGATAGCAGCCGAACGCGTGGCTATTTAAGTTGGTCGGAATCCTCTCCAGTTGGCGAGGTGGGACTAAACTCCCAATCGTCCGACCCGTCTGACGTCGTGCGGCATTGGGTACATAATGGGCTGAAAGAGACCCAATTCGGTTGTAGGTAGCTTGTCTGGGCAGAAGGCCTGGCTGGGCTGAGTTCCTTTTTTAAAACATTTTGTTATTATTTCAATATTACTTGTAAGTTGTAATATAGCTTGTAATAAAGATTCAATAACTGTATGTAAAATAAATGTAATATTTTTATGTACTTATGTTTTTTACTCTTGTTTTTATCATTTTTAAATATTTTGCAGATTCCGACTAGTTTTCAGAATTTTTTGATAAAAATTCAGATTTGGATTTGATGAGCTATGTTTGTCTGAATTGCATGAGGGTTTTACCAATGTTTGAAGGACTGTAGGGGGCACATTATTTATTTGTAGAGTTTTTTCAGATTCAAAACTTGGTGCATGTACAAATTTGAAAATTCAGTTAAACACATCAAATAGGTGGTTTTGACATGAATTTTAGAAAAATTCAGATTTGGATTTGAGGAGCTATGTTTTTCTGAATTCCATGAGGTTTTCACCATTGTTTGAAGGAATGTAGGGGCCACATTATTCGTTTGTAGAAATTTGAAAATACTAAATCACCTCCAAATCAAATTTGAATTTTGAGCAAGTTAACTTTCAAATTTTGATACCATATTTTTATATGTTGTTAAAATGGAGGTATAGCATGCGGTTTGTACATTGGTAGAACTTTGAAAGAGAGCTTGCACATCATAATGCATTATATTTGTTCGACGTGATTTTGACCAAGCCAAGTTCATGAGTTTGAACATCATGCATCTAAAAAGCTAACACTCGGTCATTCCTATTCGAACAAGGCAGCAAGATGACAACATTGCCAGAAGGAAAAAAAATCCATAACAACCTGGCGAAACAAAAGACTAAACAAGTCTGGAAGAACGTACCTCAACATCATGGAAGTATCTTGGCATATAGTAGCGGAAACACTTGGTGCTCGACATCGTGGAAAACACGACTAGCATCTCGCGTGTGACGGTTACGCTCAAAACAGGCCAAATCTGGACGATACGTTGGACCGAACGGGCAAAACGTGGAAACCGGGAGACATCTTGGAAAACAGCCCGACATCGTGGAAAACACGACTAGCGTCTCGCGTATGTCGGTTACGCTCAAAACATGCCAAAACTGGGCGATACGTTGGACCGAACGGCCAAAACGTGGAAACTGGGCAAAAATCCACGGCTTCGTGGAAACACTTGGTGCTAGCTATGTGGGCCCACATTTGTCATCAGGGTCAACTTAAGCCCAATCTTAGTCAAACTGGACCCACAGATGCCATAGGATCCCACATGCACCGATGCTAGCTATGTGGGCCCACATGTGTCATCAGGGTCAGCTTAAGCCCAATCTTAGTCAAACTGGACCCACAGATGCCATAGGGTCCCACATGCACCAATGTTAGCTAAGTGGACCCAACCATGTGTCATCAGGGTCAACTTTTATGGCGATATGAGTCAACATAGAACCCACAGATGCCATTGGGCCCATATGCACCAATGCTAGTGTATGTGGACCCACGTGTGTCATCAGGGTCCACTTAAGCCCAATCTTAGTCAAACTGGGCCCACGTGTGTCATCAGGGTCAACTTAAGCCCAATCTTAGTCAAACTGGACCCACAGATGCCATAGGGTCCCACATGCACCACTGCTAGCTATGTGGGCCCACATGTGTCATGAGGGTCAACTTAATCCCAATCTTAGTCAAACTGGACCCACAGATGCCATAGGGTCCCACATGCACCGCTGCTAGCTATGTGGGCCCACATATGTCATCAGGGTCAACTTAAGCCCAATCTTAGTCAAACTGGACCCACATATACTATTGGGCCCACTTGCACCAATGCTTGTGTATGTGGACCCACGTGAGTCATGGTACATTCTATGTGGAAGCTCATATGCGGGATTGTTATTTTGATGAGAATGAAATGTTTCAAGTTTAAAAAAATTCGTGTCAACTAGTTCACGTAAAATTTATCAGTGTGTAGGTTTTCAATTTTTATGAGATATTTTGAATTAGTTATGCACTCTACAAGCTTAGGTCAAACTTGAGTTGAAAGTTGTAGGAAAGCCGTGGGTTCAATTTCTGAAATTAAGTTGCATCCACGATCAGAGGATTGGTGAAAGCCCCGTGCGTTCAATTGTTGAAAGTTTGCAGCCACGACCGGACCGCACCACACCTACACGCGTCGCATCGTAACAAAACTGATCCCACTGCTACACCGCAATAACCGCATCGCATGCACCACACCTAAACACGTCGCACCATAACAAATTAAAAATTACCCCACTACACCGCAATAATCGCATCGCACCACTCCTAAACGCGTCGCACCGTAACAAAACTGACCGCACTACACCGCACTAACCGCATCGCACCGTAACGGGTCGACTACATCGATGTACGGGCCCTCCGCCTCGACTCCACCGCCAGAACACCACAATAACATAACGCGTCCGCTTCTCGTCTGTTCTTCGTCCTCTCGCGTCTTCCTCCTCCACACGATGGGGAACTCAGCATCCATGGATCCCTATGGAGACATCCTCGATGACGGGAAAACCACGGTTAACATCAAGCCCATCTGTGCCTATGGCAAGAAGATTATGGAGGTGGTGTACACCAATGATGTGAACTACTTGAATCACATGCTGGAGAAGTTCGAGCAATTGCTCGAGAAAGAGACTTACAACTTCCTCGGACTCGACCTCGAGTACACAAGGAATAGGCAGGACGAAGCTCCGTCACAAAAGCTCGCCGTCGTCCAGATCGCCCTGAAGGAGACTGTCCTCGTGTTCCACTACTGCAGGTAATATACGTACTAAGGATGGGCATTTCTATTTTAGGCCTCCTTTGATTCAAAGGATTTCCTATGGGTTTGTACAGGATTCAATCCCTATGTTTTTTCCATCAGCACATGTTCGATTCATAGGATTGTACACTGTACGAACGTTTTCACATCAGGCCTCCTTTGATGCAGGGCTTGTTTGATTCAAAGGAATCTCATATGAATTTTGGAGGATTTTGATCCTTAGAAAATTTTCCTATGTGCATTGTTTAATTCCTATAGGTTTAAGTCCTTGTGGATTTTGTTAGATCAAGTATTATGCATGATCTATGGGCGTTGTACATGGCCTAATAGCACGGTTTCGTAATTTCCTTGTTCAACGTTGTCATCAAATAATTGTACACCATCCAAATTATTGTCATGTCATAGTTTGCATCTATACTGCAGGAGAAGGGAGCCTTGTCCGAAACTGGTTATGTGCATATTTTTATTTTCCATTTGAGATCATGTATAATTAGCCAATGCAGATACATTGCTTGCACTCGTTTATTTCAAATACTTAGACATGTTAGTTCAAGTATTATGCATGATCTGTGGGTGTTGTACATGGCCTAATGGTACGGTTATGCAATTACCTTGTTTAACATTATCATCAAATAATTGTACATCATCCAAATTATTTTCATGTCTAAATTTGCATTTATACTGCAGGAGAAGGGAGCCTTGTCCGAAATCGGCGAGTTCCTTCAAAAAGGGGATCACTTTCGCTAGCGTGGACATCGAGTGATAAAGAGAAGCTTGCACATGAGGATATCACCATTCCAGAACAGTACCACATCGACATCCAAGACATGTTTAAGACCAAAGAACGGTTCCATTGGAATCAGCCGTATGACAGGGACGGGATGTTATCTCTAGCAGTGATCATCATTGACAGAGATCTCGAGAATTGCAAGGCACTCCCGGCCGATGGCCACGAAGTATGGGAGAACAAGCCACTTTCCGCGATGAACCTAGAGTATGCAGCAAGAGACGGGTATGTTGCCTATGAGCTGTATCGTAGGCTCATTACCTTAAGGGACGGGCCAGACTTCGCAAGGCTGCAATTAATGCACAGAAAAAGGCGGCAAAAAGCTGCTGCAAAAGGGCGGCTGGCCGCACTGCAGTGATGCAGATGACGAGCAGGATGATGCAACGCAGCAGGCTGAATGGGAACATGCGAGGGCAAGCTGGGAAGAGCAGCAGGCGGTCTGGGGAGCGGAAGAGGCGGATGGAGAGGTGGTGCATGTCGCCAAACGCTCACGGGAAGCGGGCGAAGATGACCAGGACGACACCACTGGCTGGGGCAACACCACCACCGCTGGCTGGGGCGACACCACCACCACTGCCTAGGGCGACAAAGCCACCGACACCACCACCTACAACGCCACCGGCTAGAATTAATGCACGTTACTAGACTATAGCCAGTTATATTCGTGATGTTGTATGTTGTTTATGTAGTACAAATCGTGGTACTTTGTTGTTGTTTACTTTCTAAGTTGAACTACTTTATTATGCTTGTTTCTTAAAGTACCGTGAGCTAGCAAACATATCTATGTAATGTTATATGTGTGTTCAGTTGTGTTTGTGCACTGGCTATACTAGTTCAAAGGAATATGATTGTCAACAGATATAAACTTGCCTTGATGAAAGTCTAGAATTGTAACCACAGATGCCATCGGTACTCACTCAAACTTTTGCCCAAACTCACTCAACATGAAAGTCTATACAATTTCAGTCAAACTTTTGCCCAAACTCACTCAGACTATAACCATAGATGCCATTGGTACTCGCATGCACCGATGCTAGTGTAACTGGACCCACATGTGTCATCAGGGTCAAATTTTGCCCAAACTCAGCCAACAGGAACCACAGATGCCATTGGGTCCCACATGCACTAATGCTAGTATAAGTGGCTCTGTTTCAAATTTTACTATGTAATATGCACTATGCACTGTCAAACCTGTTATAAGTGAGTTGATCAGAGCATTGATCTGTAAAACTGTCAAATATTTGTAAATTATTGATATATACCAATATGTACTGCTTTTAAAAAAAAATCATTATTTAGCAAACCCGCTAAATGGGCATAGCGCGCTATAGCTTTTGATAGCTTTTAAAATCGGCGCCGCTAAATCAAATAGCTCGCTATTTTAAACATTGATAAGTGGGTCCCACATGCACCAATGTTAGTATAAGTGGGTCCCACATGCACCAATATTAGTATAAGTGGGTCCAACATGCACCAATGTTAGTACAAATAATAGTTTACCTAATTGGGGAAAAAATCTATCCCTGCAGATATCCTAGCCCCTGCCAGATTTTCCCAAACTGCTCCTCTCCATCCGCATCTTCGCATCGCCGCATCTCCGCACTGCGGCCGTCAAGACGCTTCCGTCATGATCGCCCATCCACCGACGATCGTATTTCGCAACCCCGCCAGCCGCTTTCTCCATAACGACGTGCACGTCCGCATCGACTTCGGCCACACCACCGCGACGCCGGCCCGTCGGCGTTGACCGCATCTCCACAACCTTGCTCCGTGCTGAAGGTGAGCCCAATCATGTTGGATTTACTTGTGCTGCCCACTGAAATCATGTCTGCATTGTTTGTCCAGTAGGGTTTTCCACGAGCTATGTGCTGAAGCTAGATTTCCCATGAAAATACACTAGTGTACCTACTGGAATAATTCCTGCACATTACAATCCCATGAATCAAACACTACTGGAAGGAAACATTGCATAAGGTCTGAACTCTACAATGCATGTGTAGGAAAATATATTAGGGCTCGTTTGGCTCCTATGCATTCATTTCATTTGGTTGAAATGAAATGAAATCCCCATGTCACTTCATTTGGATGGAATTTAAATTCCTTAATGAATTTTTATGTTTGGCTGCCACCTGGAATTCTGAAATGAAATGATTTATAGTTTCTGTTTGGCTGCCATTTTAAGCCAATTGTGAAATCAACAACACATTTGGCTTCAAAATTCAATTACATAATGTAAATAAAATATGATATTTTCAAAATAAAAATCAACTACAACATGAATAAAGATCAATGTATCCACAAATACACTTGTCTGCTCATTATATCAACACAACTTGATCAATGATGTTGTCATTGTTAGCGTTCTCGTCCGCCATTTCCGCACGGCTTTCAGCTGCAGTCCTAGCTCCCGCTCAGTAGCTCGATCCCTTGAGTAAAGTGTGCTAATTATATCCCAATACTTGATAACCTTGTACTTATAGGAAGTTGCATCGTTGTGTGCCTGCAAATAAGAGAAACTAGAACATGTTAGAACATGTGCCACTTCTTGAAAATCTTAGCCAAGGGTGAGCAACAGATAACACTTGTGAATAAATGTTTTCCTAATAGGTAGGAATACACTATAGCTATAACTTAGCACATCAGGCATGAAAAATTAAATCTAATGTACAATACTGACAAGCCAGAGATCAAAGTGAAGTTTGGTGGTGGTCCATTTCCTTGGTGCACAATAATGCATCATTATGCCATGACCAAGATGACCAGATCACATTCATTCTCTCCATCAAACATAACAAGTTTAGCTAGCTACATCTTGATATGAAAAATGGAACTTGTTTGGACACACACATATATAGATGATAAATTAGTTAGGCATGACATGTCTTAAGAAATTGTCGATGCCGGAATTATGGATGGACGTTCATGTGTAGAAAATACCACCTGGCTGTTTTCCTTGTTGCAACGAAACAACTCGCAGTAAGCAAGGTCCAGAGCATGAATGACAATGAACCAGAAACACATGCCTAGAAAGTACAACCACATGATGCATAGAGGGACGGTTTTGGGGTCGGCTGTACCACATGCAACCACAACATCGGAAATGGAAGAACCTACACTAACTTGCCATCTCTGATGTGCTAAATCACTGAAGCATTATATTCTGGTGACTAAAACAGAACATAATTACTAGCTATGATCTGTTTCTATAAGAAATAGGCCTAAACTTCCTAGTCTCCCAAAAAAGATCAGCCATCTAGCTACTATATATGGCAAGAACTAATGTAGTACTTACGATGTTTCTAAAATCCAACACACCAAAGGTAGTTCTTAGAGAACTTATATCTGACAGAATAGGAGTCTGGAGCTTTCCTATTCTATGACTAGTGCTTGTAGAATTGAAATAACTTGCAAGTATTTGCAGAAACAATATTTGTATTGTTGTGATGAAATACGTTGTTGTGATGCTGTAATACCTATAATGTGTTTCCTACACTTTTACCATTTGTTAATGTGTGCTAAATTTGTATGCGCGGCCCATTCTTTAACATGGCAGGAGCATCTTCGCAGAAGCGTGATCTCGGACCACTCATCGCCCAAAGATGTCGCCATCGAGAGTGAGCAAGAGCATCTGCTGAACTTCAATCGAACATGGGCAAAATTGTCGTTGCCATTCAGAACCCGGCCGACCAAAACGAATCTTAAGCTGTACCACATGGTACATTCATATAACTTTCTTTTAATTCTTTTTTGTTGCCATGAGTGTATGCAATTTGTCTATGTGGTTTATGACATCGACTTACTAACTTATATATCTTGTTTTGTATTGATCAGAAATTGCCTAAGAAGGTTGTTAATGCTCTACAAATCTGTGAGGGAGGCTCAACTGGAGTGTGTCTTCCTAAAGAGGAGATCACCCCCATCGACTTCAAGATAGAAAAGGATGATCGCCTCTTCTTCGATCCAGATGGGTGGAAGTGTTTCAGCAGCACAGATCTAGAAGAGGACAAGTTGTTCTCATATACTCGAAGAAAGCGCATTCGTAAGGGTGGCGAACCGAGAGGGTTTCGTCTTCATATTTAGAAGAATAAATGATTTGTCGCCACCTTGGTGTCCATGCTCGGGTGCCAAGGCGACGGGGACGTGAAGAAGCGGCATCGCGAACGCGTCCAGGGCAGCGGCAAGGGCAGGGCCACTTCTCTGTCGCCATCGCCATCGCCGTCAACGTCACCGTCGCCGTCGACATCACCGTCTCCACCACCCCATCTGCCGCTGTATCCGAACCCCGACTTTATGTTCATCTGCATCCTTCACGAGGACAAGTGGGACAAGCTCTTTCTCTGCCATGCTTTCAAAGATTACATCAGCGGCGACCAGCCCAACACTGTGCGCGTCCGAGAGCGTAACAGCAGGCTGACCTTCGATGTGGAGATGTATTTCAATCATCGAGACGGCCGCTTGTACCTCCGCAGGGGCTGGCCCAAGTTCGTCAAGTGCTACACTATTTCGCTAGGCAACATCCTAGCGTTCGACTACTATGCTGGCAATAGGGAGCTGGTCGTCACAATCTACGGCGGTAGGCTCTCCCGCCGGGAGTACGACACCAACAGCGATGATGATGATGGCAGTGGCGGTGACAGGGACACACAGACCATACCCGTCAAGGAGGAGGAGATGTCAGAGGGCTAATACGGACGTCCAGACCGTGTCCTGACCCTATCAGATTTTCATGTCTGCCTCTTCCTACACTAGGAAGAGGATCTAGGATTAAACTTACCCTGATGCACTCTGTTTAAGTTTTCCTGATACATTATGCTTAAGTCTAATATGTAATACTAAAAATGCTGTTTCAACTCTGTTGCATGTGCATCAGGGTGTGACCAAGCAGATCCGCCCCTGTTCCTAGTTGCAAAACTATTTCCTGAGTTTCTGGGTGTAAAGTCTAATGAGATCACCTACCTTTTGGTGGATGTTAGAAAATTTTGCTGGCTACATATCTAATATGTGAAATAATTCTGTTTGTTTTTCGAATCAATGAGGTTTACTTGTTTAAGTGATATTGTGCTTTAGCTTTCAAGTTGGAGTTGTGGAATGAAGGAAACTAATGGTATTGTTTGCTCAGTAATCCAACTGTTGTACGTGAATGAACAGATTTTGTTTTCCTTTTCATATATAAACAAATGACTTATTCAAATAATTTAATATGGTTCATGGCTAAATAAATTTATAGTACAATGAATTAGAGATAATCCTGGCTTGTAAACCATATTACAAATTCCGCACGGGAGGTCTAAGTAGTGGCAAAACCTAGACCGTTGCATGTGTTAGGATTTATTTAATTACAATATGTAATTAGAGATAATCCCCGCTTGTAAACCTCCTGCCTGCTCCTCTGCTTTTTTTCGATCAAATTTACAATGAATGGTTTCCGTTCCCTCCACTTGTGTACCGAAAAATTTCGTTCCCACCTCTTTTGTTTTCCACCCGCCCGTCCATTTTGGCGCTAAAAATTTGCCGCCCCCACGACACTTTAAAAACGGCGTGCCCCCACCTCCCGCATACCCATCCCCTAATTCCGTTCCTTGTTCACCGCCCACCTCGACCCCAGATCTGTCAAGCAAGGCGTTGGTTGCCGGTAGGCGACATGTCCGGCATCTCAAGAAGACACCACGCGGAATGTGCCGTGATTTCTCTCGTCGGGCGACATGTCCGGCAGTCTTCGAAGCGGCACACCACGCCGGAATGTGCTACCACCGACACCGAAGCAAAAGCGTAAACGCCCAGGTCATTTTTCTGTCGCCCTAGGTCTATGCCTCTTTCTAGATCAGTCAAGCATGAGTTCTAGTAGATCAAAATGTGTAGTTGTTCAAGATGCTGCAGCTTATGTTCAAGATCTAGGTTTTAGATCATAGACATGGTTCGAGATGCCTAGCACGTGTTGAACGTGACACCCTATGATCCGAATCCTTCGACAATGTGCTTGTATTGGGTTTTAATTTCATAGATCATGGTTCCAGATGCCATGAATGTGTTGAGCATGACACCCTATGATCCGATCTTATAACTATTAGATTTAGGTTTATGTTCCTACATAATGGTTCAGGTAATAGGACACAACTTGTTAGATAAACCCTGCTGCTTGGCGTCTTAACTGACGCAACTGAACAACTTGATACCTAATACACTAAACCTGACACTTAACTGAACTTGTTGACAGTAGGGTTTAGACAGTTAACTGAATGACGATACGAGATTTGAAGGCAATAGAATAATGTTTTGTGAGCATGTTAATTTTACAGTATGGATCACATAATTTTTGCTTTAATGATCTTGTCTACTCTGTTTGTACTAATGAGTATGATCATGACTTGCCTTTGCTTGATTGTTTTCAGTTACTCAAGTCAAACAAAGCAGACGATATGAAAATGTTAGGAAACAAGTGATGGATGAGAATGTGTCTCAGATGTTCAAGTAATCAAGGTAATGCTATTGAACATGGCAAGCCAATGTTGGATTTCACGATGATGGCGTGAATTTGTGTTTGGTACCGCTAAGAAACCGTGGCGTTGATAACACGGAAAGAGGCACAACAGGAGAAGGATATCACCGAGGACCCTAATTATGAACCCGATCCTGCCGACGAGCCCACCGATGATGATGTGTTTGTTAGGATGAAGAGGACCATGATGTTGTTAAATCTTCCTCTAAGGTGAAGAAATGCAGCATTCTCCTGCCTTCACATGTAGGATATGTACAGATTGCTTTAATATTTATGGCTTGATCTATTAAAATGCAGGTAACGGAAGGTTCTACAAAAGAAAAGAAGCAGAAGCGCTCAAAAACCTTTGTGCCTCCAAATGTTGTAACAAGGTCAGCAGCAAATGCAGAGACTCAAGATGATGGTGAAACAGAGACCCCTACCCAGAAAGCAGGGGAAGGGGGTACTAATGGAAATGAATCCTCGCCCATGCTAATTCAAACCTCTAGAGGCAGCAACTCACCTGAGGAGAATGTACTTGTCCACAGCGAACGGGAAGGTATTGACAGCACGTCTTACAATTTATTCACTAGTTTAGTTGCAAAATTTTCAATTGAAGTCTTGACTCTGGTTTTGTCACTGGTTTCAGTTGCAATTGTAGACACGGGTGCTCTAAAGGAAAAGCGTAATGTACGCAAACCTACTATGGGGCATGGGATACACGAGTGGTCTAGAAGGAATGGAGGGGCTAAGATGCAGATCAACTTCACTCCTGGCATGAGGAGACCCACTGATCCTGTGCAAGCAGCAAAACTGAGTTTAGAGTGTGGCATTCACATACGCAGCAAGATGCCACACGTCTGAAAGATACTATTTCAGAAACCATTAAGTCTATAACTGTAGGTCTGTTAACCTCTTATTCATTTTCCATATAAAATGTCTCATT
Organism: Avena insularis; assembly: GCA_023614405.1. Classification (NCBI taxonomy): domain Eukaryota; kingdom Viridiplantae; phylum Streptophyta; class Magnoliopsida; order Poales; family Poaceae; genus Avena; species Avena insularis. The sequence goes on from CM042690.1 coordinate 674,813,295, forward strand.
GGTGGATGATTTTTTAACAATTCTGTCATTCGATGCTGATATGAATTTGTGTTCCATGTTATCTGCAGGGAAAATTTGCAATGGACAGCAGTGGTGACCTTGTCAAAGACATTTGCACCGACATTTTACAGAAAGGTATTTGCCAACAACGTTGGAGGCTGAAAAAGGTCTATTGGAAAGATGTTAAAGATCTAACCCGTGAGCAAGCTTTATTGTTGAAACCAAAAGAGGTAGACAAGGAAAGCTGGGCAGAGCTTCTTGATATATGGCATGATGAGCACTACAAGGTACATGATTCCTGTTGTTTCAGCTACATCTATCGCAGACATACTACTGTACTGTGGAATACTAAATTCATGCATCTGTACATAGGCAATCTGCGAGAGTAACAAGAAGAATAGAGATGCTGTGACGAAGAAACACACCACTGGCTCAAGAAGCTTTGTTGCACATTACCATGCACTTGTGAGTATTTGAACTCTTCAGATGCAACACCTACTTCTTTTTGTGAACATGCCATACACACTTATAATTCATCGTGTCATAATTCTTGTAGAAATCTCAGAAGACCGAGGACGTCGATACCTCCCCGATTGCTTTCTTTAAAGCAAGCCACACTAACAAGGATGGTATGATGTCCCAGAAATCAGCAGAAGCTTATGTAAGTAAATTATTTTATGTGCTACGCATTTCTCATTAGTTTTTCTAATTATTTGATTTCTTCTAAATCTGGACTTGCTATTTTTTTATCCTATTGTAGACTGAGATGGTGCTTCAGAAAATGGGACCACACCCAGAACATTGGATTCCCAAAACTGATCTGGAGATTGTTGAAGAAGTCCTGAGAGACCAGAACAATTCAAGATCAATTACTTTCCTTTCCAGCATCGGAGTTTCATCTGCTTCCAAGAGGTCTAGCATCTCAGCTGGGCGCATCCGTGATTTAGAACTCCTAGTCCCAGTCCCCGTGACTTGGGCCAAAAATCTCTGCGCGCTAATGGGCCGGGTGGGCCGAAACATTGATTTTTTATTCCTTTAGTCATTCGAGTTTGATACAGCAGTTTCAGTCTACCAGAATTTTAAAGTTTGTGTGTGATACAATTCATATTTATAAATTTTCTGCCATTTCAATTATTTGCTTCCATTTAATTTTGTTTCGTATTTTGCGTGGAATTTCAATTTTTAATCAAATTTGTCTATGCAAAAAAATTGGTGATGGCGTCACATTCCTCCTGGCCCACAAGGAAGTTCCGAATGGGCCGGCCCAAAAATGAAACGTCATCATCGCGGGCCCCACATGCAGATGCCACGTCGTGGACCCACCGCCACGCCATCTCCGCGGGCCACACGAAGGTGACACGTCATCGCATTGCCCCACCTGCCGATGCCACGCCATCGGTGGGACCCACCGCCACCGCCATGTCATCATCGTCGACCACCGCCACCGCCACGCCAAGATCGTCGGACCCACCGCCACCGCCACGTCAAGATTGTTTGACCCACTGCCGATGCCACGTCATCGTGGTGGGACCCACCTGACAGCTACCACGTCAGCATTGCAGGTCCCACCTACCAGAATCCTCGTGACGCCATAAATCTTCCGTGACGGCATATTTCGTTAACGAATATGCTAAACGGTGACAGATTTTCCTATTTTAGGTGACGTAGAAGGTCCGTCACGGATAACCTATCTTAGGTGACGCCGTAAGGACCGTCACCGAAGCTCAATCTTGCATGACGAAAATTTGTATTCCGTCACTATAAAAGAATCTGTGACGGAGCTTCCGTGACGACCCTGGTGACGCCACGTTTTTGTCACGAGGGAGTACTTAGTGACGGAAATGGCATTTTCGGTGACAAAAGTGATTTGTCACAAAAACTCTTTTCTCTTGTAGTGATTTCTAATGCTATGGAAAAGTTTAAGCTTGGAGAAGCTGGTTTTGATGAGCATGATATTTTTAGTCCCTCAAGCACGGAGGAGAAAATTTACTTTGATGATACTATACCTCCAATATATGATGATTACAATGATGAATATGATATTTTCAGTCCACCTACTATTGAGGAGAAAATTAATTATGATTACAATATTCCTCCTATATTTGATGATTATGGTGATGAGAATAATAATGATAGCTATTTTGTTGAATTTGCTCCCACTATGATTAATAAGAATGACTATGCTTATAGGGAGAGTAATAAGTATTTTATGTATGTGGCTCATGATAAGAATGTTTTATGTGATATTTATATTGTTAATTTTATTCATGATGCTACTAAAAGTTATTATGAGAGAGGGAAACATGGTTTTATGTATCTCAACAATATTAAGTTTCCCCTCTTTATGTTGAAAATTTTGAAGTTGCACTTGTTTTGCTTTCCTATGCTTGTTGCTTTGTGCTTTCATGACTTGTTTCTTTACAAGATTATTTTTCATAGGAAGTGGGTTAGACTTAAATTTGTTCCGTATTTTCTCCTTGATGCTCTCTTTTCCTCAATTCATATTTCTTATGTGAGCATCATCGAAATTATCATGCCTAGCTCAAAGGCGTTAAAGAAAAGCACTATTGGGAGATAACCCAAATTTTTCTTTTGTTGAGTCTTGGAAGTTATTGCCTCTGTAATAACCTTTTATTATCCTTTTTATTTGGTTTTTGTTCCAAGAATAACCTCTAATGAGAGAGAATACTTGGGAAAGTTGTTGTCCCGAAACAGATTTTTGTGCTTCACTGTAAAAATTCATGGAAAATCTCTGTATGTCGGATTGAGCTGTAATTTTTTGTGCTTTTGCCCCAGGTTGTTATCTAACTTTCGTTAGTTTATAACTTTTCGATTTGAGCAACATAAGGTCTTCGAAAAAATTGGTTTTTACCTGCTGGTCTGTTTTGACAGATTTCTGTCATTATTTGCATTTGCCTCTTAATCTCTTTCTCTTTGAGTTCTCTTTGATAACTTGAACTTTTAAAAAGGAAGTGCTACAGTATCTTGTATTTTAATGAAATTTTTACTTGTGTTGAAACTAAACCCAAAGACTTATTATCTTGAATACACTAATGTTGCCAATGAAGATTGTGTGAAGTTTTGTATGAAGGAAATTTTCAAGTGTAGGGAAGAATAATGTGATGAGATGAAGTATGGGAAAAATCTCAAGCTTGGGGATGCCACCCATGTCACCCCAAGAAATATTGAAGAAGTACAAGCATCAAAGCTTGGGGATGCCCAAGGCATCCCCTTCTTCATCAATAAAAATCTCAGGTTTTCTTCCAAACACTTCATTTTTATTGTTTCATGCACAATTGTGTTGTTCTTGGAGCGTCTTCATCTTTGTTTTTAGTTTTATTTTGCTTGGTTTGCTTAAATAAGTTGGTTGGATCCCAACACACTTCTTTTGGAGAGAGACACACCCCTTTATCCATTGCCTAGAACACTCTAGTTTTCACTCTTATTGTTCTGTGAGTGTTCTCCTTTGCTAGCACTGCGTTTAGCTTTAGTTTTCGATTGGTGTTGGAAAAGAGTAGGAAGTTTCATGCTTATAAGTGGTACAAAAGGGGCTTGTTTAGACTGGGGCTTAGACTCTATCATGTCATGTTTCATATTGCTTTGACTTTATGCTTAGTAAATATTGTTGTAGCATGACTTGTTCCAATCAATTGAGATTGCTTAATGTACCTTGAAAAAATCATGCGTTGTTTTAGCATATAAAAGCATAATATTGTGGTATTCTCCTTTGATGCTTTATTTGGCTTGACTTGGCGCATGCTCACACCATGTTAAGACTATACCAAGTCACTATAGCCTCTATGATCATTTAGTTTTCGACTTATAATATCACTTTATGCTTTAATTAATAATGTTTTCTCGCTTTGCATGATTATGGCCATTATTGCTCTCTTAGTTGGTCGCTCTCTGTCTTTTGCTATCCTCCATACCAAGTATGAGTTCCACTCATGCATCTAACTCCAAATAAAACCAAGTTATTCCTAAGAGTCCACCATACCTACCTATTAGCATTTGTTATTCCAAGTATATTCATGTTTTTATCTACCTTTCGAATTAAACTTGTCATGTGAAAACTAGTGATTAAAGCTCTCACGAACTTGATGGCACGCTTTACTTTTCTTGCAATTAATAAACTTGAACCATTGTGCCCATCTATGTTGCGTATATGCTTGCGTTTTGTAAGTTGTGAATTAGCAGAACTGTGCTATCATGGGGAACGCTTTCAACATTGCACTTTATTTAGTTGATATCATGTTCTTTTGCTTATGGATCCCGACGGTGTGAAATGAAAGGGGAGCTTGTAAGGCTCATGGAGTTCGTATATGTGTTAGAGAAATGCCTGGGCAGCTGGTCTAAGCCATGCCTAATCATGGTGGAAACCTGCAGCGTAACCATAGTGAGCAATCTATGAAGCATCCTCTATAAAAAAAGAAGCCTATGCAAATAGGAAATAAAAAAAATAAAAAAAAAGAGAAAAAAGGCCTATGCAAATAGGAAATAAAAGGATTGCTGAGATACTCATTGTCTGCTTGCCTTGTCATTTTGATATGGGGAATCTTCTGTATCATCGGGCAAAGGGTACCCCATTGGCGGTTCTCTATGATACACATGTACTTACAATGACAAGAACTTACTTGTGACTAAACTTGAGTAGCATGAGGAATGGTACTCGTAAGTAAGGGGCATGAGATTTTCAGCTTATAACTTGTCAAGCATATCCTCATATTTGTTCACTTTAACCTTAATCGCCTAAAGATGCTTATGATAGGGGCAATGAGAGCTGAAAGATAATAAGTACCATAATTTTTGGAAGCTCTTTATGAGACTTGAATCCCTGCTTCCTTCTATGAAGGGCATTTCTTTTACTTTTATGTTGAGTCTCCATCTTCTATCTTTATGCACCTATTGAGAGAGCATAATGGTCATTCTTAGTTTAATGTGCATTGTCCCAAATCTTGTTGATTGATTCATAACTTTGATATTGCTTGTTTTTAAACTATTTGTATCTAGTCACCCTTATGAACTTTGAAGGTGTCCTATGCATTTATGTTTTGCTACACTATGAGGGACAAGCTGAATACCATTCTCATTATGTTTTCTATATGTGAAACAAACAAACGTCTTTGAAAGCATTGTTATTAATGAATCTTTTTTTTGTACGTTTTCATGTTACAACATAGTTGCTAGTGCTCATTGTTAGAACTATATCTTTCATGTCTATGTTAGAGTACTATGATCCCAGCTATCAATGTTTTACAAATACCTTGATCAAGATTATGATGGTGCATGTCACCTCTAAAATTATTCTTTTTTATCACTTACCTACTCGAGGACGAGAAGGAGTTAAGCTTGGGGATATTAATACGTTGTAAACGTATCTATAATTTTTGATGTTCCATGCTTGGTTAGTATCTACTTTCTTATGTTTTGTTCACACTTTGAGGTATTCTTATGCATTTTCTAGAACTAACCTATTAGAAAGATGCCACAGTGTCAGTTGCCTGTTTTCTGTTGTTTTTGGTTTCAGAAAAGCTGGAAAAGAAATATTCTCGGAATTGGACCGCACAAAAGCCAAAGTCGATATTTTACCGGAAGACTCATGGAGCTAGAAGACGAGACAGAGAGGGGCCAGGGGCTGCTGATACGTCCATTTTGCATCACTATTCTATGTCTTAATTCACTATTATTCATTGATATATTTCGTATTGAGAGGTGATACTTATGTTATTTCATCTATTTTTGCATGGTTCATGACTTTTGGAGCATGGACCGCTGCAGTCAGGATTCTGGTGGAAAAGGTGCTAGTTGGAGGCAAAATTCACGAAGATCAGAAAATCCGGGAAAATATACGGAAATATCCTATTTTTCTAGAAGACTCAGGATGCCAGAAGATGGAGTGGAGGTGGGCCACAGGGGGCCCACACCACCCCATGGCGCGGGCAGGCCTAGGCCGCGCCTGGGAGTGGTGTGGCCGCCCTGACCCACTCCAGCCTCTCCTGGCGATATCAACCCTCAAACCCTAAGACTCGGGAGCGACCACAGAAGATTCCGCCTCACGGGCAGAAAACACCGAGAGAGAAAGATCTCCGCGCATGATTTCTCGGGGAATTCCTTCCCGGAGAAGGGAGATCATCGCCATCAACACCACCATCAAGCTGGACTTCATCGGGATCATCATGATCATCACCATCTCCATATTGCTGTAACAATTGAGTTGAATCTTGCATTAGTTCATAGGGGAAACTTTCCCGGTGTTGATTGCCCTTTATAGTTGATGCTATTGAGTGAACCATTGAATTATTGTTTATGTTCAGATTGTTATACATCATTATTCCATCTCTGATCATGATCCATATGATGTCTTGTGAGTAGTTCGTTTTGTTCTTGAGGACATGGGAGAAGTCTTGTTCTTAGTAGTGGAGTTGTGTTGAGAAAGATTCAATAGATTGTTATTTAAGTTGTGGTGTACTTCTTCTAGTGGTGTCATGTGAACATCGACTACATGACACTTCACCTATATGGGCCTAGGGGAATGCATTGTGTATTTGGCTACTAATCGTAGGGGTTGCCGGAGTGACAGAAACCTGAACCCCCGTTAGGAAACCATTGCACAAGGGACGTAAGGGTCTTAGAGTTTAAAGTTGTGGTTAGGTTTCTACCTTAATTACTTTCTTGTACTTACGGATGTTTGTAAGGGGTATAATCACAAGTATGTATTAGTCTTGGATGGGGCGGTACATTAGCACATGTTCACCCACACAACACTTAGCAAGCTAAAGAAGATTAATCAACTATATGAAGCGAAAACACTTGATAGTCTTCCCATGTGTCCTCGAGAACGCTTGGTCATCTATAGAAATACAGCCGGCTTGTCCTTTGCCGCATAAAGGATTGGGCCACTTGCTGCATTTATTCCTACTGTCTTTTGTTTACTCGTACTTTGTTTACTTGCTTTATCGAAACCCCTAAAAATCCGTTTGCTAAGTATTTGCAGAGAATTCCTGATCCATACCACTAGCCAGCACCTTCTACTCCTCGTTGGGTTTGACACTCTTACTTATCAAAAATACTGCAATACACCCCCTATACTTGTGGGTCATCAAGACTATTTTCTAGAGCCGTTGCTGGGGAGTGAAGCGCTATTGGAGAGTGGACCTGGTAAAGGAAACTTCTACTGTGAGTATTGTTTATTTCTGCTAGTTGCTTTATTTTCGTTATGGATAATTCGCTGAGTTTCTTATTTGGTAATGCTACTACCACTGCTAAGGTAGTAGATAAGCCACCACCTTCTGAGAAAGATGTTTGCAAAATACCTACAAGAATTATTGATCGTGTTATGGATAACTACTATGTTGGGGATGGAACTGTCCATCCCGGTGATCATTTACTCTTTATACATGAATTATGCGGGTTGTTCAAGTGTGCAGGTATTACTATAGATCAAGTTAAGAAGAAGTTCTTCTCATTATCACTAAAAGGAAGAGCTAAGGAATGGTATAAGCTGCTGAAGAATGGTCAAGCTCTGGAATGGGAGGAAATAGTGCCTCTCTTTTATTCAAAGTTTTATCCTCCTAGTGAGATTCATAAAGATCGGAATCAAATATACAACTTTTGGCCTCTTGATGGAGAGAGTACAGCTCAAGCTTGGGGGAGATTGAAGTTACTAATGCTCAAATGTCCCATTCATGAGCTCCCCAACAATATTATTATCAATAACTTTTATGCAAGGCTCCCTCTACATGATAAGGATTTATTAGATGCTTCTTGTGCTGGATCATTCACTCGCATGGAAGAAGAAGCCAAATGGGACCTCCTAGACCGTATTCAAGACAATGTTGAAGCCTGGGAGAATGTCAAAGGTAGAAAGTCAGGTATAAATTATGATTATGAATGCATTGAATCTTTTATGGGAATTGATGACTTTCAAAATATTAAAAATGCTTATGGTCTAGACTCTCAAGCTATTGCTTCTTATTTTAAGGCTTTTGCTTCTTACATTGAAGTGCCTAAAAAGAAGTGGAATAAGTATCATGAACCCTATAAAGATGTTGTTAAGAGTGTTCATGCAAGAAATACTGAAGTTTATACTACTAATCATGTCTTACCTGAGCCTTACATTGAGAAAATGCCTTTCCTAGTCAAGGTAAAGGAACATTCCATGATAGCTAGTATGGTAAATGAAAGTACAAATAAAGCTGTTGAACCTGATAAACAAATGGTTGATGAACCTATAATAGCAAATGTGAAAGACTTTGTCACTGAGTATGAGGAAGAGGGACACACTATCCATTGTAAGGATACCTCTAATATTGTTTCACATAGTAGTGTTATGAGAGCTAGTATTCCTATGTTTTCTGTTAGAATAAGTGATCATTGCTATGATAGTCCTTGTGATAGCTATATTGTTAAGTTTATGCATGATACTGAAAGTTACTATGAGAGAGGGAAAAGTGTTCTTATGCATCTTAATAATATCAAGTTTCTCCGTTTTATGCTGAAAGTCTTTATGTTGCACTTCTTTTGCCTTCTTATGCAAGTTGCCTTTGGTTTCAATAACTTGTTTGTTTCCAAAATCCCCTTGCGTAGGAAGTGGGTTAGACTTAAATGTGTGTGTTTTTGCTTCTTAATGCTCTCTTTCACTTCAATTCATATCCCTATGAGAGCTTCTTCAAAATTATCATGCCCATCTTAATGGCTATAAAGAAAGAGCTTTATGGGAGACAACCCAATTTGTTTTTGCTTTCAGTTTGTTTTTGTTTCTTTGAGTCTTGGAAGTTATTACTTCGGTAACAACCGCTCCTTATTCGTTTTGTTTGGTTTTTGTGTCAAGATCAACCTCTAATGAGAGAGAAGTAAGATTTGGGGAAGTTGTTGTCCCGAAACAGATTTTTGTGCTTCACCGTAAAAATTCATGAGAGATCTCTATATGTCGGATTGAGCTGTAATTTTTTGTGCTTATGCCCCAGGTTTTTATTTAACTTTAGTTAGTTTTGCACTTTTTGATTTGAGCAACATAAGATTTTCTAAAAAATTGATCTTTACCTGCTGGTCTGTTTTGACAGATTTAGCCACTCCTGCATTTGCTTCTTTATTCGATCTCCTTTTTGAATTGTTTTTGGGTTTTCGAAAGGAGTTGCTTCAGTAGCTTATGTTCTGATGGTTTTCAGTTGAAGTTAGACTTAAAAGGTTTTATCACTTCACTTATACTAATGTTGCTAATAAGAAATGTGTGAAGTTTTGTGTGAAAGAAATTTCCAGGAAGTGGAGACAATGGTGTAATAAGGAAGAGAAGGGTTGTATGACTCAAGTAATAAGTGTATGAAGATGAAGATATTGATGTTATTCCAGTGGTAACTCCGAAAGAATCTACTAGATACCAAATTCAGAGACCTTCAGAGTCTGTTTTCAAATAGGTAATGCCTCGTAAGAAAAGTTCAAAATTACAATACAACTATATTTTTGCAGTCAATAAGGAAAGCTACGGTTTAAAAGGGACGGAACGAGCCAGGGTGGCCCACACCACCCCATGGCTGGCCCACCCCTGTCGCGCCACCAGTGTGGTGAGGCCACCCAGACTCCGCCTCACCTGCTTTTCTCCCAGTACCTTCCTTTTGATATGAAACTTCGTAATATATAACCCCCCGGATCCCCCAAGGTCCGTATATCGTGTTTTCGTCATGTTTTTGTTTCGATCTATTTCTGTCAGGACATACTCTTTGAAAGCTTAGAAGCACAATGGTGCCCGCCAAGGATAAAGGGAAGGAGCCCATGGAGGAAGACCTCCAAGACCCGAGGAAAGAGAAGGAGATCAAGAGTGAAGGTGAAGAGGAGCAAGGACAACGTTCGCATACCGGCACCACCATTGCAAGCATTGGAGTGGTGAAACTTGCCAAGATCAGAAGGACTGCAAGGATGCAGACTGGGGGGAAAGCTCCTCGTCATAGTTTGGATCCACGGTCACTTCCTCCATGCACCAGGAATCCTTTCCATACCCTTATCCATGAGCATCAATACCAGAATATGCCCAAGGAGAAATTACCCTCCAATTGGGATTTGCCTCGTTCTAGCCATGTAGGAAAAGAAGACTTCAAGGAGGAAGAGTGGGGAAAGAATAGCAAGAGCTGGAATTCTCAACCCGACATGATCATGAGCCGCATTGAGCAAAACTCGCAGCTTATTCGTAATCTCACCTTCGAGATTGAGGACTTGGGGAAACTGATCAGAGAGCTCATCGAGAGGATACCACCACCACCAAAGGAGTAATTCGTCATCAGGTTTGGCATCCCCATGGTTTGTTCCAAGCTTGGGGGAGTGCCGCGGTATCACATCACTATCTTCTATCTTTTTACCTTATTAGTAGAGTCATATCATGAATAAAGGAGTTATTTTGTAGTATGGTTTGCATTATGGAAGTGTCCCCTCTCTCGTTAGATTTGTATCCCTTGGTGTGAGTTTCCGTTATGGAATATTAATGAGAAGTTCTATCATTCACTCTTTTGCATAGCTTATATTAGTTTTCAATTCGTGGTTATATGATTGATATTGTTGTTAGTATTGGTATCACTTTGGGATCATTGAGTTAATTTAGTTGGTTTTGGCAAACCTGGCTCGGTCAGTAGCAACACCTTTTTGAGAGTTGAAAATAAAAAGATAGAAGTACTCTAAAGAAAAATAATTTCATCATCTTTCTTTCTTGATTTGCTCATAAGTCTAGTATTCTCTAGTTAAGATCTTTTGTGCTTCCAAGGAAGATTGCATGTTTGTATTTATCACTTGTATGTTTGTTTGTTTCCTTCAACTCTTATACTTGCTACCCAGCCTTGCTAGCCAAAAACATGTACTGAGAGGGTATTCTCCTCGTGCATCCACCTCCTTTAAACCAAAACCTTTGCCATTTGTGTCCACCATACCTACCTAGTAGCATTATTGCTATTCCAAGTAAATTCCTGTTTTGTCTACCTCCCAAATTAAACTTGTTATGCGAAAATTAGTGATTAAAGCTCTCACGAACTTGATGGCACACTTTACTTTCTTGCATTTAATAAACTTGAACCATTGGGTCCTTCTTTGTTATGATATGCTTGCGCTTTATGAGTTGAAGTTAGCCGAACCATGTATCATGGGGACCGCTTTCAACACTTTATTGGTACTTGTACCTAGTTGATATCATGTTCTTTTGCTTATGGATCCCAGCGGTGTGAAATAAAAGTGGAACTTGTAAGATCATGGAGTTTATATGTGTGTTAGAGAAACACCTGGGCCGCTAGCCTAAGCCATGCCTAATCATGGTGGAAACTTGCAGCATAACTATAGTGAGCATTCTATGAAGCATCCTCAATAAAAACCTATGCAAATAGTAAATAAAAAGATCGCTGAGATGCTCACTGTCTGCTTGCCTTGTCATTTTGATTATGGGATAGCTCCTGTGTCATGTGCAAGGGTACCTGCTGGCGGTTCTCGATGATACGCATGTATTTACAATGACAAGAGCTTGCTCGTGACTGAAGTTGAGTAGCATGAGGATCGGTACTCATAAGTAAGGGGCATGAGATTTTAACTTATAACTTGTCAAGCATATCCTCTTAGTTGTGTCACTTTAACCTTAATCACCTAAAGATGCCTATGATAGGGGCAATGAGAGCTGAAAGCTAGTAAGTATCATAATTTTTGGGAGCTCTTTATGAGACTTGCAATCCCTGCTTCCCTCTTTGAAGGGCCTTTATTTTACTTTGTAGTTGAGTCAGCAAACCTACTCCCTTCTATCTCAACAAGTATTTTGAGTTGTTGTGTTTCATTCATTCATATGATGATTTATTCAATCATGTCTTATGTTCCTTGCTTTGCACATTGCTCTTATCTTGATGTTTACTACTTTGAAAGCTATCATTGAAAACCAGCTATTTGTGAACTCTAGCAAATTATCAACTATTCTTCGACCAAGAGCTAAGTTTGCCATTACCAATTATGATTCACTTTATGTATCTTTATTGTGTTTCCTTTACTTATTACAAGTTGAGTTATATAATAGTGAGTTGTCTTCTATTATGATCTATGTATTTGATGATTGTGATGCTTCTTGTCCGTATTCTTTTATCGACTCTTCACTCCATAAACCTGAGGTCATGTTTATTGATCTCAGTTTCGCTTGGGGACAAGCGAAGTCTAAGCTTGGGGGGAGTTGATACGTCCATTTTGCATCACTATTCTATGTCTTAATTCACTATTATTCAATGATATATTTCATATTGAGAGGTGATACTTATGTTATTTCATCTATTTTTGCATGGTTGATGACTTTTGGAGCATGGACCGCTGCAGTCAGGATTATGATGGAAAAGGTGCTGTTTGGAGGCAAAATTCGCAAAGATCAGAAAATCCGGGAAAATATACGGAAAATCCTATTTTTCTAGAAGACTCGGGATGCCAGAAGATGGAGTGGAGGTGGGCCATAGAGGGCCCACACCACCCCATGGCGCGGGCAGGCCTAGGCCGCACCTGGGAGTGGTGTGGCCGCCCTGGCCCACTCCAGCCTCTCCCCTCTGGCATATATCAACCCCCCGAAACCCTAAGACTCGGGGAGCGACCACAGAAAGATTCCACCACCTCTGCGGGGCGGAAAACACCGAGAGAAAAAGATCTCTCCGGCAGACAGATTTCTGCCGGGGGAATTCCTTCCCGGAGAGGGGAGATCGTCGCCATCAACACCACCATCAAGCTGGACTTCATCGGGATCATCATCATCATCACCACCACCATCATCACCATCAGCACCGTCATCACCATCTCCATATTACTGTAACAATTGAGTTGAATATTGCATTAGTTCATAGGGGAAACTTTCCCGATGCTGATTACTCTTTGTAGTTGATGCTATTGAGTGAACCATTGAATTATTGTTTATGTTCAGATTGTTATACATCATTATTCCATCTCTGATCATGATCCATATGATGTCTTGTGAGTAGTTCATTTTGTTCTTGAGGACATGGGAGAAGTCTTGTTGTTAGTAGTGGAGTTGTGTTGAGAAAGATTCAATAGATTGTTATTTAAGTTGTGGTGTACTTCTTCTAGTGGTGTCATGTGAACGTCGACTACATGACACTTCACCTATATGGGCCTAGGGAAATGCATTGTGTATTTGGCTACTAATCGTAGGGTTTGCCGGAGTGACAGAAACCTGAACCCCCGTTAGGAAACCATTGCACAAGGGATGTAAGGGTCTTAGAGTTTAAAGTTGTGGTTAGGTTTCTACCTTAATTACTTTCTTGTACTTACGGATGTTTGTAAGGGGTATAATCACAAGTATGTATTAGTCTTGGATGGGGCGGTACATTAGCACATGTTCACCCACACAACACTTAGCAAGCTAAAGAAGATTAATCAACTATATGAAGCGAAAGCACTTGACAGTCTTCCCATGTGTCCTCGAGAACGTTTGCTCATCTATAGAAATACAACCGGCATGTCCTTTGCTGCATAAAGGATTGGGCCACTTGCTGCATTTATTCCTACTATCTTTTGTTTACTCGTACTTTGTTTACTTGCTTTATCGAAAACCCCTAAAAATCCATTTTCTAAGTATTTGCAGAGAATTCCTGATCTGTACCACTAGCCAGCACCTTCTACTCCTCGTTGGGTTCGACACTCTTACTTATCGAAAATACTGCGATACACCCCCTATACTTGTGGGTCATCAGCTGCCCTCACCACCTGGTGGCGCGGGCTAGGCCAGGCCGCGCCAGGGGGTGGTGTGGGCCCCTCCAGCCTCCATCGACCTTGCCTCTTCGCCTATATATTCCCTCGAGACGAAAACCCTAAGCACAAGATCACAATTCCACGAAAAGTTCCGCAGTGCCGCCGCGACCAAAGAGGGGATTCGAGGGACACAAGTCTCTGTTCCGGCACCCTGCCAGGACGGGGAAGTGCCCGCGGAGCCATCTCCATTGACTCCACTGCCATCTCTATCGCTGTTGCTGACTCCCATTATGAGGAGCGAGTAGTTCTCTCTCGAGGCTAAGGGCTCTACATGTAGTTGAAGGAAATATGCCCTGAGAGGCAATAATAAAGTTGTTATTATGTATTCCTTATATATGATAGATGTTTATTTTGCATGCTAGAATTGTATTGATCGGAAACATCAATACATGTGTGTTTAATAAACAAAAAGGGTTCCTAGTTATGCCTCTCTTATAGACTAGCTTGTTGATTAATAAGATGATCAAGGTTTCCTGATCATGGACATTGGATGTTGTTAATAACAAGGTCACAGCATTTGTGAAATGATGTGATGAACATTCATTCGAAGTATAGCATTATGATCAAGTCATTATGTTTACATTTCTATAACATCATATGAAGTAATCTTTATCCTTAGACCATGAGATCATGTTAATTGCTAACACCGGAAGAGTATCTTGATAACATCAAACGTCACACCATAACAAGGTGACTATAAAGATGGGTTCAAGCATTCTGAAGGTGTTATGTTGAGGCTCATGGATCAAGAGTGGAATTTTTCAATCCCGATGATGGATAGATATACTCTGGGCCCTCTCGGTGATATCACATTAAGATAGCTTGCAAGCAAGTGATGTGATCACTAGAATGTTATATCACGGGAACAAGAAAAGAGTGCATGTCGGTAACGAGATCAAACTAGGTATTTGGATACCGATGATTGAATCTCGGACATGTATTATATCAAGAGACAAAGGGATTAAATTACAAGCGTTAAAGGTTCTCACGATCACAGAAGTCATCGTTGAATATGCAGGAGTCAGTATGGACCTCCAGGTCCCGCTTCTGATTATTGATCTGAGAGGAGTCTCAATCATGTCTGCATTATTCGTGAACCGTAGGGTGACACACTTAAGAGTTACCGGACACCATTTTGGAGCACATATGTTTCAAACGAAAGAATTGCAAAGCGCAGGAATTGTTTTGATAGAAACCGGAAATTGTTTCGGGTGAAATTGCAGAAAGTGGTTCTGCATGTGATATTGAAATATTGCAAGGGGTTATATGTGATTTTTTGTTAATTAAAGTAATTAACAAAATTGTGAATAAATTTAATAAAAGAGTTTTATTAAATGAGAGAGCATTAAACTTAGAGAATTTAATGCATTTAAAGTGGGGACTTTAAAAGGGAATGTGAAGAGGCATTTTAATGTGGAGGGGTTACCACCACGTGAATCGGGGAGGTGAGGAGTCACCCCCCCATGCGCCGGCCATGGAGAGAGGGGCACCCCCCTCCTCCTATAAAAGGCCCCCTCTTCCTCCTTCTTCCTTACACCTCCTCGTGAAGGATCTCTCTCCCCCTCTAGAATTATTCCCCCATGGTCTTGGATTAGCGAGATACATGTTCCCGGTGGCATTTCGTCTGGAAGGAGTTGCTTCTTCCGCTGGATCGCTGAGCGAGGAGGTGGAGGTTGTCCGGTGGCTTGAACGTGTGTGCGAGTACGGATGCGCTGCTGAGTTGCGGCGCTCGGACTTCCTCACGATCTTGAGATCGGCAAGTGTATGACTACATCAACCACGAGTTCCTACTCGTTAACAAAACTCGTTGTCTTCGAGGGTAAGTTCTCGATGGATGTATGTCCACCCGTTGCTTTGTACCTAGTAGATAGATCTTGGCGTGTAGTTCTCATCATAGGAATTTTTTGTTTTCTATGTTGCGGACCCAACAGTGGTATCAGAGCCTGATCTATGCGTAGTAGCTTTGCACGGGTAGTACACATATGTTTATATGTGGGCGATGATGATCATGTTATTGCATCTTCTATGCATTTTGGATATTGGTGGCATAGTGGGATGAAGCGTCCCGGACCAACCTTACATGTCATCGTACATGAGACTGGTTCCACGACTGACATGCAACTAGTTTTGCATAAGTGGCTGGCAGGTGTCTGTCTCTCCTACTATAGTCAATATCTGATTTACAACGAGTTGCTAATAACTTGGTTATCCTCGTTGTGGTTCATGTTCGTAGGTAAGAACGGTTCTATCTCCGAAAGCCCTAAGCCACGTAAAACTTGTAATTGATAAATTAGAGGCGTCTAGTTTTGATCGTTGCTGGGCTAGTGTATTGATATGGTATTGTTGTAAGTAGATGTATGATAGATACTCTTACAACACATTCAACGTGTAAGTTCCATAGACCTTGGCCTTACACACAAAGGAATGATAGAGATCATACCACGATGCAAATGATAGAGATCAAATGCATGGACCATATCATCTCACTTTACACATTAGATGTTAGCATCTTATATTGCTTGTTTGGCGTTTTAGTAGCATTATAAGATGATCCCTCATTTAAATATCAAGATAAAATGTGTTCTTCCTTAAGTATGCACCGTTTTATGGATCGTGTTTCGAGACATCACGTGATGATCGGGTGTACTCGCTTCTACGTTTTCATACAAACGGGTGTAAGACAGTTTTACACATGCGAGTACTAAGGTTCTTACTTGGCGAGCCTAGCATGTACAGACATGGCCTCGGAACACGGACTGAAAGGTTAAGCATGAGTCATATAGTTGATGTGATGCCCATATAGATGCTCGCCTTTGAAGCTACACCGACTCACGTGATGATCGGACTTGGTGTAGTGGATTTGGTTCATGTAATCACCAAAAGGACACGAGGGGTGTCGTTTTTGAGTGGGAGTTCATTAGTAATTTGGATTAGTTGAACTCACTCTATCATAAACTTAGTCTAAATAAACTTTACAAATTCTGTTGTAGATGGCACCACCTGCTTTTAATTTCAATGTGTTCATGGAGAAAGAGAAACTTGTTGCAAATGGTAGCAACTTCACCAACTGGGCTATGAATTTGAGGATTCTCCTCACTGCTGCACAAAAGCAATATGTGCTAGATGCACCGCTAGGCCCCCCACCAGCTCCTGATGCCCCTGACAAGGAAAAGAATGTCTATGTGAATCGTCAGGAGGACCACAACTTAGTTCATTGCGGCATACTGTATGGACTAGAGCCAGAACTTCGAAAGCGTTTCGAAAACGGCAATGCCTTTGATACCATGGGAGAATTGAAAATGATTTTTGATACCCATGCTGCCGTAGAGAGTTATAATGCTACTGAAAAGTTCTTTAGCTGCATGATGGAGGAGAACAGCTCCGTTAGTGAGCATGTACTCAAAATGTCTAGGTATGCCGATAAGCTTGTGTCCTTGGGAATAACGATTCCCATTGACTTAGGCATACATCATGTTCTCCAATCTCTGCCACCTAGCTACAAGAGCTTTGTGATGAACTATAATATGCAGGGCATGAAGAAGTCTCTTCCCGAGCTTCTGTCAATGCTTAAGACTACAGAAGTGGAGATTAGGAAAGAACATCAAGTGTTGATGATCAATAGGACCACCGGTTTCAAGAAGGACAAGAAAGGCAAGCACAAGGGAAAGAAGGGTGGAAAATCTGTTGCCGCACCTGAAAAGAAACCCCGAGCTGGCCCTAAGTCTCACACCGAGTGTTACTAATGCAAGGGGACTGGCCATTGGAAGCGCAATTGCCCCAAGTATTTGGCGGACAAGAAGTCCGGCAAGGCAAACAAAGGTATATGTGATATACATGTTATTGATGTGTACTTGACTAGTACTGCATAGCACACGTATTTATCTGAGGATCGGTTGCTAATATATGTAACTCAATTCAGGGGCTGCGGAACAAGCGACAACTAGCAAGGGATGAGGTCAGGATGCGGGTCGGCAATGGATCAAGGGTTGATGTGATCGTCGTCGGTACGCTACCTCTCCATATGCCATCGGGATTAGTTATAAACCTAAATAATTGTTATTTGGTGTCTGCACTGAGCATGAACATTGTATCCGGATCGTGTTTGATGCAAAGTGGTTATTCCTTTAAATCTAAAAACAATGGTTGTTCGATTTATAAGAATGATATCTTTTATGGTCATGCACCTATGTTGAATGGTTTATTTCTATTGGATCTCGATAGTAATATTACGCATATTCATAATGTTAATGCTAAAAAGATTAAACTTGATAATGACATATCTGCATATATGTGGCACTGCCATCTAGGTCATATTGGCGTTAAACGCATGAAGAAACTCCATTCTGATGGACTTTTGGAATCACTTGATTTTGAATCATTTGATACATGTGAGCCATGCCTTATGGGCAAGATGACTAGAAAACCGTTTTCCGGTTCAATGGAACGGGCGACAAATTTATTGGAAATCATACATACTGATGTGTGTGGACCAATGAGTGTGTCGGCGCGAGGTGGATATCGTTATTTTGTTACTTTCACGGATGATTTGAGTAGATACTGGTATATCTATTTGATGAAACACAAGTCTAGAACCTTTGAAAAGTTCAAGGAATTTCAGAATGAAGTGGAAAATCATCATAATAGAAATATCAAATTTCTACGGTCAGACCGTGGAGGTGAGTATCTAACTTACGAGTTTAGCACACACATGAAAGAGTGTGGAATAGTTTCACAACTCACGCCTGCTGGAACACCACAACATAATGGTGTGTCGGAACGTCGTAATCGTACTTTATTAGATATGGTTCGATCTATGATGTCTCTGACTGACTTGCCACTGCCATTTTGGGGTTATGCACTAGAAACAGCTGCATTCACTTTAAATCGGGCACCATCTAAATCCGTTGAAACGACACCGTATGAATTATGGTTTGGAAACAAACCTAAGTTGTCATTTCTTAAAGTTTGGGGATGCGGTGTTTATGTGAAGAAACTTCAACCGGATAAACTCGAACCCAAAGCAGAAAAATGCGTCTTCATAGGATACCCTAAGGAAACGATTGGGTATACCTTCTATCACAGATCCGAGGGCAAGGTTTTTGTTGCCAAGAATGGATCCTTTCTTGAGAAGGAGTTTCTCGCGAAAGGTGTGAGTAGTCGGAAGGTAGAACTCGAAGAGGTTATTGAACCTTCTCTTCATGAAATGGCGAGTAGCGCAGCACCGGAAATTGTTTCGGAGTTGACTTCACCTAATGAAGAGAGAGCTAATGATATTGATCATGAAACTCCGAAAGAGGACACTACCGAACCTCGCAGGTCAAGCAGGACACGTGCAGCTCCTGAACTATACGGCAATCATGTTGTGAATTTCAGGGTTGATGAAATGGATGACCCTGTGACGTATGAAGAAGCTATGATGAGACCGGATTCCAACAAATGGCTAGAAGCCATGAAATCCGAGATGGAATCCATGTACGAGAACCAGGTTTGGACCTTGGTGGACTTACCTCACGACCGAAAGGCCGTTGAGAATAAATGGATTTTCAAAAGAAAAACTGATGCTGATGGTAATGTGACCATCTATAAGGCTCGACTTGTCGCAAAGGGGTTTTGACAAATTCAAGGATTTGACTACGATGAGACATTCTCTCCTGTAGCGATGCTTAAGTCAGTTAGGATTATGTTAGCAATTGCTGCATATTTCGATTATGAAATATGGCATATGGATGTCAAAACTGCGTTCCTCAATGGTAATATTGAAGAAGAGTTCTATATGATACAACCTAAGGGTTTTGTCGATCCTAAGGATGCTAATAAGGTAAGCAAACTTCAGCGATCCATCTATGGACTGAAGCAAGCATCCCGGAGTTGGAATCTCCGCTTTGATGAGGTGATCAAAGAGTTTGGATTTGTCCAAACTTATGGAGAGGCTTGTATTTACAAGAAAGTGAGTGGGAGCAATGTGGCATTTCTAATATTATATGTGGATGACATATTATTGATTGGAAATGATATAGATCTTTTAAACAGTGTTAAAAGTTATCTAAACAGCAAATTTTCGATGAAAGACCTTGGTGAAGCGTCATATATATTAGGCATTAAAATCTATAGAGATAGATCAAGGCGCCTAATTGGGCTATCACAGAGTACATACCTTGATAAGATATTAAAGAAGTTTAATATGGACGGAAGTAAGAAGGGGTTCTTACCTATGTTGTAAGGCAAGACATTGAGTAAGACTCAAAGTCCGGCTACGGCGGAAGAAAGAGAGATGATGGATAAGATCCCCTATGCCTCGGCCATAGGCTCTATAATGTATGCCATGCTATGTACAAGACCGGATGTGGCACATGCTATTAGTTTGACTAGTAGGTACCAATCTGATCCAGGTTCGGAACACTCGATAGTGGTCAAGAACATCCTCAAGTACTTGAGAAGAACTAGGGATATGTTTCTTATATACGGAGGTGAAGAAGATCTAGTCGCTAAGTGTTATGTCGATGCTAGCTTTGACACCGATCCGGATGACTCTAAGTCTCAATCCGGATACATATTTCTCTTGAACAGAGCAGTAGTTAGTTGGAGGAGTTCCAAACAACCTATGGTGGCTGGATCAATGACGGAGGCGGAATATGTTGCTGCTTCAGAAGCGGCGCAGGAAGCGGTTTGAATGAAAGAGTTCATTACGGAACTAGGTGTGGTTCCTAGTGCATTGGACCCGATGGTGATCTATTGTGACAACAATGGAGCCATAGCCAACACCAAGGAACCGAAGTCTCACAAGAATTCCAAGCATATTAAGCGCCGGTTTCACTCCATCCGCGAACATGTCAAGGATGGAGATATAAAGATTTGTAAAGTACACACAGACCTAAATGTAGCAGATCCGTTGACTAAAGCTCTCCCTAGG
This sequence comes from Avena insularis, assembly GCA_023614405.1. Lineage (NCBI taxonomy): Eukaryota > Viridiplantae > Streptophyta > Magnoliopsida > Poales > Poaceae > Avena > Avena insularis. Next base: position 674,833,960 of record CM042690.1, read on the forward strand.
GCAAAACATGATCAACACCATAACTCCATGGGTGTTAGATTTATCACTATGTGAACTAGATTATTGTCTCTAGTGCAAGTGGGAGACTGAAGGAAATATGCCCTGAGAGGCAATAATAAAGTTGTTATTATGTATTCCTTATATAT